>OX387183.1:33422562-34822150 GCA_947561395.2 Buxus sempervirens
CCGGTGGGCGAGCGTGCATGGGATCAAGGAAATGGGAGAAGGATCGAGCGGCGTATGTATCAAGGTAAATATACTAAAAAGGGTAAGTAGGGTTTTGGGGTTTATGAGAATACGCCTATCATACTTACGGAAACATTGTTCGTTAGTCTGATACTTGGAGCTCAGGAGAATCGGCTGGAGTGGCGACTAGGGTTCTGTGCTTGTGAAGAACAAGTATCGCGAGGGGTAAGAGAAGGGCTTTGGAGTTGAAGTTTAGTGGGTTCTTTCTCCCTGTTCGAGACGAATTGGTTGGGTAGTTTCTGTGTTCGCGTGCGTGGCCGGAGTGGTGATCGGCCGAGGTTTTGGTATTCTGGAATAAGCGATTTCAGGTGAGTAGCACTGATTTACAACTGGGGTTTTGTGTTTTATGTTTTCTCGAGATTATTCTTATGCATGGTTGTAGTTTAAATGATCTCTTGAGTTTTCTTTTAGTTTTCTGGAATGGCACGAAACAGAGTCGGAGACCGAAATTTATCTTGAGATTAAATGTATTTAGATTAAATCCAAATATGGTTGGGAAGTCTTCTGGGAGTATTAGGAGTGTAGTAGAACAATTACAGAGGTAAAAAAACCGGCCAGTCTTGTAGATCTTGGAATAACAGAGAAACAAAAATCACAGGGGGTATCCGCCCACCTCGCGCTCACCGGTGCTCACCTAAGAGGTAGGCGCCCCGTTAAACACGACCCACCGCCGAGCTCACACCCGGCTGGCGCTCAGCTCGCGCTCAGCAGAAAACCTTGCGCTCATCTTGCTCGAATCTCGCGCCCACCTCACGCCCGTCTCGCGCTCAGCTCACGCTCACCTAGCGTCGAGTGAGCGGTAGGTCGATTTTACCCCATTTCTTCACCGCCGACCGGCGCTCACCTCGCGCCCACCTCAGTAAGTGAGCGGTAGACCCTATTTTGCTTACTGAATTGGAGATTTGATTTAACTAAGGGTATTTGGGTTACTTGAGGATTAAACCACTTCACTATTCACTTGTTTGGGAACCCTGGGAATCTATTTTGCCTAGGAAACTATTAGAGGAAAATTTAGTGAACTTCTTAAAAGCTTTCAAGTTGAGTTTAGGTTATTCATGAATGTTATGCCGGATACCAAACCACTAAGAGTTACTAGTTACATTTCCTCTGTTTTATACACTGTTTTGATTGAGGAGTTATTCTATTCTGGTTTCACTGGTTTGGAAACTTTAAATGTATTGTAAAGATTTCCTTGGTATGAATGAATTGAGTTTTACTTTCATATGACTTGTGTTACGGAAATGAGAAAATACTGAAAGTACTTGAGGTACTGCTTGGTCCAGAGGGACAGGTGATGACTTGTGATGGGTTTTACATGATGTGGAATGAATGGTTTTATTTTGATATTGGAATTGAGATTATACGATGTTTTACTGTTTTGGTCTAGCTTGTCCTGGATCCAGATGTTTAAGCTTAGTAATGTGATGTTATTGTTGGTTGTTGGAATTGCATGGCCTTGTGTGTTGCCACGACCGGTGTAGAGCAGCCAGAAACCCTGAGTAGGCCTGGTTGTCAATGCAGAAACCCGGGGAGTAGGCCTGCATTGGATGACGAAACCCTGAGTAGGCCGTCATTTCAGAGTTCCGAAACCCTGAGTAGGCCGGAACTGTGTACATGGAGGTGTGGAGTGTCTACTTGGCATGTTTAATTTATCAACTAAACGATAGTCCTGACATTGACCAATCGATGTGTTACCGTACTTAACTGAGATGTGATTTGTTTGATTAGAACCAGTCTTGAATTTCGATTTGAGAATTGATGTTGATTGTTTAACCGTATTCAGCATTTGTCGATGCATAGTTTAAATTGTGATCAACTATTTCTGCATGCATGTGCTACTCGCTGAGATATTCGTATCTCACTCCGTTGTTTGTCTTGTTTGTTTTTCAGATACTTGTGGTGAGGCGATTTCTGGGGTAGATCCTGCTGAGGCTTATAGGGAGGAGGATTACTATTACCTTCCTTAGACTTGTAGGTTATCTGTTCTGAACTTGAGAACTTTGAATAAATTGAGATGTATTAAAGTTTAATTGGGGTTGAACCATACGATTCTAGTTCAGTTTAAATGTCGCAATTTTGCATAAATGGAAATGTGCACTCTGTCAGGTTATAACTATATGATTATCCAGCGATCATAAATTGATTAGCGATCCTTGCCTAACCTCCGTGAGACGTGTTATATCTTTATTGAACAACACGGATCCGGGGCGTTACAGCCGCCGACCATCGACCGGCCCTTTCCCTGGTATTTCTGTCTGTTGCTCTCTCGATTTTTTCCCTTTTGCTTCTACTTGATTTCTTTTCTAGGGCCCTTTTTTATTTAGGTATCGAACGATCGAAACTTGTATGTTTTTGGCAATCGGCCATTCCCTTTTCTTCTACTTGGTGTCTGATTGTTTGCCCGTCGCCCACACTTGTTTATCTTCGTTGTATTCTTGTCCTTTGAATCTATTTGATGTTCGATTGTGTGCCCATTCACAGCACTCTTGCATAGCATCTCTCGATTTGTGAAACTTTTTTTGTGCAGGAATTCTTAAGTTTGTTTGTTCGGTATTAGGTTTAGGATTCGTTGAAAAATTGTGAAAAACCTAGTTCGAGCAAATTAATAATCACCCGGATTGGAACTTTGGATAATGCGAGAAAAAGGATAAAAAATTTCTACTTTTTTCTGGGGTTTTCCTCTACAGTGGTTCACATTTGCCAGTACAATGGAGACACATTGATGTGGCATGAACTAACAGGGTATTTAGGTTTTTGACTGTATGTGCTGAAACCAATCATATAGCAATTTAGGCTGGAAATGTATCCCCCCCTATGAAATGGAATTCCCCCTTGATCCTTGGAATTCGCCCACACTTGTTTTTTTTTCTGATTGTTTGCCCGTCGCCCACACTTGTTTATCTTCGTTGTATTCTGTCCTTTGAATCTGTTTGATGTTCGATTGTTTGCCCATTCACAGAATTCCTAACGCATCTCTAGATTTATGAAACTTTTTTTGTGCATGAATTCTTAAGTTTGTTTGTTGGTTATTAGGTTTAGGATTTGTTGAACCCATTCTCATTCACCAGAAAATTTACAAGACCCTAAAAGATGGAAAAGTAATATTACTACAAAGACACCAAAATAAGAAGAAACAGAGAGGGAAACAAGATATTGCTGCTAATGGGACAATCAGTTGCTGATCCACCTACATCCATATTTGGACCAAAAATTTTCAACCAAAACTCATATTTGACAAAGATTTGATTGGATTGAAGAAAATGAAATCCATATTCAATTCTATAAAAATTGGAGATGAATTCACTCCAATTTTTGGCAATCGGCCATTGCTTTTCTTGTAGGTTTTTGGCAATCGGCCATTGCTTTTTCTTCTACTTGGTTTCTGATAATCACTTGTTATCTTCGTTGTATTCTTTTTCTTTGAATCTATTTTATATTCGATTTTTGAGGCTTCACAGAATTCGATTTTTTTCTGATTCTTTGAGAATTAACATATACAACAATACTAGGTCCTAGACGAGAATGATTTGCTAAGCACATAAGTTCTGTAATTGAGCTGTTGTATATCATTTGCTAACGATTGTCATGTATAACTTGACAGCAGGATCTACTGTCCTCAAAGAATCTCATCTCAAAGATGAAGGGGAGTTTTTTGTCTAGAAAATCCAAGATCTTTCAAAAAATAGAAGATCACACAATAAGATAAGAGATTTCGAATTTCTTCTTATCTCATATAAATTAAAATTTGAAAGTTAAAAACACAAGAAATTGTGCAAATAAGGTAAAACTTCAGTTAGGCCATACTAGTATCATCTTTTATTAAAATTTCATCGTGACCAACTTTTTTGCCTTATACTATTATCATCTTCTATTAAAAATTTATAGTGACCAACTTTTTTGATCTGTGACCTCATTTGGCTTTTAGTTTTGTGATTCTCAAGGCAAAACTTATTGAGATGGTAGGTATGAAAATGCATTGAAATGCCCCATTCTTGTGGGTTCTAGATAGATCATATACTTTTTCTTCATATATATATATATATATATATATATATATATATATATATATATATATATATATATATATACAACTCTCATTACCTATCCAAAAAAAAAAAAAAAAACTGTATTGAAATTGAATTGTAAAAAAGTAGAAAATGGTAAAAAACATGGTGATAACATGCTTTAACAATGATATTGAAATTTGCCTAATATTTCTTAGTATGGTGCATATCGACAACCTATTTGGCTAGATAATTATTTTCTTTTTGAAGATAAATTTCTTTAAATCCTATTAAATTTTTTTTTTGTAATGTAACTTTAGTTTTATAGGTAGAAGTCTAACTAGATATAGTTGGAGTTAGAGACCATAATTAAGGGTTGAGTGCAAGTGAGAGAAGTTTTACTATAAAGTAAGTGTTGCCTGTGACCATAGGACTGATTCATAGTTCTTGTAGGTGATGTGGAAGACTGCATAATGGATCCAAAAAGATAGCTTCTGTTCGGCCATTTAGAATGAGCTTTGTAAGCTTTGAATATTTGGTCTGTTAACTGGGCTATTTCCCAAGAAAGATAACAACTTCAGACCAATCTGTCATTTTATCTCCACCTGATCCTTCCTCAAAGGTGGTTCCACTGTTGGGAGTGTCAAACAAATCAATTCCTAATTTATCTAATTTGGAGACAGAGAAGACAAAAAGATGGTTTTGGGGTTCTGAAAATTTGTGTAATGTTCCTACGTTGTTGGTATTCCAACTCCATTGAGTCTATCATGTTCATAGATTCTTATGATTTGTTTAGAGGACAGAAAGCATGCTTCTATCTTGTAAGTGTAAAAACTCACACTCCTTATATGGCAAATGTTTGACAAATTATATCCTCTATTAATCTTCAAGATGTGCAGAATCAAAATATAAATTCTGTGAATTTAGTAAAGAGGAAGGTGAGGCTGCCACACAACTACCACGCCGCTGGTAGCTCAAGGAAATGTAAAGATTTCTAAAGAAAGAACATTTCGTAAAGGCACTTGCAAGGAACAACACCGCTACCACTCCGCTGGCAGCGCATAAGTGAAATAGCACTTTGAAAGTAAAGCACGCGTACCGGCTTCGTAAGGCGACGCCGACACGCCGCTGGTAGCGCAGAGCAAGATTGAAGAATCTACAAATCAGCTGTGGACATGCCGCGTTCCCTCCTGCTAACAGCGCGCTGGCAGCGCGCCCTTAACTGAGTCTTTTGGATTTGAGCGGGACTTGAGTTCGCTTTCAGCCGTCTACCCCAATCGCAAGGCGACGCCACCAGCGCTCAATGCGATCTGAGTTTTCTTCTTTAAATAGACGAGCTGTATTCTTTTTGAGAAGACTTTTTTTCTTTTGAACAATTGGTTTTGGATCTTGAGGTGTTCGAGATTCAATCAATTCATTTTTAGAGAGTCGGTGATCGAGTGAGGGGGAGATCTGAGAGAGATCACCTGGAATTGAAGTTTGAGGATTCTTCTTCAATTCGGAACTTCACTTGATCGTATGATCTCCTGGATTGGTGATCGAGTTTGTTGGATGCATAGGTGGATTCCTATTGCATTGGATCATCTCAGTGGACTCTGAGGTGATTGTTATGATCTGGACTGATCGTGAATTGCAGCTTGTGGATTCAAGTTGTGTTGCAGTTCGTGGATTCGAGCTGTGGATTTGGATTGATCGTGATTTGCAACTTGTGGATTCAAGTTGTGTTGCAGTTCGTGGATTCGAGCTGTGGATCTGGATAGATCGTGAATTGCAGCTTGTGGATTCAAGTTGTGCTATAGTTCGTGGATTCGAGCTGTAGATTGCTATTGAGTGAGTTCAATTGTAAAGGTTAAGTGTGTTTTCCTTTGTAATTGCTTTTCATTCAATAGTGGAGATTCTGAGGGTTAGTCGCCTCATATAGACTCAAGGTTTTTCCTGGATCTGGATTCGATCAGGTTTCCTCGTATAATTTCTGTGTGTATGTTTCCGCATTGTTAAGATCATAATTGTTGTAGATCGTGGACCTGTAGAGTAGTCCCCTACTCTTTCATATCTCCCACTAACATGGAAGAAATACATGTTAAATTCTTATAGAGTATGGCTAGTCGTGGGAGTTGCTCTACTCGATGTTGTTGTAGTCTGCGCGATGTATCCACACAACAAGGGATCTCTTCCCATCTTCGAAAGCAGTGGACCCAACACTATCATTATGCTAAACTACTACAAAGCAGGCTCCGTTATCGTGAAATAACAATTCCAAGACGAAGGTCCTTGGATATTGAGCATATTAACAATGACGCAGTTGAACGTGCGTTGAAATTAATAAAAAGAGAAACTCGGCACATGTTAAGCAGTTTAAGAAGGCAAAGGGCATTGGAAATGTTTAGAAATGCTAAAGGCAAGGGTGAGGACATTGAAGAGTGTTCACGTAAGGTACGAGATATTTATGGTGACACCATTTTCCAATCGGAGTCGGATATATCTAATGAAAGTAGGTCTGTTTTGGAACAAGATTCCGACTACTCAGACTTTGAATCGCCTCCAACACAAGGACGTAAGGTGGTTGAAGCATCTGAACCTGAAGACGCAGATTCTGACTCATGTTCAAAGGGAGTTTAGATTATTTTTAGCAATCTTAGTATATGTCTTGGTATGCAATGAACTTTGTTTATTCCTATTATAATACTGCGATGATTATTTTGTGGGAAATAATAACATTATGATTGGATATAATCGTCGTACTAGTAAAATCCCATATTTACCAGTGTGTTGCACTGAGTAGCAGATTAAGCAGTTTTCGTTGTTATCATTAGTTCAGATTTTTTTGGCGCGGTTGTGAACGCCTTATGGTTCACTTCGTGCATTGCTCAAGTAGTCATACAAGGAAATTTATTCTGGTATTCTGGGTTTATTCGATGAATATTAAATTGAATACATGTGCAGATATAATTGATTGCTATGGCTGACGGTGGCGATGATACACGCTACAGTCAGAGGGATAGAGGCGGATTGCCGTCTCATGTGTATGAGGTAAAAAGTTGCTATAATGACATTGTGCTGAAGTTGTAATTGTTTCACTTTATAATCTTTCATTGCTACTGTTGATGTAGGGCCTGCGGGTCCAGATGCAGAGGTTGGTATCGGCTGCCACTGAGATGCAGCGCTGTTGTACCTTTCTCGATGCATACATCGAGAGACGCCTCCATGCACAGGGAGGTTCGAGAGAGGAGCCTACGTCCTTTGGTGATGTAGAAGTTGGTGTGCCGCCACCCACTCATACATCTTCGGACCGGGGTGGCGCATCGACCGAGGATCCTACCACCAGAGGTCATTTAGAGGAAGAAGAACCAGGAGGAGCAGGAGTTCTGAGTCAATTGAGGATTTATTCTCCCAGCAGTTCTCACATCTGATTAATCTGATCAGGCAAAATCAACATACTGTTCCAAACCCTGCATCAGAAGATGGCTCTCAACTAGCAGATCGTGACACTAATGCAATTATGTTGCAGCATACAAGTTCTCGTACCACCCCAAATGGCTCTAGAAGATGGCGGCGAGTTTTTTCTGATAATGAAAGTGAGGGGTATGATAACATGGATTCTATTTTTGTGGAGATCTGAGTGAATCAAGTGTTAGCTTTGGTGGCTATGGGACTTTTCATGATGACAATGATGGTATATATTTTAGTGCATATACTGGGGAATCTGATGCTTCCATGGGTGGCCGTAGTTCTCTAGATAGAGAAATGTTCAGCCAAAGAGATGATTGAACCGATATTGGTAGTGAAACCGATATTGATCCAATGCATGCAGCTATTAATCAATGGAACATTGATGGCCATGATGAAGAAGATGAGGAATGGGAAGAAGTTGACAATGAAGGTAATGCAGTTGAAATTGAAGAAGCTAAAAACTGGATCCATGATAGTTTTAGTCCGATCCAGAGAGAAAGTAACAGCACTGTAAATTGGCTCAGAGAGATCGAGTCTCGTGAAGTCGGGGAAAGTAGGCTTAGAAATATCTCTAACGTCCTTAATAACTCGGAAGAATTAGAGGTAGCACCTTATCTCAGGAATTCTCGGGACTATCTTGATGCAAGAGGTTTTAATGAACTGCTTGAGCATCTTGCAGAGAATGACCACCCAAGACGTGGTGCACCTCCTGCTGCTGTATCTTTTATGAATAGCCTGCCTCGTCTTGTCATTAATGAGGAGCATGAGAGGCATGGAGGTTTGGTCTGTGCTGTGTGCAAGGATCCTCTGTCCCTTGGTACTGAAGCAAATCAACTTCCTTGCTTGCACATCTACCACCATTCCTGTATCTTGCCATGGCTGAGTGCAAGGAACTCATGCCCCCTTTGTCGGTATGAGCTCCCAACTGATGACAAAGACTATGAGGAAGGGAAGCGGAACAGTGGCATTGAAATGGAGATTGGTGAGAACCAAAGGCTGGACCTCACTGAGGACAGTTCCTCTGACATAAGTAGTGTTGCAGAGGCAGGTGAAATTCATGAAAGGCATGAAATGACAGAGCAAGGACAGTTGGTTACTGCAAATCAAGTTTCTCATCACTCTGGCAGAGAACAATCCAGAGGAAGTTGGATTTTTCTTGCTGCTGCTCCTTTAGTTAGTTTTGTTGGCATCGTCCTCGTTTTCTGGTTCCGTAACCCTCTCACAGAAGTAAGAAGTCAAAGAGGCCAATATAGCATCCATGAACAGGGCCGCCAACAGTTTCTTGGTCCTTCTGGAAGCTCTTCCACTCACCACCAAAGGGATAACAGGAGCAGGAGATGGTGGTCTATATTCTGAGCTTGGTTGTGTGATTAACACATCTATATTGGAAACACGGCTGTTACAATTTTAATGATTTTTTTTCCTTTGAGTCGTTAGATTGTGTGGGGGCGTCTAATTTGAAGGTTTCTGATTTTCATTTGCTCGTCCCAGTCTTTGATTGCTTAGGTGAGTTTCACAGGTTGTCAATCTGTATTTGCTTATGATTGACAGATTTGAGGCTGTCAATCACAGGTGTCTTTTAGATACTGTAAACTGTAAATTTGTAAGGAATTTACCATCAAAATTGAGTTAAAAGGCCATTAGAGGTCTGAAGTAGTAGTTTCAATTGACTTGTTGCTTGTGGGTAAGCGTCTGTGGCCCTCGAAAGGAAAGAGAATGGATTTCTGCGGACAGCGGTAACTGTTAGGGGTTGTTGGTAGGGCAGTTTATGTTGTTTTCTCCTAAATTTGTTTGTGGAGGCTTGAAGAGTTGGGTGTTCTCATGTTATGGGAAGGCTAAGATGTCCTCAGTTATAGCAGTTCTATACTTCTTTTCTTGAGAATATATCTGCTTTTAGAGTACTCATGCTCCAACTCTGATGGTTGAATCTTGATTCTTGGATAGATTTACTCTGCTGTCACTAGAGCAGTGTATACCTTCCTGCATTGGGTAATGAAACTTTCATCCCACCATGCCATTGCCCAGAACAAGTCTAAAGAACACAAAAGAACAAAAAAAAAATGGTAAATGAAAATAAAGCAATTGAGGGGCGATTTCGTGGGGATTGAGGGCTGTTCGTGGGGATTTTGTGGTGATTGAGGGGCGATTTCGTGGGGATTCAGGGCTGTTCGTGGCTTTTGAGTGTGGGGTGGTACTGAGGCTTTCTCAAGCGGTCTTGTCGTGACGTGGGCCCGAGACCTGGTGTTTTTCCATACTAGAGGTTACCCTACTTTCCTTTTGATTAGAGCCTTTTAGCCCTATCCTAGGTGGTATCGGTTCGTCTTTCGGTTTTCTAAAGCGGTTTCCTGCCTTCCCATTTTTTAGACGGTTTCGCCTCCATCCCCAACCCCTATCTTGTTTTCTCTCTACTCAGCTTCCCCATTCTCGAATCCTGTTCTAACACCATATCTGAATTTTTATATCCAGTTCAGTTTCCTTTCTCGCTTGTCTATTGTTGGTGGTTTGTTAGCTTGTCTTCGATGAACTAACACCTTTCGTCTCCTTGAGGTGTTCGTTTCCTGTATGCCGTCCTAGCTGCCTGTACATGGAAGACCTAAGTAATACTTTCCAGAATCTAGTCATCCCTCCCCGGACCAAGCGTACTCTATTCCTTAGCCACCAAGAGAAAGCCAGACTTGCAGATAAATGGAAATACATCGTGTTGGTTGAACTATTTGAGACTGTCACGCTCAACGCAGTCCGTGGGTTCATTGAACGTGCCTGGAAGTCTGTAGTTGTCCTTTCCTCAACAATGCTCTCTCCTCAAAGGTTTCTTATTTCCTTCGGTTCTGGTGAAGATTTGGATTTTATTTTATCAAATCAACTGTGGTTTGTTAATAGTAACCTCTGTTTAATGGAGAAAGTGGAGACAACGGAGGTTGGGGATTCGCTCCAGTGCGAGTGGTTGGTCATTTGGATGCAACTGCTAAACCTCCCAAGAATGCTATTAGACCAGATTTTTCTCCAACGTGTGGGTTCCGAATTTGGTGAGGTGCTGGAGGTCGAGTTGCCTCAGGGGCCGGAATTCCCACATGCCTGTCTCCGGATGCGATTTCCTTGCCGATCCCCCCTTCCAGAAGGCATCTTTTTTGAGTCGGTTGACTCAACTCAGGCTTGGGTGCTATTTGCTTTCGAAGGAATCCTAGTTTTCTGTTTTTCTTGTGGATTGCTCGGTCACTCCTTAAATTTCTGCCTGAACATCTCCTCTGGAAGAAGGTTTGATAGGTCTGAAGAGGATTTCGTCCCGAAGTACTCTGCCGGTAACATCATCCCTTGTCGCCGGCCTCGGTTTCCATCTCTGAAACTTCCTTTGAGTCATTGAAGTCAGGGCGGATCTCAGGAGGCTCCGGTGCGAGCTGATGTGGTAAACCCGAACCTGGCGAATGGTGCTGATCCTAATAGTTCGAGTGGGCCTGACCCTCTGCAATCCAGGTTTTCTCATGCCCAGACTAGTTTATCTTATCCGCCCAAGCAATCAAGTCCATCCTGTGTTAACAAGGCCTTCACGTTCTCAGCCCAGTGTAGCTCCCTTCCATTGAACACAAATACTAAGTTCAACCTTCTGCTCTCGGAGTTCTTTGCGTCAACTAAGCAGAATTCCAGCAGCTGGCAAGGTATGCATCTTTCAGCGAACCCTCATCTAGCTCTCCTCCACCGAGCTGAAGATCAGCAATTGAAGCACAAGATTGGCAGTTTGGGTCATTCCAAGAAGGGCATCATCATTCGTAGCTTGCCAAAAAGGACGACAGAAAAGGATTGGACTCACCTCAAGGAAGGCAGACAAGCATCGAAGAAAAGAAAGACAGCGGAAGACGAATTACCCCTCAAGTGCTTTTTCAAGCCTCGAAAAAGCCACAACGAGTTTTCAGAATGAAGATATTCACCTGGAATTGTCACGGCCTTGGTTAGGTTGCGACGCAGGACCACCTTCATGACCAAATTTTGTTTCACAAACCTGGAATAGTTCTATTGTCTGAAACTTTTCTCTGGGTGTGAAAGTAGCTAGGACTTGTGGGTATTCTAATAAGCTTATTTTTCCATCTGTCAATTGGGCTGAAGGCTATATCCTTATGTGGATCCCAGAAGTCTAAGTTTTTGTTATGAATGCCACTGATTGGTATATTTTGCTTTAGATATCGTATAAAGGAATGTCATGGATTACTTTTTTTGTTCATGCAAACTCTCGGGAAGAGACACAGATCACTTAGTGGAGTCTGATTGAAAATTTTGCTCATAGCTGCCAAAGCCCCTGGATCCTTCTTGGGGACCTCAATGCTATGCTAAAGCCTACTGAAAAGCGTGGAGGCCGCCCTTTAAATTTCAGGCAAAGAGATCAGTTTCAATCTATGATGGACAATTACAATCTCCTTGAAGTCCAAATGAGAGGACTCCAATTCACTTGGACGAATGGCCAACAAGGCCTTCGTAGAATCTCAGAAAAACTTGATAGATTTTTTGTCTCTCCCTCCATTTTTGACCTGTTCCCTCACCCTACTCTTCAATCTCAACCCATTATAGCTTCTGATCACTGTCCTATCATTCTTGACCTCCTTCATGAGAATTTTTCAAAAGCTAAACCTTTCATATTCGAAGCTTTTTGGTTACATGAACCCTCATGCTACCCAACAATCCAAAAGTCCTGGAATGACCATCCCCCTCACCCACATGTTACACCCCTGAAGATAAAACTCCGTAAGTTGGCGGCAGAATTAACTAGATGGAATAGAGAGGAAGTCGACAGTATTTTTCGGAAGAAAGGCATAATCATGGAAAGATTAGATGGTATCCAGCACTCCTTGAATATCAATCCGTTAGATGCTCTGTTTCGTGAGGAAAAGAAATTGCAAATGGAATTCGCCAAAGTCCTACACCAGATTGAGGCCATGTGGGCACAAAAATCACAAATTTCATGGCTAAAGGAAGGAGACAGAAATACTAAGTTTTTCCACAGAACCACCCTCATTCGCAGGCAGAAAAACTTCATCAATTCACTTCAAGATGATCAACACAACAAAGTTACCACTCAAACAGAGCTTAGGAAGATGGTTCTCAAGCATTTCTCGTACCAATATCAGGCTACTCAACAATGGTCAGATCTAGAGCTCCCAAGCCTGATTACTCCTTCTGTTTCGGCTGCTCAAAATAGAACCATTTCCGGCATTCCGTCGGTTGAGGAGATATGGTTAGCGATAGTGGAGATGGACCCTTCAAAGTGCCCGAGGCTGGATGGTTTTCAAGGTATGTTCTATAAAAATTATTGGGAGATAGTCGGTAAGGAAACCATCACATTGATCCAAGAATTTTTCCGCAGCTCAACCATGCCTCCATCCCTGAACCACACTTTCATCACTCTTATACCCAAAGTCCCTCACTCACGCCGGATCCAAGATTATCGCCCAATCAGCCTTTGCAACTTTCTTTATAAAGTTATTTCTAGAATCTTGGTGAAAAGCATCCGACCACTTCTCCCCACCATCATATCCCCATATCAATCTGCTTTTGTTCCCAACCGGTCAATCCGTGATAATATCCTCCTCAACCATGAGATTGCCCATTACCTTTCCAAGAAAAAGAAGCCCAAAACCAGAAGAATCAAGAAAAAAGGTTGCTATGCCCTCAAGCTAGACTTCTTAAGAGCATATGACTATTTAAGTTGGAGTTTTCTAGAACGGGTGCTACATGCCTACGGCTTTAGTGAGGAAGTGATTGGCAGACTCATGACTTGTGTAACCTCAGTGTCATACAGTGTGCTGTTCAATGGCATACCCACAGACCAGTTTGAAGCCCAGAGAGGAATTAGGTAGGGAGATCCTCTATCTCCCTACCTTTTTATTATGTGTCAACAGGTCCTCTCCTTAGCAATAAGCCATGCGGAATTGGATGGGCGTTTTCAAGGTATAAAGGTTCGAAGAAGAGGACTGTCTTTGACTCATTTAATGTATGTGGATGACGTATATGTCTATGGCTATAATAATTGTAACGCCCCAAACCCGGGTCAGTGCAAACCGGCACCAAACCCGAACCCGGTTCACTACTGTAACAACCCAAGTCCGGTTCAACAACCAAACTCGAGGTGTTACCACGAAGCTGGGGTCAGATACAAACTAAGATTCACAATAATTTTAAAAACTAATTAATTATATCAGAGTTCTGGTGGGAAGTAATAAAATTCTTTATTCAATAATATCAATTCAGTTTACAATAACAGTTGTCTAATCAACATGTGATCAATAATAACATTTACAATTCTACCCATAAAATAAAACCCCATCTTTGCGATCTCTCCAAGCAAACCTGAAATATAGGGGAAAACGGAGTGAGATTTACATCTCAGCAAGTAGCAGGTGCATGCAATAAGAAACAGTCCAATGTAAGCAAATAGTCATGAGGTATGCGATTAATCCACAATTAAGCGATGAATTCAAGTTATCTATGGCAATTTCAAATAAAGCGATAAAACATGTATTCTTTCGTATATACCAGCAAAAAGATGTTATCGGGGTAAAACCAACAAAAGCGATAAAACACGTGCCATTGCAGGACTCACAAAGATGATAAGTATTTGAGATGACACTCGACTAAATGCTATACCACCGTGCGGTTTAGGGGTAGTGCTACTAATGATACTCAAGCCCCATGCAGTGCAGCTTAGACAAGAGCCGTAGTCACCGACTTATTGCGTACGAACTCAACAGAGTCGGCATATACCACCAGCATGCAGCACCAGAATCAATACATGGAGATGGTCGCTTATCCACATGTACAGAGAATTACCAGCGGCTCATTGGGGTGTCCCTCCAGACATAAGACCTTCCCAAAGCAAACTAACTTGCAAGGGAACCGCGCTCACACATAGGAGTAACTCAACCCAAACTAAATACCACTTAGCTAACCAACCAAACTATGGATCCATATACAGCTAAGCCCACTGACAAAAACCACGATAAAACCACATACGGGAGGACACGCTACTGTAGGAGGCACACACACTTTTACCCGTAAAGGATTACACATCTCTATACAGAGGATTACTCATCTCTGCCGTAAAAGCTAGTATCAACTCAACCACAGAAGCCGTATCACCCAACTGTAAAAGTAAAGTGAACAACATCATACCACATACCAATCCATACCAAAGTATTCCATTCCAAGGGTAAACCATGATTCAATCCTTAATAATCCAAATAAAGTATTTTTCAGAATAACATATGCAATTTCCCAATTATATTCAAAATAAAACTCATGTATCATAATTTCGATAAAAATAAGAGTTTATGCAATTCCAGAAACCAATATTCATATTTAAAGTACAAACCAAAAGTAATTCAAGTCTTGCTTAGAGTTTTCCCTATTAATCCTTTTATTGTAATCCAAGTTCTCATATTGTTACTAAAGTTAGTATTTATTCCAATTTTCTGTATTTACAATTTCTAGCATACTCTACAGATCTAAAATCAAGTTTAGAAGATGCTTTTAATCCATAAATACAAGCTAGTATCATTCCCATTGTTTACCTTTCAAATTAGTCCCTTTCATATTTTATCCTACCCTTTGGACCTCCAATTACTTGGTTATTCCCAAAATATAATTTTATAAATTTTTATACTTTAATTAGGTCTTTATAAACATGCTAGTATGCTTCACTTATTAGAAAAATTATTGAATATTTATTCATGTTACAAAAATCACTAAAATCTACAAATTCTGCTTAGAGCGCCTACCTCTACATGGCTAGGCGGTCTTGGGCGATCCTAGGCGCTCATGTAAAATTTAACAATAATTTCCAGATTTATAAAGTTCGGATTTTTAGGCTTTTGCTATATGTTTCTTTGGTCTAAATTAATCTACTAACATTCTAAAACATACCTAAAGCCCTCTAGATTAATTCTTATCAATTAAATACCATCCTATGATTATTTACATGATCAAACCAAGCTTTCTTCTTTACTTTAACAAATCCTTCAAGAATACCAATCACTAAAATATAACCACTTTGATTCCATGTAAATACAGTTCCGACTAATCCATTCAAGCCATATTAAATCACAGAAAACGAAATCATGCAATTCCTCCAGTTTTCAAGGGTTACTACTTGCCTTATACGCTAAAATCCATCTTCCTTTGGAATCTCTAATTTTGGACCTGACTTTTGCTCCCAAACGCACCAAGCTAGAGTTCTCCAATTCAAATATCCACCGTTCATATTGTAGTTCCATCAGTGAAGATTAAAACCTCTAAATTTGAAGTTGATCCACCGTACGGATTTTACCCGATTGCATTTTGATGGAGACTGGTCGGACATGTCCATTAACAGCCTTCTTCCTTTCTCTCTCTCTTTTCTCTCATTAATAAACCCACGAAAATTCTCTCTTGTCTCACCTTAATCTCCTATTTATATTTGGCTTTAGAAGTCCTAAACCAACCCTAATAGGTTCCTTTAATTTTGGTTAACCCAATCAAGGTCTAATTAAAGTCTAACTCATTCTAATTAATTCCTACTTTTTCTCCACCTTCTATTTTTCTACTAAAACAATAATAATCAATTCTCTTATTATCTAAACACTTTTTACAACCTATTTTCCTGCCTAATAGTTACTTAAACACTAAATATCACCTAAAACCCAAATTAATTACTTTTTCTCCCAATTAAGACTTGAAATCTCCTAATTACCCTTTTTCCACATTTGGGCTTTTATTAATTCTTTTTAATTTCTAACTTGTCTATATAAATTATTTTCTTTTATTTTCTAATCCCAGTTATTATTTAATGATCTATTTATTAATTACCCTTTTCTGAAAATTACCAAAATACCCTTTTACCCTTTTAGGCTAATTTTCTTGAAAGTTCCTTATTTATTTACAACTTACTAGTTATTTAAATTACTTATCCTCTAAATCTTCACTTTTTATTTTAGCTAGAACTTAAACTCATATTTCCTTTTATTTATTATTTATTTATTTATTATGTGAAAATTCGGGGTTTTACAATAATGACAGAGAAGCTCACGCTCTTGCAAGAATCCTCCACCGCTCTTGCAAGAATCAGGTCAGTAAATTAATAAGGGCAAGTCGTCAGTTTCCTTTAGCCTCATCATTGATAGGCGCACCAGAACCAGGATCATTAAAATCTTTGACATAACCTCCATCCATGGTGGTCGCAAGTACCTTGGTATGCCTGAGTTATCCCACAAGCCTCGGCCTAGAGATTGCCACGATTTGATTGACAAAATGGTGAACAAGCTGGCCGGGTGGAAGAGAAGTTTACTTTCACAAATGGGGAGAGTGGTCCTTCTTCAATCAGTGATAGCAGCCCAACCCACTCACTTCATGTCTTGTTTCAAACTTCCTAACACTACTCTTGACAGGATGGATGCACTAATGAGAAAGTTTTTTTGGAATGGAAGGATTGACGGAAGACGGATTCATACAGTTTGTTGGGAAAAAATTACAACCTCTTGGAGAAGTGGAGGGCTCAATATTAAGCGTATGAAGACTATGAACAGTGCTCTACTCACCAAGGCAGCATGGCAGCTTCAAAATGGGCCATCGAGTATATGGACTCGGTTCATGAAATACATGTACTTCCCACATTGATCCTTCACAGAATCAAGGGCTTCACAAAAACATTCTTTCGGGTGGCGTTAGTTACAAAGCATGAAATGGTGGGTCAAGGTTGGTTCGGTTTGGGTCATAGCAGATGGCATGAGTATTGATATTCTACAAGATAGATGGATTACAGGATACAAGGTTCAGTTGACAGTGCAAAAAAACCAACAGCAATTCAACCTCACCAAGGTTGGTCAACTCATGGATGCGGCAACAAGTACGTGGAATATCCCATTACTTTCCAAATTTTGGAATCCTCAGGTTGTTGAAGCCATCCTTAATACCCCAATATCTCCCTTGCTCATTCATGATCAACTGTATTGGAAGGAGACTTCGTCTGGGAGATTCTCAGTAGCATCTGTTTATAGACTAATACTCAACTATCTGCCACCAAATTACTAGTCTCTTTGGTTCAAATGTTGGCACAATTGGGCTCCCGAGAGCTATAATCTGCTATTGTGGAAAAGTTTAAGTGATGGTCTAGCAAGGGCGGATCTGTTGACGAATAGAATTGGATGGACGGACGGATACGACCTGCAGATTATGCTCAAACCAACCAGAAACGCTAACTCACCTTCTCCTCCAATGCCCTTTCTCAAGGGCGATATGGTTTAAGACCTTTGGGGGAAGCATGCAATCAATAGGCCCACAAGAATCCTTTTTTCGGTGGTTCTCCCAGGTTTGCAAAGTACTGGCCCAACACAAGGAGATTGATAGCATGGGTTTTATTACAGGTATCGCCAATTTTGTATTAGTCATTTGGATGATGTGGAATGCAGCTATCTTTGATGGAAAGCAACCAAATATAGACATTGCATGCAGACTCATGGAAACTTGGTCGTTGGATTCACAAATGATAAGGACGTTTAAATTAGACCTCCCCATATCAAGAGCCCAGATTTAGATCGGATGGATGCCACCAGCAACCCCCTACGTCAAGTTCAATTTCGATGGTGCGTTTAGAAGTTCTTTGGGCCGTGCGGCTGCAGGAGGTGTTTGCAAGGATATTACGGGGAAATTTCTGGGTGGTTTTGCTATGGAGTTGGGGAATCTTTCAACATTGCAGGCTGAAGCATGGGGTGCTTTGCAAGGGCTCAAAATGGTGGCTGCTATGGGCTTCTCTCATGTCATTTTGGAGGGGGATTCAATGGCCATTATAACCCTTCTCAAGAAGGCAAAGGAGGTCCTTCCATGGAGCATTAGAGGGATTATTTCTCAACGTTTGGTGATCTGTAACTGTTTTCAATCTTTAATTTTCAATCACACTTTCCGGGAGGGGAACAAGGTAGCAGATTCCCTTGCAAATTATGCTTTGGATCTTTTCTCTTGTACTTGGCTTTCCCGACCACCTTCTTTTCTTGCTTCACTTTTGAGTGATGATGCAAGAGGAAGGTTGTATGGTCGGAATGTATTTGTTTCCAGTTAATGCACTTTCTCGCTTTCCATAAAAAAAAAAAAAGGTCTGTGCTGTCTGCAAGGATCCTCTGTCCCTTGGTACTGAAGCAAATCAACTTCCTTGTTTGCACATCTACCACCCTTCCTGTATCTTGCCATGGCTGACTGCAAGGAATTCATGCCCCCTTTGTCAGTATGAGCTCCCAACTAATGACAAAGACTATGACGATGGGAAGCGGAATAGTGGCATTGAAATGGAGATTGGTGAGAACCAAAGGCTGGACCTCACCGAGGACAGTTCCTCTGACATTTTTTTGGGGTAAAGAACAGTTCCTCTGACATAAGTAGTGTTGCCGAGGCAGGTGAAATTTATGAAAGGCATGGAACGACAGAGCAAGGACAGTTGCTTAATGCAAATCAATTTTCTCATCACTCCGGCAGAGAACAATCCAGAGGAGGTTGGATTTTTCTTGCCGCTGCTCCTTTAGTTAGTTTTGTTGGTATCTATTGAGCAATAGATTCCAGAAGAATCTTATTTTGTCCTTATCGATTTACAAGAGCTTTATTGCTTATATAAATAGCAGAAGCTAAAACAAACGGGCTGAAATCGTCTACCGCTGCAAACGCGGCGGTAGATGATTTCATCCCAAAACAAACTAATAGAATCAGTTACTATGCCAGCTATACAACCAATAAGAAGAAGACAACTGTACAATCAGATAACAAACCATCTAAACTTAATTACTCCCCCTCAAGATGCCCGGTGAATATCTTGAATTGCCATCTTGGATAATAGTTGGAACAAAGAAGCATCAGGCAAAACTTTGGTAAATACATCAGCAAGCTGATGTTGAGGTTGAATAGGGAGAGGCTTGATAAAACCTTTTGTAATCTTATCCAGAACAAAATGACAATCGATTTCAATATGTTTGGTTCATTCATGAAAAATGGGGTTAGAAGAAATATAAATTGCAGCTTGATTGTTGTAGAATAATAAAGCAGGTTTGGGAGAAGAAACCTGGAACTCCTTGAGCAATTGATGTAACCAAACAGTCTCACTCGTGGTTCATGCAAGAGCACGGTACTCTGCTTCTGCAGAAGATCAAGAAAGTGTTGTTTGCTTCTTAGCCTTCCATGATATCGTTGAATCACCAAGAGAAACGCAGACTCCCGTGACTGATTTGTGTGAGTAAAGACATGAACCCCAGTCAGCATCAAGAATGCTCTAAGTTGGAATGAAGAGGAAACTAAGAAAAAGAGGCCTTGTCCAGGAGTTGCTTTGAGGTATCGAAGAAGGTGGTGTGTTGCATTGAAATGAGGTTGCCAAGGGGTTGGGACAAATTGACTCAACGTATGCACTGCAAATGTTATGTTTGGCCTAGAAATTGTCAAATATAGCAAGCGGCCAATCAACCTCCTATAATGTGAAGCATCAGCAAGTAAATCTCCTTCAAAAGAGCTAAGTTTCACTTTGGGATCCATCGGAAGAGTTATTGATTTACAAGCCAAGAAACCAAGAGTCTTCAAGTAACTGTAATGAGTAGTGACGTTGGGATAGAAACAGGCCTTTGGTTGACCTTGCAATCTCCAAGCCTAAAAAGTACTAAGGAACCAAGATCCTTAAGCTTAAATTGAGTATGAAGAAATCTTTTCAAAGCATCAATTATAAAACCACAAATTTCTACATGATTATTGTTTATGAGAATTAATAAGTCTGTATGGGTGAAATTGCAGAAATCTGTCAAGCAAGGGTGTAATTGGAATTTGAGACATTAGGCGTGAAGCAAGATGAATTAAGGTGAGTAATGTATCAATTTTAATTAGAAGTATATTGCTGTTTGCTTTTAGTCATTATGAATAAAATATTTATTTATATGGGTGTTTAGGTGGAGAGTTAAGTTGGTGAATCAAGGGCTGTAAAGCTGTGTATGTAGGGAAAACTTGGTGGGCGAGCATGCACTGAATCATGAGTTTTAAGATTTGTCGAGCGGCAAAGTGTATAGGGTAAGTATAAATACTTAATGTATTTAGATTTGTAGGTTTCGCATACCTTGAGTTGAAGGAGATTGCGGCTGGAGTTCTAGGGTTTTGGAGAGAAGTAGACGTGTGGTTCCTGCCGATCAGAGTGTTCAGAATCAGGGTGTTTAGAAAACCTCTTGCGAACAGAAGAAAAACTGGGTGGAGATCGACTATTAGACTTGCTGTTATAGGAGTTGCAGTTGCAGGGTTTTGGAGCATATAATGGTGAGTAGCATCATCTTGATCTGATGTTTTGGGTTTGTATATTGAGTTTATCCTTAATGCATGATTTCGGAAAATAACGTTTCGAACAAGGTTTTTGGAATAATTTTAGAGGCAAAAAATAAATGTTGGTAGATTAATTTCGAATCGTGTTTAATAGTCTTTTGAAGATGGTAGAAGTATAGGAAAGTCGTTACAGAGGTGAGAAACCAGGACAGTCATGCAGATCTGGAGTTAACAGTGAGTCGGGGAGATACCAGGGTATCCGCTGAGCTGCCGCTGACCTATTTTCACTCAGCGGCAGCTTGGCGCGAGCGACTGTTGGATCCACCGACCTGGCACCAACTGCGCCGAGGTTAGCGCACCCACCAAATGCTACAGTGAGGTGCAGCTGATCATGTTGAGCCTATTTTTGATAGTTTAGGGATTAAATCTCTTTGCCAAACCCTAGATTAGGATGTTAGAGGTATTTTAAGTTACTCAAAACCTTCGTAGATATAATTACATGAATTGTGGGTTCTACAAGTCAAGTTTGGGGAAACTGTTGGTGGTAACTTACTGTTTCAATTGCCATGAGTTAATGACTTAGTTTTAATTATGTCTTACATTTGTTTCCAGTTTATGAACTCGTTTAATCTGGGTTTGCGTGATTTCAAGTGTTGAGCCGTATGTGTCAAATTATCTTTGTGCAAGTAAAAAAAGGGGTTTATTTTACCAGTGGACTTGTATTTTGGGATTAGAATAATTACTGAGTTTACATAAATTTCTGTTCTGGCCTGGAGGGACCTATGATGAGGTTATGTGGCATTATACATGATGATGGAAATGTTTGGTTTAATGTGATGTCAGTGTTGAGTTTATGCGATGGTTTTTCTGTTTTGGTTTAGCTTGTCCTGGATCCATGTCTAAGCTTAGTAATGTGATGGTATTGTTTGTTGGTGTAATTGCATGGCCTTGTGTGTTGCCACAACCGGTGTAGAGCAGCCAAATACCCTGAGTAGGCCTGGTTGTCAATGCCGATACCCAGAGTAGGCCGACATTGGATGACGAAACCTTGAGTAGGCCGTCATTTTAGAGTGTCCGAAACCTTGAGTAGACCAGAACTGTGTACATGGAGGTGTGGATGTCTCATTGGCATGTGAATTAACCAATTTAAGCAATATGCATGACATTGACCTTTCGTTGATTTATCGGTACCGTGGTTGATCTTTGGTGGGAACTATTATTAGAATTCTGGATTTCCATTTTGTAATTATCTCTATTGATGTATTGGTGTTGGTTATTTATCGAGGCATGTTTATAACTGTTGATAACTATTTTTGCATGCATATACTACTCGCTGAGATATTCGTATCTCATTCCGTTTGTTTTGTTTTGTTTTTCAGATACTCGTGGTGAGGCGCCTATTGGGGTAGATCCGACTGACACATATAGGGAGGAAGACTATTACTACAATCCATAGATTAGTAGGTTTATTTTAGATTGGAACTTTGACTCATTTGATTTTGGGAAATGTAATAAAGTAGTTGATGTGGAATCATTTGATTTTAATTAAAGATTATTTTTGGACTTCTTAGTAAATTTTTGGTTGTGCACTCTGATATGGTATAAATGAGGTGATTTTCCAGCGATCACATCAGTTTTAGATCCTTACCTAACACTCCGTGAGACGTGTTATACCTTTATTGAACAACACAGATCTGGGGCGTTACATCAATAACCTTCAAATCAGATTTGGTAATGATGATATCATCGACATAAACAAGCAATGCCACAAAAGAAGAACCACTGCCTTTTGTAAAGAGAGTATAATCAGATTTGGACTGATTAAAACCATGAAGAATAAGAGCTTGAGAGAACTTGGAGAACCATTGTCTCGAGGCTTGCTTTAAGCCATAAATGGACTTACGTAATCGGCATACCAATCTCTCCCCTTATTAGCAGCTTGTTCATGCTTGGAGTAACTTAAAGGTAAGTCCATATAGACCTCTTCAAAAAGATCTCCATTGAGAAATGCATTGTTAACGTCTAGTTGGACAAGAGGCCAACCCTTAATAGTAGCTATAGCAAGAAGCATCTTGACTGTGACGAGTTTAGCAACCGGTGAGAATGTTTCAATAAAATCAAATCCTTCTTGTTGAGTGTATCCCTTTGCCACTAACCGAGCCTTATACCTTTCAATGCTGCCATCAGACTATTATTTAATTTTATAAATCCACTTGCACCCTATTGAATGTTTGCCCTTAGGTAGAGGTTGAACAGACCAAGTATTATTTGATTACATAGCTTCCAGTTCATGTGACATAGCCTCCCTCCAGTGGTCAAATTTCACGGCTTCATGGAAAAATTGAGGTTCATAATTGGAGGACATAGTCATAAGGTAATTGGAATGAGAAGATGATTGGGATTTGTAAGAAAGATAATTCTTCAAAGGATAAGGAGTTTTGGGTTCTACTAGCACTGTATTGGTTAACATATTGTAATGGAAATCACGTAAGTATGACAATGGTTTACTCACTCTAGAAGTCCTTCTAACATTGGAAGAAGGTAAAGCAGTAGATGAAGGAATAGGGTCAATATTGGAATGAGAAGCATCAGAATCAATACTTATATTGCCATTTGCAGGAGTATAATGAAAAGGGGCATTTTTAGTGGGATAATCTAAAGCAGATTTGGGCAAAACCACATCAAGAAATGGATCCACGATGTTTACGGTCTGAAATGGGAAGAGATGCTCATGAAACACTACATCTCAGGAAACAAAGAATGATTTTGCAGCTATATCATATAATCTGTATCCCTTAATTCCTGGCGGATAACCAACAAACACACAAGGAGTGGCACGAGGATGAAACTTGGTTTTTCGAGAGGGCAATGTAGAAGTAAAGCATAGACATCCAAAAACTCTAAGACAAATGTAATCAATTGGACAACCAAAAAGAAGCTGATAAGGAGTTTGTTGCTTTAGAATTGGTGATGGAGTCCGATTGATTAAAAATGTAGTTGTCAAAATACATTCCCCCCAAAATTGTATTGGAACATGTGACTGAAGGAAAAGGGCTCGGGAAACATTAAGGAGGTGCTGATTCTTGCGTTCAACCACAGAGTTTTGTTCAGGTCTCTCAACACAAGAGAACTGATGAAAAACACCCTTGGCATTGAATAGGTCTGTAAACTGTAACTCTGGAGCATTATTAGACCTAAACTTCTTTATGACTTTGTGGAATTGAGTTTCAATAAGAGAGAAGAACTTGGGAATGATAAAACTAATATCAGACTTTTGCTTCATGAGATAAACCCAAGTAAATCTAGTACAATCATCAACCAAAGTAAAAAAAAAAATCCGTAGCCTGCATGCGTTGGTATATAGTATGGACCCCATGTATCACAATGGACAAGATCAAAAGGAGAGTGAGACAAATTATTATGAGAAACAAAATGAAGTCGCCGTAGTTTGGCTAAAGGATAGATGGTACAAAAGTTGTCATGATTACTAGTACATGTGTATTGTAACTGATTTTTCAACAATTCTAGCCTTTCACTACAAAAATGACGAGCTTTAGTGGCAAAGTATTATTGGCGGTAACGAATTTCGCCTCTAATTGTAGGAAAAAAACATATTAACAGTGGTAGATTTGCCACAGCCCCTAAACCCATATAATACCGGTGGTATTAATTTACCGTTGGCAAAAATTTGCGCGGGGTTCCCAAAATGTTGGGAACTTTTTTGGCACGTTTTTTGGTCTTTTAGCGGCGGTATGACCCGCCGATATTCATCTTTTTGCCTGTAGGAATTAATTACCGCCGGTGTTTTCCCTTATTATCGATGGTAGGTACCACTGTGATAAGTATTTTTTTGCGACAGATTTATTCCCGCCGATAATTTATTCTTAAATGTTATAGCGGCAGTAATTTTACCGCTGGAGATAATATTTTTTTTGCTACTGTTTTTTACTGCCGCAATTGATTTTTATTAAGATTTTCCCTTCTCCCATATTTCTTTTTTGTTTTGCTCCATTGTGGAAACCCTTCTTGCCCTACTGCCATTGACTCGTTGTGCCGTCACCGTCACGCTGCCATCATCGTCGATTGCTATGCTTTTCTTCTCAATTCAAACCCCAACTCAACATCGGTAACTCCCTTGCACTTTCACTGTGCCGTCGACTTGCGGTTGCTGTCGCCACCCTCTTCAGGTAAGTTTTGTTCCATTTGTTTGTAGGGTTTGATGATTGAATAAATGATCTCTATTTCGTCCACCACAATGTGAAACATGTAGACTTTCTGTTCTTAGATCTCTGATTGAAAACGTCAAATAGTTATCAGAATAATACATACTCTGTAGACGTCACAATCCATTTCATTGAGCACTCAAATCTCAAAGTAAATCTCTGAATGAGAGTCTCCCTTAGAATCACATCGAGAGGACTTATTATGACTACAATCTAATTGAGAATAGAAGATTAACTGGGTAAGTTTCATTGCTTACCATCAATTTGTGATTTTTTCAATGATATCCTGAATTTCTTAGCGTGCCCTAAATGACTGTGTTTTTTTTTTTGAGTTGTTTGTTTTCCATATTTGTGATATTCATAATATATTTGTTTATTGCTATTTGTTACTCTTCAATTAGGTTACAATAGATATTTGTTTACGAATATTGTGTTTTCCATTAGTTGTTTTACACGTCAAAGAAGATCCTCTCGAATTAGTTTCGTGAGTATCCATTATTTGTGGATTGATTTGCAGAATTTCTTAACCTAGCATGTGTTTATTGTTTTCTAATGATTAGTTTCTTTTCCATATTTGTGATTAAACAAAATGTATTGAAGAGCCTCTTTCATACGTCAAAAAAGATCACCTAGATTAATTAGTTTTGTGATTGTCCATGATTTGTTGATTGATTTGCAGAATTTCCTATCTTGACATGTGTAAATTTTTTTTCCATATTTGTGCTTAAAGATACTTTGTGATAGGATTTTTTCCCATATCTATGCTGATGCAATATACTAGATACTCTATAGATATTAGAAACTACTCTACTCAAGATAACGTTAACTATAGAAATATAGAATATTAATTTTTGCTTTAAACCTTAATATTAGCAGTTCACTTCAACTAGATAATAATGGATATTAATCTATAGATTAATATCTATAGATTAGTATTTTTAATTCAAGGATTTGCAGAATTCCTCATTATGGAAACAATTAATCTAATATATTTAGATAACATTAAAAGACATAAAAACAAATTAACTTATAATATTTAATAGTGTCAATTAATTTTAGGTTGGTATAGATACCCATATTTTATTTAAATAAAGATAACTATATTTCAATTTTGGTACTATATTATCTAAAAAAAAAAAAACTCTTTTTACGATGGATGATCTCTATATAATTATTATCTCTTCTTTAATTCCAATATAAACAACTTTTATTTGATCTAAGCAACTAAATCATATTATATTATATTATATAAATAAAAAATATGAACATCCGTTTCTATAATATAATAAAATAATTTAGTTACTTAAAATAACGAAGCCATAATAGGAGACTTAATAGGAGCCATAATAGAAGACTTTAAAGAAAATTACTCTATATAATTGCGTTCCTTGGCAAAAAGTTCCATTATATACAACAACAAACCATGTGGTTAGGTTG
This sequence comes from Buxus sempervirens, assembly GCA_947561395.2. NCBI lineage: Eukaryota > Viridiplantae > Streptophyta > Magnoliopsida > Buxales > Buxaceae > Buxus > Buxus sempervirens. Next base: position 33,449,024 of record OX387183.1, read on the forward strand.
TAAACACCAAAAACAAAAAAACTGAGCTTTGAATGGTGTAGCTCAGAATCATTTAAGATGCTAGACTTGTGTCACTAGGAATTAGTAGAGTTACAATTGCTTAACCTCATAGTATTTCCTAGGCCTAATTTGTGTAATTATATATATTTTTAATATCCCTTGATATAGGGTAACTGATAAATATGCAAAAAAAGAATCTCTTAAAATAAATAAAAGTACCATTATTTTTGAAAGTAAATTTGATAGTAAAATTAACAAATAATATAATCATGCTATTAAAAGTCCAAAAGGAAAAGGAAAAACACAAAATACATATAATTATAATTCTTGATAATATTTGTAGGCACTTGATTTTCTTTAGTAGCTCTTAATTATCTACATTAATTCTTCATCATCTTTATAGGGCTGTTGGTCATCTTTATTGAATTATTCATATTCTTTACTGTATCATTTTAGATCTTCTACTGCTGTTTAGTAATTTAATAATTTTAATCTACTAATGTTAGATGCGGTGAATAAATAACAATTATATTATTTAGCATTTGATTTTTTGTATTTAATTTATCAAAGGGAAGGAGTTGCTCAATTGTTGTGCATACTAAAATTTTGTCATTGGCTTGTCATCAATAAGAATACACTTTAATGTTTGTTTGTGTTGTTACAATTAAGAAAGTGGAAACAATTCAAATGCCCGTCTAAGATGTTACATGTATAGTTATGCCAATTTATTTTATCTACTTTGAAGATATTGCAACTTTTCAGTAAGTTTGCAATAACTCTTAGTATTTAAATATAAAAGGTATAGATTTACACATATAACATCTTGGATTGTCAGATAGACAGTTTGGGAATAGCATGTATAGTACTTGTTGACATGTGATTCATATATTTTTTTGATTGTAATTTTGGGTTCATCTCTTTGTTCTTCAAGTACGTAGTTTTGTTGACTTCATGCTATTTTTTTTCCAATTTGGATGATGAAAGCATAGTATGTCAAGAAACTTTACGTATTTGGAGAACTGCGCAAAGATGCTGCCGAAATTCGTAGAGAAATATATGAATCATATGGATAAACGAGTAATTTGCTTGCTATTCCTGAATCGGCAAAACCAAGCATAAACTTCAAAACTAACCGGACTACCATTTAATATTAGAAAGGAACCTATTTATAAAGTATTATTTTGTAGAAGAACAAGGACAACGTTCCCACATTGGCTTTATAGAATATATTAGCGTATGGATAGAAGTTGGATTCGCAGCTCTAGGTATTTAATACGTTGGAATTTTTTTTAATGCTGTGATGTTAGTTTAATATCATCAAATATTAACTAAATAGGTTATGTTTTAATATATATATATGGATGAAATAGGGCTAGTCAAGAGTACATTGATGGAGTAATTGAGTTCATTAAGTTTGCCCAAGATCATGGTGCAACATGTAATGAGAAGTTGAAGTGTCCTTGCCCGAAATGTTTTAACGTATTGTATCAAAGCAGTCAGGTTGCATATGAGTATATGATATGCAATGGGTTTGACCAGAACTACAAGGAATGGTATCACCATGGAGATGACATACTGCAATTACGATCTTGTCAACTTAAGTTTGCATATGGTGGAGATAATTTACATAAGAAGGGTGATGAGAATAGGGTTATGTTGAGTGAAATTTTCGGGGTTTGGACTGAAGGAGATATATCGGTGACTTGGTTACACAAATCACCAGCTGACATGCAAAATCAAGAGAATTGTAAGTTTGGAAAACTGTTAAGTGATACTGATCAAGAGTTGTATGATGGGTGTCAAAGACATACAAAATTGTCTTTCATTATTAGGATATTCCATTTAAAATGTTTGGGAGGATTGAGCAATAAGATATTTAGTTTGCTGCTTGACTTGTTGAGGGAGGCCTTCCCAGATGGTACAAATTTGCCAGAAAATTTCTCTTAAACAAAAAAGATAATAACAGATTTGGGTTTAAATTATAGCAAAATTGATGCGTGTCCAAACGATTGTTTGTTATATTGGAAAGAGTCTGCCGACTCGGAGTCATGTGATATATGTGGAACTTGTAGATGGAAATCCCTAGGCGGTCAAATGAAACAAAAGGGGCAAAAGAAGGCAGCAAAGGTATTATGCCACTTTCCTTCGAAGCCATGTCTACAGAGGATGTATATGTCATCTAAAATTGCTGATGACATGAGATGGCATGCGGAGGGTCGCAATGAAGATGAAAAATTAGGACATCTCATAGATTCTCCCGCTTGGAAAGCTATTGATGTGTTGAACCCCTTGTTTGGTTCTGATCCTCGTAATGTTAGACTTGGTTTAGCAATTGACGGCTTCAATCCATTAAGGAGTATGAGCATCAAGCATAGTACTTGGCCTGTTATTTTGATTCCGTATAACTTGTCACCTTGGTTGTGTATAAAGCAGCCAAATATGATGCTCTCTTTACTTATACCAGGGCCTCTTGCCCTCAGAAATGATATAGATGTTTATTTAAGGCCTCTAATAGAGGAGCTGAAGGAGTTGTGGGTGTCTGGGGTTGAAACTTACGACATGTCAAGAAAAGAGAGCTTTACTTTAAGTGCAGCATTACTTTGGACTATTAGTGACTTTCTAGGATATGCTATTCTTTCTGGTTGGAGCACGAAAGGGCGGTTTGCATGTCCATCCTATCACAAGGACACATGTAGTCATTATTTACATAATGGAAGATAACATTGTTATTTGGGTCATCATCGGTTCTTACCTCTTGCTCATGGATTTTGAAAACAAAAGCAATCTTTTGATGGTACTGTGGAGACAAGGGAACCTCCTAGTTCAGTGACTGGGTTTGAAATATTGGATCAATTAAGAGGCACTTCACGTATATTCAGAAAGTGTACTGGCAGGAAACATAAAAAAAAATATAAAAATAATCAAAGCAGTATGCCATATAATTGGAAGAAGAAGAGTTTTTTCTTTGAATTGCCGTACTGGGAAGATAATATGTTGAAGCACAATTTGGACGTGATTGAGAAAAATGTCTGTGATAGTGTGCTTGGTATGTTGTAAAATATTGAAGGAAAATCAGAGGATACTTTGAAGTCGTGATTAAATTTGATTGATATGGGTGTTAGACATGCACTTCACTCAATTTTGTTGCTTGATAGAAAGAAGGTGTGCTTACCAACTACTTGTTTCTCGATGGACAAGCATAAACATGATTTATTTTGTAAATTATTGAAGAGTTTGAATGTGAAACCCCAGATTTCTAGATAATTAGCACACTCTAAACTGTGTAATTTATTTTGAAGGTGAAGCGGGAGAAGCCTAGACTTGAAGCCAGCCAAGTGGCTAAGTCCAGGCTTGTCAGTAATGTGTAAAGGTAAGCCTTCCTTCATCTGAGTACTTTCTGAGTTATTAAATAAATCTTATATGTTGAGAGGATGGCTAAGTGATAAACTATTGTGTGCAATAGGAGGAGAAAGGCAAATTTGGAATGCCTTGGAAAAATTTGCTTAAGTGTGGAGGAGCTCACTTTGCTCCATTCGTATGAAACACAACCACCTTTCCTATCTTCATCTTCATCTTCTTCTTCCTGTGAGACATAGAAAATCAACCTAATGACTTCCTTGGTCATCACATGGGCTCAACAAAATGGGAGGAGTCGCCACCATTCAATTTTAGGTGTAAATGGACACCATAACAATAAAAATGCAATACAAAGGCAAAAATTAAAGTAAAATATAATAAAAATAAAAGAAACCAGAGATGGGTAAGGGGATTAGATTATGAATAGGGGAAGGTGTTAGGCACCCCCATTCATCCACACAAGGTGGTTGCCAAGTATTGTTCATGCTCAAAAAAAAAAAAATGAAAGTTTGCTAATTAAACAAAAAGGTTTGAAAAGAATCAAACAAATGTATGATTCCCCCCACCTGAGTGATCCAATGAATTCTGGACATTCTATTGGATACATCACTTTTAGGACATTCCCAATTAATGAAAATCCAAATGAAAATAGAATACAAGCAAGTTAAGGCCTGTGCGCACATCGTGCCCGTGCGAGGGCGCGCGTGAAAGCGAGGGGAGAATGGGGGTTAGGAGTCGCCACTGCCTGATGGGGTGCAGGCAGACACCTGGGTGCCCTAAGGATGTCTATGTTAGTCTGCGGCTTGAGATTCTGAGAAAGGGCTCGGTTACGGTCCGGGGAAGTCTGTAGACACCCCAGTCCGCCCCGTTGGTTTGACGGGTCCCTTGGGTTTCCTGTTTTGTGAGTTGACTCAATTCTAAATTTACCTCACTTCTATGCCAGCATGCACATTTTATTGGTCTAGGTGGGGACCACCAAGATGGTGCGGGTCCCCTTTTCTTTTATTTGATTTTATCTTTTTATCCAGGTGATGTTGGTCTGACGTGGAGCCCGTTGGAAGGCCCACAAGATGCCAATTTGGGCTTTAGTGAAAGCTCAAGTCCCATTTGGGGTTACGTTGGATAACCCTGCTTATTGGGTTTGGTTATTTGGTTTGGGGGTTGACTAATACACAAAATTGGTGGGCTTACTGGGCTTAAACGCAGAACGTTTGTGGTTTAGCTTCGACCGCACATGCGGTACGGTTTGGGCCAAACCACTCTGTGTGTGCGGTTCCGGCCTAGAAAACCCAAAAGGTAACTTTTCATGGGGTTATGGGTAAGGGGGACATGCTTATTGCCCACAAAACAGTAGCACATCAACAAAAGGGAATGGGGAGAATGACAATGGGGGGATTTACATGGGGCTACATTAGATGATCAAGCATGAGGGAACATGCTCCCTCTTTTAAACAAACCAAATATGCCCAACAGTAGCTGCAAAAGTACATGCTCAAAAGCATACAAAAGGGAGCTCTCCCCTTCCCTTAAGACCATACGCATCCCCTTTTATCTCTGAGGATCTTCATATTATGAAAATGAGAGCAAAAATGCATGGAAAACTAGCACAAGGACAGATTCGTGCCAAGGAGAGACTAGGCTCTCTCAATACCTTGAAAAACTCTCATTTTTATATATGTATGATAAAAGTTGGTAAGAAACAATACCTGAATACTATAAGACCCTTTTTTGCTGAGTGTGGGGTTTCCCTTGAAGCTCACACAATGGCTGGAGAGCCCCCTTTCAGCAGCAGCAGCAACCTCCTCCACTTCTTGCTTGAGTGAGGATGAAGAAGAAGAGAGAAAGAAGGGGTAAAATGGTCTTACAAAGGGGTTGGAATGTTGTGGGAGCAAAGAGGTGTGGAAAGGGAGGTTTTCGAATCAGAGGGAGTGGGGGAGAGGCAGTGGAGATCAGCCAGGAATGACCAACCCTTGCCTACTGTTCGGGTTTGCTATTTATAGAAAACAGGAACAAAACCTCACATACAATGCGGTTTATGTGCAGTTTGGTCAAAACCGCACAGTAGGTGCGATTTGGTCTAAACCGCATTCTATGTGCGGTTCGGCCACGTCTTTTCAGCAATGATTAGGGGACAAACTCACACAGGCGCAGACTGACAAACCATGCAACCGCACTGTAAGTGCGGTTAATTTTCGTGCGCCGCTTGCGCTAATTGGCTCGCGAGGGCGGTGGCCGAAAAAATCAACCGCACACCATATGCGATTGCGGCAAATCTTTCAGATTTGCCTTTTTCTCTCCCCTTTTGGCTTGAGTTGACGGCTGAGGTGACTCAGCCGCCCACTCGGATGAATCATGCTCCTCCAATTTTTTATTATTTCCCATTTATCTTAGCATATTTTGGTTTGATCAAAATTTGGGTGCTTACAAGGCCAATCCGGAAAACTCGGTAAAAGATGGAATCATTTGACCATAACTCTTTCAAATCAAATTTAAATTGAATAAGACCAATGTCAATTGGAAGATTATGACAAATAGAAGATTTATGCAAATTTTCAAGTAAATCCGGTTAAAATCCTAAGGCCCCAATTGGTTCAATGAATTGGAATTGGAATTAAGAATTATAATTCCAATTCTAATTCATCAAGAATTGGAATTGGGTAGAATTGAAATTATTGTGATTGGATGCAAAGAGAATTGAATTTTGGAATTACAATTCCATGAAGAATTGATTTAAAATCCAATTCCACTGATTGGATGAACTTATGAAGAATTGATTTATATCATTCCCATGTTAATAATAACACAAATGACTGATTATCATGACATATGAATTCCAATAATCCATTCTCTGCAACCAAAACCAAAACAACACTACTGGGTTTTAATAATATTTTTGTCTTAATCAGGTCCTCCATGTAAGACCAGAGGATTATGATCAACTCGATAGGTCAAAGCAAGTGGAAACAGAAGAGAGAGAAATATAGGAGAGAGAGGAAACAAGAGAGATAGAAAGATGGATGAGAGAGAGAGGAGAGAGGAAGGGAGAAGATACGTACTAGTCCGTGAAACACCAACGAGGAAGAGAAGAATGAGATTTGGTAGCTTCGCAACACTAGCGAGGAAGAGGACAATGAGATTTGGTAGCTTCTTTATCGGTAGAGTTAGCAAAGGGTCGGGTTGGGTCGGGTCATAATCGAGTTGGGGTTAATTGGGTGTAAAATCCCTAATTTTCTGGAAAAATTTAAAAATTAATTTTCTAGTGATTAAATTAATGTTAGCTATTTAATTTTGCAGAGAAGCGAGGTTAGTGATTTAACCCGGAAAGGTGGCTTGTGCTGGTCGGATTATTTAAGTAAAAAGGTATGAGAGAAATTTTTAGAAATTTTTAGCTAAATCAGTCGATCGGATGATGTGGCAATAAGTAATATTAATTAGAGCATCTGCTGGTGTAGGAGATGTGGTAGTGTGGCGGTGCAGCGGATCGTGATTTAAATGATTTCTTGAGCGGCAACTATAAATTGGAGCTAAGAGATTTTGTTGGTTCGATTGGCAGTCAAGTGAATTGAGAATTGGAGTTTCCAGAGAAGGAAGAAGGAGCAAGGGTTCTGGATTTGATTGGGCAGATAGAGAGAGATCAGGGAGAGCTGTGTGGTCGTTTGGTGCTGATCAAAGAAGTCTGGAATTTCTGCAGCAGCAAATTCCATGCGTGTAGGAACAAGAGTTTTCTACGATTGAGTTTGTGATTCGAAATTCAGGTACATCTAGTTAAAAATTCGTTGCAATTCAATCAAAATTGGAGAGGAAATTCAGATCTGGAAATAGAGGATCTGAGTTTTTCAAATTCTGCAGAGCAGTGAGTTCGTCCCTGTTTGGAAGGAGATCTCAGAAGTTTCTTGTGCAATTGAAGGTTCAGCAGCTGGAATTCGTTGAGTAGAGGTGAGTAGCACAACCTTAATCGAATTGGCATGATTTTGATTTGAAATGGTTGGATAGAACTAGCATGATTAGATTTCAAGTCAGATTGTGAGTTGTTCAACCTATTTTCCAGATTAGATTGATAATTAATTATGCAAGCATTGTTATAGTGAAGAGGATTCTTAGGCAAATTACTATATGATTCATGTTAGAACCAAGTTAGCATTTGCTGAAAATCAGTTTCGAAAATTTAGGAGAAAGCATGAGCAGCTACTGTACGTGTATAGATGGTTGATCAAATAAATTTGTATTAACGTTTTAGGTATGCACATAGTGCTAGAATCATCTTGGAAACAAGTCAAATGCAAAGCCTCTGAGAAATTTGTTGCTGTGGACATTAATCGTGTTAAATTCTGGGCATATAGAGGTGGCGCCCAGCATTGCTGGAGATCGCCCACCTCCTGTAGAAGTCAGCGTCCAGCAGGTTTTTGGTTGTTAAAAACCTGGTTTCAAGTCTAGGTTAGAGAACCTTCAAGGAAACTGGTTATGAGAATTAAGGGAAGAGTAAATGGATTTAAAAGTTTGAAATATGTAGAGAGTTCATGAGCGCCAAGGAGGGCTGACCTAGAAGGAGGTTGGCGCCCATCTGTTTTGTTATGGCTAGGTGCGACTGAGTTTAGGAATTCTGTAACTCAAGTCTTTAACTTCTAATTGTTATCCTAGGAGGTCTAAATAGGATTGGTAAAGGTGCTGAAGTGGTTGTTGATTACTGAAGTGAAGAAATTCTGAATGTATGGAAAAATCTAGAGAGCTGGTGGGAGGTTGTGGTTGTTCTCTTAATAATTTAAATTCTGGTTCCTATCATTTACTTATTATTCTCATAACTGAATCAAGGTTAGATATGTTCTGAATTAGTTAAAACACAGAACCTTTACAGCAAAATAGAAGTGGGCAAACAAGAAGCTTAGGCAATGAATAATTAGAAGAAGTGTTAGAGGGAATTGGCAACTAGTAAGTAGTTGTGCTATAATGATTTACTTAAATTCAATTGTATGATAGAGGCAAGATTGGAGAGTTAATATATCACCAGAAATAGTTGGATTACAACAAAATAGATCAGTCCTAAACAAATTTCCACAGCTGTACTTGAATCTGGGAAAATAGAGAGAGTGCCTAGGATTGCTGACCATTGCTGACCTGGCGCCCAGCTCAAGTTTAGGGTGATTCAAACCCAAATCCTTAATTCCAGCAAGGGGAAAAACCTTAGGGAATCTAACCTAGAGTAATTAAAGGATTTCTGGAAAATAAGAGGGGTTGGTCTGAGAAATTCTGCGGGTACTAGTGTAAAAATCAGCAATCTAACTAAGTAATTAAGAGTGAGTATTTTAATAAGTTATGAGTTTTTTTTCCAGCAATTATAAATTGGGATCCTTCTACACTTATAAGGAAGTATTATCTACGAGATAAATGGGAGATGAAGGAAGGGAATTGGAGTGAGATATAGGTGCTGATCATGGGTTTATGCTTAATATTAAGTATGGAGTTGAGCATATGAGATTACATAAAATTGAGTTAGAGTAAATGTTGTGAGAAAAGCTTTCTGTTTGAGTTCCAACTAAAGGTGGCAAGTCTGAATTTAATATTATTACTAGAGTTCGATATCTATATGCAAATTTGCCGGTTTAACCGTGTTTTGACAGTTTTACCAAATTTGGCTATAAAGAAGGATTTTGAGCATTTCTTCGGAAAGGACTTTCTAAACTAAATTGTTATGGACAAATTTGAGTTTTGGAACTTTTATACACTGTGAGAATGTTCTTGTGAACTTGATGGCTGAATGGTTACTTTACCTCCGTGTACTCGGAGATGCCCATGTACTTGGGGTTGGTTCCTCTGTGTATTCAGAGATGGTTGTGTGCTCGAGATAGCATGTTTTGGGTATGAGATTTCTGTTTTTGGCTTTAGCTTGAGTCTAGATGGCATAGCTTGGTGTGGATCCACATTTTTCAAGTTAAGAGCTAGGTAGTGGAATAGATTGTTTTCTTTGCTAGTCGTAATGAGTTGTTCACGCACGCGTTTCCACCGTGTACTCGGTGAGGCTTGATCGTGTACTCGGCTGGCTGCGGCTATCCCTCATTTTATCGTGTACTCGGACTGTGACTGGATTAGTACATGCCAATTCATCACTGTACTGGATGGGTTCTCCCGCAATAAGACGATGATCGTGTACTCGGCTTCGCACCTAAGCCGGGAGGTGGCATAGTGAACTTCGGCATTACCTAGTTAAGGGCAATCTTATTTCATGAGTCCACCGTGGTCTTGTTGTATGTTTTCACTTATGAATCGCTGTTATGAATTGATTGTGGAGATTGCTCTTTATCGGTATATTTGTCGTAATTGGATTATACGGATTACTCTTAAATGTTGGTTATCGTTAATGATGTATGGTTTACTATTGAAGCATGTTTTTAGAACTAATATAAATGTTTTGTGCATGTATGTGCTACTTGCTGGGATATTCGTATCTCATTCCGTTTTGATTTGTTTTGTTTTTAGATCCTGGTGAGGACGATACACGTGGGGTTGAGCCAGACGCAGATTACCCCGAGTATAGGGGAGAGGATTTCTTTGTTGAGTGACTTTTGAGATATATTGTAGTTGCTATTTTCATTTGAGATAGTGAGTAACTTTGGAATTGTAATTCTTTCGATTCATGGTGTGTTGGTGATTGGGATATTTTAGCGAACTCTGATATTGTGTTTGATGAAATAAATGAAACGTCATGTTTCTTACACTCTGATATAGATCCTGCGGTTTTGTTATCTAACCCTCGAGTACGAGTTACGGTTCCATTACGTAACCCGGATTCGGGGCGTTACATTGGGTCAGGATCGGGTTAAACTAAATTAAGGCAGGTTGGAAAACCCCCCAACCCGCCAACCTGTTTATTATTATTTTTTTATTTTTCAAAAAATATGATTAAAATAGGGTTGAGGGTTAATTGGATCGGGCTATACCGTGTTTGGGTCGGGTTGGGGATTAATTGGGTCAGGACATGCCACTTTTGTCGATTTTTTTTTTAAATTGGGTTACTCGTTGGGTTGCCGGGTCATAATCAGGTTGACCCAATTACTGGTGGGTTAGGGAAACCCCAACCCAATTAATAAATGGGTCAACCCAAATCCAATTAATAAATGGGTCAACCCAAACCCATTTAACTCGTGTTGGGTCAGGTAGCATTTTTCCAGCTCTATTTGTCGAGCATATATCGTGCTTCTACTTCTCTATCTCGTATCCCCAATTCTTTTCGATTTAGTAGGGAATTAGGTAACTTCAAAAATAGCCTATAAGCTAATTCTATGGAATTGGGCCTTAATTCCAATTCCGAATTCCAAATATTTAACCAATCAAAAGAATTGGAATTGGGAACCCAATTCCAATTCTTACCCGAATTCTAACCCTTGATTCCCCGAACCAATCGGGCCCTAAGAGTTATGCTCATTTGAAATCTGCTGTTGTAAATCGATAAAAGTAACAAGTGGGCAACTTTGGAAATCTATATGTGGAGATTGGCTCCATATAAATCTTTCAAAATTTGCATGAATGAAGTATAAAGTGCCATCTTTAACATGAAATAGGCCTCATACCAAACTCCATTCGGATGTGACTTGGGTGACCTCCCGAACAGGCTTAGAAGATCACAGATTAACCCACAAATCTACTATTGAGCAATTCTGAGTCCATCAAACACCCAAGCCACTAATGAAATAAAAAATTTTTGAAACTAACTGGATTTGAAATTAGACTCATAAAGGAGTACACAGAAATCAAAATCACTAGAATCGGACTTAAAACGAGCATATGGTGCTCAGTCAAAGTGACAGGTTCAGCAATCTAGTCTGAACTGACCTATTGACTTTGATCAAATGGTATCAAAAATCCAATGCATAAAAATTGATGAAATTTTACAGACATGTACTAGACAATCCCACCTTTCACATGTATTTGGAATCACTCCAAAATTCATCCGGATGATGAAGTTATGAGTGTTCCAAGATGGTGTACAGGTGCTGTCTAGATTTGATATTTTCAAGTAAAACCATCCCAAAAGTGTGTGCAAATAATTTTTATGAACCGAATTAAAATCATTTGGAAACATGTTGGAAATTTCCAGAAGAATGTAGGGCGTGAAATTGGCTCACCATTCTCATTGGTTAGAGAAGAAGTACCAAAACACCCAAAAACAGGGCAAAATGCCCAAAACAAAGATTGTAACGCCCCGGATCCGAGTCACATGAAAAACCCGTAACTCGTATCCAGAGGTTAATATAAAACAACAGGATCGCACTACCAGAGTAAGGAAAAACATGAATTAAATAATGCTATGTAACAGAGTGCGCTAAAATATTCCCAAACTAAAATAAAACTCACATGTCCAAGTAACTACCCGCAAGTATCGAGCTCTCCAAGAGTATCTGAAAACAAAACGAAAGCAACGGGGTGAGATACGAATATCCCAGTGAGCCGCACATGCATGCACAAATACATCTAGTTCAGTTCTAAAACATGCCACGATTTCAAACCATATACAACGATGATAACACGTATAACCCAACAAAACTTCAACGATCCAATTTACATCCGTGAGGAAAACCATCGTATAAACCAAGCACTAAAGACGATATCAATCATGCATATAGCCATAAAGTCACGTATAACCAGGTAGCAACATATCGAAGAAAACATAGTTCAACAACTCAGGTTTTTGAAATACTAGAGTGTTTATCATGGGCCACTCCGCACCAATAAAGTATTTTATCATGGGCTATTCCCCACCAATAGAGTATTTTATCATGGGCTACTCCGCACCAATAGACCAGCGAATAAAACATATCATGTCAAACAAAAACAAATCCCCACAGTGGTCAATGTCATGTAGTTGTTTACATTGGTTAATCAACATGCCAGAGCGACCTCCACACCTCCATGTACACAGTTCCGGCCTACTCAGGGTTTCGGATACTTTGAAATGACGGCCTACTCAGGGTTTCGTCATCCAATGCCGGCCTACTCAGGGTTTCGACATTGACAACCAGGCCTACTCAGGGTTTCTGGCTGCTCTACACCAGTCGTGGCAACACTCCATGGCCATGCCATTACTCCAACAAAACAAAAGCATCACATTACTAAGCTTAGACTCTGGATCCAGGACAAGCTAAACCAAAACAGTAAAACATCGTATAATCTCAATTCCAACATTAAAGTAAAACCATTCATTCCACATCATGTATATCTCATCACAGTTCATCACCTGTCCTTTTGGACCAAATAGTATCTCAATACCTTAAGTATTTCTCATTTCCACAAACCATGCCATTTGAATACAAAACACAGTTATTTATAACAAGACAATACATTCAGCATTTTCCAAACAAATGAAACCAGAAGTCAATAATTTCTTAATTAGAACAGTGTATAAATTCGAGGAGAAAACAACTAAGAACTCCAAGAGTTTTGGTATCCAGCACAACATGTATAAAATAACCTAAACTCATCCTTAGAAGCCTTTAAGAATTTGCCACTAGAATCCTCCTAGGAATTAAATAAGAAATTCAGGTTCCAAGGTTACCAAACAAGTGATTAAACAAGTGATTGGTGAAGTGATATAAACCCCAAGACATCAAAATCCCCCTTGGTTCAGTCGGAAATCAAATTCGGCAAGTATAAATGGGTATGCGCTCACTTCCTGAAGTGAGGGCCAGGTGAGCGCCAGTCGGCGGATAGAAAACAAGCGAAAATTGACTATGCGCTCATTCGACGCTAAGTGAGCGCGAGCTGAGCGAGAGAAAGGCGCGGGATAGGCGCGAGATAGGCGCATCGATTTTAAGTGGGCGCGAGCTGAGCGCCAAGTAGGCGCGAGCTCGGCGCCAGATCAATATTTCTATGCGCCTACTTCCCGAAGTGGGCGCAAGTGGGCGCCAAGTGGGCGGATACCCACTGTGATTTTCAAGTCTCTGTTATTTCGAGATCTACATGTCTGGCTGGTTTGTTTCGGTCTGTAATTGCTCCAATACACTCCCAATGCTCCCAGAAGACTTCCCAACCAATTTTAGATTTAATCTAAACATCTTTAATTTCAAATAAATTTTCAATCTGACGTTCGGACTGACGGTATTCCAGAAAACCCAGAACTCACAATACAACCATGGCATTCGAAATATGTCACGAAGAAAACTAAAACCTCGGTTTTAAATCAGTGCTACTCACTCTTATACGCTTATATCCCAGAATACGGTTATTCCAAACCACGGCCGATCACCGACTCTGACTGCGTGCGTACGTGCGAATGTCGCCGAACTGTTCCCCTGTTCGTGAGAAGAAAAACCCACTGAAATCTGGATCTTCGACTCCACTAATCCAGTCGTAGCTCTCGCGGTTCTCGTCTCTTCCGAGCGAAACCCTAATCACCACAGTAGTAGCCGCAAAACACCAAACGTCTTCAGTTACAAAAATACGATACGAGCTTTCGAAACCAAAAACCTAATTTCCCCTCCGGTGTTCAATTAACCCTCGGGATTCCTTATCTACCCCTCATTCACTTGAGTTTACCCGGATTACTTATTTGCTAATTCCCTATTTACTACAATATTTTTAAGTTCGAAATTAATTATGTAATAATATTCCACCTCATTTTCCTTGCCAACTAATGACCACGATCTCCAGCAATAAATAAATTTTGATTAAACCTATCAATAAATCCAGGTGTCCATATTTATGTATATATATATATTTTATTTTATCTACTATTATTTCTATTATCAATATTATTTTATATATATACAATCTCCATATTTTTTTTTCTCTACTCAAAACTGGGGTTTTACATTCTTCCCTCCTTCAAAAAATTTCGTCCTCGAAATTTCACATCATGAAATGATAACCAAAACTGAGCATATCCTAGGCATCTCCTTCACTCCTTTACTCCTTTGCTAATTGCACTTGTTTATGTCACTCCCTTGCATTATTCTACCACAAAACATTGACTCACACCTCACTATGATTTATAACACTTACTCATGACAAACTCAATATCTAAACTAACTGATCTCCAAATATTAATTTACTAATCTTCGCATTATCCTGCACTTAGGCCTTGCCTCTAACCTCAATAGACTATTCTTGAAACCAAAATCTCCAGCAATCTCTCCCCCTTTCTTTATTAATTCTCTGATGTGCATCAATTTGAATCTGATATTTATCTCTCCCATGGATACTAAACCAAAACAACTTCACACAACCCGTGCTAAACTCAATCCACCACTATGTGTGTTTCATTCTTCAATCCAGTATTCAACAATTTTAACAGAACTCACTGACAGGCCAATGAGAGTAGCTAATGGAGATATCCTTCCTGCAAAATTTCGTCGGGATCCTTAACAATTCAGAATTTAACCCTATTCAGAATGGTTTAGCTCATTTTAAGATCAACCAACAGATTTTTCCTTTTTAAAAAAAAAAACTTAGCTTATGTCCTTACTTCTAAAATAAAACATATTTCTTCCTTCAAAAACTTTCCATTCACTTAAATGGAGACCCTAAATTCCACCTGTCTTATTTAACTTAGATTTCTACATTTATTCCTCAATACATTTTCAATTAACTCCAGACATAATTTTTCACATAAGAAGAAATTCCTATAACTTATACCCTTGCAATACCAATGCACTAAGAAATAATTATACCTCCTCTAATACATTCTAAAACTCTCTTTAGGTTTAACCATGTCATTTAAAATCTTATTTCAGCATCTATTTGCTTGCTTTTATATTAAAGCACATCCATAAAATCTCTGAAATAAATAGCACTCATTCACTCCATATTATTATTTATTTATCTATTTATTTATTTTTTTTCACCTAGCACACATACCCTACCTCCAAATCTCAATAAACCATTCTTGAAATCAAGCCGCTAGTAGGCTTATCTCCTTTCCCTAATTCTCTGGTGTGCCTCAAGCTGAATTCGGTAACAATCTCTCCCAACTACGCTAGGTTAATTCTGACTTCACAGGCATTAAAGCTAAAATCCCACCATCCCCATGTCTGATAAATTCACAAGCTAATTTCTACTAGTACCCACAATATTCCACTAACCAACCATAACTGTAGTGATCTTATCCCATGGCACTTTTATAACCTAATAATGATACATATAAAATGACTAGGATGTTTCAAGCTGGATAATAATAAATGTAAAAATATAATCTCTCCATAGATCCATTCATCCTCTTATATTATAACCAGATACTGCGGAAAATAAGATATCCTCCCCAACTATTGTAATCTGAAAATCTCTTAAACTTCAACCCAATAAGGTCATACCACCAAACTCAAGTGCACCCTCATGCTTACTTACATTCTATCCTGGTGGAGAAATATTTTATTTATTTATTTATTTTTTCTAATGTGATCTCATCCTTGCCTTCTAAATTCACCACGCTTCCGCTGTGCATTTAATAATTTTCCAAACTTACCCATGAATTTTCAATAATCCTTATGAATATAGCCACTTAAAATTTCTTATTCCCCATATTCATACCTCCATGATGGAGTGACCCATGATAAACAGTACCCATGTTTTAATGTTATCACGTTCTATTTTTGAGTTTCATGCTATTTTATCGGTTGAGTTTATAATGATGAATTGGAAAGTGTTACTGGTTTAGCTTGTCTTGGATCCAAAGTCTAAGCTTAGTAATGTGATGTTATTGTTTCGTTAGTGTAATTGCATGGCTTTGAGTGTTGCCATTGCCGGTGTAGAGCAGCCAGAAACCCTGAGTAGTCTTGGTTGTCAATGCCGAAACCCGATGAGTAGGCCAGCATTGGATGACGAAACCCTGAATAGGCTGGAACTGTATACATGGAGGGGTGGATATCACCTTGGCATGTCAATTAACCAATGTAAGCAACTACATGACATTGACCAATGTTGGTATTTGATTTTGTTTGACGTGATAGGTTTTATTCGCTGGTCTATTGGTGTGGAGTAGCCCATGATAAAATACTTTATTGGTGCGGAGTGGCCTATGATAAACACTCCAGTATTTCAAAAACCTGAGTTATTTGAAATTATGATTTCATCGATGTATGGTTACTTGGTTATACTTGATTTCGTGGCTGTATTCGAGATTTGATACCGAGGTTATTAATTTGGGTTACATGGTCGATTTCTGCATTTATATCAATTGGATTGTTGGGATATTGACGGATTAATCGAATTTTGTGTTATCGTCACTGTATATGTTTTGTAACCATGGCATGTCTTAGAACTGAACTAAATGTATTTGTGCATGCATGTGCTGCTCATTGGGATATTTTGTATCTTATTCCGTATTGTTTTGTTTTGTTTTCAGCTGCTCTTGGAAAGGACGATTCCTGCGGGTAGTTGCTCGGTCATGTGAGTTATTTCAATTTGGGTTTTAGCGTACTCTGATTATATAGTTATTGTTGTATTCATGTTTTTCCTTCATTCTGATATTGCGATCCTGTGTGATTTATTAACCTCCGGAGATGAGTTATGGTTTCTCTACGTAACTCGGATCCAGGGCATTACAACTTTCCTTTATTATTATTGTTTCTATTGTTGTTATGAACCTCTTTATTTAATGTATTAATGTTCTTAGTTGTGATTGAATACTATTCTGTATTTAATGTTCTCATTATTCTATTTTTCCATGCATCAGTTTGCCTAATTTGTGTTGTTATCGATTGAATTTACATTAAACATCGATATGTGCGAAGATATGGCAAAAAGCCAACCTAGCGCAGATGTTGGCGAGGGCTCCTCTTCTGCAAGGAAGGTAAGGGGCCCTACTTGATGCCTATCCTTGCACAAGCATACCATGTCTAGAGCAAAGTTGCACATTGATATTGATGATAACGGACAGCCCATTGGGCCAAATGTCTGTAAATTATCAAACTTTTGCGGGATATTGGCTCGAGATGACCATATTATACCTGTTGACAGCTTCTCATGGAAGAAAGTTTTGCTAGATTCGAAGGACCAAACATGGCAATACATTCAGGTAAATTACAAGTAGTCATTTCAATTAAATGTCTCTTTAATTTATTTCATAGTAGTGCTTATTGGTTGTGACTTGGGAAATTGATTTGTTATGCAATGTAGGATAAGTTTGACTTGGATGAGTGGTTGAAAGAGTTTGTGATGTAGTCGCTCAATAAGAAATGGAAAGATTACAAGTCCGACTTAAAAGTAAAATATTATGACCCCTACACAACAAATGAGGACAGATTTCATAATTATCCTCTTGGGATGCTTCCAGAGCAGTGGCAACCGCTTGTATATTATTGAAATTCTGAAGAGGCATAGGTAAAAAATGTTCACTTTGCTTTTACATATATTGTATGTTTATTATTTCTAAAACAACTTCTAACAGTTTCATGTTTACTTGGTATGATGTAGCAACTGTGTACAAGGAATAAACAAAATCGTGTCCACTAGACGCTTACCCACACAGCTAGCACGAGGAGCTTTGCCAGTGTGAGACATGAGAAGGTTTGAAACTCTAACTCGCTATGATATTCAATTTTCTTTTAGATTATAAGCTTCACACCACTCTAAAGCAGTGGAAGAATGGGCTGTTACGGGTCCCATGGTGAAGGTGTTTGCTCTTGAAAGGAAGTTCCAAAGGATTGGAAAGAAAGTTGATAACAATTCTAAGCTTTAGGTCTGTCCTTTAGCTTTTAACGTCTTTCATTCTTCATTGTTTCTCTCAATGACAGTGATACTATAAGCGAGATTCCATTAGGACAGTTGGGGCTTGAAAGAGGTGCTAGTGGTGGGGGTGGTCAAAGAGGTTGATGGGGTCAAAAAAGCTTTTGATTTATTTCTCCAAACCACATACCTTTCCACCCTAATATATCTTTTGAATCCTTAGCTGCTAGATATAATTTAGAGAAGGATCAATAATAAAATGCCCTAGGTGTCAATACCGCAAACAAAGGAAAACCATTTTGATGAGCATTGTAATCTCTAATCATGTCCTAGAATCCCCATTAATTTCCTTGATAAAAGTTCTTCATAATTGAATTCATGCAATGTCACCTTAGCCAAAAAGTTTAGTCAAAAATTTATTTCTCTACGCCAACTTGACTCTTTATGTTCAATCAATAAGCCATGCAACAAAGGTTGCTTTAAAGCATTTCCTTGTGCTCCTTGACACATCAGCTACTATTCTAATAAATAAAGATAAAAACCATCAATCAGAGAGATCACAGTCACTGAAATTGTTGGCCAATCAACTACTAGTAGTCCAGTTAGGGTAGAGAAACGAGAAGTTGCAATCTCGATCCCTTTGAAACTTTCACTAGCAATAAGTGAGCTCTAATCAAAATTCCATGTTACAAGTGTTGAAACCATGTAAAAACCCCTTTCTAAACAATTTCACAACAAAAGTCCCCTTTCAAAGTTAATATAGGGAAAATTCACATCCTTCGTTCCAAAATCCAATCTTTTTATCCAAGTAGGAATCCACCTCTTTCAGCAACTCAAAATAACCCAAATACAACTTATATGATCGACAAAATCCAGGAAAAACTATTAGTGGAGGATTTGGGTACGAAAACCAAGTTTATGTATACCCATAATATCGTAAAGTCTAACTTTTCAACCGAATGCCCATATTTTGATCTACTTGGAATTAAAGGACTCAATCGCCTCAAACATGTAGGAGGACTTCCTAGAAACTTGACCAAAACCTTTTGAGACTAGCCAAGCCCTTCTAAATTACTTAAATCCATCATTGAAAATGATTCTTACATAAATTTCTAGTCTAAATCCACTTGTGGGTGTTTGTTTTTTGAAAAAAGGCAACAACTCCTTTCAAAACTTAGACTTGAATTCAATAAAATATATCTAACTTCACCTTTAAAATCAATCCAAAACATTTTCAAAGCTCTTGAAACAAATTTGGAACATCAAAACCAAATTTAAACACAAAACAATCTAATTTTTGAGCTAAGTGGCCAAATCTTTGGTCTATTTTGAAAAATACATTCGGTCATTTAAAACATCCTAAAATTACCGTTATAAATGTGTTACAAGTGTTGAAACCATGTAAAAACCCCTTTCTAAACAATTTCACACCAAAAGTCCCCTTTCGAAGTTAATATAGGGAAAATTCACATCCTTTGTTCTAGAATCCAACCTTTTTATCGAAGTTGGAATCCACCACTTCCAACAGCTCAAAATAACCCAAATACAACTTATACAATTGACCAAATCTAGGAAAAACCATCGGTGGAGGATTTGAGTACGAAAACCAAGTTTATATACACTTGTATATGCAGTTTGAGATTTATGTGCTAATTTTGTCCATTGAATAAACATGCCAATTGTTTGTCTCATGTTAGTATACGAATATATTATCTAGTTCATAGTCTCTGTTATCTGTTTCACATGTGCTTATTCTTTTATTGTTCTTATATTACTTTCTTCCAAATAAATTTATATTGTTTTTTTTTGTCATGGTTATTACTCATGTTATCCTTTTTCTCATTTCTTTCCAAATTCATGTGCCACATAGCAATTGGCTGGCCGAGTAGAAACTTTCATTGAAATACATACTCGAAAGGATGGCACCTCAGTGAGCGATGATGCAGCTAATAAGATTGTAAGTTGAATGTAATTAAGAATTAACCTTTTTTTTTTAATATGATAAAATTCATGTTCTTCTTATGGTTCCTACTTTTCTTTATTTCAAGAACATATGAGAAATCTTGTGGTTGGAGGCATGCTAGATGGTACATCTTGCGATGATGTTTACACTCAATTCATGGGACCTAACACCCATGGGCGAGTTAGATGTTGTGGGATGGGGTTGACTCCAAGTAGAATGTGGGGGCCAACCTCCAGCCGTTCTATAGACATGCAATAATTTAATCGAATGAAAGAACAATTAGATGAGGAGAGGTGCCTACAAGAGATGCAACATACTAGAGAGATGGTGGAGCTTCGACGCTTAGTCCTATTAGTTGCAGGACAGGTTGTAACACCCCGGATTCGGGTTATGTAATGGAACCATAACTTAGGTTCGAGTGTTAGTTTAAATCCGCAGGACCTATATCAGAGGAAAGGAAAGCATGAAAATACAGTGATCTAACATCAATTCATTAATATCAGAGTCAACTATAACCAATCACCAATCCAAAAGAAACAATATCCAATATTATTTGGTTACTCACAATATCAACTAATCCAATAAAAGTCTACTAATATAATATTTCGCAAGTTCACAAATTCGTAACAAGTAATAAAGTGATGAAATAGAGTGTCGAACCCACAGGGAATTTTAGTTACTAAATACTAAAATTATTATCCTAAATTTTATTTGGACAATCGAAAAGTGAGATGGATGTTTAACTTAGCAATTAAAATTAATAACTAAGAAAATAAAGGAATAAGATTCAATAAGAGATTAAAATACTAAGGCGTTTGATTTCATCATAGCCAATCCGGATTAATTTCTAAATACATATGCCCTTGAATATTATAACTCAATTTGAAAGTGAAAATCCCTATCCTATCCAATGGTCTCTCTCGAGCACCAACGAACTTACCTCCCCACGATAACCCACGATATCTCTATGTGAATTTAAAAGCAAGTAGACACATTAAGATCTATGGATTTTCATGTAAAAATACACAAAGCTACATAAACCATGCCTATACCTCTATCAACATGTAGAATATGGTATTTTATCACAAGGAATTGAGGTTGTATATCTCCTCTTGGTCTCAATACAACTTCCAAATACAATTAAATGGTAATCAAGCACTCAATTGGGTTAAGCACAATGATAAAATACTCAAAGAATGAATCTTAAATTCAATAGCAGTAATATTCAGAGTTAAAACATCATGTCTAGATTACATTAAAGCCTTAGTAATAAAAATTAGTTCATGATTGAACTAAGAACAACCATCAAAACAGAGCATAAACAAAAGAAAGAGAAGAAAAGGGAAGAAATAAACTAATGATGATCCAAGCTCCGATTTCTCCCACGTCCCAGCTTCCTTCTCACGTTCCAAGCATCAACCAACCCCTTCTTACGTTCCCCAACTCTCTCTTTATAGAAATTCCATCAGCTTGAAAAAGGATCCTCCAAGAGGAATAGCAACTTTTCTTCAAAACAAGAAGCTCCAAGGAGGAGAGAAATTTCTTTTTCTTGTTTAACCACGAATTAGGGTTCCAAAAATGACCTCCTCTCTTCAATTAGAAACCTTTAAAAATCCTCCTAAAAGTTAGAAGAGGATCCTCAAGAAAAAAGAAACAAATCAGAAACGATCAGAATTTTATATCTATTTTTACGACTTGAACGTTCGAACAGTACATCAAACGTGGGTCTAACATTTAGTTTGTAAAATCAATTCACCTCATCTCGTTCGAATGCTACTCTTACGTTGGGTTCAATCAATACCAACGTTTGAACGATGCATCAAACCCAGGTTTAACGTTCAAGTAATAGAACTACTTCTCCCCTTCTCGTTCGAACGAAGATCTCACGTTGGGCTCTATCAATACCAACGTTCGAACGACAGATCTCATGTTAAGTTAAAATACACAAACGTTCGAACGTCGCCTCTAACGCTATAGAACGCAACTCTCAGGTTTCTCTGCAGACTTTGAATGTTCGAACGCTGCCTCTAAAGTTATCGAATGCTACTCTCGGGTTTGTCTACAATTGTATTTTGCACTGAACATTTGAACGGTGCTTCAAACGGCTATCTAATGTTGATCATAAATTCTTCAATTTGACTCCGATTTTGACGCCGTTTGAACCATGACTCCTATAATCACCAAAAGTGTCTCTGCATTAACAAATTAGGCACAATTTAGATAATGAAAATAAAATACAAAGATGAAGGAATTTGACAATTTCTAAGTAAAATTGGGAATTAAATATGAGATAAAACCAGATAAGTCATGAAATTAATGTGCTAAAATGTGGTATTTTCATGACTTATCATCTACAATCAAACAATATGCCAAAAAATACTACTCCACGTAGTAATCGGCCTCCTTATACTCAGGGTAAACAGCAGCTGAATCTACCCACCTAATATCGTCCTCACCAGGATTTGAAAACAAACGAAATAGAATGAGATACGAATATCCCAGCAAGTAGCATATACATGCACAAGCACATTTAATTTAGTTCTAAAACATGGATGATTGAAACATGTAATTTGACGAATAATCACGGCTAACCCATTTAATCCAGCAACCCTTGTGGAAATACAAAACCAAAAGCACTGTCAATCTCAGAAATGTATTACAGTGGGACTCATGAGATTTGTCTATTTTACGTGGTTAAGACCTAGCATTCCAAACAATCCAGTCTAAGAACAGCTGCAACATCTCAAATATCCATATCATCACCCTCATGGTGGAAAATACAATGACCTCACCCTCATGGTGGAAATGGAGTTGCTACAACGACTCCTTCATGGAAGGCCTCTCCATCATGGAGGAAACGCACTAAGGAACACCAGACTTAAATCCAAACAAAATGAACAAGTTCCAATTACTAACTAGACTGTGGATCCACACTAAGTCTTGCCCAAAATAACTTTAACAAAATTATCATGGTAATTTGCATATTTAACGTAAAATCATACTCAAGGCAAATGAAAACATGTATCACTAAAAATCTCAAGTTCCGGTCCTCCTGTCTACTAAAACTCATCAAACAGTAGAACTTATAAGCAACGGCACAAACGGCATGAATACTCTAAAATTATGAAGAACCATAACGGCTAACTTACTAAGAGAGCACAGTAAAATATTGTTCAGATCATTTCAAAGGTTCAGTCAATTCAATAAGAGATTTAAAACAAGTGCAGAGAAATGTCAAATAATCACATCTGATCATGCAACTTATATTTGTTAATATCTTCTCCCCCCCCCCCCCCCCAAATTGGACCCAATTCTAATTATCCCCTAATTCATATCATTAAATTAATCAATAAAATTCTCTATTAGCATCTGGGAGTCATTTTACTCTTATTTAACTCCAATGAAGTGACTTAGTAGGTGAAATTCGCAATCTTCAAGTTAGAAGAAAGAAACAAAGAAAGGAAGGTCAGGCCATCAGCAGAGAAGGAACGAGGTACCATGTGGAACTACAGACTGCCAAGATCTACACGTTTCCCAAGGGGTGATTAGGGTTTTGTGGGCGATTAAGGTTTTCCTCCATGGCTGATCAGATTCAAGGAGGTTCTTCTTCAATCCCTCCGGATATGCCAAGATCTTTTGCTGCTATTGTTTCTTCTCTTCCTAGGGTGCTCATTGTTGATGATGTCAATGTCCCCAGGAAAGTTCCTTCTTCTTTCCATGGATGTCCTGTAGTTGAGTTTTTGGATATGGAGATTAACAAATCTTTAAATGCCTTCAGCTACGCGTTGATTGCCAAGTTTGTTTCAGGAAGGCCATTGGTGGACATTGTTCGGGACACTATTTTTAAATCATGGGGCGTGCAAGGAAGTTTCCATGTTGGCGTTTTGGATGGGAGGCATTTGCTGTTCCGGTTTAAAGAGGAAAAGGATTTTATCAAGATTTGGACAAGTGAGTCACTTGTTATTAAGGGTTGTCACTTTCGTTTATTTCAATGGAGTTATAAGTTTGATCCTTCAAAGGAATCATCGTTGGCACCGGTTTGGATTTCTTTCCCAAATCTTCCTCTTAATTTGTTCCCAGAATCGTTTCTTTTTTTCTATTGTAGGAGCTATAGGGAAGCCTCTATGTTCAGATGCACCAACAAAGAATTTTACTCGCCCAAGTCTTGCCAGAGTTTGTGTGCTGTTAGACATTCTCAGTCCCAGACCTGATAAGGTTTGGATCCGTATGGGGTCTGATTTCGGAAAATGGCAGCGTGTTGTGTATGAGAAAGTGCCTCTTTATTGTACATGCTGTTTTCATAGAGGACATGAAGTTTCTCAATGTAGGTTTGCATTGAAGAAAAAAGTTGTTGAAGAGAGAAACCAAGATTATGTTGCTGTAGGGCGTTATGCAAATTTTCCTTCAATGGAGAATACTTTCGACCTTCTTCCAGCCGAGAACGTGATTAATTCTTTGGGAAGTGGAAAGTTTTCTATTAGTCAAGATGATACAGTTGATACCCAGAATTTGCAAGCAAGGATGATTGATGAGCGTTCAAAGGAAACTTCACATAAAATAACGATTCTAGAAGTTGATTTGACAGAGGAAACTAATAAAGAAGATGAAGGATTGGAATCTTTGGATGCTAATATGGTGCATGGGCAAAAGGAGCAGATCTTGGAAAATCTTTTGTTGGAGAAAGATTCGATTAAGAGTGATAAGAGAAATAAAGAAACTTCTAAATCAGTGGATTCAAAGCTTTTGCCGATTTCTGAAGTAGAAGGAAATGGAAAAAGGATATTTGGAGCACCTGTTTCCTTCATTCAGGCTTTAATTTTGGATGGTGACAGAAACAGTTTCACAAAAGGTTTCTCTTCACTTTCTTCGGTAAAGGAAGCATTAAAGCAAGATCAGAAAATTATTTCAAGAAGAATGATGCATACCTTGGGCAATCTGGATAATCTGTCTCAACAGGAAATTGATAGTAATCCATCATTGAGCAACACAAAGCAGTTGGCTAAGAAAAAGAAGAATAAGGTGACTTCAATTATCAGTACAAGGTCTCAATTAAAGAACTCCTCCTCCAAAAAATCATTTGTGTCTCATGATTAATACACTAGTTTGGAATATTCGAGGGGCTGCCAATTCGAATTCTATTAACATGTTAAAACATTATGTTTTCAAAAATAAGGCGCAGGTTCTTGCTCTTTTAGAGCCCATGACTAGTAATTCTAGATGCAAACAAGTAGCAAAGACAATCAAGATGAAGAATTCTTATTGTAACTCTGAGGGGGGACAGCAAAATCTGGGTTTTCTGGACAGATCACATTCAAATGGAATTCATTTCTACTACCTCACAGTATATTACAGCATTGGTGTCATCAAAAGATAATGTAGGTTTCAATCCATTTTTGATCTCTTTTGTGTATGCCAAGTGTGATGTGCATGATAGAAGGACTCTTTGGGAAGAATTACTGGTTTTCTCTCGCACAGCTTCTCTTCCTTGGATTATAGGGGGAGATTTCAATGCAATTCTTTCTATTGATGAGAAATTAGGGGGCAGAAATCCACATGGTCGTTCAATGCATGATTTTCAGGATTTTGTTCATAGAGCGGGAATAAAAGATCTTGGTTTTTCTGGGGATAAGTATACATGGTGTAATGAGCAATCTGGACAGAGACGAATTTGGGCAAGACTTGACAGGTTCCTTCTAAATCATCTTGTAAGACCCTGATTTTTGGTAAGTTTTATTGTTTGTGTATTTATTTATTCATATATATATAACTGTGTTTATCAGGTGATTTTGTGGTTTGAGGGCTTAGCCCATACTCGTATGTACAGGCGTTATATAGCCATTTTTCTGAAAAATCGTATTATTATCATTATTATTATTAAAGTATAGTTGTGTGCTTATTAACGTAAATGGATGCGAAACATATAGTGTTTCCGGTGGGCGAGCATGCATAGGATCAAGGGGTTAAAAGGGTTGATCGAGCGGCGTATGCATCTCGCAAGGTAAGAGTACAAATAGGGAAAGTAGGGTTTTGGGTTTAAACTAAATACGCGTATACTTACGGAAACATTTTTTTCGCTAGTCTGAGTATCAGGAAAGTTGAGCGATTTCGGCTGGAGTGGCGATTAGGGCTCTGCTCGTGAAGAACAAGCATCGCAAGGGCTAAGGGAAGGATTTTGGAGTTTAACTTTAGCGGGTTATCTCTCTCTGCTCGAGAAGTTTTGTTTGGAGAGATTTTTCATTCGCGTGCGTGGCCGGAGTGGTGATCGGCCGAGGTTTTGATATAGTCGGGAATAAGCGCATTCAGCATTCAGGTGAGTAGCACTGATTTACAACTGGGTTTTGTGTTTGAGGTTTTCGTGAGCTTATTCTGATGCATGTTTTGTAGCTTAAATGATGTATGAGTTTTCTGGTTTTCTGGTTTTCTGGAAATGACATGAACAGAGTTCGGAGATTGAATTTTATCATTTATTTAAAAGTGTTTTAGATTAAATCCAAATATGGTTAGGAAGTCTTCTGGGAGTATTAGGAGTGTAGTGGAACAATTACAGAGGTAAACAAACCGGCCAGTCATATAGATCTTGAAATAACAGAGAAATGAAAATCACAGGGGGGTATCCGCTCAGCTCGCGCTCAGTAGAAAACCCGGCGCGAATCTCGCGCCCATCTCACGCCCGTCTCACACTCAGCTCGCGCTCACCTAGCGTCGAGTGAGCGCTAAGTATATTTTACCCCGTTTCCTTACCGCCGACCGGCGCTCACCTCGCGCCCACTTCAGGAAGTGAGCGCAGACCCTATTTTGCTTACTGAATTGGAAATTTGATTTAACTAAGAGTATTTGGGTTACTTGAGGGTTAAACCACTTCACTATTCACTTGTTTGGGAACCCTGGGAATCTATTTTGCCTAGGAAATTATTAGAGGAAAATTTAGTGAACTTCTTAAAAGCTTTCAAGTTGAGTTTAGGTTATTTATGAGTGTTGTGCCGGATATCAAACCAGTAAGAGTTACTAGTTACATTTCCTCTGTTTTATACACTGTTTTGATTGAGGAGTTATTCTATTCTGGTTTCACTTGTTTGGAAACTTTAAATGTATTGTAAAGATTTCCTTGGTATGAATGAGTTGAGTTTTACTTCCAAATGACATGTGTTACGGAAATGAGAAGATACTGAAAGTACTTGAGGTACTGCTTGGTCCAGAGGGACAGGTGATGAATTGTGATGAGTTTTCCATGATGTGAAATGAATGGTTTTTCTTTGATATTGGTATTGAGATTATACGATGTTTTACTGTTTTGGTCTAGCTTGTCCTGGATCCAGATGTTTAAGCTTAGTAATGTGATGTTATTGTTGGTTGTTGGAATTGCATGGCCTTGTGTGTTGCCACGACCGGTGTAGAGCAGCCAGAAACCCTGAGTAGGCCTGGTTGTCAATGCAGAAACCCGGGGAGTAGGCCTGCATTGGATGACGAAACCCTGAGTAGGCCGTCATTTCAGAGTATCCGAAACCTTGAGTAGGCCGGAACTGTGTACATGGAGGTGTGGAGTGTCTACTTGGCATGCTTAATTTATCAACTAAACGATAGTCATGACATTGACCAATCGATGTGTTATTGTACTTAACTGAGATGTGATTTGTTTGATTAGAACAAGTCTTGATTTCGATTTGAGAATTGATGTTGGTTGTTTAACCGTATTCAGTGTTTGTCGATGCATAGTTTAAATTGTGATCAACTATTTCTGCATGCATGTGCTACTCGCTGAGATATTCGTATCTCACTCCGTTGTTTGTCTTGTTTGTTTTTCAGATACTCGTGGTGAGGCGATTACTGGGGTAGATCCTGCTGAGGCTTATAGGGAGGAGGATTACTATTACCTTCCTTAGACTAGTAGGTTATCTGTTCTGAATTTGAGAACTTTGAATTAATTGAGATGTATTAAAGTTTAATTGGGGTGGAACCATACGATTCTAGTTCAGTTTAAATGTTACAATTTTGCATAAATGGAAATGTGCACTTTGTCAGGTTATAGCTATATGATTATCCAGCGATAATAAATTGATTAACGATCCTTGCCTAACCTCCGTGAGACGTGTTATATCTTTATTGAACAACACGGATCCGGGGCGTTACAGAGATGGTATCAGAGACTCAAGCTGGAAAATTTGAGGTTCCTAGGTAGTAAGACCATAGAAAACCCTGGGGAAATAGTGTGTGTACGTTAGATAGAACCATGAGGATTAGAAGAGAGTTCTTAACTAATGTGGTATTTTGTTCTTACAGGTATACATGGCCGGTAGAGGCAGACGTGCGAGGGCTGTGGATTGTCCAGAGAGGGATATACCACAGGAGCAGCCACCTGCACCACCACGGGGAGCCCCACCACCAGTGGAGGACATTTGGGCTGCGG
The DNA here is from genome assembly GCA_947561395.2 of Buxus sempervirens. NCBI lineage: Eukaryota > Viridiplantae > Streptophyta > Magnoliopsida > Buxales > Buxaceae > Buxus > Buxus sempervirens. The sequence goes on from OX387183.1 coordinate 33,477,397, forward strand.
TTGGCTCACTTGCCCACCTCCTTGCGATGGAGAGGGAGGAAAGGATGAGTCAAACTGGAAATGGAAATGGCCAACGAAACGGTCATGGAGCTGTAGTGGATCAGCAGCGGGTGAGAGAGGAGTTGTCCTTAAGGGACATTGATCAGTTCAGGAAGCTGACTGCCCCGCCGTTTTATGGAGTTCCAGATCCGTTGGAGGCAGAGAGCTGGGTAGCTAGAGTGGAGCGCATGTTTGACACTATGGACTGTCCAGAGGACCGGAGGGTGAGACTGGCTACCTTCACCCTAGAGGGCGAGGCTCGGCATTGGTGGCAGTCATTACGGAGGCAGGCGGTAGAGGGGATCCAGATGACTTGGGACCAGTTCAGGCAGGTCTTTTATGAGCAGTATTTCTCTGCAGAGGAGAGGTTGCAGAAGGAGAGAGAGTTCATGGATATCTTTCAGGGATCCTTGACCGTAGCACAGTACGAGGCTCGGTTCGCGGTTCTTTCTCGATTTGCTCACCATATAGTGCATGATGAGCAGAGGCGCACCCAGCATTTTGAGAGAGGACTGAGGGTAGACATCAGGCGCATGGTCTCGGTGCTGATGTGCACCAGATACTCTAACCTAGTGGGGAGAGCTCTGCGGGTTGAGAGAGAGATTAGAGATTCAGGGGCTGAGCAGAGCAGAGTTAGAGCACAGCCAAGTGGCACAGAGACACGGAGGGTCCCGGATAGGGACAAGAGACCGAGGATCGACTATGGACAGAGAGATAGGAGAGGCTCAGGGGGTTGCTTCAGTTGCGGCCGATTTCACATCCCAGGTCTGTGCGTGTCACCTCTAGGCGCGTGTTTTAGATGTGGCCAGCATGGGCATCGGGTTGCTGATTGTCCACACCCGAACACTTACCAGTTACTCAAGCCAGCCCTTACTGCACCTACGGATACCCGGTCGGCCAAGACTTCGAGATTTCAGTATTCTAGACCTGTGCCAGCACTACCCGCACCACCGGGATTTCAGGGTCAGAGCCGTGGGGGATATCAGAGGCAGCGGGCACCCCAGAGGCAGCAGGCACCACCCCCACGTCCTCAGCAGACTAGAGTATATGCGGTAGCAGCTCAGGAGGATGAGCCTGAGGGAGGGCATGTCGAGGAGGAGCCAGAGGCGCCACAGTTGGTTGGAGGTATTCTTTTCATTCATGGTAGATCAGCCGTATGCTTATTCGATTCGGGTGCTTCTAGGTCTTTCATTACTCCTTTATGTGCATGCCGTATTGTTTTGGTTCCTTCCACACTCGAGTCCGAGTTACTTGTACACACACCATTGGGGGAAACCACTAGAGTACAGACCGTATTTAGGGGTTGCATGATCAGATTGGGTTCTTTGGAGTTGCCAGGGGACTTGATAGAACTGGAATTCGGGGAATTTGATGTGATCTTAGGCATCGATTGGCTTTTTCGGCATCATGTGAGCATAGATTGCTATAGGGGTACCATTATGGTGTGTCAGCCAGACCAGCCAGTGCACTGTTTCCGATGTGAAGGGTTGAGAACACGGATCAGTTTGGTAGCATCCATTGAGGTTGAGGAGGCAGAGGCTACGGCACTTAGTCTTTCCAGTGTGCCTGTAGTAGCAGAGTTTGATGACATATTCCCAGACGATCTACCGGGATTACCGCCACCTAGAGAGGTTGAGTTCAGTATACGACTCTTACCTGGTACGGCACCTGTATCCAAACCACCATACCGAATGTCACAACCTGAAAATCATGAGATGAAGAAACAGTTGGATGAACTGGAAGCAAAGGGCTTTATTAGACCCAGTGTGTCACCATGGGGTGCACCGGTCCTGTTTGTCCAGAAGAAGGACGGGACGATGAGGATGTGTATAGATTACCGCCAGTTGAATCAAGTCACCATCAAGAATAAGTATCCATTGCCTCGGATTGATGACTTGTTCGACCAGTTGAGGGGAGCGTCTTGGTTTTCTAAGATCGACCTGAGATCTGGATACCACCAGTTGAGAGTAGCCCCAGAGGATATAGAGAAGACAGCTTTCCGTACTCGATATGGGCACTACGAGTTTCTGGTTATGCCTTTTGGGCTGACTAATGCCCCAACTGTTTTCATGAACCTGATGAATCGGATATTTCACACCCACTTAGATAGCTTTGTGGTTGTGTTCATTGACGATATTCTAGTGTATTCTCGAAGTAGAGAGGATCATGTACGGCACCTCCGAACCGTATTGCAGACATTGAGAGAGCACAGATTATATGCCAAGTTCAGCAAGTGCCAATTTTGGTTAAGAGAAGTAAGTTTCTTGGGGCATGTGATTTCAGGAGATGGGATAGCAGTGGACCCAGCTAAGGTTCAGGCTGTGGTAGATTGGCCTAGACCTTCGTCGGTGACTGAAGTACGGAGTTTCTTGGGAATGGCGGGTTATTATAGAAGGTTCATCAAGAACTTTTCCCGAGTGGCGGCACCTTTATCTAATCTCACTAAGAAGGCTGTGAAATTTGAGTGGGACGACAAGTGTGAGTCTAGTTTCCAAGAATTGAAGGGTAAACTGTCTTCAGCTCCAGTCTTGATTGTGCCATCAGTGAGTGAGGGATTTTCGATCTATTGTGATGCTTCTCGAGTAGGGTTGGGCTGTGTATTGATGCAGCAGAGGCGTGTGGTAGCCTATGCTTCAAGGTTGCTACGCACTCATGAGAAGAACTATCCTACGCACGATCTGGAGTTGGCAGCGATCGTATTTGCACTTAAGTTGTGGAGGCACTATTTGATGGGAGCCAAATTCGAGATATTCTCAGATCACAAGAGCTTAGGATATATATTTTCCCAGAGAGAGCTGAATATGAGGCAAAGGAGATGGATGGATCTTCTAAAGGATTATGATTTCACACTACATTATCACCCGGGCAAGGCTAATGTGGTCGCAGATGCACTGAGTCGTAGGGTTGTTTCCCAAGATGAGGTGGCCACACTAGCTACTTTCATGGCTAGTCAGTGCACTCTTGTTGATACAGTTGTAGGTTGGCTTGGGGAGTTCAGCACTCATGGGCATGGATTGATCATGGCACGAGTCCAAGCAGAGCCAGAGTTGATTCAGCATATACGGGAGGGTCGGTTGGCAGATTCTGATTTGTTACGCATCAAAGGGTTAGTAGAGAAGGATGATGAGGCCACGAAAGATTTTGATGTTCAGGATGGATTGGTGAGATTTCGAGGGCGGACTTGTGTTCCAAATAATACTGAAGTCAGGGGATTGATCCTAGACGAGAGTCACAGGTCCAAATATGCAATTCACCCTGGGAGTACCAAGATGTACAATAATCTAAGGACAGTGTATTGGTGGTCAGGAATGAAGAAGGACATTGCGGAGTATGTAGCAAGGTGCCTTAGGTGTCAACAAGTGAAGGCAGAACATAGGAGACCTCCAGGTTTGATGCGACCTTTGCTGGTTCCTGAGTGGAAATGGGAACATATATCGATGGATTTTGTGAGTGGGCTACCGCCTACAGCTAAGAATCACAACGGCGTATGGGTGATTGTGGATAGACTGACCAAATCAGCTCACTTTTTGCCTTACCAGACCACTCAGACTTTGGCATCATTGGTTGAGCTGTATACTCGAGAGATAGTCCGGTTGCATGGGGTTCCAGTGTCCATTGTATCGGATAGGGATTCTCGGTTTACCTCGCATTTTTGGCAGTGTTTCCAGGAGGCCATGGGAACTAAGTTGAGTTTTAGTACTAGTTTCCACCCACAGACCGACGGCCAGTCAGAGAGAACTATTCAGACTCTGGAGGACATGTTGAGATGTTGTGTCCTAGATTGGGGTGGGAATTGGAGTAAGTATTTACACTTAGCTGAATTTGCTTACAATAATAGTTATCAGGCTAGTATACAGATGGCACCCTACGAGGCACTTTATGGTAGGATTTGTAGATCTCCTGTGTGTTGGGTGGAGGTAGGAGAGAAACAATACTTTGGGCCTGAGATTATACAAGATAGTATGGAAAAGGTGAAATTGATTATACAGCGGTTGTTGACTGCGCAGAGTCGTCAGAAAAGTTATTCAGATACCCGACGACGTGAGCTGAAATTTGAAGTGGGAGACCAAGTATTCTTGAGGATATCGCCTTCCAAAGGAATCCTGAGATTCGGGAAGAAAGGGAAGTTGTCTCCATGTTTTATTGGGCCGTTTGAGATTGTGAAGAAAATCAACCCGGTAGCTTATAAACTAGCTTTGCCAAACCATTTAGCAGGAGTCCATGACGTATTCCATATATCCATGTTGCGGCAGTACATAGCGGATCCTAGTCATGTGATAAATCTTGAATCTTTAGTGATTCGAGAAGATCTGACCTACGAAGAGAGGCCAGTTCAGATTCTAGACCGTCGTGAGCAGATTCTTCGCACCAAGGTTGTTCCCTTAGTGAAAGTGCTATGGCAGAATCATACTGTGGAAGAATGCACTTGGGAAGGTGAGGAAGAGATGAAGAAGTATCCGGAATTGTTTGTTCCTCCTTGAGGTAAATTTCAAGGACGAAATTTCTTGTAGGAGGGGAGGATGTAAGACCCTGATTTTTGGTAAGTTTTATTGTTTGTGTATTTATTTATTCATATATATATAACTGTGTTTATCAGGTGATTTTGTGGTTTGAGGGCTTAGCCCATACTCGTATGTACAGGCGTTATATAGCCATTTTTCTGAAAAATCGTATTATTATCATTATTATTATTAAAGTATAGTTGTGTGCTTATTAACGTAAATGGATGCGAAACATGTAGTGTTTCCGGTGGGCGAGCATGCATAGGATCAAGGGGTTAAAAGGGTTGATCGAGCGGCGTATGCATCTCGCAAGGTAAGAGTACAAATAGGGAAAGTAGGGTTTTGGGTTTAAACGAAATACGCGTATACTTACGGAAACATTTTTTTCGCTAGTCTGAGTATCAGGAGAGTTGAGCGATTTTGGCTGGAGTGGCGATTAGGGCTCTGCTCGTGAAGAACAAGCATCGCAAGGGCTAAGGGAAGGATTTTGGAGTTTAACTTTAGCGGGTTATCTCTCTCTGCTCGAGAAGTTTTGTTTGGAGAGATTTTTCATTCGCGTGCGTGGCCGGAGTGGTGATCGGCCAAGGTTTTGACATAGTCGGGAATAAGCGCATTCAGCATTCAGGTGAGTAGCACTGATTTACAACTGGGTTTTGTGTTTGAGGTTTTCGTGAGCTTATTCTGATGCATGTTTTGTAGCTTAAATGATGTATGAGTTTTCTGGTTTTCTGGTTTTCTGGAAATGACATGAACAGAGTTCGGAGATTGAATTTTATCATTTATTTAAAAGTGTTTTAGATTAAATCCAAATATGGTTAGGAAGTCTTCTGGGAGTATTAGGAGTGTAGTGGAACAATTACAGAGGTAAACAAACCGGCCAGTCATATAGATCTTGAAATAACAGAGAAATGAAAATCACAGGGGGTATCCGCTCACCTCGCGCTCACCTAAGAGGTAGGCGCCCCGTTAAATACTACCCACCGCCGAGCTCACGCCCGTCTGGCGCTCAGCTCGCGCTCAGTAGAAAACCCGGCACGAATCTCGCGCCCATCTCACGCCCGTCTCACGCTCAGCTCGCGCTCACCTAGCGTCGAGTGAGCGCTAAGTATATTTTACCCCGTTTCCTTACCGCCGACCGGCGCTCACCTCGCGCCCACTTCAGGAAGTGAGCGCAGACCCTATTTTGCTTACTGAATTGGAAATTTGATTTAACTAAGAGTATTTGGGTTACTTGAGGGTTAAACCACTTCACTATTCACTTGTTTGGGAACCCTGGGAATCTATTTTGCCTAGGAAATTATTAGAGGAAAATTTAGTGAACTTCTTAAAAGCTTTCAAGTTGAGTTTAGGTTATTTATGAGTGTTGTGCCGGATATCAAACCAGTAAGAGTTACTAGTTACATTTCCTCTGTTTTATACACTGTTTTGATTGAGGAGTTATTCTATTCTGGTTTCACTTGTTTGGAAACTTTAAATGTATTGTAAAGATTTCCTTGGTATGAATGAGTTGAGTTTTACTTCCAAATGACATGTGTTACGGAAATGAGAAGATACTGAAAGTACTTGAGGTACTGCTTGGTCCAGAGGGACAGGTGATGAATTGTGATGAGTTTTCCATGATGTGAAATGAATGGTTTTTCTTTGATATTGGTATTGAGATTATACGATGTTTTACTGTTTTGGTCTAGCTTGTCCTGGATCCAGATGTTTAAGCTTAGTAATGTGATGTTATTGTTGGTTGTTGGAATTGCATGGCCTTGTGTGTTGCCACGACCGGTGTAGAGCAGCCAGAAACCCTGAGTAGGCCTGGTTGTCAATGCAGAAACCCGGGGAGTAGGCCTGCATTGGATGACGAAACCCTGAGTAGGCCGTCATTTCAGAGTATCCGAAACCTTGAGTAGGCCGGAACTGTGTACATGGAGGTGTGGAGTGTCTACTTGGCATGCTTAATTTATCAACTAAACGATAGTCATGACATTGACCAATCGATGTGTTATTGTACTTAACTGAGATGTGATTTGTTTGATTAGAACAAGTCTTGATTTCGATTTGAGAATTGATGTTGGTTGTTTAACCGTATTCAGTGTTTGTCGATGCATAGTTTAAATTGTGATCAACTATTTCTGCATGCATGTGCTACTCGCTGAGATATTCGTATCTCACTCCGTTGTTTGTCTTGTTTGTTTTTCAGATACTCGTGGTGAGGCGATTACTGGGGTAGATCCTGCTGAGGCTTATAGGGAGGAGGATTACTATTACCTTCCTTAGACTAGTAGGTTATCTGTTCTGAATTTGAGAACTTTGAATTAATTGAGATGTATTAAAGTTTAATTGGGGTGGAACCATACGATTCTAGTTCAGTTTAAATGTTACAATTTTGCATAAATGGAAATGTGCACTTTGTCAGGTTATAGCTATATGATTATCCAGCGATAATAAATTGATTAACGATCCTTGCCTAACCTCCGTGAGACGTGTTATATCTTTATTGAACAACACGGATCCGGGGCGTTACACATCTGGGGTTAAGTTCTGTAGCAGACTTGAAAGTTTCACATCTTCCTAGAGTATGTTCTGATCACTCTCCCATTTTTCTTTCTTTTGAACCCAGTCAAAGAAGTTCTACTCCATCTATTTTTAAGTTTCAGAAGATGTGGACTACTCATGAGAAATTTATGGAAGTTGTTCTAAGCACTTGGGATGTTCAAGTTATTGCTGCCCCATTGATGGTCTTCTCTAGAAAGCTTAAAATCTTGAGGGCTGTTCTGAGAAAGTGGAATTGGGAAGTGTTTGGAGATGTGCACAGAAGAATTGAGCTTTTATCTTCTAAAGTGATGGAAATGGAAAATCTGATATCCATTCAATGGAGTCAGAATGCCTCGGATCAGCTCCACCAATGCAAAAGGGATCTTCTTAATAGCATATCTCAGCAAGAAACCCTTTATAGGCAACAATCCAAAATTAAGTGGCTTCAAGAAGGAGATAGAAATACTGGCTTCTTTCATGCCTCGCTGCAAATTCGTCGCCAAAAGTTTAAGTTGCTTGGTAGGGAATGCCAATATAGAAGAGGAAGCGGTTTCGTTCTTCTCTAGTTGCTTCTCTTCATCCTCTCACACTTTTAATCAATGTTTGGATGTGATTCCAAACATGTTGGATTCAGATTTGAATGATTCTTTATCTGCTATTCCTTCTTTTGAGGGATTGAAAAGGGCGGTTTTTGATCTTAACTCTGATAGTGCTCCAGGACCTGATGGTTTTTTAGGATGTTTCTTCCAAACCTGCTTGGATATAATAGCTCAAGATTTATATGCTGCTGTTTTTGAGTTCTTTAATGGTAGTTCTCTTCCTGTCTCTTTTACTGCATCTCATATAGCTCTAATCCCCAAGGTTAGTAAGCCATAATCTTTTTCGGATTTCCGCCCTATAAGTCTATGCAATTTTTCTTATAAGATAATTTCTAAGATTTTAGCTTCAAGATTATCAAAAGTTCTTCCTCTCATTATTAGTAGTGAGCAGAGTGCCTTTATAACAGGAAGAAACATTACTGATAATATTGCATTAGCACATGAGATGTGTCAAGACATTAACAGAAAGTGCCTGGGCAGCAATATCATGCTTAAGATCGATATGGCAAAGGCTTTTGACGGGATGGAATGGGATTTCATTATTGAAGTTTGTAAAAGGTTTGGCTTTTCTAAATTTTTGTGTAAGCTCATTAAAAGATGCCTTGAAAATTGTTGGTTTAGTATATTAGTTAATGGTGCTTCATGTGGGTTTTTCAAATCTTCTAGAGGACTTAGGCAAGGAGATCCTTTATCACCTCTGCTATTCATTATTGCGGAAGAGGTAATGAGCAGGGGGCTTAAAAAAAATGCTTCAAGAGGGTAGTATGGGGCATTTTCATACTGGCATAACTGATGTTAGAATTTCACACCTGTTATTTGTTGATGATATCCTTATTTTCTCTAATGGTAGAAGGTCTTCAATGACAAATCTTCTTAAATTTCTCAGAAAGTATGAAAGTGCGTCTGGACAATCTATCAATGTGGAGAAAAGCTGCTTAATTGCTTCATCTAAAATTTCTTCTCAAAGATTAGACATGTTGCTCTCTACTTCTGGTTTCAAAGAGGCCAATTTACCAATAAAATATTTGGGGATTCCCCTCTTTCATGGAAGGGCGATTTTGCCTATGTTTTTAGATCTGTTGGAGAAGATTTAGAAGAAAATTAGTGGATGGAAGTCAAAATTGCTCTCTCATGGAGGTAAACTTACTCTCCTTCAAAGTGTATTATTAAGCATTCCTATACATTCTTTATCTGCTATCTCTTTTCCAAAAGCAGTTCTTAAAAGAATTGAAGTTCTGTTTGCTAATTTTTTCTGGGGAGACAACTCTGATCATGGGCCCAAAAAGCATTGGTTGAGCTGGGAAAAAATTGCAAAGCCAAAGAATGAGGATGGTTTGGGTATCAAGTCTGTGGTTGATGTAATGGTCAGTCTCCAAATTAAAATGGGATGGAGGGTCTTTTATGGGGATAGTTTATGGTCTCTTTTCATGCGTGCCAAATATTTCCCATCGACTCATCTTCAGAATACTCGAGATAAAAGTGGGAGTTCGAAAATTTGGAGAAGTATATTAAATGTTAAAGATATCATTCTGAATAATACAGCTTGGGCATTGGAAGAAGGAAAAGTTAATTTCTGGCTGGATCAATGGTCTCGTATGGGCAAGCTTTTGGATCATGTTCAGACGGAGATTATTCCAAATCTTGATTTGCAAGTAGCTGAAGTTATTAATGAGGATGCTTCTTGGAAAGTTCATATGTTCTCACATTTTCTCCCTCAGATTACTGTTGCTGAAATCATAGACTTATATTTTAAACCGTCTTCACTAAAAGATAAGCTGATTTGGATGGGTTCCTCTACAGGTAAGTTCTCTACCTCTACAGCTTGGGAACTAATCAGAATTAGAGGTAATCCTTTCGCTTGGGGGAAAAATTTGTGGGCTAGTTTTATACCTTCTAAAATCAGTGTTTTTACCTGGAAATTTATGAAGGGTGCAGTTGCCATAGATGAACAAATTCAGGGATGTGGTATCAGTATTTGTTCTCAATGTAGTTGCTGTTTGGGAAAAAGAAGGGAATCCATAAATCATATTTTTGCATTTGGAGACATAGCAAAATCGGTTTGGTCCCATTTCTCTGATTTTTTTAGCTGCCGATATCACCCTCTTCATGATCTTGTTACAGGACTTTCTTTCTAGTTTTCTCGTCCTACTTCACAAGACCAGTTGGGTATTCTTTGAAAATCTACTCCTTTATTTATCTGCTGGGAAATTTGGAAATCAAGATGCAAAAGCCGTTTTGAAGGTGATCAGATGGTTGCAAATAGTATTATTTCTAATGTTCAAAAATGGATTCAGGAGGAGTCGTATTACACTAAACCAGCTATTGAATGTGGCCCAAGTAGAACTCCAATCATTGAGAGGTTGAATATTTTTATTCCTACTATTCGTTCTCCTGCTTCTAAATTTGTTAGATGGAAAGGGATAAGATCTTCTTCATTTATCTTGAATGTGGATGGTGCTTCCAAGGGTAATCCAGGTATGAGTGGAGGAGGTGGGGTTATTCGTAATGCTGCTGGTCATTTCATTGTTGCCTTCTCCAACTGTTATGGTTATACCACTAATACTATGGCCGAAATCTTGGCTTTGAGAGATGGTCTTTGCCTAGCCTATAACTATGGAATTCAGAATCTGCATGTTGAATCGGACTCTAAAACTATTGTGGACTCTCTTGTGGGAATTGCTTCCATTCCATGGAAGTTTCTTCTTTATTGGAGAGAAATAAAAGACAGATTACAAATTGCTACCAGGGATGTGCGTCATGTTTACAGAGAGGCTAATACAGTTGCTGATGGTTTGGCTAGTGAAAGTTGTTTTCATTTTTCCAAAGTTGTATTTGAGTCCTTTGATGATTTGTCTCAAAATGTTAAAAATTGCTTGTTTCATGATAGATCAGGTTTCTTCTCTATTAGATATTAGATGTATTTTTTGGGTTCTCGAAAGGGGTAAGGTTGTATGTCCCCCCTTTTCGGTTGTGTTTCTTTTGAGTTTCTATTCTTCTAGCTCGTTTATTTTTGTTCTTTCAGGGGTTAGGTTTTATGTCCCCCCCATCAGATGTATTTTGTTTGTTGGAATTAATATACAGGTCGGGGTCTGCCTCAACCCTCCTCCCTCCGATGGAGTGCCACTAAGGTTCTTCCTGCCTTAGTGGGTTTTTTTCAAAAAAAAAAAAAAGTGACTTAGTAGGTTTGTAAGACCCCGAATTTTCACCTAATAATTAGGGCATAAATAAATATGAGTTTAAATTATAATTAAACTAAAAAGTGAGAATTTTGAGGATTAGAAATTCAAATAAATAATAATTAGTAAGTAAAGGAGAATTTCCAAGGAAGTTCAACCTAGAAGGGTAAAAGGGTATTTTGGTAATTTTCAAAAAGGGCAATTTGTGAAATAAATCATTAAATAACAATTAGAATTAGAAAATAGAAGAAAATAAAATATTAAGTTGAGTTAGAAATAAAATAATGATAATTAAAGCATAAAAGAAGAAAAAGGGTAATTAGGTAATTATGGGCCTTAATTGGGAGAAAAAACAACTTAATTGGGTGTTGTGTGATATTTAGGAATTAAGTAGGTGTTATGCATGAAAATAAGTTAAAAGGAGGAGTGTAGATAGTGAGAAATCTAATTAGTATAATATTAGTAGAAAATTAGAAGGTGGAGAAAAAGTAGAAATTAATTAGAAAGTGTTTGACTCTAATTAGACTACTGTAGGGTTAGCCCAATTAAAAGAGCTTATTAGGGTTAGTTTAGGACTTTCCCAGCTAAGTATAAAAAGAAGAGAAAGGGGTGAGAAGAGAGAATTTTCGTGTAGAAAATAAAGAGAGAAAAGAGAGGGAAGAAAAGAAGAAGAAAGGCTGCAGCAGAGGTGTTCGACCAGTCACCATCCAAACACGATTGGGGAAATCCAGCCGTTGGATCGACCTCAAAATTTGAGGTTTGGTTCATGACTAATGGGTCTACAATCTGAATGGTGGAGATTGAAATTAGAGAACTCTAAGTTGGTACGAATATGAGCAGAATGTCGGCCCAGATTTGGGGAATTCCAAAAAGAAGATGGATTTAGCGTATGAGGCAAGTAGCAACCCTTGAAAACTGGAGGAATTGCATGGTTTTGGTTTCTGTGATTTAATATCATTTGATTTGATTAGTCAGAACTGAATTTACATGGAGTCGAATGTTTTATTTCGTAGAAATTGTATTCTTGAAGAAATTCACAAAAGTATTGAAGAAACATAGAATTGATCATGTAGATAATTGTAGGAGGGTAAATAATTTACATAAATTAATCTAGAATGTTATAGGTATGATTTAGAATATTAGGGAATTAATTTAGAGCAATTAAATGCAAGGGAAAAGCCCAAAAATCAGAACTTGGTTAAAATTGTCAAAATTAGCCGGAACTGTACAGGCACCTAGGCGGCTGGTAGTAGGCTCCCATACACAGAAAATTCAAAAATTGGAATTTTTGCAAATAAGAAAAGATGTTTGATAATTTTCTAGTAATATAATTATTTTAACATCTTTATAAGGACTAAATTGAGATGTAGAAATTTACTATATTTAATTTGGTATTAAACCAATTAATTTGGAACCCTAAATATAGGTGAATGCATAAAAGGGTCAAAATATGGGAAACAGTGATTAGGAATAATACCAACTTGAGATTATGTATTGAAATTATCTTCTAAGCTATGTTTTAGGTCTATGGAATGTGCTGGAACTAAAAATACAGAAATTGGAAGAGTTGCTATCTTAGTTCTTAGTTATAGGAACTTGGAATTTAACAAAAGGATTAATAAGGAAACTTAAGACAAGACATGAAGAATTGTGCTTGTGCTCAGAAATGTGAATGCTAAGTTCCTAGAATTCTAATAATTTTGTTTTCCATTGAGTTTACGTTCATGAATTCTATTTTGGATATATTTTGAGAAATTGCATATGTTACCTCGCAAAAGGCTTTATTTTGGTTATGGAGATTGAGTCCTGGACTTTCACATGGAAAACCTGATATATTAATTATGACATGAATTCTGGATATGTTTATGGATTGGATTGTGGTATGATGTTATTCATTTTTCTTTTACGATTGAGTGATATTGCTTCTTGTGGTTGAGTTGATATTAGCTTTTACGGCAGAGATGGGTAATCCTCTATTATAGAGATGTGTAATCTTCTACGTAAAGATGTGTAATCCTTTACGGTAAAGGTGTGTATGCCTCCTACAGTAGAAAGGTGTCATCCTATGTGTTGGTTTCTCGTGGTTTTTTCTAGTGGGCATAACTGAATATGGATCCATAGAATAAGCTAGATAGCTAAGGGATATTTCTTTTGGGTTGGGTTACTCCCATGTGCAAGCGCGCTTCCTTTGCAAGTTAGTTTGCACTGGAGGGTCCCGTGTCTGTATGGTCATCTTGATGCGTCGCTGATGATTCCTGTACATGTGGATCAGCGGTCATCTCCATGTATTTATTTCAGTGCTGCATGTTGGTGGTTCATGCCAACTCTATTGAGTTCAAGCGCAATAAGTCGATGACTACGACTTTTATCTAAGGAGATATCTCGGATTTGAGTGTCTTAGTAGCTTCGCCAATAAGTCGCAAGGTGGCATAGCATTGAAGAGTGTCTTCTCAAAAACTTATCTTTCTTTGTGAGTCCTACAGTGACACAAGTGATTTATCGCTTTTGTCGATTTTAATTTATCAACAACATCTTATTGTTGGTATTTTTGTAAGTTTGCATATTTTATCGCTTTATTTGGAATTGTCACTAGTTGACTTAGATTTATTGCTTTAGCGTGGATTAATCGAATACCTCATGACTGTTTCTTTAAAAATTAGACTGTTTTATTTCCATGCACCTGCTACTTGCTAAGATGTAAATCTCACTCCGTTTTTACCTATTTTTCAGGTATTGCTTGGAGAGATCGCGAAGATGGGGTAGAACTTATTGGGTAGAATTGTAATTGATATTATTGTCCACTTTTTGAATAGACAATTTTTTTGTAAATTAATTTGATTAAATTGAATAAAGAATTGGTTTATTTCCCACCATAACTTTGATGTAGATGATTAGAAATGAAAAAAATTTCACTATTAATCTTAGTTCATTCTGACCCCAAATTTTACCGTAGTAGCTCAGGTTTGGCTGTTGAACCGGATTCGGGTTGTTACAGTAGCGAACCGAATTTGGGTTGGGTGTCGGTCTTGCACTGACCCGAGTTCAGGGCGTTACAAGGTTAAAACCCCGAAGCTTGGCTCTAGTTGAAATAGCCGCATATTATAGAAACAGAAGGGGCGCCTACTACTGGCGCCCAGGCAGACCCTGGGCGTCCAGCCAATTCGTGAAACTGAGGTATGAGCACCTACCACTTGGCACCTGGGCGGTCCCTGGGCATCCAGCCAATATCTATAAATTTTTAATCGCAACTCTCTACATGAACAGGTTCTTAACAACTGAACCTACTTCTTTCTTCCAATACACTTCCAACACCATTTATATCAACTGAAGAAAGCTTCCACACACTCTCGAATTTAATCAAACTAGAATTTAATCAACGCATGGATTTAACGCTCAAGAGAACAGAAACGGAGATGGAAGTTTCACTCAAATAGAAATATGCATCGATCCAATAAAATTTAGCTGCAATTCGGTAAAACAACGATGCTACTTACATGATTTCGCTGGAAATCCAAACACAAACAGAATAAGAATGGCCGATCAAATCCTCTACGCTAGAACTCCTTCGACTATCTGAAATTTGCATAAAACTTCTCTTAACGCTTGATCTAATTCCTCTGTTTATTCCTCAATAAAACCTATCCAAAATTGAACTAAATCTATCACTGAATTATCCTTACTTGACTTGGACGAAATCTCTGATTGACTGGTTCAAATGCTCCTTCTCAAAGAATAGAGGTCCCTCTTCAATAAAGTTCTTCAGATTTGATTTGATTCAACTCTCCTCTAAGGATCAGCTCCTCTTCACTTTCAGACTAACTGGATCAACACTCTGCACAGGTGAATTCTCCGGCGACGAATTGAACGAAACACTGTTCGTGCAATCACGAGCTATTTATACACTCCTCGTTGCCGCTTCAACTCCCCTAGAAAATCATGATCTGCCGCAACGCTCCTCCACCAAGCTTCCTACACCATCAACCCTATTAGTGCCATTGATTGGGTGGTTGCCACCCTACTGAGCTATATACGATATGTAAGACCCTGGATTTTTGATTAGCATAATATAAGGAATTTGCTAATATTATTAAAAATAAATAATGAGGGATTTCAGGTAGTTGTGTCGCAAGGGCAATTTGGGAATTTCACAACAGTCGGATTATATGAATTAAAGGTAATTGGAGTTATATTTTAATTATTAACTATTTATTATTTGGAAGTTTCATTATTTATAACTAAGTGTTGCTATTACATTTGATTGAGTTGCTAAATAGGGAATCGGTTGGTTATTAGGGTGGGGGTGTAGGTTTTTGGTGCAGTTGCGTCACACTGGATTTTGAAGAGGAGTTGAAGAGTCTTGTTTAACGTAAGAGCGTATTGTCTCCGAGCATTTAGAACAAATTGACGGTTCACTATTGGAGAAACTTAAACGGCAAAGGTTAGATCTGAGAAGGGTGTTTGGGTTCATTGGAGCTAAGTTCAGGCCATTCGATCTAAAAGGATTGGAGTAAAGAGAGATTTATGTTCGTCAGAGGATTTGTGTTCTGTTGGAGCACAAGTCGTCTAAACTCCAGATTTTAATTAGGTAAGTCTAATCCATGTTCGAATTAGGTTCATTTCTATCTGCATGTTAGTAGAAATAAGGAGGAATTAGGATCTAAGATTTATAAATTTTCTACAGAAATTTCGATTCATCGATGGTTCGTTTGACGTTGAAAATTCTGATAAGCAGTGTTCTCTGTGGAGTTGGTTTTCAGCAAACAGGCAAGTTAGCACTTTCAAAATAGCATGATTTTTGTGTTTCAGGATCCTCTAAAGAAGTAGAATTGGTTAAACGAAATTACTTGTTCCGAATTTGATTTTTGGGCGTTGGATCTCTAATATATGTTAAATCTATTTAGATTAAATTTGAAATTGTTTGCTTGAGTTAATTAGATCCTAAATGTTGTGTTAGGAGGGTTCTAAGGGATTAGAATTGGTTCAGTCATGGATATATTGTGTTTGCCGCAAGTTGGAAGAAAAACCGAAAGAAAAAGTTGCATGCGCCTACCTTCCCAAGTCAGCCCAAACTAAGCGCACACTCAATTTTGGATGCATTGAGCTTGTGTTGATCTCGCGCCTACCATCTCAACTCAGCGCACACTCATATTTTGGGTGGGCTGACCTCGCGCCAACCGTCTCAACTCAGCGCACACTCATATTTTGGGTGGGCTGACCTTGCGCTGACCTCGTGCTGACCTTACCAACTCAGCGAATACCCCAATTTTAAGTAGATAGTGCGGCTGTTTATAGATTTAATCATAGTTCCAGTTTTAGCTCCTAATGCATGTTTAAAGGAGTTGATTAAAATTTGTTTAGCACTCCAGAACAAATCTTGGTGAATTAAATTAAGGATTGCATTAGAAAAATAAATCAGAATTGGGAAATCCTTTTGAGTTAATGATAGTGAAGGAAAGTTAGTGTTTGGAGATTGTCATTACTGAACTCTTTAAATTTTCATTAGAATTTTAGATCTGTAACCACTTATGGGAACTAGATTGACAATAAGGAATGAGTATGAATTGGTAATGGGATCAGTTAGGGAAAGTTAGACAAATCTGATTTTTACAGCTATAATAAAGTTTACTTATCAGAGAAATTTGACCTGGTTATTATACAACTGAACTTGCTGTTTTCTATTGAATCTTGAATAGTAATTTGTGATGTTTTCTTTGAAGAATCTCTAGTCTTCATTTTTGGATAAATTGCAAAGTATTTCCACCGCATGAACTGATTGCTGTAAACTCTTATGGTTGGATGGCTTTAGTGTTTCTTTGGAACTAAATTTAGTATTAAAATATATAAATGACTTGGATTTCATTGAGCATGACTTCATGCTGAATTAGTAAATAATTTGATAAATTTGCCAAAGTAATAAGGGCGAGACTTAGTGTGGATCCACAGTCTAGTTGTAGGTGGAATTTGTATGTTTTGTTTGGATTAAGTCTAGGGTTCCTTAGTGCATTTCCTCCATGATGGAGAGGCCTTCCATGAGGGAAGTGCTGCAGCAACTCCCTTTCCACTATTAGGGTGAGGTCACACGAGTATTTTCCGCCATGAGAGTGATGAATTGGTTGTTTGAGCTGTTGCAGTATTTCGACTGGATTGTGGAACACTAGTGCTTAGCCACACAAAATAGACAAACTTCATGAGTCCCAATATATAATGTTTTCCGAATTTGTGATTGACGACGTATATCCAAGATTAGTCAGATTAACCGAGGTTAACTGTATATTTTACCGTTTATAACCTATGCATGTTTTGAAACTGTTATAACTGTATTTTGTGCATGCATTGCTACTTGTTTAAATAGTTGTATCTCATTCCTTTTGTTTTGTTTTCAGATTTCAGAGAGAACGATACAAGCGGGTATACTTGATTCAGGTGAGTTGGGAAAGTGTTAGTTGACTCTGATTATATTATTGGTTATTTCATGTTTTCCTTCACTCTGATAGTGATCCTGTGTGGAAAGTTAACTCTTTGGGGACGAGTTACGGTTTTTCCTACGTAACCCGGTTCCGGGGCGTTACACGATATCACTTAATTATATTTATTTAAAACACCTTATAATATTTATTAAATATTACAACTATAGTATAACAACCAGTTACCTTTAATTAATATACATCTTCAATTTGTTTCTGAATTTCCCAAAATGCCCTAGCTCATTACTCCCCTGAAATATCCACCCCCAAAGATAATTATTAGTATTATTAGTTAATATCTCAAATTATACTAACCAAAATCTAGGGTTTTACACAGGTATTTTGCATCCAATAATAGAAATAGTAGACACATTATTAATTATATTTTAAATATGTATATTTAATTAAGCAATCCTCATTATCATGCTTCCTAGGGTGGACAATCATCTGGGCAATCATTTGTACCTGAGATTCCTTCAGATCGCGCCTAGATGTCACATTTAAGGTTTGTATCATATTATATACGTACTTAGTTTTCTTTTTCAGATATACTATATATGTCAATATATCGTATATCTACTAATGAATTGTTTTTCATGTAGGAAGGCCAGGTGCAACAGTTAATTGCATGCTGGATGCTACGCATGAAAACATTTGGATACTATATATTTTGTCTTTCTTTTTTTTTAAAACTCAGTTTGATTAGTTGGTTATTATTTTCCTTTTATGGATTTAATTGTTTATATGGTGCTTGTAATAAGTAGAAGGGTTATATTAGATTCTAGTTACTTAGTTTCTGTATCAATTATCATGGGTAACCTTTAAATAGAATCAGAAACCATTAAAACTCACAAAATTTCTGCTTTTGTAGGTAAGACATTTAGCGGTGATAATCGTAATACCGTTGCTAAATATAAACATCGGCGATAAGTTTATAATATCCGGTAGGACATATTTCCGCCACTCATGCACGTTATTAGTGGTGGTGTAGACACCCTAAAATTGTGCTGAGAAAATGATGAATAAATTGGCCAAAATCACCAAAAAATACCTTGTCTTTTTGTAGCCGATATAAAATATCGGATAACAATGTTCCTCTTTGTATCCGATAAAAGTCATCGGATACAAATGAAGTTTATTGTATCCGATGGATTATGTCGGATACAAGAATAATTACTTATATCCGACTTGAGTTGTTGGATACAAGGATTTTGCTCAAAATTAGGGTTTTTCGAAAGTTTTCACTTTTTATTGTTTTATTCTTTGTTTAAGAAGTGGAAATCTCGAAAATAGCCTTAGGGTTAAGTGTGGGGATTCTAGACACATCCTTGTGTCTACCATTAGGGTTCCCCCTAACCCTAGCCTTTGCCTATAAATAGGAGGCTTCTCTTCAAGCAAATGGCCATAAGTTGGAGATTGAAGAGCTCCAAGTGAAGAAGGGAACCGCTGCCACATTGCTTCCAGAAACCCAGGTAAGCCTGGAACCTCTTTATTTTTCTGTTTTTACATTCTAGGGTTAGATCTTTCTTCTACATTTTTGTAGAATAATGACCTACTCTTTGTGCTTGAAACCCCTTTCCCTACTCAAAGTACCTCAAGACTCCCTCTAGCCGTAAAACGTGAAGGGTATCTAGGGGAAACGAGACTGGGAATTGATCCTTAGTCATAGAACCTCTTGAATGACCTATTGTTGTGTGAAAACCCCTTACATACTCAAAGTACCTCAAGACTATCTCGAAACCGTAAAACGTGGAGAGAGAACTAGGGGAAACGAGAATGGAACGGAACCCTAGTTTATAGAGCCCCCATTTGATTAATGCATATTTGAATGTATATTTAGAGAATCATGTGTTTGATTATTGTCATGTTTTTTTATTTCATTTTCTGGAGAGAATACCTAGATCCATGCTCTTTATAGCATTGGATCTCCATTCCCTCCGAAAAGAGATAAATGTTCACATATGCACACATCTCACCGGTTTTCGGTAAAATAGGCTTGTTTCCTAGATCTATCATGTTCATTGTGATAGATTTGAAACGAATGGCCTTAGATCAAGCTTTTGTGATCCTTTAATGGATTTCAATTAATCCCCTTTGAGAGGAGGCTTTTCATAGCCTAACTTCTCAAATCAGGATTTTTGTCTCATTACGAGCATATCCGGTTCATCCTCTTAATCAATGAGATTGATGAACCGATTCTTGACCCTAAATCTTTCTTGGACATTTCTTAATGTTTTCCAATGAATGCAAGCAAGTTCATTTTGAGTAGAGAAGACCTATGGTCTAGTCTCTCTGTTTTGGGCATTTTGCCCTGTTTTGGGTGTTTTGGCACTTCTTCTCTAACCAATGAGAATAGTGAGCCAATTTCGTGCCCTACATTCTTCTGGAGATTTTCCAACTTGTTTCCAAATGATTTTAATTCAGTTTATAAAAATTGTTTGCACACACCTACTGTTTTGGGTTGGTTTTACTTGAAAATATCAAATCTGGACAGCACCTGTACACCATCTTGGAACACTCATAACTTCATCATCCGGATGAACTTTGGAGTGATTCCAAAGATATGTGAAAGGTGGGATTGTCTAGTACATGTCTGTAAAATTTCATCAATTTTTATGAAGTGGATTTATGACACCATTTGATCAAAGTTAACAGGTCAGTTCAGGCCATATTGCTGAACCTGCACTTTGACTGAGCACCACCTGCTCGTTTTAAGTCCGATTCAAGTGATTTTGATTTCTGTGTACTCTTTTATGAGTCTAATTTCAAATTCAGTTGGTTTCAAAATTTTTCAATTTCATTTGTGACTTGGGTGTTTGATTGACTGAGTACTGCTCAATAGCAGATTTTTGTGTTAATCTGTGATCTTCTAAGCCTGTTCGGGAGGTCACCCAAGTCGCATCCGAATGGAGTTTGGTATGGGGCCTATTTCATATGAAATATGGTACTTTATACTTCATTCATACCAATTTTGAAAGATTTATATGGAGCCAATATTCACATACAGATTTCCAAAGTTGCCCACTTGTTACTTTTATCGATTTACAACAGCAGATTTCAAATGAGCATAACTCTTAGGATTTTAACCGGATTTACTTGAAAATTTCCATGAATCTTCTATTTATCATAATCTTCCAAAGGGCATTGGTCTTATTCAATTTGAATTTGATTTGAAAGATTTATGGTCAAATGCTTCCATCTTTTACTGAGTTTTCCGGATTTACCTTAACTTGCTTGTATTCAAGTTTCATTTGAATTTTCATTAATTGGCAATGTCCTAGAAGTGATTCCCTCACAAAGAGAGTCTAACATTCATTAGACTTCTCATGTGGAGAAATCATACATATGTTTAATTATATTTAAGCCTTTTGTTTTAACTAGCAAGCTTTCTTATTTTTGAGCATAAACAATACTTGGCAACCACCTTGTGTGGATGAATGGGGGTGCCTAACATTTTCCTCTATTCATAATCTAATCCCTTTACCCATCTCTGGTTTACTTTTTTTTTTAGAGTTATTTTTACTCTAAGTTTGCTTTTTCATTTGATTTGATAATTTTGGTGTCCATTCACACCTAGAACTGAATGGTGGCAACTCCTCCCATTTTGTTGAGCCCGTGTGATGATAGGGAATCACTTCGGTTGATTTTCCATGTCTCACAACTGGCAACTCCACTAGGGACTTGTGGATTTAAGCCATTTTGTGTATTTGTTCATGTTTTATTTTGATTCTTAAATGCTTGCTATTTTGTTTACTTCATTTGAGTATGTTTGATGTATTTTAAAACTGATTTGTAAGATATGGCATGTAGGCATTGTTTAGTTGTGGCTAGAAACATGTTTAGGAGAATTCACCTTTGTTGTATTTTATGAGAACATGCTTTAATTTGGGTTTCAATACCATGTTTTGATCAAGAAAAATTGTGAGCATGAAATCTAGGAACCTAATGGATGTTTTTGGGGTCTCCAAGCATATTTTCCCTAATTAAAACACCCCTTGTACCATATTGTTAGTTGCTGGATTTTTAGGCTTCAATTTAGGGTATGAATGATGCCTTGAGCATGAAAATGAGAACCATGAAACCCAGAATTCAGTAGATGTTTTGAGGGGTTTTCAAGCATGTTTTCCCCTGTTAAATGCTTATTGTACAATATGTCTAGTTGCTGTATTTTTTGGTTTCAATTTGGGCATGAATAATGCACTTTGAGCTTGAAAAAAAAAAGCATGAAATCTTGAAATTTAGGGGATGCTTTTGGGGTTCAAGCACGCTTTTCATGGTTTAATTATTGTTTGTACAATATGATAACATGCTTGTGTGATGCCTTTTGGGTATGTAGTAATTATGTGCATATTGAGTTGTTTTTACTATCTTGCTTGCTTGTGCTTTTGCTTTCAATATAATGTCATTATGCCTTGGCTTGAAATTATATGTATGGCTACGAAAAAGAGTAGCAAGGGGCTGGGACATTATTAATGCACCTTTAATTTTAAATGCACTTGAGCACTTTAAACTCTTGGCACAGCCTACCCATTATTTATAGGAAGTTGAACCCGAATGTGTGTAGCTTGGCGCAACGAGGTTGATATTTTAGAAAGCGAAAGTGAAAACATTTACCTTGGCATTTGAGTCAATGATGTGATGACAATGGGATCTGTGATTCGATTCCGAGCATCACTAGACTTGAGTTCTAAGTTGCCAATTAAGCCAAAACGCAAAAACCATACGCTTGAAGGTGGAGAAACACGTTTTCAGCTAAAGTAAACAATTACGTTTGGAGAATTGGGTGTAATTGTGGGAAGGCCATTTGGAAGGTTTACAGGCCAAGGTATAATATGAATACCATATTGAAGGTAACACAAAGTGGCAAGGTAAAACCATGTTTCTTTTTTTATTATCTTCATGTAAATTAAAAGCCATGGTGTCTATATGTTTAGGATGAAATTTTTCCAAAAAGTGGTTGTAGCCTAAGAATTGGTGTGACCCATAGAAAGAGTCTCTAACTCTACTTAGAAGTTATCTTACCCAAAGTCCATGTAGGAGGCAACCAAAAGTACAAGATCCATGAATTGGTGTCTAAATTTGGAGGGTACATGTACCCTCATGAATATTCCTGCATTTTTACAAGTGTAGTGTCAAAGTCCAATTTGGGACTATATATAGAGGCCAAATCAAGGTGAACATTAAGGGGGAATAAAAATAACATAATGTGTACAAATCTAGTGAAAAAATGAGTCAAAAAGGGTTATTTTGGCATTAACCGACAACTCAGGTCGGTTAAGCCACATTTCCTTCTTATCCGACACATATCATCGGTTAAATAGTTTTATGTGTGTATCCGATTATTTGTATCGAATACAATAAAACATAGCCTTAGCTGACTTGATATGTCGGATACAACCCGGAAATGCATAAATTGATTTTTTATCCCAATTTTTTGAGAATAAAATGCCAAAAACATTGTGAATAATCTGTGGGCACCCCAAGGGGAGTATGAAAAGATAATTTAAGTGTTCAAAAGGTTTAAAAAAGGATTTAACCTAATTTTCAAACACAAATCCATTTTTTCCCTCAAACTTAACGAAGATACATAAAAGGGGAACCAAGGTATCATATTTCTTGATACCAATTCACCTCACACATGTTTCAATCAAACTTTTGAACTTGAAAACTGAGGAAATCCAGCAAATCAAAAAAAAATATTCCAAAAAAACATTTGGATGGTCTTTTTCGAACCAATCAATCAAAATTTGTGGGACCTTTGGAAGCCCTAGAATATTCCATAAAACCTTTGGTTGGTCTTTTTCTTACCAATCAACTCAAAAATTTGTGGGACCTTTGGAAGCCCTAGAATATTCCATAAAACCTTTGGTTGGTCTTTTCGTACCGATCAATTGAATTTTCGTGGGACCTTTGTGTAAGACCCTGATTTTTGTGAGTTATTTATTTATTTATTTAGTTATTTATTCTGATGTATAAACTGTGTTTATCAGGTTATTTTGTGGTTTGAGGGCTTAGCTCATACTCGTATGTACAGGCGTTATATAGCCATTTTTCCGAAAAATCGTAGTATTATCATTGTTAGTATTAAAGTATAGTTATGTGATTATTAATGTAAATGGATGCGGAACATGTAGTATCTCCGGTGGGCGAGCATGCATAGGATCAAGGAAATGGGAGAGTATTTGAGCGGCGTATGTATCAAGTAAGTGTACTAAAAATGGAAAGTAGGGTTTGGGGTTATGAGAATACGCTTATCATAATTTCGGAAACATTTTCGTTAGTCTGGATATTAGGAGAGCTAGCGATTTCGGCTGGAGTGGCGACTAGGGTTTCTGTTCGTGAAGGACCAGAAATCGCAAGGGCTAAAAGAAGGAGTTCGGAGTTGAAGTTCAGTGGGTTAACTCTCGCTGCTTGAGAAGTTTGGTTTGGAGAGATTTTCCTTCGCGTGCGTGGCCGAAGTGGTGATCGGCCGAGGTTTTGGGTATTCCAGAATAAGCGATTTCAAGTGAGTAGCACGGTTTTACAACTGGGTTTTGTGTTTTATGTTTCTCTCGAGCTTATTCTGATGCATGGTTTATATATTAAGTGATGGTATGAGTTTGCTGGTTTTTCTGGGTTTCGGGAAATTACTTGAACAGAGTCTCCGGATTGAGTTTTATATTTAAAAATGAAAGTGTTTAGATTAATTCCAAATATGGTTGGGAAGTCTTCTGGGAGTATTTGGAGGGTAGTAGAACAATTACAGAGGTAAACAAACTGGCCAGTCATGTAGATCTCGAAATAACAGAGAAATGAAAATCACAGGGGTATCCGCTCACCTCGCGCTCACCGGTGCTCGCCTCAGAGGTAGGCGCCCTGTTAAACACTACCTACTGCCGAGCTCACGCCCGGCTGGCGCTCATCTCGCGCGAAGTAGAAAACCTTGCGCCCATCTCGCGTGAATCTCGCGCTCACCTCACGCTCGTCTCGCGCTCACCTCACGCTCACCTACCGTCGAGTGAGCGGTAGGTCCATTTTTGACTGTTTCTTCACCGCCGACCGGCGCTCACCTCGCGCCCACCTCAGGAAGTGAGCGCACACCCTATTTTGCTTACTGAAATGGAATTTCTGATTTGACCAAGAGTATTTGCATTACTTAGGGGTTAAACCACTTCACTATTCACTTGGTTAGGAACCTGGGAAACCATTTTGCCAATGAAATTATTAGAGGAAAAATTAGTGAACCTCGTAGGAGTTTTTAAGTTGAGTTTAGGTTACTTATGAGTATTGTGCCGGACACCAAACTAGTAAGAGTTACCAGTTCTTTTTCCTTGTTCTATACACTGTTTTGATTGAGAATTTACTGTATTTCTGGTTTCACTTGTTGGGAACTTTAAATGTATTGAAAGGAATTCTTTGGTATGAATGCTTGAGTTTTATTTCCAAATGGCATGTGTTACGGAAATGAGAAAAATACTGAAGTACTGCTTGGTCCAGAGGGACAGGTGATGAATTGTGATGAGTTTTACATGATGTGGAATGAATGGGTTTTATTTTGATATTGAAATTGAGATTATACGATGTTTACTGTTTTGGTCTAGCTTGTCCTGGATCCAGATGTTTAAGCTTAGTAATGTGATGTTATTGTTGGTTGTTGGAATTGCATGGCCTTGTGTGTTGCCACGACCGGTGTAGAGCAGCCAGAAACCCTGAGTAGGCCTGGTTGTCAATGCAGAAACCCGGGGAGTAGGCCTGCATTGGATGACGAAACCCTGAGTAGGCCGTCATTTCAGAGTATCCGAAACCTTGAGTAGGCCGGAACTGTGTACATGGAGGTGTGGAGTGTCTACTTGGCATGCTTAATTTATCAACTAAACGATAGTCATGACATTGACCAATCGATGTGTTATTGTACTTAACTGAGATGTGATTTGTTTGATTTGAACTTGGGAAATTGATGTTGATTGTTTAAACGTATTGTAGTGTTGTCGATGCATAGTTTTAAAATGTGATCAACTATTTCTGCATGCATGTGCTACTCGCTGAGATATTCGTATCTCACTCTGTTGTTGTTCTGTTTTTCAGATACTCGTGGTGAGACGATTACTGGGGTAGATCCTGCTGAGGCATATAGGGAGGAAGACTACTATTACCTTCCTTAGACTTGTAGGTTATCTGTTCTGAATTTGAGAACTTGAATTAATTGAGATGTATTAAAGTTTATTGGGGATGAACCATATGATTCCAGTTCAGTTTAAATGTTACAATTTTGCATAAATGGAAATGTGCACTCTGTCAGGTTATAGATGTATGATTATCCAGCGATCATAAATTGATTAACGATCCTTGCCTAACCTCCGTGAGACGTGTTATATCTTTAATGAACAACACGGATCCGGGGCGTTACACTTAGGAAGCCCTAGAATATTCCAAAAAACCTTTGGTTGGTCTTTTTTGTACCAATAAATTGAATTTTCGTGGGACCCTTGGAAGCCCTAGAATATTCGAAAAAACCTTGGGTTGGTCTTTTTCGTACCAATCAACAAAAAAATTTGTGGGACCTTTGGAAGCCCTAGAATATTCCATAAAACATTTGGTTGGTCTTTTTTGTACCAATCAACTAAAAAATTTGTGGGACCATTGGAAGCCCTAGAATATTCCAAAAACCTTTGGTTGGTCTTTTTTCGTACCTGTAAAATCCCCAATTTTCTGGAAAATTTTAAAATGAATATTTTAGTGATTAAATTTATGTTAACTAATTAATTTTGCAGAAAAGGGAGGTTATTGATTTAAATCGGAAAAGTGGCTTGTGCTGGTCGGGCTATTTAAGTAATAAGGTATGAGGAATTTCCAGAAATTTCAATTAGTTGATTATGCTCGGATGAGGTGGCAAAGATAATTGATTTTAACTCTAATTGAGCTGCTGGTATAGGAATTTTGGTAGTATGGCACCACAGCAAATCATGAATTAAAAGTTTGG
The DNA here is from genome assembly GCA_947561395.2 of Buxus sempervirens. Taxonomy (NCBI): domain Eukaryota; kingdom Viridiplantae; phylum Streptophyta; class Magnoliopsida; order Buxales; family Buxaceae; genus Buxus; species Buxus sempervirens. Next base: position 33,503,662 of record OX387183.1, read on the forward strand.
TTGAGCGGCAAGTATAAAATCCAGTGTAAACAAGCTCACTGGTTTTTGCTGAGTTTTGATCGAGCAAAATCGGAGATCTCAGAGAGAAGAGAGATCAGAACCTAGGGTTTGAGGAGATTTAAATCTGGTTGCTGAGGTGCTCACCAAGAGAAGTGATCCGGTTGTGAGCTCTGCTTATTGGTATAGAAGAGAGCTGCTGCAGAACTTCAATTCCTCAAGAGTAATCTGAATTCTGAAAATTCAGATCAATTTGGAGGTAAGTTATCATCGATTTGTAGTATTTTAGCTTATAAGCTAATACTATTTCGAATTAGGTCTCAGATCTGGGTAGATCTGAGTAGTTTAGTTGTCTCTGCAGGAAATAGAGAAAATAGGAGGGAGCGAGAGAAGAAATCTGAAAATCTGTTCGTAGATTGGTTTATTGTGGAAGCTCGAAATTGATCTGCATGTAAGTAGCAGTTTTCCTCTTCTGGATTTCGTATGTTTGGATTTGAAGCATGGAATTTTTAGATTAAGTAAATCAGTTTGATCGAAGGATTATGAGGTGCTGTGTTTGTGTAAATTGCTGAATGACTAATTAAATCTAAAGTAGAGTAAAATTTTAAAGTGAATACTCATAAATTTTCTGGAGGAATTTGTAAGTAAAACCTTTGTTTTGTGAAGAGTTGTATGCAGTAGAAGTTGAATTGAATTTCAGATCTACAGTGGTAGCACAAGTGTGACCTTAGAAATATTACCTCAGATTTTAGTTCAGCAAACATCCATGTCCAGAAATTCATAAACATGATTTCCATGTGAGTAGCATTTCAAATCTTAGTTTTTGATTGAGTTAATTGGAATAAACAAGTTGAGTGTACGTTTGGAGTTGCTGAAATTTTCTGTTTGGTAATGGCAGGGACGTCCACTGGTAAGTGCATGAATGATTGTGGTTTAAATAAATTCAAAGTGAGATGTGGTATTGAATTAGAGTGTGTAACTAGTCTCCCCTGTTTCTGGTTTGTCATGGAGGCCTGGGCATGAATAGTTTTTTTTATGAATGGATATGAGTGGCTGCTGTTTGCATTTGGTCTGAATGACTTAATGAAACCCCAAAATAAGTTAAATGTATAAAGTGGAGACTTAATAATATGCTAGAAGTAAACTGAGTGAAGTTTTAGATCAGTTTCTTAAAGAACTTGTGATTGTGGCATGGAATGGTGCTGAAATGGGTTGCTGCCGCCCAGGTCTAATTAAGCATGGCTGAATGGTGATCAGTCCATTGCCAATGTTCTGGGTGCTGTTATTTAGCCTAATTGCAGCCCATATGTATTGGTTGTTTAATGTACTTGGGGATTCTTAGGAAACTTACTAGATTATTGTTGCTGGATTTTTAATGGAAAAGAATACTTTAGAATAGGGGAATTGTTGTGAGGTCTGTTAATAAAGAATAAAAAAAAATCAAAAGTTGGTGCTGAGTTTCATGGTAGTTTATCATTGTTTAAACCAACAATCTGAGTTTATAATCCTCACCATTTCTAGCGGCTGTTGAGTAAAACCAATATGAAAGATGTAACTCTCTTTTAACTCTCTTTTAGCTCTCTTAAAATTCTTTTATAACAGAACTTGTAGTAGCTATATTAAGGGGAATTAGGAAATGGAGGTCAATGGTATGTGCTGTCATGCATATGAAAATTCTGTAATAGCAGTTATGGAATGAATTAAATCTGGCAGCCGAAAGAGTCATGAGTTCTAAGGTCTGAATTTTGTTGTGAGTACCAGTTGCTGCTGTGATTGAGGGCAGCATTGGTTCAGTACCTTATGAACTGTTTTTAACTCCTAATTATGGGGAAATAATTGTGGAATAACTCAGTGGTATTAAGGAACCTTTGGGAAGCAGCTAATGCTGAATCTGGGTACAAATTTTCAGGTAATATGGTGAAAATCAGCAACTGTTAGGTGGAGGTTTTGAGTAAACTTTTAGGTGCTGACTATTTCTGCAGCTCATGCACTTGGTGCATGGCTCACTAAAATAGAGAGAGTAAGAAATGAGCTAGTTGTAGATGAATAAATGGATGAAATGAAGGTGCTGAAATAGTATCATACTCAAGGTTACATCTAATGAAATCAGAATATGGTAAGTAATGGTGTTGTGTTCTTAGGGGAATGAATTTACGTAAGTGAACTATAGTAAATTCATTTATTGTGCAGGTTATACCTAGACTTAAGTAGAGGGAATCTAAGGGAATAAGAGTGAAGAAGGTGGTGCTGAAACCAAAGTATAAAGAAGGGTTTTTATCTTATAAGAATTGGCAAATAGGTGATATAGGATATAAGGTTCTAAGGCATTGAAAATCTAAAGTAAAAATTTATATGAAACTTTCTGGTAAGGTTCAGATTTTAATTGGGAATCTTTTGAAGAAAAGTAAAGAAAAAACTAAAATAGTTGAGTTAAGTTAGAAGTGGAAATTAGCAAAACAATTTGAAATGAATTAGACTTGTTAAGGGGTTGCATAGAAGATTTGTATTAAATAGAGGAAATTAGGTATAGCTTCTATAAGAAAGCTACTGTTTGGGCATAAAATAAGTAATACAAGACTGAATTCAATAATGGAGTTAAATTCTGGTCTCTAACATTCGAATTACCGGTTTAGCCGAAATAGACAATTTTAATAAATTTAGAACTAAAAGGATATTACCTATAGGGTAAGCTACTGTGGGAGAACAAAAAAACAGTAATTCAAGTATGAACCTAATATCGGTATGTAAACCCTGGTTTTAACACCCGAAACTGTCGATTTAACTTAGAAACATCACTTTTACATAAAGGTCTCTCAAAGGGATTTTATGGAAATAAATGAAAGGAGCTTGTAAAACTTATTATTGGAATAAAGATGTGTCTATAAATTCTGATTTCGTGAATACGGTTGAACCTTGAAGTATTAGCACTAGATTTCACCTCGGATTTGACGGGATTGTCATGATTATGAAATTTTTACATTGCACCGGTTTAATGCGGATTTTACGGAAAGAGAATTTTAAATTGAATATGAATGATTGGTTTTCTGGTTTGGAATTGGTTTTCCTCCATGTACTTGGAGAGTGTAACGCCCCGGATCCGAGTCACATGAAAAACCCGTAACTCGTCTCCAGAGGTTATTATAAAACTCAGGATCGCAATATCAGAGTGAAGGAAAAACATGAATACAACAAAAACTATATAACAGAGTGTGCTAAAATAATCCCAAACGAAAATAAACTCACATTACCAAGTAACTACCCGCAAGTATCGTCCTCTCCAGGAGCAGCTGAAAACAAAACAAAACAATACGGAATGAGATACGAATATCCCAGTGAGCAGCACATGCATGCACAAATACATTTATTTCAGTTCTAAAACATGCCACGATTATAACCATGTACAATGAGGATAATACGCATATTCCGAATAATCCGACTAAACTTCAATAATCCAATTCATATCAGTGCGGAAAACCATCAGGTAAATCAAGCAATAACAATCCGTTTCCAATCCCGAAGATATCGATAAATAATGATTAATTGGCAACGACATAGCAAATAAGCATAATTTTGTATCTCAAGATATAATTCCAGATATACCAATGTCACATAACACCAAGTCTTCTCATAACCATGCCCACGCCTCCAAATGTATATCCGGCCTACTCAGGGTTTCGGATATTGAAATGACTGCGTCATTCAATGCAGGCCTACTCCCCGGGTTTCTGCATTGACAACCAGACCTACTCAGGGTTCCTGGCTGCTCTACACCGGCGGAAGGTACAATACCCAATAATCGGTAAACAATATTCCATGAACCATAAATACCAACAAACCAGCGAATAAAACATATCACGTCAAACCAAATCAAGTACCAACATTGGTCAATGTCATGACTATCGTTTAGTTGATAAATTAAACATGCCAAGTAGACACTCCACACCTCCATGTACACAGTTCCGGCCTACTCAGGGTTTCGAATACTCTGAAATGACGGCCTACTCAGGGTTTCGTCATCCAATGCAGGCCTACTCCCCGGGTTTCTGCATTGACAACCAGGCCTACTCAGGGTTTCTGGCTGCTCTACACCGGTCGTGGCAACACACAAGGCCATGCAATTTCAACAACCAACAATAACATCACATTACTAAGCTTAGACTCTGGATCCAGGACAAGCTAGACCAAAACAGTAAACATCGTATAATCTCAATTTCAATATCAAAACAAAACCATTCATTCCACATCATGTAAAAACTCATCACAATTCATCACCTGTCCCTCTGGACCGAGCAGTACCTCAAGTACATTCAGTAATTTCTCATTTCCGTAACACAATTCATATGGAAGTAAAACTCAATGCATTCATACCAAGGAAATCCTTACAATACATTTAAAGTTTCCAAACAAGTGAAACCAGTAGTAAGTATAAAACTAGCAAATCAACCCAATGTATTTTCCATCATGTAAAACTGATATATATAGATCAACATGTTCAAGTGCATACCATAGGTCACTCAGGACCAACTTGCTCGCTCATGGTGTCCTCAAAGAAATTCTCAAATAATTTACCAGAATAGAATAAGATATGATTCTAAACCATCCGCCGATATAAAACAATATTCAAGTAAATCATTCCTGAAGTGCACCGTGCATTCAAAGGTGAACTAGCATAATAGTGTAGATGTATTTCAGCAAAACAATATGGTTTCAAAACTGACTTTCAGAATAAAGCACATTATACAGAAGTGATTTCAGCATCCAAACTTCGATTAAACATAATCCAGCAAAACAGCTCCTAGATTCTAAATTTCGCTTTCATAATCCAAATCAATCAAATGAATGTCATAAAACCCTGGAAACACATTTTGGATGAGTGGAATAGTCTTAGGATCCCCTATAAGGTCACCATACCAAAAAGCAATCAATTCTGAGACAAAAAGTTTCGGACCTCAAAATATTCTAAGTCTGGTTAAAAACGTTGACTTTTGGTATATAATTTTTCTAGACAAATCTACAAGGAGTTTCGGGCTCAAATTTTGGTTGTAGTCTATTGAAGGGTAAACACATCTCCTAGGATTTTATGGGCTCCTGAATCACTCATCTGGGTATTAAACCCAAACCGGGCATTTTGATAAAAACCGGGATTTAGGCATGAACTGGAAAGTTGACTTTTTATTGGCTGGGAATTAGACCTTGGAAGTATTTTTATTGGTTCCAAATGGGGGGGTAAAACCTTATTTACATGTAAAGACTTAAGTAAATGGAGAAATAAATACACATGACATTTACTTAAATGTCTTTCATGTAATTAAGGGGCTATTTTCAACAAATTCTGTAATTCGGCAAGTGTGTTGGACTATGCGCTCACCTCCTGAGGTGGGCGCGAGGTGAGCGCCGGTCGGCGGTAAGGAAACAGGTAAAAATGGACCTACCGCTCACTCGACGCTAGGTGAGCGTGAGCTGAGCGCGAGATGGGCGCGAGATTCGCGCGAGATGGGCGCAAGGTTTTCTACTTCGCGCGAGATGAGCGCCAGCCAGGCGTGAGGTGGGCGGTGGGTTGTGTTTAACGGGGCGCCTACCTCTGAGGTGAGCGCCGGTGAGCGCGAGGTGAGCGGATACCCCCTGTGATTTTCATTTCTCTGTTATTTCGAGATCTACATGACTGGCCGGTTTGTGTACCTCTATAATTGTTCTACTACACTCCTAATACTCCCAGAAGACTTCCCAACCATATTTGGAATTAATCTAAACACTTTCATTTTTAAATATAAAATTTAATCCGGAGACTCTGTTCATGTAATTTCCCGAAAACCAAAAAAACCAGAAAACTCATACTATCACTTAATATATAAACCATGCATCAGAATAAACTCGAGAGAAACATAAAACACAAAACCTCAGTTGTAAATCAGTGCTACTCACCGTATGCGCTTAATCCCAGAACAACAGCTTCTTCCCCATTCGGCCGATCGCGATTTCCGGGTGCGCGCGAAGATGAAATGGTAGCCGAACAATTCCTCTGCTCGCGAGAGAGATAACCCGCAGAAATCCGACTCCAATAAACTCCTAGCAACTCTTGCGGTTCTCATCTCTTCCCAGCGAAACCCTAATCGCCATTTCAGCCGCAATCGCCAAATCGCCCAGTTACAAAAATATGATGCGAGCATTCGAAAACCAAAACCCTAATTTCCCCTGTAGTATATATATACCTTCCACACGCTCCCATACGCATTGCCGCACGACAACCTTTTAAAAGCCTTGATCCTGTGCATGCTCGCCCACTGAAAACCCTACATTTTCCCGCATCCACTTAAGGTTATTCTCTTTGACAACTCATGACCACAAATCTCCAGCAATAAATAAATTTTGATTAAGCTTGCCCATAAATCCATGTGTTCATACTTTTGCATATATTTTATTTTATCTACTATTTTATATTGTTTATTATTATTATATTATTTTTTTTTCTACTCAAAACTGGGGTCTTACAGAGAGACAGTTGTGATGCCCATGTACTTGGGTAGTTGTGATACCTCCGTGTACTCGGGGATGCCCCATGTACTTGGGATGTTGATACCTCTGTGTACTCAGAGATGCCCCATGTACTCGGGATGATATGATTGGGATTGAGATGAGCTGTGCTTGCTAGATTTCACAATTGGTTTTGGTTTTAGAGTCTAGTGGGCATAGCTCGATATGGATCCATGTTAGGAGCTAGTTAGTGGAAGGGATTGTTCTTTACTAGTTGTAATACTTTGTTCACGCACGCGTTTCCACTGTATACTCAGTGAGGCCTGATCGTGTACTCGGCTGGCTGCGGCTATCCCTCATTTTATCGTGTACTCGGACTGTGACTGGATTAGTACATGCCAACCCATCACTGTACTGGGTGGGTTCTCCCGCAATAAGACGATGATCGTGTACTCGGCATATTGCACCTAAGCCGGGAGGTGGCATAGTGAACACTGGCATTACCTAGTTAAAGACAGTCTTATTTCATGAGTCCTGCTGGGACTTATCAACTATTGATTTGAAGTTACATATATGTTTGTTTAACTGGATTATTCTTGTATCTCATACTGATCTATGGATTACTGTTGAATTACTCGGATTATTCGGAACTGAGGTGTTATCGCTACTGTTGCATGATTTACAACTGTATCATATTTTAGGACTGATAAACTGTATTTGAGCATGCATGTGCTGCTTACTGGGATATTCGTATCTCATTGCATTTTATTTTGTTTTGTTTTCATATTTCTGGTAAGGACGACACTAGCGGGTATATGCTTGGTTCTTGTGAGTTAGCAATGGTTATGGTATTGTATTTTTGAGCTTGGGTTATAGTGCACTCTGATTATTCCAGTTATTGTTTTATTCATGTTTTCCTTCACTCTGGTATTGCTATCCTGGGTTATACATTAACCTTCGAAGATAAGTTACAGTTTTATCTACGTAACTTGGATCCGGGGCGTTACAGTACCAATCAATTGAATTTTCGTGGGACCATTGGAAGCCCTAGAATATTCCAAAAAACCTTTAGTTGATCTTTTTCGTACCAATCAATTGAATTTTCGTTGGACCCTTGGAAGCCCTAGAATATTCCAAAAAACCTTGGGTTGGTCTTTTTCGTACCAATTAATTTAAAATTTTTGGGACACTTGGAAGCCCTAGAATATTCCAAAAAAAACCTTTGGTTGGTATTTTTCGTACCAATCAACTCAAAAATTTGTGGGACACTTGGAAGCCCTAGAATATTCCATAAAACCTTTGGTTGATCTTTTTCGTATCAATCAACTCAAAACTTTGTGGGACCTTTGGAAGCCTTAGGATATTCCAAAAAAACCTTTGGTTGGTCTTTTTTGTAACAATCAATTGAATTTTCATGGGACACTTGGAAGCCCTAGAATATTCCATAAAACCTTTGGTTGGTCTTTTTCGTACCAAGCAATTGGACTTTTGTGGGACCCTTGGGAGCCTTAAAATATTCCAACAATTCTAAAAAATAAAAAGTAAAAAAAAAACACAAAAAGAAAAAATAAAAAATCTTGTTCACCTACTTCACGTATCTACAGTTATAGGTGTGTGACTAGGATTAAATTGGAGCTGACATGTTCTTTATTTTTCCTTCCCTAGGTACACATACTTGCAACCATTGCTCCCATAACCAGATCAAAAGCCTGCACCATGAATCTGGAAGGGAATCAAGCCACCGTTCCTGCTCAGGATTTTGCTCAACTGCAAGAGCAAGTGGCTTGATTGGCCAAGATGCTAGGAGACCTATTGGCGGCTCAGGCCCAACAAACCCAAGCCCAAAACCAAGCCTCCACTTCCCGTCAAGCACCACCACCTCAAGCCTACGTTCCACCTCCAGCTCAACCCATACCTGAGCCCATTTTTGAACCTATCCTAATCAGGGAAAATACTGTGGAATATGAGAAAGAGATAGAAAAGGAAAGAGCAAGGGAGGAAATGGAAAGGAAACTGCTACACAAGATAGAGAGGATCCAAGAAGAACTCAAGGAGGTGAAGGGGGGAAACAGTTATGGAGGTACCACCTTTGATGACTTGTGTATATATCCGGATGTTTGCGTACCGGCAAAGTTCAAGTGCCCGGACTTTGATAAATATGATGGCATGGGCTGCCCAATGAACCATCTAAAGTTATACTGCGGGGCTTTGTGCCAGTTTGGCCGGGACAACGACATATTGATCCAACTATTCCAAAGGAGTTTGACGGGAGCGACTCTGAGGTGGTTTGCCACCGTGGACCATGGAAGGATTAAAAGGTGGAAGGACTTGGCTGACGCTTTTCTGGACTAGTATAAGTTCAATTCAGAGATCGTGCTAGACCGGTATGACATGATGAGGATGAGCAAGGGAAAAGAGGAATCTGTATAGCAATATGCCAAGAGGTGGAGAGAGGCTGCCTCCCAAGTCAGGCCGCCTATGTTGGAGCCTGAGATAATCTCAACATTTGTAAGCACATTGGGGCAGCCCTTCTATAATCATCTGGTGGGTCAGATTAGCACCAAATTTGCAGCCTTGGTACTGGTGGCTGACCGGATCGAGGAAGGGGTCAGGTCGGGAAAACTCATTGATTACTCTACTTTGGCTGGACAATCGGATTCCTCCACTTCCCTGGCACAGAAGAAAGGGAATGGGTTCAAGAAGAATGGAGTAAGGAAAGAAGGAGAAGTAAACCTGGTACAGGCCCCTCCTCCCAAGAAACCACTCCATGTCAATATTTCTGCACCCTAGCAAGCCCAATAGGCCCAATAGTCATATCAAACCCCGCTCAATGTCAATTTCTCTCCCTCCATGCCTGCAAACCCAAGGAGGGCCTTCACTAAGGAAGAGAAAGATGTCTGGATGGCAGTGAGGAGGAGCAGAGTTTTCACTCCCTTCCCGTGTCTCTTTCCCAACTGTTACCAACCCTGCTGAAAGGGGAGTATGTAACCTTGAAGGAGCCCAACCCGAATGCCTCAAAGGGAGGAATTTTGATCCAGCAGTCACTTGTGACTTCCATATGGGTGCACCAGGGCACTCTACGGACAGTTGTTGGATTTTGAAGCACGCGGTTCAGGATCTGTTGGACCAGAAAGCCCTGGTTTTCAATACTATTGTGCCTACTCCATCAAGAAATGATATTGGGCAAAACCTTCTGCCTTATCACAATGGGGCAGGCTCGTCCAACTCAATCATTGCCATATCCTCCATGAGAAGGGCCTTCGACCCATCTTAATTGATAGCTCCCGTGGGGACCTTGGTCAAGGTCCGTTTCTTCCAAGGAAAAGGGGAGGATGAAATCAATATCATCTCCCAGAAGAATGATCATGCTGCTGAGGATATTAGCTCCTCCTTGAACCGGGTCTCCTCTCTCATGGCCCAGATGAACACTGTAAGGCCTCCCTTGGTCTTTAATTGTGGTTCACCCACCTGCTCTCTAGCCAAACCATCAAGAAATCCATTGGTCATCAACATAGACCCCACCACTGCATCCATCACCTCTTCTGTTCCAACAGCTACATCCCGATCCAAGCTCCAACCCTTAGTTGTAAATGTTCCGTTTGTCCACAATGTTTATAAACCGGCCCATACATCCTGGTCCAAACTCTAGCCGTTAGTGATCAATGTCCCCAAACTGGCCTATTCTGAAGCAACTATACCATGGAATTACAGCGAGGGGGTCACGGCTACGGTTCCAGTAGTCAGGAACTCGAACCAGGAGAAGGTGAACCTTATGACGAGGTCGGGGAGATGTGTAGAAGAGAAAGAAAAAGAAACAGAAGTGGAGAAGGAAAGAAAAGAAATAGAAGAAAAGAAAAAAATGAAAGGAAAAAAAAAATAAGAGAAGACACCCCCCAGGATACAAAAAATGAGGCGGCAGACCTCATAAAAATAATAAAAAAGAGTGAATTCAATATTGTCGAGCAATTGAATAAAGTCCCTGCCTAGATTTCAATACTGGGACTTTTGCTAAATTCTGAAAAGCACAGGGACGCATTGTTAAGGGTACTTCAGAGTGCACATGTACCCAAGACCATTGATCCAGACCAACTAGGCAAAATGGTTGGTCAAATCTTATCATATAATGTGATAAGTTTTTCTGAAATTGAAATAAGCCCAGGTGGGTGATATCATGTTGACCCTTTGCACATCACAGTGCTTTGTAAGGGCAGTATGGTGGCATGGGTTCTAATTGACAATGGGTCGGCTTTAAATGTCTGCCCATTAATCACTTTTGCCAAACTTGGTCTGGATCAATCAAAGATCAAGCAGAATGAGAGGATTGTGAGGGTCTTTGATAGCTCTAAGACACACTCCCTAGGAGAGATTGAACTGCCAGTCACCATTGGACCGAATATCTTCAACATTACATTTGAAGTGATGGATATCCCCACAGCTTTCAATCTGCTCCTGGGGAGGCCGTGGATACACTCGGCTAGGGCATTACCATCCACTTTTCACCAAAGGGTGAAGTATATAAGAGGACAAAGGGTGATAACTGTCCTAGCTGAGAACTTGATACCTCATATTGTGTCACCTGATGTACCCTTCATTAATGTTGATCTGACTGTTGACAAAATTGCATTCCACTCATTTCAGTTTGAGACGGTCAATTTTATACTTGGGGGGTGTGAGAAAAAAAGAAGAGAAATGGACTATTGCTGAGAAGATGGTAAAGAAAGTGATGGAAAAATATCACTTTCACCCAGGGAAAGGCCTGGGAATTAATTTGCAAGGAATGTTGGAGCCATTCAAGGCAAAGAAGTTGGTCCCTAAGGTAGGATTGGGGTTTAAATTGAGAGGATGGAGAAGGCTGAATCAGGAAGAAGGAGAGAATGCAGAGAAGAAAAATAGCAAAAAATTCCCTCATTTAAGGGAAAATTTTCCAAAACCCTCTTGCACGATCCAACTGTCTCCTCCTATGGATCAGTCCAAACCCCCATACTGCAATATCAACCCATTCCAAAAGCCTTCTGTTCCGACCCTGCAACCCTATAACTCATCTCCTACACTTGAAATAGTAGGTGGGCCTGGGCCACAGCCAGAGCAGCAGACGGACTTCTCCGAAGATGTCGGGGCTTTCTTTGCCATAACTGGAGGCGAAAAGACTGGTGATGATAAGGAGCTGCTGTTCATTGATTGGGCAGCGATAAAGATTCTAGATGAGGTCATATCTGGATTGGGCCCCACAGCAGAAAAGGGTAATACAACTCACCCTGTGATGATGGCATCGGATTCTGAGCTTGAGGAGCAGGCTCGCACAATTTCCCCTGCTCTTGAAAAACTTATTTTAAATAATTGGGAGGAAACTCCCCTTATCTTTGAAGCAGCGTTTGATTGGCAAACAGACGTGGCTTCTAAAAAAAAACTCCATTAGTGGATTACCATTTCCCTGAAGGTTTTAATGAGCCTTCGTCTTTAGGGAAAGTTTTTGTAGAAGGCTCACAAAAAACCCAAAAAGATTTTTCTATTTTTTTCTAGAAAATTTAATTTTTCCAAAAATGTCCAAACCACTTATGAACCATATAAGCAAATAGAATTAGACCAAGTTGAATATGACTTCAACCTTGAGCTCGACTTTGACCTCATGGGGATCGAAGAAAAGACTGAGGTCGAAGAAGAAGACCTTCCAAAGGAAATTGAATATCAATTAGAACGTTATGAAAAGGGTGTCCAACCTAATACTGAGGAGACCATCTCAATAAATCTTGGAACCAAAGATAACCCAAAAATAGTGAAGATTGGGGCATGCCTATCTGAAGTGCAACGTAATGAAATGTCACGGTTTTTGGTAGATTACAAGGATGTATTTGCATGGTTGTATCGGGACATGCCGGGGTTAGACACTGACATGGTGGTGCACAAATTACCAATTTTGCCAGGGGTCAAGCCAATTAAGCAAAAGTTGAGAAGATTGAAACATGAATGGACCTTGAAGGTCAAGGACGAAGTGGTCAAACAATTTAAAGTAGGATTTTTTGCAGTCTCCACGTACCCCGAGTGGTTTGCAAACATAGTGCTAGTACCAAAGAAAGACGGGAAGGTCAAGATGTGCGTGGACTATAGGGATTTGAACAAGGCAAGCCCAAAGGATGATTTTCCGCTTCCACACATCGACATCTTGGTGGAAAACACTGCTATGCATAGCCTGTTCTCATTTATGGACGGCTTCTCTAGGTACAATCAGATCAAGATGGCTAAGGAAGATCAAGAGAAAACAACATTCATCACACCTTGGGGCACCTTCCACTATACAGTAATGCCATTTGGGCTCAAGAATGTCGGGGCAACATACCGGCGGGCCATGACAGCACTATTCCATGACATGATACACAAGGAGATGGAGGTCTACGTGGATGATATGATTGCCAAATCATGCAAAGAAGATGACCACTTGATCAATTTGAAGAAAGTGTTTGATCGACTCAAGAAGTATAGTTTACGGTTCAACCCGGCAAAATGCGTCTCTGGAGCTACATTAGGGAAATTATTGGGATTTATAGTGAGCTGAAGAGGAATTTAGATCGACCCAGTTAAAGCCAAGGCCATAATTGAAATTACATCACCCAGAACAGAGAAGGAGGTTCATGGTTTTCTGGGAAGAATTCAGTATATAAGCCGGTTCATAGCACAACTCATTGCTATCTGTGAATCAATTTTCAAGCTTTTGAGAAAGGATAACCTGACGGTCTGGAATGAGGATTGCCAACAGGCCTTCGATACAATTAAGGAGTCTTTACTGAATCCACCTGTGCTAGTACCACCAACGCCAGGAAGGCCACTGATTTTGTACTTGTCAGTGTTGGAAACATCAATGGGATGTGTCTTGGGGCAGCATGATGAGACTGGTAGAAAAGAAAGGGCGATTTACTATTTGAGTAAAAAGTTCACGGAATATGAAGCCAAGTACTCACTGTTGGAAAAGACCTGTTGCGCTCTAGTGTGGGCTACTCAAAGACTGAGGCATTACTTCCTCAGTCACTCCACATTATTGATATCCCGGATGGATCCTTTGAAGTACTTATTTGAGAAACCAGCACTAACTGGCAGAACGGCAAAGTGGCAGCTGTTATTATCTGAGTTTGACCTCATGTACATCACTCAAAAGGCGATTAAGGGTCAAGCAATTGCCGATCATTTAGCTACACATCCTCTACCAGAATACCAACCCTTGAAGACCAACTTCCCTGATGAGGCAATTCTGTTTACTGAAGAAGAGGAAAGTGAAAGCTCTTGGTAGATGTTCTTCGATGGAGCCGCCAACATGAATGGAAACGGAATAGGGGTAGTATTAGTCAAACCAGATGGTTCACACATCCCGATCGCAGTGAAGTTGAGATTCCAGTACACAAATAATATTGCAGAGTATGAAGCATGCATAATTAGGTTGCAAGCTGCCATAGACCATGAAGTGGAGGAACTTGACGTATACGGAGATTCGAGTCTTATCATCTTCCAAACAACTGGTGAATGGAAAACTAAGGATCACAAATTTATCCCCTATCACCATTATTTGGAAGAAATAAGCACAAAATTTACTCGAATTTCCTTCAACTTTATGCCAAGGGCCAAGAATCAGTTTGCGAATGCTCTAGCAACATTGGCTTCGATGGTCAGCATGCCAGAAGGAGTAGACATCAAACCACTGGAAATTGAGGTCAGAGATGAGCTTGCATATTGTCTTGTTCTAGAGGAAGCACCAGAAGGAGAAGTGCCATGGTTTCAAGATATCAACAATTTCTTAATTGATCGGAGTCTACCAGAAAATATTACTTCTACTGAGAAAAGAACAATACAGAGGTTATCCGGTCAGTTCCTACTAAGTGGTGGACAGTTGTACAAGAGGTCACATAATGATATTCTGCTCAGGTGTGTTGCTAAGGCTGAGTCGGAAAGGTTGATCGATACTGTACATGGAAGAGTCTGTGGACCCCATATGAATGGACACATGCTTGCAAAGAAGATTCTGAGGTTGGGATACTATTGGTTGACAATGGAGCATGATTGCTGTATACATGTCAAGAGGTGTCATCAGTGCCAAATATATGCAGATAACAAGCATGCACCCCTAAGTGAATTTCACAACATGACATCATCATGGCCCTTCTCCATGTGGGGCATAGATGTCATTGGCATGATTTCTCCTAAGGCATCAAACGGGCATAGATTTATCCTGGTAGCAATTGATTATTTCACCAAGTGGGTAGAAGCAGCTTCATATGCAAACATCACAAGCAACCATGTTATTAAGTTTTTTAAGCACAATATCATTTGTCGCTATGGATTGCCAAGTGCCATAGTATCAGACAACGCTTCAAATATTAAGAACAAGGATATGAAGAAGTTGTGTGAGCAATTCCAAATTACCCATCACAAGTCCGCTCCATACAGGCCAAAGATGAATGGGGCAGTACAAGCAGCAAACAAAAATATAAAGAAAATCATTTAGAAAATAGTAGTAAGTTATAGAGATTGGCACGAAATGCTACCACTTGCTCTACATGCCTATAGAACCTCAACCCGGACTTCAACTGGGGCAACCCCATATTCTCTAGTCTATGGGATGGAAGCAGTTTTGCTAGTGGAAGTAGAAATCTCATCACTAAGAGTGCTCATGGAAGCTGAATTGGAAGAAGCTGAATGGATACAGTCAAGACATGATCAACTCAATTTGATAGAAGAAAAGCGTTTGAAGGCGCTTTGTCATGGCCAATTGTACCAGAGGAGAATGGTCCGAGCTTACAATAAGAAGGTGAAGCCTAGAACTTTCCAAGAAGGAAACTTGGTACTAAAGAAAATCTTACCATTTTTGGAAGATCCTCGCGGGAAGTTCAAGCCAAATTGGGAAGGGCCTTATGCCGTCAAGAAGGTCTTGTCAGGGGGTGCACTCATCTTGACAGAAATGGATGGGATGGATTTTCTTGAGCCAATTAACTCTGATGTAGTGAAAAGGTATTTTCCTTAATTGAATATTACTAGGAGGTGATCCGAGGCCATCTTTCTTTATTTCCTTCAAAATTTTAATCCCTAGTCTAGCCAAGTCGAGCCGGTTCATTTCTTTGATAAACCTAAACTGGACTTACAGTTTTATACTGGGGCAAAACAAATTGGGGCAAGGTTAATTGGGGCAAAAATAAAGGAAAAATAAAAAAGAGAGAAAGAGCAAAGAAAAGTGGCAAATGAAAGCCAAAGTGTGAAAAGGGGATGAAAAGAATACAATTTAGGGAAAAGGGTCAAATTCATCATGACTGTAAGTCCGGTTGACCTATTTTCACATTTGAAAATTTTGAGCCTTTAATACCTTTTCTTTCATAAACCAAGCCTAGCTTTTGTTTTGTCCTATTTTTAAGCCCTCAGTGATCTTAGTGTGTTCATTCAAATTTTAGAGTAAGATTAGTGATGACAGAATGCAAAAGCCGACCCTAGTGAAAACCGTAACTAGCGCTAGGGGCAATATTGGCAAGAAAAAGAAAAAAACAAAAAGAGAAAAAAAATAAAAATCAAAGGTTGAGTTGATTATGTGGTCCAAGCTTGAAAGGAAAAATAGTATGAGCACAGGAGATGGAACAGATTGTGAATAATGGGGTCAATTCTGGAAGAAAAAGCATTTGGGGATGACTCTTAAGGTCCTAAGATAGACAGATTTGATCCCTCCTTATTGTTTGGATTACCCTTTTCATTATTCAGCCTGGTTTTAATTCCTTTAATTAGGTGTGATTAAGTATTATGGACCAAATTTCAAAAAAAAATAAATAAAAAAGGAAAAAACTATACTTTGGCCAGTGATGATAAATCAAATACTTATCATAAAACATTTATTTTTACAAGCATCTGAGCATTCTGAGGCCAATAGCATAAAAAGCTTATTTTTGAATTAAATCCTTTGTCTTTCTACTAGCAGTTCCTCAAGCTCCCGAATCTGAGCTGCCTGAGCTACAACAACCCCAAAAGCCCCCTTTACAGTGGGATCACTCAAGAAGGAAATGACCTCATCTAAAAGGGTCTACCTATTCCTCATGCTCCTAAGGTTGGCTAAAGCATCCTGGTACTTTTGCTGTATCATCCGGATTTCAAAGCGGCGAGCCTGCCTCTGCTCTTCCAGTTTCTCCTCCATAGCTGTGTGGCGAGATATCTGCTCCTCGAGTTGCCTCTCCAAATAAACACCTCGTATCCTAAGCTCCTGGGCCTCTCGTACCCATATCTGCTGAAGTCGCTTGTGAGATGCTCTTTCAGATTCCAAGATGTCTTCATAAGTGGGAGCCAAAACTGCAGGAGGATCCTCAAGTACTGGGGCCTGACTCTGAATCTGCTTCTTGATCTAGAAAATGTAGTCCTTCACATGGGACTCTGAGATGACTAGGCCCCGCATAAAACGAAAATAGGACCACTCCCTCATCAACAAAGCATTTAGCCTCATGGTGGTTGGTGAAAGTGGCCCAAGGTAGTCCTCATATCCACTTGGGATTATAATCCCCTGGGTCACTCTGAACTGCCGAAGAACTCGCAAGGGGAGGTAGAGCACAGCATATCTCAAGCCCGCTAGAACCAAAAAGTTGTTGTCTCTGAAACTGATCACTGTCTCTGCATTGGGTTGATAAGTGCCAGGCCACCTCACCTGATCATCTTGGAGTGTAGTCAAGAAAGTAAACCAACCCTGTTTGCCTCCTGGGATGCCAGGACACCCTCGGTTGCTCATCAAGACCGGAACTTTCAGGCTTGGAAAGAAATGCCGATTAATCTCTTCAATTTGACTCAGGTGGTCAAGTAACCAAAGCTGCAGAAGGGGAGAAATATTTCAATGTATTGTAGAAAAAAAAAGAAGAAAAAGAAAAAAAAGGGAATTTTACCTGCAGGATAGGGGCACATGATAGAAAACGCTTCTTCTTCCTGTGATAGCAGTCGGTCAATGCCTGGTACATCCTCGCCAAGATCATAGGAGCCAATCTCTTCTGCTCCCTGACCTGGCAGACGACCGAAATAAGGGCCAAGTCAATTTCATCATCATCCCGTGGGAAAAGTAGTTGATTGACCACTATCAGGGCCAGGGCATTAAACCTAGCTTCCTTGTTTTCCCCCTTCAAGAGTTTCTCAGTCAGAAAAGACTTGGATAAAGTCAAAAGGGTGTCAGAGTCCCCTAAATCCTTCTTCCCTATACCCCGAAAGGTGGAAGCCTCTTTCTTGTAGCTAGGCTTAAGGGGTGGGTTCACTACTTTATCTGCAAACCTTAAGCCAAGGATGGTTTCTCTTCAATGGTTGGGGTCATCTCTTTGTCTCCAAATTGAAAAAGGTTCAAATCAGGTACCCAGTGGCCAATCATGGCTTCAATAATTTCCCACTTGAAAGGAATTTTAGGGATAAGCATGTAAAACCCCGAATTTTCAGTAAATAAATAAATAATAATTACTTATGAATATCTTGAATGTCAATATATTTGTCAAAATAAATTAGAGAATAAACTTGGAAATTTCGGAAGAAATTGAATGGGTAGATGTGAAAATATTAAGAGAAGGGTATTTCGGTCAATTCACATTAATTATCGGTAAATAATTAAATACATTAATTAAAATTTGTTATTAGACTTGAGAAATACTAATAGATTTAAATTGGGGTTTAGATTGTCTATTAACCATGATATTTAAAGCTTAGTAATTGGAATAATGGCGTATTGGTAGTTATACTTGATTTGAAACCTGAAGTCAAGGAGAGGAGAATTTTGTTGAAGGATATTAATTATAATTATAGATGATCACACTGATAGAGGAGATCCGGAGTTTGACGCAGATCTGACCGTTGGATCGTGAGATATCAAGGAAAGAGTGGATTAACGGTCCTTATTAAGTCTAATGGATGGATAAGTATGGAACCTAATCCTAGGGAGATGCGTGGGATCAGGGAAGAATAAAATAGGGTTTAATATTTTTAGTTGTATTCGTAGGATGTCTTGGGCGTTGAAGTTTGGAGGCTGCGGCGGAAGAGAAGAAGAACGAGAGAGAGAAAAGGAGATCGAGAAGAAGGAGGAAGAGGGCATATCTCTGGTTTCTCACCGTTCCTGGAACGTCTCTTGCCTACGAAGAGGAGAGGAAGTCTCTGGTTGGAAGAAGAAAGGATCGTGAGCGGACGGAGGTAGGTGGCACTTCGTTTTAACGATTATTTTGTGTTTATGAGATTATTCGGTTCAATTGCATGATCTTCTATGTTGTAAATATGTGTATATTGATTGATATTAATTTATATGAATTTTAGAAGCGATTAGAACACAAAAATCTGATGTTTAGAAACTCGGTTCGTTGTTTTGGTTAGAGTGCCGAGCTCGCCTGCGCTCAGCGCTCCTAGGCGATGTTCGGCGTTAGTTAAAAAAAATTTTGAGCGCCCATGATAGCTGGTTGACAGTCGCTTAGCGCTCGTTCTATTTAAATAAATCACGCGTTTCCAAAAACGCACGACCGCTGCAAGCGATGTCAGGCGGTCGTTGGAAAAAAATGAATTCGATGGGTGTAATCATTACAAGCCTAATTTTTAATAACTTTTATTAAAATTTAGTCAACAACACTTATTTGTAATAACTTTCTTTTTACTTCATTGACCTAAACTAAAACCTAAATACTTCTATTTGTCTTTTTGACCATGACTAAACCTTAATAACTTTAAAAACACAAACCAATTTAAAATCATGCTATGTACGTGAATTCCTTCCACTATATCCAAACTTGAATAATTTTTATATTATAACCGAATCTTAATCAAATTCTATTACCTTAAAAACCACTCACCTATACTATTAAACAATTGAGTATTAATGTAATTAATACATGATTAGAACCGCATTCTAGCGTACGTGTTATGCATCAAATTTCTTACTTAATTAAATATCTACCTAACACTAAATTGGGTTATCATGTTGAAGATATTTTTATATACTGAACAAAATATGATTAGTAGAAGAACTTAGGCACCCAGGTGTCTGCCTGCACCCCATCAGGCAGTGACGACTCCAAACAAACCCCGAGGCACGCATCGTTTTGCGTGTGCCTCGTCGTGCGACCG
Organism: Buxus sempervirens; assembly: GCA_947561395.2. NCBI lineage: Eukaryota > Viridiplantae > Streptophyta > Magnoliopsida > Buxales > Buxaceae > Buxus > Buxus sempervirens. The sequence continues at coordinate 33,523,213 of OX387183.1, forward strand.
AAATTGGGTGCGCACACCATCACCGAGAACAGAGAAGGAGGTTCATGGTTTTCTTGGAAGGATTCAGTACATAAGCCAATTCATAGCACAACTCACTGCTATCTGTGAACCAATTTTCAAACTTTTGAGAAAAGACAATCCAACGGTCTAGAACGAAGATTGCCAGCAGGCTTTTGATACGATCAAGGAATATTTACTGAACCCGCCTGTGCTAGTGCCACCGACTCCAGGAAGACCACTGATCCTGTACTTGTCAGTGTTGGAAACATCAATGGGATGTGTCTTGGGGCAGCATGATGAGACTGGTAGAAAAGAAAGGGCAATTTACTATCTGAGTAAAAAATTCACAGCATATGAAGCCAAGTACTCACCGTTGGAAAAGACTTGTTGTGGTCTAGTGTGGGAAACTCAGAGGCTAAGGCATTACTTCCTTAGTCACTCCACATTATTGATATCCCGGATGGACCCTCTGAAGTATTTATTTGAGAAACCGGCACTGACTGGCAAAACGACAAAATGGCAACTGCTACTATCCGAGTTTGACCTCACGTACATCACTCAGAAGGCAATTAAGGGTCCAGCCATAGCTGATCACTTGGCTGCACATCCTTTGTCAGAATACCAACCTTTGAAGACCAACTTTCCTGATGAGGCAATTCTGTTTACTGAAGAAGAGGAAAGTGAAAGTTCTTGGCAAATGTTCTTCGATGGGGCCGCCAACATGAATGGGAATAAAATAGGGGCAGTCTTGGTCAAACCAGATGGTTCACACATCCCGATCACAATGAAGTTGAGATTCTAGTGCACAAATAATATTGCAAAGTATGAAGCATTCATAATTGGGTTGCAAGTCGCCATAGATCATGAAGTGGAGGAACTTGACGTATACGGAGATTCGAGTCTTATCATCTTCCAAACAACTGGTGAATGGAAAACCAAGGATCACAAATTGATCCCCTATCACCAGTATTTGGAAGAAATAAGCACAAATTTTACTCGAATTTCCTTCAATTATATGCCAAGGGCCAAGAATCAGTTTGCAGATGCTCTAGCAACATTGGCTTCAATGGTCAGCATGCCAGAAGGCGTAAACATTAAACCACTGGAAATTGAGGTCAGAAATGAATCGGCTTATTGTCTTGTTCTAGAGGAAGCACCATGGTTTCAAGACATCAAAAATTTCTTGAACAATCGGAGTTTGCCAGAAAATGCTACTTCTACTGAGAAGAGGACAATATAGAGATTAGCTGGTCAATTCCTACTAAGTGGTGGACATTTGTACAAGAGGTCACATAACGATATTCTGCTCAGGTGTGTTGCCAAGGCTGAGTTGGAAAGATTGATTGAGACTGTACATGGAGGAGTTTGTGGACCCCATATGAACGGACACATGCTTGCAAAGAAGATTCTGAGATTGGGATACTACTGGTCGACGATGGAGCACGATTGCTGTGTACATGTCAGGAGGTGTCATCAATGTCAGGTATATGCAGATAACAAGCATGTACCCCCAAGTGAGTTGCACAACATGACATTACCATGGCCCTTCTCCATATGGAGCATAGATGTCATCGGCATGATTTCCCCTAAGGCATCGAATGGGCATAGATTTATTCTGGTAGCGATCGATTATTTCACTAAGTGGGTCGAAGTGGCTTCATATGCGAATATCACAAGTAGCCATGTTCTTAAATTTTTGATCCACAACATTATTTGTCGCTATGGTTTGCCAAGTGCCATAGTATCAGACAACGCTTCAAATATTAAGAACAAGGACATGAAGAAGATGTGTGAACAATTCCAGATTACCCACCACAAGTCCACTCCATATAGGCCAAAGATGAATGGGGCAGTAGAAGCAGCAAACAAGAATATAAAGATAATCATTCAGAAGATAGTAGTAAGTTACAGAGATTGGCACGAAATGCTACCACTTGCTCTACATGCCTACAGAACCTCAATCCGGACTTCAACTGAGGCAACCCCGTATTCCCTAGTCTATGGGATGGAAGTAATTTTGCCAGTGGAAGTAGAAATCCCATCGCTTAGAGTGCTCATGGAAGTTGAATTGGAAGAAGCCGAATGGATACAATCAAGACATGATCAACTCAACCTGATAGAAGAGAAGCGATTGAAAGCGCTTTGTCATGGCTAATTGTACCAGAGGAGAATGGCTCGAGCCTATAATAAGAAGGTGAAGCCCAGAACTTTCCAAGAAGGAAACTTGGTGCTAAAGAAAATTTTACCATTTTTGGAAGATCCTTGTGGTAAGTTCAAGCCGAATTGGAAGGACCGTATGTTGTCAAGAAGGTCCTGTCAGGGGGTGCACTCATTTTGACAGAAATGGATGGGATAGATTTTCCTGAGCCAATTAACTCTGATGCAGTAAAAAGGTATTTTTCTTGATTGAACATTATTAGGAAATGATCTGAGGCCATCTTTCTTTATTTCCCTCAAATTTTAATCCCTAGTCTAGCCAAGTCGAGCTTATTCATTTCTTTGATAAACCTAAACTGGACTTACAGTCTTATAATGGGGCAAGGCCAATTGGGGCAAAAATAAAGAAAAAAAGAAAAAAAATAAAAAGCAAAGAAAAATGGCAAATGAAAGCCAAGTGTTAAAAGAGATGCAAAGAATGCAATTTGGGGAAAATGGGTTATATTCATCATGACTGTAAGTCCGGTTGACCTATTTTCACATTTGAAAATTTTTGAGCCTTTAATACCTTTTCTTTCATAAACCAAGCCTAGCCTTTGTTTCGTCCTATTTTTAAGCCCTCGGTGATCCTAGTTTGTTCATTCAAATTTCAGAGTAAGATTGCTGATGACGGAATGCAAAAGTCGGCCCTAGTGAAAATCGTAACTGGCGCTAGGGGCAACATTGGCAAAAAGGAAGAAAAAAAAAGGAAAAAAAAAGAAAAGAAAATCAGAGGTTGAGTTGATCATGGAGATCTAAGCTTGAAGCAAAATCAGCATGAATACTGAGACTGAGCAGATTGAGAACAATTTGGGGATGACTCTAAAGGTCCTAAGATAGACGGTTTTGATCCCTCCTTATTTTTTGGATTACCCTTTTCATTATTTAACCTGGTTTTAATTCTTTTAATTATGGGTGATTAAGTGCATGGACCAAATTTCAAAAAATAAAAAAATCAAAAAAATTAATAAAAAGAAAAACTATACTTTGGCCAATGATGATAAATCAAATACTTTTCATAAAACCTTTGTTTTTACAAGCATCTGAGCATTCTGAGGCCAATAATATAAAAAAATTTATTTTGAATTAAATCCTTTGTCTTTCCACTATTGGAGTTTAATTTCGTACAAAGGTATGAAAAAAAAAAGTGCAGGAAAAAAGGCTAGTCTCTATCCCCTAGCCGCTCCTCAAGCTCCCGAATCCGAGCTGCCTGAGCTGCAATAACCCCAGAAGCCCCCTCTGCAGCGGGATCACTCAAGAAGGAAATGACCTCATCTGAAAGGGTCTGTCTAATCCACATGCTCCTAAGGCTGGCTAAAGCATCCTGGTACTTCTGCCGTATCATCCGGACCTCAAAACGGCGGGCCTACCTCTGCTCCTCCAGTTTCTCCTCCATAGCTGTATGGCGGGATATCTGCTCCTCAAACTGCCTCTCCAAATAAACACCCCGTATCCTGAGCTCCTGGGCCTCTCGTACCCATATCTGCTGAAGTGGCTTGTGAGAGGCTCAGACTCCAGGATGTCTTCATAAGTAGGAGCCAAAACTGCAGGAGGGTCTTCGGGTACTGGGGCCTGACTCTGTATCTGCTCCTTGATCCAGAAGAGATAGTCCTTCACATGGGACTCCGAGAAAACTGGGCTCCGCATAAAACGAACATAGGACCACTCCTTCATCAACCAAGCGTTCAGCTTCATGGTGGCTGGTGAAAGTGGCCCAAGATGGTTCTCGTATCCACTTGGGATTATAATCCCCTGGGTTGCTCTGAACTGCCGAAGAACCCACAAGGGGAGGTAAAGCACTGCATGTCTCAAACCAGCCAGAACCAAAAAGTTGCGGTCTCGAAAGCTGATCACTGTCTCGACATTGGGCTGATAAGTACCAAGCCACCTCACTTGATCATCCTGGAGTGTAGCCAAGAAAGTAAACCAGCCTTGTTTACCTCCTGGAATGTCAGGACACCCCTGGTTGCTCATCAAGATGGGAACCTTCAAGCTTGGAAAGAAGTGTCGATTGATCTCCTCAATTTGACTCAGGTGGTCAAGTAACAAAGCTGCAGAAGAGGAGAGATATTTCAATATATTATAAAGAAAAAAAAAAGCAAAAAAGAAAAAAAAAAGAGAAAGGGAATTTTACCTGCAGGATAGGGGCACAGGACAGGAAGCGCTGCTTCTTCCTGTGATAACAGTCAGTTAAAGCCTGGTACATCCCTGCCAAAATCATAGGGGCCAATCTCTCCTGCTCCCTAACCTGGCATACAACTGAGATAAGAGCCAAGTTGACCTCATTGTCATCCCGTGGAAAAAGCAGTTGGTTAACCACTATCAGGGGGAGGCTGCATGAACAGACAACAATGGGGCAAAAGATGATCCAGAATCCATTGGAGATGATGGGAGCATGCTAAGAATCAATGGAAGGAAGAAAAAAGCAAAAAAGGGGTTTTCTAAACTCAAAAAGTCGTAAAAACGCCTCAAATCCCGAGGCTGGTTGCATTTATAGCATGTTTTAATGTATCCGATATATCAGATCGGATACAAAGGCTTCTCTTTATATCCGATGAATAATGCCGGCTACAAAAGGAGTTATGTGTCTCCGATATAATATGCCGGATACAATAAAATTTCAGTGTATCCGATCTGATATGTCAGATACAAAGAAAAAAGGCAAAAAAGAGAGAAGGAAGAAAATTTCGAATTTTTTACCTGTTTTACCTATGTACAAGTTATAATTGCATAAAAATGAGAAGGAAAAAAGAGCAGAACAAGAGAGAATGAATAAAGAATTTTTTTTTCCATATATAAGCAAGTCTCTTTGGTACAAAGGTAATGTAAATACATAGAACTCCTAATCTACTACCCCTGTGCAGGATCACCCCCGCGTCCTCTACCCCGCGCTCCTCTGCGGCCTCTACCTCAAGGGATTCGGCGCCTAGAATATTCCAGAAGGCGCTTGGCCAAATAGCGTGGTCTCCGGCCCACAATGGACTGAAGCTGATACTCCAAGCAGTAGTTCGAAATGTTAGGAGGCAAGTCAGGAGCAGAATCTGGTGAGGAAGCCTCAGGCCCAGCAAGGGAGCCACCTCAGGCACAACTGGATCCTCGACCGCAGCAGTCTCAACTTCCGCAGCTCCAGAAGGCTCAGAAATAGCAGAAGAAGGACCAGGAACAGAAATATCTGGGTCAATGGAAATAAAGTCAGAAATTGAAGCATCAAAATGAACCAAGGGGGTAAAACTGAAGAAAACTTACCAAGGACCTCAGGAGTAGGATCAGGAGCCGCCACAGGAGATAAGGTGCCGGCAGGGTCCGCAGGAGCAGCAGAAACAGTAGATACAACCGGGTCAGCAACCAGAATGCCCACAGGATCCATAGGAGCCCCAGGATCCACGGGAGATGAAATAGGATCAGGAACAGTAGCCGGGACGTCATCGGGATCAGCAGCCTGAACTGGAGATGGACCTGAAACAGGGGGGTCTGGTCCAACAAAGGCAGCATCATGATCTGGGACTGGATCCTACAAAAGTCAAGCAGTTCATATCAAAATAGCAAAGAAACATAGAAATGAAAGAGATAAAGTTGTAAATAACCAGATACCTGTCTAGCCCTAAGCTCAGCTACCAAGGCCTCTAGCTCTCTGATCCGGGCATCTCTCTGGGCCACAACCGCATCATGCTCCGCAATCATATCATCTACTGCGGCCCGCCGACTCTGAAACCAATCCCGAAGAGCATTCAACTCATATACCTGCCGATAAGAACGGAATTAGAGTCATAAATATAGAATTGAAGGAAATGAGATGAAAAATGAAGATCACAAAACTTACAGTGTCATCATGGACCCGGATATAGATCCCACCAATCTCTGTCACCCAAGCACAAGTGGGTCAATCCATCAGGCACCCAATGGATACTCTCTGGATCCACTCATCATAATCCCCTGCCACAGTAAGCACCTCTGCATCCTCCCACTAATCAAACTTGGCAACATCAAATCCGGGCAGGAGGATGGTGGGGCCAACAGGAGGTGGAGGAACCGGGATGCGAGGGACGCTGGTGTGCTGAAAGTACAAGCACTCGCCTAAGTACACAATCCTACCAAGTCTCCCAATGAAACACTGGTAGGACTGGCGTCGCACATCTCACTCAGAAGCGTCCTGTACCATCTCCTGACGAGCAACCTCGTCATCCACATCCTTGAAGCGGGCCAGTATCAGCTGCAATAAAAATAAAAAGTGTCAGTGTAAGGGCAGTATTGAAGAAAAGAGAATATTGAAGGGAGAGGGAAATTTACATCAGAGCGGCGAAAGCGGTCTAAGTGCGCCCGAGCCGATCGAGGCTGGCTCCTATCTGCGTCACTCTCAAGAACAGACCACCGTATGGCTACGGGGAACGCTGCAGCACCGGGCATGGGAGAAGGGCGGAAGTAGGTTATATATGCATACATGAATATCTGGCAAGGAAAGAAAACAATTTAGAAGGAGATAAAAGAATTTCAAGGAATTAAGTCAAAATATTCCTTACCTGTAAGATCTGCCAAAAAAATCGCAGCTAATACCATCTCCCCTCGGAGCAGCCAGACCTCGGACGACTTGACTCAGTCTGGCTAATATAGTCCCATATATCAACCGGCCCCATGTTAGCGGCCTGGTTTGCTGAAGATCCCTCAAAGCATCCAAGAAGACAGGACTGACCGACGTCGTATCCTCCTGGAAAAAGCAGCTACCCAGAATCAATAGAAAGACCCGTCGAAATAGAGGGACGAAGCCGTCATGAGCCTCAGCGATAGTAGCATGCCTCTGGTCAGGATGATTAGCAATGCTACCTCGCAACCAGCTGATAGATATCCATTCACTCCTGCCATCCCAAGCATCCTCCGAAAGAGGCTCATACCCTAACAGGGCGCTAATATTCACAACTAAAGGATGCTCCATCTCTATAGTCCTACTCATCAAAGGGATGCCAATGAGCATGACAAAATCTGAAGGACGAATCCCCAGCTCAACATTCGGCAGATGGAAGGACTGTGTGTCAGGAAAGTACCGCTCCAGCATTGCAAAGATGAGAGGCGATCAGCTCGAAACGACTGAATGAGCAGAAAATGGTCAAAACAGCATCTACGGAACTCCCATTTGAGTCCGAGAGATAGGGTCTGATACAGCTCGAAGAACTTCCCCCAACTACCTCTCAGATGAGAAGGGGGATACCGAAGAGGAAGATCTGCTCGGACACGCATCGAAGGATGATAATCTAATCCACTGAGAAGCTTAGTGTCCTGAACAGATGCCCTCAACTCCTCAGGAAGTACTAATCAGAATCCCCTAGCATCACCTCCAAGGGCCGGATCCTGAACCGCACCTGTAAAACCCCGTTTCGAGTAGAAAACAAAATAAAATAATAATGTTAGAATGAAATAAATTAAGAGTCACAGTAAGGAAAATAAACAAGTAATAATAGTAGATGAAAATATATATATATATATATATATGCACATATAGATGTTGGTGCTGGTTAAATCAAGTTTTATTATTTCTGGGAAACTTGTGGTCATCAGGGTTCAAAAATATATATATATATATATATATATATATATATATATATATATATATATATATATATATAAAAATGAAAATATAATAAGGTGGAAATATTCGGCCCCGGGAATAAATAGAAGGGGGGCCAATATTTGTAAATCCGGAAAACCCTGCACTAGTGAGGGGTAAAAAGGGGATTCTTAAAGAAAAGGGTGAATTAGGTTAAATCCGGGTGGTGTCTATATAAATAGCTAACTCCTACAACTTTTCGGGGATTTGGGGGAAAAGGTCGCGGCTCTGGAGAGAGTTAGGGTTTCCGTCTGCCTCAAAGTCAAAAATCTCCAGGATGGCCGGAAGCTTGAAGAAAGTCTTAGTAAGGTGAGTAGCACGGTTTTACAACTGGGGTTTTGTGTTTTATGTTTCTCTCGAGATTATTCTGATGCATGGTTTATATATCAACTGATAGTATGAGTTTTTCTGGTTTTCTGGTTTTCGGGAAATTACGTGAACAGAGTCTCCGGATTTAATTTATAATTGAAAATGAAAGTGTTTAGATTAATTCCAAATATGGTTGGGAAGTCTTCTGGGAGTATTAGGAGTGTATTGGAGTAATTACGGAGGTTCACAAACCGGCCAGTCATGTAGATCTCAAAATAACAGAGAAATGAAAATCACAGGGGGTATCCGCTCACCTCGCGCTCACCGGCACTCACCTCAGAGGTAGGCGCCCCGTTAAAAACGACCCACCGCCGAGCTCGCGCCCGGCTGCCGCTCAGCTCGCGCTCAGCGGAAAACGATGCGCCCATCTCGCGCGAATCTCGCGCCCACCTCACGCCCATCTCGCGCTCATCTCACGCTCACCTAGCGTCGGGTGAGCGGCAGGTCGATTTTACCCTTTTTCTTCACCGCCGACCGGCGCTCACCTCGCGCCCACCTCAGTAAGTGAGCGGCAGACCTATTTTGCTTACTGAAATGGAATTTCTGATTTGACCAAGAGTATTTGCATTACTTAGGGGTTAAACCACTTCACTACTCACTTGGTTAGGAACCTGAGAAACCATTTTGCCTATGAAATTATTAGAGGAAAAATTAGTGAACCTCTTAAGAGTTTTTAAGTTGAGTTTAGGTTACTTATGAGTATTGTGCCGGACACCAAACTAGTAAGAGTTACCAGTTGCTTTTCCTTGTTCTATACACTGTTTTGATTGAGAAGTTATTGTATTTCTGGTTTCGCTTGTTGGAAACTTTAAATGTATTGAAAGGATTTCCTTGGTATGAATGCATTGAGTTTTACTTCCATATGAATTGTGTTACGGAAATGAGAAATTACTGAATGTACTTGAGGTACGGCTTGGTCCAGAGGGACAGGTGATGAATTGTGATGAGTTTTTACATGATGTGGGATGAATGGTTTTGTTTTGATATTGAAATTGAGATTATACGATGTTTACTGTTTTGGTCTAGCTTGTCCTGGATCCAGATGTTTAAGCTTAGTATTGTGATGCTTTTATTTTATTGGTGTAATGGCATGGCCATGGAGTGTTGCCACGACTGGTGTAGAGCAGCCAGAAACCCTGAGCAGGCCTGGTTGTCAATGCCGAAACCCTGAGTAGGCCAGCATTGGATGACGAAACCCTGAGTAGGCCGTCATTTCAGAGTATCCGAAACCCTGAGTAGGCCGGAACTGTGTACATGGAGGTGTGGAGGTCGCTCTGGCATGTTGATTACCCAATCAAATATTTGTATGACATTGACCACGTGGATTTGTTGTTTACTTATCAGTTGGAATACCATGGGATACCTAGTGGAAATTGTCCTATTGAGGCATGGACCATATTATTAACGTTCTCTGAGACTGATCTGGGTTTTGTTGACCAAGGGATTTCCGATGTTTATTGCTTATAGTTAAATGGTTTCCTATACTCTTGGGTCAACAATACTGTCAGCAGAGTACGCAGACTTCACCGGTTGTTCCTTGTTTTCTCGTCTGATTATTCGATCATAGAATTTTTAAATTTGAAGATGTGTATTCTTGCATGCATGTGCTACTTGCTGAGATATTCGTATCTCACTCTTTTATTTCTGTTGTTTTTCAGATACGTATGGAGAGCCGATAATTGCAGGTAGTGAAAATTTGGTCATGTGAGTTTTCATGTTGGGATTTGTTTAGCGCACTCTATTGCATAAAATAATTAGTTCCATGTTTTCTTTACTCTGGTAGTTTGATCCTGTTAATTATAATAACCTCTGGACACGAGTTACGGGTTTTCATGTGACTCGGATCCGGGGCGTTACAGCACTTCTAGCCCTGCCACATCCCCGGCCTCTGCCACGGCCTCCCTCGCCCTCAAGGGCCTGCTCCTAAACTCGGCCTCTACCTTGGCCTCGTCCTCTACCTTTAATGGCCTCTGCAGCCTAATCACCACCTCGGCCTCTCCCACGACCTCGAGCGGGAGCCACAACAGGCTAAAATTCAAAGGCATGAAATGTGAAGGTTCGTGTAGAAGAGAATAGAAGGAGGGAAAAGAAAATAGGAAAGCCTACCTCAGCAGAGCCCTCTCCAGAGCTCTCTCTGGAATCATCTAACGGCTCCGACAGGGTAGCACTAGAACTCGCCTCTGTCCGAGCCCGCGAAGTGGAGGGCTGATCAGCAGGGTCAGCCTCCTCTCGAACGCGGGCACGACTCCTAGCCATCTACAAGCCACAGGGAAGTGTTTTATGAATCTCAGTTCAAATTCATCAGGAATCTTATATGATCTTTTCAAAGTTATCATGAATTGTGTTTTGAGGGAATTTTCTCTTGTTTTTGTTCTTTGTTTCGATTCAAGGTTTTTTAGGAAGTGATTGATATTTCTATTCTGGTTCTAAAGCATTTTGTCCTAAAGATATTTAGAAGGCTTAATATCTGCTAATTTATTTCAGGACTGCCACATGCAAAAGCGAAAGGTCTTAACTGATCAAAGATCAAAGCAACTGTGGAGTCCAATGGCCAATCATGGAAAAGTTCCGGTAGTTGGAGCACCACAGTGATTAGAAGTGTACTAAAGTCAAGGCAGATTGCAAGAAAAAGAACAAATCACAGCATGATTTGGATCAAATTTAAAGATGAGCATTTGAAATTATGTTTCCATCAAAGCATTGGAAATGCACAATCTAAAAAAGCATACAATTCAAAATGAAATAAGCAATCCAGTGGGAGGACACCACCAACAGGCAATCAGAATTCAAGCCAAGAATTGGTAAGACATGTGGGGAAGTCAAGACAAATTGAGGAAAATCATGCCATTCAATAAGCCATTCGGTTGAAAATCGCCACCGGTAGAAAATCAAGTGTTCTTTGTCACTGTCAATTTGAGGACTTAGGAATTGTAGGCATGCTTCAAAATTTATCAAAATTAATTCACCTACCACAGTACAGTAGAATTGGGTTGTCATGCAAGCTGTGGGATTAATCATGGAATTCATGGAAAGATCCTAAGATAAATGGTGAAGTCAAAGCAGATTGCAGAAAAAGAACAAAGGAAAAATCCTAGCATGGTATTTAAGCACCAAGAAATTCAGTATCCAGGAGCATTTTAGTTGGTCGAAAATCATCACTAACAATCAATCCAATGCAATTAATTGGAATACAACAACAAGTTTTATCTGAATCTAGATGAAACCTCAGATATACAATTAATCAAAGAAAAATGTGCACTGACCCAGTTTGATTGGCAAGAGCAGTGGAGAGATGGACGGAGCAGGGAGTCACCGGAACTTGGGCGAAGTCGTCAAACAGAATCGATTGGAAGTAAGGGTTTAAGCGAAAACCCAAAGTGCCAAACCAGGGCTTGGTCGCAGCAGCAGGTGGATGATTGCCGGAGTTGATAAGAGTCGCCGGAGTTTGCAAGTAGTTGCCGGAATCAGAGAGAACCGATGTGGAGAAGAAGCAATGTGTTCAGGGTTTGCAATCGGAGAAGAAGAAAAGAAGGGGAAGAGTCGTGGTCGCGCGCGACTTATATAACCTAGTGTATCCGATAGATTACGTCAGATACAAATGAGGCCTTTCTTATCCGACCAATTATGTCGAATACAAAAGAAAAACAGAAAAAAAAAAAAAGAAAAAAAAAAGAAAAAAAGAAAAGAAAAAAGAGGAAAAAGGAAAAGAAAAAAAGAAGGAAAAAGAAGAAAAATAAAAAAAAAGAGAGAAAAAAAGAGAAAAAAAAAAGAAGAAAAAGGAAAGAAAGTGTGCTACAAAATCTGCTATTTTCACACAAAAAAAACCCTATTTTGGCTTAAAATCCACTTCACAGCCACGAGAGCTCAGTGGAATTTAGGACAACTTGGGGAAATGTGTTGGTCAAAAGGAAAATATTCAACTTGGTTTGATAAAAAAATCAGTTTTCAAAAATCTTATTTTGGGCTTAAAATCCACTTCATAGCCACGAGAGCTTAGTGGAATTTAAGACATCTTGGAGAGACGCCCCCCTTAAAGTTAGGGCTTTTTGGCAAATCTTCACCAAAAATTATTTTGCAAAATTGAATTGAACCAAGCAAATCATGGTTGGGGAAGTGCAATTTGGGCTTGTCTAATCTTCGCAGCTCATTGCGTTGCAACTCCTGAAAATAGGGGCAGTTTTAGACACCCCAAATTGCACAATAATTGGCAAAATTCATTCTTTCCTTTAAAATCAGTACAAAATTTGAGAAATAATCATTTTTTTCTTGTATCCGACAACTCAGGTCGGATACAAGCATATCCTTTTATATCCGACAGAAGTTGTCGGATACAAGCAGCTATTAATGTATCCGACGACATATGTCGGATACATATATGTGATTTTGTATCCGACCTGAGATATCGGATACAAGCTTTTTGCTCAAAATTAGGGTTTTCCAAGAGTTTTCACTTTTTACCATCATATCCTTCATTAAAGGAGTGGAAATCTCGGAAATAGCCTTAGGGTTAAGTGAAGGGGGTTCTAGACATCATTTTGTGTCTAGCATCATGCAAACCCTAAACTCTAATCTTTGCCTATAAATAGAAGGCTCCTTCTTAAGCAAATGGCCATAAGTTAGAGATTGAAGAGCTCCGAGTTGAGAAGGGAACCGCTGCCGCACTGCTTCCAGCAACCCAGGTAAGCCTAAATCCCTCTTTATTTTTATATCTTTACATTCTAGGTTTAGCTCTTTTCTTCTACCTTTTTGTAGAATAAGGCCTAATCTGTGTATGCAAACCCTTCCTCTACTCAAAGTACCTCAAGACTCCCCCTAGCCGTAAAACGTGAAGGCGGGATCTAGGGGAAACGAGACTGAGGATTGATCCTTAATGTTAGAACCTTGTTGGAAAAACCTTTTGATTCTATGAAAACCATTTCATACTCAAAGTACCCCAAGGTTATCTCGAAGAACCGTAAAACGGGGAGAAAGAACTAAGGGAAACGAGAATGGAATGAAACCCTAGGTTGTTTTAGAACCCTATTTGATTGATATGAATGCATGCTATATGTTGTTATGTTGTTGAAGAGTGGATTTTTACACATACACATATTGCACTTGTTTTGTCGAATTTGGCTAATATTTGGGATTTATTGCATTTATTGTGATAGATCTAAAATAAATAGCCCCAAGCATTTCTGGGATGTTTATTATTGATTTCAAGCAAGTTCTTGTTGAATATTGAAGACCTCTAGGTCCAACCTCTCGGTTTTGGGCATTTTTGCTCAATATTAGGGTTTTTGGCATATTCTCTCCAATCGGAGAGAATGGTGAGCCAAGCTTGTGCCCTATTTCTTTCCTAGAGGTTCTTCAAAATCTTTTCAAATGATTTTGATTCATATTGCACGGATCACACACATTCAATCACTGTTTTGAGTCGATTTTACTTAAAAGTGGCAAAACGGGACAGCAGCTGTACCCTAACTTCGGACACTCATAACATCATCATTCGGATGAATTTTGGAGTGATTCTAAAGCCACGGGAAAGGTGAGGTTGTCTAGTTTATGCCTACAAAATTTCATCAATTTTTATGGAGCAGATTTTTGACACCATTCTGTCGAAGTTGATAGGTCAGTTCAGGTCAAACTGTTGAACCTATCACTTTGAATGGGCACTATCTGTTCGTTTTAAATCCGATTTGAGTGATTTTGATTTCTAGGTACTCCTTTATGGGTGTATTTTCAAATCCAGTTGGTTGTGTAATTTTTTGATTGCATTTGTGTCTTGGGTAACAGATTTACTCAGAACTGCTCAACAGCACCTTTCTGGGTTGATCTGTGATCCTCGGGGCCTGTTTGTGAGGTCACCCAAGGCACATCCAAATGAATTTTTGTATAAGGCTTGTTTCATTTGAAAGATGGCCCTACATGCTTCATTCACGCCAAATTTCATGAATTTTTATAGAGCCAATTTTTCCAAATGAACTTCCAAAATTGCCCACTTATTACTTTTACTGATTTCCAACAGCAATCTTAAAAGGAGAATAACTCCTAGGGTTTTGACCGGATTTTATTGAAATTTTGCATGAGTCTTTTATTTATCATAATCTTTCAAATGGATTTGGTTTGATTCAATTTAAATTAGATTTGAATGATTTCAAGACAAACGACTCTAGCTTTTACCGAATTTTCCAGATTTGTCTCAACTTGGTTTTGTTCCAGTTTTTGCATTGATTTCCATTTAATGATGATATCCCAGAAGTGATACTAACATAAAAGAGGATCTGGAATTCATTGGATTTCTCATGTGGAAGTGTCATACATTTGCTTAATACTTTTTCAAGGTTCTTTGATTATTTTAGCAAGCTTTCTTATTTTTTTTAGCATGAACAACACTTGGCAACCACCTTGTGTGAGTGAATGGGGGGTGCCTAACACCTTCCCCATTCATAATCTAATCCCCTTACCCATCTCTAGATTTGATTTTCAAGTAGAGTTATTTTTATTCTAGTTTTTACCTTTTTGCTTATTTTGAATCTTTTGGTGCCCATTCACACCCAAAATTGAATGGTGGCGACTCTCCCATTTTTTTTAGCCCGTGTGATGACGGAGGGGATCATCTAGGTGATTTTTCCATGTCTCACAAGGTTTGAGGATTTTTACTAGCTTTGCTCATAAGTCGCATGGTGGAGTAGTGAATGAAGAGTTTCTTTTGAAAGACTTATCTTGCTTCATAAAGTATGTGATGTTACATGTAGTGTTTTGTGTATATTTTATCAGTTATATTGGGATTGTATACAAGGACTTGAATTATTGCTTTTGCTTCAATTTATCGTTATACCTCATGACTATTTCATGAAATAGACTGTTTTATTACATGCACCTTGCTACTTGTTGAGATTTATATCTTACTCGGGCTTTCCCCTATTTTTCAGGTATGCTTGAAGAGATCGTCAAGTTTTGGGTAGTGTACTCATGGGTAGAATTGTGGTTATTACCATAGAACAAATTCAGAATAAAGAGATTCTTATTGACAATTAATTTGATTAAATTGAATAAATATGCTATGCTTCCAATTGTACTCTGATATAATTAAAAATTTTAAATCCTCCATAAATTTTAGTTTGTTATGGCCCAATTTTTACTAACACTCCGGTTTTGGTTGTTGAATTGAATTCGGGGCGTTACATGAGCCCAAAACAACTAAATACCAAACAAATAATTTCAAACAATTCCAATTAAGCGTGGTCTCCAAATAAACTCAAACCGTCCGAACAAAATTAAATCCAAGTCTAGAAACAAATGGGTAAAAACTAAATCTCTCATTCTCATAAACAAGTCCAATAATATGTCCATCAACATAAAGTCAAATCATAACAATAACCTCAAATAAAAGAAAGTAATCTAGTCCGGATAATAATGATCCTCAACCATAAAATTAGGAAACTCTCCTCCTTGATAATTAACCCCAGTCACGTCCTCATGTGGGTTAGCTGAAACAAAACAAAACGCGATATGAGACAAGAATATCCCAGTAAGCAGCACATGCATGTGTAAACAGTTTATATATATACAAAAATAACATTCTTTCATGCTTGGAAAAATAAACGATTAATTTCATGGTAAGAATCTCAATAGATAAACCAAAACATAAGTCAAGTAAATCAATTCATAACAGTTCATGATATGGCAATATTGTGAAAGAAACAATGCCGGCCAATTACGGTGAATTATCTCAATGTCATGCTTAACGTACAGGCAAACTAAATCACTGTTGTAAGCACCTCATTTTTGCACCCCACTGAAAGCTAGAATGAAAAACCCTAAAATACAAGTCAAACCCTAGGGAGCAGAAATTGACTTGCTGATCAAGCTTGAATTGACTTCCATTCCTTGTTCCAATGGATAGGAAATTCTGACACAGTTCCAACGCAGTTGAGTTTGCCAGAATCGGAGTCTAAATGAAGAAGATATGAGTAGAATAACCCTAAGGGCAAAACTATAAATAAATGCAGAAATCCTGTTCACGTGGCAAAGGTGCAAGACACATTTGCCAAGTGGCAAATTAAAGGACAAAATGACAAAATGAAGAAAAGACAAAACACAAAAGAAAATATCTTGATTAAAATAATATTATTTCTTAAAAATATCCAAATTTAATTAATTAATTAAAATAAAAAAATCAGATTATCTCATTTATGACAGAAATCTCACTCATTGCATCCAAGTAGGAGAGAGAAACTAAAAATCCAAAAGATTTAAAAATAACCAAAATATAATTTCAGTTCATAGATTCTTGAGTCGGGATACTCTGCACGAATCTATAACAAAAATCATTCTGATTTGACGTTAATGTGACCGAAATTATGTGACCAAAAGATAGTATAACCGAATTGAGTTTTCGGTTATGTGTAAGCACCTCATTTTTGCATGCCTAAAAGTGTTGAAAGTGAAAACCCGAGCAAAAAGTCAAACCCTAAGGGGACAAAAGTTGACTTTTTGATCAAGTGATAATTGGCCACTTTACTTTATCTCAGTGGATAGAGAATCCCGACACAGTTCCGACGCAACTGAGTTTGCTGGAATCAGAGCCCGGATGAAGGATTTACAGGCCGGTCAAACTTGAGGCGAATAGAAATTGACTTTCTTCTAAACCCCAAATCAGGTGCTTAGCCCTATCCCAATGGATAGAGGACTCCGATATGGTTCAAACGCAACAGATTTTGCCCAAATCGGAGTTCGGATGAAGAAGATATGAGCAGTTGAAGTTTTAGGGCAGCAGTGCCGGAAACTGCATACGTGGCAAAAGAACTGTACATGTGGCAGGAATCGCAGGAAAATATCTCAGGGGACAATCTTTAAATATCAAAAATCTGAAAAATATCTCAGGGATTGAACTGAAAATGCGCAAGGGCAATCTGCAAATATCTTAAAGTGTCAAATCGGTCAAATCTATCAAATCGGTCAAATCGAAGGGCAAATCTGTAAATGTCCTTTTTGTATCCGACCTTATATGCCAGATATACATGATTTTATGCATATCCGAAATTATATGTTGGATACAAAGGATTCGCCCGCGAGATTCGTGCCAATTCCCCAACAGATCCTCCGGCGGAATTAATTTTTCAAATAATTGTGTCTTGTATCCAACATTTAATGTCGGATACAAAGGGGCAGTAGTGTATCCGGCCTTGATGGTTGGATACACATGATGCCTTGTGTATCTGACATCCAAGGCCGGATACAAACTGCAGGCTATAAGCCAGCAGCTACCCCATTTCCGGGGTTGGCTCTTCTTTGCTTGTCTCGACATCTTCTTCCCCCCTGCCTCTGATCCGAAATCCTCCCTTTTGCTCCACCTTGCTCTCCAAAACTCAAAACACCATTCCTTTGACCATCTTACCCCTTTCTTCTCTCTTCCTCTCCATTTTCACCCAAGCAAGGTGTAACGCCTCGAACCCCAAAGACGCTCTCACGTGAAACAGCTGAAAAAATAAGATAATGAAGTAGGGTGAGATACAACTATCTCAATAGGTAACACATGCATGCTAGAAATAGTTTATATATAAAAGTAATCATTCATGCACGATAAAATAATCGGGTAGTCACGGTCGATAATAAGAACGATTAATCACCATATGAAATCAACATCTAATCTGTGTTTGGAATAAAGAGAGTTTATTATGTAACCTTCGTTTCAATTAGAAAGGCAATGTAATATAAATCAACTCTTCTTATTAATTCATGGCTCATTTATATTCTATTTTAAAGTCATTCAAATCAAATCATACCTAAACCGTTTAATCAAACTCTTCTTATTCAAATGTAGATCATGTCATTCATAATTAATAGTAAATCTCAATCTGATAACAACATTCTCCCATGTAGGATGCAATCATGTAGTAATCACATCTACCATACATGAGGTCTCTCCCGCAGGAGTCATCATATCTCACCCGCAGGTGGTCACATCTCATCCGCAGGTGGTCACATATATCTCCCTTGTGGGATGCAATCACATCGTGATTACATCTCCCCCACAAGAGGTCACATCTCTCCCGCAGGAGGTCACATATCTCTCCTGTGGGATGCAACCCAACCAGGATCACATCTCCCCCAACAGGAGGTCTCATCTCTCCCGCAGGAGGTCACATATCTCCCCTGTGGGATGCAATCCAACCAGGATCACATCTCCCCCAACAGGAGGTCTCATCTCACCCGCAGGTGGTCACATATCTCCCCTGTGAGATACAATCCAATCAGGATCACATCTCCCCCAACAGGAGGTCTCATCTCTTCCGCAAGAGGTCACATATCTCCCCTGTGGGATGCAATCCAATCAGGATCACATCTCCCCCAACAGGAGGTCTCTCCTGCAGGAGTTACACATCTCACCCGCAGGTGGTCTCATATCTCATCCGCAGATGGTACAATCTCTTATAGCCATCATGGCATTCAGTCCACAGTCCAATTATATTTTCAGAAGGAAATTATCTATATAGAATCCTTGTAATCATTTCAAGTGAATTTGATCCTCTTTAAACTCCAAATTATACTAAATCATAGAACAAGGTGGTTAAATATCTAATATGAACTTTTTAGTGTAATTGGCCTTCAGAGATACCTTAAAAATAATCTTAGAGAAGTGTTACAAGGGGTGGAAATCCAAGTAACCTATTTTATAATGATTTGGGACTAAGAATGTCATAAAGTTCTCAAAATACATTTTGGATGAGTGGAATAGTCTTAGGATCCTTAATAAGGTCACCATACCAAAAATCAATCGATTCCAAGACAAAAAAGTTTTGGACCCCAAAAATATTCTAAGTCTGGTTAAAAACGTTGACTTTTGGGTATATAATTTTTCTAGACCAATCTACAAGGAGTTTCGGGCTCAACTTTTGGTTGTAGTCTATTGAAGGGTAAAAACATCTCCTTGAATTTTATGGACTTCTGAATCACTCATCTGGGTATCAAACCCAAAACAGGCTTTCTGATAAAAACCGGGAAAACTGGAAATTTAGGCATGAACTGGAAAGTTGACTTTTTATTGGCTCGGAATTGGACCTTGGAAGTATTTTTATTGGTTCCAAATGGGGGGTAAAACCTTATTTACATGTAAAGACTTAAGTAAATGGAGCAATAAAGACTTAAGTAAATTGAGCAATAAATACACAGGACATTTACTTAAATGTCTTTCATGTAACAAGGGTGTTGTGTAGGAGGCTCAGGTTATTTGGCAAAGGGTTGTAGAAGAAAAGGGGATGAAAAACTGTCAAAATTGCATTTTTTTGCTAGAGCGCCTAGGATCGTTCAAGATCGCCTAGGCGGTCAAAGGTCAGCGGTAGTTAGTTTTTGGTCGCTGACGATAAGTCTTCAAGCGATCTTTGGCGGTCTCAAATTTTACACTAGCGCTGAGGATTGTCGAGCGCAGAGAGGTTGGCGGTCTCCCAAAAACGAACATACAATGTTTAAAAATCCGATTTTTCATGTCGAAGATGATTCTAATATAATTATATGATTGATATCAAGCTAAATATATGTATATACACTACTAAAACATGCAATACAATCGATTAACCTCTAGAACACAAAACGGAACGAAAATCGGTGCTACCTACCTCTATTCGTGCGTTCTTCTTCTTCCTCCTCTAAACCAGCAGTGATCACACTCTTCACGGTTGCAAGACAGTCTCCAAAAGATGAAAACCCAAGGTAGATTCACTTTCCCTTCTTCTTCTTCTTCTTCTTTGGTCGTTCTTACCGTCGCTCTCCATTGTGCGGCTAACAAATACAAGCAAGTCTTCCCAACGTATTCCTTTAGGTTATTTTAATGTATTTATATACCTACAATTCCATGCAACGCATGTGTATCAAACTCCACACATTGCCCAATCAAAATACATTAGCTTTAAAATATTAATCTTACCGCGATAACTTGCGATCAGACGCTCCGATCTGCACCAAACTCCTTATCTCCACTAATAACGATATTCTCTACAATAATAAATTATTTCCATCCATAATAATCCTCAAGAATATTAATTATTATTTTATTTTAATATTTGGGAAAATTCAAGGTTTTACACAAGGAGGAGGTTAGCTGCTGTTGGTGGCTAGATGAAGGAGTTCCAGCCCCATCTTTTGCCTCAAGGGGGTTCAACACAGCACATCTGGGTTTTCTAACTCCAAGGTAATGTTCTCCATAAAACTTTGTTCAACATAAATCAAAATAGGCTCATTCCAAGCATGTTAGGGTGTTCTTCATCTCTAGCATATTTCCCATTTCATTCTTAGCATGTTGATGCCTTCTCCCTTTACTTGTGTTCCTCATTTTGGCATGAGAAAACTCCCATGGTAAGGGGAGCATGCTTTCGGTTTTAGGAGAGGGAGTGTTACATTTCGAGCATGGTGTAATGGCCTCTTGATATGTTAATTTTGTTATGGGATGTCTCATTCAAAAGGGGGAGCATGTTTCCCCATGGTTGTCCTCTAATGTACCCCCGATGTAACCCTTTATCCCTTCTCTAGATGGTTGTTCGGATTGAATGGATGGTTTATGTTTATGTGTTATAGCTGCTGTTTTGGGGGTGCATGCCATTTTCCATCATCCACAAGCACTTAGAGCACGCATACGAGTAAAGGCCCACATTTATACATGATCAAACAGTAGAACCACATGAGCGTATCTTTCTCTGTTTTTTTTTTTTTTTTTTTGTGTATTTCTAGCATGATCTATCTTATTCATTCTCTTCTTTTTCACTGCTGTCTTGCATATGTAAAATCAGTCTTACCTTCTTCTTTTTTTTATGCATTTCGTATGCATGCTCGCACTTTCATTCATTAGAGGCATGATTAATGCATACTTTGGTCATTCTCTTATCTAGTTTCCCACATGGGCATAAGCATATTTCTAGCTCATAAGCATAGAAAATTCTCATACATGCATATTGGTATTGAAGCTCGATCATTGGATTCTCTTGGTTGGTTCCTATTAATGCATGCTAGTTGCTGATTTTTAGGATGGTAGAGACCAAAACAGGGACACTTAGGTCCCTGTTTCCTTGCTGAATTTAGTTCAAAGAAGGAGAGGGCAAACCCTCCGCCTTCTCCTGTTCTTTAGGCTTTCCTTGAAAAGAAGCCCATTCTTCTTCATTTGAACCACTGTGGGCCCACATAGGGGCCCACAGATCTTCGAGAATACCCTAAGAAGCTCAGGAATCTGGGCTTGCTGCAAAAATCCATGAAAAGGCCTTCACCAAGTTGATCCGACAACTCAGGTTGGATCAGCAGAGTAGAATTTGTAGCCGACCAGGGTTGTTGGCTACACTGGCTTTTGTGTGTAGCCGACATCCAAGGTCGGCTACACTATTAATATTCCCATTTCCTCATTTCTTTGCTTTGTGTAACATTCTTTACTCTCTTAATCAAACCGAATGAACCAGTAGGGTTTCGGGCGACCCGGAAACCCAAAATGGGATTGAGACCATTCCGGTCCAATTTGGTACTTGTTGGGCCTTCCAACGGGGCCTACCGAGCTCGACCAACTCACCAGGATGTAAATAAGCAAACCAAGTTAATCGAGTGGGCCAGACCATCCGAGGCCCACCAAAGCCCAATCTTGAAGCATGACGGCTTAGCTTAGGTTGTGGTTTGGCCGAGACTGGGGGCAGGGCCTACGGGCCCGCCAAGCCCATTAACCCAATCTGAAGGGTCAAAACCTAATTCCCTAGGTAACAGGCCCCAAACCCGTGCCTAGCCCATTTTGGCAAAGATTAACCAAAGATAAACTCAAAATCACTTGGTCACCATTTGTATAGCCCACCTAAGCGCCCGCCAACTAGTCTAGGCTCACTTTTGTATGCAAATTACCTTAATTTCCAACTTGTACTCTAAAATAAAAATCAATGCACTGAGCCAAAGCCCAAAGGGCCTCTCAGGTTTAAATGGAGGCTCGCCAAGGGGTATGTGGGCCACACTTGGCCCACCAAGGAATCCGCGGGCCTTCCAACGGAGCCTGCCCAATCAAACTTACATCATCTTAAGCTAAAAAGATAAAATCAAGCAAATGGGGGACCCACACCACTTTGGCGGTCCCTGCCAGACTCAATGAAAAGTGCATGTTGGAATAGGAATCGGGTGAGTAGATAGACCAAAAATTGACTCAAACCAGGAACCTATGGGACTCGTCATCCGACGGAGTGGACTGGGGTGTCTACGGACTTCCCCAGACCGCAATCGAGACATTTCTAAGAATCTCAAGCCGCAAATCAACCTACTAGCTAAACTTAGGAACCCAGGTGTCTACCTACACCCCATCAGGCAGTGGTGACTCCAAATTACCTTTTTACCCATCCGGAGGCACGCACGAATCACATGCGCCCCGCCATGTGCAATTTTGCATGCGCACATTATGCTATTTTTGTCTATAAAAGTTGAAATTCAGCTCATTTGCAGGGGTTCAGTGATTTTTCTCTATTCTCAGCCCTCTCTCACATACTTCCCTCTCTCTCTACCTTCTCTAAGCCTTCTAATCCTTCCCGAACACCTCCAAATCACCTCTAATACCTCTCTTCTTCCACTTTAACCAAGAGGGAAGCCAAGGAGAATACTTGGGAGCTGAAGAGAAGTGCTCTTGCTATTGTCCCAACTTCAAGGAGCATCCATACACCCCCAAAGAGGGTTCTTAATCCCAAGGTGAGCCCCCCATACTTTTTATGTAACATATGTGAGATTCCTTGTGATATGAGCATGTTTTGGTTGACTTAGTTGTTTCCTTGTCCATTTTGCTCCACCATATCTCTTCACTTCTCTTTACTCTCTTCCCTAAAGAAGAAGTCCCATGGTAAGGGGGAAATGGATCAACAAAGTAAGGGAGGATGAGGGATTATGTTAGTATCACCTAAAGACTCATTCTAATGCTTCTTTTCAATGTTTTTTTTATTGGATGAAGGGAGAGCATGTTCTCCTTCCCCCTTCTTCATGTCCAATGTACCCCTTAAATTGCCAAGTTCCTTTTTTTTACTTGCTTTCAAGTTATCTCTAAGCATGCTTTTGTCACTGTTCCATCATGTAATGTGGTTGTGTAAATTTTTAGATTTGCATGCATACAAGTAGTGCACTTCACAAGCACCATCACCATGATCCCATGCTTACTTTTTTTGTTTTGGGTTGTTTTGTATGATCCTCCCATGTACCCAATGAATAGTGCATATGTATTATATGTAAGACCCCAAATTTTTTAGAATTTTTAATTAAATAAATATCTAAATAATTAAATGTGATCCTTTTTAAAATCTAAGAATGAATTTATATAGGTAACCACATGGATGGAGGAGATCCGGATTATGAAGTAGATCCAACCGTTGGATCATGAAATATTGGGGTGAGTATAGTTTCCAGAGTTATTTAAAGTCTTCTTGGTTAGTTTTATGGTAGCTGGTAGAGATGAGATACATGGGATGACTCATATAAAAATAGGGTTTCTCTCACTTAAGGAATCGTACACCCAGTCGTATACTCTCGTTTTGTCTCTAGCGGCTGAAGAAGGAGAAGAGAACCTGTGGAGTTTTGCTGGACTTGGAGAGTTCCGTATGCCAAAGGAGCTCTGTTTTGCTGAAAGGGGAGAGGTCAAATCCTAAGCTAAGGAGACAGAAGAGGAAGAAGGAAAGACAACATTCTCTCGAGCGAACAAGAGGTAGGTAGCACATCGATTTATCGTTAGATGTTATTTATTGAGGTTTTGATCAAATAGCATGTTTTGGAGTGTCATATATATAATTTTGGATGTTATTAGAGATGATTATAATGTATAGAATAGGTTTTATCGCCCAAAACACATGTTTTGAGTTTTTTTGAAATAGCTGTTGTTTGACGAGTTCTCGATATGATCGCTTGAGCAATCCTGTTAAGTGTCTCGCCTGTAATTCTATTAGATCAATTGCTCAACACATCGCTGAAGCAATGGGGGTTGAGCGCCAAGTCAAAACTTATGAAATAGTTAGGTCGCCCAATATGATCACTTGAGCGCTCGTATTGTTTTCTGATCTAGACTTTAATACAAGATCGCCCAATCACATAGCTCAAGCGTGTGGGTTGAGCGATCAACATAGGATTCTAAGTTTCTGAATTTTGAGGAAAATGTCTTATTAAAATGATTTCTAAAGATATTAAACCTATATACCAACAAATATTAGGTGTTTACAAACTGTTCTCACTAACCGTTTGATTATAAATTATTTAATAAAGAATTTGGGTACATTCTACTAAAGTATGTCCTATTTTGGTTATAAATTGATTTTTGGATTTCCAAACTTGATTTGAGATGAATCTTAATCCGTGTAAGTATATTTTTATAGTGTTTTGATTATTGGGATTTCTTAAAAAACTTCAAACCAGATTTGAGTATGTTGAGTTACTTCTTGGATAGTGTATAAGCTTTAGAAAACCCTATATGCCACTAGGAACTATTTCTGATTTTGCATTAATAATGAGTTAGTAATAGCTATTGGTCTCTAGTGGGCATAGATGCATATGGATCCAAAGGGTTAAGCTAGAGAGTGAAGAGGTCTTTATTTGGTTGGTTACTACGAGTTTGCATTCGCGCTTCCTTTGCAAGTTAGTTTGAATTGGGGGATCTTCATATACAATATGGTTTCATTTCAGATATCAGTTGCTGGTGAGGTGCCTTATACGTGTTGATTAGCAGCCATCTCTACGTTTAGATTTAGTGGCTGCATGCTTGGGTGGTATATACCGAACTCTGTATTTTAGATATCGTTGTTGGTACATGAGTTTCTTGCGCAATAAATCGATGTCTAGGCCCCATATTTTAGATTCCAATTGATGGTATGAGGGTTATGATTATTAGCTTCGCTCGTAAGTCGCATGGTAGCGTAGTGAACAGTGAGTGTCTTTTCAAAGGCCTACTTTTCTTCATGAGTCCTATAATATTCTGTGATGGTTGAATTTTGGG
Organism: Buxus sempervirens; assembly: GCA_947561395.2. Taxonomy (NCBI): domain Eukaryota; kingdom Viridiplantae; phylum Streptophyta; class Magnoliopsida; order Buxales; family Buxaceae; genus Buxus; species Buxus sempervirens. The sequence continues at coordinate 33,548,328 of OX387183.1, forward strand.
TATGGTTTATGTATTTTGGGATATACGGTTGACATTTTATATACATTGGTTGATTCGACTCATGTGTTGAGAATTACAATAATGGGATAGTTGCTGTGATTATGATGGCCAACAATATCCTCAGATCAAAGACAGTTCTTACTTGGTAAATTGCTTTTAATTGCTTACTGATATATTGTCGTGATTGTATCGTGATTACTTGTTTACTTTATCGAGCATGTAAGCATGATTATTTTTATATATAAACTGTTTATTCATGCATAGTGTTACCCATTGAGATATTCGTATCTCATCCATGTTTTGTTTTGTTTTGTTTTTCAACTGATCTACGCGAGGGCGACTTGGGGGTTGGTACTCAGGGAGAGATTGTTGATTTTCACCCCATGATTATTATTATCTCAAGTAGACTTTTCTTGGAGCTTGTTACAGATGATACTTTTATTTGTTACTATATATTTTGGATGATTATGAGAGTGAGGGTGATAGAACCCATTTTTACCAGACTTATGATTTATTTTTTATGTGATGGTTTGGATGATACATTTATCTATGCTTATTGGTTATGTTGATAATTATCTTCCCCACTTTGATATTAATTAGTATTTATTATGAATTTAATGTATGGTATTTAGTTTGCTTTGGGTCCAGTGGCACTTCGGATTTGGGTTTGGTGCTCATTTTGCATAGACTTGGGTTCGGGGCGATATATGATACACCTAGCAAGCACTCTGATATCAATGAACTTTAGGAAATGATTTAGTATGAAAAACATAACAAATCTTATGATTTTATATATGGTTCATTGATTGTTAAAAAGAATGAGTATCAAAAATTTTAACATACCTAATTTTCCATGGAGCATATTCCTAGTGATTTCCCGAGTCTTTCAAATTTTTGCTAATCTAAAGGTTTAGTGAAGATATCATCACCAGCATGACTCATAAGATTAGACTTTCTTACCCAAAATTTTCTTACTTTAGGTATAAACCTATAAGACATATGTTACCTACATAATTCTTAGGTTTAGGTGCACTCCCTTGAGATTTAGATGGAAAAAATGAAGGGTTTTTGGTCTTATTTAAATTCTAAATTTCATGTCCTAAAAGTTTAGTTTCTTTCATGAGAGCTTGGAACCTATTAAACAAGAGGAAATTTGACTTTGGTTTAGTCTAAAATTTTTTCTTGTCAACATACTCCTTGGGAAACTCATGCAGGATGTGGCATTTAGGCCTTATATGCCCTTTTCTCCCACAATGGTGACATATAAGGATGAACGTAGAAGAGTTGAACTCACATTTCCTTCTAGAGTCATGCTTATTTTCAGAAAATTGAATTTTAATCTAAGAAGAAGGTGAGGATCTTTTATCTAATGGAGCTTTAGATTTTGGTTGGACTTATGAAGAGCTTGCTTCTTTTGAAGGTGTCTTCTTTAATATCTTCTCTTTTCCTTTGAATGCTTTGTTCAGTGAATTTTCAGCAACAAATCCCAATCCACTATGATCTTTATCTCTTCTTTGACTCTCCAACATTTCACCTAGTGCCTTTGATCTTGCAGAAAATTTAGAGAAAGACAATTTAGACAATCTAATTTCGTTTTCCAAGAAGGAAACTTTACCTTTTAAGTCAGCTATCACTGCAGATTCTTTCTTGCGCTTGATGTAACGACCCGAACCTGGGTCAGTGCAAACCGGCACCCGACCCGAACCCGGTTCGCTACTGTAACAACCCGAATTTAGTTCAACAACCAAATCCGAGGTGTTACTGGCCCATATCAAATACATCATCAATAATATACCAGACCAAATAATTAAAATCCATTCATTTTATTATACTATCAGAGTTGCGGAAACAAGTATGTGCGGAAGTGTAGTTTAAAATCCTCAAATAAACATATAGTTTGACCATCAATCATTAATATCAAAGTCTGGTAAAATAAACTGGTTACTATCTTTCTCTCATCTCTCTAATACATCAAAATGAAATAAAAGTAGGGTGAGATACGAATATCCCAGTAGGTAACACATGCATGATTAAACAGTTCATATAAGTAAAGTAACAGTTCATGCACGATTAAGCAATATCGACTAATCAGGCTCGCATAATCATTCATATCATTCATGAATACAAAACAGTTTGATAAATAGTTATAGAAATGAATTTCAGCAAGTTTTAATATAAGAAACCAATATCAAGATCAAAAATATGATTCACACTTTGCTAGGATGCACTAAGCAGTAACATCCGATCAATATCTCAATCACATGCCTCCAGCATGTATTCAATAATAATATCAAGTGTTATGATTTCAGTGTCATTGTAGGACTCACAAAGATAGATAAACCTTTTCAGATGATTCTCAACCAATTGCTATACCACCGTGCGACTTAAGAGCAATGCTACTAATGATACTCAAGTCCCATGCAGCGCAGCTTAGACAAAAGCCGTAGAGTTGGCATGTACCACCAGCATGCAGCACCAGAATCAATACATGGAGGTAGTCACTTATCCATATGTACAGGGAATCACCAGCGGCTCACCGGGGTGTCCCTCCAGACATAGGACCTTCCCAGACAAACTAACTTGCAAAGGAAGCGCATCCCATATAGGAGTAACTCAACCCAAATGACATATCCCTCAGCTATCTAGCTACAATTATGGATCCATAACCAGCTATGCCCACTAGACTCCAAAATTCCCTAAAATATAATATTTCTATAAGGGTTGGTGCCTAGCGGCATATAATGGTTAAATCTGTCAATTACTTCAATATTCGGTCATCTGAGTTCTGATTTCTCTTTATACAGTTTTCTGGTTTATAGTGTCATTTAGAAGATGTTCTAGTAGTGAAATACAAGTTAGGTTTTCCAAAAATTAGGTTTCTCCATTTCTTTCAAAGTTTGGCAACTAATGTCCTAAATACCTTCCTAATTTATTTTTCTGTAAAACAAGGAATTAGATAATGTATTTTGGTCTTAAAACATCTTATTTAATCATTAAAATTGTCTAAAAATAGTTTGAAATTGAATCAGGGTGTAAAATTATGAAAATCTGCAAAATCTGAACAGAGCGCCTAGGATCGCCCCAGCGGTGTGTGGTCGGCGGTAGTTCAAAATCGAACGCCGATGATACGTCTTCAAGCGGTCTACGGCGGTCTGAAATTTATAACGAGCGCCTAAGATCGCCGACGATTGCCGAGCACAGTCGAGGTCGGCGGTCGTTCGAAAACGATCAGAATCAGTTCCAAAACATGATTTTTCTCGTCTAAACTCATTCTAACATATATATAACATGCTTATCAACATATATACATCATTACATATCATAAAAACATGCTTTTGTCGATTAATCACATATAAATACAAAAACGAAGGTAAACGGTGTCACCTACCTCTTTCGTGCGTGGTTTCTCTCCTTCTTCTCCAAACACAAGTTCTCACAGACGCAAGGTACTCTCTGGATGATGAAGAACACAAAAACCCAAGCTTTTCTTCTTCCTCTTCTTCTTCTTCTCCTTCGGTTGCTCGTTAGCTCAAGGCTGTCGCTTGCGGCTATTCAATACGAGCGAGAATACAAAGTATAAATTTAGGTTATTAAACTAATACTTATACTCACTTATCCCATGTATCTCACATACACCAAACTCCATACACACGCCCAATCAGAATACATACCTTGATATCTCATGATAGGACGGTTAGATCTGCGTCTAATTCTGGATCTCCACTAATTAGATCATCCCCTACAATAATAAATTATTTCTATCAATTATAACTCTCACTAATATTATTTATTAATTTAATTTATTATTTAAGGAAAATTCAGGGTTTTACACTTGAGTTCAGCTTCATGAACTTTAGAGATCAGGTAGGCTTCTCTAACTTGAACTTCCACAAGTATCCTTTCTAATTCCTCTCTTTGTTTCACAATATTTCTTTTTCTTTTTCAGAACTCTTTAGTTGGAGGGAAACTCTTTTACTTTTCTTCTGAAGTTTGTGAAATTATTTGTATAGAAGATTATAGGCTTCCTGAAGATCACAATCATCCTTAGATTCTTCATCTTCATTGTTCTCACTTGGGGACTCAGTACCTGAATTTATGGGAGAGGTTTGAGTTAATAGAGTGATTGTAAAATCTGTGAAGTTTTCTTGAATTTTGTCATTCTCAAAGTTAGAGGTTTCATTCTCATCACTATCATCCCATGTAGCTTTTAGTACATGACCCCTTTTAGGCATTTTATTAGAACATTCAGCAGCTACATGTCCAAAGCCTTGACACTCATAACATCGTATTCCTTTCAAATTCTTATTCTTATTTTCTGTATTTGTTTCAGTGTTCTTCTCAAATATGATTTTCTTGAGCTTCATAGATGAAGTAGATGTTTGCTTCTTTTTGAAGAATCTTTTGAACCTTTTTGCAAGTAGGACTGTGAGACTCCAGATTCTTAAATCATTTGCTTAAGTGATTAAGCAAGAGATATTTGGTAAATTCTAAAATTTTCTATTTTGTTGTGAAGGTGAAGTGGGAGAAACCTAAACATGAAGCCAATCAAGTGGCTAAGGCAAGGCTTGTCAAAAATTTTCAAAGGTAGGCATCCCCTCCATTAGAGCAATCTCCTAGATTGTTAAATAAATTTTATTCTATGAGAGAGGATGGCTAAATAGTAAATTTTGTGTGCAGTAGAAGGAGTGGCAAGGTGGTAAATATTAGTTTCTCGATGGGAGAAGGGCAAGCTTGGAAGATTGCCAAAGAGCACATGGGGAGAAAATTTACTAAGTACAAAAAGGGGTTTGTCCCATACGATTGAAACCCAAAAACCCTCTTCTTCTCTTCTCATCCCATTCTCCTACCACTCTCTTCTCTCCATTCTGTTCCCTTCAATCTCTTCTCTTCCTTTATTGAGCCACATGAGGGAAGAACTCTTGCTAAAGAAGGAGAGCTTAATGGTTGGTGTGACTTTCGTTTGTGGGAAACTTGGAGGATTTGTGAAGAAGCCTTCAAGGAGCTCAAGGGGGAGCTGTTCGTAGGTTGCAGCTCAAGGGGGAGCTGTTCGTGGGTTGCATTAGGAGCAAGAGGACGTGCTTGCTTGCTTGCTACAGGTAAGCAACACCCTTCCAATCCAAAACCTTTATTGTCTTCTTGTTTTGAAAGGATTTGAGATTTGAGGGTTTTTGTATATGCATGTTTGATGCAGGGGGATCCGATACAGAGGATGCTGAGCTATTAGATTGCACATTGATGGCGCTGGAATACCATGAGTTGGCAGATCATTGCAAAGGCAGGAGGTGATCATGGTATCTTTCTAATTGGGACAGTTTTGAGTGCGTTTTAGTATTTTGGCCATAACTTTGGCTATGGTTATCGGAATCGCACATATGACCCCAATTCGGAAAGATATTTCCAACACGCACGCTGTGGTACATGACTGAAGTTGATGTGCACTTTTCTCGAACTCAAATTCTGCTGTTTTCCCCTCCGAATCGCTATTCTTAGTTATTTGTTGCTATTTTTGGTAATACTTTGTTTGTCAATTAGGAAGTGATTTAAAACCCGATTTGGGCTAGATTTTTCATAGGTTGCTTATGTATTTCTATATTTTATTTAGGCATGCCTTAAGGGATTTTGCCATTTTTAGTAACTTTCCGGTATAGATGATTTTGGGCTATAAAGTTCGGCTTATGGACTGATTTTAGGATGACTTGATTAATTGATATTGAATTGAACCTCAGAGACGTTTTTCTCTGTGTTTTGGGCAAGCTGCTTGTGTTCTTCCCTGTTTATCATCTGTTCGAACTAGCCTACAGAATAATCTCTATTCTGTTTGGCGTCAATGTTTCTGTCACGAATAGGAAGTACATGTGTTCATGGCTAGATAAGTACTAAGTGTTAGCTCATGCTAGAGAGATTTAAGAAACAAAAACCATAGAAAATGGGTTAGATTTGAGAAAACTCTAAAAATCACGTGTTTTGGAGATTTCTGCGACCTGGAAATCACTAGGGCACCTAGCATAGCGCTCAAGCGCGATGCTGAGCGCCCATTTTAATTATTGATTCATAAGCGAGGCCGCTCGAGTACGATCACAAGTGCCCCTCCTGTGTTTTGTTTTAAACTCAGAACCCGAGAGTTGAATTTTTGGCTAAGTTGGGTGCTCGAACGAGCGCTCGAGCGCAATTGCAAGCGTCTTAGGCAGTTTTGGATATTTTTGGAATTGTGAGTGTTTCCAACTATGGATTGTTTTTACTTGAATCCAACCTATGTACAAATAGGATTTAGGTGCCTAAGAAGCGTTCCCACTAGAATCATCTCAAAATTCAAATTAACCAAGAGTTTGGGTACGTTATACTGAACTATGTTTCATAGAGAGTTTTGGTTCCATATTTCTATAGGAATGGTGTATTTTGATTCTACCACTTGAAACACCTTTCAAATGATCCTAGGAAGTAGAAAACTAAAGCCAAAACAAAGTTGTGCATGTTTCTAATGAGTTGGGCCCTAGGTTGCCCAAGTAATTTGTGAAAAATACATGATTTAATACCATGAACTATTCTTGTTGCTATTGGTTGTTGTTATAATATGTGGTATATTATGAAGGGCATTGGCCCATTACTTGTTATATTCATATGGAGGGCAGTGGCCCGGTTCCATGAGATGTTGTAAGAAGGACATTGGCCCAAGTTGATATGGGTAAAGCTACGAACTACCCTTTGAAATTATACATGAGTAAATGGCATGAGATGTTATATGTGGTGAACTAAAAAATAATTGCATAACCAACAACCTTAAGTTATAGATCCATAAATCTTAAGTAGGTATGTTTGTGTATAATGCCATGACAGAGTTACATTTGTTCTATATTGTTTCATCTTGTATCATCCCGGAACCAAGGAACATCGGTGGCCAATGCCCATAGCTACAGAGAATCGGCATGGATGCCCTACGCTAAGGGGAATCAACGTATGGATGCCTAACACGAAGGGGAATCGGTGTTGGATGCCTCGCCCACCATGAGGAATCAGTGGAGTTAGATGTTGTCATGTGCAATGTATAACAAATTACCTAGATAACAAAGTGATAAGAATTGATGTGTGATTATTTCCTTATTGTTTGACTTGTACACATAAGCACAGACTCTCACCACTTGTATTATATTGAGTTGTCGATGATTTAACTATTATTTCAACTACCCACATGTTGTGGTTTATACCGAATGATATTAGCATGAACTGTGTTTTATTGAGCATGCATATGTTGTTTACTGAGACATTCGTCTCATAAGTTATTTTATCGGTTTTGTTTTCAGAGCCATCGACTTCCAATGCGAAGGACCGGATTGGGAATAAAGGAAAGGAGAAAGCACTAGGGTACAGAGAGGAGGATTATTATCGTCCCACCTAGAGTTTTATTTTATTGTACATGGTAGTTGTATATTTTGGATTATAGAACCTTGTAACTAAGATGAATGATTAGATACCTATCTTTTGTAATAGCCAAGTAGTTTTTATATTTAACCATGTAGTCCATCACAGGACTTGTTATCTTTATATACACTTTTGATATGCACATATTTCAACTGTTCTTCCACTATCACTTGTTTAAGAAAAAATTTAAATTACCCAGGTTTTTATTAGGTCGAAAGACCAACCCGTGATGACCAGGGACATGTTAGTGCCTTGGATGGGCAGACCTGGTTTCGGGTCGTTACAAGGACAAATTCCTCAAAAATCATCATCTGAATCATCTCTAATGTCCTCTTTTATACTGTTAAGAGCAATTTCTTTTTGTTTCTTAGTAATCTTCAAATTTGCTTCAAAGGTTTGTAATGATCCAACTAATTCTTCTACCTTCATGGCATCCACATCTTTCGCTTCTTCAATGGTAGTTACTTTAGGTTGAAATCTCTCAGGTAGAGATCTTACAATCTTTCTCACAATCTTGGAGGTAGAGATCTTTTCTCCTAGATTGAAACTAGTATCAACAATATCACTCAACCTAGAATAAAATTGATCAAAACTCTCGTTTTCATCCATCTGAATTGCTTCAAAAGCAGTGGTCAGACGCTATAAACGAGATAATTTTGACAACTGCTGTACCTTCATGAGTAACTTCTAAAATGTCACAAGCCTCTTTTGCAATTCCACAAGTTAAGATTCTTCTGAAGTCTTCAACAATGATAGCACTAAATAAGGAATAAATAGCCTTGTTATTCCAGCTATAGTTTTCAAAATCCCCTTCACTCCACTTATTATGAGCTTTTGGCACAACTACACCTTTAACATCTACTGTTGGTGCTTCATAACCATTCACAATAGACAACCAAATTCTCTCATCTAAAGACTTCAAATAGGCACGCATTCGTGCAATCCAATTTGCGTAATGTAAAATCCAAGATTTTTATTAATAAAATAAATAAGATAAAACAAATAAATTAATAATTATTATTAATATTGCAGGGAATGAGGAATTGGTTCAATTCGAAGAGTTTCAGGGTGACCCGGAGAACTTGGAGAATTAAATATAAGGTGAGTTGTATTTTAGTTTTAAGATTATTATTATTATTATTACTATTATTATTATCATTGTTGAAATTATTAAACTTGTCTATTAAATATTTAATTATTAGTTAAAAGAAATAAGAAGAAGAAAGGAGAATATTGTGGATTGGCTGAAATTACATAGGGAGATGGACGGCTAATCTAATTGGAAATCCAATCCTAATTTGGTTAAGAGAAAATATAGGAGGAAGGATTATTAAGGTAAAACATTGGACGAAAATATAAAAAGAAAATGAAAATTAATTAGAAGTTGCTATTCACATTCAAGGAGAAAGAAAAAAAAATAGAGATAGAAAACCAACCACAAACTTCTTCTTCCATACGTGAGTTTCCCAAGTTCTAATTTTCGTGTTCTTGTTGACCAGATCAGAAGGAGAAGAAGAAGAAGTGATTTTGTGTGGATTAAGGTAAGAGAATGGATTGGAAATCATGTTTTCATGTTCTATACGTGTGGTTTTAAGTTATGAAAATATTGTATTTGATCTAGATGAGAAAGAGAAGCTGATGTGTTCATTTGGAATTGTTAGGAAGTGATTTCTAGAGTTTTTTTTGGTGAAGATTCGATCTTAGAAGTGAGGTAAGTAGCCCCTTACAACTTGCATTAACAAATATGTTTTGATTTATTGAATAACATGTTTAAACGAGAGATTTTTGGGTTGTTTGTGAATGATTTGTTATGGAAACTTGTGGATTGATGTATTTGATCATCTAGAATAACTTAGTATTTAGAAGATAAAAACCTAAGATTTGGAAGTGCTGAAAGTCAAGGAAAACATGTCTGAAATTGGAAAAATCGCGAATCCCAGAAATCTACGAAAAATAACAGATGCTTGCAATAACGCTCGAGCATCACACCAGGTGCCACGTTATGAGGAGTCAATGCTCGTCGCCACTTGAGCGCCACTCAAGGCACCCTGCCTGTGTTTTTTTTTTTTTTTTATAAATTTCAAAACCCAAAAGTTAACAAATTTTGGTAATTCAAGCGCCCGAAAGAACACTTGAGCGCGATCCCGAGCGGCTGAGTCTGGGAAAATTAATTTTGCATGAGTGCTTGCAAGAGCGCCCAACAACGCTCGAGTGGTCCTAATAGAAAATTTGTATTTCTAAAATTAGTCTAGTTTTTTATTATAAAATTGTTTTTATTGAATTCCAATTCACGTACCAATAAGATTAGGGTATTTTGAGAGTGTTTGCACTAGCCGTTGATTAAATTGAAATTTCATAAAGATTTTGGGTACGTTCTACTAAAATAGCTTTCATTCGAGTTTATCATTCCAAACTCTTTTCTTTTTAACTTTATTTGATTTTATTGGTTTGTACACTTGTATTTAACCTACCTAAAGATATTTTCAGTGTTATTATGACAGAATTATGATTATTTTCCTCCGTGTACCTTGGAATGGTTATTCTCACTCATGTAGCTTGAGTTTGAGACTTGGATTTCCTCTATGTATCTTGGAGTTGACTTGTGGATTATTAATGATGTTTTTGGTATCTAAAGTAACTGTTTTTGGTTTGCCACTGTTGAGTGGGCTTAGCTCTTATATCGATCCATATGGTAGCTAGTAAGTGACATGGTTTTTAGAGTTCGGATTCTGTGTCGTAGGCATTCCATCATCTCGAGGATGGTACTGCTCCTGGATTGGTAGGACTGTACATACTATCCTAGATTGGTAGGACTGTACATACTAACTCACTCCAATATCGGTTGAGTTCTTCCGTTGGGTGTTGAATGGCTTGATCTGTAGCGGCTGGCCCACCTGTAAATCGGTTAGGTAGCATATTGGCATAGCTTGTGTAATGCCCCAAACCCGAGTCAATGCAAACCGGCACCTAACCCGAATCCGGTTCAATACTATAACAACTCGAATCCAGCTCAACAACCGAATTCGAGATGTTACTGACCCATATCAAATAAACATCAATAAATAACCAAACTGAAGAATTAAAATAATCCATTACTATTAATAATTAGAGTGCCAAATCATCAATGTGCAGAAGTGTAGTCTAACATCCTCATAAAATAAATAAATAACCATCCAATCCAAGTGATAAAGTCTGGTAATAATAGAAAAGGTCACTAAAGCTATCAATCTCTCTAGTACATAAAAAACCAAATAAATAATAAAATCAAACTATCAAAGTACTCAAAAGTCCTCTCTCCTCGACCTCAAATCAAGTCAGGATAATAATAATCCTCTAGCGAAACATCAGCAAGCTCACTCTGATAATTCCCACTAGGATCCCCCTCTCGCGTATTAGCTGAAAAATAACATAAAGAAGTCGGGTGAGATATGACTATCTCAGTAGGCAACACATGCATGCTATAAACAGTTCATAAGTATTAAACTAGATGTTCATGCACGAATAAGCAGTCTCGAGTAAACAGGCTCGTATAAACATTCATATTGATCATGGAATGCAAATCAGCATATAAAATAGTTGAAGTAACAGTGAACAATATCTTGTATATCAAGGATCATGCTTCAGAAACCAATAACAGAATCCAATATAAAACCGGAATGTACTAAATAGTCACATCCTGCCATAGCATCAAATACATGCGTCCAGCATGTGAAAAATATTAAAGTGTTTGTGATCTCAGTATCATTGTATGACTCACAAAGAAAGATACACATTTGAGATGACTCCTAACCATATGCTATTACCACCGTGCGGCTTATGGGTGACGTTACTAATGATACTCAAACTCGTGAACATCACCTTAGATAAGAGCCGTAGTCATCGACTTATTGCACACGACTCAACAAAGTTGGCACGAGCCACCAGCATGCAATACCAAAATCAATACATGGAGATGGTCGCTTATCCACATGTACAGGGAATCACCAGCAGAGCACCGGGGTGTCCCTCCAGACATAGGACCCTCCAGAGCAACCCAACTTGCAAAGGAAGCGCGTTCGCACAAAAGAGTAACTCACCCAAATGATATATCCCTTAGCTATCTAAACAAAACTATGGATCCATAACCAGCTATGCCCACTAGACACCAAAAATCCCTAAGGACTAATATTTCTGTAAGCAATAGTGCCTAGTGGCATATAATGGTTAAATCTATAATTTCTTTCAATATCGGGTTAACTTGGTTTGCAATTTTGATATAGAAATCCTTTATATCATATTCTGGTTATCAATATAAATTTACATGTCTCTTAGTTAATTATCTCAAATTTATAAGTCTGATTCTCACAAAACTTAGATTTTCCCATTATTTGTAAAACTCGGCAATTCATACCCTAAATGCCTCCCTATTTTTATTTTTGTGTAAAATAGGTAATTTATCTTGGTCTCAAAACATCTTAATTAATGATTAAAATTGGTTGCAAATAGTTTAGAATTGAATCGGGAATCAAATTTGCAAAATTCAGATTTTCTACACTGAGCGCTCAGGATCGCCTAGGATCGCTCAGGCGGTCTAGGGTCAGCGGTAGTTCAAAACAGAGCGCCAAACTTTCGTCAGTAAGTGGTCTTGGGCGGTCTAAGTTTTTATACTAGCGCCTAGGATTGCTGAGGATCGCCAAGCACAGAGAAGTCAGCGATCTCCCGAAAACGAACAAACAGTGTTTTAAAACTTGATTTTTCATGTTCTGATCAATACTAACATACTTGTAAGATTGATATCAAGCTAAATACATGTCTATACAACACAAAAACATGCATAGAGATTAAACCAGTAAAGAAAACAAATCAGACGTTAAAACTGTGCTACTTACCTCTTACAGTCATTCCCTCTTATTCTCTTCTAAGCAATACTACTCACAGACGCAAGACATTCTCCAGATGGTGAAGAAACAAGACCAAAGTCCTTCCTTTCTCCTTCTCCTTCTTCTTCTTCTTCTTCTTCGGTCGTGCGACTTTTGTCTCATGCAGCCGTTGAATACTGAGCAAATAAAAGAAAATACGAAGAGAATACCAGTGTATCCTCCTAGAGCTAATATTCTACACTTATATGCCTATTATCCCATGTGACGCACATGCATCAGTCACAATGTAATTCGCTCGATTAAAAAATATTAAAATAAAAGTATCGATCTTACCACGATATCCCACGATCAGACGGTCAGATTTGCGCCCAACTTTGGATCTCCACTAATTACGACATCACCTACATCCATGAATTACTTCCATAGATTATAACCTTCAATAATATAAATTTTTAATTTACTTTATATTTAGGAAAATTCGGGGTTTTACAACCTGTCTTTCCTCTATTCTCTATTTCACGAGTCCTGCAAGACTTATCGTGAATGCTTGTTTTTATGATTTAATTGATGGATTAATCTGATTATTCGTTTGCATATTTAGAACGGTATAAATATTTCTTTTCTGCATGGCTACTTGCTGAGATTTCATTATCTCACATTGTTTTATTGGATTTGTTTTCAGATTATCTTGGCGAGGACGTTGCAGAGCCTGTTTCACAAGGGGATTATTTTGATTACAGAGAAGAAGACTACTTCATTGTGTAGGATTAGGGATTGATATTATTTGATGTTCATTTGAGTAGGAAGCTTATAGTAGATGATCATCAGTTATTTTAGGGTACTGTAGTTGAACCCATACTAGACAGTTTTATTTGATGGTTACTATTGATTGGTGGTTATGATTAGATATTTTGATTTATTTAATCCACGCTTTTATTTAGATTTCATATTTTCCTTCCGCACTTTGATTATGAATAAAGTTCAATTTTTGATTATTGTCTGGTTTAACATGCTTTTGGGCCACTATTATTTTAACACTTCAGGTTTAGATATGACATTTGGACCCGGAGCGTTACACGTAATTTGACCCATCAAAAGGGGTGGCCTAGTGGAAGAAGCCCCTTCTTTATTACAATCCTTAGAGAAAAAATATCTCTCTCTTTAAACAGATTAGAGTGGAGTGCCTCTGATACCAATTGAGATTTCTAAATCCTAGGTCATTTCTCTATGAATCTTGAGCACAATCAATTAACAAAATAGTAAGGCAACACAAGAATTATACAAGGAAACCCTAGACTTCCATCTAGGTAAAACCTTGGGTCTTTTTAGGGAGACCAAGCCTAAGAAACCAAATTACTATGAAAAGATGAATACAAGAATGTTAGATTTAACAAGAAATCACTTCAAACATAAATCTCACTCTTAGTTGATTCCACGGCACATCAATTCACATTTCTTGATTTCTCCAGCTATCTTGAAATCCTCCAAGACTCCTCTTCAACTTGGAATCCACCAAGTCCACGAACACCCAAGCTTTGGAATCCACCAAAGTCTTTGACCTCTTTGGAATCCACCAAAAGAAACTTCCAGATCTAAACCTCTCTTTGGAATCCACCAAGAGTTCTTCAAATCTCACAAAACCCTCAAAGAGGAACTCTCAAGAATCTCTCAATAACCCAGCAAGAGAAACTCACAAATTCTCCAGATCTTCTCTCTAAATTCCAACTTTATTGATTCTTGATGAATCAATCTTGATCCTTGTAGAAACCCTAACTCTATCCTTCCTTCTTGCAGGTTTAGGCAAGCACAATTCTCAGCAAGAAGATCCCCCACGGATGCTCTGAAATCTGGTGTGAAACAGAGTATTTATAGTCACTTTTCTGTTACCTGTGCAGGTGCAATAGGTTACAACTAAATCTACCTGCATCTTGCACTAGGATACAACACATTCAGATTTTTCTTTTTATAGTCAAGTCTTTTAATTTCACTTGTTTGCTACAAAACACTTCAAGAAAAATCATTAGTACCAAAAGTTTCTTGTCATTCCATTGTCACACAAAGAAGGTAATTTTCCCAACACTTGTTGCTTGTGGGTAAGTTCCTGTTGTAAAACCCCGTCCCGGATTATACCTTAATTATTAAGCTTAATTATCTAAAGTGTGATTATTAGACTAATTAAGTATTTGTGTTATGAAGATGAGGTAGATGTGGATTATACTTGAGGATTTAGGGAAATCAAATTGAACTTTGTTAAAGTTATTAAAGTAAGTTTAGTTAGTGCTATGTCTTAACTACAATTGGCTAAGGTATCCTTCAATTAGATCTAGTGAATTGGAAATCAAATTCTGAAAAATTTAGAGTTAAATGTACCTAAAGTACCTTCAAAGTATACTCAAGGTACCCCAAAGTATACCCCAGGTACCCTCCCGAATAACACTAGAAGTACACCTATACATTACCCAAGGTAACCTTTCAAATACCACTAAAGTACCTCTTGTATTACCCAAGGTACCCCCATTGTATACCCAAAGTATATCCATGTACTACTCAAGGTACCACCCAAATATACCTAGAGTACACCAAAGTATTACCCAAAGTACCACCCAAGTATGCCTAGGGTATTCCCATGCATTACCCGAAGTACCCCCATATATTACTCAAAGTACATCCAAGTGTTACCCAAAGTACCACTCAAGTACACCTAAGGTACCCCCTGTGTTTGCCTAAGGTACCCCCAATTTTGCCTAAGATACCCCACACATATACCTAAAGTACCCCCCAATCATACCTAAGGTACCCCATTTGAATACCTAAGATACCCCCTTGTAGTGCCTATGGTACCCCAATTGTATTCCTTAAGGTACCCCTTTATACACCTAAAGTACCCCATCATATTGCCTATGGTACCCCACTTGAATACCTAAGGCACCCTCTTATATAGCTAAGGTACCCCCCTTATATAACTAGGGTACCCCCTTTGTATAACTAGAGTACCCCCTTATATTACTGAGGTACACCCCTTACATTACCTAAAGTACACTCCTTGTGTTACCCAAAGGTACCCCCCCCCCCCCCTCTATAACTAAGGTACCCCCATTTGTGTTGACTAAGGTACACCCCAAGTTCACCTAAAGTATACCCCCTTGAGTAACTAAGGCAAACCCTCTTGAAACACCAAGGTACCCCTCAAATAACACTAAGGTACCCCAAGCTTAACACCAAGGTACCCCCTCAAATAACACTAAGGTATCCCCTAGCACACCTTAGGTACATCCTAGGGTTTTAGATGAATAAAAGCTTTGTTTAGGGCAGATTCGAAAAACCAAAACTTATGCATATAAAAGGGATGCCCTAACTAAAATATTTAGTGTTTTGAGGACCCATTTCTTTGTCTTAGACGTATAGAACAAGAGGAGAAAAGTGGGAGCTTGCTTGAAGGCTTGGAGAAGAAGGAGGAGGAGGTAGTTTAAAGAGGAGTTGCTTCTCCATTATCAAGTAAGTAGCAAACCCTTCAAACTAAAATGAATTTATCGGATTTTCGTACCTCTCTCTCCTAGGGTTTGATTAAACTAGAAGATCTCTTGTATGTGAGGTTTTGCTATCAAAATTCGTAGGGTTTGGGTTTTATAACAATATTGTGTATTTTTCTATTGATTGCTATGTATTTACAACCTCTAGTGATTATATTTCAAATTAGGGTTTGAGTTTAGTATCTTGAATGACGTTTTATATGTTGGAATTATGTTTAGGACGAGTTGGGATGGATTCTTGTATTGGAAGGTGTATTTGGACATGTTGGGAGGATGTATGATCATCCCATTTGGAATTAGAAATGTTGAATGTGGTCGGTATGAGTTTGGTGTTGGAAAATAGCCAAAATTTTGTAAGAGCTCGACCTGGCGATTAATCCTGGAATTGGGCGATTGATCCTGAGCCAAAAACACCCAAAATAGTCACTGTAAAGCTAATCGCGAATCAGGATTAATCGCCAAAGCTAATTGTGACTTGAACGCGCGAACGTTGAACTGGACGCGCACGCATTGGCTCATTTTTCACCTGAACGCGCAAACCTTGGCTTTAACGCCCGAACGTCAGGGCTAATCGCCCCTGGGCGATTAATCCAAGAGTTAATCATGGACCCTTTTTTCGACAGTTTTTCTTCCCTTTCTTCTCCAACCCTTTCCCAAACAACCCAAGCCTCTTGTATAGCACCCTTATTACATAAAAGACATTTAAGTAAACGTCCTATATATTTATTGCTCCATTTACTTAAGTCTTTACGTGTAAATAAGGTTTTACCCCCCCCCCCCCATTTGGAACCAATAAAAATACTCCCAATGCCTAATTCCCAATCAATAAAAAGTCAACTTGTCAGTTCATGCCTAAATTTCTAGTTTTCCCGATTTTTATCAAAAATTTCGTTTTGGGTTTGATACCCAGATGAGTGATTCAAATGCCCATAAAATTCTAAGAGATTTGTTTACCCTTCAATAGACTACGACCAAAATTTGAGCTTGAAACTCCTTGTAGATTTGTCTAGAAAAATTATACACCAAAAAGTCAACGTTTTTAACCAGATTTAGAATATTTTTGAGGTCTGAAACTTTTTATCTCGGAATCCGTTGATTTTTGGCATGGTGTCTTTATTGGGGATCCTAAGACTATCCTACTTCTCAAGTACGTAATTTGTGGACTTTATGGTGTATGTACTCTACTGTGAATTAGCTTTGGATGTGAAGTGCTTATTAGTTATTTCTTACGCATTGTGAATATTATTTGATATTGGTAAAGATATGATGAATTCTCTTATGTGAGATGACAAAGCACATGGCCTAGGGAATAACAGTGGATGAGTAGTCCCATTTGACACTTGGTATTTAATAGTGGACGAATAGTCCCACTTGACACTTGGTTGTGCATTAAGTACTATATCTTGGTTTGTGGAATGTGACATTGGTTCTAGTAACTGCTGAGAAATGTGTGTTCTACATTGTGGGTTCTATAGGTTTGCTTTACATTATCAGTCCTACCAGGTTTGTTAGCTCATTTTTATGTGTTACATTGTTTAGATGCTTGACTTGAGAATATGAATTGCCTAAACTACTTCTATACATTGTGCGCGCGTGGGAAACGCGGCACGGGGTAATTCGGAGTTGCCACCGCCTGATGGGGTGCAGGTGGACACCTGGGTGCCTAATCTTGTCTATTTAGGGCTTTTTGGTCTGCGGCTTGAGATTCTAAGTTTGGTTCTCGGTTGTGGTCTGGGGAAGTCCGTAGACACCCCAGTCCACCCCGTCGGATGACGGGTCCCGTGGGTTCCTGATTTGAGTCAGCTTTCTTACTTGGTTTTCACCCGATTCCTAATCCAGCATGCCTTTTAAGTTAGGTCTTTGGCGGGACCACCTGAGTGGTGTGGGTCCCTTTAGTTGATTTTATCTTTGCTTAACCTAAGTGATCTGGGTCTGTTTGGGTGGGCCCCATTGGAAGGCCCACGGTGTCCTGGGTGGGCTTGAGTTAGCCCGTGTGCCCTTGGTGGGCCTCTGTTTAACCTAGGAGGCCCTGTGGGCTTAGGTTAAGCGAATTGGTTTCACATTAGGGTTTAGGTTTGGAGCTTTAAGTGTTTTTCCATGCAAAAGGTGGGCCGGATTGGTTTGTGGGCCCCTTAGGTGGGCCCACATGGTAGCCAAGTAAGTTTAGTTTATCTTATTTAATTTTGCCAAAGTGGGCTGGTCACTGGGCTTGGGGCCCGTGATCCAGACTTTGGGCTTGAAAGCCCAATGCTTCGAAGTTTAGGGCTTGCACCCTAACTTGGTTCGATTAGCGGGCTTTGGCGGGCCCGACAGGCCCTAGCCCATGGTCCCTG
This sequence comes from Buxus sempervirens, assembly GCA_947561395.2. Lineage (NCBI taxonomy): Eukaryota > Viridiplantae > Streptophyta > Magnoliopsida > Buxales > Buxaceae > Buxus > Buxus sempervirens. Next base: position 33,566,466 of record OX387183.1, read on the forward strand.
CCAAACCATGCAATTCATATGTCCATTACACATTACAAGGCACGGGTGGGCCGCATTGGGTTTGGCCCGCCCGGTTCACTTTGTTCATTTTACTTAAGTTGTTTAATTAGCATGCTCTGGGGTTCATTGGACTGGGTGGGCCCCGTTGGAAGGCCCACTAATGTGCCAAGTTGGACCGGCTGGCCCAAGTCCCAAGTTGGGTTTCCGGGTGACCCGGAAACCCTATTGGTTCAATGGTGTTAGTAAAAATCATCCCCAAAATTCGGCAAGGCATCAAAAAGACAAAAATACACTCTTTGTGTGTATCCGGCTACTCAGGCCGGATACACAGGGGCCATAGGTTATCCGGCCTTAGTCGCCGGATACACCTAGGCCACAGGTGATCCGGCCTGAGTTGCCGGATCACCTTGAAATGGCCATTTTTTGGGTTTCTGCCATTCGGGATGTTTCCAGTGGGTTCTTAGGAGGTTTCTGAGATTTCGTGGGCCCCTTGGTGAGCCCACGTATGTTCAGGTTAGGGAGAAGCCACCTTTGGCTTCTCCTTCTTGGACTTTGCAGCAATGCTATGGGGGGGACTTGGGGTGATGGAGCATGGTGTTTACAGAAAAGAAAACAGCAGCCTTGACAAGACAATGCAAGTATGTCAAGGCTGTCATGCATGCCTAAAAACATGTGGACATTCATAAAAAAGCAAGGATTATCCCCCCAATAAAAGACCTTTTGCAAGAGTTCAATAAGAGAACTCATGCTTATATGCATACATGCCACCATATCAAACAACCAAGGGTAAAAGGGAGCATACATTCTTGGGTTCACCAATCAGAAAATAACCGGAGAAAGGAGGCATATGCTCCAATAAAAAAAATCAACAAGTTAACATGGTATGCATGCACAATCAAACCATAACAAAGACCATGCTGTTGGTACTCGGGGCAGCAGCAAACTTAGGGGGGAAGAACATCAACAAATAGGGGTTATGTGCGTGTTGTGGCCTTACCCAAAGTGGCAAACGAAAGGGAGGTGCGTCCAGCAACAAAAGAAAGAAAAAAACTGAGAAGAGAGATGAATAATCAAGAATGGAAATGGGGGCTTATGTCGGGATACATTGGAGTGTAAATAAGGGAGGGAACATGCTCCCTCCTTAAAGCTTCCTAACCGTGGCCTAAGCCGCCATGCATGAGCATCGAAAGAGTGCAAAAGCTGAGCTCTCCTGACTGCCAAGGAGAGCTCACGTGAACTTCCTATTGACGGTGGCTACGTGCCATGAAGAAGAAGCCAAAAGTATGCATACAACACATGCAAACTAGCCCATGCAGAACAAGAAGATAAGAAGAAGAAAATACCACAAAGAAATCTAGATTTAATATATGAGGAACACCATATCGTAAGGAGCCTTACCTTAGGTTTTAAAACCTTTTTTGAGGTGTGTCGGCACTTCCTTTGGGCTTGGATAGCTGCTGGAACTCCTCCTTCTCTCAGCAACAGCAGCAGCTCTCCCTTGTTTCAACAAGGAAATGGAAAGGGAGGAGAAGGCCAAGGCTTGGATGGCTCTGGGGGTGAAGTGATGAAGTTATGAAGGGCAAAGGAGGCAGGGCTTTCGTGGGAAAAAGTGGGAGAGGGAAGCTCAAAGCAGTCAAGAAAAGACCAACCCCGGAAATGAGCTGCTGGTTTGCTATTTATAGAAAACTTAATGTATCCGGCAACTCAGGCCGGATACACTAAGTCCTCCCCTTATCCGGCCCTCATGGCCGGATACACTAAGGCTCTTTTGTATCCAGTTTTCAAGTCCGGATACAAAACATAATCATTTGAAAATTAAATGCCGCCGCGAATTTGTCGAGCGATCGGCGCGAATCTCGCGCGAAAATCTCCTTGTATCCGGCCTTCAAGTCCGGTCATGAAGGGGGGCTAGTGTATCCGGTATATTTGACCGGATACAAATCGAAAAATTACGGATTTGCCCTTCGACTTGACCGATTCGACCGATTTGACACCTTTAGATATCTACGGATCGCCCCGTACGAATTTTTGATATTTAAGATTTAGTCCCTGAGATATTTTGCTGCGTTGGCTGCCACGTGTGCAGCTGCTGCGCCATGTGTGTAGTTTCTGGCTTTGCTGCTCGGAAACTTTGACAGATCATATCTCCTTTATCCAAACTCCGATTTGAGAAAACTCAATTGCGTTAAACTCGTATCGGAGCCCCCTATTTAATGACATAGGGCTAAGCATTTGGCACGGGGTTCGAGGAAAAGTCAACTCTCGGCTCTTCCTTAAGTTTGACCGCCCGCAGAACCTTCATCCGGACTCCGATTCCTGCAAACCCAGTTGCGTTGGACTCGTGTCGGGATTCTCTATCCAATGGGATAAAGCAAGGTGGTCAAAATTTATCTGATTAAAAGGTCAACTTTTCACCCCTCAGGGTTTGACTTTTTAGCCGGGTTTTGCATTTCTGGCTTTTCTGGAGCGCAAAAATGAGGTGCTTACATACATGATTTTATATGAATTGCATAAACTGTTTCCATTCATGCATGTTTGCTGCTTACTGGGACTTTAAGTCTCACGCATTTTGTTTTATCGGATTTTTTTTCAGATCCGCTTGGTGAGCCACATACTGGGGTAGATATTGAGGGTGAGCTTGAGCGCAGGCCCGAGGACTTTTACTACCCGTAGTAGGGTTCTCATGATCTTTATGTTATTGTATTTAGTTTTTTTTTTTGAAACTATCAATGGGATGTAATTATTCTTTTGGATATATAGATTTGAGAGTTATCTTTAGATTATCACTTGTATATGAATGTTCATGTAAGAGATAGAGATGGTGAGGTCTAGTTGCCTTTTTGTATATACAGATGTTATCATTTAAGGTTATTATACAGATAATCTTTTATCATATGCAAAATTGTAAATCCCATGCTTCTTTATCTTATGCACTTTGATAATTACATTGTAATTGCCCGCGTTAATTATGTTCATCAAGTTCTTTTGGGCCCATAAGTAGGTCTCTGGTACGGGTTGGTGCCGTGATAGGACAGACCTAGATCTGGGGCTCTACATCTGTGGCCTCAAAAGGAAGGAGAGTGGATTTCTGCGGACAATGGTAACTGTTAGGGGTTGTTGGTAGGGCAGGTTATGTTTTTTCACCTAAATTTGTTTGTGGAGGCTTGAAGAGTTGGATGTTCTCATGTTAAGGGAAGGCTAAGATGTCCTCAAATATAGCAGTTCAATACTTCTTTTCTTGAGAATATATCTGCTGTTAGAGTACTCATGCTTCAACTCTGATGGTTGAATCTTGATTCTTGGATAGATTTACTCTGCCGTCACTAGCAGTGTATACCTTCCAACATTGGGCAATGAAACTTTCATCCCATCTTGCCATTGTCCAAAGCAAGAATCTAAAGATCACAAAAGGACAGAAAAAATGGTAAATGAAAATAAAGCAAAACAAAAAACGAAAAAGTTGTCCTCATAATAGGAGAACCAAAAACTGGTTAGGGTAGGCTAGTTTGCAAGCCCAGTTTTTCCCCATCTTAACTGGATGTATGCTTTTTGTTTAAGAGTGGTCATAATGGTAACCGTGAGAAGAAATGCTTATAGACCACGGAAGTGGTGGCCCAATGGTCTTGTGGGTTGCTCCCATGTGGTTTCGAGGGTTGGAGGTTTTAAAATCAAATCTTCTTGCATGCAAGGGGTTCTTACAAGGTTCATTGTGCTTTCGTGGTGCTGTGGTGACGGCACCACAGTCCAATCCCTCCGTCTAAGGCAGGGATGGTTGGTAGCTATGGCTATGATCCTTGAAACGAAGAGGACAAATCTGCGACCGGGCCATCCCTACTAGGACTAACCCAAATATAGTTTAAAAGAATTAAGCTGTATATGGATTCATTTTTTACATTCTAATAATTTTAGCCACAAACTTTGCAACCTTTGATGCTCTGGAAATTTTTGAATAAACTTTAAGCTTGAATCAAATGGGTTGATATCAAATTGCAGTAATTTATGGGGCCACGCCAACTATATAAAGTAATACACAAACCAAGATGCATCTTCTTCCATGTCTCTTCCCCCCTTTTTTCCCTCCTGTCACCATTACCATTATTTAGTAACTCTGAAATTAACAAACACAAACACATACAATCACACAAGACAAAAACAAACACAAACTAGAACATATCTTCTGGATTAAGCTATATGTCCATCCTTGAAATATGGCTATATGTTTTCATGGTGGACTTCTTCACCATCCTCACATTTCAGTAGAGCTTGGACCACCATATCCATTGTTGGTCTTTTGTTTCGGTCATCCTCAACACAGGAGACGCCTACCTCAATCATGCTTGCAGCTTGTTTCCGGTTGAACTTTCCTTCCAATCTTGGATCAATTACATCCTCAATCCACAGGTCTTCACCATCTTCAATTTTCATCTTTGCCACCCTGATGAACTTCTTCAGCTCTGCTTCCTCCTCTTCTGTGTCATCTGATACCCAATTGGAAACCCGGATACCCCTAACTATCTCTAGAAGTAAAACTCCATAGCTATAAACATCAACCTTTGCAGTGATGGGAAGATTCAGAGTCCACTCAGGAGCCATGTAACCCTTTGTACCTCGGATCCGGGAGAAATTTGAAGCAGAGCCACCTCTCTGAGAGAGTTTTGAGAGTCCAAAATCTGCAATCTTTGGCTCAAAATCACTATCAAGAAGTATGTTCTCAGGCTTTACGTCGCAATGGATGACCCATTCCAGACACTCATGGTGAAGGTATGACAAACCTTTTGCTATCCCTACTGCAATTTTGAACCTGTCTTTCCATTCCAGAGGGCTAATCTCACTGCTGCTGCTGAGATTACCGAATAGATGCTTATCCAATGATTGATTCACGACGAATTCGTATACCAGTAGCCTGTGAATACCTTCTGAACAGAACCCCCACAATCTCACTAGGTTCATGTGGTAGATCCTCCCTATAGTGCTCATTTCAGCCCAGAACTCTGCATCTCCTTGGAAAACATTTTCCAATTTCTTCACTGCCACCACTCTTTCATCCCTCAAGACTCCCTTGTAAACAGCCCCAGAGCCTCCCCTCCCCAGCTCTTCCTTGAATTTATTGGTTGCCTTCTTCAGTTCTCCATAGCTGAACCTTCTGAACTCGCTCAAAATTGCCCTGTACCCATCCTCCATTGATCTTGGCAACCCATGTCTCCTGAAGAAACACCACCAAACTGATGTGATAAAGATAATTTCTAATGCACCCAAAGCTGAAACAAATGAATAGAGGTACAGCCACTTCCCCCTTCCTCTGCCCATGTCATTTGAACCAGGAGAAGATATCAGAAGTTCAGATTCACTGCTGGGGCAAATGGGATCAACTCCTTTAGGAATAGAGGCTTCGGTCGCTTCCACACTTATCCGCAGTTTTATATATGCAGTGCCTGGAAAGGCTGGAGACATGTAGCCATTAAAGAGTGCACTTTTTGTGTAGCAGATCCCTTTCCCTGTTAACCTATAGGAAAAAGCTTGGCAAGAGCAGTCGTCCAAGCACGACTTCATGCATAATTTAAACGAGATTGGTTCAGTGGAGTTGAGATCAAACCCCCAGAAATCTGTGTGTGGAAGCTCAACAAATTTTACCTTCTGTCGGTTAGTGCAGCTGTGATTGAACCTGGGCTTGCAACCTTTGTTCCAGTTACTGGGGTCGCTCATATCATAACCAGGAGGGCATGAACACTTGGGTTCTGGGGTATAAACGCATATTCCATTTCTACCACACAGACCATGCACGTAGCACTGCTGTCCAAGAGCTTCCCATGATATCTCCCATGATCTTGTCATCTCATTCAAACTGTAAAGCCTGAGATTACCATCATAATCCATTGTTAATCTCCTCTTAATCCCAAAACCCAAGTCTGAGGCACTAAACTCCATCTTGTCACTGGATTTGAACATACCCATTTCATCAAGTACAGCAAATCTGCTACTGTTGTAGTTTGTTCTACCATTCTCATAAATTGAAACATCAGGATTAGGCCAATATAAGCTAGAAATCTCTGGTCCATCGTATATTAATTTCAAAACGTTGTCATTATCAAAATAGAAACTAAAATAACCCGAAGAATATGTTCCTTTGGCCATGACAGAGACCAGTTTCTTGCTCTTGGTGAGGCGTTGTCCAGGCAGAAGTGTATCAGTCGGATAATCAAAGCTTTGCCAAAGAATCATACCTTGAGGGTTCTTTAGTACAAGATTTCCTGTGCTCAAAAGCTCCGCTCGATCGACGTCGGTGGCAGTGGTGTTGGTGGACCAGACAGTCGAACCATCTATGTCCTTAAGTACCATGGTGCCATCTCGCTGAAGCGAAATTCCAGAGCCTCGACTGCTGACAGGGTGATCTCTGTTTGCCATCCAAACAACGGTTCTGTTGGCAGAATTCGTGAACCAGATGGAGAAGCAGTAGGCATTAGTTCCCACTTCATAGAACCCACAGGTGAAGGACTTGTCTGAGGAGGTTAAAACGTCTGAATAATCTTCAACGGACAGAGAAGAGCCTCTATACAAAGACTTATGTGATCTTGAAGATGCAAAGTAGTTTGATGAAATGAGAACAAAGAAAAGAAGAAAAGCAGGAAATGATGAAGATGGAGGAGATGGGTTTGTCATGGTTGAACAGGATGGCCTGTACTTTGTTTAGACCTGGAAATTTATCAATTTTCAATTCCCACAGACATCACTAGTTTCTTCCATTTCGGGCAGTCCAAACAAACACTCTTAAACTTAAAATTTCCTGAAAAATTTTGCATCTTCAGCCCGTCTTGGTTTGCTGAAGTCCTTTTTTTTTTTTTAATTCCTGAAATCCCTTGGATGTTTCTTGTGGTGTAAGGCAATTTGGTCGTGTATGGCTCTCCTTTGGTCTCGTTTTCAAGTACGATGACTTATAAAATGGATTGATTTTATGGATTGAGATCCTCTACGGTTGAGCCCGTCAACCGTAAATGGGCTCAACCGTACCCCGTAAATGGGCTCAACCGTACCCAATAAAAGCTTGCCAACCGTAGAGGATCTCAATCCATAAAATTGGAACTACTTGATTAACGTTGACACCTTTACTCTTTGAATGGAAGATTTGGACTTCTTCCAGTCCCCGGCTCTCGTGCGGTCTAGGGTCTACTGCCGAGTGGTCCAAATTGGTCATATAGATAAGTAGTTATTATACACGCAAATATATATTCATATACATATATGCAGAGTAGGTGTTCTATTCAGCAATACAAGATGCGCCTCTGTAACTTCTTGAAGTATTTCCCATACAATTGGTTCCTATTCCCCAATTTTGCTTTTAGCAACTCCTATGTTGGAACTGGAAGCAACATGTTGTCTACTTGGACACGAATTACATATATCTAGAAAAGCTCTATTGCTATTTCTCGAGACAATCCACATCTATGTAATGAACGCGAAGGTCCCACAACAATGATGGAACACCTTGAATAATGGACATGATTGTTGAATAGAGACTCACGAAATCTTTCATCTTTGCCTTCAATTACATTTGTAAACTTTATTATGACCATCACTAAGTAGTTGTCCACAAATCCCATTATCAAAAAGTGTGTGTATATATATATATATATATATATTGGGCAGTCCGTGCGATGCACGGGCATTGCGTGTAGAGTTCAGTATGTCATGTACTCCACTTCTCAATAGTAGACTTATTATTTAGTAAAATAATTATAAATTAATAGGTAAAAGATAATTAATTTTATATTAGAATTTAATTAATTAATAAATTTAACTACAATATATTATAATTATAGTTATATTATAATAAATTCATTATCATATTTAAAATTTAATATCTTAATTAATTAATATATAAATTAATTATAATTAATTATATTAAATTTTAAATTTTTAATTTAATATCTTAATTAATTTTATACAGATAATATAATGAAGTTATATTTGAAATTTAATATCTTAATTATTTAAATTTTACTAATAATTCATTATAATATCATTTTATTATAAATTTATAATTAAGACACAACTTTAACCTAATTAGAAAAAGATAATTAATTATATAAAGCAATGAAGTTATATTACGTTTGATGACATATCATCTTTTCTCTATTACATTACTGCGTTTTATGAACTTTTACATTTAAAATATATGGATGAATGACCCTTCTCAAGAGGGGTCCACACCCCAAAATATATCCAGTCGGCGGTTTCACCAAACCACTGGATTTTGATGAGAGGAGAAATGCTGACAGTTAGATGACGTGAGCATATGCAGTGTGATAAGGGATAAAATCACCTTCCGCCGGGTTGTTGCGCAGATGATGCAGTCACATAACATCCAAGGGAAGCTGTTTTTTCAACTTTTCCAACGTGAAATGTCACTCACGTTTGAAACGATTTCAAGCGGTATTATTGGGTATGTTTTTTTTATAACGCAAGTGTTTAAGATAAAATATTACCAAAAAAAGAAAAAAGTGTTTAAGATAAAATTGTGTTTTTCTCTTGTGGTCAAGGGGATATGGGACAACATGGTCTTTTTATTTTGGGAAATTTAATTTTTAGTGATACTTTATCAAACTATTTAAGATTTAGTCGGTAAAGTTTTGAGTTTTAACTTTTAATATATTTTTATCAAAATAAATAATTTTTAATGTCATTTCACTGTTATGAATAAATTCTTCCAAAAATACTCTTATACAATTTACTTTCAAGACTTGTACAAATCATTTTAGACTTGTACAAGTAATAAAATGACTTGTACAAGTCAAAAATTAACTTGTACAAGTCAATAAAATGACTTATACAAATCATTTGGATAAGTGATGTAAGGGCATTTTTGAAATAGTTGAATTGTAATAGTGAAATGACACTAAAAATTAATTATTTTGATAAAGGTGTATTAAAAGTTAAAATTCAAAACTTTGTCGACTAAATCTTAAATAGTTTGATAAAGTACAACTAAAAATTAAATTTCCCTTTTATTTTTTTTGGTAACAAGACCGACCGACCGACCGACCGACCGAGACCTTTGTGCACGGAAGCTGCGGATATGAAGCTTTAAAGGGTTTGACTTAGTTGGATCCCACACGTTCAGCTTGGCGGGGACCTTGGGACGTATGATGCACGGACATCGTGTCATTCATGCGTGTCGCTGATCCCACCAACTCTTTAAAACCATCTAAAAGCTTTGGCCGAACTCCGCCAAACGTTCCACCCATAAAAATAACTCCGCCAAACGGCCCGAGGCTGTAACATCAGTCCCAACTGACCGAGCTTTGTCACGTCAATCCAACATGCCCTTTTATTGCAATTTAAGACTGGCAATGGCCAAATATTTATTTGAATCTGGCTCTCATTCGATTTGAAAATCTCAAATTTTGATATGACACAAATTTATGGTTTGAATGTAAATATTGGATTGAAATCGTTTGCGCATTTAATGTGCGGTAGACTGTGCAGCATCCGTAGGATGCTGCCACGTGGAGCATCCCACAGATGCTGTGCATTCACTTTTCCCAACGCATTTCATTTGGAAAAGTGAATGCACAGCATCCGTGGGATGCTCCACGTGGCAGCATCCCACGGATGCTGCACAGTCTGCCGCACATGAATGCGGTAGATGATTTCATCTTGAAAATATTGGATCCAACCAAATTCGGATTTGAATCTAAATATACTCATATCCGATCCGAACCGAAATCAACATATACTTTATATTTGTAAGACTCTGAAAATTTCTTAAATAATAAATTAAATTAATAATTAATATTTATTGAGGATTTTATTGATGAAGTTGATTTATAATCGTAGATGATTACATTGATAGTGGAGATCATGAGTTTGGCGCAGATCAAACAGTTGGATTGTGAGATATCGAGGTAATAATTAAATCTTGATGCATCTGTGTTTTGATTGGTTTGATGTGTGATGGCTTATAGTGTTGTGATGCACATGATCAAGGGTATTATAGTAGGGTTTTATACCCTAGAGAATACGATTAATATTCCAATTGTATTATTCTGTTCGTATTGTGGCTGAAGCAGATGAACGACCGAAGGAGAAAAACCAAAGAAGAAGAAAGAGAGAAAGAGATCGCTATTCTTGAGTCTCTCCTCATCCCAGAGTTGATTTGCATTCGTGAAGGAGTATAGCTTGTTGTTTAGAGGGAGAAGCAGGAAACGAGTGAAACATGTAGGTGACACACCCGTTTTGTCGTTTGATTTTGTGTTCTTGTTGTTTAATCCTAATGCATGATTTCTCGATTATATATATATATATATATATATCTTTAGTTTGATTATAGTTGAATATATATGTTAGAATTAATCAGAACGAAGAAAAATACAGATTTCGAACTCGGTTTGCCACAGTTGTATGGGCGCCTAGCATGACCGCCTAGGCGATTGTAGGCGTCCATGTATAGAATTTAGCCCGCTCACCCATCGCCTAGGCGATGGGGTAGGCATTCAGAAAGTGTACAGGCACCTAGTGGGACCGCTTAGGCGATCCTTGAGCGCCATTGAGACTAAAAATTTCAGAAAAATTTAATTGATGCTTAGCTAGGTCGCCTAGGCGACCGGTGCTAGGCGATCTCAACAGAAAAATGTGAATTTTTATAATTTGAATTTTTATTCAAAATAAAATGATTTTAAATGGATTTTATCAATTAAATTAGATGATTTGAGACAGAATTAACTACCCAAATAACCTGTTTTCTACAAAAATATTTGAGAATTTATTTTAGGTTTATAGTTGCCTAAATGGAAAAATAACTTGGAAATTAGGAGATTTTGAACTTTAAAACTTTTAACTCAAATATTTAATTAGGAAAATGTATTTCACAAGTCATGGATCAAATTTCTACAGATAGGAACTTAATATCAGAGATTCAACCCAGATAATCAAATTTGGATAAAATTTATAGATTAGAATATTATATGCCACTAGGCACTATTACTTATAAATTTAGATTAGTTCTAGGGAATGTTGGTGTCTAGTGGGCATAGCTGAAATGGATCCATAGAATAAGCTGGTTAGCTAAGGGGAATTTCTTTTGGGTTGATTTACTTCCATCTGTGAGCACGCTTCCTTTGCAAGTTAGTTTGCTCTATAGGGTCCCGTGTCTGTAAGGTCATTTCAAGCCTCGCTGGTGATTCCTGTACATGTGGATCAGCGGCCATCTCCATGTATTGATTCAGAGGCTGCATGCTGGTGGTTTATGCCAACTCTATGAGTATGTGTGCAATAAGCTGATGATATCTTAAGAATAGTATTCGGGTTTGAATGTCATAGTAGCTTCGCCAATAAGATGCATGGTGGCATAGCATTTGACGAGTGTCTTCTCAAAAACTTATCTTTCTTTGTGAGTCCTACAATGATACTAGTATAGTATTGTTATACACCTGTTATTGTTATATTGACACATGTGAGTTCATACATGTTCTATTTTATGGTGGGATGTGGTTACTTGGCTTACCACAGTTATAAAGGAGATTAATTTGACTTTAGCTAATTTGGATTTATGCTAAATTATTATGGACTTAGTTTCTTTTCATAATTATGACTGATACATGACCCGTAGAAATGATTTATTGTTGGTTGTTCTTTTCGTATGCTATAATCTGATTAAAAGATGCTTGCTTATCCGTGTTAGTCTTATTCGAGCATGAAATGATTACTTTTAGATATATAAATTGTTTCTAGCATGCATCGTGTTACCTACTGAGATATTCGTATCTCATTCTTTTTGTTTTGTTTTTGCTTTTAGCTGATACGAGAGAGGGGGATCCTAGTGGTGATATTCAGAGAGATTTTGCTGATTTCTTGCTGGAGGATTATTACTACTCGATTGAGTCGAGGTTGTTATTGGGGAATGGAACTTTAATATTGATGGATTATTTTATTTATTTATGGTTTTGGATGCATTGAGAGAGAGTGTGAGAGTTTTGGACCCTTTTTTATTATACCAGACATGACTAGTTGTTTTGATGGTCACTGATTCTTTATTCTATTTATGGTGATGTTATACATTACACTTCCGCACTATTTAATTTCTGTACTCTGATAATCTCAATTGAATCATTAAATTTTGGTCTGGTATTATTGATAGTGTTATTATGGGCCCAGTAGCACTTGGATTCGGGTTCGGATGCCGGTTTTGCATTGACCCGAGTTCGGGGAGCTACAATATTAAACCATTTGTAAACTTTTGTATAGACCATTATTGAACCATCTTTACTCATGTCTTGCTTTAATATTTTATGGCATATTAGTTTTGATATTAAAATTAATAGTTAAAATTTGCTTTAATAATTAAAATTAATTTTTGAGTTTTAGGTTCAAATTGGATCTAATTCGGATAGGATTTGGATTTCGGTTATTTATTCGATTGAATATCAAATTTGGACAATATATGAATTCAATTTTGAATTCAGATTCAGGAATAAAAGATTCATCGGATTTTTGATCGAATTCGGATATTGGTTTTTTATTTTCGGTTTGAATTTGGATCATAGCAGATCCATACTGTATTCAACCCATTGCCAGCCCTAAATCGCACGGGCATTACATCTAGAATTAAATACTTAAAACTTTAGAAAGTTGATTCGTTGTTTTTTATTTTTTAGTTTGAAAACTTTGTAACTAAGAGTTTATTCTTTCCTTAAAAATCTTAGGCATTTTAATTGTACATGCCATGAAAGGCATTGGTACCACTATTGTATTATCCAATATAAATCTCAGATGTTTTAATTTCATACTAAATTTCAAAATTTCCATGTTGAAAAGATAAGTCTTTACAAATTTAAAACAATCAAAATGGGGTCATATGTTGTCCGCTAGATAGCCCACTCCGTACTTGAACATTTGACACCCTCTTTAAGCTTTTCATTCGATTCTTTAAGCTCAGTTCTTAGATGGATGGCATCACTGCTTATGGCAGATTTGTCTTTTTTGTTAGGTCTTACGTAACGCCTCAAATTTGGGTTTAGGCAAAACGTGCACCAAACCTATACCCGAAGTACTACTGGGCCCAAAGTAACTAAATATTAGACAAATAATTTCAAACAATTCCAATTAATATCTAAGTGCGGAAGTAAAATTTAATTATTCAAATAACCATAAGCATTGTCTCGAAATAAACTCAAACCATCCAAATAAAATTAAATCCAAGTCTCATAACAAATGGGTAAAAACTAAACTCTCTCACTATCATAAACAAGTTCAATAATATGTCCATTAACATAAAGTCAAATCATAACAATAACCTCAAATAAAAGAAAGTAATCTAGTCTGGATAATAATAATCCTCAGCCACAAAATCAAGAAACTCTCCTCCCTGATAATTAACCCCGGTCATGACCTCACGTGGGTCAGTTGAAAATAAAACAAAACGCGGTATGAGATAAGAATATCCCAATAAGCAACACATGCATGTGTAAAATTTTCATACACGTACAAAAATAACATTCTTTTATGCTCGGCAAAATAAACGATTAATTTCACAATAAGAATCTCAACAGATTAACCAAAACATAAGTCAAGTAAATCCATTCATAACAGTTCATGATATGGCAATATTGTGAAAGAAACAATGCCGGCTAATCATGGCGAAATATCTTAATGTCATGCTTAACGTACAGGCAAGCTAAATCACTGTTGTAAGCACCTCATTTTTGCACCCCCTCTGAAAGCTAGAATGGAAAACCCTAAAAGACAGGTCAAACCCTAAGGAGCAAAAATTGACTTGCGGATCAAGCTTGAATTGACTTCCATACCTTGTCCCAATAGATAGGAAATTCCGATACAGTTTCAATGCAACTGAGTTTGCTAGAATCAGAGTCCAAATGAATAAGATATGAGCAGAATAACTGTAACGCCCCGGATCCAGGTTTATTTAAAAACATAAACTCGACCCTAGAATGTTAGGATAATGGCCCAAAACATCTAATCTAGACTTAAACAATTTCAATTAATAAACTCAGAGTGCGGAAATAATAGATAATTTTTTTTTTCTTTCAAGAAGCACGGAATACAAAAATGAAACATCCATTACCAATTCCTCAACTAAGTCTGGAAAGGGTTAACTAAAATAAAATGTACATCACCAATGTCATCTAAATAAAAGTAATCTAAAACAATTTTTCCAATACCAAGTCAAATTTATTAATATAGATCCCTAAACCTACACAGGAATAAAGTAATCTTCTTCCTGATACTCAGTATAATCCCTAGAAGTGTCTATCCCTGCAACGTTCTCACCAGGAATATCTGAAAACAAAACCAATAAAACGATAATGTGAGAAACAACATCTCAGTAAGTAGTCATGCAAATAGTTTGTAACAGATTAAAATATATGCAACGCCTAATCCGACTAATCACGATAAATTCAGATACAATGAAATATAAATAAAAGCATGGTGGAATATACTACAACCACAATAAAGTATCCCATCGAGTACACGGACTGAGGATAAAAAGGCAACAACCACCAAATAACATTCTTCCCACTTAGTACACGGATTGAGGAAGTAAATACCAATAACAAGCTTCCCACCGAGTACACGGATTGAGGAAGTATCCTGCCGAGTACATGGACTGAGGATAAATACAATTGACCAGCTTCCCACCGAGTACACGGATTGAGGAAGTATCCCGCTGAGTACACGGACTGAGGAAGTATCTTGCTGAGTACACGGATTGAGGAAGTATCCCGCCAAGTACACGGACTGAGGATAAATACAAATAACCAGCTTACCACCGAGTACACGGACTGAGGATAAATACAAAATAACCAGCTTCCCACCGAGTACACGGATTGAGGAAGTATCCTGCTGAGTACACGAACTGAGGATAAATACAAATAACCAGCTGTAAGCACCTCATTTTTGCGCTCCAAGAAAAACCAAAAATGCAAGCCCTGGACAGAAAGTCAAACCCTAAGGGGTGAAAATTTGACTTTTTGATCAGATGAAAATTGGCCCCCTCGCTTTACACCATTGGATAGAGAATCTCGACACGGTTCCAACGCAACTGAGTTTGCAGGAATCGGGGTCCGAATGAAGGTTCTGCGGGCGGTCAAACTTGAGCAGAGCCAAAAGTTGACTTTCTGCTAAAATCCGATCCAGAGACATACCCCTAGGTCATTGGATAGAGAATCTCGACGCGGTTCCAACGCAACTGAGTTTGCAGGAATCGGGGTCCGGATGAAGGTTCTGCGGGCGGTCAAACTTGAGCAGAGCCAAAAGTTGACTTTCTGCTAAAATCCGATCCAGAGACCTACCCCTAGGTCATTGGATATAGAATCTCGACGCGGTTCCAACGCAACTGAGTTTGCAGGAATCGGGGTCCGGATGAAGGTTCTGCGGGCGGTCAAACTTGAGCAGAGCCAAAAGTTGACTTTCTGCTAAAATCCGATCCAGAGGCCTACCCCTTAGGTCATGGGATGGAGGGCTCCGATACGATTCTAATGAAACTAAGTTTGCCCAGATCGGAGTCCGGATGAAGAAAATATGAGCTGATGAAGTTTCCGAGCAGCAAAATCGGCAATCGGCGCACGTAGCAAAAAGCTGCACACGTGGCGAGTTGCGCAGGAAAATATCTCGGGGATCAAATCCGTGAATATCCAAACATTCAAAATATCCCAGGGACCAATCTGAAAATATCTGGAAATATCTGAATAAAACAATATTAAACCTAAATATCCCAGGGACTATATCTTAATTTCCGGATTTTTTAGACAAAACCGCGGCCGCATTAAATTTTTGGCAATGATTTTGTCGCTCGCACCGAGCGACAGCAAGTGGGCGCGAGCTGGGCGCCAAAGTCAGCGGATACCCTTTTCTCCTTCTATAAAAGCCGCAGCAGCCTTCATTTGCAGGGGTTCGACCTTCGTGTGGTTGGAGATTTTTTTGGCCGGGCATTTTTTTAAGGTTGCCTGTTTTTTTTCGGCATTCTTTGTTCGGCTTTTGAAGACCCCGTTCCTCTCTTCCTCTTCTTCCTCATCAAACCCGAAGGAGACCTCGCTGTGGGTGTGGAGAGTAACTGCTCCGGCAACCATTTGTGCTTCAAGGAGATGCTTCCCCCCTCTAGGGTCTCGAAACATTCAAGGTAATGTTCTCTCTTGTATTTTTTACACAGCATATCTAAGATTAGATTCATTTGGCCATGTTTAGAAAGATAAGTCTCTCCCGGGACCAGATCTGGTCTTTTGCCTGCTTCAGATTCATTTTGCCTGCTTGCTTTTGTTATTGGTTTTATTTTAAAGGAGTATGTTCCTGCGAAGATCTAATGTATCCCGATAAAGCCTCCCGTTCCCTTCTTCCTTATTCGGGTTCTGTTAATTCATGGTGTTGTTAGTGTCTGTTTCCAGATTTTATTATGTTCTGTTAGTGTTTTGTTCCGGATTTGGGGTTCCGAAGAGATTTGAGTCCGGATGTTGAAGTCAAGTTGTGTTCGAAGGTCTCTTGGGAGTCTGGGGAACACCTGGGAGGGAGTACAGAGCTTTAAAACCTTAAAAATGGAGTCTGGAAAGAAAAACAGGGAATCAGGGTTTGGTGCTGAGCTCGGGCCCACTTGGCGCTGAGCTCGCGCCCACTTATTTTGGGTGCGTGGAGCTCGCGCCCACTTGGCGCTGAGCTCGCGCTCACCTGGCGCTGAGCTCGCGCCCACCTCGCGCTGAGCTCGCGCCCACTTGGCACCGAGCTCGCGCCCACTTCTTTTTGGGTGCGCTGAGCTCGCGCCTAGCTCGCGCCCACCTGGCGCTCACCTCGCGCCCACTTCATTTTTTTGTGTTTTTTCGCTGTTTTCGGTCCGCCCATTTCGCGCCGACCTCGCGCCTACTACCTGAGGTCGGCGCCTACCCCTAAAATATGCCGAATCGATATATTTTTGAAAAATTCGAAAAATGCCCTTTACTGTACCGCGGGGGGCTAAGCCCCCCGCACCCCCTTTGTTCGCTGCGCATCCAAATAGTTCCTTGGTGCGGGGAGGTACCCCACAGGGCCCCCGGGTACCTCCCCTTGGACCCAGCACAGTGAGCCAATTTTTTCCTGATAGAGTGTCAATCTTGTGTATTTTCTTGTTGTGATTATTACTGGATGTGAGTGCCATTTCCGAACCAAACCGGATAAACCAACAGGGTTTCCGGGTCACCCGGAAACCCGACATGGGACTTGGACTCCCGGTCCAACTTGACTTCCAGTGGGCCTTCCAACGGGGCCCACCCAGCCCAATAAACACCAAAGCATGCCATTAAATAACTTAAGTAAAATGAACAATTTGAACCGGGCGGGCCAAACCCAATGCGGCCCACCCGAGCCTTGTTATGTGAAATTGATGCATGAATTGCGTGGTTTGGCCGAGACCAAGGGCAAGGGCCTACCGGGCCCACCAAAGCCCACCAACCAAACCAAGGAAGGGTGCAAACCCTAACTTCTGGTAACTTGGGCTTACAAGCCCGGATTTGGACTACGGGCCCCAAGCCCAGTGTCCAACTCACTTTGGCAGATTAAAAAGATAAATCCAATAAAAATACTTGGCCACCATGTGGGCCCACCTTAGGGGCCCACAAACCAGTCCGGCCCACTTGTGCATGAAAAACACTTAATCTTCAAATCTGAACTTAAAGTAAAATCAATTGAACTAACCAAAGCCCAAAGGACCTCTCAGGCTAGGCCGAGGCCCACAAGGGCACACGGGCTTGACTAAGCCCACCAAGGACACCGTGGGCCTTCCAACGGGGCCCACCCAACCAGACCCAGACTACCTAATTAATCAAGATAAAAGCAACTAAAGGGACCCACACCACTCAGGTGGTCCCGCCAGACTTAACCAAGCTGCACATCGGTTTAGGAATTGGGTGAGACCAAAGTAAGCTGACTCAAACCAGGACAAACCTAAGGGACCGTCACCCGACGGGGTGGACCGGGGTGTCTACGGACTTCCCCGGACCGCAACCGAGACCCTACTTAGAATCTCAAAGCCGCAGACCAAAAGCCCTAATAGACAAGGTTAGGCACCCAGGTGTCCGCCTGCACCCCATCAGGCGGTGGCGACTCCGAATTTCCCCGTGCCGCGTTTCCAACGCGCGCACACCAGCTTCCCATCGAGTACACGGATTGAGGAAGTATCCCGCCGAATAAACGGACTGAGGATAACCATAAATAATATGTTTCCCACCGAGTACACGGATTGAGGAAGTATCCCACCGAGTACACGGACTAAGGATATAAACATACACCAATGAATTAGCCGCAACTGCAGAGACACAATTGTGCCAGAAACAAAACCACAATGGCGGAATAAATAAAATAGGCAATGGCCTAGTCCCAATAGTGAATCAAAATCCCACATACATGGAATCAAATACATTTCAAAATCATGGTTTCAATGGGCAAAATAATCCAGGTGTATATAAAATCATTTGGAGCTCAAAACATGTTCAGATAATCCAAATATAGGTGTAGGAACTCTTAAAATCAAATTTGGTTAAAAAGGGAATTGTTTGAAACACTGGTATTAAGTTGAAAAGCCTCTTAGGTAATATCTACCCAAATTCCTTATAAAAATGAATTTTAAACATCCGCCAGTCCAAACTATCTCTAAATGCTCTAAACTTGATGGTATAAAGGTTAAATTTGGAAAAAAAAAACAATTTCGTATCAAAAAAATAGGCTGATTGGCACATTTCAAAATCTGACAAAAGGGCGCTCGAGTGGCCAATGGGGCGCTCGAACGGCTAATCTAACAGGTTGTTTTAGAGGTTGGTCGCTTGAGAAATCGCTCAAGTGACGGTATGAGCAATAGTTGTTCTGAGTTTTATTTGCTTTCAAGTTTTTCAGAATTTAAACAGACAGACAGGGGCACTCGAACAACAATTCGAGCGGCCTGTCGCGGAACAAAATTTTTTTCAACTTCCGAAAAGTTACGTAATTCCTTTAAAAATTGAAAAGTCATAATCCAATGCATCAAAACCAATATAAATCATTCAAGAACACTTTATAAACATGCTAGAACAATTTTGAACAAATAAAACATCATATGAAACGCAAATAACTCACCAAACATGCGATTAAACACAGATATCGTCTAAACTCGAGATTCATTTTATGCAAGATTTAAAGGGACTACTTATCTCTTTTCTGACGAAGTATCCTTCTCCTATCAATCCAAAGATTACTTCTTAATGAACCCCACAAACACAGCAAAACTCCTTCACTGTTTTGAATGCTCTCAGATCTTTGTAAACTTGAAACCAACGCAAGGAACAAGTTTTTTTGGGTTATTCTTCTTACCTTAAACTCACACGAAATTACTCCTCCTTCTATCTAAGCAAAAATTTCACGAAAAGAGATCTGGGAAAGTTCACGTATGGAAAAGAATAGGGGTGGCGGCTGTTTCTCTTCCTCTCCTCTCCTTTTTTTTTTCTCTTTTCTAACGTGAATAGCAAACTTCTAATTAGGTTTTTATTTTTCTTTTTATATTTTCATCCTGAACTAATTAACCCTAATTAACTTCCTCCTATATTTTCTCCCAAACCAATTTGGGTTTCAAATTTAACTAGCCGCCCCTTTCTTCTTTTGGGATTCAGCCCATCCACAAAATATTTCTTTTCTTCTTCTTATTTCCTTTAACTAATAATTAACTATTTAATAGACAAGCTCAATAATTTCAACAATGGTAATAATAATAGTAATACCAATAATAATAATAATAATAATAGTAATAATAATAATAATCTTAGAACTAAAATGCAACTCACCTTATATTTAATTCTCCAAGTTCTCCAGGTCACCTTGAAATTCTTCGGACTCTGGTTCCCATTCTCTGAATAAATTAACAGCACCTCAAATTGTTTTATTTAATTGTTTAATTTCCTAAAATTCTGGGGTTTTACAATAACCCTAAGGGTGAAACTATAAATAAATGCAAAATTCTTGTCTACATGGCAAAGGTGCAAGACACATTTGTCAAGTGGCAAATTAAAGGACAAAAGGACAAAATAGAGAAAAGACAAAACATAAAAGAAAATATCTTGATTAAAATAATATTATTTCTTAAAAATATCCTAATTTAATTAATTAATTAAAATAAAAAATAAAAAATAGGATTCTCTCATTTATGAGAGAAATCTCACTTATTGCAGCCAAGTAGGAGAGAGAAACTAAAAATCAAAAAAGATTTAAAAATAACAGAAATATAATTTTGGTTCATATATTTTTCCTTGATTTTTGTGTCAGGATACTTTACGCCAATCTCTGACAAAAATCATTCTGATTTGATGTTAATGTGACCAAAATTACATTTCGGTCACAAATGATTTTATGTATAGCTGAAATATAAAAAATAGGATAACCGAATTGAGTTTTTGGTTACGCTATTTTTGTCTATAAAAGCTTAAATTCAGCTCGTTTGCAGGGGTTCAGTGATTTTACTCTCTTCTCACCCCTCTCCCACATACGTCCCTCTCTTCCAACCTCTCTCTACCTTCTCTAAGCCTTCTAATCCTTCTCGAACACCTCCAAATCACCTCTAATACTTCTCTTCTTCTACTTTAACCAAGAGGGAAGCTGAGGAGAATACTTGGGAGCTGAAGAGAAGTGCTCTTGCTATTGTCCCAACTTCAAGGAGCATCCATACACTACAGAGAGGGTTTTTAACCCCAAGGTGAGCTCCCCCCACCCCCAAATACTTTTTATGTAACATATGTGAGATTCCTTGTGATATGAGCATGTTTTGGTTGACTTAGTTGTTTCCTTATTCATTTTGCTCCACCATATCTCTTCACTTCTCTTTACTCTCTTCCCTAAAGAAGAAGTCCCATGGTAAGGGGAAATGGACAAACAAAGTATGGGAGGATGAGGGATTATGTTAGTATCACCTAAAGTCTCATTCTAATGCTTCTTTTCTATGTTTTTTTTCATTGGATGAAGGAAGAGCATGTTCTCCTTCGTTCTCCTTCCCACTTCTACATGTCCAATGTACCCCTTAAATCCCCAAGTCCCCTTCTTTTACTTGCTTTCAAGTTATCTCTAAGCATGCTTTTGTCACTGTTCCATCATGTAATGTGGTTGTGTAAATTTGTAGATTTGCATGTATACAAGTAGTGCACTTCACAAGCACCATCACCATGATCCCATGCTTACTTTTTTTGTTTTGGGTTATTTTGTATGATCCTCCCATGTACCCAATGCATAGTGCATATGTATGATGTAAGACCCCAAAATTTTCAAAATCCTTAATTAAATAAATATCTGAATAATTAAATGTGATCCTTACTAAAATATGAGAATGAATTTATATAGGTAATCACATGGATGGAGGACATCCGAAGTATGAAGTAGATCCAACCGTTGGATCATAAAATATTGGGGTGAGTATAGTTTTCAAAGTTATTTTAAGTCTTATTGGTTAGTTGTATGGTAGCTGGTAGAGATGAGATACATTAGATAACTTATATTAAAATAGGGTTTCTCTCACTTAAGGAATCGTATACCCAGTCGTATATTCTCGTTTTGTCTCTGGCGGCTGGAGAAGGAGAAGAGAACCTGTGGAGTTTTGCTGGACTTGGAGAGTTCTGTATGCCAGAAGGAGCTTTGTTTTGCTGAAAGCGGAGATATTAGATCCTAAGCTAAGGAGACAGAAGAGGAAGAAGGAGAGACAGCATTCTCTCGAGCGAACAAAAGGTAGGTAGCACACTGATTTATCGTTAAATGTTGTTTATTGAGGTTTTGATCAAATATCTTGTTTTGGAGTGCTGTATATATGATTTTGGATGTTATTAGAAATGATTATAATGTATAGAATAGGTTTTATTGCCTAGAATGCACGTTTTGAGTTTTCTGAATTAGCCGTTGTTTGATGAGTGCTCGACAAGATCGCTTGAGCGATCCTGTTAAGTGTCTCGCTTGTAATTTCTATTAGATCAGTCACTCAACACATCACTTAAGCGATGGGGTTGAGCGCTAGTTCAAAACTTATAAAATAGTTAGGTCGCCCAACATGATCGCTTGAGCACCCATGTTGAGCGCCTGTATTGTTTTCTGATCTAGACTTTAATACAAGATCGCCCAACCACATAGCTTGAGCGCGTGGGTCAAGCGCTCAACACAGGATTCTGAGTTTCTGAATTTTGAGGAAAATATCTTATTAAAATGATTTCTAAAGATATTAAACCTATGTACCTATAAATATTAGGTGTTTACAAACTATTCTCCCTGACCGTTTGATTAAAAATTATTTAATAAAGATTTTGGGAACGTTGTACTAAAGTATGTCCTATTTTGGTTATAAATGGATTTTTGGATTTCCAAACTTGATTTGAAATGAATCTTACTCCGTATAAGTATATTTGTAAAGTGTTTTGATTAGTGGGATGTATTAGAAAATCTTCATACCAGATTTGAGTATGTTGAGTTACTTCTTGGATAGTGTATAAGCTTTGGAAAACCCTATATACCACTAGGCACTATTTCTAATTTTGCATTAATAATGAGTGAATAATAGCTATTGCTGTCTAGTGAGCATAGCTGCATATGGATCCAAAGGGTTAAGCTAGAGAGTGAAGAGGATTTTCTTTAGTTGGTTACTACGATTTTGTGTTCGCGCTTCCTTTGCAAGTTAGTTTGCATTAGAGGGTCTTCATGTACAATAGGGTCTCATTTCAGATACCAGTTACTGGTGAGGTGCCCTGTATGTGTTGATTAGCAGCCATCCCATGTTCAGATTCAGTGGCTGCATGCTTGGGTGGTACATACCGAACTATGTATTTCAGATATTGTTGCTGGTAAGCGAGTTTCGTGCACAATAATTCGATGTCTAGACCCCATATTTCAGATTCCAGTTGTTGGTATCAGGGTTATGATTACTAGCTTCGCTCATAAGTCGCATGGTGGCGTAGTGAATGGCGAGTGTCTTTTCAAAGGCCTACGTTTCTTCATGATTCTTAAAATTTTCTGTGAATATTGAATTTCGGGTATGGTTTATGCACTTTGGGATATACAGTTGACATTTCATATACAATGGTTGATTCGACTCATGTGTTGAGAATTATAATAATGGGATAGTTGCAGTGATTATGATGGCCGGCGTGGGTACACAGATTTGTGCGTGCCTCTGGATGGGTAATTGGGAAGGTTGGTGTGCGCATGGTCGCACGGTTAAAAATGGGGATTTGGAGTCGCCACCGCCTGATGGGGTGCAGGCAGACACCTGTGTGCCTATGTTTGTCTATTTAAGGCTTGGTCTGCGGCTAGAGATTCTAAGTAAGTTCTCGGTTGCAGTCTGGGGAAGTCCGTAGACACCCGGTCCGCCCCGTCGAATGACGGGTCCCATAGTTTTCCTGGTTTAAGTCAACTTTTGGTCTCTCACTCACCCAATTCCTAATCCAGCATGCACATTGGTTAAGTCTGGTGGGACCGCCAAAGTGGTGTGGGTCCCTTTATTTGATTTTATCTTTTAGCTTAAAGTGAGATGAGTCTGGTTGGGTGGGCCCCGTTGGATGGCCTGCGGATTCCTAGGTTGGCTGAGTCCAGCCCACAGGCCTCTGGTGGGCCTCAATCTAACCTGAGAAGCCCTTTGGGCTTTGCTCCAATGAATCGATTTTATTTTAAAGTTTAGGTTTGATTATTAAGTTGATTTTCATGCCAAGGCGAGCTTGGATTGGTTTGTGGGCCCCTAGGTGGGCCTCACAAAGGATGCCAAATGATTTAAGTTATCTTGATTAAGTTCTCCAATTTGGGCTAGGAATGGGCTTGGGGCCCTTAGCCTAGGCTTGGGCTTGAAGGCCCAAGGCTTCTTGAGTTAGGGTTTGGAAACCCTAAGTTAGCTTGGTTCAATGGGCTTTAGCAGGCACGATAGGCCTTACCCGTGGTCTCGGCCAAACCATGCCTAAATCTCACCAACATGCTTCCGAAGTTGGGCTTTGGTGGGCCTCAATTGGTTCGACCCACCCAATTGGTTTGATTATCTTGATTTAACAAAGAATAAGTTTGTCAGGCTTGGTGGGCCCCGTTGGAAGGCCCACTGGAAACCAAATTGGACCAGGTCGGCCCATGGCCCATCTTGGGTCTCCGGTTGACCCGGAAACCCTTCTGGTTCCTCCGAATTGATCAAACAAGACAAGAAAAAAGCACAAGATCACAAAATAGCAAAAAGGCAATCTGGCAGTGTAGCCGACCTGAGATGCCGGTTACACACAAGGGTCAGTATATCCGGCATCTTTGGCCGGTTACGAACAAGTCCCTGTTGATCCAACCTGAGTTGTCGGATCAACACACAGAATGGGTTTTTCCGGATTTTTGCTATGGGATTGAGTTCTTAGGTCTTCTAGGATGTTCCAGTAGTTGCGTGGGCCCCTGTGTGGGCCCACAGTGGTGCAAATGAAATTAAACAGGTCTCCTCTTGAGGGAAGACCAAGGGAATAGGGGAAGGCCAGGGCTTGCCTCCTCCTTTGGACTGAGTTCGACTGAGAGACAGGGACATGAGTGTCCCTGCTTGGTCTCTTTTGTTTCTAAGATCAACAACGAAGACAAACAATCAAAAGAATCAACTACATGGTCCACATAGGCATATTTCATGTCATGATACACGTGTGTGTGTGTGCTCTAGGCAAGGTGGCATAGACTTCACATGGCCCAAAACAGTAATTAAAATGAAACATAGTCCTAGTAAAAGAGGCCACAAAAAAGACAGCAAATAAGCCATGATCATGCCATCCTAAGGTAGTAGCTAATATGCATGCTGTACTCATACATGCTAAGCAGTGCAACCCTATCATGCATGGATGACACATAGAGATAAGAAAGGAACAAAAATCCATAGAGAGAACATCACAAAGGAAAGGGATAGGGGGGTTTAACCAAGAAGGGTACATGAGGCTTGCTCTCACAAGGGAACATGCTCCCTCAAATAAATAAAACGGAGGGGCTGGCCGACAGCTCTCAAGGACCATAAAAATAATGTGGGGAGGTTGCTCTCACTCCCATGGAATCAATGCATGGGGTCTCCCTTACCTCTGGAGACCTCCATGTTACCACCAAACAGAAGAAAAACCATGCCAACAGGCACTAAGATCCGGCTCATGTTAGGGAAGAAGACATGTAAGTGTGAAAACTCACACTCCTTTTATGGCAAATGTTTGACAAATTATATCTTCTAATAAATCTTCAAGATGTGCAGATTAAATAATGAAAATTCAGTGAATTTAGTAAAGAAGAAGAAGAAGATGCTGCCACACAGCTACCACGCCGCTGGTAGCTCAAGGAAATGAAAGATTTTCTAAATAGAGCATTTCTTGTAAAGGCACTTGCGAAGATCAACGCCGCTGCCACTCCGCTGGCAGCGCATAAGTGAATCAGTGCTTTGAAAGTAAGGCACGTGCACTAGCGTCGTAAGGCGACGCCGACACGCCGCTGGTAGCGCAGAGCAAGATTGAAGATTATATGATCAGCTGTGCACATGCCGCGTTATCTCCTGCTAGCAGCTCGCTAGCAGCGCGCCCTTAACTGATTCAACCTGTTCTGAGCGGGACTTGAGTTCGCTTCCAGCCGTCTACCCCGATCGCACCACGACGCCACCAGCGCTCGACGCGATCTGAGTTTTCTCTTTTAAATAGACGTGCTGTAATTTTTAGAAAGGACTTTTTTCTTTAGATCAATTTGATTTCGGATCTTGAGGTGTTCAAGATTCGATCAATTATTCTTTAGAGAGTCGGTGATCGAGTGAGGGGGAGATCTGAGATAGATCGCCTGGAATTGAAGGTTGAGGATTCTTCTTCAATTCGGAACTTCACCTGATCGTGTGATCACCTGGATTGGTGATCGGCTTTGTTGGATGCATAGGTGGATTCCTACTGCATTGGATCGTCTCAGTGGATTCTGAGGTGATTGTTGCGATCTGGATTGATCGTGTTCTGCAGCTTGTGGATTCAAGCTGTGTTGCAGTTCGTGGACTCGAACTGTGGATCACTGTTGAGTAATTGTTTGCGATCTGGATTGATCGTGGTTTGCAGCTTGTGGATTCAAGCTGTGTTGCAGTTCGTGGATTCGAGCTGTGGATTGCTGTTGAGTGAGTTCAATTGTAAAGGTTAAGTATGTGCTCCTTTGTAATTGTCTTTTCATTCAATAGTGGAAATTCGAAGGGTTAGTCGCCTCATATAGACTCGAGATTTTTTCCTGGATCTGGATTCAGGTTTCCTCGTATAATTCTCTGTGTGTATGTTTCCGCATTGTTAAATTCTGAATTGTTGTAGATCGTGGACCTATAGAGTAGTCATCTACTCTTTCAATTGGTATCAAAGCCTATTCACTTTGAATTGCTATACAAAGTGTGATCTAGATCTATAGCATGGACTTTGGAAAAGAAGGAGGATCTGCCTCTAGACCTCCATTATTTGAAGGTAACAATTATTCTTACTGGAAAGCAAGAATGAGAGCTTACCTGAAATCTATCGATGAGCGTGTCTGGCTCTCGGTTTGTAATGGTTATCATCCACCTAAGATCACAACCGAAGGAGGTGTTGTGATCCCTAAACCTCATGATCAGTGGACTAAAGCTGAATCTGATCTATGTGGATGGAACAACAAGGCAATGAATGCCTTATTTTGTGCTGTAAGTGTTGAGGAATTCAGGAGAATTTCCTCATGTGAAGTCGGTAAGGAAGCTTGGGACATTCTTGAGGTCACTCATGAAGGAACCTCAGCTGTCAAGCTGCCCAGACTTCAAAGACTCACTACATCTTTCGAAACTCTATATATGAAAGATGATGAGTCGTGTGATGAGTTTTATGCTAAACTCTCAGATATTGTTAATTCGAGTTTTAATCTTGGAGAAAAGATCTCTACATCTAAGGTTGTTAGAAAAATCTTGAGATCTTTGCCTGAAAAATTCAGACCTAAAGTTACTGCTATTCAAGAGGCAAAAGATGTAGATACCATGAGAATTGAAGATCTGGTAGGATCTTTACAGACTTATGAGCTAGATCTAAATATTCCTAAAAGGAGTAAAGGAATAGCTCTAAAATCTGTAAATACTGAAGAATCAGATAATTCTGATGTAGATATGGATGAATTAGTTCTCTTCGCTAAAAAATTTAAGAGAATGTTTAAAAAGAGACAATCTAATCCTTCATCATCCATGGACAGATCTAATAGGAGATCTGATAAGAAAATTTCTGATCTAAGAAAGGAGAAATTTTCTCAAAATGATGAAGTTCAATGTTACAAATGTAGAGGATTTGGACATGTTGCCTCTGAGTGTCCCTCAAAGGATAAAAAGAAAAAGACAAATTATCAGGTTACTTGGGATGACAGTAATACTGATAATTCTTCACAATCTGATGAGGATATTTCTGCTAATTTTACTGCTTTCAATTCCTTTTACTCATCTTCTTCTGGTAGTTCAATCTCTGGAATTGCAGGAGATAATAAAGAGACTTTATCAGATGATGAAGAAGAATTACAAGAAGCCTACAATCAGCTCTATAAGGAATTCAATAGAGCTCAGAAGAAAGTCAAGAAACTGAGTAAAAAATTGAAGGAATCAGAAACAGAGAAAAATAAAGCTCTTGCAGAAATAGATTCAATAAACAAGAAGTTACTTGAAAGACATGCCAAAGAAAATTCTCTGGTAACTTCTTTAACTGAAAAAACTGAAAAATTAAAAGAAAAGGAAGCTCAGATTTCTGCACTTCAAGGTAAAGTGATTGAACTTGAGAAAGTTTCAAATTCAATTAAATCTAATGCTTCAAATTCTTCTGCAGGAAATCATCAAATTGATGAGGAATCAACTTCAAAGGAAGTTCCTGAAAGCTCAAATTCTGCTGAAAAGAGGATGAGTGTAAGTAATCAAAATAAGGAATCTTCACAGAAAATTTCTGCTGGAGAAGTAAGACCAACAGGTAAATCTTCAACATCTGCAAAATCTAAATCTGTACAGTTTAGAAATATTGTCAAATCTGGAAATGTTGATTTTTCTGAACATAGGTTCATACCTGTGTGTCATCACTGCAATAAAAAGGGTCATATAAGACCAAAGTGCTATGTTTTGCATGGTTTTCCTGAGGGATATTTTGACAATAAGAGGAAAGTAAATCAAAGTCAGTCCCTGGATTTATACAACAGATTTGATTCCCTGTTAAAATTGACTGAAACATTAAATAAGGAAGTTACAAATCTGTCAAAGAAACTTCCTTCAAAATCTCAAGTAGTTGATGAAGGTACTTCTCAGAAAACTCCTGAAAAACAGATTTGGGTTAGAAAAGATTCCTTAGTTGCTAATGTGGTTCATATAGCTTTGAAAGCTCATGATGTCAACATGTGGTACTTGGACAGTGGTTGTTCAAGACATATGTGTGGACATAGGTCTATGTTTAGTACCTTTGAAGAATACTTTGGTGGAAGTGTTACATTTGGTGATGGAAGCACTTCTCAAGTTAAAGGTAAAGGAACTGTAAATGGTCCTAATGGTGTTTGTCTGAAAGATGTGTTATTTGTATCTGGTTTGAAGGCAAACTTGATTAGTATTAGCCAGTTATGTGATTCAAGATTGTTTGTCAATTTTACCAGAAAAGAATGTAAAATTTTGGATAATTCTGGTAAAACTGTTCTTATAGGTGTAAGAACAAATGACAATTGTTATGGAATCATTGGAAACAATGAAAAATCTTTAAAATCTTCTGTATGTAATGAAATTGATTTGTGGCATAGAAGACTTGGTCACATTAACTATAGAGATTTGTCAAAAATCTCTAAGTCTGAATTTGTTAGAGGAATTCCCAAGTTTGGGAACAATAAAAAGAAAGGAATGTGTGGTCCTTGCAATCAAGGAAAGCAAATCAAAGCCACACACAATAAAACCAACATTGTAGGAACCTCTAGACCATTAGAACTTATTCATATGGACTTAATGGGACCTACAAAGACTGAAAGCCTTGGAGGAAAGAGGTATATCTTTGTTGCTGTAGATGACTACAGTAGATACACTTGGGTGAATTTTCTAAGAGAAAAATCTGAATGTTTTGATTGTTTTAAACAATTGTGCTGTCAAATTCAAGTTGAAAAGAACTTGCAAATAGGGAGGATTGTTAGAATAAGATCTGATCATGGGACAGAATTTGAAAATCAGATGTTTTCCAAATTCTATGAACAACAAGGAATTAAACATGAATCTTCTGCTCCTAAGACTCCACAGTAAAATGGAGTTGTGGAAAGGAAAAACAGAGTTTTGCAAAAAATGGCTAGAACCATGATGATAGCCAAGAAAGTGTCAACAAAATTCTGGGCTGAAGCTATAAATACTGCCTGTTATATAAGTAACAGAGTATATGTCAGATCTGGGTGGAAACAAACTCCTTATGAAATTTGGAAAGGAAAACAGCCAAACCTGAAATATTTTAGAGTCTTTGGAAGTAAATGCTATATCCTAAGGGACAGAGAAAATCTAGGAAAATTTGATTCTAGAAGTGATGAAGGAATCTTTCTAGGATATTCTTCTTCTAGTAGAGCATACAGAGTTTTTAACTTGAAAAAATCTGTTGTAATGGAATCTATTAATGTGTTAATAGATGATGAAGGAACTGACTGTAAACTTTTGCAGGTTGTAGATGAAGAGGATGAAATCAGAGATGCTTACTCAAGCAATGAAGTGGTTCCTCTAACAAAAACTCTCAAAGATCACCCAACTGAGCAAATTGTTGGAAATATTTCAGATGGTGTAAGAACAAGACATCAAGTACATAATGAGGTAAGATTTTCTTCTTATCTATCTCAATTTGAGCCAAAATCTTATAAAGATGCCTTGTTGGATGAATCCTGGTTAAATGCTATGCATGAAGAACTAAACCAATTTACTAAAAATAATGTATGGGAATTGGTTGAAAGACCCTCTGATCTGAATGTGATAAGAACCAAATGGATTTTTAAGAACAAATCTGATGAGAATGGGATAGTAACCAGAAATAAAGCTAGGCTTGTTGCTCAGGGATACACTCAAATAGAAGGAATAGATTTTGATGAAACCTTTGCTCCTGTAGCTAGGTTAGAGTCAATCAGATTACTTTTGTCTATTGCATGCTATTTGAAGTTTAAACTGTTTCAAATGGATGTTAAGAGTGCATTCTTGAATGGATATCTGAATGAAGAGGTCTATGTAGAGCAACCTAAAGGATTTGAGGACACACATCATCCTAAATATGTTTATAAACTGAACAAAGCCTTGTATGGACTCAAACAAGCTCCTAGAGCTTGGTATGAGAGACTCACCTCTTTTTTACTTGAATCTGGTTTTATGAGAGGAAATGTGGATAAAACTCTCTTTATTCAAAGAGAGTCCAAACATATTTTGATTGCTCAAATCTATGTTGATGACATAGTGTTTGGATCTACTTCTGAAAATCATGCTCACTCCTTTGCAGACTTAATGAAAAGTGAATTTGAGATGAGTATGATGGGTGAACTGAACTTTTTCTTAGGACTTCAGATTTATCAATCTCAACAAGGGATTTTTTTCTCTCAAGCAAAATATGCTAGAAATCTAGTCAAAAGATTCAGTTTAACTCATGCAAAACATGCTAGGACTCCTATGAGTACTAGCTTAAAGCTTGGAAAAGATGAATCTGGTAAGGATATAGACCCTACCTTGTACAGAGGGATGATTGGAAGTCTTCTGTACTTAACAGCAAGTAGACCTGATATATATTTTAGTGTTGGAGTTTGTGCAAGATATCAGGCTAATCCTAAAGAATCTCATCTAAATGCTGTGAAAAGGATAATAAAGTATGTTAATGGTACTGTTGATCTGGGAATCTGGTTTTCCAAAGAAACAAACCCATATCTGACTGGATACACTGATGCTGATTGGGCTGGGTGTATGGATGATAGGAAAAGCACCTCTGGTGGTTGCTTTTATATGGGTAATAATCTCATTGCTTGGTTAAGCAAAAAGCAAAACTCAGTTTCTCTGAGTACTGCTGAAGCAGAGTACATTGCTGCAGGTAGCAGTTGTACTCAACTAATTTGGATGAAACAAATGCTTTCTGATTATGGTTTAGATCAGGACCAAATGATTCTCTTCTGTGACAATCAAAGTGCCATAAATATTTCCAAAAATCCTGTTCAACACTCAAGGACCAAGCATATAGACATCAGGCATCACTTTATAAGAGAGTTAATTGAAAACAAAACTGTTTTGATTGAATATATATCTACTGAAAAACAGTTGGCTGACATTTTCACTAAACCTTTAGATCAGAACAGATTTGAAACTCTTAGGAAATCCCTAGGAGTTTGCTCTCAAAACTGAAACAGGTTCTGTTTTGAGTTAATTTAGATGTAAAATTATCTACATATCTGTTCAAAATGATCTTGTGTGTTCTTGATACTGAAATCTTAATTCAGGAAGCTTGAGTCTATGCATATTGATAGAAATGTCTTATAATCAACTATCATTTTTGTTTTAAACACTTTTGTGCATTGAAGTTTATTGTGTGTTTGAAGCTTGGATTCTATAGGCTATCACCTTTATGAAAAGAAAAGTTTTGGAAATGGCTGCCATAGAGATTAGAGTGAAAGCCACTGTTATTCTCAAAAAGAAAAAGAGAAAGAAGGTATATCCTTGGAATGAACTGTAAACTCAGGTTTTTTAAGGGTCCATGCCTTCTACAAAAAGAAAAGAAAAAGAGATCAAAAAAGGCTACCTATCTCTGATGTGCGAAAGCCACCAAAATGAAGTTGGGGTATGTCTATACTTTCCAAGTATGATTACACTAAAATAGCCTTCCATATGTATAAAGT
This sequence comes from Buxus sempervirens, assembly GCA_947561395.2. Classification (NCBI taxonomy): domain Eukaryota; kingdom Viridiplantae; phylum Streptophyta; class Magnoliopsida; order Buxales; family Buxaceae; genus Buxus; species Buxus sempervirens. Next base: position 33,598,275 of record OX387183.1, read on the forward strand.
GTAAAAGTCAAAAAATATTTTTCACACACTACACAAACATTGACTAATTAATATGCATATGAGCTCAATATCTTGAAGAAAATTTATAGTATGAGAAACCATGAAGGAATTTTGGGTCATAGATATGAAATGTGTCACATCTGAATTAACCTTGATAGGTTCCTTAAGATCAGTTTTGTGAATAAGTACTTCTTGGATTGAATAACAGTTGATTATCTGAATGATTTTAATTTAGTTAAAATCTTAGCTTTGTGTTTAGAAGTATGATTTTTTTTCATGAAGAATAGTTCAAACTCTTTTTATAAATTTTTGCCTTATGAGTGTATTTCTTTTTGAGTGTGCATGTGCACCTTCTACGTCGCTAGAAGCGTGCTGGTAGCCTTTCCTCTATTTCGTGCTTTGGAACCTGCCATGGTAAGCGTCGCTGGATGCACGCTGGCAGCGAATTTTTTTTCCCTATAAAAAGGGGAAATCTGGTTCATTTTTTTACCTCTATTTTTTTTTACCCTCTTTGCTTTTCACCTCACTCCTCGCGTCGTGATCATTCTCTGCCTTCGTGCCTTCTTTCCGCCACCCTGTTCACTGTTCAGGTAAAATTTTTTTTACTGTCTTCATCTTGCTTCTTCATTTTCTGCTTCCTAGTTCAGTAGTCTTCTCTCGTTATTCTAAGCTAGGGTTTGGTAGATTGTTCTGCCATTAGGGCTTTATCATTCGTTGTTTGTTTCTGTCTGTTTGTTCTTTCTCTTTCATTTTTTATATTCACCATGCCTCTTAAGAGAAAGTCTAGGACTGATTCTCCTTCCACATCTTCTCCTCCTATGAGATCCTCACCGGTTATATCTTCTCCACCGGTGAGACCCCCATCCCCATCTACTGCTGCTGAACCATTCTTTGGCAATGGGTTGTCTGATTGCAATGAGTTCTTCAAGCACAGGCCACTCCTTTTGGAAAGGGCCATTAAGCTTGATTCCTTTTCTGACTCACCTCTCTTCTCATTGTTTTCGAACAATGGTTGGAAGAAATTTGCTCTGCTCAGTGGTTTTGCATATCCTGAGCTGGTTCGAGAATTTTATTCAAACCTTCACCATCTTCATCTGGCCAATCAAGGCTCTGTTAAAGCCTATGTCAGGGGTATCTCTTTCGACTTCTCGAAAGAGCTTATTTCCTCTCTTCTCGAACTGCCCCTTGTTGATTCTCCTTCCTTTAACTTTCTTGATTCTCATACTGATCCTCCGATGGAGTCTATTATTCCTTCTCTAATTGTTCCGGGTGCTCCTACTTCCATCAAAAACAAGCCCAACTACCTTCCTCATGGCTCTCTTCAAGATCTTCTCCGGATCTTGAATCTGTTTGTGTGTGCTTCTCTTGTTCCCTCAGATCACCATTCTGAGATTTCTCACTCGAGAGCAAGACTTCTTCATGCTCTCTGGAACAGAGACAGTGTCTGTATTCCCTCCATCATATTCCATCAGATCCTTCAGTCTCGGAATTTAAAATCCAAGACTGCTGCTCTTCCTTTTGGCATATTCATCACTTACCTTGTATAATTCTCTGTGTGTATGTTTCCGCATTGTTAAATTCTTAATTGTTGTAGATCGTGGACCTATAGAGTAGTCCTCTACTCTTTTAAGACAAGGTTAGAAAATCCTTAGAAAATTCCCATTAAAATATATGTACAATACAATGTGATAAGGAACCTCACCTGGGGGTTCTTGAACCCTTGAGTAGTGTAGAGACACTCCTTTGAAGCTCAAAAAGCTGCTGGAGCAGCACCTCCCAGCACCAACAGCAAGCTTGTGTATTCTCTCAAGGCTTAAATGGGGAAGAAGATAGTAGAGAGGGGTAGGGTGGTCTTTTGGTGGTGCTCCAAGGGTTCAATGAGCAAGGAGGTATGAGAGTGGGTGGTTTCGTACCAGGAAGGGTGGGGAAGAAGAGGTGGAAACAGCCCAAAGGAAGCCAACCATCGGCCAAGGGGTTGCTGGCCTTATTTATAGAAAACTTAATGTATCCGGCATTTAATGTCGGATACACTACACTTCCTTTGTATCCGGCATTTACTGTCGGATACACTAAGCTTCCTTTGTATCCGACATTTTATGTCGGATACAAACACAATCATTTCAAAAATTCAATTTTCTGAGCGAATTTGTCTGCGAATCCGCGCGAATCTCGCGGGAAAATCTTTTGTATCCGACAATATATGTCGGATATGAAGAAAAGTGCGTGTATCCGACATATATGGTCGGATACAAATGGGATATTTACGAATTTTCCCTTCGATTTGACCGATTTGACACTTTTGGATATCTGCAGATTGCCCCCTGCGAATTTTGGTTTAGTCCCTAAGATATTTGGCAAGTTTTAGATTTTTAAAGATTGCCCCCTGAGATATTTTGCTGCGTTTGTCGCCACATGTGCAGTTTCTTTTCCATGTGTGCAGTTTCTGGTTTTGTTGCTCGGAAACTTCGACAGCTCATATCTTCTTCATCCAGACTCTGATTTAAGCAAACTCAATTGTGTTAGAACCGTATCGGAGTCCTCTATCCATTGGGATATATAGGATTAAGTAGCTGATTTGGGGTTTAGTAGAAAGTCAACTTTAGGCTCCCCCTCAAGTTTGACCTGCTTATATCTTCTTCATCCGGACCCCGATCTGAGCAAACTCAGTTGCGTTAGAATCGTGTCGAAATTTCCTAATCATTAGGAAGAAGTATGGTGTCCAAATTGCACTTGACCAAAAAGTCAACTTTTGTCCCCTCAAGGTTTGACCTTTCTGTTGTCTTTTAGCACATTTTTTCGTTTTCTTCTTTTCTTCTTTTTTTTTTCTTTTTGGTTTGATCAAAATTTGGGTGCTTACAGTTGGAGTCGCCACTGCCTGATGGGGTGCAGGCAGACACCTAGGGCCTAAGTTTTTCTATTAGGCTGGTCTGTGGCTTGAGATTCTGAGCAAGGTCTCGGTTGCGGTCTGGGGAAGTCTGTAGACACCCCAATCCACCCCATTGGATGACGGGTCTCATGGGTTTCCTGGTTTGAGCCAACTCGGTCTGTCTATTCACTCGATTCCTATTCCAACAAGCACTTTTTATCGAGTCTGGCGGGGACCGCAAAAGTGGTGTGGATCCCCCTTTTTGCTTGATTTTATCTTTTAACTTAAAATGAGATGAGTCTGGTTGGGCGGGCCCCGTTAGAAGGCCCGCGGATTCCTTGATGGGCTTAGTCCAGCCCACATGCCTCTTGTTGGGCCTCAGTCTAAACCTTAGAGGCCATTTGGGCTTCGGTTCAGTGAATTGATTTATATTTAAAGTTCCAGTTGGAGATTCAAGTGATTTTCATGCAAAAGTGAGCCTGGATTGGTTTGCGGGCCCCTAGGTGGGCCTCACGATGGCTACCAAGTATTTTGCGTTATCTTTGATTAATCTTTGCCAAAGTGGGCTAGGCTCTGGGCTTGGGGCCCTTGGCCTTAAGCTTGAAAGCCCAAGATTTCTGAAGCTTAGGGTTGGCACCCTTCCTTGTTTGGTTAGTGGGCTTGGCAGGCCCGGTAGGCCCTTGCCTGTGGTCTCGACCAAACCATCTCCTACATAACCGCCATGATACAAATCAGGCTTTTGGGTGGGCCGCATTGGGCTTGGCCCGCCCAGATTAATTAATTTGCTTATTTATATAAAAAAAAGGTTTGTTGGGCTTGGTGGGTCCTGTTGGAAGGCCCACAAGTGAGTCTGGTTGGACCGGGGTCCAAGCCCCATCTTGGATTTTCGGTTGACCCGGAAACCCTGCTGGCTTGATTGGTTTGGTTGAAACAAGTTACAAAAATGGCAAAAGGGGTTGTGGGATACATTAGACTTGAAGAAAGGAGGGGACATGCTCCCTTATTTAAGAAAGAAAAGAAAAGAAGAAGAAAGACATGGGACAACAACTTAAAGGATTGTCACAAAAGAAAACTATGAGTGAAAACATCTCTCACCATTTCTTGGAACTAAACAAGGCTCTCCCCTTACCATAGGAGGTTGATTGCATGTAAAATTATAGAGAGAATAAAGAGGAAGTGGGTAGACATGTCATGGTAAATAAAACCAGCAAATACATAGTGCAAGAAACATGCAATCTCTCATTTTTCATTCATCTTCAAATATATCAAACAAAAAGTACAAAGAATCTCACCTTGGGGGCTTAGACACCCTTCTTGGGTGTGTGTGAGCTTCCTTGGAACTTGGACGACTGCTGGAGAGCCCTCTTCCACCACCAACAGCAAGTCCTCCTCCTTCGGGTTGGATGTGAAAGAAGAGGAAGAAGGAAAGGGAGAGTTACAAGGCCTTAAGGTGGTGTGGGGATGTTGTGGAGGCAAAGAAGGCTGGAAAGGAGAGGTCTCGAACTAGCTTGGAGGGGGAGCAAAGGGGCTAAGGCCAGCAACCCTCGGCCAGGGGGGTTGCTGGCCTTTTTATAGCAAAATATTTGTATCCGACATAAAATGCGGGATGCACATAACCCTGTGTGTATTCGACATAAAATGTCGGATACACTATATGTTCTTTGTATCCGACATAAAATGTCGGATACAAACACAATTATTTCAAAATTTCAATTTTGTCAGTGAATCTGTCGGAGAATCCACGCGAATCAAGCGGGAAGATATTTTGTATCCGAAATATAATTTTGGATATGAAGAATAACCTGAATATCCGACATATATGGTCGGATACAAAAAGGATATTTACAAATTTGCCCCTCGATTTGACCGATTTGACACTTAAGATAATTGTAGATTGCCCCTTGGATATTCTAATATTAGTCCCTGGGATATTTTGAACATTTTGGATATCTACGGATTAATCTTCGAGATATTTATCTGCGTTTTCGCCACGTGTGCTGCTTTTTTTTGCCACGTATGCAGTTTCTGGCATTGCTGCCCAAAAACTTCAACTGCTCATATCTCCTTCATCTGGACTCCGATTCTAGCAAACTCAGTTGCGTTAGAACCGTATCGAAGTCCTCTATCCATTGGGATAGGGTTAAGCAGTTGATCCAGGGTTTAGCAAAAAGTCAATTTTTGCTCCTCTCAAGTTTGACTGACTCATATCTTCTTCATCCGGACCCCAATCTAAGCAAACTCAGTTGCGTTAGATTCATGTCGGAATTTCTTAATCATAGGGAAGATGTATGGTGGCAGATTTGAACCTGATCAAAAAGTCAACTTTTGCCCCCTTAGGGTTTGACTTTTTAGCTAGGGTTTTCATTTTAGCATATTTTGGTTCGATCAAAATTTGGGTGCTTACAGCCGGCAATAACCTCAGATTAGAGATAGTTCTTACTTGGTGAATTGCTTTTAATTGCATAATAATTTATTGTCGTGATTGTATCGTGATTACTTGTTTTCTTTATCGAGCATGTAAGCATGATTATTTTTAGGGTAAATTACACTTACCTCCCTTAAGGTTTCTGAAATAACACTTTCCCTCCTTGAGATTTGTGTATGGGTCAAAATAACACTCTTTCATTGAAGTTTCCGTCAAAACAGTAGTGATAGTTAGTAAAATAATTTGAACTGGAAAAGATTACCCCCATTTAAGTTAAATGATAGTTATGCCTTAGGCCATTAAAATTTTTGTTCTCATCTTTATGAAGGGGTAATCTTGTCCAATTAAAATTATTTTACTAACTATCATTACTGTTTTGACGGAAACTTCAATGAAAGAGTGTTATTTTGACCCATACACAAATTTCAAGGGGGGAAAGTGTTATTTCAGAAACCTCAAGGGAGGTAAGTGTAATTTACCCTTATTTTAATATATAAATTGTTTATTCATGCATAGTATTACCTACTGGGATATTCGTATCTCATCCGTGTTTTGTTTTGTTTTGTTTTCTAGTTGATCTACGTTAGGGCGACTTGGGGGTTGGTACTCGGAGAGATTGCTAATTTTCACACCGAGGATTATTATTATCCTAAGTAGAATTTTCTTGGAGGTTATTATAGATAATACTTTTATTTGTTGCTATATGTTTTGGATGATTATGAGAGTGAGAGTGATAGAACCCATTTTTACCAGACTTATGATTTATTTTTTATATGATGGTTTGGATGATACATTTATCCACACTTATTGGTTATGTTGATGATTATCTTCTGCACTTTGATATTAATTGGTATTTATTAGGAATTTAATTTCTGGTATTTAGTTTGCTTTGGGTCCAGTAGCACTTCAGATTTGGGTTTGGTGCTCATTTTGCATAGACCCGGGTTCGGGGTGTTACATGATACACCTAGCAAGCACACTTAGGTTTTATTCCTTTTTTATTAAACTCGTTTTACTATTCCTCATAATCACTTCATGGTAGCACATGCACGTCACTCACTTCCGTCAAGCATGCATGTTTAGTTTCTTTGCTATTAATATTGTCTCCATGCACACACACTCACCCGGCTTTCCAGCATGCTAGAGATGTTAAAGGCTTTCATTTTAAGTGATGTTTGCTTGCTTTGTGTGGGCGTGAACATGGTGTGGCTGCTTGAGACCATGACATGATCATCCGGGTCCCCGCTTCTCCTCTTGATGTGAGGAGGAGAGGTAGTCATTCCCACTACAGGAGGGACAATATTGGTCCCTCCAAGTTACAAGGATTTCATCCCAGGTAGAGGAGCAAGGCCCCAAGCCTTGCATCCTACTGTTTTGGGACTAAAAAATAAAATAAATTAGCATAATAGGATCAAATATCCCATTTCCAGACTACTATGGGTCCACAAGGGCCCACACAACCTTTGATCATCTTAGGAGACCAGAGAACCCAAACCCAAGCTAAAAATGGCATTTTGGTGTTTCTCATGCTTAACCGAAAACTTAGTCCAGTCAAGCATGATTTTGTACATAGAGAAATTTAATTTAGGCTATGCATATTTTGAGTATGACTGAAATTAAATTTCGGTCATATATAAAATTCAAGTTGACCAAACTGTGTTTTCGATCAACCTAAATAAAGCCCAAAAATGCCTATTTTAGTTTCTTAATTACTTTTTAATCTCTTTCCATTAAATCAAATAAATCCAACAGGGCTCTAGGGTTCTCCTATGACCTGAAATGGGCCTTGGGCCTACTAGGCCCAAATTGGACACCAGAGGGCCTTCCAATGGGTCCCACCCCTTCTAGACTAACTCACTTGATTTAAATAATCAATATAAAACCTATTAAAAGGCCATACCTTTTGGGGCCCAAATAAGGCCCAATTTGGAACATGCTTGGTAAGGTAGATGGATTGGCCGAGACATAGGGTGTGGGCCTATCGGGCCCTGTCTCTTTATTTAAAGACAGCCCAGGCAACAAATCAAGAAAGGGAAGGGATATGCATCCCCTAACCTTAAAAGCCTTAGGTTTTCTAGCCTAAGCCTAGGAGATGGGCCCCAAACCCATCCTGTCAACACCTCATTTTTGCACCTCCCAAAAGTGCAGAAAATGAAAACCATAACTGAAAAGTCAAACCCTGAAGGGACAAAAGTTTATTTTTTGATCTGGTGCAAATCAACTATCATACTTCTTCCCATTGAATAGGAAATTTTGACACGATTCCAACGCAACTAAGTTTGCCCGAATCGAGGTCCAGATGAAGAAGTTATGAGTTGGTCAAACCTAGGGGAGCAGAAATTGCCTTTCTGTCCAAGCCTGGTTCAGCTACCCAATTTGATCCCAGCAGATAAAGGATCCCGATACGATTCCTACGCAACTGAGTTTGCTGGAATCAGAGTCCCGAAGAAGAAAATATAAGCAAAGCTAGATTCGGGGACACAGTTTCGCGCTTCTGATAAAAACCTAAATTTGCTGCCATACTTTATCTCAGTGCATAGAGAATCTCGACCTGGTTCCAACGCCACTGAGTTTGCTAAAATCAGACATCGGATGAGAAAATTATGGCAAGTCAAAGTTTCAGAAAAACTGCCCACGTGACAAAGAAGCAGAAAATGACAAAACAAATAAAAATCGGGAATAAAATAATCATTTTTATAAAAATATCTCGATTTTTACATTTAAAATAAATATAAAATCGGAAAAATTCGTCAAAATGGGGAAAGATTTGAGTTCCACGCATTTAAGCATTTAAAAAACGTGTGCATCCGCATTGTATATGCAAACGTGTCGTGTCCGCACATACAATGCGGATCCGTCCTTATCCATAACGACAGCTGGCAGATTTATTTTGATTGCATACGAGGAAAAATTCGTCTGCACTTTAAGTGCGGATCAGGCCAATCCGCACTTAAAGTACAGATCAAACCAATCCGCATTGTATATGCGGATCCGGCCTGTTTTGTCTATAAAAGGGGCCCCAGCCCCATTGCTTGAAGGCTTCTCTTCTTCCCTTCTTCCACCCTTTTGTCCCCATTGGTCCCCCACGTCCAGAAACCACTTGAAGCCATTCCCTCATCTCCTAACCTTCCTTTTATACCCAAAATACCCCTTGAACCTCTCTTTCCCTTCTTTTCTTCTTCTTCTCCATTACAAGAAGACAAAGAGGCCATTTCTGGGAGCCAAGGAGGTCACTAGCTGCTGTCCACGCCCACTAGAGGGGCCACCACACTCCCAAAGCAAGAAACAACATTAAGGTGAGCTTCCTGTCAGCTTTGTGTTTGACATATGTTGAACTAAAGCTGTCTTGAATATGTTTCTTTTGATTACCTTGGGTCTATTCTTTAACTTCTTTCTCTAATCTATTTGCTCTTCTTTTGCATGTTATGAGAGTCCCCATGGTAAAGGGGGATTCCTCATACGAAAAGGTGGGAGGAGAGTAGTTCTTGTAAAGGAAAAGTCTTAGTTAAACTTGGATCTCACCCTTTTGTTTTTGTTGATTTATTTATCTTTATTAAAGAGGGGTTTGTCCTCTTCTCTAATCTGCTGTACCCCTAATTTCTCCCCCTCTTTCCCTTCACCTAAGTAATATTTTTGTTACCTCTTGGAATGCTTGCTTGCTTTATAGGCTTTCCATGTCATGCATGCGTATCATAAGCATTTTGCACTCATCAAGTCACCCACTTCTATCCATTGTTTACATGTTTCTTTACATGAATAGGGAGTAAGCACTATATATGAAGATGAACAGCATGTGTAAAGGTATAACTAGGACTCTTTTTTATGCATAAATAGTAGTAGAGGACATTTTTATAGCATGGTTTTGCCATTAGTCCATGTGCATGATCACCTTGGAGCATACATTTAAAATATCCCATTTGCTATCCACTGTTTTTAAATGCTCTATACCATCATTTGCATACATATTCACTATTGTGATTTACTTCATATGCTTGATTCTGTTGGTTGATCGAGCATGAGGATGGATTGGTTGAATGGAGTTGGATCTAGACCTTTCAGGCCGTCTACCTCCTTCCTTCATGAGGGAAAGGGAGGGAACATTTTTGACACCAAACAGGGACTTCTAGAGTCCTTGTTTTAAGGCTCTAATGACCGTTCAGGAGCAAGAATCCTTTCCACTTCGGAAAACTCCTTGAAATGGCGGTTTTGGCCGAAAATGAGCACTAATACCATTGTGGGTTTGCTCAGAGACCCACAGCAAGTTGCGAACACCCTTGAGAAGGAGGCGAATGAGACCTCATCGGAGTTTTGGCCATTCTGGGTTTTCGGGCCAGGTCCGCATACACAGTGCGGACCAGGCCCAACCGCACTCTATGTGCGGACAGGTCTGGTCCGCATAGGTTATGTGGACAGACCTGTTAAGCCTTCAACTTTCGTTTCTTTGGGGCTAGGCCCACCCGATCCGACCTGCATCCGATTAATCAAAGCCCTTAGGGTCTCTAGGTCAACCCAGACCCTTATCTTGTGCCACTTGGGCCCAATAAAGCTTTGTGGGCCTTCCAACAGGGCCCAAATTCAATTCGGCCCAAACCAAGGTCCATTTTAATGGGCCCAAAGGCCATTTCGATAATCACCCATCTGCTAACCCCAAGCCCAATGGGCCTTAAAAGCTTTAACCCACTAGTCTTTGTAAAATATAACTAAATCCCAAAATTAAACAACCAAAGCCAATAAAAAGGGTTATCCAACGTAACCCTAGATGGGCCTTGGGCTTGACTTGAGCCCAACGCGGTTTCCAATAGGCCTTCCAATGGGGCCCATATTAGACCCACTTCACCAAAGAATAAAAAGATAAAATCAATAAAAGTAGGGGACCCACACCTTTGGTGGTCCTCATTCAGACCTGAAAATGTGTGCATGGTTGGCTTAAGAAATAGGGTGAGATAAGTTGATTTGAACCAGGGAGACCCGAGGGACCTGTCAACTGATGGGGCGGACCAAGGTTTCTTCGAACTTCCCCGGACCATAACCGAGAACTTAGCCAAAATCTCTAAAAAGCCTCAGACCATTCAAAATAGACCTTTATAGGTACCCAGGTGTTTGCCTGCACACTGTACGCACCTCATTTTTGCACCCCCCCAAAAAAAGCCCGAAAGCAAAACCCTAAAAGCCAGGTCAAAACCATAAGGAGCAGAAAGTGACTTTGTGGTTGAGCTCAAATTGATTTCTATATTCTATCCCAATGAGTAGAGAATCCCGACACGGTTCCAACGCAATTAAGTTTGCAGGAATCGGGGCTTTGATGGAGAAGATTTGAGAAAAACAGTCCCATGGGCAAATTAGTCAGAGTTTAAAACGTCTTAATTAAGTTAATCAAGATGAATAAAAAATACATAAATTGGAGAGGCTTGATTCACTCGAGTGGGTGGCTGAGTCACCTCAGCCGTCAACTCAACCATAATGAGGGGAGTTCGCTACCGCATATGGTGTGCGGTTGATTTTTTTCGACCACCGTCTGCACGAGCCAATCGCAGCGCGTAGTGGAAAAAAGCAACCGCACTTACAGTGCGGTTGGCTTTTTGTCAGTCTACGCCTGCGGCAATTTGTCCCCTAGTTAATGCTGAAAAGACGTGGCCAAACCGCACTACATGTGCGGTTTCGACCAAACCGCATTATATGTGCGGTTTTGTCTCTGTGTTCTATAAATAGAAAATCCGAACAATATACAGGGGTTGGCTGCCATTTTAGGTTTTTCCACTGCTTCTTCCCCTTCATCTCTGGTTCGAAATCTTTCCCTTTAGCCCCTTTGCTTCCTAAACCCTTCAAAGATCCATCCAAGACTATTCTACCCCCTTGTTCCCTTCTTCTCCCTCATTCCTTTACTCAAACAAAGGAGGAGGTTGCTGTTGGCGCCAAGAGGAGCTGCTCCAGCCCTTGTCTCTACTTCAAGGAGGTTCAACATCTCATTCTAGGGTTGGTAAACCCCAAGGTGAGCTTTGTCATTAAGTTTTATTCCACATATATGAACATAAGCATGAAGTAGGCATGTTGAGATGTCCTACATTTTTAGTATGTTATTATGGTTGTTCATATCATGTTAGTATATGTTTTTTCTCGTATTCTTCGTTATTTTGAGTAAGGGATGGACCCCATGGTAAGGGGAATATACATGGCTTCAAAGAAAAGGAGAGAGAGTCCCCTTTATGTTGTTTTAATGGTGTGGTTATGTTGCTGTTGTGTCACCATCTACTGCTCATTTGAATTTGGGGGGAGCTTGTTCCCCCCTTTGTTCGCTTGTCTTTCGTATCCCATCTTAACCTCCCCCTCTTTCCCTTCGTTAAATGGTCTTGTTTGCATGATTTTGTGTTTTTTTTTTTAGCATGAAAGTAATGATAGGGTTTATTAGCTTGTTAAGGTTAGATCACAGGTGCTTTGTTACTTGGTAAGTATGCTTTCTAGTGTTTGCATGTTAATACTCTCTAGCTACCGTTATAGGCAATAAGCATGCTTTTCCTTTCAGCATTTGCATATGCATTATACATGCCCTCATGAAATATCCATTTTCCCATTAGAAGCATGCTAGGTTTGGTTGTTTGATTTACGTTTGTTTTGCATTGTTTATTGCTGCTATGTGGAAGATGAAGAACCAAAACAGGGACACTTAGGTCCCTGTCCCACTGCCGAACCCCCAAGGAGCCTAGTAACCCAAAGCCCACATGAAAAAATGTATTTTGGGCTTTCTGGGTTGAAACCGCAAACACAGAGCGGTTCGACCTTGGCCGTACAATATGTGCGGTCAGGGCCAAACCGCACCTGCTCTGCGGTTAGGCCCAGTAAACCCTCATTTCTGTTTCTTTTGAGCCTAAACCTTACTTGGCATCCCATGGGCCTTCCAACGGGGCCCATTTCAGACCCACATCATCTGGATAAAAAGATAAAAAATCAAATAAAAGAAGGGGACCCACACTACTTTGGTGGTCCCCACCTAGACCTAAAATGAGTGTGCATGCTGGTTTTGGAATTAGGTGAGTGAAAACCAAGTTGACTCAAACTAGGGAAACCAATGGGACCTGTCACTCGACTGGGTGGACTGAGGTGTCTACGGACTTCCCTGGACCGTAACTGAGCCCTTTCTCAGAATCTCAAGCTGCAGACCAAAATAGACATCTTTAGGGCATCTAGGTGTCTGTCTGCACCCCATCAGGCAGGGACGACTCCCCTTTTCCCGTTTTACCCTCTCCCGCGCTCCTGCGCGCCTCGCCCGTGCAGCGTTCCAACGTGCGCACAGCCTGGCGACTCCGCTAGGGACTTCTCAACCCAGTTGAACGCTGGTTAGGAAAAGAGTCAACTCACCTAGTTTAGTGCATAGCACTGAACCACAAGCACACATTATGCACTCACCACATCGTGGATGTCTTACTGCTTTTTGATATAAACTGCGTGGGGTGACACGCACGAGGGACTCTGCGTGAATGATCCGACTTGAATGGATATATGATGGAATTGTGAATTCTCTTCTTTACCAAAACCTAGACCTCTCTAGCAGCCACCCTTCTTCACCGTATAAACAACTTTTGGGATGATATTAGCCTCACGCGCCTCTGGCTTGCCGGGGAGAAGTGAAGGTAAAACATCCCCCCAAGTTACTGGATCCCTATAGTGCCGCTGGTTTCTTACCATGGTACGTGAGGGGTCTTGGACCTGGCATAGACCCTTGTAAGTGTTTGTCTCGGGCTGGGTACCCTTTTTTCCACCCAGCGTTCTGATGCACATTTGTGATGAATGTGATTGTGAATGATGATACAAGAGAAATAAAATCAATCTAAAATCCAAGAGTCCATCAGGGGCAGCAACCCCCTACCCTCTTTGCATCAAATTGAGTGGACCCTAGACTCTGGGCTATCTCAGCCATAAATTAGAAAGACAACCTAAATTTGATCAGGGGAACTACCCCAGATCCATGTATTGAGTCCTGTAAGCCATGGGCCTTGACCCATTTGAGTCCGCAGGAAGCACACTAAGTCCAGATCAGTCCTCAAGCAGACGAAAGCCGGCCAGATCAGAAAAAGCAGATGAAAGCAAGCCAGATCAGAGCAAGGGCATCAAACCCCAGATTTAGGAATTTGGCCGACCCGCCTTGAAGCAAATTTGTATCCTTCCTTTTGGCTCCCAACAGCCTTAAGGATGAACCCTTTACAGATTTCTGTGAATATCATGTAATTTTCGCCCTCCCGGCAAGTTGTAAATTCTTTTGGTCTGACACCTGAACTCAAAGGCAGATGAAAGAACAGATGAAAGAAAAACTGACCGGGACTCAGATGTGCTTCCTTACACAAGTATGTCTAGGAATCGTGCCCTGCGAGGCACCAATCTTTTTAGGGCTGTGCACACACCCTTTTTGATGTACTTTTTCATATTCATTTTTGGATATAGGTTTTTTGAATGGTAATATCATTTAGCCTTTGCTTTAATTTTGTGTATACATTTTCATGCATCAAGTGCACACACTTCAAGATCATCTACATAAGCATGCATAATCAGATCATTTCCAAAGAGAAATTCCTAAAAAATTTCAAGATCAAAGTTGCCTCTGAGTTTGCATCAAACTTGCATCGGGGCTCAGTAGAAACCATTTTGCGTTTCTGCTGTTCTGAAACCATTCTGTGTTTTCCAAAATCAGGGACTCTCCCTCTCTCTCCTAAAATCAGGGACTACTCCTCGAGTTTCCCAGAAATCAACTCTTGCAGTTTCTGGAGATCAAAACCAGGGACTTTCCCCTTGCCTCTGAATGCCAAAATCTTAGTAGGAACCATTTCATGTTTCTGCTGCTCTGAAACCATTTCGTGTTTCCCAAATCTGAAACCATTTCGTGTTTCCCAAATCTGGAACCATTTCTTGTTCCCAAATCTGAAACCATTTCGTGTTTCCCAAATCTGAAACCATTTCGTGTTTCCCAACATGCATCATGTTTCACTACCATATGAATTCTTTATACTAATTTGGTCTTTTTGTTGCCCAAGGTTTGAAGATTGCGCCTCGCAACCCGTACCTTTTGCATTCCAGAAGAAGACTACAAATGGATCCTACTGAAGGACGAGCACCGCATCCACTTCCACCCCAGGAACAAGAGAAACTAGAAGACCGCCCAATGATCACGGGTCTGAACTAGCAGATGGCCAACATATCGGCTATGATGGCAAACATGATGCAGCAAATGGAAAGGCTGCAAACACCACCACAGTTTGTGCAGTCGCAGCAACAGATGCCAATACCTCCACAGCAGCCGGTGCCTCCCCAAGAGCCACCAGTACCACCACCACAGCAATTGGCTCCTCAACCATTGCCAATCATGCCAGAGTAGCCACCACCTGCCGTTCCACAACTGAACCTGCAGCCACCAGAGCAACAAATTCCACAACATTTGCCAGTTCAACTAGAGCAGCCGTTACAAATTCCGGCACCCCCTGCTATTCCACGACAATCGGTAATGCCACAAGGAATGGAGCGTGAAGAAAAAGAGTGGTATAGAGCACAGGAGGTAGCAAGTGTCACAGCCCAGATGCAAGCAGATTTGCAAGCACTGAAGGAACAAATGTTGAACGCAAATCAAGGCCCCATGCCGAGGGAAGCTTCACTAGATAGGGTGGGATTTTTCCCGAATCTACAACTCCCACCAAAGTTTAAGTGTCCGGACTTTGTAAAGTTCGATGAAAGTGGGTGCCCATTGTCTCACATCAGAGCATACCATGGGGACATGTGCCAGTATGCTTACGACGAAAGGATTATGGTCCAGTTCTTTCAGCACTCGCTAACGAGATCAACATAGAAATAGTTCACTAGCTTGGACAGGAAACAGATCAGAACTTGCGATGATCTTGCAAGCATGTTCCTTGAGCACTTTAAATTCAACACTGAGATCCTGCCTACTCGAATGGAATTGCAAAAGATAACCAAGAAGAGCACCGAATCCATTCGTGAATATGCGAAGAGATGGCGGAAAATGGCAGCAATGGTCCAACCTCCCATGTTGGAAAAAGAAATAGTGACGTTGTTCATCTCGACACTAAGGCAGTCGTACTACACTCTGCTACTGGGGCAATGTGCTGCGAGTTTCGCTGATCTTGTTTTAGTGGCAGACAGAATAGAGGATGGCGTGAAGTCTAGCAGAGTGGCAGGCTTTGCGACAGAACAGAGAAGGAGCCCTACCGGTGAAAGAGGCATGGACAGAAAGAAAGAGGACGAGACTGTCAACTACATCCAGCAGAATCAGTCCTTCCACTTTTCGGCACCCGATAGGAGAGAAAATCAAAACAGTGGCCAAGGGGCGCAATTCGTAGGACGGTCGAGGTGGACCAAAGAGGAATTTCAGGCAAGGTTGAACAGGACGTTCACACCCCTGCCTTATATGTTGTTAGAATTGCTGCCAACCCTATTGAAGAAAGGGTATCTACAGAAGAAGCAGCCGACCCAACTGCCAGCCAATAGTCGCTACTACAACCCCAATGAATATTGTGAATACCACATGGGAGCTCCTAGACACCATACCAACCGCTGCTGGGACTTGAAGCACGACGTGCAAGACTTGATCAATAACAAACGTGTGTCGGTCGATCCCCCAGTAACAACTCCTACCGCGGGCACTATAAGCACCTCATTTTGTGCTCCTAGAAGTGCCGGAAATGCAAAACCTAGCTGGAAAGTCAAACCCTAAAGGGGCGAAAGTTGACTTTTTGATCAAGTGTTAATTAGCCACCTTGCTTTATCTCAATGGATAGAGAATCTCGACACGGTCCCAACGCAACTGAGTTTGCTGGAATAGGAGTCCGGATGAAGGATCTGCAGGCCGGTCAAACTTGAGGGGGAGCAGAAATTGACTTTCTGCTAAACCCCAGATCAGCTTCTTAGCCCTGCCCCATTGAATAGAGACTTTGATATGGTTCTAACGGAACTGCGTTTGCTCAAATCAGAGTCCATATGAAGAAGATATGAGTAATTGAAGTTTCCGGGCAGCAATGCCGGAAACTGCACACGTGGCGAGAAACGCAAATAAATATCTCGAGGGTCAATCCGTAAATATCCAAAATCTGCAAAATATCTCAGGGATTAGCCAAAATTGCGTAGGGGCAATCTACGAATATCTCCAGTGTCAAATCGGTCAAATCCAGGGGGCAATCTATAAATATCAAAAATATTGGCAGAATAACCGGAATTAAATTTCGGTTATAAACAAATTGTGTATAACTGGAATTCAATTCCGGTTCATAAAGTGAAATCAAATATTGCCCGACAGATTCTCTGATTTCGTACCTGACAGAAATTAATTGCTAATTGAGTGCAAAAGTAACCGAAATTCAATTTCGATTATAAATAAAAATGTTATAACCGAAATTGAATTTCGGTTATACTGGAAAAACAGTGTTACCTTTTTTTGGTCTATAAATAGAGACCCTAGCCATTTGGCTTGGGGTTGGTTGCTTCCCGAAATTTTCCCCCACCCCACCCTGCTCGCAGCTCCTTTCTCCACCCTCTCAACCCTTCCTAACACCCTAAATCCCTCCCTAAACCACTTCAAACCTTCCCCCACCCTTTCCTTCTTCTCTTGGGAGCCTTGGAGGAGATCTTGGAGAGTTTTTTGGAGCTTGGAGGAGGTACACCAATGCTGTGGAGGCTTCAAGTGAACCTCAACATCATCCTAGGAGGTTTCAACCTTAAGATATGTCTCCCCATCAACTTTTGTTTAACATATATAAATTTTAGCTCATTTGGAGCATGTTGGTCTTCAAGTATGCTATGAGGCCATGTTTGCTCACCATGAATGTGTTCTTTTACTATTTTACCATCTCCCCGTGGGCGTTCGACGAATGGTTACCCTTCCAAGGCAAGAGAGGTGAGCTACCGATAGTATAAAGAGAGGCTAGAGAGTAGTTTGGTGGGTTTAAAAGGGGTCATGCAACCCCCATTCGGTCACTGTTTTGTGGTCATTGTTGTTGCTGGTTTTACGCCAAAATGAGGAGTATGTTCCTCCTACGTAAATCTAATGTAACCTTGGCATAAGCCCCCATCCTCTTCCCTTCTTTAGATATCATCTTCTTCTTAGGTTTAGTGAAGTAGTATTGGCATGATAAAATACATGAGGTATATGGCTAGTTGCTATCATATGCGTGCATAAAATCTTCTTGTTGTGCATTAGGGTTTAAAGCATACATGACATGATTTTAGGTTACATAATCGCCCCATTTTACAACTGTTTTTGTGTGTTCTCATTGAGGTTTTTTGTCACTTTTCTTTGGGCACTGTTTTGTGATCATGTGGAGTCAACCCCTTTGCATTTATATCCCTATGTGCTCGCATGTATTTCCATGTGCTTAAAGCATGTTTAGGAAGCTGTTTTTTTTTGTTTGAGTAGAGAAAATGTTTTCCAAATCCTAATAGCGCTTAGTCATGCATCATGTTGTTCATCTTTGTTGTGATTGGAAGCATGCCTAGCATAACCTCTTTGCTTGATTTTCATCCATATGTAAGCATGATGTTTTGTTTGTGGAATAAAGAGGAACCAAACCAAGGATACCTAGATCCCTGGTTGGTCTTTATGCTGATTTGAAGAGGGAAGGGAACCCCCACCCACTCCCTTGGTATTTGGTTTTGAAAACACCCAAAGAGGGGAGCCTATGGCTCCATTCGGACCACTGTGGGCCCACACAGGGGCCCACAGAGACCTTATACATGCCCACAAGCCCTAGGGTTTGCTGTTCTGTCGAAAAATCAAAAATTTGTATTTCTGCAGGTTGCCCGAAATCTCAGGTCGATTCTGAGGGTTTTCTGGCCTAACCGAAATTGGATTTCGGTTAAGCTAAAAAACACAGTATAACCGAAATCCAATTTCGGTTATACTGTGTTTTATATTTGACCGAAATTCCATTTCGGTCGCTTTTAAGATTTTAATAAAAACCTGGTTTTTGCATGGTTGATGATTTGTTGTATTGCTCAAGCCGAACCAGATGAACCAACAGGGTTTTTGGGTCAACCGAAAACCCAAAATGGTACACGGGCTTCCAAGCCCAATTGGATCCTTTGGTGGGCCTTCCAACGGGGCCCGCCCAACCTAAGATCACTTTTAAAAGTAAACAAGATAATTAAAACAAATCAAATGGGCCAAACCCTATGAGGCCGATCAAAGCCCAATAAAAGTGAAGCATGCAGGCTTAGCATAGGAATGGTTTGGCCGTGACCTCAGGTGTGGGCCTATCGGGCCCACTAAGCCCACCCACCTACCTGGGTAGGGTCCAACACCCTGACCCATTGAACCAGGGACCACCTGGTCCAAGTCTAGACCAAGGGGCCCCAAGCCCAAGGTCTAGCCCACTTTGAAAACTTAAAGAAGATAAATTCAAATAAATCATTTGGCTAACATTGTGGACCCACCCAATGGGCCCACAAACCAACCCGGCCCACCTTTGCATGGAAATCACTTAATTCTCAACTTAAATTTTAAAGGAAAATCAATTCATTGAACCAAAGCCCAAAGGGCCTCGCAGGCTAGACTGAGGCCCACCAGGGGCATGTGGGCTTAACCAAGCCCACCAAGGACACCGTAGGCCTTCCAACGGAGCCCACTCAGTCAAATCAAGACCACTTTAATTAATCAAGATAAAAGCAATTAAAGGGACCCACACCATTCAGGTGGTCCCGCCAGACTTAACCAAGTTGCATGCTGGATTAGGAATCGGGTGAGAAACCAATGAGTTGACTCAAAACTAGGAGGAACCTATAGGACCCGTCGATCGATGGGGTGGACCGGGGTGTCTACGGACTTCCCCAGACCGTAACCGAGACCTTACTTAGAATCTTAAGCCACAGACCAGCCCAATAGACAAACATAGGCACCCAGGTGTCCGCCTGCACCCCATCAGGCGGTGGTGACTCCAACATTCCCGTCTTACCCATCCGGAGGCACGCATGAAATCCGTGCGCCTCGCCGTGCGACCCTGCGCATAGGCACTACCACGAATCCTCTCCCTAACCACAATCAGGCGTCTTCAAGTGGCACTAGTTGAACAAGTTGGTAAAACTGCAAGGCAAAGAGCAATCTCGAAATCCAAAATCTTCACCAGGCGCGGTTCCACTCCGAGTCCGCCATGAGTAGGATAAGTTGAACTCTACTTTTTGCATCAAACATCCTTGGTAGGATTGGTCGTTTTGTAAAATTTAAAATGCCTTTTACTTTCGTGCAAGCTTTTGTAAAAAACCTTTTGAAAAAAAATATATATAAATACAAAAAAAAAGAGAAGAAGAAAAAGAAAACTTAAGAAAAAACAAATGCAAGTGTTTGGTCGGTGATGACATCGCTCTGAGACCGCACCCTTTTTGGCATGACTACGATCATGGAAAAATGCCGAGTTGCTCAAAGGTGTCTTCAGTTTGGTGTAGTACGCTGTCCCATGAGAACCTTGATTGAGCCAAAGGCAATCCCTTCCTGATCCAAACCTTGATTTTCCTCCCAAAGTATATCCTTGCAATGGGGCAAAGTAACCTCTGAGAGAAAAGAGAGGAAAGGGGCAAGAGAGAAAGTGTCTAAACTAGCCAAGGGTCGAGGCCGACTTTAACATCATGTCTTTAAGAAAGGATGAGATGCCACCTCTTCATACATCCTGAATTTTAAGAACCACTAGTCAAAACACTTTGGGCTTGATCGTATTATTCAAATACCGTGTTGTGTCTAGCCACCCCACACTAGAGCAAAGCTGAAAAATAAAATAGAAAGGATAAATAGATTCCTGAATAAATTTGCATGAACATTTCAACCAAGTTGTTACAACTTCTGCAAAAGGATGAAAGGCCATCCTTGCTTTATTTCCCCAGTTTTCAAAGTCATATCTCTAGTCAAACCGTTTGAGCCTAATTTTCTTTCTTCTAACCCATTGAGTCATGAGCCCTAAATCTGGTGCCGGGAAAAGAAGAGAAGACATGAATGAGCAAAAACAAAAAAAAAAAGGAAAAGAAAGCAAAAACACACTGGGACTTGCTAATCAAAGCAAAAAGTCAAGATGACCCCCAGAGCAAAGGAAAGAAAAATAAAAAAGGATAGAGGAAAAAGCAAAGGTTCCAAAAGGCCTCAAAAAGGAAAATGAAGGAAAGCAAAAAGTTATTGGCAAAGCCCAAGCAATCAAGAAAATGGTAGAACATGACTCGACCTATTTGCAAGGAAACTTTGAGCCAAATTCCCTTTCTTTCATAAGCTAAAAACCTCAGCCTTTGTTTCGTCCCATTAAAGAGTCCTTTCTGATTGCAGAAAATGTAACAATGGAATTCATGAAAATCAATGATGAACGAATCTAAAAAGAACAGGCTTCGGCAAGACACAAAGAAAGACCTGAAAATGAAAAAAATAATAATAATTTGAGCCTTATATCCCTTCATTTCTTAGATTTAAAAACCAAGCCAATGTTTCATCCTAATATCAGGACATCTCTGATCTATGGGACATGATGCACAAGAGTCGGCCAAAAACCCTCAAGTTGGGGCAGACACTAGCTCGAGGGAAAAGAAAAAGGGAAAAAACCTCAATTGCAAAATCCTGAAGCCCCTCTAAAAAGTTGGGTTGAGGTGAGAGAAACAAAATTTGGAGCAGTCCTGGAGATGCCCCTCAACTTCTAAACCTCTGCAAAGCCTCCATTGGCGCGAGTCAAGAATCTCAGGGGAGTACGTGTTGAGCACGCCGTCCTAAAGCACTGCGAGCTAACAAGGCAATTCACCATGGTCGCTGGTCCTACCTTTTCTTTTAAACCACTTATATAGATTTTTGAAGAAAAAAGAAAAGAAACTTTTGAAAAAATATTTCATGTCGGTCATGTGCACTTGCACACACAATAAGTCGTAAGTGTCTGCAGTTTGAACTTCAGCTACCTCACTGCTCTGTGAGAATTTTGTAGACACAAGCAAGGCGAAAGAACCAGAAGAAGCCAAGAAATTTCAAGAAGCCAGGAGCAGAAAAAATGTGAAACAGAGAAAAGCCAATGCAGTAATACACCGACAGGGGGATTGCGAAGACTTCCTCTGTCCCCAACAGATTCTTTTCCCCAGCGGAATCTCCAAGAAACCCAAAGCTACATGTCAAGACCATGCCCAGTCTGAAGAGGCTGGTTTTGCAAAGGAAGAGGCATATACAAAATATACAAAAATCACATAATTTGGGTCCAAGGGGAGGGACCTGGGGCCCCTGTGGGTGGAGCGAAGCGGAGCCCACGGGGCGAGGTCCCTCCCAGCGCCAAGGAATGAGTTGGACGCGCGGTGAACAAAGGGTAGTTTCGAGTTTTCAAAAATATAAGCAATTCGGCATTTTAAAGGGGGGTGCGCTGACCTCCGGGCGCGAGGTCAACGCGAACTCAGCGTGACCAAAACGGCAAAAAAATACATCCGCGCGCGCGCTAGACGTGAGCTCGGCAGACGCAAAATCGCCGGGCGCGCGCTAGGCGCGAGCTCGGCGCGTGAGCTCCACACGAGCTTCGAGCGAGCTCAGCGCATACTCCAGATGAACCCCAACTCTCTGTTTTCTTGCTCAAACTCCATGAACATTTGGTTTTTAACCTCTGTAACAGCTTTCTGGCAATCCTTAGACTCCCAGAAGACCTTTAATCATGCATCTAAATTAATTTAAGCTACTTCACCTCACGACCCAAAATCCTTCGCGAGAATTCGAACCTCAAAACCAAGCGGGATACAACCAACTAAGAAGGGAAAAAGGGGGTTTACATTGGGGTACATGAGACAAGCAACAAATAGGGGGAACAAGCTCCCACCTTTGAATCAAACAAGCAAGGGCAGTAAACAAGATACTAGAACAGAAAACACCGTAAACATGCCTGAGATGGTCTTATTCCTATTTGTATTGAACAAAAGGTGCAGGGTACATTACCTTGGTGTTTTCACACCTCTCTGAAGTGGGTGAAGCCTCCTTGGAGCGCGCGAGCAATGGCTGGAACCTCCTCCTTCAAGCATCAAGAGCAGGTCCCTGCTTCTCCTTCGAGCATCAAGAGGGGAGAGAGCAAGAAACCGAGGCTCTAAGGGGCTTAAGGTGTTGTCGGGGAGTTGGTAAAGGCAAGGAGCGGCCTCGAGAGGGAGTCTCGAACCAGGCAAGGTGGGGAGGAAGAAAAGAAAAACCGGCAGAGTCGTGCCAATCAAGAAAAAGGCAACCAAAAAATGCCCAACCAAAAACCGCCAACCCCTTTCAAGACGGAGGCTGCTGTATTTATAGAGAAAAAAGGGGGGATCCGCCGGGTTGGCGCCAACTGGCGCCGAGTAGCTGTCGCTCGGCACGAGCGACACAATCATTGAGAAACAATTAATGCGGCCGCGGACTTGTCTAAAAAATCTGAAAATTAAGATATAGTCCCTGGGATATTTTGATTTAATATTATTTTATTTAGATATTTTCAGACATTTTCAGATTGGTCCCTGGGATCTTTTGAATGTTTGGATATTCACAAATTTGATCCCCGAGATATTTTCCTGCGCAACTTGCCACGTGTGTAGCTCTCTGCCACGTGTGCAGTTTGCCGGTTTTGCCGCTCGGAAGCTTCGTCAGCTCATATCTTCTTCATCCGGGCTCCGATCTGGGCAAACTCAGTTGTGTTAGAACCGTATCGGAGCCCTCTATCCAATGGCATGGGGGGTAAGCACCTGGATCGGGGTTTAGCAGAAAGTCAATTTTTGGCTCCCCCTCAAGTTTGACAGCCCTGTAGAACCTTTAATCCGGACTCCGATTCCAGCAAACTCAGTTGCGTTGGAACTGTATCAGGATTCTCTATCCAATGAGATAAAGCAAGGTGGTCAATTATCACTTGATCAAAAGTCAACTTTTTGTCCCTCAGGGTTTGACTTTTCCACCAGGGTTTTCGTTTTCAGCACTTCCAGGGGTGCAAAAATAAGGTGCTTACACACAAGAGACATTACAAAAAAAATAGAGTCAATAATTAAAGAGAAAATAATAAACGTACCTAATTCCAAGCTTTGCCAAAGCTTTCTTCATGCAGATGCAGAGAGTTAAAGACAGAAACGGAGAGAGCTTTTCTTCACGATCAGTCCAAGAGAACAGACGACGGTGGCAAAGAAGACTCCGCTTCTATGAGGAAGAAAATCTCAACTATGATAAAGAGAATGTTGATGAAGGATTGTCACTTACAAATAATGAAGATGAAGTCTAGACATTCTCGGGAATGCTATCGTTGAAGATGAAGAGCTGTCGAAGTTATCGGGCTGTTGTCCTCGGGATTTCTATTGAATGAGTCGAGATTCTTGAGACCTAATTCTTGCGTGATTTCTAATTCATGTGAATTACAAAAAACAACCCCACGTCTGACTTATGATTCTCATGACAAATAGGAATTGGGGTCTAAAAAAATCATGTGAGATTTTGAATTCTCATAGGAATTGGTATCCCAAACACTGAAATTGACTTTTTTTTGTCTCAATTCCAATTCTCACACTCCAATTCACGCAATCGAAATGGACCCTAAAGGGCTTTTAGGCTTAGATCAAGCCCACGAAAGGGACATATGGGCTATACCTTAGCCCATATGGGATTCCGTGGGCCTTTCAATGGGGCTGCCCAATCAGACCAAGATCACTTAATAAAAAAGATAAAAAAAAATAAGGGGACCTACAACACTCATATGGCCCCTACACAGACTTAAACTTATGAGTGCATATCTGTTTAGGACGGATGAAGATAAACCTAGTTGACTCGTAATTAGGATGAACTGTGGCACCCATCACCTGATGGGGTGGACTGGGGTGTCTACGGACTTCCCTAGACTGTAACCGAGAACTTATTTGGAATCTCAAGCCGCAGAGCACCTCATAGAAAAACCCTAGGAACTCAGGTGTTTGCCTGCATCTCATCAGGAAGTGGCAACTCCCTATTCCTCATTTCCTTTCCCGATCCTTCGTGCTTTCGTCGAATGTCACGCCGGGAATCATAAATCCCTAAAGGAGGCACGCACTCACATGCACCTCCCAAGATCCCAGTGTGCGGCCTGCGGATCGACCGCACAGAACTTTATGTGAATAATAAACCATATAATTCTCTTTGTTCAAGTTCAATACCAAACTAGATTCATGTCACAAACCAGTGCAAAATAATAATATAAGTAGGACTTGTGAAGTAAATAAGTCTTTGAATAACCACTTTGCATTCACTACACCGCCTTACGACTTATGAGTGAAGCCAGTAAACACTCGCATACCAACAACAAATCAATTTAGAAATATGGAGCCTTGGACATCGACTTATTGCACAAGAACTCATTTACCAATACGCTAAATCTCGAAATATGAAGTTGGCATGTACTACCATGCATGGAGAAAAGCTAAATCATATCATGGGGGTAGCCACTTATCACCACATATAGGGATAACCTCACTAACATGAGCCTCACTAGAAAAGCTAAATCTGAAACGAGTCCCTATTGTACATAAAGACCTCTTGATGCAAATTAACTTGCAAAGAAAGCACGATCGTAAAGCAAAAGTACTCAATCAAAGGAAATACTCCTTCACTATCTAGCTTGATACTATGGATCCATACTCAGCTATGCCTACTAGACACTTTTAATCAATGCTTTAATCTCATCACCAAAACCATTTAAAACACATTTAAAACTAACTTTTACACTATTAGAAACAACCAGTTTATTTTTAAAACAAATTTTGGAACCACAACTCCCTTTTAACCAAAAACGTGACCTATTTCAATAGGATGTATGTAGCGCCCCGAACCCGGGTCAATGCAAAACCGACATCCGAACTCAAATCCAAGTGCTACTGGGCCCATATATATATAACATCAACAAATTAAACCAGACTAAAATTAAGTAACACAATTGAGATTATTAGAGTGCGGAAAACTAAATATGCGGAAGTGTAATGTCTATCATCACCATAAATAAAATAAAGACTCAATGACCATCAAATCAAATAGTCATGTCTGGTATAATAAAAAAGGGTCTACAACTCTCACACTCTCTCTCAATACATCCAAAACCATAAATAAATAAAATAAACCATCAATATCAAAGTTTCCATTCAACCTCGACTCAATCGGGGTAGTAGTAGTCCCCCTCTCGCGTATCAACTGAAAACCAAAACAAAACAAAAGGTATGAGATATGAATATCTCTGTAGGTAACACAGTGCATGCTAAATAGTTTATATATAATAAAATAATCATTTCATGCTTGATAATACACGAATGAGCAAGTCTCGTTTAATCAGATCATACATACAAAAAGAACAAACCAACAATAAATCATTTCCGAGGGTCATGTATCAGATATAATGAGGATAAGAAACGAAATCCAGAATAATTCAGCATAAATCCAAATCAGCTAAAGTCCAATCAATTCCTTTTATAATTGTGATGAACAAAGTACCAATTCCAATCAGAAGATCAAGCATGTACAAACTCACATGTGTAATGTAACAGTAAACAGGTGTATAACATTACTAGTGTCACTCACAAAGAAAGATAAGTTTTTGAAAAGACACTCTTCAATGCTATGCCACCATTTGTCTTATGGGTGAAGCTACTATGACACTCAAACCCGAATATTATTCTGACGATAAGAGCCGTAGTCATCGACTTATTGTGCACATACTCATAGAGTTGGCATGAACCACCAATATGCAACCCTGAATCAATACATGGAGATGGCCGCTGATCCGCATGTACAGGAATCACCAGCGAGGCTCGAAATGACCCTACAGACACGGGACCTTCCAGAGCAAACTAACTTGCAAAGGAAGCGCACTCGCAAATGGGAGGACATCAACCGAAAAGAATTACCCCTTAGCTATCTGGCTTATTCTATGGATCCATATTCAGCTATGCCCACTAGACACCAACATCCCTAAGGACTCATCCGTATGTAAGTAATAGTGCCTAGTGGCATATAATAGTCTGATATGTAAATTTTATCCAAATTTGTATAACTGGGTTGAATTTCTGATATAAAGTTCCTATCTGTAGAAGTTTGAATTATGATGTGAAAATAAGTGTTTCTAATTAAATATCTCAGTCAAAGGTCTTAAAGTTTAAAATCTCATAAATTCCAAATTATTTTCCAAAATAGGTAACTATAAACCTAAAATAAATCCTTAAATGTTTTTGTAGAAAAAAAGTTATTTGGGTAATTAATTCTGTCTCAAATCATCTAATTTAATTGATAAAATCCATTTAAAATCATTTTATTTTGAATTAAAAATCAAATTTTTAAAAATTAAAATTTTCTGCTTAGGTTGCCCAGCTCAGTCGCCTAGGAGACCAGACCAAGCGACAATTCAAAAATTCTCCAATTTATTGTTTTAACGGGCTCTCATGGATCACCCAGGCGAACCCTCTAGGCGCCCATTCAATTTTTGGTCGCCTACCCCATCGCCTAGGCGATGGGATCTTTCTCCCCTCATGGAGAAGGTGAGCATCCCCTACTCACAGCAAGAAGACATGCATGGTCTCCTCAAAACACATGGGTTTTCACTCATAGATGGAAGAACAAGACCCCAAGTCTTGTTTCCCATTTATTTTGACTTAAATAAAAAGTCATTAGTTAATTGGCTTAAAATCCTCTTCCCCAAACCATTGTGGGCCCACACAGGGGCCCAATAATCCCTCTTTGTGGGCCTTCCAACGGGACCCACACCCGTTTTGCTTAAACTAAGATCCATCCCAATGATGGATCTCAAGCATTTTGGATAAGCCCATGCACCTTCTCCAAGCCCAATGGGTCCTCTTTAAAAACTTAAACTAATCAAACAACTTTGCATGTTTAAACCACATCCAAACTAAATAACCAATTCCGAAAATGGGTTATCCAACGTAACCCCCAAATAGGACTTGGGCTTTCCCTAAAGCCCGACTTGGCATCCTGTGGACCTTCCAACAGTGCCCACACCCAGACCCAGATCACTTGGGTTAAAAAAAATCAAAATCAAAATAAAGTGACCACACATGTGGTCCCACCAAGACCCAATCAAAGAAGCATGCTGGATTAGGAATAGGTGTTTACCCCAAAATTTTCAAAAAAATAAATAAATAAATAATATTTTAATTTAATTAAAATTATAAGATTTAATGTGATTTTTTTATTAAAATCTATTATTGGGCTATATAGATGATCACGTGGAAGGAGGAGATCCAAAAGATAAAGCAGATCTGACGGTTGGATTGTGAGTAATCAAGGTAAGTGTGGATTAAAGGTTATTTTAAATTTGATTGGCAGGTAAGTATAAAGCGTGATAGTGGTGTGATGCGTAGGATCATAGAGTATAAAAGGATTAGGGTTTATACCCTAAGGAATACGATCAGTATTCCAATCATATATTGTCTGTTCGTATTGCGGCTGGATTAAAGGAGTGACTAAAGGAGAAAAACCGAGGAGGAAGAGAAGAAGAAGAGGAAGAAGAAGGGAGAGAGAGAATCTGTCTTGGGTTCTTCATCATCTTGAGAGTGTCTTGCATCTGTGATCATTGCTGGTTAGAGGAGGAAGAAGAAGAACGAGCGTAAGAGGTAGGTAGCACTCATTTTGCTGTTTGTTTTGAGTTCCTTGGTTATTCGATTCGTTATTGCATGATTTAATGATGTATATTAGTGTATTTAGTTTGAATATGATCTTATTTATGTGTTACACACGATCAGAACAGAGAAAACTTGGTTTTACAGACGCTGTTTTACGTTTTTGCTTGGGCACCTACCTCGAGTAGGTGAGCGCCCGTAGGCACTCGTGTAAATATTTTGACCGCCAACCCCAGCTTAGAGATGGAGGGTTAGCGTTGAAAAATTTTATATGCGCCTGTGTGCATGGTCGCACGGCGTGGACGCGCCTCCTGAAGGGTAATTCGGGGAGGTTGGAGTAGCCACTGCCTGATGGGGTGCTGGCAGGCACCTGGATGCCTAGGTTTTTCTATTAGGCGGTCTACAACTTGAGATTCTAAGCAAGGTCTCGGCTACAGTCCGGGGAAGTCCGTAGACAACCCAGTCCGCCCCATCAGATGACAGGTCTCACGGGTTTCCAGGTTTTGAGTCAATTTTGGTCTATCTCACCCGATTCCTATTCCAACATGCACATTTCATTGAGTTTAGCGGGGACCGCAAAAGTGGTGTGGGTCCCCTTTTTTTTCTTGATTCTATCTTTTTCGCTTAAGGTGATGTGAGCCTGATTGGACTGGCCCCGTTGGAAGGCCCGCGGATTCCTTGATGGGCTGAGTCCAGCCCACGTGCCTCTTATTGGGCCTCAGTCTAAGCCTGAGAGGCCCTTGGGGCTCTGGTTCAATGAATCGGTTCTATTTAGGGTTCAAGTTTAAGATTAAGTTAATTTTAATGCAAAGCAGGCCTAGAAATGGTTTGTGGGCCCCTGGATGGGCCTCACAAGGGATGCCAAACAATTTTGAATTATCTCGATTAACCTATGCCAAAAGGAGCTAGGCCTTGGGCTTGGGGCCCCTAGCCTAGGAAATTAGGGTTTTTACCATTTCTTACGTGGTTAATGGGCTTGATGGGCCCGGTAGGCCCTGCCCGCGGTCTCGTCCAAACCACAACTTAGTCTAAGCATACATACCCCAAATTAGGCTTTGGTGGGCCTCAGATGGTCTGGCCCACCGGATTGATTTAATTTGCTTATTTAAGACAAAGTGATTTTGTTGGGCTTGGTGGGCCCCGTTGGAAGGCCCGCAAGTGTGTCTGGTTGGACCGGGTTGGTCCAAGTCCCATCTTGGGTTTCCGGTTGACTCGGAAACCCTGCTGGCTTGATTGGTTTAATTGAAACAACTTGCGAAAATGGCAAAGGGGCTTAAAACCCTAAAAACAGAAACTACAGGGTGTATCCGAAATTGGTTTTTAGATACACAGAAGGCACAGTGTAGCCGAAATTAGATTTTGGCTACACCGGAAAGACAGTGTAGCCAAAATCTAATTTCGGCTACACTGCAAAGTGTGCTAATTTGACCTAAGTTGTCGGATCAGCACACAGAAAGGCTTTTTCTGCGTCTTCTCCAATGGGTCAGGGTTCCTAGGCTTATGGTGATGCTCCAGCAATGTGACAGGAACCTAAGTGTCCCTAACTTGGTTTTTCATCTTCCGCATGGCAACAAACAAGCAAGACATATGCAGATCGACTAACAGAACCTAACATGCTTCTAATGAGAAAATGTGCATTTATGAAGGCCTGTGCAGTGCATGTGCAAATACTAAAAAGGTAGGAGCATGCTTATTCCCTACAATAGTAGCTAGGAGGGACTGATACGCAGATATCCGGGAGCATGAACCTCAAGAAACACATACACATGATCTATCCTAAGCAAACCGATAAGCCCAACCATCACTTTCATGCTCAAAGCAAACACAAAACCATCTACAAAAAAAAACTATCTAAAGAAGGGACAGAAGGGGGTTAATATGGGATACAAAGAGTCACAAAATAGGGGAACAGACTCCCCATTCAAATGAAACCAAGCTATAGCAAAACTGTGCGCGCCTGAAAAACGGTCACACTGGTAGAAAACGGGAAATCGGAGTCGCCACCGCCTGATGGGGTGCAGGCGGACACCTGGGTGCCTAATCTTATCTATTGGTTTGGTCTGAGGCTTGAGATTCTGAGGCAGGTCTCGGTTGCGGTCTGGGGAAGTCCGTAGACACCCCAGTCCGCCCCGTCGAATGACGGGTCCCGTGGGTTCCCTAGGATTGAGTCAACTTTCTATTTGGTTCGCACCCGATTCCTAATCCAGCATGCCATTTAGTTAAGTCTTGGCGGGACCACCTAAGTGGTGTGGGTCCTTTTAGTTGATTTTATCTTGCTTTACTTAGGTGATCTGGGTCTGATTGGGTGGGCCCCGTTGGAAGGTCCACGATGTCCTTGGTGGGCTTGGGTAAGCCCATGTACCCATGTGGGCCTCCGTCTAAGCCTAGGAGGCCCTGTGGGCTTAGGTGAAATGAATTGATTTTATATTAAGGTTTAAGTTTGGAACTTAAGTATTTTTCATGTCAGAAGTGAGTCGGCATTGGTTTGCAGGCCCCTGGGTGGGCCCCCATGTGGGTTGCCAAAAAAGGTTTAACTTATCTTGCTTATATTGGCCAAAATGAATTGGACATCGGGCTTGGGGCCTGTAGTCCAAATTTGGGCTTGAAAGCCCGGTTCCTTGAGGTTTAGGGTTTGCACCCTTCTTAGGTTTAGTTAATGGGCCTTGGCGGGCCCGATAGGCCCTTACCCGGAGTCTCGGCCAAACCATGCATTTCACACTTCATTCCACAAGCAAAGTTTGGGTGGGCCGCATTGGGTTTGGCCCATCCGATTTGATTGGTTGATTTCACTTAATCTTGCTTATTTGCATGCTTTCCGATTTATTGGGCTTGGTGGGCCCCGTTGGAAGGCCCACTAGTATTTCAAATTGGACCGGTGGTCCAGGTACCATGTTGGGTTTCTGGGTGACCCGGAAACCCTATTGGTTCGTTTGGTTTAGTTATGAGATTATTCAAATCAATGAAAATCAAAGATCACACATAAAAAATGCATTTTTAAGGGCTTTGCCAGTTAGGATGCATCTGTGGGCTTCTTGGGGTCTTTCTAGGGCTGTGTAGGCCCTTGCAAAGGCCCACCAAGGTGTTGGAGTTGTGGAGTCTCCAGCTCTTGGTCTCTTTCGGGTAGTTTCTACAGCAAGTAAAGGAGGGGGGAGGCATGGGAAGTTGCCTCCTCCATTTTGGATCATATATGCCAATAAACAGGGACCAAGGTGTCCATGTTTGGTCTCTTAGATTCTGCCAACAGCAAGCATAATTGATCAATAAAAAACCTACGGTTAAGAACCTAAAACATGATCCAACAAATGACCAATACATGTATACTCATACTTTATCCAAGGGGACAGCAACTCATGCATGCATTCAAACAAGTAAGACCTAAATAAGATACCATTCGGTTTATTCCTAAAGTAGGGAACTCATGCATGCACCCAAGACAATCAAGCAACTAAGACATGACATTTAAATATAAATAAAAAGTGAACAATAAAGCATGTATATGTGTATGCATTGGCTGTGAATCATGAACTCAAATAAATATTTACATGCATATATAAACCTGGTCATGCCTCTAATGGTTGGGTATGTGAACCTATGCATGGAATAGGTACGGAAAGATGTGGTTAATTCCCTATAAGTAAAAAACAGCAACCTAGATGAAGTAGAAAGTGACAAATATTGCATGGGACAGCAAGATAAGAGAGGGAAAGGAGCACGGTGGAAGTGTACTAATGATTAAAAAGAAAAGGGCAACAATATGGCAAGCTTTAGAGATCTTGATGCATGAATACTTGATGTACATGAATGTGTGACTTCATCCATTATGCATGCTCTAAATATTTATAAATGATTAGTGAATGACATGCATGCTTAGAATCTCGGTTGAACTATGCACAAATAAAATAAATAATAGAAGCAAAATTCAGCATGCACTCCACACACAATTCATAGCAAAACATGTTTCCCTAAATCATCCATCTAACTTAAAAAAAAAGTCTTAAGAAGGGGTAAGTGGGGGTTACACCTGGGATACATGGGATTAAAGAATAAGAGAGGGAACATGCTCCCACGTATAAATAATAGCAATAAACAAACAAAGAAAAGAAAACATATGCTGAAAAAATGACACTTAAAGGATCATGAGTAGCCCCTTTCTCTCCTTTCCGATTGAACACAAGCCCTCCCCTTACCATGGGAGTTAATATACAAAAAATAAAATGAACCAACAAATCCTAACATGAGAGAACAGTAGGCACATGGCATAAAAAAAAAGAATGGAAATGCTCATATTTCATTTATTTTTAAGTATGTTTAACAAAGGGTGCCAAGGAACTCACCTAGGGCTTCAGAACTTTCTTTGAATTGTGCTAACCTCCTCTTGAAGCCAAGGCACGGCTGGAGCAACTCTTGAGCAGCACTTCCTCTTCTCCAAATGCACTCCAAAGATCTCCTTTAGTGTTTAGAAGGAAGAGAGAAATGTAGAGAAGTGATTAGAAGAGGTTTTTTGTGGGGTTTCAAGGCTTGAGATGGGATTGGAGTGGGTTTTCTTGGAGAGAGGTTGGAGAGATGGGAGAGATTTTTTTTTCTGTTGGGGAGGACGAATGGGAGAGATAGAGAGGGTGGGATAGCTTGGGAGAGAATGGAAAAAAGGGGGTCCCAATGGTCATCCTCCCTTGTGTTGGAAATAAAATGGTTTTTATACCATGGGAGATGAAGGGTTGCATGGGGAAGTGAAGAGACTCATTGGGGAGGTGGATGGTTGCCATGTGGAGGGGAAAGGTTGGGGGAGGTCAAGGGTTTTTCTCTTGGGGAAGTGGAGGGTTGCCATGTGGAGAGGAAAGGTGATGGGAGGTCAAGGG
Organism: Buxus sempervirens; assembly: GCA_947561395.2. NCBI lineage: Eukaryota > Viridiplantae > Streptophyta > Magnoliopsida > Buxales > Buxaceae > Buxus > Buxus sempervirens. The sequence continues at coordinate 33,630,985 of OX387183.1, forward strand.
TTTTTCTCTTGAGGAAGTGGATGGTTGCCATGTGGAGAGGAAAGGTTGGGGGAGGTCAAGGGTTAATGGGAGGTGGAGGATTGGTTGGGAAGTGAAGAGACTCATGGGGAATCAAGAGTCTCATGGGGAAATGAAGACTCTTTATGGGGACATGAAGGGTTTTATGGGGAAGTGAAGGGTTGGGAGGTGAAGGGTTAGGAGGTGCCACGTGTGCAGCCCTCATTGTGTCCACGTGGCATCCTATGTGGAGCCCCCATGCGCACACGTGGCATCCTATGTGGCATTGCCAAAAATCCAGAAATGCCCCTAGCTTTGACTGTTTATATCTTTTTCATCCGGACTCCGATTTGAGCAAACTCAATTGCGTTGGAATCGTATCGAAGTCCTCTATCCAATGGTATAGAGCAAGGTACTTGGCACGGAAATCAAGGAAAAGTCAACTCTCGGCTCTCCCTTAAGTTTGACTGCCCGCAGAACCTTCATCCGGACTTCGATTTGAGCAAACTCAATTGCGTTGGAATCATATCGAAGTCCTCTATCCAATGGTATAGAGCAAGGTAGCCAGATTTCTTTTGATCGAAAGGTCAACTTTCAACCCTTCAGGGTTTGACTTTTTAGCAGGGTTTTGCATTTCCGGCACTTCCGGGAGCGCAAAAATGAGGTGCTTACAGCTGCCCCTCCTTGCCGGAGTCACCTTGCGGATGAACGGCAAAGAGAAAAAGAATCTCGTTTTTGCGCCTGGCCTTTCTGTCGACATGGTCGACGAGCTCGGTCCTTTTGAAATTTTTATGAAGAAAAGGAAGCGTCCAAATAATGTGGAGCCGCTTTCAAGCTTCGGAGTTTCCTTACCCTTTGCTTTTTGGGTTTTTGTGGAGCAACTCTTTAGCATTCAGTTTATGTTTGAAAGAGATTAGATTGGACTTGAGCTCGCCAACCTGCTTCAGCGTTGATGCCAGGCACTTAACAATATTCTTCTTTCTCTTGTTTGTTCCATTAAAGCTTTTAAGTGTCTTCAGATTTTTTTTATTTTATTTTAAGGAGCTGTTCGGCCAGGAGATGATTTTGGAAGTGGAAAGAGTGAAGAGATGGGACAAAGAGAAGAGGAGGAGGTGCTGCTGCCGGTGAGGAGGTGCTCTCGGCGCTGTCCAGTGCTTCCAGGAGGTTCCCACACCTGCTCTACTCTAATTACAAAAGTGTAAAATCAAAAATTACAACATGGGCTATCTTGCCCCAATTAGATCTTCATTTCTGCTTATCTGTCTTCATGTCTTGCTACTTCCTTTCCCGCAGCGTGCCTTGTGGTTCTCCTTCGGAGTAGGGGTCTCCTTGTTTGGAGTGATTGCTACTGGTGATTAAGTAAGGACCCTTGCTTCGCGGTCCTCTCTCGCTCTTGACATATGTGAAGGTTCCCTTGGGGAAAGCTGCCTTGCTGGGGATAAGTGTGGTCCCTTACGCCGCCATTTTCCTTGTGAGGCCTTTTCCTTCTGCCCGGGTTCGAGCTCATCATCCTGCTCGTCTGAGTCCTTGTTGAGTGTGGAGGAGCTTTGCAGGGGTTTGGCGTGAGTCCACCTTATTTCTGTGTTGCTTTTCTCCGTGAGGCCGACCTCTTCAGACTGAGTGAAGCTTGAGAGAATTGCATTCTTGATCATCATTTCTTATTGTTGACAGGACTCCAGTGGGGTTGGTGGAGATTGCCCTCCATTCGTTTGAAGGAGCTTCACTGGGGATCTGGGAGAGAATATCCGCCTTCTTATTGTTGCCGTACCTGTGAGGGTTGGCAAGAAACAATGCATTAGTTGAGGAATAGCTGGGGAATGCAAGCACATCTATTTTCTTTTTTTCTTTTTCTTTGCTTCAGGCCATTTTGCCCATTGCAGCTAGAGGTGGCCTCTACCAACGTTGAGAGACTCATCAACTAAGGTTAGTGGCACACTATGGTACTCAAAAACAGTTAAACAGAACAATTTCAGAGAAACAAGTGTGTAAGTGTGTGTCTGTGTTTGCAATATCACAAGTAGTTTCCCAGGTCAGACAGGACTTGGAGTGCTTGGTGTTCTCAGTAGCATTGTCATCACAGGCCTCTGCGGAGTTTTCTGCTCAGGCACAACCTGCCGGTCCAGATCCTTAAGATTTGTCTATCACTCTCTGCTCATAGTCTGCCACTGCCACTGATAGTGCTCATTCTGTTCCTTGTTCTGCCCAATTTGGATGCGACCAGTTCTTCTCTTTTTTTTTTTTTTTTTTTTTTTTGATTGACTAACCACACAACGCCCTTTTTTCGGGTTTTCGCTGTGCCCAGCCTTCCAAAACTTTGAATTCCATCATTGCCAACGAATGCGGACCTAACTGTTTGCCCTGGTCATTCCTTTTGGGATCTGAAAGGTCTTAGAGATAGGACCAAATGTAGGCTTGGTCTTGGTTATGAAAGAAAGGTAAGTGGCTCAAAAGGCTTAGACTTCTAGGTTTATCAAGTGTGCTACTTTATTGATGGTGGGACTTACATCCTGGCTTATTTGCATTTCCATTTTTTGGTTAGGTAAGAAATTTCCCAATTTTTTCTGTTTCCCTTTTTTTTTCTTTTTTTTTTTTCTTTTTTTTTTTCGGAAGTTTTTCGGGGCATGGGTGCCCCATTTCTTCTCTTTGCTATGCCAGGAATGCCCTATTTGAGGTGTAGAACACTTGTGATAGGTTGAAAGAGTTCCAAAGCTCAAAATTGTCTAACTAGGGGAGAATTTGGGGTACCTAAAGGGGTTTATGGGCTAAAAGAGAGTCAAGGATGGCCTCTCTTCATTTCCCAATTGGAACGATCTCAGGCATAGTACAGTTTGACTGCATCTGCATTTATCGGCTCAGGAAAAACTGCCCCGTCCATCTCTTGTAGGATGAGTGCTCCTCTAGACAAGACTTTGTGGACTACGAACGGCCCTTCGTAGTTTGGCTTGAATTTCCCTCGGTTGTCCTCTTGATGGGGAAGGATCCGTTTCAACACTAGATCTCCTACTTTGAACTGTCGTGGCTTTACCTTCTTGTTATAGGCTCGCGCTACTCTTTGCTGGTAGAGTTGGCCATGACACAAAGCCTTGATCCTTTTCTCATCCAATAACTGCAATTGGCCAAATCGGGACTCTTCCCACTCAACATCACTGATCTCGGCTTCCTTTAGAATTCTGAGTGACGGGATTTGTATTTCCACGGGGAGGACTGCTTCCATTCCATATACCAAGGAGAACGGGGTTGCCCCGGTCGATGTCCTGATCGACGTCCGATAGGAGTGTAGTGCATAAGGTAACTTCTCGTGCCAGTCTCTGTAGGTGACCACCATTTTCTCGAGGATCTTCTTCAGGTTCTTGTTGGCAGCCTCTACTGCCCCGTTCATCTTGGGTCGGTATGCTGTGGAGTTCAGATGTCTGATCTTCAGATCTGCACACATCTTTTCCATGTCCTTGTTGTTCAAATTCTTTGCATTGTCTGTGACGATCGCCTCAGGCACGCCATAGCGACAGACTATGTTGTTTTTGATAAACTTGAGCACATGGGATCCCTTCACATCTACAAAGGACATGGCTTCTACCCACTTGGTAAAGTAGTCGATTGCCACTAAGATGAACCAGTGCCCGTTCGAAGCCTTCGGATGGACCTGGCCTATCATATCAATCCCCCAGATGGCGAATGGCCAAGGCGACGTCATGGAATACAGTGTGTTCGGTGGTGCATAGATATTGTCAGCATAGATTTGGCATAGTTGACACTTCCTGACATGAGCGTAGCAATCTGCCTCCATAGTCATCCAGTAGTAACCCATCCTTATGATCTTCCTGGCTAGCATATGCCCGTTCATGTGTGCCCCACACAACCCGCCATGGACTTCCTCAATTAGCTTCTGAGCATCGTCTTCTTTGACACATAGCAGTAGCGAATCATTGTACGATTTTTTGTACACTCTACCTCCACTGTAGAAGAATTGCCCTGCCAACCTCTAAATGGTTCGCTTCTCTGCGGCTGTGGCACTTTCTGGCAAGGTCCTTTCCATTAGATATCTCTCAATGTCCGCATACCAAGGTTCTCCTTCGGGTGCGAGTTTCTCAATGCTAAAACAGCAGACGGGATAACGCCGAATCTCTATCTCCAAGGGTTGCACCCAGGTGTCATTAGTGATGGTGGTCATTGACGCCAATGTTGCCAGTGCGTCTGCGAACCGATTCCCATCTCGTGGCATGTAGTCAAAGGTCACACTGTCGAATTGCTCTTCTAATTCTTTGACCAACTCTTGGTATGGTACCAACTTTGTATCTCGGGTTCTCCAATCTCCCATAACTTGATGAATGATGAGACACGAGTCGCCGAATACCTTCAGTTCTTGTATGCGCATTTCGATTGCTGCCCGCAGACCTAACACACATGCTTCATACTCGGCCATATTGCTAGTGCAATCGAACATAAGTTTTGCCGCTATTGGGTGGTGGACACCATCTGGGGAGATTAATACTGCTCCAATTCCTTTTCCATTTACATTGACTGCCCCATCAAAGAACATCTGCCATTTGGTTTCTTCTGTATCCTTTGCAGATTCTGTGCACATCACATCTTCGTCTGGGAAGTGAGTCATGAGTGGTTGGTAATCAGGTAGGGGATGCTCTGCCAAGTGATCCGCCACTGCTTGTCACTTTATCACCTTTCTAGTTGTGTAGACGATATCATATTCTGATAAAAGCACCTGCCATCTGGCGACCCTACCCGTGGAGATCGGCTTTTCAAAAATATACTTCAACGGATCAAGATTTGAGATTAACAGGACCGTATGACTGAGTAGATAGTGCCGAAGCTTCTGAGCTGCCCAGACCAGGGCGCAACACGTCCTTTCAAGTATCGTGTATCTGACCTCAAAGTTGGTAAACTTCTTACTCAGGTAGTAGATAGCTTGTTCTTTTCTTCCGTTCTCATCATGCTGCCCTTGTACACAGCCTACAGCCGTCTCCGAGACTGTCAGATACATGATCAAGGGTCGTCCCGGAACCGGTGGTACCAACGTCGGTGGACTCATCAAGTAAGCCTTAATCTTGTCAAACGCTGCTTGGCAGTCTTCATTCCAAACCACAGGGTTATCCTTTTTCAGCAGTTTGAATATAGGTTCACACACGGGAGTCATCTGTGCGATGAATCTACTGATGTATTGCAGTCTGCCCAGGAACCCTCTCACTTCCTTTTCTGTTGATGGCGGTGGCATTTCCAGAATCGCCTTGGCCTTGGCAGGATCAATCTCAATTCCACGCTTGCCTACTATGAATCCGAGCAGTTTGCCTGAAGTGACTCCAAACACACACTTGTTTGGGTTGAGTCGGAGCTTGTGTTCCCTGAGTCTGTCAAATACTTTTCCGAGATTTACCAAGTGGTCCTCTTCCTCCTTTGACTTTGCTATCATGTCGTCCACATACACTTCCATCTCTTTGTGCATCATGTCGTGGAACAACAAGGTCATTGCACGCTGGTATGTAGCACCCGCATTCTTTAGTCCAAATGGCATTACACGGTAGCAGTAGGTTCCCCAGTGCGTGATGAAGGATGTCTTCTCCATATCTTCAGGTGCCATCCTTATCTGGTTGTAACCAGAAAATCCATCCATGAAAGAGAACACCGAATGCGTTGCTGTATTATCGACCAGTACATCTATGTGTGGCAACGGGAAGTCATCCTTTGGGCTTGCTCTATTCAAATCTCGGTAGTCCACACACATCCTAACCTTCCTGTCTTTCTTGGGAACTGGGACAATGTTGGCCAGCCACTCAGGGTAGTGAGTCACTTGTAAAAATCCTGCATCCAATTGCTTGGTAACCTCTTCCTTAATCTTCAGGGCCCATTCCGGTTTCGTGCGCCTAAGCTTCTGCTTCACAGGTATGGCCTCAGACTTTGTCGGTAACCAATGCACAACCAAATCCGTGTCTAACCCAGGCATATCTTCGTATGACCATGCAAACACGTCAGAATAAGATTTCAGAAAATCAATCATCTGTTTTCTCAATAATTGTGACAGTTTTTTACCAATTTGGAGTATCCTTGGTTGTGCCATGTCACCTATGTCAATTGGCTCCGTTTCCTCGATATTTGCCTGGAGACCCTTTTCATGTCTTTCCAATGCAAGTTGGATTTCCAGTGGGGTCTCCCACGATTCATCGTCGTCCTCATGCTCGAAAGGCTCACAGGGGACGATGTTTGAATCTCCTAGCTACGATGGGCTGATGTCGCAATCTGACTTGTCGAGTCCTTGCTCGCTTTCAGGATTGGACACCGGCTCATGCTCTTTATTTATTGTTGCCATTTGCATTGGCTTTTCAATTTCTTTTTGTTCTTTTTGTTCCATTATGGCAATCCTGTTATCTATCCCGTGCCCCAGCTCTTCCCAGTGTGCGTCGGGATTGACACTAAGGTTGCGATGCTTAAGTTGATTATTTTTGTTATTTTCATTTTTTGACAGATGCAAATAGTAGAAAGAGTTCAGATATTCATTAAAAAGTTCAGCAGTAGCTACAACAGAAATTTCAGAGGTGACAGAAACCCCCTTGAAAGTGTTAGCCCTGCTAGTTGCAAAAGGTTTGGCGCTCCAATTCTTCAGTGGTGCCAGGTCTTCCTTGTTGATGACAGCTGCCTTCTTCAGTTCTTCAGTCAGCACCATATTGGTGCTCTCATCAGATGAAATGTAGATAGGGTCATGTGCTGCGCCTCCTACTGGTTTGTTCTGGCTTCTCTCTGATCGGGGGCCAGACTCTGACGATACCCTTACCCATGATCCACTGAGGGCAATTGTCATCGGTATCTCGTCCTCAGGTGGCACATATGCAATGGTGACCTCGTTGGCTGGGTCAACTCTGGGAGGTGCAAACATTATGGGTATTCCAGTTGGTATCCCAGGCACCGTAGAAGAGTAAGCAGGTGGTGCCCATTTGCCATAAGCTGCGTGGTACACTTCTTCGGGCACTGGCCCTAGCACCTGAGGCATGTTGCGGAACATCCGGTTCAGGCCGTCACGAGTCCCTGGGTGTGGGACATAAGGAGGTGGAGGAGGCGACCTTGGCCTGCGGGTTGGGGTCCCTGAGCTGTCTTGTCCTTCCATCATGCAAATATACATGACAGGGCCTTCTTCCTCTCTGGATTCTTTGACGGGAGCAGGCGGCGGTGCTTCAACTGCGATTGCAGGTGAGACGGGTATTCCCTCAAGGATGAACGGCTCTTCTGGTGGAGGGAAAGCCACGGTAACTTCATCAACAGATTCTAGAGCGACCAACGCTGGCACATTATCTGGCGACCCTTCCAGTGCTAGCGGGTCCACCTCCACTGCATTTCCGATCATTTCTAGGGTTGGCGGTTCTTCCCAAAGCGTCTGTGCTAGTCCTTCCAAATAGTCTTCTTCCGTATCTGGGGTGTCCTCAAACTCGTCGCCCCATCCCTGCGGAATGATGTTTTTGAGGGACTGAGCCGCTTCACGCTCCATATTGGCGAAGTGATGATACAGCTCACCATGCACACAGATCGGCCAATGCGGATCCCTACCTTCAACTCTGGCTCTTTTCCTTTCGGCACGGTTCCCCAGGAGTCGGGAGTAGTCTTCCGGCTGCGGCCTGAACCCCAGTCCAAACCCAGTAGTCTGCCCATAAGGTTGGATGGCTGCCTTAATTCCCTGCTTATACTTGCCCAGTCCATCACCGGCTCTGAGACCCCAGTCTGCGCAATCAGCGGCACTAAACATGTTCTTTCTTTGCCTTTTCGAGAGTCTTCGCCCCCTTTTAGACTCAGGGATATGATTCACCTGCACCATCTCCACAGCTCGGAAATTGAGTGTGGTGGGTAACTCATAATCCACATAGGGTACTCCGACCCTTTCGAACTCTCGGTGGTCCTCAGCATGTACTGTTATAAGTTCGTTGCCTGATATGAACCGGACCATCCTGTGCAGTGTGGAAGATACTGCTCCTGCCTGATGCAGCCAAGGCCTCCCAATCAGCAGATTGAATGAGGCGTTGATGTCCATGAGTTCAAACTCTATGGTAAAGGGCCTGTCTGTAATTATGATCACCAAAGTGACCTCTCCCAGTGAATCCCTTCGGGCGTTGTCAAAGCCTCTGACGTTGTGCCCACTTGGCTTGATCATGGTAGGGCTCAATTGTAAGCTATGGAATGTCCTCATTAGGCATATATTCAACGCTGACCCATTGTCGATCATGGCTCGCTTTACAATGAGATCTACACACTTCACAGTTATATAAAGTGGCTCAGCATGGTCACAACCCTCCGGTGGCAGATCCGCTGCAGAGAAAGAGATTGCCTGGGGTGCCATGATCACTGACACCACTGCCCCTAGCTGCTCAGGATCGATATCCGTTGGTACATGTGCATCACCCAGGACCCTCATTAGCACTGCCCGGTGCTTCTCTGAGTCGATCAGAAGCCTCATTATGGAGATCTGGGCGGGTACCTTGTTCAACTGCTGGAGGAGATCATACCCGGGAGTGTAGATGCTGTGGTGCAAATCTGTGACCTCCTCCTCTGTAGCCCTTCCCTTTCTCTTGAGGGTCGGTGGCAATTCTGTAACCACGTCCTTCCCTTTTTCTTTCCTTTTTGCTTCAGCTTCTGCTTCTGCTCCCTCTGGTGCGGGTGGGGGATCGGTGTTTACGTATCGACCAGATCGGGTGATTCGGTCGATTTCTGCTTCAATGGTGGTTGTGGAGGTGGCTTGATGGTGGAAAGATTGGGTGGGGTAAGGTGGGGGTGCGGCCTTGTACGAGGGCGGCTCCAGGTTGAGCTTTGAAAGATTCAGTGTGGGTGGTTCGAATGAAAGGTGGAAGGGGTCTTGTGGAGGCGAGTCCATGATATCGTGGATGTTAAGGGCGGAGGGGTTGGCGAGAGGGGTGGGGTAGAAAAATTCTTGGTCTGTGGGTGTGTGGAAGTGCACCAGAGGAAGATCAGTAGGGAAGTCACTGCCATCTCCTTCGATAACGTTCACTGCCCTGCTTTCTTCTGCCGATGTGTCTTCTGAGTCCGTATCAGGGGACTCGTCTGAACTCTCATACGGATCAAGCAGGGTTGCAAGTTCAGGAGTGGATGGTGGTTCCTCTTCTTCCGTGGCATGAGGGGGGACGAACCATTCAGACGTGCCGTGGGAAGAAGATTCTGAACTCGGTTCCGCTGATAGGAGATCGATGAGGGATTGTAGGTCCGGCTTGGATGTCGCAGACATATACTCGGGTGGCCATTCGGTAGACATCTGCGGGGGTACCCTTGAACTGCCCACTGACGCGTCCGTGTCCTGTGGCCCATTTCGGAACCAGGGTCCTACGGAACTACCGATTCCTTCTCTGCATGGAGGGGATGGGGAGTCGCTGATCCATCCGCACTGTACCGGGTTCCACGGCCCCGTGACTTCCTCACTGCTCTGAGGTTCATCCTCTATAACACAGATGTAGGCGTCTGTATCCTTCTCAACCATAATTGCTGTCAAGGGGGCCTCTACTTGAAGTTGCACCCTCACTGTCTGCCCTGGCCGGCCAATAAGTGTAGAAGGGTCGAACTGCCCGGTGCTTTGATCACTGCTTACCTGATTTGCCGTTCTACTAGTAGAGGCCTTTGAGTGATCTGGGAGAGGATTGGTAGTTACACCGGCCGCTGGAGTCTGGGCGGGTGGTGCCGGGGGGTCAACCGTGATGCGCTTGCTATCAATCAAGTCCTGAATATCGTGCCTTAGGTCCCAGCACCGATTAGTATGATGCCCTGGGGCACCGGAGTGGTACTCGCACCGCTCGGCTGCATTGTAGCTCCTAGCATTGACCAACCTGGGGTTCGGGGGCTTGACTTGCACATACCCCTTCTTCAACAAAGTAGGCAGCAACTCTGCTGGTGCATACGGGAGTGGAGTGAAGACCCGCTTCATCCTAGCTTCCATTTCTTCTCTCGTCCTTCTTACCCCTTGGTAGGCAGCCTGCCCTGTTCCTTGGGGTGCCACCGCCTCTGGTCTTTGGGAGAAATGATGGGGCTGTGCCGGGTATACATAGTTCACAGCTTGCTGCTCTTGCCTTCTGGGCTCCTGCCCCTGATTTCTGCTAGTTTGCCCAGTCACAGGCCTTCTTGGTGGGGCACTCTGCCCGCTGCCGTCAATCTTTCCAGCTCTTACTGCATCCTCTATTCGATCTACCGTCAGGATCAGATCATTGAAATTCGACGTGCTCTGCCCCAGCAGCAGAGAGAAGAAGGGCTGACCTAATGACGCAATGAACAACGACGTCATTTCTTGCTCTAGCAATGGTGGCTGCACTAATGCTGCCAGCTCCTTCCAGCGCTTGGCATATTCTCTCACTGATTCCTGGCTCTTCTTAGCCAGCCTCTGCAACTCTGCCCTAGTCTGCACAATTTGACTGTTCAGGCGGTACTGCTGGATGAAAACAGCTGCCAGATCATTCCATGTCTTGATCTTACCCTTATCCAAACTCAAGAACCAGGAGTAAGCGGCCCCAGTTAATGACTTCTGGAAGAACTGCACCATGATCCGTTCTTCTTTAGCGTACTGACACATGTCGCCTGAGTACGACCTCAAGTGGTTTAGTGGGCACCCGGTGCCATCGAACTGGTGTAACTCAGGGCACTTGAACTTGGCCGGGAGTTGGATGTCTGAAAAGAAGCAGAGGCTCTCCAGGGTAGCCTCACTCTGCACTGTGCTTGGTTGGAGTTGTTTGAGCTGTTCCTTCAAGGTGGCCATCTCTGCCCTGTTCTCTTCTCTCACTGCTGTCAGCTTTTCCTCAAACTGTATCTCCTGGGCCCTGTACCAATCCTCATCACCTTGCCCTAGTTGGGCAGGCAGAAGCTGATCTTGTTGGGGAATATGGAATGGCACCGCCGGTGGTGGTGGTGGTGCTAGGGGAGGGGGGTTGGCCGGGCGTGGTGGTGGTGCCACTTCTGCTTGTGGCGGTTGCTGGGCGACTGGTGCCACTGGTGGGGCCTGTCTTAACTCCCTCAGCTCAGCCATTAGTTCCTGAATGATGGAACTCATGCCGTCAATTCTCTGTTGCATCTCACTGACTACTTGTGCGTGACTAGGTTCTGCTGGATGCTGCCCTGGCGGCGTCTGCTCTCCTTGTCGGTCCATTTCGAGCCTTCTCCTCGATCTTAGCAGGTACAGACTTCTGAAAGCAATTTTGGGTACCTGGTAGCAATTCGCAGGCATTAGTGCAATTCACATGAATCATTCATTGCAATTTATTTGACATAACTTGTTTATTTGATTTATGCTGATTTCTTGATTGGATTTGAGTTCACTGATCTATTTTAGCTACCCTAAGGCAACAAGGGAAGAGAACCTGAACTTTGATTAAACTGATCTATTTTAGGTACCCGCAAGTACCCGGGGAAGAGAACCCTAAGTGACTTCTAAAGACTGATCTATTTTGGCTATTCTAAGACAACCGGGGAAGAGAACCCTAAGGACCGAATCTATTTTAGCTACCCGTAGGTGGCAAGGGAAGAGAACCTAAACTTTTTTCAACTAATCTGTTTTAGGTAACCCATAGGTACCTGGGAAAGAGAACCCTAATTTTATGGATACTGGTCTATTTTTGCTGTACGGATGCAGCTGGGAAAGGGAACCCTATGAACCTGGTCTATTTTAGATACCCGCAGGTACCTGGGGAAGAGAACCCAGTTTAACTGGTCTATTTTAGTCGCTTTTAACACGACAAGGGAAGGGAACCCCTTTTTAAAAACTGGGTTTTTTTTTTTCTGTTGAGCTCAGAATCACAAGGCTGGACCACGCATGGCCAAAGAAGGGGGCTGATAAGGCAGCACTCAGGGTTGCTTTAGCCACGTCCGACTCATCCGTCAACGGCTTTGGCAAACTGAGAATTCGGCTAGTAGTACCCAGACGCTCTGCAGCCAATATCCGATTCAATCACCGGCGGCTTTGGTGTCACAAAAGGGGTAGGCTATGCCAGGACGCTCCTCCACCAATATCCAACTCATCCGTCGGCGGTTTCGGTGCCCTAAAGGATTCGGCTAGTAGTACCCGGACGCTCCGCAGCCAATATCCGATTCAATCACTGGTGGCTTTGGTGTCACTAAATGGGGTAGGCTATGCCAGGACGCTCCTCCACCAATATCCGACTCATCCGTCGGCGGTTTCGGTGCCCTAAGAATTCGGCTAGTAGTACCCGGACGCTCCGCAGCCAATATCCGATTCACTCACCGGCGGCTTTGGTGTCACAAAATGGGGTAGGCTATGCCAGGACGCTCCTCCACCAATATCCAACTCATCCGTCGGCGGCTTCGGTGCCCTAAGGAAATTCGACCGAATGATCTTGGGGAAGATGCAGACGGGTGTGATCTGAGCTCAAATTCTTGGGTTTTTTTTTTAAACACTTGCCGGGTTTCAGGATCTCAATGAGAAAGATGCCATTAAAAGAGTTGGGGTCGCAGCGACTAGAAATTCTACAATTGATTGAGAGAGATGGTCTATTGGAGACCGAGTTGCCCTTTTTGAGGGAATTAGTTCTTTTATTTCAGGTTCTTGTTTTGTTAAGTTTGAACACATAACAGAATAGAAAGGCAACTAATGCTTAATAAAAAAAGTGCCACAGCGGCTCACAGTACATTAGCATATTCATAAAAAAAGAAAAACAACAAAACCAAAGTCTAGCTAGGTTGGTCATCATCATAGTGGGAGGACACGTCTTGCCTCCTCAAGGCGCGCAGAAGCTTGTTCCGCAGACGTCGGTCCTCCCCAGCGCGTTTGCGCACCAAGTCCAATTCATGTTGCAAGGCCGTATTGGCCTGCCTACTCTCCCGTTCCGAATCCACGTAAGCTGAATGGATACGGGAGTGAGTCTCTTGCAGTTCGGCCACCCTGTCCCTATATGTGTTAGGGGGCGGAACTGGAATGTCGCTTGAAGCGACAGGTTGAAGAGGTGGGGGGCCATCGTGGCCAAATTCCCGAGCTATCCGCTGCTCGTAGTCTCGAAAGTGTAATTCGGTGAAGACGTCCTCCCGGTATACGCACACCGTCTTCCACTCTACCAGCAACTGTGTCCTCAGTCCCTTAGTGAGTGGACCAATCAAACCGCTCAGGTTGTCCTGGATCGGGATTCCCTGCGGTTTCCCAAACTGTCTCAGAACCCGAATCGGATAGTACGGCATGGCCTGGGTAAGGCCTATCAAGGCAAGTCCCTCTCTTTTCTTGAAAGCTATGATGGGGGTGTAAGGGATGTTGTATGTACCCCACCATCTAATGTCTGTTTCTCCCTTCAGGTGGAGAAAGTGGTTAAACCAATCCTCACGAGCGGGTAGGTCTGGTTTGATCTCTCTTTGAGCCAACCAATGGATGTTGTCGTCGGTTGCCTTGTAATATGCACTGACGGGTGATGACACCATCAGGTGGTCTTGCAGCCAAATGTGGAGAAGGGGAGCGCACCCTTGAAACCTCCGGGTTCCGTTTTTGGACAAAGTCAGGGAATGGAACAGTTGAGCTAGGATCAGTGGCATGATTCGGTACCCCGTCTTAAGTTGATCCACAATTTCCATGAGGGCCAAATTAATGGTGTCTCCCCCAGTTGGAAAGAAGATTTGCGACAGAACCACAAGGGTGAAGGTGTCAAACCAAGCTCGGGGTCTTTCCTGCTTTTTGTTTCTCATTTTCTCAGCTAGGAATGCTTTAGAGACCCGAGTAAATGACTTGTCACCTCCTAAGGTCTGGAATTCTCCCCTTGAGAGGCCAAAGAAAACGCAAGCTTCATTCTTGTAGCTTTCTTTGAGACTTGGCCTAGCGGGTTCTCCTAAGTCGCGAAATCGGAGGAACAGGTCAAGTTCCTCAACTGTGGGAGTCAACTCGTTGATCCCGAATCGAAACACTGAAAGCTGGGGATCCCAGAAAAGCAAGGCTGCTTGGATCATATCCCAGTTGATCGGCACATTTAACAGGGACAAAGTCTGTCCCATACGGTATTTGTGCTCCCATTCAATCTGCTCACTCCCTTGGAGCTGCCTTGTCCAAGAACGGATCCAGGGGGTATCCCAGGTGCACTTCTCTATTCTAGGGAAGCGGATTCTCTCAGATGAGGATGACGATGCCATGCCAACTATCCAATCAAAATTCCAAATCAGTTTAAGGTTCCATACCAAACTTCTCAATTAGTCCTAAAGTATGCATAATCGTAAGTAAAAGGGCTATCTACTTAGCAGTTCTAACATGCTTCACAGAATAAAGCAAAAGATAAAGCAATGCGGAATTTAACTTAAGCACACATGGTGTGTGGGTCTAAGGGTTGGCACCAGTGAAGGCGCGACTCCTAGACATACTTGTGTAGAGGAGCACACTCAAGTCCTGATCAGTCTTTTCTATCTTTCATCTGTTCTTTCATCTGCTTTCGATGTCGGACCACAGCAAAAATTACAACTTGCCATTGAGGGCGAAGGTTTACAAAAATATTTTCAAAGCTGTAAAGAATTCATCCTTAAGGCTGTTGGGAGCCAAAAGGGAGGGTACAAATTGCCTTCCAAGCGGGTAGGCTAAAAATTCCTAGATCTAGGGTTTAGTGCCCTTGTTCTGATCTGGCCTGCTTTCATCTGCTCTAAAAGACCAATCTGGACTTAAAGTGCTCCCAGCGGACTCTAATGGGTCAAGACACATAGCATACAGGACTCAATGCATGGATCTGGGGTGGTTCCCCTGATCGAAGTTAGGTTAGCTTTCTAAATTAGGGCTGAGGTAGCCCGGAGTCTAGGGTTTACTCGATTTTGTATGCAAAAAGCGGGGGTTGCTGCCCTCAATGGACTCTGGATTTTATTCCGATTTTATTCATCATTCACATCCTACTCACCCTCTCATGCTCAACGCGAGGTTCATTCAGAAACGTTAGGTGGGGAAGGGTACCCAGCCCGACACATAAGCCTACAAGGGTCTGGACCAGTACTGGATCCTCGCGTGCCACGGCAAGAAACCAGTGGTGCTAATGGACTCCAGAAAACTGGGGGGATGGGTTTACCCTGCTTTCCCCGGCAAGCCACGGGAGCGTAGGTGCTAATACCATCCCAAAGATCAGTTCATAGTAATAAGAAGGGTAGGCTGCTAGAGAGGTCTAAGTCTTGGTAAAGAAGTAGCAGTATCCGAGTCGCTCGTCTATTCAAGGTCGGATCATCCACGCAGCCTCCCTCGTGCGTGTCACCCCACGCAGTTCATTCACATAGGTGCGGGAAATTTAAAAAATCCAACCACGGTGTGGTGGCGTGCCTATGTGTGTAGTTGGGCTACGTGCTGTGTCTATACGGGTGAGTTTTGTTTGGATTTAGTTGATAAAAGAATTTTTGCCATCTTTCCTAGTAAAGTGCAGAATGGCACGCAATACGAAGTTCCGGGAGAGTCCCCAGGTAAGTGGAAGGGTCACAACGGTCCCATTAAAAACCACTTACCTTAGGCGATTATCATGTCCGTTTGACTGGACTCCCCAGAATACGTAGTTACGCGTATTCTACATTTTACTAAAAAGATAGTAAAGACCCTAAAACCGACTAAATCTCTCTTGTGTTGACTCATTCTAACCAAGGGTTCTATCGGGTCGAGCGTCCCCAGCGGAGTCGCCAAGCTGTGCGAGCCTGAAAAACGGTCACACTGGTAGAAAACGGGAAATCGGAGTCGCCACCGCCTGATGGGGTGCAGGCGGACACCTGGGTGCCTAATCTTATCTATTGGTTTGGTCTGCGGCTTGAGATTCTGAGGCAGGTCTCGGTTGCGGTCTGGGGAAGTCCGTAGACACCCCAGTCCGCCCCGTCGAATGACGGGTCCCGTGGGTTCCCTAGGATTGAGTCAACTTTCTATTTGGTTCTCACCCGATTCCTAATCCAGCATGCCATTTAGTTAAGTCTTGGCGGGACCACCTAAGTGGTGTGGGTCCTTTTAGTTGATTTTATCTTGCTTTACTTAGGTGATCTGGGTCTGATTGGGTGGGCCCCGTTGGAAGGTCCACGATGTCCTTGGTGGGCTTGGGTAAGCCCATGTACCCATGTGGGCCTCCGTCTAAGCCTAGGAGGCCCTGTGGGCTTAGGTGAAATGAATTGATTTTATATTAAGGTTTAAGTTTGGAACTTAAGTATTTTTCATGTCAGAAGTGAGTCGGCATTGGTTTGCGGGCCCCTGGGTGGGCCCCCATGTGGGTTGCCAAAAAAAGGTTTAACTTATCTTGCTTATATTGGCCAAAATGAATTGGACATCGGGCTTGGGGCCTGTAGTCCAAATTTGGGCTTGAAAGCCCGGTTCCTTGAGGTTTAGGGTTTGCACCCTTCTTAGGTTTAGTTAATGGGCCTTGGCGGGCCCGATAGGCCCTTACCCGGAGTCTCGGCCAAACCATGCATTTCACACTTCATTCCACAAGCAAAGTTTGGGTGGGCCGCATTGGGTTTGGCCCATCCGATTTGATTGGTTGATTTCACTTAATCTTGCTTATTTGCATGCTTTCCGATTTATTGGGCTTGGTGGGCCCCGTTGGAAGGCCCACTAGTATTCCAAATTGGACCGGTGGTCCAGGTACCATGTTGGGTTTCTGGGTGACCCGGAAACCCTATTGGTTCGTTTGGTTTAGTTATGAGATTATTCAAATCAATGAAAATCAAAGATCACACATAAAAAATGCATTTTTAAGGGCTTTGCCAGTTAGGATGCATCTGTGGGCTTCTTGGGGTCTTTCAGGGGCTGTGTAGGCCCTTGCAAAGGCCCACCAAGGTGCTGGAGTTGTGGAGTCTCCAGCTCTTGGTCTCTTTCGGGTAGTTTCTACAGCAAGTAAAGGAGGGGGGAGGCATGGGAAGTTGCCTCCTCCATTTTGGATCATATATGCCAATAAACAGGGACCAAGGTGTCCATGTTTGGTCTCTTAGATTCTGCCAACAGCAAGCATAATTGATCAATAAAAAACCTACGGTTAAGAACCTAAAACATGATCCAACAAATGACCAATACATGTATACTCATACTTTATCCAAGGGGACAGCAACTCATGCATGCATTCAAACAAGTAAGACCTAAATAAGATACCATTCGGTTTATTCCTAAAGTAGGGAACTCATGCATGCACCCAAGACAATCAAGCAACTAAGACATGACATTTAAATATAAATAAAAAGTGAACAATAAAGCATGTATATGTGTATGCATTGGCTGTGAATCATGAACTCAAATAAATATTTACATGCATATATAAACCTGGTCATGCCTCTAATGGTTGGGTATGTGAACCTATGCATGGAATAGGTACGGAAAGATGTGGTTAATTCCCTATAAGTAAAAAACAGCAACCTAGATGAAGTAGAAAGTGACAAATATTGCATGGGACAGCAAGATAAGAGAGGGAAAGGAGCACGGTGGAAGTGTACTAATGATTAAAAAGAAAAGGGCAACAATATGGCAAGCTTTAGAGATCTTGATGCATGAATACTTGATGTACATGAATGTGTGACTTCATCCATTATGCATGCTCTAAATATTTATAAATGATTAGTGAATGACATGCATGCTTAGAATCTCGGTTGAACTATGCACAAATAAAATAAATAATAGAAGCAAAATTCAGCATGCACTCCACACACAATTCATAGCAAAACATGTTTCCCTAAATCATCCATCTAACTTAAAAAAAAAAGTCTTAAGAAGGGGTAAGTGGGGGTTACACCTGGGATACATGGGATTAAAGAATAAGAGAGGGAACATGCTCCCACGTATAAATAATAGCAATAAACAAACAAAGAAAAGAAAACATATGCTGAAAAAATGACACTTAAAGGATCATGAGTAGCCCCTTTCTCTCCTTTCTGATTGAGCACAAGCCCTCCCCTTACCATGGGAGTTAATATACAAAAAATAAAATGAACCAACAAATCCTAACATGAGAGAACAGTAGGCACATGGCATAAAAAAAAGAATGGAAATGCTCATATTTCATTTATTTTTAAGTATGTTTAACAAAGGGTGCCAAGGAACTCACCTAGGGCTTCAGAACTTTCTTTGAATTGTGCTAACCTCCTCTTGAAGCCAAGGCACGGCTGGAGCAACTCTTGAGCAGCACTTCCTCTTCTCCAAATGCACTCCAAAGATCTCCTTTAGTGTTTAGAAGGAAGAGAGAAATGTAGAGAAGTGATTAGAAGAGGTTTTTTGTGGGGTTTCAAGGCTTGAGATGGGATTGGAGTGGGTTTTCTTGGAGAGAGGTTGGAGAGATGGGAGAGATTTTTTTTTCGGTTGGGGAGGATGAATGGGAGAGATAGAGAGGGTGGGATAGCTTGGGAGAGAATGGAAAAAAGGGGGTCCCAATGGTCATCCTCCCTTGTGTTGGAAATAAAATGGTTTTTATACCATGGGAGATGAAGGGTTGCATGGGGAAGTGAAGAGACTCATTGGGGAGGTGGATGGTTGCCATGTGGAGGGGAAAGGTTGGGGGAGGTCAAGGGTTTTTCTCTTGGGGAAGTGGAGGGTTGCCATGTGGAGAGGAAAGGTGATGGGAGGTCAAGGGTTTTTCTCTTGAGGAAGTGGATGGTTGCCATGTGGAGAGGAAAGGTTGGGGGAGGTCAAGGGTTAATGGGAGGTGGAGGATTTTTATTGGGGAGGTGACATGTGTAAGATGGAGAGAGGGTTGTTTGTGTTGGGGAGGTGAAGGGTTAATGGGAGGTGGAGGATTGGTTGGGAAGTGAAGAGACTCATGGGGAATCAAGAGTCTCATGGGGAAATGAAGACTCTTTATGGGGAGGTGAAGGGTTTTATGAGGAAGTGAAGGGTTGGGAGGTGAAGGGTTAGGAGGTGCCACGTGTGCAGCCCTCATTGTGTCCACGTGGCATCCTATGTGGAGCCCCCATGCGCACACGTGGCATCCTATGTGGCATTGCCAAAAATCCAGAAATGCCCCTAGCTTTGACTGTTCATATCTTTTTCATCCGGACTCCGATTTGAGCAAACTCAATTGCGTTGGAATCATATCGAAGTCCTCTATCCAATGGTATAGAGTAAGGTACTTGGCACGGAAATCAAGGAAAAGTCAACTCTCGGCTCTCCCTTAAGTTTGACTGCCCGCAGAACCTTCATCCGGACTTCGATTTGAGCAAACTCAATTGCGTTGGAATCGTATCGAAGTCCTCTATCCAATGGTATAGAGCAAGGTAGCCAGATTTCTTTTGATCGAAAGGTCAACTTTCAACCCTTCAGGGTTTGACTTTTTAGCAGGGTTTTGCATTTCCGGCACTTCCGGGAGCGCAAAAATGAGGTGCTTACAAAAACATAATATAAAAAGCTCCTAAAAATGTGTGAGGACACTCCCTCATCCTCCCCGTGAATCATATACACTCCCCTTACCGTGGGAGTTGGTCCATTACTCAAAATAAAGAAGAAGAAGAGAGAAAATAAACACTACCATGCTATGAGCAATAAGAATAACACACTAAACTATAGGACAAATCAACATGCCTACTTCATGCCTGTGTTCATATATGTGAAATAAAGTGTTATAACAAAGCTCACCTTGGGGTCGAAATGACCTTGATGTGGTGGTTTGGACTCCCTTGAAGCAAGACGGGGGCTTGAGCACTTTCTTTGGCCACCAACAGCAAGTACTCCTCCTTTGTTTGGGTGAGAATGAAGAGGAAAAGAGGAAAAGAGGAAGAGATTTGTCTTAGAATGGTATTTGGGTGGTATGGGGACAAGGAGAGGTGGAAGAGAGGGGATTCGAACCAGTGGATGTGGGGGAGAAGGGGTGGAAACCAACCAAGGGAAGCCAACCCCGGCCAAGGGGGTGCTGCCCCCTTTTTATAGAAACAAACTTGTATCCGGCATTTATTGTCAGATACACTACGCCTTGTGTGTATCCGACCATGGAGGTCAGATACACTAAGTCCTCTTTGTATCCGACATAAAATGTCAAATATAGACAAAATTATTTCAAAAATTAAATTCTGTCAGTAAATCTGTTGGGGAATCTGACAGGATCCGACGAGCAAATCTTTTGTATCCGAAATATAATTTCGAATATGAAGAAATGGATGTTTATCCGACCATACATGTCGGATACAAAAAGCTAAATTTTTTATATTTGCAGATTGCCCCCGGATTTGACCGATTTGACTGATTTGACAACCGAGATAATTACAGATTGCCCCTGGCTATTTGCAGATTAATCCTTGAGATATTTTGAACATTTTGGATATTTACGGATTAATCCCCAAGATATTTATCTGTGTTTTCGCCACGTGTGCTGCTCTTTTGCCACGTGTGCAGTTTCCGACATTGTTGCCCGAAAACTTCAACTGCTCATATCTTCTTCATCTGGACTCCGATTCTGGCAAACTCAGTTGCGTTAGAACCGTATCAGAATCCTATATCCATTGGGATAGGGTTGAGCAGCTGATCTGGGGTTTAGCAGAAAGTCAATTTCTGCTCCCGTTCAAGTTTGACCGGCTCATATGTTCTTCATCCGGACCCCTATTTGAGCAAACTCAGTTGCCTTAGAATCGTGTCGAAATTTCCTAATCATTAGGAAGAAGTATGGTGGCCAAATTGCACTTGATCAAAAAGTCAACTTTTGTCCCCTTAAGGTTTGACTTTTAGCTAGCACTTTTTGGTTTGATCAAAATTTGGGTGCTTACAGCTGCCCCCTTTGTCGGAGGCACTTGTTGACGAACGACAAAGATTGAAAGAAACCCAAGTTTTGCATTCCTCACATCTTTCTGAGAGAGCCTGGGAGTTGATTTTTGGTTTGTGGGATAAAGCACATTAACGCGAGCATGTTACGCGTGTGGTACTTTTCCCGTTTCTGGTTCTTAGAAATAGGTGGTGATTAACACCTTTTCTAGATTCTGGTTCTTAGAAATAGGTGTTGATTAGCACCTTTTGTAGATTCTGGTTCTTAGAAATAGTGGTGATTAGCATCTTTTCTAAATTCTGGTTCTGGGGAATAAGTGGCGCCTTGCACTTTTCTGGTTTCTGAGAAAGAAGTGACGCTTTGCACATCTTTCAGGTTTTAGGGTGCCCGTGCATTGCTTTAATGTCAGTGCACTAGTTTTGAGTGTTTTGGAGGATTCAGCTTCTCAGATTTCAGTGAGGGTGTAAACATTTTTAGGTTTTTCTTTTTTTTGGTTGTGGTGGCTGGAGGTGGGCCAAGGAGAGGAAGGAGAGAGGAAGGAGGAGGTGCTCTTGTTGAGGAGGTGCTCCTGGCACTGTCCAGTGCCTCAAGGGAACTCACACACCTGTCCTACTCTACTTACAAAAGTGGGAAATCAAAAATTACATGATGGACTTCTCTGCCCTTTATGTCTTCAAAACATGCTTTCTCTTTTTGTTCTTTAGCTTGCTTGAGCTTTGTTCTTGATGGTTCTCCACTGGGGATCTAGGGATTCTTTATTTGGGAAAGAACCCGTAGGGGACCGATGAGCTCTCTGCGAACTCCCTCTTGGTGCGCTTTGGATTACCGCATGGCTTTCCTCCACTTTGCTTTTCTCTTTTTTTCTTTTCTTCTTTGTTTTCTTCCAACTTAAGGATGCTTCTTGATATCCTCTGACTTTTTCTGTCTCGCCCGGGCCAGCAAAATTCTCACAGCATGGTGAGGTATCTGAAATTCACACTATAGGCACTTGTGGCTTACTTGGTTTTATTGTGTGTGTGAGTGCACATGACTGAAATGAAATATATATACATATATTTTTTTTCAAAAGCTTTTTTAGAAATTTTATATAAGTGTTCCAAAAGAAACGGTAGGACCAGTGACCCTAGTGATTTGCCTTGTTAGCTCGAAGTGTTCTAGGATGGTGTGTTCGACACGTATTCCCATGAAATCCTTGACTTGTGCCGGCATTGGCTCTCAGGGGTTCTGCAAAGGTTTAGAAGATGAGGGATGTCTCAAGGAGTGTTTTCCCTTCCCCAGTTTTGGTTTCTCTCACCTTGACCCAACCATTTAGGGTGGTTTCAGGATTTTGAAATTGAGGGTTTTCCCTTCGTCTTTTCCCTTGGGATTAGTGCTTGCCCCAGCTTGAGGGTCTTTGGCCGACTTTTGTTCATCATGTCCCATAGATTAGAAAGGTCTTCACATTAGGACGAAACATCGGCTTAGTTTTAAGTATGAGAAATGATGGGATATAAGGCTCAAGTTCTTATCTTTTCATTTTCAAGTTTTACTTTGTGTCTTGCCGAAGCTCATTCCTCTTTTTAGATTCCTTCCTCATAGATCTGCATGAATTCAATTGTCACATTTTCTACAATCAGAAAGGACTTTTTTATGGGATTAAACGAAGGCTTAGGTTTTTGGTTTATGGAAGAAAGGTAATACGGCTCAAAGTCTTTTTGTAAATGGGTCGAGTCATGTTCTACCATTTTCTTGACTGCTTGGGCTTTGCCAATGCCTTTTCAATTTCTTTCCTTTTCTTTTTGAGGCCTTTTGTGACCTTCGCTTTTTCATTTGGCATTTTTGCTTTTCTTTTCCTTTGCTCTGGGGGTCATTTTTGCTTTGATTTGCATGCCCCAATGTGTTTGCTGCTTTCTTTTCTTTTCTTTGTTTCTGCTCATTCATGTCTTTTCTTCCTTACCAAGCACCTTATTTAGGGCTCATGACCCAATGGGTTAGAAAGAAGAAAGTTAGGCTCAAATGGTTTGACTAGAGATATGACTTTGAAAACTGGGAAAATGAAGCAAGGATGGCCTTTCATCCTTTTGCAGAAGTTGCGACAACTTGATTGAAATGTTCATGCAAATTTATTCAGGAATCTATTCATCCTTTTTATTTTCTTTTTTGGCTTTGCCCCAGCACACAGGTTATTGAATAATATGATCAAGTCCAAAGTGTTTTGACTAGCGGTTCTTAAAATTCAGGATGTATGAAGGATGGCCTCTCATCCTTTCTTAAAGACATGATGTTAAAGCCGGCCTTGGCCCTTAGCTGGTTTAGGCACTTTCTCTCTTTTCCTTTTCCTCTATTTTCTCTCAAGGATCACCCTGCCCCAGTGTAAAGATAGGTTCGGAAGGAAAATCAAGGCATGGATCAAGAAAAGATTGCCTTTGGCTCAGTCAAGGTTCTCATGGGAGTAGTATGTTGCATCTAGCTGAAAACACCTTTGAGCAACTCAGCATTTTTTTCCATGATCATGGTCGTGCCAAAAAAGGTGCGGTCTCAGAATGATGTCATCATCGACCCGAGCACTTACCATTTTTTTCAAAAAGTATTTTCTTCTCTTTTTTTTTCTTTTATCAAAAAAGGGTTTTTTACAAAAGTTTGCATGAAAGTAGAAGCATGTAAAATATTTATAAAATAACCCATTACCAGGAACGATTGATGCAAAAAGTAAATTTTAACTTAGCCTGGGAATGGTGGACTCGGTGTGGGACTGCGTCCGACAAAGATTTTGGATTCTTGGGATTTGGTTGCGCCTTGCAACCTTGCCTTGCCTCTTTTCTAGCTTGTTCCACTCGACGATGCCCCCTTGTTGTTGTAAGCACCTCATTTTTGCGCTCCCCAAAAAGCCAGAAATGCAAACCCTGGACGGAAAGTCAAACCCTAAGGGGTGAAAAGTTGACTTTTTGATCAAGTGATAATTGGCCACCTCGCTTTATGTCATTGGATAGAGAATCCCGACATGGTTCCAACGCAACTGAGTTTGCAGGAATCGGAGTCCGGATGAAGGTTCTACGGGCCAGTCAAACTTGAGGGGAGCCGAAAGTTGACTTTCTGATAAACCCCGATCCAGATGCTTACCTCTATGTCATTGGATAGAGAATCCTGACATGGTTCCAACGCAACTGAGTTTTCAGGAATCGGAGTCCGGATGAAAGTTCTGCGGGCCGGTCAAACTTGAGGGGAGCCGAAAGTTGACTTTTTGCTAAACCCCGATCCAAGTGCTTACCCCTATGTTATTGAATAGAGGGCTCCGATACGATCTAACGCAACTTAGTTTGCCCAGATCAGAGTCCGGATGGAGAAGACATAAGCTGTTGAAGTTTTCAAGCAGCAAAACCGGCAAACTGCACACGTAGCAAAAAGCTGCACACGTAGTGAGTTGCGCAGGAAAATATCTCGGGGATCAAATCAGTAAATATCCAAACATACAAAATATCCCAGGGATTAAATCTGTAAAAATCTAGGAGTATCGGATTAAATCAAAAATCTCCAAGGACTAAATCTGTAAATTTCGGATTTTCCGACCATTTAGCGGCCGAATTAAATGTTTTGATCATTGTGTCGCTCGCGCCGAGCGACAGCTACTCAGCGCGAGCTCGGCGCCAAACCCTGCAGATACCCTGTTTTCCCTCCTATAAAAGCCGCACCCCGCTTCAGTGCGAAGGGTTGGCTTTCTTTTTTTCTTGTTGGTTTTTTTTCTTGATCAGCATGACTCTGCCGGTTTTTCTTTTCTTCTTCCCCACTCTGCCTGGTTCGAGACCCCTCTCCCAAGGCCACTCCGTGCCTCCACGAAACCCTCCGACATCACCTGAAGCCCCTCCGACCCCCGTTTTCTCTCCTCCTCTTCTTCCCCGTCAAACCCGAAGGAAATCGTGCCGTTGGTGGGGAGAGGTGCTGCTCCGGCGGCTGCTCATGCACTCCAAGGAGGCCTCACGCACACTCGACAAAGGATTAAAACCAAGGTAATGTTCCCTATTCAATATAAATAAGAATAAGCTAATTTCAAGCCTGCTAGGGCATTTTCCGTCTTTACCAAGTTGTTTGCTATTATTGCTTGTCTGGATTTGAGGGTGGGAGCATGTTCCCCCGTGGTCATTTCATCTCATGTACCCCAATATAAACCCCTCTTCCCTTCGTCGGTTCTGTTCTTTTCTTGTTTTTGGACTTGGAGTTTTACGAAGAGGTGTTGAGTCGTGGTGTGGAGAAGGCTTAGAATAATTTCGAAGTGTGTTTAAAGGTCTCCTGGGAGTCTAGGGAACACCAGGGAGGTGTTACAGAGCTCGAAAACCCAGCCAGTCATGGAGTTTTCCAAGAAACAGAGAATCGGGTTTCGTCATGGGTGTCCGCCGAGCTGGCGCTGAGCACGCTCGCCGAGCTCGCGCGCCGGGGTCCCTTTTTTTTGTTGATTTCCGGTTCCGCCAGGCTTGCACTGACCTCACGCCTACCGCCTGAGGTCAGCGCACCCTCTTAAAAATGCTGAACTGCCTGTATTTTTTGGAAACCCGAAAATGCCCTTTATCGTACCGCAGGGGGCTTCGCCCCCCGCACCCCCAACCCTATTGTTCTCCATGCGTCCAACTAGTTCCTTGCCCTTGGACCCAGAATAGTGAGCAGATCTCCCTTGATAAATGTCTTTTTTTATATTCTCTGTGATGCATGTATATTCTGTGATTTTTGTCGGATACGGGTGGCATTTTTTAACCGAACCAAATGAATCGACAGGGCTTCCGGGTCACCCGGAAAGCCCAGCATGGGACTTGGACCCCCAGTCCAACTTGACTTCCAGTGGGCCTTCCAGCGGGGCCCACCAAGCCCAATGAATACAATGGAATGCATGCATGTGACCTAATCAAGATAAATAAATTAACTAATCAATCGAAGCGGGCCAAACCCAATGCGGCTCACCCGAACTTGCTGGTGAATTGATGTATGAAATGTGTGGTTTGGCCGAGACCAAGGGCAAGGGCCTACTGGGCCTGCCAAAACCCACCAACCGAACCAAGGAAGGGCGCAAACCCTAACTTCACATAGCTTGGGCTTTCAAACCCAAATCTGGACCATGGGCCCCAAGCCCAATGTCCAACCCATTTTCTGGCACAAATTAAGCAAGATAAAACTTAAATCATTTGGCAACCAACTGTGTGGCCCACTCAGGGGCCCGCAAACCAATCCCAACCTGCTTTGCGTAGAAATCACTTAATTTTCAAATTGAAACATTAAATAAAATCAATTCACTTGAACCGAACCCTAAGGGCCTCTCAGGCTTAGACAGAGGCCCACAAGGGTACATGGGCTAAACTAAGCCCACCAAGGACACCGTGGGCCTTCCAACAGGGCCCACCCAACCGGACTCAAATTACTTAATTAATCAAGATAAAAGCAATTAAAGGGACCCACACCACTCAAGTGGTCCCACCAGGCTTAGCCAGTTTGCATGTTGAATTAGGAAACGGGTGAGAAAATAAGTGAGCTGACTCAAACCAGGATAAACCTAAGGGACCCGTCACCCGACGGGGTGGACTGGGGTGTCTACGGACTTCCTCGGACCACAACCGAGACCCTACTTAGAATCTCAAAACCGTAGACCGAAGCCTTAATAGACAAGATTAGGCACCCAGGTGTCTGCCTGCACCCCGTCAGGCGGTGGTGACTCCGAATTTTCCCGTGCTGCGTTTCCGATGCGCGCACAGTTGTCTAGATGAGGATTCACATCTATGGTAGTGGGTGACGTTTTGGCAGGAGCAAGAGGGTCCACTGTGATTCTCCTAGCATCAATCAGATCTTGAATTGCATGCCGGAGGGCCCAACACTGATGAGCGGTGTGAAGCTTCCTTTTTCTGTCGCACGACGAGGCGCACGCAAAATGATGCGTGCCTCGGGATTGTTTGGAGTCACCACTGCCTGATGGGGTGCAGGCAGACACTTGGGTGCCTAAGTTCTTCTATTAAGGCTTGGTCTGCGGCTTGAGATTCTAAGTAGGTTCTCGGTTGCGGTCTGGGGAAGTCCGTAGACATCCCAGTCCACCCCGTCAAGTGACGGGTCCCATAGGTTTCCCTAGTGTGAGTCAACTTTGGTCTCTCACTCACCCGATTCCTATTCCAGCATTCAATTTGGTTAAGTCTGGCGGGACCGCCAAAGTGGTGTGGGTCCCTTTACCTGATTTTATCTTCTTATTATTGAATGAAGTGAGTCTGATTGGGTGGGCCCCGTTGGAAGGCCCACGGATCCCTTGGTGGGCCAAGTGTGGCCCATATGTCCCCGTGGTGGGCCTTAGTCTAACCCTGAGAGGCCCTTTGGCCTTGGTTCAAATGAATTAATTTTTATTTGAAGTTTAAGTTTGATTATTTAAGTGGATTTCATGCCAAAGCGGGCCGGAATTGCTTTGTGGGCCCTTGAGTGGGCCACACAGTTGGTTGCCAAGTTTGTTGAGTTATCTTGCTTAATCCATGCCAAAATGGGCCAAGCGTTGGGCTTGGGGCCCTTTACCTGGGCTTGGGCTTGAAAGCCCAAGGCTTCCTGAGTTAGGGTTTGGGAACCCTAACCTTGGTTGGGTTTAATGGGCTTAGTGGGCCCGACAGGCCTTGCCCTTGGTCTCGGCCAAACCATGCCTAAATCTAAGCATCATGCTTCCAAAATGGGCTTTGGTGGGCCTCAATGGGTTTGGCCCACTCAATTAATTTAATTGTCTTCATGTAGCAAAAATGGGTTTGTCGGGCTTGGTGGGCCCCGTTGGAAGGCCCACCGGAAATCAATTTGGACCGGGTCGGTCCAAGGCCCACCTTGGGTTTCCGGGTGACCCGGAAACGTTATTGGTTCGCCCGGGTTGATCAAATAAAGCAAGAAAATAGCACAAGGTCATAAAATAGCAAAAATGGCATTCTGGCAGTGTAGCCGACCTGGAGTGTCGGCTACTTAATAAAACATGTGTAGCCGGCCTGAGATGCCGGTTATACATAAAGGCTAGTGTATCCGGCATCTCTAACCGATTATAAACAGGGCCCTGTTGATCCGACCTGAGTTGTCGAATCAACACACAGAATGGGTTTTTTTGGATTCTTGCTATGGGATTGGGTTTATAGGTCTCTTGGGATGTTCCAGGGGCTGTGTGGGCCCCTGTGTGGGCCCACGGTGGTTCATATAGAGACATATGGCCTCCTTCTTGAGGTTTTGAAGCCAAGAGAATGGGAGAAGGCTAAAGGCTTGCCTTCTCTTTCCATTGAACCATATCTAATAAGGAAACAAGGACACATGTGTCCCTCTCTTGGTCTTCTTTATTTTAGAAAATCAGCAACTCATTAGCATGAATAAAAGCCAATCAAATGAACATAGGACCACATGCTTCAAACCACAAAAAGAACACAAGCATCTCCATATTGCACATGCATAAAAGTGAAAAGTGTGTGCTCACCTAGACAAAGATCATGTGGCAAAATAGACAAGCTAGAATTAGCATGCTTCTAATGGGTAAGAATACACATGTACACATGAGATACGTAAATAAAGACGGGGTTAACTTCATGTAGACAAAACAGCAACTAATATTTGGACATATTCATACTCCACTTCAAATACCATGAAAGGTAAATAAGTGATCAAAGCATGCCTCTCATGCATGTCTAGATCTTTATCATGCTCTAAACATCTAAAGGAACCTAAGGACATATTAAGAATCTTAGAACAGTAGCAAATACAAAGGGGACTTATTTCCAAACTTAAATA
Source organism: Buxus sempervirens (assembly GCA_947561395.2). Lineage (NCBI taxonomy): Eukaryota > Viridiplantae > Streptophyta > Magnoliopsida > Buxales > Buxaceae > Buxus > Buxus sempervirens. Next base: position 33,659,355 of record OX387183.1, read on the forward strand.
AGAGAAACCTAAATCTAAGCACATATCTATCATGCCATATCAAACAAGTATGGAGCTGAAATGTAAAGCAAGTCAAGAGAAAGGGCTAGAGGGATAGTTTAAGGGGTACAATGGATAGGGAAGAGAGGAGCATGCTCCTCTAATAAAATACTCAAAATAAGCCCCAAAACAGCAACCTATGGACACTAGAAGTTCGTAAAAAAAAAGACTCTCATGCTCACATGGAACTACACATGGATCTCTCTCCTTTGACCCATGCGTATAATCACTTGCCTTGGGAGATCTTTATGTGACAAAAAATGGGAAGGAAAGCGCACGAAAACTATATGGAAAAACTGATGTTAACATGGAAAATGCAAGACTTCCTAAGCATCACAAAATGCATTCATTCTCACATATGTGGTATAAAAGATCATGGGGAACAATACCTTGGGATTTCTTTTCTTCTTGGAGGTGTGTTGAGCCTTCTTGAGGCAAGGCAAGGGCTGAACAGCCCCTCTCCCACAGCAACAACAGCATCTCCTCTCTTCTTGCTTGGATGAAGAAAGATGGAGAAGAAGAAGAGAAGAGAAAGTGGGAGAGCTCAAAGAGATGCTTCAAGGGTTTTGGGAGAGAGATGGGAGCTTTGGAGAAGAAGAATGGTGGGAGAAAAATATGCTCAACCCCCCATACGTATGGGGGCTTGGGCTTTTTATAGTGGGGTGGTATGGGTGTGATGGTATGCATGCATGTGATGTGTATGCATGCATGGGGGAGAGAGAGAGAGAGAGAGAGAGTTATGGATGGATGGCATGCATGTATGATGCACATGCATGCTCATCAACCATGAGAAAGAGGGGATGCATGTATGCATGATGATGTATGATCATGGGGGGGAGAGAGAGAGAGAGAGGGATGCATGCATGGATGATGCCCATGCATGCCCATAGGGGACATCAATCATGGGCAAATCTTGGTATTTGTGGATTGGTCCCTGGAACTTTGGATTTTTACAGATTTAGTCCCTGATACCTTTGGATATTTACAGATTTAGTCCTTGATACTTTTCATATTTACAGATTTAGTCCCTGATACTTTTGGATATTTACAGATTGGTCCCTGGGATATTTTCTCAAGTTTTGATGCTTATGGATCTAGTCCCTGATACCCTTGGATATCTGCAGCTTTACCCTTGAGATATTTTTCATTAATTTGGGTAATCATAGATTTAATCCCTGGGACCTTTTTGCTCTGCTGCTTGCCACGTGTGCAAACTTTTGCCACGTGTGCAGTTTTCCAGCAAGCTGCCCTAGAACTTCAACTGCTTACATCTTCTTCATCCGGACTCCGATTTGGATAAACTCAATTGCGTTAGAACCGTGTCGGAGTCCTCTATCCATTGGCATAGGGTTAAGTAGTTGACTCGGGGTTTAGCAGATAGTCAACTTTCTGCTCCCCTTCAAGTTTGACCGGCTCGTAGATCCTTCATCCGGACTCCGATTCCAGCAAACTCAGTTGCGTTGGAACCGTGTCGGGATTCTCTATCCACTGAGATAAATCAAGGTGGCCAATTATCACTTGATCAAAAAGTCAACTTTTCACCCCTTAAGGTTTGACTTTCTGTCTAGGGTTTGCATTTCTGACACTTCCGGGGATGCAAAAATGAGGTGCTTACAAGCGGCATGCCCCGGTGCCCCCATGTGGTATTCACAGATTGCTTTGGGGTCATAGTTCCTCCCTAATGCTGCATTTGGGTTGGGAGTTAACAACCTTAAATAGCCTCCCTTCAGGAATGTAGGAAGGAGCTCTGCCAGTGTATAGGGAAGTGGTGTGAATACCCTCTATCTTCTATCTTCCCTTTTGTACCCTGCAGTGGTGCCGATCCCATGGGCCTTGTGCCATGTGGATGAGACCCTCTTTGCAGGTGGAGTGCTTGTTGCCCCTGTGCAAAGTCAACACTTGCCACTTCCCTTTGGCCTTCAGGCTTCTTGCCTCCGTTCACTGGCCTTCTTGACATTGCCCCAGGTGAGCCTGCCTTGATGCCGCCCTCAACCCTGTCGGAGATCTGGACCAAGACACTAAAGCTTGTCGCTTGCTGGCCAATCATGTGGGAGTAGTATGGTTGCCCCAAGGTTGAGATGAATAGGCTGGCCATCTCTTCCTCCGTCAGTGGTGAGCGCACCATCATTGCATGTTTGCGCCATCTCCAAGCATAATCCTGGATTATCTCGCCTGTTTTCTTGCTTATCCTCATCAGTTCCATCCTAGTAGGTACAACCTCAGAGTTAAACCTGAACTGTTCAGTGAAGAGGTGTGCCAGGTCTGACCAAGTCCGGATATGTGCGGGGTTCAAAGTGGAGAACCAACGATGCGCTTGTCCTGTTAGGGACCTCTGGAACAGCTGTATCATTCACTACTCATCCCTATTGTATCCCATCATGGCTACACAATATGATCTTAGATGTGCGGTTAGGCAGCCAATTCCGTCGAATTTCTCAAAGTTGGGACACCTGAACTTTGCTGAGAGTCATATGTCGCGGAAGAAATAGAAATTGTCAACTGTCATCCTCCCTGGCACTGACCCTCTTTTTAGTTCTTGCCATTCTATTCTGAGGTCATTGATCATGGCATTGACTTCAGGCGAGATGCCCCTTGCCTCGACTCTTTGTCTATGCCATTCCTCCTCTTCATGGTTTATCTCCGGGATGTGCGAGAGATGTATTGCTTCTTCAGGAGGTGTCTGGTGCGGCTGCTAATCTTGTGGCACGGCCGGAGGTGGAACTCGTGGAGGGAAAGCCAGTGGAGGCATTGGATAGACCAATGTTGGTGGTGCATGTGGTGGCCCTGGCTGTCCTTGCGGCAATGCTTATGGTTGTCCTTGAGGTTGCGGGATGACCAGTTGCGGCATCTACCTGATTAAGCTTTGGAGTAGTTGGGTGATTTGCCCCATCTGCTGAGTTAAGTTCACGATTACTGGCTTATCCTCAATCTGGTGCTAAGGCGGAGGTTGCTGCGATGCTGGAGGTTGTGGTACTGGCGGCTAAAGCGCAGGCGGCTCTTCTGGATTCATCCTCGCGTGGGACCTTAGTAGATATGGGCTCCGAGTAGCAATGGCTGCAACACTTTCAACCTTGGTAAAACAAAAATAAAAAGGAAAGACAAAACAAACAACATGTTAGTTTATTCCGAAAATGATCTGCATCCTGTACGAGGGGCAACCGTGGTTTAGAGTGCCGTGTGTGGCAAAAAAGTAATGAACACCGCGACTGGTGCAAGTGCTGCCTTTAATGAAAAGGTAAATTTTGCTCTGTGCTGGTGTTATGAGTGGTGAAATAGAATCTTCGCACTATGGATAGTGTTGCAACTGTGTATGGCAAATGCTATGTGTGATAAAAAGAATTTTCGCACTGTTGATAGTGCTGCAGCCGTGTATGGCAAATGCTGTGTAAAAAGAATCTTCGTACTGTGGATAGTGCTGCAGCTGTAGAAGGCAACTGCCGTGAATGGCTATGCATGAAAAAGAAACATATTGAAAGCTGTGTGTGCGCGTGTGGGAAACGCGGCACGGGGTAAATTCGGAGTCGCCACCGCCTGATGGGGTGCAGGCGGACACCTGGGTGCCTAATCTTGTCTATTTAGGGCTTTTGGTCTACGGCTTGAGATTCTAAGTTTGGTTCTCGGTTGCGGGCTGGGGAAGTCCGTAGACACCCCAATCCACCCCGTCGGATGACGGGTCCCGTGGGTTCCCTGATTTGAGTCAGCTTTCTCACTTTTGGTTCTCACCCGATTCCTAATCCAGCATGCATTTTTGTTAGGTCTTGGTGGGACCACCTGAGTGGTGTGGGTCCCTTTAGTTGATTTTATCTTTTCTTAACTTAAGTAATCTGGGTCTGTTTGGGGTGGGCCCCGTTGGAAGGCCCCCGGTGTCTCGGGTGGGCTTGGGTTGGCCCGTGTACCCTTGGTGGGCCTCTGCCTAACCCTAGGAGGCCCTGTGGGCTTTGGATAATGACTTGGTTTTTTTATTAAGGTTCAAGTTTGAAGCTTAAGTGGTTTTCATGCAAGTGGTGGGCCGGATTGGTTTGTGAGCCCCCTAGGTGGGCCCACATGGTGGCCAAGTGATTTTGCATCTTTTATCTTCTTTAGTTTGCCAAAGTGGGCTGGTCATTGGGCTTGGGGCCCATGATCCAGGCTGTGGGCTTTGAAAGCCCAGTTCCTTGGAGTTTGGGGCTTGCACCCTAACTCGGTTCGGTTGGCGGGCTTTGGCGGGCCCGATAGACCCTAGCCCTTGGTCTCGGCCAGACCACACAATTTATGCATTCATTCACATTACAAGGCGCGGGTGGGCCACATTGGGTTTGGCCCGCCTGGTTCACGTGGTTCATTTAGCTTAGGTTATTTAATCGCATGCCTTCAGGTTCATTGGGCTTGGTGGGCCCCGTTGGAAGGCCCACTAATGTGCCAAGTTGGACCGGTTGGTCCAAGTCTCGAAAGGGGTTTCCGGGTGACCCGGAAACCCTGTTGGTTCAGTGGCTTTGGTTCAAATTACTCAAAAATTCGGCAGAACATCACAATGTACAAAAAACATGCTTTCTGTGTGTATCCGGTAACTCAGGCCGGATACACAAGGTCCACAGGTGATCCGGCCAGAGTGGCCGGATACACAGGGCCTATGGTTTATCCGGCCTTGGTGGCCGGATATGCTAAGGCCTCAGGTGATCCGGCCTGAGTTGCCGGATCACCCTGGAATGGGCTTTTTTAAGGCTTTTGCCATTCGGGGTATTTCCAGGGGGTTTCTAAGGTCTTCTAAAAGTCTTGTGGGCCCCTGGGAAGGCCCACATTGTTTCAGATTTGGGGAGAGGCCTCCTTTGACCACCCTTCTTGATTCCTCATCAAGACATGGGGGTGTTGGGAAGGCATGGGGCTTGCTGTCCCTCTCCTTCCCCTTTTCAAACATCACAGCAGCAAGGTGGGGGGATAGGGATCATGCTTGCACAGAATATCCAAACAGAAATGACCACCCCTCAAAGTTATATGCTTAATCACTAATATGCATGAAGGAAACATACTACAATGGAAGGGCTGGGGGTGGGGGATCATGCTCATCACTTAACCACAGCAATAAGGTATTAAACAAGGCATGTAACTTAAACAAGTAAAATCTTGAAGAAGGGAGAGAGGAGGGGGCTTATCATGGGGTACATTTGATCATATGATAAGGAGGAACATGCTTCTCCGAAAAAATGCCTAGAAACAAGTCTTACACAGCAGCAACCGGGGACTAAAAGAATGCTTGATAGATGGAATCCCATACTTCCTTAACAAAACCTACATGACCCTCATACTGGTGGACGCATTCATGCTATGAAAATGAGAACAAGTATATGCTTAGCATGGTAGGAATACAGCTCCATGCAAAAAAAGGAAGTCATGCAAGAACATTTTTAGAAAAACCCAGATTTAATATATGTTGAATACAATATACTAGGGAACAATACCTGAGGGTTCTTGACCTCTTGAGCAACGTAGGGGTATCTCCTTGGAGCTGGACAGCAGCTGGAACTCCTCTTTTCCTCAGCTACAGCAGTACTTCTTCCTTGCTTCCACCAGAAAAACGAAAGGGAGAAGAAGGCAAAGGCTTGGGTGGCTTTGATTTGTACTTGGAGGTGGAAGAGGGTTGAGGAGGTTGAGAGGGGTGGGATTCGAAGGGGGTAGGTGAGAGAAGAGAGCAGGGAAAGAGAAGGAATGAAAGCCAACCCCGGATATGAGCTGCTGTTGGCTATTTATAGGCAACTTAATGTATCCGGCAACTCAGGCCAGATACACTAAGGCCTCTTCGTATCTGGACTTCAAGTCCGGATACACTGGCTTCCCTTTGTATCCGGCAACTCAGGCCGGATACATGACTTAATCATTTTAAAATTTAATGCCGCCGCGAATCTGTCGGCCAAGTAGCGCGAATCTCGCGCGAATATCTTTATGTATCCGGCCTTCAAGTCCGGCCATGAAGGGAAGCTAGTGTATCCGGTATATTTGACCGGATACAAATCAAAAAATTACGGATTTGCCCTTCGACTTGACCGATTCGACCGATTTGACCTTTTTGGATATCTACGAATCGCCCGTACGAATTTTTTATATTTAAGATTTAGTCCCTGAGATATTTTGCTGCGTTGGTCGCCACGTGTGCAGTTCTTGCGCCACGTGTGCAGTTTCTGGCTTTGCTGCCCGGAAACTTCGACAGATCATATCTCCTTAATCCGAACTCTGATTTGAGCAAACTCAATTGCGTTAAACTCGTATCGGAGCCCTCTATTTAATGACATAGGGCTAAACACTTGGCACGGGGTTCGAGGAAAAGTCAACTTTTGGCCTTCCCTTAAGTTTGACTGCCCTTAGAACCTTCATCCGGACTCCGATTCCTGCAAACTCAGTTGCACTGGAACCGTGTCGAGATTCTCTATCCAATGGAATAGATCAAGGTACTTGGCACGGAATTCGAGGAAAAGTCAACTCTTGGCTTTTCCTTAAGTTTGACCGCCCGCAGAACCTTCATCCGGACTCCGATTCCTGCAAACCCAGTTACGTTGGACTCGTGTCGGGATTCTCTATCCATTGAGATGAAGTAAGGTGGCCAAATTTTATCTGATTAAAGGTCAACTTTCCACCCCTTAGGGTTTGACTTTCTGGCCGGGCTTTGCATTTCTGGCTTTTCTAGAGCGCAAAAATGAGGTGCTTACACTGTGCTATGCCGAGGATTGGCAAGGGTAGTCCAAGGGTGAATGCCGTGATTAGGGCCTTCTTGCAAGCTGTGCTATGCTGGGGATTGGCAAGGGTAGCCCAAGGGTGAATGCCGTGATTAGGGCCTTCTTGAAAGTTGTTCTATGCCGAGGATTGGCAAGGGTAGCCCAAGGGTGGTCGTGTTGAAAGCTGTGCTATCTCATGTATGAGAAGGGTAGTCGAAGCTGTGCTATCTCAAACACGAAAAGGGTAGCCCAAGGGTGAATGCCGTGATTAGGGCCTTCTTGAAAGCTGTGCTATCCCGTGTAGGGGAAGGGTAGCTGCAACTGTGCTATCCCAAACACGAGAAGGGTAGCCCAAGGGTGGTCATCTTGAAAGCTGTGCTATCCCGTGCATGAGAAAGGTAGCCGAAGCTGTGCTATCTCAAACACGAGAAGGGTAGCCCAAGGGTGGTTTGTGAGCTATGCTATCCTGTGTATAGGATGGGTAGCTCGAAGGGTGAGATGTGCTATTCCATGGATGGGAAGGGTAGCTCGAAAAGGGATTGCTGTGTATAGCTTATTGTGAGCTGTGCTATCCTGTGGATGGGAAGGGTAGCTTGAAGGGTGAGCTGTGCTATCCTGTGAATGGGAAGGGTAGCTTAAAGGTGAGCTGTGCTATCCCGTGGATGGGAAGGGTAGCTCGAAAAGGGATTTGGAAATTTTTGATGGTGTCATGAATGATACAGCGATTTTTGAAATCTTGGTTCTGGTGTCGCGGATGGCAAAGTGAATTTTGAAAATCTTTTATTGGTTCTATGCCGTGAATGGCACATGGATTTTTATGGGAATCTGGTGAGGTGCCATTGATGGCACCATGTGCTTGAAAGCTTTACTGTGCTGTGAATGGCACTGTGAATTTTGAAATCTCTCTTTCTTTTTTGTTTTGTGCCGTGGATGGCAAAGGAGTTTGAAAACTTTATGATTTGTGTCGTGGATGGCACAGTGGTTTTGAAAATTTTAAGACTGTGTCGTGCATGGCACGATGATTCTTTGGAAATTTTGTGAGCATGCCATGGATGGCACAAGTATTCTGAAATATTGGTTTAAAACACTTTTTGGAATCTTTTCTAAGGTTTTGCCATTTGATGGCGAAATCCAAAATCATGCCGTGACTGGCAAATTTTGAAATTAGTGCTATGAAGTAGCAACATCGGAGGACCATTAGAATTGGTTCCACATGTCATGCCGTGGATGGCATTCCTTCGGTTGAAAAGAATATACCCATGAAAGGGCAATTCGATGTTTCTCCTGGATGATAGCACGATATAACCATGGAAAGTGGTTTATCGTGGGTCACGGGAGATTTTTGCAAATGTATGTCTTGAAAGACAATTTTGATGTAGGCCCGGAGACCACTTTAATCTGTGCTTTTTGGAAAACAATGTGCACCTCGGAAGGCAACTTGATGTACGCCCGAAGGCGATTTGATGTATGCTTTGAGGCACTTTGATGTATGCCCGAAGGCGATTTGATTTTGAATATTCTTTTCGTGCATTTTTGAAAGCAGTTTTGACCAAAAGTGTTGGCATAAGAATGGGTGCACCTGTGATGTGCAAATGATTCATGCATGTACAGGAAGGTAAGGGCAAGTGTCACAGGGCTTACCATCCTCTGACATTGTACCAAGCAAAATACACAAACAGAATTGAAATGTGTGTGCAGCCCTAAAGGGGTTGATGCCAGTGAAGGCACAACTCCTAGACGTACTTGTGTAAGGAAGCACATCCAAGTCCTAATCAGTCTTTTCATCTGTTCTGAAGAATCTCTGCTGTCTGATTAAAGAGATGCTTACAACTTCCCAGCAAGGGCGAAATCACTTAAAGCTTGAAAAGCTGGAAAAGTATTCGATCCCAGGGTTGTTGGGAACCCTAGGTCAGGATACAATTGATTTCAAAAGGGGTAGGCTGAAAAGTCCTAGGTCTAGGGTTTCACTGCCCCTGCTCTGATCTAGCTTGCTTTCATCTGCTTTTTCTGATATGGCAGACTTTCATCTGCTAAAAAAGACCGATCCGGACTCAAGGTGCTTCCAGCGGACTCAATGGGTCAAGGCCCATGGCACACAAGCCTCAATGCATGGATCTGGGGTAGTTCCCCTGATCAAAGTTTGGTTGGCTTCCTAAATTAAGGCTGAGGTAGCCCATGATCTAGGGTTTACTTAGTTGGATGCAAAAAGCGGGGGTTGCTGTCCCTGATGGACTCTTGGGTTTCAGATTGCTTTTATTCCTCTTGATTCATCATTCACATCACATTCACAAATCGCGGTGTATTCAGAAGTGATAAGTTGAGACGAATACCCAGTCCGAGACATACGCCTACAAGGGTCTGAACCAGTACTAGATCCTCGCGTACTTCGGCAAGAAACCAGTGGTGCTATAGAATTCTAGAAAATTGGGAAGATGGGTTTACCCTGCTTTCCCCGGCAAGCCACGGGAGCGTAGGGCTAATACCATCCCAAAAGTCAGTTTATAGGAATCAAAAGGGTGGCTGCTAGAGTGGTCTAAGTTTTGGTAAAGAAGATGCAATGTCCGCAGAGCCATTCATTCAGGGTCGGATCATTCACGTAGTCTCCCTCGTGCGTGTCACCCCACGCAGTTTATCATGAAAACTGTAAAAGAAACCCATCCATGGTGTAGTGGGTGCCTGTGTGTGCAATTGGGCTAAGTGCTGTGTCTAAATAGGTGAGTTTTGACTTGGATTTTTGTTGGTAAAGGAATTTTTACCGTCTTATACAGTAATGTGTAGAATTGGCACCCAATACAAGGTTCCGGGAGAGTCCCCAGGTAATTGGAGGGGTCACAATGGTCCCGCTTAAAATCCAATTGCCTTAGGCAATTATCTCGTCCTTTATGACAGGACTCCCCAGAGAGCATATTTGCGCATATTCTACGCCTTACTGAAACAAGATAGAAAAAACCCTAAAAACCAACTAAATCTCTCTTATGCTGACTCATTCTAACCAGGGGTTCTGTTGGGTCGAGACGTCCCCAGTGGAGTCGCCAGGCTGTGCGTATGGTTGCACTACGTGGGCGTGCCTCCTGAAGGGTAATTCAGGGAGGTTGGAGTCGCCACTGCCTAATGGGGTGTAGGCAAACACCTGAGTGCCTAGGTTTTTCTATTAGGCAATCTGCAACTTAAGATTCTAAGCAAGGTCTCGGTTACGATCCGGGGAAATCCATAGACACCCCGGTCCACCCCGTCGGATGATGGGTCTCATGGGTTTCTTGGTTTTGAGTCAATTTTGGTCTATCTCACTCGATTCCTATTCCAACATGCACATTTCATTGAGTCTGGTGGGGACCGCCAAAGTGGTGTGGGTCCCCATTTTTTGCTTGATTTTATCTTTTTAGCTTAAGGTGATGTAAGCCTGATTGGGCAGGCCCTGTTGGAAGGCCCGCGGATTCCTTGATGGGTTGAGTCCAGCCCACATGCCTCTTATTGGGCCTCAGTCTAAGCCTGAGAGGCCAGTGCGCATGGTCGCACGGCATGGGCGCGAGCCTCCTGAAGGGTAATTCAGGAAGGTTGGAGTCGCCACTACCTTGATGGGGTGCAGGCAGACACTTGGGTGCCTAAGTTTTTCTATTAGGCTGTTTGCAGCTTGAGATTCTGTGGTTGGGTCTCGGTTACGGTCCAGGGAAGTCCGTAGACACCCCGGTTCGCCTCGTCGAATGACAGGTCCCATGGGTTTCTTGGTTTGAGTCAATTTGTTTTGGTCTATGTCATTCGATTCCTAAGCCAATATGCAATATTTGATTAAGTCTAATTGGGACTGCCTGATTGGTGTAGATCCCTTTGCTTGATTTTATCTTATTTATTCCATGTGATCTGGGTCTGGTGTGTGGGCCCCGTTGGAAGGCCCATAGGATGCCAATTTGGGCTTTAGTGAAAGCCCAAGTCCCGTTTGGGGGTTATGTTGAAGAATCCCTTTTGGGCTTTGGTTGATTTGATGGATTTTATTTAAAGTTCAAGTTGGGGATTAAGTAATTTTCATGCAAAAGTGGGTCTAGAAATGGTTTGTGGGCCCTTGGGTAGGCCTCACAAGGGATGCCAAATGATTTTTGAATTTATCTTGATTAATCTTTGCCAAAGTGGGCTTAGGCATGGGCTTAGGGCCCATTACCTAAGTTTGGACTTGAAGGCCCAAGGCAATTAGGGTTGGGACTTATGGATCCCGTCCTTTGGTTTTGTGGGCTTCCCTTGAAGGGAGCTGGGCCCGATAGGGCCAAGCCCGTGGTCACGGCCAAACCATCTAGCCTATCCAACATGTATGGATCAAATTGGGCTTTTTGGTGGGTCTCAAATGGTGTGGCCCGCTTGATTTATTTAATTATCTTTCTTAACTTCAAGTGAATGAATCGAACTGGGTGGGCCCCGTTGGAAGGCCCACGGTTCTCAAGCTGGACTCGTTGGGTCCAAGACCCATGCTAGGTCTTGGGTTGATCCGAAACCCTACTGGATTAATTGGTTTGTTAAAAAATGATTGAAAATAGGGGCTGAAAACCCCGAAATTAGGGTTTACAGGGTATAACCGAAATTCAATTTGTGTTATACCAAAATTCAGTATGACCAAAATTAAATTTCGGTCATATTGTCTTTTCTTGCATAAATGAAATCCAATTTTGGTTATGCACAGGATAATGTTTGCCCGAACTGAGTTTTGTGCACTTTTTCAAAGGGACTGGATTTCTAAGGTTTCCAGGGATGCTTGGGAGCTGCGTGGGCCCCTGTGTGGGCCCACGGTAGTCTGACTAAAAGGGAGAGGCTTCTTTAGGCCACCTTCTATTTTCTTTGGGATTTTTAGGAACCAAGGGGAAGGGGATCATGCAAACTCAAGACATGCACATGAGGTTTCTAATCCTAAGCATACATGTTTCATGATATGGTAAGCATGTAAAAAGGGAAATCAACCATAACCTAAGTTAACATGCAAATAAAGAAGGGATTATAAGGGGTTTTAAGGGTACATTAGACTTGGGGTAATGGGGAACATGCTCCCCTAATCAAATAATAGCCCAAAGGACTCATAAAAAAACCTTGACAAGTGATCTCACATCCTCCCTTTCAGTTGTCCGGATGTATCCTCCTTACCATGAGGCCTTAGACATTAAAGAGAAAAACAAGGGGGGAAGGAGCTACCCACATACATGAAGGAAGAAGGAGAAGGCATGCCAACACAAAAAAAAAGTGCTCCAAATGAGCCTATTTTCATATATGTGAAATAAAACCCAATAGGAATGCTTACCTTGGAGTTAGAAACTGTATTGGAGGTTTGTGGAAACCCCTTGAAGGCTTGGACAGAACCTTGGAGCCTTCTTCTTAGCTCCACCAAGTCCTCCAAATCTCCTTCGTTGGTTTCAAGTCAAGAGGAAGAAGAAGGGAAGGGCTTGAGAGGGGATAGGATGTGGTTTGGGGCTTGGTTGAGTGGATGAGGAGGTAAAGGAGGAGTGGCCGAGCAAGGCCAGGAGAGCTCCAAAGGCTAAAATGGCTAACCTCCTGCAAATGAACTACTGAGCAGCTTTTATAGACGAAAAAGAGGTAACCGGAATTATATTCTAGTTATGAAGAAAAACTAGTATAACCGAAATAAAATTTTAGTTATGCCCTTTTCCGACATACAATCATGAGAAATCCGAGATTTTGTCGGGAAATCTGTTAGACAAAATCCGGATTTTACTTTATGAACTGAAATTGGATTTCGATTATACACATTTTGTGTATAACCGAAAATTAGTTTCGGTTATTCTTAGATTTTCCTGATTTGCCCTTGAGATATTATCTTGATTTTTGGATTATTTACAGATTTTCAACTGAAAATTTACAGATTCGTCGTTGAGACTTTTTCAGCATTTTGGATATTTGCGGATTAATCCCTGAGATATTTTCAGCATTTTTGATATTCACGGATTCATCCCTGAGATATTTTTCTGCTCTTTTGCCACGTGTGCAGTTTCTGGCATTGCTGCCTGGAAACTTAACTGCTCATATCTTCTTCATCTGGACTCCGATTCTGGCAAACTCAGTTGCATTAGAATCGTGTCGGAATTTCCTAATCATTGGGAAGAAGTATGGCAGTGGATTTGCACCTGATCAAAAGGCTAATTTTTGTTCCTTAGGGTTTTGAGTTGTTTTTTTATCTTTTAGCACATTTTTTTGTTTGATTAAAATTTGGGTGCTTACAAGGCCCTTGGGGCTCTGGTTCTATTTAGGGTTCAAATTTAAAGTTAAGTTGATTTTCACGTAAAGCATGCCTGGAAATGGTTTGTGGGCCCCTGGATGGGTCTCACAAGGGATGCCAAACGATTTTTAATTATCTCGATTAACCTGTGCCAAAAGGAGCTAGGCCTTGGGCTTGGGGCCCTTAACCTAGGAAATTAAGGTTTTGACCCTTTCTTGCTTGGTTAATGGGCTTGACGGGCTTGGTAGACCCTGCCCACGGTCTCGGCCAAACCACAACTTAGTCTAAGCATGCATACCCCAAATTAGGCTTTGGTGGGCCTTAGATGGTCTGGCCCACCGGATTGATTTAATTTGCTTATTTAAGACAAAGTGAGTTTGTTGGGCTTGGTGGGCCCCGTTGGAAGGCCCACAAGTGTGTCTGGTTGGACCGGGTTGGTCCAAGTCCCATCTTGGGTTTCCGGTTGACCTAGAAACCCTGCTGGCTTGATTGGTTTAATTGAAACAAGTTATGAAAATGGCAAAGGGGCTTAAAACCCTAAAAACAGAAACTATAGGCTGTATCCAAAATTGGTTTTCAGATACACAGAAGGCACAGTGTAGCCGAAATTAGATTTTGGCTACACCGGAAAGACAGTGTAGCCGAAATCTAATTTCAGCTACACTGCAAAGTGTGTTGATCCGACCTGAGTTGTCAGATCAGCACACAGAAAGGCTTTTTCTGGGTCTTCTCCAATGGGTCAGGGTTCCTAGGCTTATGGTGATGCTCCAGCAATGTGACAGGGACCTAAGTGTCCCTGCCTTGGTTATTCATATTCCGCATGGCAACAAACAAGCAAGACATATGCAAATCGACTGACAGAACCTAACATGTTTCTAATGAGAAAATGTGCATTTATAAAGGCCTGTGCAGTGCATGTGCAAATACTAAAAAGGTAGGAGCATGCTTATTCCCTACAATAGTAGCTAGGAGGGACTGTACGCAGATATCCAGGAGCATGAACCTCAAGAAACACATACCCATGATCTATCCTAAGCAAATCGATAAGCCCAACCATCACTTTCATGCTCAAAGCAAACACAAAACCATCTACAAAAAAAAAACCTATCTAAAGAAGGGACGGAAGGGGGTTAATATGGGGTACAAAAGAGTCACAAAATAGGGGAACAGACTCCCCATTCAAATGAAACCAAGCTATAGCGAAACATAATATAAAAAGCTCCTAAAAATGTGTGAGAACACTCCCTCATCCTCCCCGAGAATCATATGCACTCCCCTTACCATGGAAGTTGGTCCATTACTCAAAATAAAGAACAAGAAAAGAGAAAATAAATACTACCATGCTATGAGCAATAAGAATAACACACTAAACTGTAGGACATCTCAACATGCCTACTTCATGCCCGTGTTCATATATGTGAAATAAAGTGTTATAACAAAGCTCGCCTTGGGGTTGAAATGACCTTGATGTGGTGGTTTGGACTCCCTTGAAGCAAGACGAGGGCTGGAGCACCTTCTTTGGCCACCAACAGCAAGTACTCCTCCTTTTTTTGGGTGAGAATGAAGAGGAATAGATTTGTCTTAGAATGGTATTTGGGTGGTATGGGGGCAAGGAGAGGTGGAAGAGATGGGATTCGAACCAGTGGATGTGGGGGAGAAGGGGTGGAAACCAGCTAAGGGAAGCCAACCCCAGCTAAGGGGGTGCTGCCCCCTTTTTATAGAAAAAAACTTGTATCCGACATAAAATGTCGGACACAAACAAAATTATTTCAAAAATTAAATTCTGTCAGTGAATCTGTTGGGGAATCTGACAGGATCCGACGAGCAAATATTTTGTATCCGAAATATAATTTTGGATATGAAGAAATGGATGTATATCTGACCATACATGTCAGATACAAAAAGCTAAATTTTCGATATTTGCATATTTCCCCCCAGATTTGACCGATTTGACTGATTTGACAATCGAGATAATTGCAAATTGCCCCCTGGCTATTTGCAGATTAATCCTTGAGATATTTTGAATATTTTGGATATTTACGGATTAATCCCTGAGATATTTATCTGCATTTTTGCCACGTGTGCTGCTCTTTTGCCATGTGTGCAGTTTTCGGCATTGCTGCCCGAAAACTTCAATTGCTCATATCTTCTTTATTTGGACTCCGATTCTGGCAAACTCAGTTGCGTTAAAACCGTATCGGAATCCTCAATCCATTGGGATAGGGTTGAGCAGCTGATCTGGGGTTTAGCAGAAAGTCAATTTCTGCTCCCCTTCAAGTTTGATCGGCTCATATCTTCTTCATCCAAACCCCGATTTGAGCAAACTCAGTTGTGTTAGAATCGTATCAGAATTTCCTAATCATTAAGAAGAAATATAGTGGCCAAATTGCACTTGATCAAAAAGTCAACTTTTGTCCCCTTAGGGTTTGACTTTTAGCTAGCACTTTTTGGTTTGATCAAAATTTGGGTGCTTATAGCGCCAACCTGGGACGCTTGAGTGCCTGTTGTAAAAATTAAGTCTTTGAAATTCAACTAACGCTAACCCAGGAGGCCTAAGAGCCCCTAAGCGCCCACAACAGAAAAATCTGAATTTTTTGAATTTGATTCTTAATTCAATACTAAATGATTTTTAATAAATTTTATCAATTAAATAAAATGTTAAGCCAGAATAAATTACCAAAATACCATGTTTTACAGAAAATTAATTAGGGAGTTATTTTAGATTATTAGTTGCCTAAATCTGAACATAATAAGAAATTCTAAGCTTTTGGACAAATAAACTTTATAAATGTGGATAATTAACCAAGAGACATTATTATACATACTATAAATCTGATTTCCACAGATAGAGACTTCATATCAGAAACCCAACCCAGTTAAACTAACTTTGATAAATTTTAAGTATCATGACTACTAAACTTCACTGGAAAAACTTCACACCAAAAACCACCTTATAGTTTCAATCTTTAAGAAAGAACCCCCTGAATACCTTTAGGCTTGATTACTTAATTAAATAGGATTACTCTAAATTCTCTTTAATAAATAGTAAGTACCTTATTTACTTTATATAACTACCTTAAAACTTTACATAACCTTTAAATTACCTCAATCGACCCCACCACTACCTTTAATCACTTGAGTCTTCTACTACTTTAATTATCACATAATTAGAGCCAGTTATTGTCATTACAAACAAATGAACTAATTTTGGAATAAGGTTGAGATTATCGATTGATTAGGATCAAGCTGTTATATATACTTAAATATAATTTGGACTGTGGATTAAATGCCATGATGGTAATACGAGATTCGTACCATCTGTGGATGAGATTTGATTACCACCTGCGAGTGAAATGAGACCTCCTATTGGGGGAGATGTAATCCAGATGAGATTGCATCCCACAGGGGAGATATGTGTCCTTTTGCGGGAGAGATGAGACCTCCTGTTGGGGGAGATGTAATCCAAATGGGATTGCATCCCACAGGGAAGATATGTGACCTCTTGCGGGAGAGATGAGACCTCCTATTGGGGGAGATATGTGACCACCTGCGGGTGAGATGAGACCTCTTGTGGGGGAGATGTAATCACGATGTGATTGCATCCCACAAGGGAGATATATGATTACCACCTGCGGGTGAGATGTGACCACCTGTGGGTGAGATGTGTTAACTCTTGCGGGAGAGATGTAAAATCCCGAATTTTCAGCAAATAAATAAATAATAACTAAATCTGAATATTGGGTATGTCAATAAACTTGTCAAAATAAATTAGAGAATAAACTTAGAAATCTCGGAAGAAATCAAGTGAGTAGATGTAAATTATCAAGGGAAGGGTATTTTGGCCAATTCATATTAATTATTGGTAAATAGTTAAATGCATTAATTAAGTTATTATTAGACTTGAGAAATAATGATAGATTTAAGTTGGGTTTAGCTTGCCTATTAATAATGATATTTATAGCTTGATAAGTGGAATAAGGGCATAATGATAAATATAGTCGATTTAGAGCCTTAAGTTGAGAAGATGAGAATTATATTGAAGGATTTTAATTATAATTATAGAAGATCACAATGATAGGGGGACCAAGAGAGTGGCGTAAAATCTGACCGTTGGATCATGATAGATCGAGGTGAGAATTCAATAGTTATGAAACTGGGTTCTAATTGGATGGTTGTCTAAAGGGTGATGCATGTGCATTGCGTGGGATCATGGGATATAAAAGAATAGGGTTATACCCTAGAAATATATGTTTTAGTATTTATGATGGTATTCGTTTGTTTGGGGTATTCGACGGCCGAAGGAAAAAAACGAAAGGGAGAGAGAGACCAGCGACTGGAAGAAAAGAAGAAGGAGAGAGAGAGAGAGGGAGAGAGAGAGAGAGAGAGAGAGAGAGAGAGAGAGAGAGTTGATTGCTGATTTCTTTGCATCCCTGAGGTACTCTACATCTAGGAAGAGGAGAAGAAGTTGTTGGTTACAAGAGGAAGAAGGATCGCATGAACAGAGGTAGGTAGCACCCGTTTTGCCGTTCTTTTTGTGTTATTGGTTATTCGATTCGTGTTTGCATGTTTTATAGATGTGTTTTTATGTATTTAGTATGATATCAAACTTATATGTATGTTAGAATTACTTTGAATTGGAAAAATAGGATTTCGGAACATTGTATGTTCGTTTTTGGGAGACCGCCGAGCTTACTGTGCTCAGCGATCCTCGGTGCTCCCAGACGCTCGTTGAAATATGTTGACCGCCCAAGACCGCTTATTGACTTATCGTCAACGCTCTGTTTTGAACTACCGCTAACCCTAGACCGCCTAGGCAATCCTGAGCGCTCTAACCAGAAAATGCAAATTTTGGTATATTTAATTCCAGATTCAATTTTAAACTATTTTTAATCAATTTTAATCATTAATTAAGATGTTTTAAGACCAAAATAAATTATCAAATACCTTGTTTTGGCAGAAAAGTACATAGGGAATTATTTTAGGTAATTACTTGCCTAAATTTGATCTTAAATAAGAAATTCTAAGTTTAATGCAAATAAACCCTTATAAATTAGAATAATTAATCAAGAGATATTAATTTATATACCAGCAACTAGATTTCTACAAGTAGAAACTTTAAACCAGAAACTACCTTATAGACATTGGAGAAAGGACCCTATATACCTTTAGGCCTCATTAGTTAATTGAATTGGTCTACTCTAAGTTTCGCTACTAAAACAACAAGTACCTTATTATACTATGTCCCCACCCCTAAATTCTACCTAAACTTTTTATTAAATAGCAAGAACCATATTATCCCTAAACTTAAGTAAATAGCAAGTATCTTATTACCCCTAAACTTTATTCTCTAAATTACTTTATAACTTTACATAGCCTTTAATTATCATATAACTAAACCGGGCCTTTGTGATTACAAACTAATGAACTGAATTTGGCACAAGACTTTGGATTAATGATTGAAACATGAATCAACAACGATATAAACAACAATGAAATACACATTTCTGATATAATGGCTTGGTAGCCAGTTTTATTAATAACCTGCTTGGTGGCAAAGATGTATTGATTATTACCTGCTTGGTAGCAAAGATTATTACCTGCTTTGTGGCAGAGATAACCCGCTTGGTGGCGGAGACCCTTACCCGCTTGGTGGCGAAGACCCTAACTTGCTTGGTGGCAGAGATAACCCACTTGGTGGCGGAGACCTAACCTACTTGGTGGTAGAGATAACCCGCTTGGTGGTAGAGATACCCATTTGGTGGCGGAGACATTACCTCCTGCTGGAGAGATTTATTACCTCCTGTGGGGCAGATGTATTTCTGATGGATTGCATTCTACAGGAGAGGTACCTCTGGAGAGATGTGATTATACGTGATTGCATCCCACATGGAGGATGGGTGTGTGAGTTACCACTGGAAGGTGAGGAAGCTATCTCCTACGGTAAAGGTAGATGCTAGGTGTTCCCATCCTGCGGTAGAGTTATGCTGTCTCCTGCAGGGGTACCTGTAGTCTTAGAGATGTGCATTCTCCTACAAAGCATGTGTGGATACTATGTGTTTACGTCCTGTGGTAGAGATAGGCTACAACCTGAAGGTTGGCTTTTATTACTGATATAATGATTGATTCCCAGATTGATGGATTGTTTTAGACGTATTTGATAAGATGGTTTATTTAAAAGGAAATATTGAAATGTCAAAATTGAACAGAACTACTATGATTTAATGTGAACTGTTAAAATGGAATATTATGAAATCATGAATAAAATGTAGAATTATTCTTAGGAAGACACTAATTGAAATAAATTAGAAACCATGGGGATGTGAATTATAATACATTGTCCTTCAAATTGAAATGAACTACACATGATTAACTTCCTTTAATTTGGGTATTGATTCAATGTTTTTTTGTATCGTGATTATTCGTTTATCTTATTGACCGTAATTATTCGTCTATTTTACTGAGCATGAAACCACTGTTATTTTTCATATATATATATAAATTGATTTTTCCTCATGCATGTGTTACCTACTGAGATATTTGTATCTCACCCCTACTTTATATTCTATTTTTCAGGTCATCTTGGAGAGGACAACACGGGTTAGACTTATAGTGGGCTTAACGTCTATAAAATCCTAAAGACAAGTGTATGACATTTTATATAGTTGTATTTATCCTCTTGGATTAATAGTAGGTGATCTAGAAGGATATATGAGTTAGTCAAATTTGTAGTTGCCTTTCATTTGATTAATTGATGTAATAGGGAGATTCAGTTTCTAATAAATGATTTAAGCTTCCTAGCACTCTGATAAATCTTAGTTTTCTATTTCTTTATCTTTTGAGCTAATTGTAATGTACCACAAGTTAATGCCTTGATCCGAGTCAAAAATGAGAAAAAAAATGACCCGGATTTGGGGCGTTACAAGAGAACTCTTGTAGGGGAGATTTAATCACGATGTGATTGCATCCCACAAGGGAGATGTGTGTGTTATCATCTACGGGTGATGTGTGTTAACTCCTGAGGAAGAGACCTCATGTAGGGGAGATGTGATTACTACGTGATTGCATCCTATATGGGAGAATGTTGTTATCGGATTGTGAGATTGACTATTAATTATGAATGACATGATTTTCATTTGAATAAGAAGAGTTTGATTAAACGGTTAGCTGTGACTTGATTTAAATGACTCTAAAATAGAATATTAATGAGACATGAATAAAATATAGAATTATTTTAGGAAGACAATACTGGCAGTGAACTGGCCCTTTAAATGTGATTTATATTATATTGCCCTTCTAATTGAAATGAAGTTTACATAATAAACTCTCTTTATTTCAAGCACTGATTAAATGTTGGTTTCGTGTGATGATTACTCGTTCCTATTATCGACCGTGATTACTCGATTATTTTATTGTGCATGAATGATTACTTTTATATATAAACTGTTTCTAACATGCATGTGTTACCTACTGAGATATTCGTATCCCACCCGTGTTTTGATTTGTTTTGTTTTCAGCTGTTCAAAGTGAGAGCACCCTTGGGGTTGACACGAGGGGGAGTTACAGATTACTGTGCTGAGGATCTGTCTTATTTCGTTTAGATCTTTCTTTTAGAGGTTGATATAGATGTACCTTGATGGATATTTATGACTTAATTGATTATGAGAGAAAGTGTGTTAGAAAACCCATTTACTAGATTTATGAATTTATATTGATGAGTTAGATTGACGTTTATCTTTAGCCACGCTTATTGATGAAATTAATGTTTTAATTCTCCGCACTCTGATAATTAATGGAACTATTTGAATTTAAATGTTTGGTAATTAGTAGCTTTGGGCCCAGTATCACTTCGGATTCGGGTTTGGTGCTTGTTTTGCACAAACCCGGGTTCAAGGTGTTACAATATGTCTCAATTCCAAACTTAACCAGGAATAATCCATAGGACTTGTCACCCAATGGGGCGGATCGGGGTGTCTACGGACTTCTCCGAACCGTAACTGGGCACTTAAACAGAATCTCAAGCCACAGACCAACCAATAGACGGCCTTTTAGGCACCCAGGTGTCTGCTTGCACCCCATTAGGCAGTGATGACTCCCATTCCCCATTTTTCTCCCAAGAAGATCCTAGCCATATCCCAGAAGTGCAATTCCTGTGGATTCGGACATGTGCACAATACTCAAGGCAATTGCATAGGTTAGAATTGGACTAAGGCCAATATAGTGTTGGATAGTTGATATACTCATAATTATAAGCTCTACTGTAGTATGTTCTATACCACATGTGCTAATAAACGACCATCGATTAGGGACAATTGGATAAATCCCTGCTCCATTGTTGTGTGAGTCCAACTATGCTTGTTACCCTTCGTTATTAATGACTTTGTCACAAAGTGGAGATGTGGCGATAGCTACTTTAGTATTCTCCGAATGGCTATGTTTGATCCAGTCTAACAGGAAATGTTTAGGAAAGCAATTGAACCAAAACTGAGTGACAAATGGGCATTAGAAGGATCATATGACATCACATTTCGAGGTGGGTCTGTGGAATTTGTATGTTGATGCTTCTAGTATTGAAATCTATATCATATTTTGGTTTTGAAACATGTATATCCGTACAGGAAAATGAAATATATTTATGCATTCAAGTACATATATGAATTGCCAAAGGCATGATACAAGCAATTCCTAAAGGGTTGAGCTTGGATCGAGTATAATACAAGAGGGATTGGAAAGACTCAATCCGATGTGGTCATTTGGGTCTAGGTATGAATGAGACTTTGAGTGTATCTTCATGCTAGTTATGATGGAGCTTAGTATAAGGTCGCTCATCCTGTGCACTTTGATTGGTCTCACGACATACTTCTCTATATAGTTCCGACTCTAGTATGGAAGAAACTAAACCAAAATCTACCTTAGTTGGACAAGTGAGAGATGTAACCGATTGGTCTAACCATTGGCTCTATTTGGGGTGACCCAACTGGTCCAAAGAACTTCCTAAAGAGGTGTGAGTTGGTTGAGGTGGATGTGCCTTTTCGGAAAAGGTACACTCACATGAAATGGTGCTTTGCATAGAAGAGATGTTATACCCTTTAGAAGAGGCGCAATCAAATCAGAGGGTGTATTTTCATTTAAAGATGTGCAATTCCTTTTGGGAAAAGGCACTACTCCAGCTGTAAATAGGGGTGCGCTCTTCCTCATTTGTATATCATTTGAGTGTTAGGTGAGTGCCATTAATTTTGGTGAAGGTTTTCTCTGCTTGAGTGGGATCCTTTCCATCATTATCTTAAGAGAGATTTACGCTGTAGAAATAGCGAATTTATCTGTCTTGAATTTCAAAGATGTGAGTGTAGCAATTTTTCTTCTGTTGTGAGTTTCAACTTGGAATTGGAGCATTTCAAGGTTTATATTCTTTATTTACATTCAAACAGTGTCTTTTGGGAATTATTTATTACTTGTTTTACTAAGATTGAGGATCAAAGTCTTGGCAAACAGTGTCCTTCTCATGGGTTGTTGAAAGCAAGAAAAATTGCCTAGTCCTCCATATAGCGTTAAGCATTAACAAGATGGGTTGGGGATTGGTTTTGACAAATCTTAACCTGCCTCCATAAGAATTTAACCTATACCAGACCCACTCATAACTTTATTGGGTTAGGAGTTGATAGGTTGTGTTGACTTGAATATACAGTAAAATATTATAATATCAATATTTTGAAAGAAATATATTTTATTTATAAAATATTTATCTTTATATGGGATATATGTTAAAAACATGTATTTTAATAGATTAAAGTCGATGTGGGATATATGTGAAAAATATATATTTTAGTAGATTAAAGTCAACACAAATTGTGTTTGTGTTCAAACTGTATCCATTAGGCACAAATAGGGACGAGCTAACGAATTAATCAGCCTTATTGCCATCCTTACCAATAAATCAGGTCATGTCGTTATGTTTTTATTCAATTCTATTTATATAATTTATTACAATTCTTCTCTATGGATTTAACTTTTAAAACAAAAAATATCAATTAATAACAAATTTTTAATAATTATACTAGAATTGTTTCTATGAATACAAAGTTAATTATTAAAAAAAATGAAAAATAATAAGATTTTCTAAAACACATAGGTTTTTATATTATAAAATTTCGGATATTCTTTTAACTGTTAATTTTTATAATAATAAATATTTAATCCATAATTCAAATAAACGCTCCATAATAATCAATATTTAATCCGCCTTATTTCGGATTTCGCTTTTTAACATGAAATTGTACATTGTGACGCAACAGCATTACTGACTTTTCTTGTCAGCCTTGACTCTGAAGTGTCCTTTTCTCATTCCACGTGTCATTATATCGATGGACAGCCATGGTTATGTTATGTCTCTTTCCGTCCTAAGAAAAATTACAGAAGCATAGCAACCCATGACTTGCTCTGGTGTTTACAAATCGTTCATCTCGTACCCAGAAAGTCTTGACTGACTAAATTCCTCCTTTGCTTGTTCAATAGAACTAACCCATAATAAAACCCTAGCTCGAATTCTTGGAACAAGCTAAAGAGCTCAAGAAATGGCCAAATCCGCAAGTTTGTTCAACATGTATGGTGCTCTAACCCTAACCCTAGCCCTAGCTATCGTCCCTCTGATTTCTGCAAATTCCGAAGGAGACGCTCTTTACACGCTGCGCCGAAGCTTGTCTGATCCCGATAACGTCCTGCAGAGCTGGGATCCGACTCTCGTGAATCCTTGTACCTGGTTTCACATCACCTGCAATCAGAACAATCGCGTTACAAGAGTGTAAGCTCGCTATTTGATTTCGTACAAGTTTTTAATCCTATATTGATTTCGGTTTGTTTCGTTAAGACCATGTTCGGTTCGTTACTTTCGGTGATATCCTTTCTATTGTATGAAATTTTATGGTAATACTTGAACTTGCTTTTAAGCCGCTTGATAAACAGGTTAACTTTGTCTATAATTGGGAACTATTGTCTTGAATCTTGAAACCTATCAGTCCGAACATATTGTTTTAAATACTTTGGATCGCATGAATTTAAACATGCACGAGAATTCTAACGCACATGAATTCAACTTCAAAAGAATTTAAATTCATAAATCTTAAAATTTTGGTGTTTGGTTGAGACCAGGTTTGCCGTTTCTATGTCGCTTGGTGTTTCACCAAGCCACTGAAATGGAGATAAAACACGCTTTGTTGAAATTTAGCGAAAAATGGCAAGATGCTGATGAAACGCAGCAGCATGATAGTGAAAAGTTGGTGAAATACAGTGAAATAACCCAAAAAAGGTGATTTTGACTTAAAATGCACAAATCCTACAAAATTTAGCCTAATTTAGGGGAAGTTGTGTATGAAGAACTCTCTTCCTCCCTATTTAAATGAAAATTGTAGACATTTCTTGCTTAAAATCACCCGTTTGTTTGGGATAAAAAAGTGATTTTACGTGATAAATGTAAAAAAATTTTTCCAAATTTGAGAAGAATAAAACTGTTAGTATGAAATTTCAACCAAATTGGGTTAAATTTGAGCATTGTAAGTCGAAATCACCTATTTATTAGACTGTTTCACAGTGCTTCACTGGCACGCCGCTCCATTTCGCCAATATGCTGCTCCATTTCCTCTGCATACTAGCGAAAATGAGAAAATTCCATTTTCTCCCATTTTGTGCCGCTTTTTTTTGGTGGGGGGGGGGGGGGGGGGGGGTGAAAAGCGAAATGACAAACCATGGTTGAGACTATGGAATTTATTTAAGATTCACGTATGAATTCCAATTCTATCGTTTGGATGCTAACAGATCCTTAAGAATTTGTATAATACAATAAAAGATGTTTTATTGGTTGATTTGATTAAGATTTTCTTAAAACTAATTTAAAGAACTATAATGGCTTATCCTTGATGCAGTAGTTGAAAAAGCCAAGCTTCCCGGGGTTGAATAGTAATTTCGACATCATCCATCCCTTAAAGTAGAAAAAAATGAATTTACCAATTTAGATCTTAGATTACCAGCATGTAATGGGTTCTTAACTTTTCGTGCTTGTTTCCCACAAGCATGGATATAATGTCAGTTGGCCTATTGAATATATTTTTAGTTAACTCATAATTTTTTTGATAAAAATAATTAACCTGTTTGCGATTTATGGTTTAAAATTGTCAATATAGCAAGCACGTTAAAGGGTTAGACAAAAGGTACATTTTACTCTTCAATTTCTAGTAATAACTAGTAAATACTTTTCAGCAAAAATAAATGTATAATGCTTATTATCTTATAAAACAATTGCATTAGAGAGAGAGTGAGAGTAAGAGTGTGAGAGAGAAAGATTCTTATTAATAGCACCCATAAATAGCTAATAAATATAGTGCACATGAAATAAATGTGATAAACTTTAAAATAATCAATTAAAACCCATTATAAAACAAAACATTAACTAAAGTGATACAAACTTCATTACAATAAAAAAAAAAACTTAGAAAGTCTAAACTAAACACATTGTGTATCTAAAAGACCATAAATATGTTTAAAAACAATAATACTATATATCAAGGTCCTTAAATTTTCTAATCTATTTGAAGAGTCATATGGTTCATAGGCCTCATCAACCATCGATTCTTCATTTCATCATTAAGGCTCAAAAATACCTTTGCCTTTTTTTATCATTAGTAGATAAAAAATCTACAATAACAAGAACTGTATCATTATTAATATTTGGAATTTTGCAAACCTCCTTGTACAAGCTTTTTGCAATAGATGTGGGCTTTACTCATTGATATATGCATTTGCCATGATTTTGATGGTTTCAATCATTAAATTGGCCGCAAATACAAGTGCATAATTATTGCGAATCTTCTTTTTAGTTAAATGTTGTGCGGTTGATGTTATAGATGGTTTTAATCTTTGATTCTGATCTCTCACAGTATTAATTGCATTTGTTTCAATTTCATCCACGTCTTCAAGACCAACTTCATTGGGTAGTGCATCATCATTATTGCTTCTTTCATTAATTCCCATAGCAATATCAAGTTACCAACTTGATATTGAAGTTCGTAATAGAATGAAGACTAGATTTTAGAAGTTGGCAATGGAATTAAGACTAGATTTTGGGATGATATATGGTGTGGAGAGGTTTGCCTTCGTGTGAGATTCCCCTCGATCAACAATATAAGTAGTAATCAGAAAGCTCTGCTCAGCGAAATCATGTCCATTGAAGGGAATACTATTGTGTGGAATGTGTTCTAAGGAGACTCTTATTAGATTGGGAGGTAAAAGATTATGAAGAAATGATGGGTCTTCTATACAACATGCAGGTTGGGTATGGAGAGGACAAGAGAATCTGGTCTAAAATGAAGTTGGGCTCCTTCTCAGTTAGAGCAGTGACTAAAGATCCGGTATCTACTAATATGAATTTTTAAGCCGCTAAGTTAATTTGGGTACCTGGTTGCCCCAACAAGGTTGGCTTTTTTTTGTGGGTAGCTTCACTTGATAAAATTCTCACGTTAAACCACTTAAAGAATAGAGGATGACAGCTCCCCAATAGGTGCATCATGTGTAAACAGCAAGAGGAATCAATGGAACATTTGCTAATACATTGTATAGGTGTATCAAAAATATGGAATATGATCTTAACAAGATTGGAATTGGTATGGACTCAACCTCAAACGTTTAGGCAGTCACTGGAAGCATGGGATTGGCTGAAGGGTAAGTCATGTTGTGATTGATATGGAATTCAATTCCGACAACTATAGCTTGGGTCACTTGGGGAGAGAGAAATCACAGGATCTTTAAGGACTTAGAAAGAAGTTGGAGCTACCTGGAAAGAAGGGTCCTGAAACTGATCCACAGTTGGATTGGCAACCAAGCATCAATGAAAGACATATTGTTAGAGGATTTTCTGAATTGTACTCATTTTGTTGATTTGTAGAAAGGATATGTAAGAGTAGGATGGGATGCCTTGGTACACTATTTGTGTACGTATACATGTACCTCCTTATTTCTATTCTTAATGATAATTCAAGCAGTATTACTTATCAAAAAAAAAAAAAAAAAATCAAGTTACCAAGTTCATTGGTTAACCAATTCTTATAAGAATTAGAGATAACAATAGTAATGATGCATTACCCAATGAAGTTGGTTTTGAAGATAGGGATGAAATTGATACAAATGCAACTAATACTTTGGGAAGTTAAAATGAAAGAGAGATCATTTACAACATAAACATCATAGCATCTAACTAAAAAGAGGAGCTGCAATAGTGATGCACTTGTATCTGCTGTTAATTCAATGACTGAAACCATCAAAATTAAGGCAGATGCATATGCTCGAGTGAAGCTCAAGTCTATTGCAGAAATGTTGAATAAGGAGGTCAACAAAATTCTAGATATTGATGATGATATCGTTCTTGATATTGTGGAATTTCTATCTAATGATGTTAAAATGGCATAGGTATTTTTGGGCCTTGATGATGAAATGAAGAACTAATGGTTAATGAGACATATGGACCACATGAATCTTCAAATAGATCAACAACTTAAGGAACTTGATAAATAATATTATAGTCTTTAAATAAACTTATGGTCTTTTAGAGATACAATGTGTTTACTTGAGATTTTATTAGTCATTATTTTCCATGTGGTGAAGTTTGTATCACTTTAACTGATATTTTGTTTTATAAGGGTTTTTCACTAAGTAGTTTAAAATTGTCACATTTATTTCATATGTATTATATTTACTAGCTATTTTTGGGTGCTATTGATAGGAATATTTCTCTTTTTCACACACACACACTCTCTCTCTAATGTAATTGCTGTATAGGATAATATTATTTAGTTATTTTTACTGGAAAGTATTTATAGCTATTACTAGAAATTGAAGAATAGTAAAATGTAACTTTATTTGACCATTTAAGTTGCTTGATATTTTGATAGTTTGAACTATAGACTACATACAGGTTTGGTTATTTTTATCGGAAAGTATGAGTTAACTAAGAATGTATTTAAGGGATGGATGTTTGTGGGTAACACTCGTGAAAGATAAAGAACCCATTAGATGCTGGTAAATATGAGATCTAAATTGGTAAGTTCATTTTTAATACTTAAGGGATGGATGTTACTAGAATTATTATTCAACCCTGGAAGCTTGGCCATGGTAACTATTGCATTAAGGATAAGTCATTGTAGTTTTTTAAATTAGTTTTAAGAAAATCTTGATCAAATCAACCAATAAAACATCTTTTATTATATTATATAATTCTTAAGGATTTGTTAGCATTCAAACGATGGAATTGGAATTCACGCATGAATTTAAAATAAATTTCATAGCCTCAACCAGACACCAAAATTTTAAGATTTTTGAATTTATATTCTTTTGAATTGAAATTCATGTGTTAAAGTTCTCGTGGATGTTTAAATTCATGCAATCCAAATATCCCAAACATCTGATTTGTAAAAGGCTTCTCTTAAGTGAGGGCAGGGGGTTTCTTGGTACACTGTTTGTGTACCTGTAGCTTTCTCTTTTATCCTACCATAGCTATTAATAATATTTCTTATTTACTGATTAAAAAAAAAAGATGGTAATAGATCACCATGCATCTGTAATTGACGTCTTTGGATGCTCTCAACTCTAGGTAGCTTTCACATTGTTGGCAGGTATTCATTTTTACCTTTTGGGATGAATCCTTCTCTGCTCTAGTTAGCCTTCTCTTGGGTAGCCCTTTTTGTGGCAGCTCTTGCTTTAGGTAGCTTTCTGTTTGGTGATAAGTAGCCTTTCTCTCTTCTTAAGATGGTCCACAATTTATTTCAAGTAGCCCTCTGCATGAATCAAACTCGAGGTGTGGAGGCTAGCTCTGGTACCAAGTGTTTCAAAGTTGACCAATACGTTAAAAGCTGTAGGAGATCTAACACATAAAATTAAGCCCTATAAACCTTATTACGATAACAAGATTTGTGCTACTTACCCAGCTCGCAGTTACTTAGTATAAGACATTTTGTTATTGTTGTTGGATTTGCTTAATTTCTTTTTATCTCCCCAAATTATACTTTTATGGAATCAGAACTACCACTCTTCAAATTTTGTGTTGATTTGTTTATAAACTAGATTTGGAGATAATAGTTTCATGCTTAACAAATAGCAGAGGTACAGTTGATATCTAATATCTTGAAGAAGAAAATATATGCTTCTAGTATTTTTCCCTTGATGGTTTATGGTTCTAATTAGTGCAATGATGTAACATCAATTCATTGTGTTTCAAAGTCAGATCAATTCACTAATTTTAAGTCAATGTTTATAGCTATGGTAAAGGCCATTTGGCTGGGTTCATAAGAGACTGGTGGGCTTAGGTTCATTTCATAAAGTGTTATAATAGAGTCATTTGGGTCCAAAACCACGAACTAGAAGATTGAAAATCAGAAAAATGGAAGTCCTATCAATTGAAAAGAGAAGTTTTCAAATTCTCTAAGATTTAACAAGATTTTAACATAGTTCACATATTATTTTTCTACAATATGTATATACATGATATTGCTATGATGCATGGATCAGAGTATCTGACAACAAAGAAGCAACACATGCATAGCATGAGCATTTCTGAGTGGAGGAGATGAATTTATGGGAAGACTAGGAAAGATGAGAGTGAACATCTCCAAGAGTATCCATGTGTTGTCTAAATAGGAGATACGATAGAGAACATTTTCTAAAGTGATGCTACACATTGAAGATATTTATGACAAGATGTGAGATGGTACACATTGAAGTATGTAAATGGGTGTCAGAAAAGCTGAAAAGAACTTGGGTGGAGTCAACTAGATGGATTTATATAATAATAATCTGATTGAAGATATGGTTATGACAGATCGCGATGTAGGGCTAGGACTCATGTTGCTGACCCCAACTTGTTGGGACGAGATACTTTGCTATTTTTGTATTTTTGTTAATAGACGCCCACACTATCACTAAGCTTTTTACACTGCTTACTTTTACTTTTGTTTTGCACATGGTGCTGTCATGTATTTGTTCTATATTTTCTCTTAAGATGAATTCTATAGTTTACTCCTCCCGGGCAGTTCACATTGTCTTCCCCATTGAAGAACTCTAATTGATAGCCCAAAGTGTGCTTTTTCTGGAGTTCATGCCATGCAATTGAACAATCCCTCCTCATATGTTATTTTCTTATTTCTGATGTTTCGTTTTGCGACATGTGTTTTCTGCAGTGACCTGGGCAATTCAAACCTATTGGGTCATCTAGTACCTGAACTTGGGAAACTTGAACATCTGCAATATCTGTAAGTACAGTAAGTTTTTGTGGGCACTCATTGGTGGCTTTATATGGGCTTTTACCTATCCAAATTATCATCAATTTGCAGTAATCTGGAGAGTGCC
Organism: Buxus sempervirens; assembly: GCA_947561395.2. NCBI lineage: Eukaryota > Viridiplantae > Streptophyta > Magnoliopsida > Buxales > Buxaceae > Buxus > Buxus sempervirens. The sequence goes on from OX387183.1 coordinate 33,689,664, forward strand.
TTTCAGTAATAGTCAGCTAATTGGATACAATGCTAAAGTGAACCTGATGCTAATTAACTTCCTTTCTTTATAAGAGCATAATTTATTGATTTTAACATTCTTTCTCATTCTATTTATTTGTGCAGAGAACTTTACAAAAACAACATTCAGGGTGCTATCCCAGTTGAGCTTGGAAACCTGAAGAATCTCGTCAGCTTGGACTTGTATAACAACAACATCTCAGGCATCATTCCTCCTGCATTAGGGAAGTTGAAGTCTCTAGTATTCTTGTAAGTGTGAGAGGCTTCTTATTGCTATTTATTCGTAAGGATTACTTTTGGCTTTTGCAGTGCTGTCCCAAAGTTATGTCCTTGGATTTGGTATTTGATGACTTGATTCAACTGTCTTAGCTTGGATTCGTGGATTTTCCCTTTGGTTAAACGGGATCTAAAATATAAGGTTGCCAAATAAAATGGTAGAAATCTGCAAATTGCCAATTGGTTAATGTGTCGGGTTGAAGTTTTTGTTTGGTTAGATTTAGGAGTTGATCTCTTTCTTTATGTTGCTTTCTAGTGATTCACCATTTTGTCCTTTAATTTTATAGACGACTTAATGATAATCAGTTAATGGGCCCAATCCCAAGGGAGCTTGCCGGAATTTCAACCCTCAAAGTTGTGTAAGTATATTATTACTGTTTCCTTTAATATTGCGATACCATTTTAACATTAGCTTCATGGAAATAACATGCCTTCTATGCTCTTAGGGATGTCTCAAACAACAATTTGTGTGGAACAATTCCTACCACCGGGCCATTTGAACACATACCACTGAGCAAGTAGGTTCTTCTCCCTTTTGTTTTTCTTTTAAAAATTTTTCCTTCAGTTCTTTCTTTCCTAGACTTCCGATGTTCCTAACTTACTATTTTTTTTGTCTAATATCTAGCATTATATTATGTTATCCTGAAAATTTAGTTTGTATTTTCCTTTCTATTGCTTTAGTTTTTGCTGGCTTTAGGTAGTTTGGTCAAGTAATTTTATTATTATTGCAATTGGACATCATTCTTTTCTAAATTTGTTTTGCATCTTTTATTTTATTGCAAAACTTAGGTTCAAAATATCTAGATCTGTATCAAATCTCATTTTTGGATTATTATAGTCACATGAAAGATCTTGAATTTGATCTTTAGCTGGAATGATAGCGGTGATCAGTTTCATGACCTTGTTGATCAAATGTGATTTCAATTGTTTTTAAAATGCAAAAGGTATTCTGGCCAATTGAAAATAAAAATTAAATGACGGTGGAAAAGTATCTATTTTTCCTCAACCATAGGTTCTTTTTGGATGTCAAGGGTATATTAGAATACTAAGAGAGTAATATATAGGAAAAAAGTGATTGGAAGTGTTATTTAAGAAAAACAAGTGCAATATGTCTACATGTTGCAATAATATAAGTAGGAAAGTTGAATGATACAGGGATTCCTTGGTTAAAGAAAAGAAAAACAGCAGAAAGGGTAGTTCTGATATAAAATAAGTTGTAGGGGTAGTTTGGTGAAAAATGAGAGATGACAAAGAATAATCCTGCATTTCCCTGTGTTCTTAGTAGGAACATGCGGACGGTCTTTTTAGGGGCTTTAGGTTTGAACGGGAATACATTCTCTATGTTTCCCATGCTTTTTACCATGAAATCTTGACATCGAAACACTATTTTACGGGAAATTTGGTGCTGCATATTCTGGCAAAACCCTACTAATCAAATGGGCTAACAGAATTAAAACAGTGCATCCTATTGGGGTTTCATTCCGGTTTGTCATTTTGATACTGGGTTGGAATGCTTATTTTGTATGATGTCTGATGCAGGACAGATTTTGTGTTTTCAGTCAAGGCATAAAAAAAACCAAAAAAAAAAAAAAAGGATTAATTCAACATTTTGTATCCAAGAAAGAATTAAATTGGTGTTTATCATATTGAATTTAAATTATCACATATAAGGCATTCTAATTTTCATTTTTAACTAATTAGCTAATTGTGCTTTTTAGCTAGATAGTTGTTTTGGTTAATAGTCTTTGGGAGAGACATACCTGTATGTGAGAGGTTAAGTTAATTTTTGTGGTCTTAACAAAAACCAATGGTGTTTTACGTTTTATTTTGACTTATGAGAAATCTCTTTCTTGATAATAGGAATTAAGGGCGGAGCCAGAAGAAGTTATGATATTGGGTGGTAGGGCAGGTTGGGGGGCCGTCTGGGGTTGGAGAAAGGTGTTTGGGGTTGAGGGAACATATTATAATATTATAATTTGTAAAGAAAACTTTTGGACAGCCAATGTCTATGTAAGATTCTAAAAAGAATTTTTGGTTTAAGGGGGAGGTGTGGTGTGGTGGGGTGGGGTGGCATGGCCACTGTGTGGTCCCTAGATTTGTCATTGGTAGGAACCTATTCTTCTATTTATCATGTAAGAATTTTTAACTTTCCAAAACAATAAAGAGTCACTTTGTTTTTTCCAAATTGTCTTAGCTTGACAGTTTTGGAATTGAGCCAATTTGAGTTGCATAGTTTTTGGATTTATGTATATATTTTAATTATTTAAGGATCATAACTAATAACCATGTGTAACATTCCAAAGCAATAAAGAATCGCTTTGTTTAGGAATGATCACTAGGGCGGCCCAAAGGTCATATATATGCTGTAGGATCTTTGACCAAGCCCGCCTGGCCTGATGGTTGGGCTTGTGATTTTATGACCAATCCCATCCAATGAAAACACCAGAAAGACCAAGCCCATCCAAACTTAGTTCAAAAGAACTGAACATTTAAATAGCAAAAAAACCATTAAAGATTTATCATTTTATACAACATCAAGTTAGGCGGGTTGACCCAAGGTTTCTTATAAATGACCAAGCCCGTCCAAATTTTTTCGGTCTTTTCAAAAGTAATGTCAGCCCGGATCTATGGTCAAAAGATGGACGACCAAGCCCAACCAATAACGGGTCGGTCATCTCGGGCCAGGTGGGTTGCCTTGCCCATGAACACCCCTAGCTTTGTTTTTTCCAAGTTCCCTTGGCTTGGTAGTTTTGCCTTTGAGTCAGTTAGAGTTGAGTTGTCATCATAATCATCGTCAAAAGCCAGTTCCTACCAAAGTAGGTCGGCAGCACAAATCTTGTTTCTCCATCCCACTTTATCAAAAATTATATCTTCAGTTAATTTATAATTTTTGTAATTATTGTTTTATTGATTCCATCCATGTCTTCTTAGGTCTTTCCCTTGATCTCTTAGGCCCTTCAATATGCTTACTTTCATACCTTTTTAAAGGTGCATCGTTAGGTCTCTGATTTACATATCCAAACCACCTTAACCTACACTCTTCCATTTTGTCCCTTGTGCATGCTATTTCTAACAACTTCCGAATGTGTTCATTTTTTATTTTGTCTTTCTTAGTTTTTACTGCAAGCCCATCTTAGTATCCTTCTCTTCAACACTCATCTTCTGTATATGTTGATTCTTAGCCACTCAATATTCTGTGCTATACAACATCTTCTGTATATGTTGATTCTTAGCCACTCAATATTCTGTGCTATACAACATAGCTGGTCTAATTGTTGACTTATAAAACTGAACCTTTAATTTAAGTAGAACACTTTTATCACACAATACCAACGAAGCACCCCTCTACTTAAGCCAACCAGCTTTGATCCTATGTGCTACATTTTCATCAATTTCTCAATCATTTTGTACCATTGATCCAAGATATTTAAACTTATTAGTTAAAGGGGTATCCTGATTATATATTCTAATGGTATATATTGTCATTTGTATTAAAGCGCATTTTATATATTTAGTCTTCGCATTGCTTATGTTAAAACCCTTTGATTCTAAGCTATCTCTTCATAATTCTAGCTTATATTTATTTCTTCTCTAGTGTGACCTCACCATGACTACTTCATCTGCAAATAGCATACACCAAGGCATCTCATCTTGAATATGACTTATCAACTCATCCATAACTAAAGTGAAAAGATAAAGGCTAATAGTTGACCCTTGATGCAAACTTATCTTAGCCGGAAACTCAGTTGTCTCACTGCCAACAGTTTTTGCTTTAGTTAAGCCTCCCTCGTACATATCTTTCATTACATTAATATTTTTCATTGTTGCACATTTTTTATATAAAGTCCACCAAATTAATTCTCTTGGAACCCTATCATGTGCTTTTTCCAAATCATTAAAAACCATATGCAATTTTTTTTTTTTTTTGCTTTTTGTTAAACTTTTCTATTGAATGTCTTAAGTAAAAATATAGCTTTGGTAGTGGATCTTCCAAGCATAAATCCAAATTGGTTTTTTGCGTCTGTAGTTATTAGCCTTAATTGATGTTCAATCACTTCTTCCCACAATTTTATAATATGACTCATAAGTAAATGCCACAGTAATTTGTACACTCCTGCACATCTCCCTTATTCTTATATATTGGTATGATTGTACTAACCCTCTAAGCATTTGGCAGTTTTCTATGCTTAGAATTTTGTTAAATAATTTAGTCAACTAAGATATGCCAATATCTCCCATGAACTTCTATACATCTATAGGGATGCCATCGGGGCCCAAGGCTTTTCCTATTCTCACTTTGACTAGTGCATATCTAACTTCTACAACTTAAACCTTACAAATTTAAGTTTGTTCTCTACTTCCATTATTGCTATCATCCACACAAACTCTAGATCTCTGTGTAACATCCCCATTTAATAGTTTTATAAACTATTCTCCACCTTTCTTTAATCTCCTTATCTTTTACTAAAACCCTTGAATCTTCACTTTTAATACATCTAACCTGAATGTATCATACAAGTTGTCATAAGCATGGTTTTTAACCTCATTAATTTTCTTCTGGTTTTCTTTTTCAATATTTTTATATCTTTTTAAGTTTGCTTTGGTTTTGCTCTTTTGTCAAATTTTAAAATAAAGTATTTTCTCTTTAATAGCTTCTTGGAACACATCACTCCACCATCAAGTTTCCCTCTGAGTTGGAATACTACCTTGCAATTCTCCTACTACTTATCTTCCAAGTCTTGTGATATCATTGGTCATTTCATTCAACATCCTAGTTGGATCACCCATAGGGTCCCAATTGGCCTCTTTCATTATGCTATTCTTAAAGATAACTAAATTCTCTCATTTCTGCTTCCACTGGTGTATATTTGGGTTTGTTGTAATGTATTTATTTTTCTTCAACTTTTTAAGACAAATATTCATCACAATTAACCTATGTTGTCAAGCTAAAATCTCGCTTGGAACAACTTTACAGTCTCTACAAATAGCTAGTTCAGTCCTTACAAGCAGAAAAAGTCAATTTGACTCCAGTTTGATCCATTCTTAAAGCAACCAAATGTTAAATTCTCTTTTTAAAGGTATTTGCTAAAGTAATGTCATAAGCCACTGCAAACTCAAGGACTGATCTTCCAGTGTCATTCCTTAAACCAAAGCCTCGTCCTCCATGAATTATGTTACAACCATCACTTTCATCTCCTGCATGACTATTTAAATCACCTCCTATAAATATCCTTTCACTTTCAGACATGCCTTGTAAACATATCCATTTCTTCCCAAAAATGTCTTTTAATGCTTTTATCTAAACCTACTTTAGGTGCATAATCGTTAATAATGTTTACGACTTCTTGACCTATGACTAACTTAAGCAACATTATTCTATCATTAGTTCTCCTAATGCCAACAACATTAGATTTCATATTTTAATCTACCATGATTCATACCCCCATTTTTATAATTTTCTTTCCCTATATACCAAAGTTTATATTCATTAACCTCCTTAACCTTATCCCTTTTCCATTTCGTTTCTTTTAAACACATTATATTTATCCACCTTCTCTTTATAGTATCTACTAACTCTAGTTTTTTCCTTGTAAGTTTCCTATATTCCAAGTACATAAGTGAACCCTAATCTCTTGGACTAGCTTTTGTACTCGTGATCGTCCATCTTGACACGAGAACCCTTTCTCACTTCTCACTGCAACCAAGCAGCATTACAACGTGTTGTTTGTGGACACCCTTAACCCTTTCTCATTTTTCATTGCAACTGGGCTTCGTTGCAGTGCGTCACATCCTGGCGACACCCTAGCATATATACATGATTCTAATTTAGGATTCATGTCATATTTAGATTTAGCGAGAAATTTTCTCCTGCTGCCCCAACCTTACGCAACCCTCCTTTATCCAGGGTTGGGACTAGCAAAACATAAAAGGAAACAATAAAAGCAAACACAGGGGAGTTAATCTGAGTTGAATGGTTTTTGGAAATATTTCTTTTAGACCTTGGGTGAGGACCATAACTCATTGATGGATGACTCCAAGTTGGATCTGATGGTCCTTTAAACTGTGGTTGCTTCATGTGTAGTTCCAGGTTAAGTCATAGCCTTTTGTCACCTGGGGCATTGATATTGCTAATACAGACCAACTACCTTACGGGGGACTGTTTGGAAATATTTCTTTTAGATCTTGGGTGAAGATCATAACTCATTGATGGGTGTTTCCAAGTTGGATCTGATGATCCTTTAAACTATGTCTGCTTTGTTTTAAGTTGCTGGGTAAGTCATGGCTTTTTGTCACTTGGGGCAATGATATTGCTAATCGAGACCACCTACCTTATGGGGGACTGACTTACCACATTTTAGTTGATACATGTCTTAATTTTTTTTTTGACTTGATTTGCTTTCAAATTTTTTTTATTATCAAAACTAAGGAAGCAAAATGCTAAAAGGACTTCTTTTACCATATTTTGGAGGAAAGAAAACAAGGCAGTTTTGATTTACTGAGAAGCAACAATTTGTTGCTTTTCTTTAGAAGCTAAAGTTGTGTTTTTACAAAAAAGTATTTCACAATTTACTAAACATTACTTTTTTTTTTCTTTTTCTCTCTCCCTCTTCAAAGTGCTTTTCTGCTTTCAAAAGCAAAACAACACTTTTAAAAAGCAAGACCAAACAGAGCCTAAATCAGAAATATATTTTGAAGGCAACTCTATAAATAATCCTAAAACTAGTTGTTTACCATTTTAATAGCCATGCTTTCTAATTACACACAAGGAAAGGCAAATTGTGTTGTAAATGTTGCATTTTCTAGGACATTGCTAACTGGAAAAGTCTGCAGCTTGCAAGTTCTACTGATCCACCATGAATTTAAGTTCTATTGTAATTAGGTAAAAGTTGTCTATTTTTTCTTTTCATTTTTATATTGTCCTTTTCTTTTTCCATTTCAATCCCCATAGGGTCCCTATAAAGTATTCTGAATGGAATATTTGTTCATGTTGGGACCATATATGGTTTTTGCGCAAATGGATGTGCTATTAAATTGAGAGATTTTCTCATTATTCTTGAACTTCCTGGTACCAGAATGATATTGATCTAAGATGTTTATCGTCAAATATCTGTATATGTACAAATATGAATATGAACATCTTTCTAGACATAGGAACTGTTGTGTGGAAACTTAGAAGCTGCAGTTTGTGCTGAACTAAGAAGGCAGCCACCATAGCACCAACAGCTAAAAGTGTCATTAGACATTTAGATGATTAGCTGTTGCTTTATATATGTGAGAGGAAATAATTTTCATGGTCTAAACATCGACCAACTGGAAGAGGAAAACCAACCTATAACTCTCCCACTTCACTGAATAGCTGCTGCTATTTATTTGGTCACGCACTGTTATGTGTAAAGATGTAAGTGGGGCAGGTTGGGTCTGGGTTAGATTTACAGCTCTAGTTACCTAAGTCTCAGCTGTCTTTCTGATGTTGCTTCTGTTACTGTGTTTGCATAAGATTTTCCAGCCCATTTGGGACTCACAACATGACTAGTATGATATCATAAACAATTCCAATAAGCCAATAAAGTTTTCATTTCTACAACTTCTTCCAACTACTCATCTTGTCTCCCTTCCAATGGGGTTAATATTTATTTTCCTGTGCAGCTTTGAGAACAACCCTCGACTGGAAGGTCCCGAGTTGCAGGGTCTTGCAACATACGACACAAATTGCTCGTGAAAAGATGGGTTACGCAACAAATTGCAAATCACCCAGCATTAAATAGGTGTTATTGTACTTCTGAAATGTTTGAAGATTTTATTACAATGAATGTATCTGGGCTTGGTGGTATGTGCAGTCAACTCACACTTTTATGTGATGTCGATGTATAACATTACCGAAATTGTGGTAATAACATGCGGTATAGTGCTGGCATGCCTAAAGGGGCATTGAATTTTCATTATATTGCTTTTTTTCTTTTCAGTTCTTTATTTTTGAATGGGAAATAAGTTTTTGGGTTCCTTGCAGGTAAGTAGGGATGGCAACAAGCCGAACCTGCCCCTAGATGGGTTTATCCAATAGAAAACCCTAATCCGCCCCTATTGGGTTTGACACGGTTGTAGTATAGAACGCAAGAAAAAAAAAGGTATTTTTTAGAAAGTAAAATATTTAATAATGGTTCTAGTTTGAGATTTGGACTGCATAAAGTATGTGAAAAATAGTTCTACTATACTCATCCACGATAAAATATTTTGAACTACCAATAGAGGGGAATTGAAAAAGTGCCAAAATGTCACAATGGATCAATTCGAAAATTGAACTGGAGACACAAAAATTGAACTGGAGATGTGATTGTTTAAAGGAAAGGGAAATCTTTGCTGTCTTTCCGAAGGGCAAACATTACAATGCTGCTTTGGGTTTGCAACAACTTTAGGTATAGCTGGAAAGCTAGAGCTTTGTCTTATGCAGGGCGTGTCCAACTAGTGAAATCTGTCCTATTCTCCACGGTAGTGACTTGGCTTTCTTTGTTTATTTTGCCCAAAAGGTTATTGAAGAAGTAGAGGCCTTGTGCAGAAGTTTTCTTTGGGCAGGTCCTGACATGAATAAGAAGGTGGTGCCGAACAATTGGAAGATTGTATGTTCTCCAACCAGTGAAGGGGGATTGGGTTGCATTGATGTCCAAGTGTGGAACAAAGCAGCAGCAACTTGGCATCTATGGCATATTGTCGAGGGTGACCAATCATTATGGGTGAAGTGGATTAACGAAGTATAGGCTGAAAGGTAAGTCAATATGGCAAGTGAAAATTCCAGCTGGGGCCTCTTGGGTCTGCCGTAAGATTCTCAAGTTAAGGGAGCAAGTCTTCCAAATTTTCAAACACAGAATTGGGGATGGTGCTGGAACAAGCCTGTGGTGGGATAATTGGCTCCCTTTAAGCCTGTTAATCAATAGGTTTGGGGCCAGTATTTGCTGCAATGCTACGCTTCCCCTAAATGCAAAGGTCTCTACAATCATTGAAGACAATTCTTGGTGGTTGTCACCTGATCAAACTCATGAGTTAATGGAGGTAAGGAATGCTCTCAATACTTTACCAAGCCCAGACTAGAATAGAGAAGATAATGTACTTTGGTTGCCATCAAAATCTAGGTTGTTCTCATTGAAGGAAACCTATATGGCAATGAGAGAGACGAATCAAGAAGTTGCATGGAAGCTTCTAGTGTGGTTCAAAGGGAACATTCCCAAACATGCATTTATTCTATGGATTGCAATCAACCAAAGATTACCTACACAAGATAGATTGAGTAGGTTCAACATCTTGAATAGCTCAAATTGTGTTCTATGTAGGGCAAATGCGGAAAATATGAACCACCTGTTTTTCCTTTGCCCTTACTCGGCGAGCATTTGGTGGGAGGTTATAGGCAAGAATGGTATTAACTCTCCTCCACGCAGGTGGGAACAAGCCATGCAATGGGCTATTGATTTTTTGAAAGGTGAAAGCCTAATTGCAAATGTGAAGAAGATCTCGTTTGCAACCATGGTTTATCATATATGGATGGAGCGAAACAGAAGAATTTTCCAACTCAAAGTAAGGCCGGGTGAGGAACTATTATAATCAATAGTCATGGATGTTCAATTGAAAGTATTGTGTTCTCGACTTAAAGTGAAGGAAAGTCAAGGGAATAGAGTTTTTTGTGCTAATTGGAATCTCAAACCAACATTTATCCAAAATTTGTTGTAAGTGAGGTACTGAACCTCATATATGTTGGTTAGGATCCCTTCCAGCAAGAATCATTTTGTATGTTTGTACATTTGTTAATTAATACAAATTACTTCTTACTTTCCAAAAAAAAAAAAACTTTAGGTATAGCTTTATTTAGTAAAAACATCCTATGAAATGGCAAATGTCCTAAGCAACAATGCCAAAGATCAAAAGAATCAAAATCAACAATGTTAACAGCAGATCTGGAAGAGTGTTGTAAGATGGCTGCATTGTGGTTGTCATTGTGCTGAAGATGATACAAACCATTTTCAAGCATCCCCATTCCAATCGTATTCCATGAACAAGGTCCTAAACAAAATGAAAAGTTCCTAAACAAAATGAAAATCAAGCTGCAGTGATGAGTGTATATCAATTTACTTGATGAGATAAGGTTGAAAGAAAAGCTTTGGGACCCAGTAAATTTGTGAGAGTTAATGAAGTAGAAATTCTCACATTCCATACATGTGCGGCAGGTGTCATTTTACCATTTGGTAGGGTAACTGCAACATTAACAAATGTTGTAACTGTAGTGAGATGATTGATAGAGCACACCATATGATCGGTTGCTCTAGTATCTATGATACAAGTTGTATATGATATCGATGCAGATAAGGACTGAAAGTTACCTGAAAAGGTTGATGCATTTGGTAGTTGTGATGAATCTAATGAGCAAAAGTGGAGATTACACAATTTGATTGACAGATGCCTAATGTTGTGGAGTGGAATTTTATGACATGACAGAAGAAATGTGGTTGTAATTGAGGTTTTAGCATGGTATAACTTGCCTATACCGATCCTTCAATTCCAACCAAATCTTCTTAGCAGAATCTAGATGCATCATGCTAGGATATAGATTTTTGGGTATTGAATTCAATATCCATGATGAAACCACATTATTACATCTTATCTGATGTAGCACAACTGTAGAATGAATTGGAATCTCACTAACCTCTACCAAGTTTTGGTAATGGAGTCTCACCACCACCAAGAAATATGCTTTTAAAGGATTGCAGTCCCACCAACTTTTACATGGTTTGATAATAGAGTCTCACTGTGATCAAGTAATGGAGTCTCACCCTACTAGGAATCTCATCCCAAGAATCCAATAAAAATATTATTCCTATTTGAAATCAAATTCTAATCTTATTCAAAATAAGAAAGGATAACGACAAAAATAATAAAAATCCTAATTTACTTATAAGTCTACAGTGAACTCCACATCTTCATCATTCTCCATGGACCATACATTGGATCATCAATAGTAGGCATACTACTGGAACCATCTATGAAACACTCTTTATTTTTCTCACTGAGTGCCATAATCACATCTACTCCAGGTTATTACATCTTTTCCATGGACAATTCATTGGATCACCAATAGTAGGCATACTAATGGAACCATCTATGAAACCCTCTTTATTTTTCACACTAAGTGCCCGTCATACCTCTACTCCAGGTGGAGTAATTCTTCTCACTCAAACCATAGAAATCAATTGCAAACCTGTGTTGTCTCCATGATGGATGTAATAAGGACTTGCTGGATCATCAATGACCTTTGAAACTGAGCCTGCAATAGAGCCCGAATAAGTGGTTCTTGACGGTTGAGAATTGAAATGTTCTTCGTCAGTTGCCATGATAAGAAATCCTCAGTGAGCTCCCTTTGATACCAAGAAAAACCTTGCAACAAGGAAATAGGGAGAACCATAGAAACACTACAATATAAATGAGGGAACAAGAAAACTGTGTCATTAATAAGTTGTTCTGAGATACATACATGCTATAAAACTCTAACTTGCTCTACAAGTCAACTATAACCTAGCACTTTTTTTTTTTTTTGGAAAATAAGAAGTGGTTTGTATTAATTAACAAATGTACAAAGATACAAAATGAATGTTGCTGGAAGGGATCCTAACCAACATCTATGAGGTACAGCACCTCACTTACAACAGATTTTGGATAAATGTTGGTTTGAGATTCCAATTAGCACAAAAAACTCTATTCGCTTGACTTTCCTTCACTTAAAGTCGAGAGCACAGTATCTTCATTTGAACATCCATGACTATTAATTGTAATAGTTCCTCACCCGGCCTTGCTTTGAGTTGGAAAATTCTTCTGTTTCACTCCATTCATATCTGATAGACCATGGCTGCAAACGACATCTTCTTCACCTTTGCAATTAGGCTTTCACCCTTCAAAAAATCAGTAGCCCATTGCATGGCTTGATCCCACCTACGTGGAGGAGAGTTAATACCATTCTTGCCCATAACCTCCCACCAAATGCTTGCTGAGTAAGGGCAAAGGAAAAATAAGTGATTCATATTTTCCACATTTGCCCTACATAGAACACAATTTGAGCTATTCAAGATGTTGAACCTACTCAATCTATCTTGTGTAGGTAATCTTTGGTTGATTGCAATCCATAGGATAAATTTATGTCTGGGAATGTTCCCTTTGAACCACACTAGAAGCTTCCATGCAACTTTTTGATTCGTCTCTCTCATTTCCATATAGGTTCCCTTCAACGAGAACAACCCAGATTTTGATGGCAACCAAAATACTTTATCTTCTCTATTCTGGTCTGGGCTTGGTAAGGTATCAAGAGCATTCCTTACCTCCATTAACTCATGAGCTTGATCAGGTGGCAGCCACCAAGAATTGTCTTCAATGATTGTAGAGACCTTTGCATTTAGGGGAAGTGTAGCATCGCAGCAAATACTGGCCCCAAACCTGTTGATTAACGGGCTTAAAGGGAGCCAATTATTCCACCACAGGCTTGTTCTAGCACCATCCCCTATTTTGTGTTTGAAAATTTTGAAGATTTGCTCCCTTAACTTGAGAATTTTACGCCAGACCCAAGACGCCCCTGCTGTAATTTTCACTTGCCATATTGACTTACCTTTCAGCCTATACTCTTTAATCCATTTCACCCATTGTGATTGGTCACCCGCAACAATATGCCATAGATGCCGAGTTACTGCTGCTTTGTTCCACACTTGGATATCAATGCAACCCAATCCCCCTTCACTGGTTGGAGAACATACAATCTTCCAATTGATTGGCACCACCTTCTTATTCATGTCAGGACCTGCCCAAAGAAAACTTCTGCACAAGGCCTCTACTTCTTCAATAACCTTTTTGGGTGGAATAAACAATGAGAGCCAATTCACTGTCGTGGAGAAAAGGACAGACTTCACTAGTTGGGCACGCCCTGCATAAGACAAAGCTCTAGCTTTCCAGCTCTGAATCTTGGATTTAATCTTGTTAATAAGTGGTTCACAATCAGTTGCCCTTAGTCTTGAAGTGATGAGAGGCATCCCCAGATAAGTAATAGGCAACTTGCTCACTGTAACTTGCCATCTATCAGTGATTGAATCTTGAACTGCTTGAGGGGTTGCACTGAAAAATATTGCACTCTTTGCTTGACTCATGCGTAACCCAGATAATCTACCCAAGTCCTCTAAACTTTGAAATATTGTTGTTAAGGATGCTAGATCAGCTCTTGAAAAAAGCATCAAATCATCGGCGAAGCACAGTGCCCTGATATTTACTTCCTTACAATTGGGGTGAAATACAAATCCTTCCCGTGTTCTACATTGGAGAATACCTGCAAATAGCTCCATTAGAAGGACAAAGATATATGGTGACATTGGGTCACCTTGCCTTATGCCTTTAGTACCTTTACAGAATCCAACCGAACATCCATTCATCGCAAGAGAATGCGTTGGGGTAGTTACACATGCCATAATCCACGAGATGAATTGTTGAGGAAATTTCATTGCTCTCAATAGGCCTAGTAAGACTTCCCACCTCACCGAATCATAAGCCTTCATTATATCCACTTTCATTGCATATCTTGGACTTCCCTTCTGCAAATGATACTGATGGAGAATTTCCTAGGATGTTAAAATATTATCCATCATGGATCTTCCAGGAATAAATGCACTCTGATAAGGGCCAACTAGATCAGCGATAACCTTCTTCACTCTATTTGCAATAACCTTTGAGATACACTTGTATATTGTGTTGACACAAGATATTGGTCTATAGTCACCCACCTTCGTTGGGTTGTTACTTTTTGGAATCAAAGTGATCAAAGTGGTGTTCAATTGTTTGAGCAAAGCACTTGACGAGAAGAAACTCTTGATTGCTGCCAAAGTATCCATACCAACTATTTGCCATGTTGCTTTGAAGAAACATGGGGTAAAGCCATCCGGCCCCGGAGATTTATCATCTTTAAGACTAAAAAGAGTATCCTTAATCTCCTCAGATGTAATTTCAGAAATTAGCTCTTCAGATTGTTGTTGCTGTAATTTCCTTGTTATGAGCTGTTCCACTTCCAAACTATCACCTTCCCATGAATTCAATTGTCCCCCGAGCAAGTTTGAAAAATAACTTTCAAATACGCTCTGCAAATGATCCCACTCCGTGACCTTTTCACCATCTTCCTTATATATACTAAGACTTTTATTGTTTGATCTTCTACTCACCAATGCCTTGTGGAAGAATGAAGAATTCGAATCTCCCTTTTGAAGCCACTAAATCCGACTCTTTTGTCTCAGTTGTGACTCCAAGTCTATGTCCAATTGACTTTCGTGGATAAAGACTTCTCCTCAGTAGCTAAATCTGAATCCCATGGGTTCGAGAATAGATGCCTCTGACACACTTGCAATGCCAATCGAGCTTCCTTGAGCTGGGTATCAATAGCTAAAAACTTAGATCTACTCCACTCCTTAAGTTTCTTCTTTACATGCTTTAACTTCTGAACCAATATAAACATTGGAGTGCCAACGAACTGATAATGCCATGCTTGGTTCACAATGTCTAAGAACTCCTCATGATCGCACCAATTGTTAAAAAATTTAAATGGTCTAGGCCCTAAAAACTCCTGATTGGCTGCTGTAATGATGATTGGACTATGATCTGAAATGCCTAGAGTTAAGAAGTCTGCCTCCGCTTGTGGAAATTCCTGCAACCACAAATGATTCACCAACACCCTGTCCAGTCTACATAAAATCATGTTATTACCAGAACTCTTATTGCTCCAAGAGTGTAGCAGCCCTTTATGCTTGAGTTCCATCAACAAACAACTGTCAATGAACATATTAAACTCTTTCGAAGCTTTTGCATTGATCGGTTTTCCTCCCACCTTCTCATCTAAAATTCTAACACAATTGAAGTCACCTAGTACAATCCACGGGCACCCTGGAATGGAAGATCTAAGATCATGCCACAAGGCTCTTCTTTGGATGTAATCGTTGGTGCTATAAACAAACGACACCATACATTGACGTTGCGAAGCTTGAATAATCACATTACAGTGAATCACCTGATCAGTGACAAAAGTAGAGCTAAAAAACAGCTCTGATGGGTTCCAACACACCCAAATTCTGCCTTTTAAGGCTCTGGAGTAGTTATCTACAGAGTTCCAGAAAGGACATATGTTGTTAAGAACACTTGTCTTAGTGATTTCCCTTACCTTTGTTTCAACTATACAAACCAGATTCAATTTATTCTTGGATATTAGATTCTTGATCTCCTGCTGCTTGGCCAAGTCATTGAGCCCCTAATATTCCATAGACCCCAACTAATCATGGGAAACAAGTTGAGATTTAGGATGACCATCAGTGGTTACCTCCCCTGAAATTATAATACCCAGCACTTTACATCACCGACATATACTAGTGCAAATAAAATTACATAAATACCCTTCTATTCTGTAACGCTTCCCTCAGGCTCTCTAGTCGGTTGTGCTTAGGGGTGTTCAAGGCCGGGCGACTTGCCCCGCCCAAGATGACCGACCTGTTATTGGACAAGCTTGGTCATGCATATATTGTCCATAGGGTTGGGTTGGTCATACTTATGAAAAGCCCGATCAAATTTGGATGGGCTTGGTCACATAGAAGAAATATTGGGTCGGCCTGGCCCGGCTTGATTACCTATATATAAATTTATGATTTATTCGATTTTGATAATTTTTAGCTAACCCTAAGAGCTTGAGCTTCGGTCTTGCTTGAGATAGGTTCTCTCTCCATCTTTCCTTACCTTTATTTTTTTTCTTTCTGAACCATGAATTAATCCACAAAAGTCTCCACCATTAACATTCATTTATAGGGAAGTCTTCTTTTTCTGGTCATATCATGTATGGAGAAGTTGAAAAAGTGAGGCTTTACCTTTTTGGGTGGGCTTGGTTGGGTTTGGACATATAAGATTTCTCATTGAACGGGCTTGGTAATATGTCACAAGCCCGATCATCAGGTTGGATGGGCATGGAAAAAGACCATATCACTTGTATATGACCCTTGGCCCGGCCGGAGCCCGCCCAATGATTAGCCCTACTTGTGCTTTACCAAACGGCCCAAACCCATCTTTCGTTTGTAACCAGAATAGTTCTGGATTACAACGAGCTATGGATGAGCAATTTTGATGGCTTAGTTATTTTATTCAAATGCTTTAAAGTGTACATGTTCTCATTCTTAATCCTAAATCCCCTGAGGCATAAAATATAAGGAAAATTGGTTTTTGGTGATGCTTTTTAAAAATATTAGAGAATCATTCATCCAATTCTTTGTAATTGATAATTAGTGATGCTTTTTTTTTTTTTTTTATAAATAATTGAGAACGTGTTATTTTACCCTTCATGGAGAGTTTCTTCTAAAAATGCCTTGTATATATATCGTTTGTAAATATGATTTGTTGCAAGTATTTAAGGAGGTTTATAAGTCTTTTAAGGGTATTTTTGGAAGAAAGTCTTTGTGAACAATAAAATGATACTTGTTATCTATTAATTTTAAAAAAGTATTAGTAATTTTTAATTTTGGAGAATTGGATGACTCAATCTAAATTATTTTTAAACCCACCATTAAAAAACAATTTCCCCAAAGATATAAACACCACTATGAATTTTTTGAAACATTAACAGTGGAAATAAAATCTACATTTCGGTTTTTATTAGACCAAAAACTATTTATACGAACATTTTCGATTATCATTTCAATTGGATTTTTTTTTACCAAACAAAAAATTCTATATCTATACTAATATATAAAGAGAACTAGAATGATTATGGCCAGATAATCTATACCTAAATTGCCCCAACTAAACATTCATAATTACCTTTATTCAGAAGTTGACAAGAAGCTACGGGTAAAAGTGGATAAGTACTTGGAACGTGCGTCATTTTTTGATTACACTAATTCAAAAAACCATCCCCAAAAAGTGTGTGGGACGTTATCTTCAGCAACTTGCGCACACAGTCTCCATCTGACGGTGCTTTTATCTTTCTTCTAGCAAAGCACATTATCTTAAAAAAAAAATAAAATTAAAGATTGTCCTTTTTAGTTCAACACGCACATGGCACGTGCTTTCCTTAAGTATCTATATTATTAAGTGAATGGGGGATTGGCGCTTGACGTGTCACCTACGGATTGCCTCGGAGGCTTGGAATAGGTTCGCATGGTTTGGCTGCCCAAGTAGGATGCTTTGGCGTGCCCGTACCTTTCTTTCGGGGATGATGTGGCAGGCACGCGCAGTTTCGGGGGGTCGTTCGGTGTGACGATGGTTAAGGGAATTTGTGATTGTAACACGTGGAAGGAGAAGATGGGAGAAGGGGTTCCTTCTCCAGCAAGGTTCGAGCTGCAAACCCCTCCCTCTTTCTCGAAAGCCCTAGAGTATGGCGACACCCAGAAGCTTTCACTGTCTCTACCTCTCTTCGACTGTATCTCTTTTTTTTGAAAACCCTAGAAAGTTTGAGTTTATTTGTCATGCCCTAAGTACTAAACCTTAATAAATACATAGGCCCGTATCCCAAAGCACGACCTCGCTTGTAAGCCAACCACGATGTGAAAACGAATGTACAAACCAGATTAAAACCAATAATAAAATTCAAAGATTCAATAACATCTCCTAATGAAAAATTTGTAAATACCATAAGTGAAATTCCTATAAAAGTTCATCCATATTCAATATCTCAATAAAATCCTATCACTACCAAGTGTTCAGACCTACCTATCAATTTAAAACTAGTAACTTGAGAGGAAGGTCGTTCACTGCCCCTTTGGTTCTGCGTTCTCCTCAGGACCTGAAATTTAATCAGTAGGGATGAGTACGACGACTCAGTAGATGGAGCTATCTCACTCCATATAATAAGATTCACAAAATATGGCAGTTATCTTAATATTTAGAGTCTAACAAGAATAAAATAATATGCAGAAATCAGCACCATCATGAACAACTTTATCATATATCATGTGCTACAACCATGTGTTTTAGAATCACGTATGCCATATGCAAACATTACTTGTAAAATCAATCACACGATTGAAGGTTCTTCAGCATCAATGGGTCTTTCCCCCCTGCTACCCTGCTATATTTCACAAGTCTCGTGGGTCCTTCCCCCCCCCCGCTACCCTGCCAGACTTTATAAATCGCAAGGGTCCTTCTCCCCCTGCTACCCTGTCAGTCTTTATAAATCTCATTGATCAACATTTAATAACAAGCAGGATGAAAGAAATAAAATTTTCCAAACTCTAAATATTTAAATATAGGTTCCTCATGCCTAAATTTAAATATTTAAGTAATCAAACAATGGTTTGTCTCTGTTATGAAAACAATGGTAGGTTCTCCAATACAAAATATTTATTGTAAGTTAATGATACTTAAATTCACTTATTTAAATAATCAAACCATTCTCAGTCTTTTCCCGGAACCAAAAGAGAATCAAATCATTCTCTGTCTTTTCCTAGAACTCAAAAGAAGTTTAGGATTTTACTTTAAACTTTAAATATGTAAAAGTAACTTGATTCTTTTTAAAGAATATTGAATGACAGAAACGTCCGGTTCATTTTTCAATTCCTAAATATTTATAGAAAGGTTCATGTACCTGAACTTTAAATATAACCTTAACTTTTAATTTCAAATAAATCATGTATCTCTTTTCCCAAACGAGCATATCACTTCTTTTCTAATACCAAAGGATCTGACAAAACAGAAAGTCAAGCAGCATTCAATCTTTCTCTCTAAATTTCTATAAAGCAATTTAGGTACCTGAACTTTAAATATTTATAAAACAATTCATGTCCCTCTTTGTATCTTTTCCTACCAAACAAAAGGGTTGACGTCCCTTCCCATTGTCTCTCTCTCTTTCTTTCTTCTCTCTTCCCAAACAAAACAAAAGTACAAGGCTCATGTCACTTTCCATTCTCTCTCATTTTCTTCCCTTTCTCTCTCACTTCCCAAAACAAAAGGGAACCTCATCTCTACGGTCTCTCTCTTTCTTTCTTCTCTCTTCCCAAACAAACAAAAGTACAAGGCTCATGTCACTTTCCATTCTCTCTCATTTTCTTCCCTTTCTCTCTCACTTCCCAAAACAAAAAGGACCCTCATCTCTACGGTCTCTCTCTTTCTTCTTCACCAAAACACGAACCACTCTCTTTTATATGACACATTGAAATAGAACAAACATAACATCACAAAAGGGAAAATCAAATCATAAGGAGAGAATAGCAGCACCTACATAGCTGCTTTTGGCTTTGGAAGACCCAACAAAACGAAGCTCAACGACAAGGCCTCCTCCCTTTCCTGGTCGTCAAGTACATACCCCAATTAGTGTTGCTAAAAAAAAGCTAATGAGATAACCCTAATCCTTATTTATACATATGAAGTAAAATGTCTTTATTACCCTTTAATCATATTCCAAATACCCATCTAGCCCTGAGGGTGTGAGATTTAATCTCAACCCTCGCATTTACCATCCCCTCAAGCTTTTTGACTAACCAATGGGGTGAAGCCCGGTCAATGTTGAAAAGTTGACCGGGTTCTTACATTATTCCCAAGCTTACCGGAGCTCTTCTCTCCTCTCCGTCTTTTCTTATTCTCTCTTCTATATGCATCCCCAAGCCGTTGTTCGAATCTCAATAGTCTGAGACTTCGTCTTCCCCCAAGCTTCAATGCGTTTCTCCATCTTGCAACTCGAGATGTGCTTCTCGCCTTCTTGGATGCTCGGTAAGGGCCTGTGTTCTCGAATATTCGACAGCTTCTAGAAACTGATTCCTTCACTTCCGTTTTCCACTATGTTGTCACCCTTTCTTCTCATCCACTGAAGAAGAAGGTATTATTGTCAACATAGCAGCGTTCCTTTCATCGGTCACAGATGCGACCCTCCATTCCGCGCTGTCAAGGTCTTTGCCGAGTTGATTGGGCGCAAGGATTGGTGCTCCAACGGAAAATCCTAGCGCCGCTCTTGCCGAATCTCTGATCTCCATCGGAACCACTGTCGAATCTCTGTAATATGGGTGGATCTTATAGAGAAGGCTAATGATGGAGGCTTGGATGTAATTGACACATACGTCTTCTGGAGGCTCATACATTATTGTGGTCATAGCCATTACCGACGCCACATGCCAATCCAACTTCACTGTCAACCGCTGTGTTATGAAGTCCCTTGATGGCGTCAAAACCTCCGACGTCATTGTCGCTCTTTGTCTCTCTTCTCTCACTTTTATTCGTCTTTCTTCTCCCCTCTTTCCAAAAAAAAAAACAGGGCAAAAACTGTGCTGTCCCTGTTAGTCAAAGAGAAGGAACCATCAAGGTGAGTGCTTCCCCTCCCCGCTCTTTCTCTCCTCCCGTTTCTCATTTAAACAAGTAGATTTTTCTTTTTGGTTTTTTTTTATGATCTCAATTTACTGGCGTTTTTACCACTTTAGATCTGCCACTTTGGATTTTTAATCTTATTTTTTCCGTCATCGTGTGAAAAGCTCTGTTATTTTGCAATTTCAGTATTTAGTTGCTTTCTTACCTTCTACAGGATCTACAAACGACATCGTTGGACCATAATTTTTCTGGGTTTGTTGTTCGAAATCGGGTATGAGCCTGCAACAAAATTCTTGGATGCAAATTTGGAGCTGGATTGAGATGATTACATATTGACAAAGCCAAGGACGACGCATATGAGTGTGCGGGATGTTTAAGCAGACATTGATATGCATGATAACAAGTATAGATAGGCTATTACTGTTACGGGTACAGGTTATGGATTACGGGTCTTATTGAGCTTTTTAGAAATGATTAGTTTTAAAGCTACATGGTTTATTGTTCACTTTTCATGCCTGTTCAGTCTCATTGAGCTTTTTGTGGAACGGCTAGCTGCTAGATAAAAAACTTTTTGGTCTTACATACTCAATGAATTTTTTAGACATCGTTTATGTGAGTGCTCTGTATGTGTGTGCGTGCATATTCACATGCATGTTAAGTCTCATTGAGCTTTTGGTCGACCCTAGACATTTGTGAGTGAATACTGGAATATTTATGTTAGGAAGACTGTCATTACTTGAACCTTGATATATTTGATTTATTTCAGAATTTTACAAATTTCTTTGCCTTTGTCTCCGATTTGTTTCTGAACTGGAAGTGAATTTGAAGAGGAATTAAAATTGGGTTCTTAATTCCCATTTTCATAGAAACTTTAAAGATTGAAATTATATTGACATTCAATTCCACAAAATCTGGATAGAAAATTCAGTTATACGTTTTCTTAAAACCATACAAATTTTATTTTAATTTCTTATAATATCTTCTTCATTTTCTCCTTTATTTTTCATTTTAAGAAAAAACATTTCTTATTGGGAAAACCACTAAAAATTTGTTTTATAATATTAATTTTTTTTCTACAGCCATACTTACATAATTATTACTGTATGCATAAGGTAGTCATAAAGTGCTCTCCTTTGGTTTATTTCATATTTTCTGAGATGGCCGAATCACACCTACTTCCTTTTTTCCTTTATTTCATTTTGTTCGCTGGAACATGAAGGTTTGAGTAGAGTGATTGGTTTAATGTTATGTATCTGTGCTTTTGATCACCATCGTTCAGTTCTAAGCTCTAATATCCTCTTCATCGAATTGCTCTTGGTATCTGGCAACTATATATTTTCCAAGCTATACACATCCAACCCCCATACCCACGACTTGAACAAATTTGTTCTCACAAATCGCTAGGGTTTCTGTGTGATATTTTTTTTAGATAGGAAATGTTTTGATCGAGTGATGTGTTTAATGTATTCATCTTATTCTATTTTTTTTTTAATTACATGATTGTCTTCCATGGCCGGATTGGGCACAACAAAACACATCATGTGCCTAGCCGCAGCTTTAAGAATAACAATAACGAGCCTGTTGTGATTCTTGATTCAGATGAAGAAGATGGTGGTCATTCTTCTGCCATTTGGAAGCCTTCTTATTAGTACGAGGAGGTTGTCTGGAGGAAGCCTCACGAGAATTAAAGAGTTATAACTCTTCTCCGCATCTCTAATTCTGAAGTTGTACATCTTATAATAAGATTTTAATTTTCAATTTTATGAGAAATATTACATCCTCAAATTGTGGAACTTTTGCATATCTCAAACATTTCTTTTTCCAGAACTGTAAATCAAACCTTTGCTATACGGGTAGCGGTTTAAGGAAAATTCTTTTCCCCTTCAAAGTGGGAATTTAATAGGAAATGGAGATTTTCTTTTATGCCTTAACACTTTCATGTGGAATTTTGCCATGTTTACCTGGATTAATGTCACCTGCATGCTACAATGTGTAGCATCTCACGGTCTATGCTTTTTTGATCTAAATGTTTCAAGTGGGACCTACATGAAATAATACTGGCTGTGAGATGCTCCACCTAGAAACATTTCACAGCCAGACCAGAGATGTTCCACATAGCAACATTTCACAGCCAAACCATGGGATAATCCAGGTAAACATGACAAATGATTTTATCCCCTTTTATGTACATTTTGAATTAATGTATTTTATTTTCTCATCCTTTAAGCAATTATCAAACTTTTTTGCCCGTGTAAAATTATCACTTTGACCCTAAATTGTAAGTTAGACGTATGTGTGAAATTCATCTTCAATTTTCACAGGTAATAGCCATTAGTTGGATTGTCTTCAATTTCTTTTACAACTTTGTTCAACAAAAAAATTTCCCGTTCGTAGCACGGCTTCCAGTGCTAGTATATATATATAGCAATCAGTTTTTTCTCAGATTTCACGAGAGAGCTCTCAACCCTCGTAGCTCCACATCGTCTCTGACGTGGTGGCTTACTTGTAATAAGGAATAAACCCAAGATGTCACTTGACAACTGCAACGCATGCCTCTTCCTGTTCCTAACTTGCCTCTTCTTCTCCTGTAATAAATGTTTCTTTTCAAACCTCGAAACTCACTATGAGAGCTCCAAAACTTTTGTAAGTATGGTCCACTTTGGTGATTATCTACACTTTGGTCTTATCTAGATAGAGTTTTAATAGAAGTATGATACATTTTGTGGTTAAGATAAATATTGTATTTTTTTTTTTTGTGTTTATCTTTTAATAGTTTGAGTAGGAGTAGAGTTTGATCGCAACTAGGAGACTTTGTCTATAAATAGCCTCGTAATTCTACAGAGATTAATAAAACATATTTTCAGTTGTTCTTCTTCTCTTTATATTCAACAGTGGTATTAGACCCAGGAGACCGTGGGCAGCACAGACCATAGTTGGAGCGAGGACGGATGGAGAAGATCGGATTTGGTAATCTGGGCAGCACAGACCAAAAGGAGAAGACCCGAGTAGATATTTTGGGCAACATGAACCATAGCCGGAGAGAAGGAAGACGCTGAAGTATCGTGCAGTAGCTCATCTTGGCGTTTGTTGGTGTGTTCGTGGGAGAAGACACTCAGTTTTTTGTGGTGATTTGGTACGTGACACAAAGTCATACAGAGAATAAAACGTTCTACTTGGGTTTGATTCAGTAAATGACATGTACCTTAACAAGCCCTTGAAAGAAAACAAAAAAGGTGATGTACTCTTGCATTGCATCTGTGAAGAATTAATTTCTTGAGTTTTCCTATTGTCTGTGATGGAGATTGTAGTTTGACCCATTGCAAAGGAAAGTTGCTTCTGTGCTGCTTATTTTGACTTTAACCAAAAAAGAAGAAATTTGGGTTATGATATGGTTCGCGACAAGTATCATAACAAAGCCCGAAGATGACTTGGATAAGGTACGTTGCAATTCTTTTTGCAGGGATTGTTTGTGTCCGTGACGGTATACCGCAACAAGCTAAGTATTTTGATTAAAACTTTAACCAAGGAGTGTTCGTGAGATCTAACTGGTGCAGCAATAGCCTTATTTTGCAATATCAAAACAATGGCAATAGACAAATTTGTTCAACCAGCTATTCCCCGTTTTGACAGTCATTATAACTATTGGAGCATGCTGATGGAGAACTTTCTCAAATCCAAGGAGTACTGGCAAGCCGTCTCTGAAGGATTTACGGAACTAGCGGCTGGAAAACATGGACGGATATACTTAAAAAAAAGAAAGCTAGAAGAGCAACGACTGAAAGATTTAAAGGCAAAGAATTATATTTTTCAAGCTATTGATCACTCAATCCTGGAAACCATTATTTGAAAGGACACCTCCATGCTTATTTGGGATTCCATGAAAAAAAAATACCAAGCTTCTGTAAGGGCAAAGAGGTCGCAGATTCAAGCACTTCGTACAAGGTTCGAAACACTTCCAATGATGCTAGTAGAATCTATTACAAATTATTTCTCTCGGACAATGTCGATCGTGAACAATAAGTGAATCCATGGCGACAAGACGGAGGATGTAACTATAGTAGAGAAGATTCTTCGATCCATGACACCAAAATTCAACTTTCTCATTTGTTCCATAGAAGAATCTAAGGATATTGAACTTTTCATTGAAGAATTGCAAAGTTCGTTGTTGGTGCATGAGAAGAAAGTTAACCAGTAGGAGACAGGGGAACAAGCATTGAAGGCTTCTATACCAAGTAGAACTGATAGAGGATGGGGCAGAGGCATAATTCGAGGTAGAGGAGGTAGACAAAACAATGACCGTGAAAACCAACAACACCTGCAGCATGAAGAGAATCAGTTTTAAGGAAGAGGAAAAGGACATGGAGGCAACCACACGACAACTTATAGACCAAAGCTAGCAGACAAGCCCAAAGTTTAATGCTAAATATCTCTAGGTTTGGCCATTATCAGTCAGAATGTCGAACT
The DNA here is from genome assembly GCA_947561395.2 of Buxus sempervirens. Classification (NCBI taxonomy): domain Eukaryota; kingdom Viridiplantae; phylum Streptophyta; class Magnoliopsida; order Buxales; family Buxaceae; genus Buxus; species Buxus sempervirens. The sequence goes on from OX387183.1 coordinate 33,714,749, forward strand.
AATTTGAATAAACAAAGTGGAGAAGGAACAAACTTTGTAGAAAAAGAAGAAGAGATGTCTCTTTTGATGGTGTGTAATGAGAAGGAAGAGACTCAACAAGACATGTGGTATTTAGACACTGGCTGAAGCAACCACATGTGTGGAGGTAATAAGACATTTTCTAACTTAGACTATTCTTTCCGCAACATTGTTAAGTTTGGTGACAATTCCATGGCTATAGTTATGGAAAAAGGAAAGGTAGCTATCCAAATCAAAGGAAATTCCACCTACACTATCTCTAATGTTCTCTTTGTGCCAGATTTAAAGACCAACTTGCTTAGTGTGGGACAACTGCAAGAAAATGGAAACAAGATTTCTATCAAAGACGGAGTATGTTGAATTCAAGATGCCAAATTGGGCTTAATTTCTCAAGTTAACATGATAGGAAATCATATGTTCCCACTTCATCTTCACAACACCACTCTTTCATGCTTTTTAGCAAAATTGAAGGATGTGGCATGGCTATGGCATTTTCGCTATGATCACCTGAACTTTGGAAGATTGAAGACTCTGAAGCAGAAAACTATGGTGACTGGTCTTCCTCAAATCATAGCTCCCTTTGAAGTTTGTGAAGAACGCGTTGTTAGCTAACAACACCGTAATCAATTTCCACAAGGAAAATCATGGAGAGCGAAAAAGACTCTGGAGTTAGTTCATTTCGATATTTGTGGGCCAATAAATCCATCTTCTAATGGAGGTAAAAGATAGATAATTACCTTCATTGATGATTATAGTAGGAAAATATGGGTTTATTTTTTGCAAGAAAAATTTGAGGCTTTTGCAGCCTTTAAAAGTTTTAAAGTGGTTGTTGAGAAAGAACTGACAATCCAATAAAAATTCTTCTTATTGATCGTGGTGGAGAATAAAACACACACGAATTTGCAAATTTTTTGTGAAATGCATGGCATCAAGAGACAACTTACAGCAGCTTACATCCCTCAACAAAATGGTGTTTATGAAAGAAAGAATCGCACAATTATCGATATGGTGCAAAGTATTTTGACTAATAGTGGAGTTCCCAAAAGGTTCTGGCCTGAAGCAGTCAATTGGAGTATCCATGTTTTGAATAGAAGTCCCACTCTTGTTGTGAAATATATGACACCAGAGGAAGCTTGGAGCGGATAAAGACCTGGTGTAGATCATTTCAGAATTTTTGGGTGTATTGCTTATGCCCATATTCTAGACGAGAAGAGAAGAAAGTTGGGCAATAAGGGAGAAAAATGTAATTTTCTTGGAGTTAGTGATCAATCAAAAGCTTACAAGCTATACAATCCTAACACCAAGAAAATCATTATTAGTCGAGCTGTTATTTTTTTTGAAGATAAGTTTTGGCAATGGAACAGTGATGGTGTTGGACAACATATTCCTGCTAATTTTGATGGTGAAGATGAAGATGAAAGACAACAACTAGTGGTGAATGATCAACAATTAGTTCTAGCAGCTACACAAGAAGATAAACGACCCCAACGTGCTAGAAAAAGGCATGCATGGATGGCTGATTATGAAGTAACTGGAATTGACCAATCTGAAGATCCACTTACACACTTCGCCTTGTTTTTAGATTGTGATCCTACCACTTTTGAAGAGGCTGTCAAAGAATCAAAATAACAAAAGGCAATGGATGAAGAAATTTCAGCAATTGAAAGAAATAATACTTGGGAGTTGATTGAACTTCCAGAAGGGCACAAGACACTTGTTGTCAAGTGGGTCTACAAGACAAAATGGAAAGAGAATGGTGAAATCGACAAGTACAAGGCGCGCTTAGTAGCTAAAGGCTATAAGCAAGAGTTTGGTGTTGACTATAGAGAAGTTTTTGTTCATGTTGTACGACTTGATACAGTCAGATTGATGATTACATTGGCGGCTCAAAACTCATGGCATACCTTCCAGTTGGACGTGAAATCGGCATTCTTACATGGAAACTTGGATGAACATGTAATGCCTCGGTTCTGGGTCCATTTCCCAAAACCCAAGGTGTCATGGTAAGTAACAAAAGCAATTAAAATTTTGAATCAATTTAAACCTTCATTATTTTCATCATCAGAGTTTATGCGGAAACAGGAAATAATATCCACTAACAAATAAATTTTAACAATTACAATGTTTTTAATCTCAGGAAATTAATCTACAACTAAACTGACTACCCCTTTACATACTAGCCCAATGATATCGTCCTCTCCAAGAATACCTGAAAAATGGGAGAACCGGAGTGAGAATAAATCTCAACAAGTAGCAAGGTGCATGCATGAAATCAGTCCATGTTTATATAAAATAAGTCATGAGGTGTACGATTAAACCAACAACAATAACAACCAGAAAATAAAATGATAATATAGAAATCATGGCATACAGCATACCACATCTGTGACATCACAGGACTAATGGAATTGTAGACAGAGAAAGAGAGAAGACATGTGCCAATATGCTACCTAACCGAATTACGATAGACCAGCCGCCCTGCAGTCTGGCTATTCAACACCAACGGAAGAACCCAATCATGAGTTAGCATGTACGGCCCAACCTATCCAGGAGTGGGTAACGTAGTGACCAACCAATCCAAGAGCGGTACCATCCTCGAGATGATGGAATGCCTATAACACAGAATTCAAACCCCCTCTAGAAAACAATTACATTTACTAGCTACTCTATGGATTCATGTAAGAACTAACTGTAAAATCCTAGATTTTAGGAAATTTTAATTAAGAGGGAATATTTTAATTAAGAGTAAATAGCGGATTAAAGGACTTAATTAGACTAATTAAATCAGAATTTACTAGAAAATAGGTGGTTTGTTCCGAGTTAGTTGATTTGAGTTTGGATCAATTGGATTGGTTCATTTCAAGTGAACCGATTTAAGGGATTGAGTTCAATTTTGTTGGTTTAGGGTTATTGGGTTAAACGGGATTGTTTTAATTGAGGAAAAGAATTATTTTAATCGGGTTCAGTTTATTCGAATTTGGTTTAATTGGGTTATTTGTTAATTTGATTTTGTTTTGGGATGTGTGCACTCGTTGGAAGCGCCGCACGGGAAAATTCGGATTCGCCACCGCCTGATGGGGTGCAGGCGGACACCTGGGTGTCTAATCTTGTCTATTGGGCCGGTCTGTGGCTTGAGATTCTGAGAAAGGTCTCGGTTGTGGTCTGGGGAAGTTCGTAGACACCCCAGTCCACCCCGTTGTATGACGGGTCCCGTGGGTTCCCTGGTTTGAGTCAACTCACTTTGGTTTTCAACCGATTCATAATCCGGCATGCCATTTGGTTAAGTCAGGCGGGACCACCTTAGTGGTGTGGGTTCCTTTAATTGCTTTTATCTTACTTAATTAGGTGATCTGAGTCTGATTGGGTGGGCCCCGTTGGAAGGCCCATGGTGTCCTTGGTGGGCTTGGTTAAGCCCACATGCCTCTGGTGGGCCTCCATCTAAGCTTGGGAGGCCCTTTGGGCTTTAGGTGAAGTGAGTTGATTTTACATTAATGGTTCAGATTTGAAGTTTTAGTGATTTCTATGCAAAAGTGGGTCGGCCTCGGTTTGCGGGCCCTTAGGTGGGCCCCCATGATGGTTGCCAAAGTGTTTTCGAATTATCTTATTTAAATTTGCTAAGGTGAGTTGGGCATTGGGCTTGGGGCCCGTAGTTCAAATTTGGGCTTGAAAGCTCAATTCTTTGAAGTTTAGGGCTTGCACCCTTCTTTGGTTCGATTAGTGGGCTTTGACGGGCCCGATAGGCCCTAGCCCTGGGTCTCGGCCAAAACATACAATTCAAACATTATTTCACAAGTCTGGTTCGGGTGGGCCGCATTGGGTTTGGCCTGCCCGGTTTAATCAGTTGATTTTACTTAACTTGCTTATTTGCATGCTTTAGGGTTTGTTGGGCTTGGCGGGCCCCGTTGGAAGGCCCACTAATGTACCAAGTTGGACCGGTGGTCCAGGTCCCATATTGAGTTTCCGGGTGACCCGGAAACCCTGCTGGTTCACTTGGTTTTGTTGTAAATATCATAAAAAATGCAACAAGTCAAGAAAACAACAAAATGGGCATTTTTTCCAAGTAGCCGACCCTTATGGTCGGCTATGAACAAATTTTAATATAGCCGACCATAAAGGTCGGCTATAAACAAGTTAAGGGTGATCCGACTTGAGTCGTCGGATCACCCTAAACTGGCTCTTTTGGGGGTTTTGCCACTGGGGTGGCTTCTGTGGATTCCCAGGGGGCTTCTACAAGTCATGTGGGCCCCTGAGAGGGCCCACATTGGTTCAGATTTGGGGATCATCCCCTTTTGTCCCTCCTTTGATTTCTGCAGCTTAAACCAGGTGGTGAGGTGGGGGCATGGGGCTGCTGCCCCTCCTCATTTCTTCTCAATCATACAACAGCAGCTAAGGGGGGCATGGGGGTTTTGGTGGGGCATGCTCATATACTCACAAACAACAAACATATAAGGGCAAAAGGTGGGTGTGATGGGTGCATTTAACAATATCAAGTTGGCTTGGGGTAAGGGGGGCATACATGACAGTCGTTGTAGTAACAAGGAAGAAGAAAGATACTAAAGAGGAGGTTATGTGCACAACAAACAAAAGAACATTAAATCTGAACCTAAAAATGCATTTACCCTAGACAAAATGGCACTTTCAAGCAAGGGAATGAGGGGGTTGCATCCCTACATGGTTTTTGAAGTGGGGCTGCCCTGGGGGTGCTGTTGTGTTGGTAAACCTGCTGGGAATTTCGGAATAGAAGCAAACAACCGGGATTCATTGGTGTCCCTGGTAGTAACCTTGCATGGGTCTCATGGGAGGCTTGAACAGCAGAATTAAAGAGAGATAAGGGGGGTCATGCTCATGTGGATCGCATATATGTAGGCATGCACTTAAAGCAAATAAACCACCAAGCAAGCCATGCGTGTACCAATAAAACAACAAGGCAACCTGCTGCAGATGCACAGGCTCAGCAATCAAGGGAAGGAAAGTTTAAATGTGCTATCAAGGCTAGAAGTGGTCTTGGGTTCCTAAATCTGCTGGGATAGCAGCAATAGAGGGTTCCTTCATGCTTAAATGGGGTGAGATGGTACTAGGATATGTTGATGAGGCAGCTACTAAGGTGGGTTGGGGTGCATGACAGTAGCCAATAGAGGGCACTTGGGGATGCCAAAACAGCAGATTAGAGGGGGAGTAGGAACATGCATACATCAACGCATAAAAAACACAGCAAGTTCATGAGGGGAGGGAACATGCTAGGGGGCCGGATATTACTTAAAAGGAAAAGGTTTCTCATGCATTGAAAATGGGAGACTTGTGTGCCTACCATGTGTAAATAAGAAAGCCAAAATGTATGCACAAGCAATCAAGTAAAAGAAAATAAACCTGCTGTGGGAAAAGAAAACAGCAATTAATGAAAGGCATTTCCAATGGACTTTGAACATGTTAATGGGAGTGGGTTTGTGTTTCTAAATCTACTGGGACAGCAACCCATGGAGGGGCTTAGAAGCCCGACAACAGCATGACAGGGGAGCTGTTGGTGATAAGAAAAAATAGCAGGAAGCTAAGGGCTGCAAAAAGGGGGGTAAGGAACCATGCTTATGTGAATAAAGACAGTAAAGGATACGGGGTTAGGGGGTAATATCAATACTTTAAAACAGTAAGTTACAAGGGGGTGAGGGGGACATATTAATGCAAATACACAGCAAGACCCGGTGCTGTTTCCAACAGCACCTTTCATGAATCATCACAAGGGACCATTTGGGGTTGTGAAGCACCCTCTTTAACATGAAACAGATGCATGCCAAGGGGCACGACCACAGCAAGATAACACCCAGAAAAAAGTGATAAAAATCAAAGCAAGGAATGAACAAAACAGCAAATCAAATTTAGAAGGGGGATGGGGGGTTACTTAGGGGGTACATTAGATGAAGAAGAGAGGAACATGCTCCTCTAGAGATGCTTAAAAAACCCAAAACAGTACCTTGTGGGCACTGAAAGTGTATAAAATCTGAGCTCCCATGCCCCCAAGAAGCTACACAAGGACTTCTTACCTTTGAAGGTTTCCATGTCATGGAAAAAGAGAGAAAATGTATGCTTGAACTACTATGAAAATGAACCCATGCAAAGGAAGAAGACCAGCTTGGAAAACATTTTGGAAAATTCTCATTTTAAAGTATGTACAATACAAAGTAGTGAGGGACCTCACCTGGTGGTTCTTGCTCTTCCCAACAGTGTAGAGGTGTCTCCTTGGAGTTGGACAGCAGCTGGAGGTTCCTTGGGGGGTTCAAAATCTATTCCAACAGCACTTATCCCCTTCTTGTTTCAGTAAGAAAGTGAAGAGGAGGAAGGAAATTTTTAGGTTTAACATTTTAGTTTGGCTTTATTCAGTGTCAAATATAAAGTGTTTTAAGTATGTTTAGAATGTTTAGTTTGAGTCCAAGAAGACATGGTTCAAACGGCGTCAACATCGGGGTCAAATTGAAGAAGTTATGCCCAACGTTTGATCAACGTTCGCTGGCCGTTCGAACGATCATGCTACAAAGAGAAAATAGAGACTAGCGTTCGACCAACGTTCTTTGAACGTTCGACCGTTGGTGACACACAGAGAAACCCGAGAGCAGCGTGGGCTGAACTTTCGCTGAACGTTCGACCGTTGGTGTCACTCAGAGAAACCAGAGAGCAGCGTTCGCTGAACGTTCGACCGGTGGTGACACACAGAGAAACCAGAGAGCAGCGTTCGCTGAGCGTTTTCTGACTGTTCGAACGAGAAGAAGAAAAGTGAGTTTTTGCCTCGAACGTTCGAGCCGCGTTCGCTGAACGTTGAATGTTCATTAACAAAACTTCAGTTTTAGAATTCCGATCTTTTCTGATTTGTTTCCTATTCCGATTCTACCTTCTACTAATCAATATAAGGAGTGTCTAGACTATTGTTAGGGTAACTCAAGAGGTTTTAGAAACCCTAAATTCGTGTGTGAGAGCAAGAGTTCTTTCTCCTCTTCCTTCTCCTTTGTTGATCCATCAAAGCCTTTCTTCATCTTTATTTTCTACCTTGGAGTTTCGGGTTGGAGAGTTTGTTCGTGGGAGTTCCTACGGATACCAGGCGAGTTCGTTTGGGTGATCGTGTGAAGAGATCTTCAGAGTTCTGAAGTGTTGCTGTGGAGCAAATCTGAGGAGTTCCTCAGATACTTTCAAGTCTGTGAGTTGCAGAGTCTAGCATAGGGATGTTGAGTCGTCTGAACTACAGGTTGTAAGTCTTCTTTTCATATTGGATCTTTCAGGTGGCTCCTGCATAGCCCGGAGGGTTTTTCTCTAGTGAGAGTTCTCATAGAGTTTTCCCTTCGTCACCAAAATTGCTTGTGCTGTCTCTTTAATTTATTTGCAATTTTGTGTGATTGGTTATAGACTTGTGCATGCCTATTAATTAAGAACTTGTTTTTAATTAGTAGAATTTTTATTCCGCTGTGCTTCACCTATTCACCCCCCTCTAGGTATTATTAGATTCAAAACCCTGTTTTTCAATTGGTATCAAAGCGGGTAACCAGATCTTTGACTCTGTTAGTCATGGACAAGTCTTCCTCTGCCCCACCCTTCTTTGATGGTGGTAATTATGCATATTGGAAAGTTCGTATGAGAGCCTATCTTAAGGCTATTGATGAAAGGGTATGGGGAATCGTTGAGAAAGGATGGTCTCCACCCACTATTACCATAGATGGTGAGATTAAACCCAAAGACCCAAGCCAATACACTAGGGAAGAGTTAATTGAAGTCAACCACAATAGTAAAGCTTTCAATGCACTCTTTAGTGCAATTTCTGTTGATGAGTTCAAACGAGTGTCAACTTGTGAGACCGGTAGAGAAATTTGGGAACTTCTGGAAACCACTCATGAAGGAACTGTCCTTGTGAAAAACTCTAAGTTACAGATGCTTATCACTAGGTTTGAAGAATTAAAGATGGGAGAGGATGAACCCTTTGATGAGTTCTATGCCAAACTCAGTGATATAGTGAATTCTAGTTTTAACCTTGGTGATAAAATTCCTCCAAACAGAGTTGTGAGAAAAGTCCTTAGGTCTCTCCCTGAGAGGTTTATACCCAAGGTAACAGCCATAGAGGAAAGCAAAGACATTGACAAAATTAGGGTTGAAGACCTAATAGGATCAATTCAAACCTATGAGCTTACCTTACCTCAATCCAAAAAGAGCAAATCCATTGCTCTTAGAGTCATGAAAGGAAAGACTTTTAATGAGTCTGATGATGAGGTGGATGATGAGGAAATTGCCGAATTTGTAAAGAGTTTTAGAAAGATGTTTAAGATTAGGAAAAACAAAAAGAGCAATGAATGGTCTAGGGGGACTTCTAGCAAGGAGATGAAAGTTTGGAAAGAACCTAGGGAAACCAAAGACATTCATGAAAACACAACTCAGCGGGTAAAGTGTCATGGTTGCCAAGGGCTTGGCCATATAAGATCTGAATGTCCTACCTATAGAAAATTGAAAGGTAAAAGAAGTGGGAAAGCAATGAATGCTACCCTGTCTGATAGTGAGACTGAATCTGAACATGAAAAGGACTTTGTATCTAAAGAGGGTTCAAACTACATGGCCTGCACTTCTATTGTGGGAAGTGATGAGGGAAATAATCTTCAAGACTCAACACAACTTGAGAATAATATTGGTTCTCAAAGTGAGTCTGAAGATGAGGAAAGCCTTGAAGAGGCTTATGAAAAGCTTTTTAATGAAAGCCTGAAAATAAAGAAACAAAACAAGGTCTTTCTCAAAAAGCTCAATGAACTTGTAAAGGAAGGACTTCAAGTTAAATTGGATGAGTCTACTTCACATGTTGGTGAGTTGAAGTTGAAGATTGAAACCCTTGAGTCTCAAAACATGTCTCTGAAATCTGAGTTAGAAGATTCCAAATTTCTGTTGCAAAACTTCTCTTCTGGTTCTCAAAAGCTTGATCACATGCTTGGTATGAATCAAACAGTGACTGATAAGAGAGGTTTAGGATTTCAGGATGCTCCTTCATCTTCTAAGACCAAAAAGGCAAAAAGGCCTAACCAAAAGTTCAAAAAGTCTAAACCTAAGGCATCTTTTAATAGGGAATCTCAATCTTAGAAATTCATTCCCACTTGCCACCATTGTGGTGTTCTAGGTCACATAAGACCTAATTGTTGGAAATTAGGAGAAAAGCTTACTAAATCTTGGAATTCTCCTTCTAGAAAATCCAATGTGGATTTGTCTAAACAAGTCAAGGTTTTAGCTGAACAAACTAGGCTTCTTTCTGAACAACTAGTTTCCTTGACCAAGAAATCCTCTTCTAACCAACAAGTTTGGGTGAAGAAGAGTGATTTGACTACTCTTACTTGAGTAGGTTTTGTGTTGCATGCATTGGCCCTGTTTATATTGCTTATCTTATCCTTTGCATGCATGTTTTCTTTTGTTTTTATTTTTCTGGTTTTTTTATTTAAAATTTTTCAGAAAAAATACAAAAAGATTTTCTATTCTTTTTATTTTGGTGATTTGTGTCATGAGCATGTGTTTGTGAAAACAATACATTTTTATATTGAGAGAATTAATTGCTTAAAAGAATTGTTTTGCAAAATCTATTTCAATGATCTCATATAAATGCACAAAGGTTGATTGATCTCTTAGTGTGTTTTGCACTTCACTTACACACCCCAAATACATTTAAGCAAGCTTAATTTTTCTTTTTCGGTGAGTGTGTGGATAGGCAATCCTTGATTTATTTTTGTCTATCTTAAGTTAAAAAGATCCTAGCATATGGCCTTGTGTTAAAAAGAAATTTCTCCCTTTTGTTTAAAAGAAAAAAGTTGTATGAAAAGAACTCTGGGATGAAATGTAAACCCCACAAATATTGAGTTCAAAAAGAAAAGAGAATCACAAGGAGTATAACCATGGAATAAGCTGTAAACTCAGATATTTTAAGGAACACTACTCTTTGTGCAAAAAGAATTGTAAGAAACAGGGGGAGAAAATTTCAATAAAATAATGCTTAGGTCTTTAAAATATTCATGAAGGGAGTTTCTTTTTAACTCATAGAGAGACTTGAGTAATATTGTGATTTCTTGATAAATGGCCAAATCCTCCTTACCAAGTTCCTATTTAGGCAAACTTGTTGTATTTGGTTTTGCACTTACACGCAAGCACACTTGGTGATTTAATTACATTATTGTGTAGTTATTTCGGATTATTGTTTTTAGTTTTGTAAAAACTTGAATTTTGAGTGACAAAGTTCTCAAAAATATAAAAATTTTGAGTTTTTATGAAATAGTGCTTGGGGCATGATTCATCATGTTTTTAGAGTGTTTTTACATGTGTTTGAGTTGGTTTCATTGGAAGCTTGATGTTTTTAAGTGATATCTGGAATTGTTTTTTGTTCTCCATCTCTTCCAAATGTGTTTTGTCTTCAATTCTTGGTTCAGTTTTGCTAATTTGGTTCGAATATGTCTTCCTTAAAGTATTTCTAGCCTTGTTATCTATTCTAGCCATTTGAGTTTATGCTTGTGCTTCTTCCAAACTGTGTCAAGTTTTGAGGGGGAGTTGGTATTTCTGGCTTCTCTGTTTCATTTTGTCTATTTCTGTGACAAAAAGGGGGAGTAGGTATTTCTATGGGGGAGCTTTGATGATTGAATTGAATGTGAATTGCGTATTGGTATTTTTTTATTCCTCATGCGTTTCACAAGGTATTTGTTTTCTGTGAGTTGTTTTGTTACAGGTTACAGGTTTTAAATTCAAGCTTGGTCTATCTAGGTTAGTGTAGATAGGTTGTGTTTGAGTTTGTTTAATCCAAGACATTGCTTGGTGGTTCACAATGTCATGGATTCTCTAGTTTTTATATTGTGTATAGGTTTTGTCACTAATAGCCAAAGGGGGAGTTTGTTAGGTTTAACATTTTAGTTTGGCTTTATTCAGTGTCAAAGAGAAAGTGTTTTAAGTATGTTTAGAATGTTTAGTTTGAGTCCAAGAAGACATGGTTCAAACGGCGTCAACATCGGGGTCAAATTGAAGAAGTTATGCCTAACGTTTGCTCAACGTTCGCTGGCCGTTCGAACGATCATGCTACAAAGAGAAAATAGAGACTAGCGTTTGACCAACGTTCTTTGAACGTTCGACCGTTGGTGTCACTCAGAGAAACCATAGAGCAGCGTTCGTTGAACATTCGACCGGTGGTGACACACAGAGAAACCAGAGAGCAGCGTTCGCTGAGCGTTTTCTGACCGTTCGAACGAGAAGAAGAAAAGTGAGTTTTTGCCTCGAACGTTCGAGCTGCGTTCGCTGAACGTTTGAACGTTCATTAACAAAACTTCAGTTTTAGAATTCCGATCTTTTCTGATTTGTTTCCTATTCCGATTCTACCTTCTCCTAATCTATATAAGGAGTGTCTAGACTATTGTTAGGGTAACTCAAGAGGTTTTAGAAACCCTAAATTCGTGTGTGAGAGCAAGAGTTCTTTCTCCTCTTCCTTCTCCTTTGTTGAGCCATCAAAGCCTTTCTTCATCTTTCTTTTCTACCTTGGAGTTCCGGGTTGGAGAGTTTGTTCGTGGGAGTTCCTACGGATACCAGGCGAGTTCGTTTGGGTGATCGTGTGAAGAGATCTTCAGAGTTCTGAAGTGTTGCTGTGGAGCAAATCTGAGGAGTTCCTCAGATACTTTCAAGTCTGTGAGTTGCAGAGTCTAGCATAGGGATGTTGAGTCGTCTGAACTACAGGTTGTAAGTCTTCTTTTCATATTGGATCTTTTAGGTGGCTCCTGCATAGCCCGGAGGGTTTTTCTCTAGTGAGAGTTCTCATAGAGTTTTCCCTTCGTCACCAAAATTGCTTGTGCTGTCTCTTTAATTTATTTGCAATTTTGTGTGATTGGTTATAGACTTGTGCATGCCTATTAATTAAGAACTTGTTTTTAATTAGTAGAATTTTTATTCCGCTGTGCTTCACCTATTCACCCCCCTCTAGGTATTATTAGAGTCAAAACCCTGTTTTTCAGAAAAGAAGGGTGGAAGCACTTGGGGTGGTCTAGGGAGATGGTGGAGGGCAAGGAGAGCTGGGGAAGATCAGGTTCGGGTGCACAAGGGAGGGGGAAAAAGCTCCAAGGCCAGCAACCCTCGGCCAAGGGGTTGCTGGCCTTATTTATAAAGAAATTCTTGTATCCGACCATATAGGTCGGATACACTACATCCTTAGTGTATCTGACCTATATGGTCGGATACACTAGGTTCTACTTGTATCCGATATTAATTATCGGATACAAAACATAATAATTTGAAATTTTAATGCCGCCGCGAATTTGTCGGGGAATCGGCGCGAATCTCGCTAGAAAATCTTTTGTATCCGGCAATATATGTCGGATACACACAAAAATATGTGTATCCGACATATTTGGTCAAATGCAAATCGAAAAAATTACAAATTTGCCCCTCGACTTGACCGATTCGACCAATTTGACACTTTTGGATATCTGTAGATTGCCCCCTGCGAATTTTGGTTTAGTCCCTGAGATATTTAGCAAGTTTTTGATTTTTAAAGATTGCCACCCGAGATATTTTTCTGCGTTTGCTGCCACGTGTGCAGTTCTTTTGCCACGTGTGCAGCATTTGGGTTTTGCTGCTCGGAAACTTCGACAGCTCATATCTTCTTCGTCCGGACTCCGATTTGGGCAAACTCAATTGCGTTAGAACCGTATCGGAGCCCTCTATCCAATGACATAGGGCTAAGCACCTGGCTCGGGGTTCGGCAAAAAGTCAACTTTCGGCTCCCCTCAAGTTTGACCGGCCCACAGAACCTTTATCCGAACTCCGATTCTAGCAAACTCAGTTGCGTTGGAACCGTGTCGGGATTCTCTATATATTGAGATAAATCAAGGTGGCCAATTATCATGCGATCAAAAATCAACTTTTCACCCCTTAGGCTTTGACTTTCTGTCAAGGGTTTGCATTTCCGGCTCTTCTGGGAACACAAAAAGGAGGTGCTTACAGGATGGTTGGGTTGGTTCGGTTCATCGAACCGGTTTAATTGGTTTAAAGAATATATATATAAGATCAAAGAACCCAAGGGTTCTTATTTTGTTCACTCGCGAGGGTTAGACAAAGAGGAGAAACCGCAGAGGAGAAGGAGAAAGGAAGAAGAAGGAAGAAGAAAGAAAGAGAGAGAGAGAGAGAGAGAGAGAGAGAGAGAGAGAGAGATAGAGGATTTCTAGCTTGGATTCGCAAGTCACAAGTAGGTAGCACTGATTTTTCGTTTCGTTTTGTGGTCTGGAGGTTAATCGATTATGTTGCATGATTTTGGGTTGTATTTATATGTATTTAGTATAGTAGGGATGTTATATGTATGCTAGAACTGATTAGAACATGAAAAATTGAGTTTTGGTACATTGTATGGCCGATTTCGGAGGACCGCCGACCTCTCTGCGCTCGGCGATCCTCGGCACTCTTAGGCGCTAGTGCAAAGGGTTTAGACCGCCGTCGACCACCTACTGACAGGCAGTTGGCGCTCTAATTTTAGCTACTGCCGACCTTTGACCGCCCAGGCGATCCTGAGCAATCCTAGGCGCTCTAGCTAGAAAATGTAATTTTGACAGTTTTTCATCCCCTTTTCTTCTCCAACCCTTTTCCAAATAACCCGAGCCTCCTACACAGCACCCTTATTCACTTGAAAGTAAGTAAATGTCCTGTGTATTTATTTCTCCATTTACTTAAGTCTTTACATGTAAATAAGGTTTTACTCCCATTTGGAGCCAATAAAATACTCCCAAGGCCCAATTCCCAACCAATAGAAAGTCAACCTTTCAGTTTATGCCTAAATTTCCAGTTTTCCCGATTTTTATCAAAAATCCAGTTTTGAGTTTCGTACCCAGATGAGTGATTTAAAAGCCCATAAAATTCTAGAAGATTTTTTTACCCCTAACTAGACTATAACCAGAATTTGAGCCAAAAACTCCTTGTGGATTGGTCTAGAAAAATTATATACCCAAAAGTCAACGTTTTTAACCAGACTTCGAATATTTTTGGGGTCTGAAACTTTTGTTTCGGAATTGATTGATTTTTGGTATGGTGACCTTATTGGTAATCCTAAGACTATTCCACTCATCCAAAATGTATTTTGAGAATTTTATGACATTCTTAGTCCCAAATCATTATAAAATAGGTTATTTGGATTTCCACCACTTGTAACACTTCTCTAAGATTATTCTTAAGGTGTCTCTGAAAGCCAATTATACTAAAAAGTTCATATTAGATATTTAACCACCTATTTCTATGATTTAGTACAATTTGGGGTTTAAAGAGGATCAAATTCACTTGAAATGATTACAAGGATTCTATATAGGTAATTTCCTTCTCAAAATACTTGTAAGAGATTAAATTCTTTGAGAACATGAGCCTAGTCAGCTTTGAAAGTCTGAGTTGCTAGCTATGATTTGAATTATTTTGTTTCGTATCGTATTTGATTGGTACCTGTATGGGTTTTGTTTTAGAGCGAGTATTTCTTTCAGAAATGGAATGTTGGTTTATTTTCATGAATGAATTATTGAACAAGCTGGTTTGAAAACGTTATTTGCCTTGAAAGGCATGAACTTGTGATCCTCCATGATGGAGTGGAATTGGTCAGGATTGACCCATGGTTTAAGGTTTAACTTTTGATTTCTTTTTGAATTGATTTCAAGCTACTGGTTTAGCTTGTCCTAGATCCATGTCTAAGCTTAGTAATGTAATGTTTTTGCTTCATTGGTGTGATGGCATGGCCATTGAGTGTTGCCATGACCGGTGTAGAGTAGCCCGAAACCCTGAGTAGGCCGGGTTGTCAATGCCGAAACCCGGAGTAGGCTGGCATTGGATGACGAAACCCTGAGTAGGCCGTCATTTCAGAGTTCCGAAACCCTGAGTAGGCCGGAACTGTGTACATGGAGGTGTGGATGTCGCTCTGGCATGTTGATTACTCAATCTAAGCAAAGTACATAACATTAACCATGATATTGTCGTTGCATATTACTGTTTTGATACGTGATTCACTTTATTACCGAGTTCATGCTGATTTTAGATTCACATGATATTTTTGCTGATTACTCGTGATCGTATATATTTCATGGCATGTTTTAGAACTGATATGAACCGTTTTCTTATCATGCATTGTGCTACTTACTGGGACGTTCGTCTTACGCGTGTTTTGTTTTACCAGTTTTGTTTTCAGAGCCTGCCGATGAGCCGCATACTGGGGAGGACTTTCCATGTTATCCAGAGTATAGGCCGGAGGACTATTATTATCCCGGCTAGAGTTGGAAAGCAGTTGGTAGTTGTATATCTTTTTTTGAACCCTGTATATTGTACATAGAGAGAGTGTGTGTGTGTGAAACTTAGTCATCTATATCTGTAAATCTTTTTGGAAATGTCTATATATACAGGTTTAGTTTTGTCACCACTTGCACCACGGTTATGTTCATTTTAGTTGTTTTAGTTATTAGCACACTTTGATATGAATTGGTCTATCAGGTTAAAATCAGGTTTAAGTAGTGCTATTGGGACCTTACCTGATGTCACGGAACCGGCATATATCTTTAATGAACATGTCCGAGTCCGGGGAGTCACACTAAGCCTACTAGAACACAACTCACAATCAAAAACTCCAAATATCTTAATAACATATCAATTAATAATGTAATTGCGAAACCCACACGTCGGTGGAAAACCAAATCAGGGAATGGACATACTTCTCAATAACACCCACAATATAGAACCTTATTCGTAACAAAATCCGCCCTACGGAAATAATAAATCAAGCAACTGCCTTGTCACACCAGTGACCCAAAAACCAACACAAGATGTACCAAGTCATATGTCCAAACTCTAGGTTTCAACGGCAAAGTAATCCAAGTATATACATAAATCATTTGGAGCTCAAAGCATGCTTAGATAGTTCAAATACAAGTGCATGAACTCCCAAAATCAAGTTTTGTTTAAAAGGAAATAAATCAAGACATTAACAATGTTCCTAACTCTTGATTAAAACTTCTCTATTTCTATTATCTATTAATATCCAACTTTCCCTTATTTAGAACCCCCGTTGTCAAAACTTATTAACTCTGTTATTTAGTACTTCCAGAAGGTAACTTAGGTATATATTGAAGTTTAAGAATAGGTTAGGTTACCCAAAATTAGATCTAAATAGGTTGTAACCTCTTTCTACTTAAAATATCTCCAAAAGTTTCATATTTACAATCATCGTCCCAAATTACTATTCTTTAATTCAAATTTAATTCCGCCACTTCCTACATCTCAAATTAATCTAGTTACAGG
Organism: Buxus sempervirens; assembly: GCA_947561395.2. Lineage (NCBI taxonomy): Eukaryota > Viridiplantae > Streptophyta > Magnoliopsida > Buxales > Buxaceae > Buxus > Buxus sempervirens. The sequence goes on from OX387183.1 coordinate 33,731,048, forward strand.
TATTACAACTTTAGAATTTACAGAAAATCATTAAAAATTAAATTTGGGCACGAATCCCAAAATTTGGAATTTCTGACATGGGTTGCTCAAAGAGGCGCTCGAGCGACTGTTCTAGCGGCTATAATTTCAGGTTCTGTTTTAGATACACAGGCAGGTTGCTCGTGGTTGCGCTCGAACGGTGTATCAAGCGACTTGTTTTCATGTTCTGACTTAAGGTATACAAATAGGGCGCTCGAGCGGCCTTTCGGGCGCTCTGCCCAAAACTCAGTTTTTCTGGGGTTTTCAGAATTTCTAAAACTTCTCAAATTCCTATAGTTTTAAATTGTTTCTAAACATCTAAATTTCATTCTAAATTACTTCTAAGACAATCATAATCAAATCTTGGTGATTAAATTTATTTAAGATTTCTTTCTAAATTAAACCACCCATGAGCAACACTTTTCTTGATTCTTAAAGAGAGATTTAAATCACCAAATCAAAACTTTATAATCATCTAATTTTTCCAATGAAATCCAACTTTAAAACCAATATTATCACACATCAAAATCACAAGAAAACATGCAGTTCCTCCAGTTTCAAGTGTTTACTAGCATTTTTATGAACCCAGATTTTTCAGAATTTCTTCTGTGCCCATTTTATGATCTCGATATCACCCCTCTAGATTTCTTCAATTCAAATCTCCACCGTTCAGTTGGAATTCTCCATGAGTAGATCAAAACCCTAAAATTTCAGCCATTCCAACAGTTGGATCTTCCTATCTCTTCGTTCGAAGTTGGCTAGTCGGCCATCTCTGCAATTCCTTTTTCTTTCTAAATCTGATTTTCCATCAACTTCTGGGTTAGTTCACACTACTTTAAACTCCTTCAAATCCGATCTTCACCGTTCAGATTAAAGTATCTCATGTATATATCATAATCTCAAAATTTCATGACGATCCAACGACTGGATCTCTGGGGATCGTCGTTCAAAGTCTGCTGATCAGACCTCTGCAGCACTTCCCTTCTCTTTTCTTCCCTCTCTTTTCTATCATTCTCTTCTCCCCTTTATTTTTCTCCCAAGCCCAAGCACAAATTCCCCTATCTTTTTCCTTATTTTTGATTTCCTAAAAACCCTAAACCTTCCCTAGACCTCCCTTTTATAAGCTCTTTTAATTAGAAGTCCTAATAGGTTTAGGAGACTTAAATAAATTCCTACTTTTTCTCCACTTTCTAATTCTCTACTAATACTATTCCAATTAAATCCCTCACTATCTAAACTCTTCTTTCTAACTAATTTTCGTGCATATTTAAGTCCTTATTTTAAAATATTACTAAAACACCCCAAAGCTCCTCTTATCCTCAAATTTAAGGCTCCTTATCAACCATAATCATCAATATACCCTTTTTCCTACTTTTAAGCCATAATTTGTTATTTAAATTCAAACCTAACCCAAATTAAGTTTAGTTAAATATTTCAAGTCTAATAACTATTTAATTACTCAATATATTAATTTGGCTAATTGGAAAATGACTAAAATACCCTTTCCTTGAAATTCCATATTTAACCTTTGGATTCTTTTCCAAAAATTCTCCTCTTTATTCCTCACATCAATCTTAACCATATAATACACTTGGATTAATACCTATCTTCTCCAACATTCATATTTAAGTCACTTTCCTAATTTATCTAAATCAACCTTGCTCTTTCTTATTTAAATAAAGCCACTATTTAAATTCCTAATTACTCAAAATTATTGTTTATTTATTTAGTTACTAATATCTCTTTGGATCATAATATTATTCCTCCAATACCTAAATTAAATCTTAACTTCTCAATATTTAGGCTTATTTAATTTACTTTATTTTAGAAAAATCCTGGGTCTTACAGAACATGTTTAGATTGGAGAAGAGCACAAGGTGTATAAATTAAATAAAGCACTATATGGACTAAAACAAGCTCCATGGGCTTGGTATAGTTGTATTGATGCTTATTTCTTGAAGGAAGGTGTTCAGAATTGTTCGTATGAGCATAAAATTTATACAAAGATTGGAGATGGGGATAAAAGGCTCATTGTCTGTTTATATGTGGATGACTTTATTTGCACTGGAAATGATAGTGCCATGTTTGAAGGTTTTAAGAAGTCTATGACAGTGGAATTTGACATGTCTGTTATTGGAACGATGCATTATTTTCTTGGCATTGAAGTCGTTCAATCTACCTCTGGAATCTTTATTTCTTAAAAGAAATATGTCAAAGAAATTTTAGACAGATTTCAAATGAAGAATTGTAATTCTTCTAGCACAACAACTGAAGTCGGCTTGAGGCTGATTAAAGAAGTTGAAGGAAGGAGAGTTGACATCACACTTTACAAGCAAATAGTGGGAAGCTTGGTGCATTTGATAGCAACAAGGCCGGATATAATGTATTCGTCAAGTCTCATAAGTAGATACATGTGTGAGACATGGAAAATCAATCTAATGACTTCCTATCATCACATGGGATTCATAAAAAGGAGGAGTCGCCACCATTCAATTTTTAGGTGTGAATGGACACCAAAAATCATCAAATAAAATGCAAAAGGCAAAATTAGAGTAAAAATAACTCTACTTTAAAATAATAACCAAAGATAGGTAAGGGGATTAGATTATGAATAGGAGAAGGTGTTAGGCACCCCCATTTATCCACACAAGGTGGTTGCCAAGTATTGTTCATGCTAGAAAAATGCTTGCTAATAAAAACAAAATTAAAAGTATAAAAAACAAGAAAGATGTATGGCACTTTTTATATGGATGGCCCAATTAATTCTGGACTATTCATATGAATATGCCATCTTGAGGGTTTCATGATGAAATAAAAAACAAGATAAAAGTCAAAGAAAACAAACCTAAAGTAAAACACCAAAAAGGCTAGATTTAAGTTAAATCCATGAAATAAAAAATTAAAATCAGAATATTGAGGAATTAAACCTGAATAATCTAAGGTACAGATCTAGTCAAAATCTCTCATTAATTGAGAGATCTAAACTGAATCTACCCATGTTGATGAAAAACATCAAAAGGGAGAGTTTAGACCATAGGATCTTCTCTCAAAAATTAAAATAGCTCAAAAATAATCTCCTAATATTGAAGAACCAATCCAAACAATTCTAGGGTACAGATCTGGCACAGATTTCCCATTGGTTGAGAGATCTAAACTAGATTCACCCGAAAAACATCAAAAGGGAGAGTTTAGACCATAGGGTTTTCTCTCAAAAATTAAAACAACACAAAAAATCATCTCATGATATTGGAAAATAAATCCGAATCATCTAGGGTACAGATCTAGTCCAGATTTCACATTGGTTGAGAGACCTAAACCAGATACACCCAAAAAAATCAAAAGGGAGAGTTTAGACCATAGGGTCTTCTCTCAAAAATTAAAATAACACAAAAATCATCTCATAAAATGGGAGAATAACTCCGAATCATCTAGGGTATATGTGCACATGTCAGAAACGCGGCACGAGAAAATTCGGAGTCGCCACCGCCTTATGGGGTGCAGGCGGACACCTGGGTGCCTAATCTTGTCTATTAAGGCTTGGGTCTGCGGCTTTTGAGATTCTAAGTAGGGTCTCGGTTGTGGTCCGGGGAAGTTTGTAGACACCCTGGTCCATCCCGCCGGGTGACGGGTCCCTTAGGTTTATCTTGGTTTGAGTCAGCTTACTTTGGTCTCACCCGATTCCTAATCCGATATGCAGCTTGGTTAAGTCTGGTGGGACCACCTGAGTGGTGTGGGTCCCTTTGATTGCTTTTATCTTGATTAATTAGGTAATTTGAGTCTGGTTGGGTGGGCCCCATTGGAAGGCCCACTGTGTCCTTGGTGGGCTTAGTCAAGCCCATGTACCCTCGTGGGCCTCATTCTAGCATGAGAGGCCTTGTGGGCTTTGGTTAGTTCAATTGATTTTACTTTTGGTTTCAAATTGGATTTAAGTGGTTTTCATGTAAATGTGGGTCGGATTGGATTGTGGGTCCCTTAGGTGGGCCTACATGGTAGCCAAGTAATTTGTTGGATTTATCTTTTTAAGTTTCCAGAAAATGGGTTGGACACTGGGCTTGGGGCCCGTAGTCCTGATTAGGGCTTGAAAGCCCAAGTTACGGGAAGTTAGGGTTTGCACCCTTCCTTGGTTCGGTTGGTGGGCTTTGGCGGGCCTGGTAGGCCCTTGCCCTTGGTTTCGGCTAAACCACACATTTCATACATCAATTCACTAACAAGTTCGGGTGGGCCGCATTAGGTTTGGCTCGCCCGGTTTAATTAGTCAATTTTACTTTAACTTGCTTATTTGTGTTGGGTTTCCGGGTGACCCGGAAACCCTGTTGGTTTATTTGGTTCGGTTCGGAAATGACACTCACATCCAGCAATAATCACAGAAAATATGCAAAATTGACATTTACCAGGGAGAGACTGGCTCACTAATCTGGGTCCAAGGAACGAGTTGGGTGCGCGGCTAACAGCAGGGTTGGGGGGTGCGGGGGGCGAACCCCCCGCGGTACGGTAAAGGGCATTTTTGGGTTTTAAAAAGTATAAGCAATTTGGCCTCTTAAAGGGGGTGCATTGACCTCCGGGCGTTGGGCGCGAGGTCAGCGCGAGCCCTGTGGACCGAAAACGGCTGAAAAAGGGGCACCCGCCCGCGCGCCTCGCGCAAGCTAGGCGGAAGCGAAAAAAATAAAAAAGGGCCCTCGCACGCGCGTCTCACTCGCGCACCTCGCGCGGGCTAGGCGCGAGCGAAAAGTGTCCCACGCGAGCCTCGCGCGAGCTAGGCGCGAGCTCAGCGCCAGCTCGGCGGACACCCCTCTGCGCGTGCAACTCTCTGTTTTTTCTAAAAACTCCATGACTGAGCTCATTTCTAACCTCTATAACACCTCCCAGGTGCCTCTAGCATCCCCAGAAGACACTTAAACATGCTTTGAAATTATTCTAACCTACTTGAAGACACGACTAAATCTCTTAAAAAAAAAAGCAAGCTCGACCATTATAAAAAAAACATCACAGTCTAACGGCTACAGGGGGTAATGGGGGAAGGGAGCATGCTCACAGGTGCACAAGAAGGAGACAGCAGGTGGCAGGGGGTTGAGGGAGCATGTTGGCAAGTCTAGCAAAAGATAAAACAAAAAGACAATAACAAACAAAGATCGCATTCGTATCCAGGAAACCTGACTTGCCCCTACGCCTGGACGGGACTTCCGTATTCGCGTCCATAAACTGGCAGGGAAAGGAAAGAGAGGGGGGGGGGGGGGGGGGGGGGCTTTACAGGGGTACACAGGACATGCTCGAAGCTAGGGAATAGACTCCCTTCACTAAATGATCCACAAAAAGAACTCGCCGAACAGTGGCCTTGGTGGTCTAAGGTGGGACGGCCAAGCTTCATACCTCCTCATGGGGTCTCCCTTACCCTTGGAGACCTCCGTGTTACCAAAAAGATAAGAACATGCATGTTACAGTAAGGAGAAAGAACAAGTCCGATAACATGCTTAGATAACTCCCATCTCGATACATGTGAAATAAAAGTAGGCGGGGAACAATACCTGAGGTTCCGTAAGCTCACGTGCAGGGTGGAGGCTCCTCCTTGAGATGAATGTGCTGGAGCTCCCTTCCTTTGAACCTCCAACAGCAACCCTCCTTTTCTTCGGACCTTGATGCGATGGTGGGGAAGAAGAAGAGGAAAAGGGAACGAGGGCGTCGGGTGGGGTGTTCCGGGGGTAGGGAGTCAAGGCCGTAGCAACATAGGGTAGGTTCTCGGGAACTAAAAGCCAGCCAAAGAAAAGCTTTTCACAGAAAAAAAAATTTCGAACCCGAAAAGAGCCAACCCTTTTGCACGAAGTCTCACGCGGCTTTTATAGACGAGGGAAATAGGGTCCGCTGGGTTGGTGCCCAGCGGGCGCCCCGTGCGTTTCACGCTTGCCCCGTTCGCGCGAGTGGCAAAGTGATTGAAAATCAATTAATGCGGCTGCTCAACGGTCGGAAAATCCGATTTTTTCGAATTTAGTCCTTGGTCATTTTCGATTTAATCCGATATTCTCGGATTTTTACAGATTTAGTCCCTGGGATATTTAGTACGTTTGGATATTCACGGATTTGATCCCCGAGATATTTTCCTGCGCAACTCGCCACGTGTGCAGTTTGCCGATTTTGCTGCTCGGAAACTTCGTTAGCTCATATTTTCTCCATCCGGACTCCGATATGGGAAAACTCAGTTGCGTTAGAATCGTATAGGAGCCCTCTATCCAATGACCTACGGATAGGCATCTGGATCAGACTTTAGCAGAAATTCAACTTTCGGCTCCCTTCAAGTTTGATCGTCCGCAGAACCTTCATCCGGACTCTGATTCTTGCAAACTCAGTTGCGTTGGAACCGTGTTGGGGTTCTCTATCCAATGATATAGGGGTAAGCACCTGGATCGGGGTTTAGCAGAAAGTCAACTTTCGGCTCCCCTCAAGTTTGATCGCTCACAGAACCTTCATCCAGACCCCGATTCCTGCAAACTCAGTTGCGTTGGAACCGTGTCGAGATTCTCTATCCAATGACATAAAGCGAGGTGGCCAATTATCACTTAATCAAAAAGTCAACTTTTCACCCCTTAGGGTTTGACTTTCCGTCCAGAGCTTGCATTTCCGGCTCTTCTGGAAGCGTAAAAATGAGGTGCTTACAATATAGACCTAGTCCAGATTTCCCATTGGTTGAGATATCTAAACCAGATACACCCAAAAACATCAAAAGGGAGAGTTTAGACCATAGGTTCTTCTCTAAAAAATTAAAATAATACAAAAATCACGTCATGAAACCCTAGAGGTTGCTTTAAGGCTTATGATTTCAGATCTACCATATTTATTATGATAGATCCAAAATCTTAGCCTCGTAATTAAAAACATGAAAAAAACATAAAAGGGGAGAAAACAATGTGGAAAATCGAAATCTAGGAGGAAAATGAGATCTAATGCTATAAACAGCAAAGATCCATGGTATTCCTCCATATTTCATCAATAGGCAATCATACAATCTAAACAAAACATTAAAACTACACAGTTCTAAGATTACAATATATGGGGGTCTGCCTTACGGATCCACCTGTCTCCCTTTCCCCTAGCTCTCTCTTCACATTTTACAGCTAGAGAGTAGTCTTGAGGTACTTGGAATAGGTTTGGGTAATAACCACACATAGGCCTTATTCTATAGAAATGTAGAAGAAAAGACTAACCCTAGAATTAAAAAAGAAAAGAAAAGAAGAGAAAAGACATACTTGGATTTCTGAAAGTAGAGAGGCAGGGGTTCCCTTATTCACTTGGAGCTCTTCAATCTCCACTTTCTGGCCATTTGCTTGAGGAGAGGCCTCCTATTTATAGGCAAGAGCTAGGGCAAAGGGAGCCCTAATGGTAGACACAAAAATATGTCTAGAACCCTCCAACTTAACCGTAATGCATGGACTTGGAAGAATATGGTTAATCTCGGAGGCAAATTTGGGAATCCCCGCTTCTCAGACAGAGGTAGAACAGTAAATAATTGAAAACTCTCGGGATTTTCCAATTTGGAGCAAAACAATAGTGTCCGACAGGATAGGTTAGATACAAACAAAACTCTTTGTATCCGAAACAATATTTCGGATACAAATAAACAAGGGTGTATCTGAAATCTATTTTCGAATACAAAGGGAGAACCTTTTATCCGAAATTTGATTTCGGTTACAAAAGAAAAACTTGTTTTTTTATGATTTTGGCCAATTATTAATCTTTTTATACAGTGTAATATGGGGTGTCTACAACATGGAAAATCTAAGGGAGATGCATCTTCTAGCTACCAAGAGAATACTACAGTACTTGAAAGGCACTCATGATTTTGGTTTGTTCTATAAGAAGGGAGAAAAGTCAGACTTGATTAGCTTTACTGATAGTGATTATGCGGGAGATCAAGATGACAGAAAGAGCACTTTGGGTTATGTTTTCAAACTGGGTTTAGGAGCTGTCTCATGGTCTTCAAAGAAACAATCAATTGTCACCTTATCAGCAACTGAAGCTGAGTTTGTAGTAGCAATTTCATGTGCTTCTCAAGCTATTTGGCTGAGATAAATTCTTGAAGAACTCCATTTCAAGCAATAAGGATTGACTCCAGTTTATTGTGACAACAGTTCAATGATTAATCTATCCAAGAATCCTATTTTACATGGAAGAAGCAAACATATTGATGTGAAGTTTCATTTCTTAAGAGATCTCATAAATGATGGGAAAATTGAGGTCATTTACTATAGAAGTGAAGATCAGGTTGTAGAAGTATTCACAAAGCCCCTCAAACTGCCCGTAGTTCAGAAACTAAGAAAGTTGCTTGGTGTTTATACTTTGGATAATCCAATTTAAGGGAGAGCGCTTTGGATAAGAAGATCGGCATGACATAAAGTTTGGCATAGATGTAGAAGAGCAAGAAGTTTGGCATGAAGAATACAAAGTTTGGTATGAAGAGTTTAATTTAGTTTAGACTTTGTTTCCTAAACTAAATGTTGAAACCTTAGAACACCCCCAACCCGAGCCAATGCGAAACAGGCACCCAACCTGAATCTGAAGTGCTACTGGGCCCAAAACATCCAATTACCAGACAATTAAATATAATTCATTCAACAATTAATATCAGAGTGTGGAAGTTTATCATCTATAAAAACCCAATAAGTGTGGATAAAAGTGTCATCCAAACATCACATCAAAATAAATCAAAGTTTGGTAAATGGGTTCTATTACTCTCACTCTCATAATCATCCAATCCATAAAATAAACAATAAGAAATCAAAGTATCTATCATCTGTATTAACCTCAAAACACTAACTACTCAGGATAGTAATAATCCTCTCGGAGAAAATCAGCAAAATTGCCCTGAGAACCAAACCTCAAGTCTTCCTCACGCGGATCAGCTGAAAAACAAAACAAAACAAAACACGGATGAGATACAAATATCCCAGTAGGTAACACTATGCATGAATAAACAGTTTATACATAAAAATAGTCATGCTTTCATGCTTGATAAAGTAAACGAGAAAACATGATACAATCTCAATAAATAAAACAATAATCAATAAAACATTTCAGCAGATATAATCTTTCCCATCAACATGATTTTCAACACAAAAGTGTAATAGGTAAAACCAAAACCAAACCATTATATACCATTGTAGGACTTATGAAGACAAGAAGGCCTTTAACAAAAAACTCTCCATCCACTACACCACCATGCAACTTATGAGCGAAGCGAGTAATACAATCCTCACATCCTAATCCGAATTTGATGATATGAGGCCTAGACATTAGCTTATTGCGCACAAAACTCACTTACCAGCAACGATATCTGAAATACGGAATTTGGCACGTACCACCCAAGCATGCAGCCCTTGAATTTGAACATGGGGATGGCCGCTAATCTGTACATACCGGGTACTTACCAGCAACTCAAATCTGAAATGAGACCCTATTGACATGAAGACCCCCATTGAAAACTAACTTGCAAAGGAAGCGCGAACGCAAACTAGGAGTATCCGACCAAAGAAAAACCTCTTCATTTTCTAGCTTAACCCTATGGATCCATATGCAGCTATGCCCACTAGACACCAACAATAACAACTCACTCAAACTAATGTGGTTTAGTAATAGTGCCTAGTGGCATATAGGGTTTTCCGAAGCTTATACTCTTTCCAAATATAACACTACAAAATAGTTTTGGTGTGAAGTTCTTCTAATAAAGTTCAGTATTCAAGACACTTTAAAATATATTATGCCGAGTAGGAATTTTTCAATCAACTCAAATCAGAATGTGAAATAACCTAAAAATCATTATGTATCCAAAATTAGACAACCTTTTTACAAACAAACCTAAAACACTCATCAAATTGTTTTTAATACAAAAAATATCAAAAACAGTTGTAAACAATTAATATTTGTTGGTTCATATATTTAATATCATTTAAGATCATTTTGTATTGAAATTTCTCATCAAAATTTAGAAAAATCAGAATTCTGTGTTGGTCGCTCAACCCAGTTGCTTAGGTGATCTGGTTGGGTGTCCATATGTTAAATAAATCAGAAATCATGATGGCCGCTCAACGTAGGCGCTTAGGCGATCTAATAGGCAACCTAAGTAAAAATCTAGTTTTTGAACTTGTGTGCGCTTCCGATCCGCGGGAATCGCACGTCTTTGGCTCGACTCGAGGTGCACGGGGCTGCATGCCTCTCTTTTTGAGGAAGATCGGGATTTGGAGTCGCCATTGCTTGATAGGGTGCAAGCAGACACCTGGGTTCCTAAAGTTTGTTTATTAGGTGGTCTCCGGCTTGAGATTTGAGGTAAGTTCTCAGTTGCGGTCCGGGGAAGTCCATAGACATCCTGGTCCACCCCGTCGGGTGACGGGTCCCATGGGTCTTCCTAGTTTAGAGTCAGTTTGGTTCATCTCACCCAATCCTATTCCGATATACACTCCTTATGTTAAGTCTATGTGGGGACCACCTGAGTGGTGTGGGTTCCCTTTACCTGATTTTATCTTCTTTTACTTAAGTGGTCTTTGTCTGATTGGGTAGGCCCCATTGGAAGACCTGCGGATTCCTTGGTGGGCTAAGTATAGCCCACATGTCCCTTTGGTGGGCTTTTGAACTAACCCTAAAAGCCCTTTAGGGTTTGGTTAATTTGGTTGCTTTTATTTGGGATTTAACAAAAGAGTTAGGATTTTATTTTGGTGGGCCTGGATAGTTTGTGGGTCCATTGGGTGGGCCTCACAACAGTTGCCTTTGGATTTATTATCTTGGATTAAGTTTATCTCCAATTAGGCTAGGAATGGGCTTGGGGCCCTTATCCTAGGCTTTGGGTCAGAAGGCCCAAGTCTTCGGGGGTATGGGATTTGGATCCCCTCTCTTACTTGGTCAATGGGCTTTCCTTAAGGAAGGAAGTAGGGCCTGATAAGCCCAAGCCCAGGTCTTTGCCAAGCCAACCCTATTCTAACCAAGGCATGCTTCTCATTGGGCTTTTGCTGGGCCTCAAGGGGTATGGCCCTTAATTAAGTTAATTGTTGCTTCATTAATCAAATTATGCTTAGTTGGACTGGGTGGGCCCCATTGGAAGACCCACGGATGCTCAAGTTGGGCCCATTGTGCCCAAGGCCCATGTTGGGTTTCGGGTTGACCCAGAAACCCTACTGGATAACTTGGTTTAATTGGAAATGGGCTGAAAAATGAACAAGGTGAGCAAAACCCTGCAATGAGGATTTATTGTGTGTATCCAAAATTATATTTCGGGTACATCAAAATTATATTTATCCGAAATATAATTTCAGATACACATGGGACAAGGCTTGCCCAACCTGAGTTTTCGGGCAAGCACTGAAAATCATTTTTTAGGGATTTTTGAAGGGGGGTTAGCTTCTTTGGTCCCTAGGGGTGACCAGGCTCTGTGTGGGCCCCTCTGGGGGCCCATAGTGGATCAAACATGAGGAGGATGTATCGCCCCGAACCCGGGTCAATGTAAAACAGGCACCCAACTCGAATCCGAAGTGCTACTGTAATGCCTCGAATCCGGTTCCACAACCAAACCCAGAGTGTTACTGTAAATTGGGGTCAGAACAATCTAAAATTTATGCAGAAATTAAAAATTAATATTTACATAAGAGTGCAATTGGAACATGGCATTTTTATTTCAATTTAAACAAATAAATTTACAATAAGAATCTATTTGTTCTGGATGCATCATATAGTAATAATTACATTTTTACCCATGAGTACACAACCCCATCTTGACGATCTCTCCATGCAAACTTGAAAAATAGGGGAAAACTAGGGTGAGATTTACATCTCAACAAGTAGCAATGCACATGTAGTTAAATAGTCTATTTTATGAAATAGTCATGAGGTTTATCAATAAAACAAGGCAAAGGCAATTTAATTAAATTCATGTAAATATTCTAGGATAAACAATAAAATATAAACAAACAGCACGTGTGACATCGCAGGACTCATGAAGCAAGATAAGTCTTTGAATAGACACTCTTCATTGCTATGCCACCATGCGACTTATGGGCAAAGCTACTAGGACCCTCAAACCCGAGTCTCATTTTGATGATAAGAAGCGTAGTCATCAACTTATTACGGACAAAACTCACAAAGTTTGGCATGTACCACTAGCATGCAACCCTTGAGTTAATACATGGAGATGGCCACTTATCCGCACATACAGGACTCACCAGCGAGGCTCAAAATGACCCTACAGACATGCAGACTCCCCAGTGCAAACTAACTTGCAAAGGAAGCGCGAGCGCAAATGGGAGTGATCAACTGAAAATAAATACCCCTCCACTATTTAGCTTAGCCTATGGATCCATATACAGCTATGCCCACAAGACACAACTCACACGAAAACAATTTATTCTGTTTAAAGTAAATATGCAAATCCATATGCACCATACCATAATTCATGATTTCGATCTCATTAACTCAAAATTAAACCCTTTAAGAAAATCACATTCAAAACCACGAATAAATTTCCAAATTAGATCCCATAAATATTAACGCACCCAAAACATGATTATTAAAAGTTTAGACAAGTTATAGTTCACATTCATGAGTAAAAATAAGATTCCTTTAACTTGACTAAGTCTTCCTTAATTAACCACTTAATTAAGATCCAAATTTCTATAGTTATAACCTAAGGTGCTAAATTTTATATTTTTGTTATCTTCCAATTCCAGCAAATCACACAGACCCATAATGAAGCTTAAGTGTTGGTTCAAATCCCCAAATTTAAGTTTAACTTAATCCCAATCATTAATTCCAAAATCTTGACCTTTTATACACCCACTTGCATTTTTTGTTCCCAATTATTCGTTTTAATATCAAATTAAATTTCGTCAGTTCCTACACCTTAATTTAACTCATATACAGGTGTTACAATAATTAAATTATTGGAAGAATTATTAAACATTAATTTATACTCAAAATCATTCCGAAAATCTGGTATAGGTCGCTCAGCTTGGTTGCTTAAGCGACCTGCTAGGGGCCCATGTAAATCCAACAGGTTTTTCAAATTTCTGCTTTTTGGATTATTTCTTTGGTTTTAACTATTCCAAATTAATTTCTTAGTAATCTAAATCACACATATAACTACCTAGATTTATTTGTATCAACTATTTGCAAATCTTTGGTCATCTTACAAATTCAAATATATATTCATTGATACTTTTATGCCTTACTTCAAGAACATCAAAACTCATCGATGGAAACCAAACGTATCCATGTAAAAATCTTTTCGTCTAATCAAATAATCAGAAATAAATAAAAAACACAGAAATCATGCAATTCCTCTAGTTTTCAAGTGATTTCTACTTGCCTCAATACGCTAAATCCATCTTCTCTTGATTTCAGAATTGATTCCCAATTTTCTGTTATTTTTCGCACCATCCTAGAGTTCTCCAAACAAGATCTCCACCATTCAGATTGTAGTTCTACCAGTTGTGAACCAAACCTCCAAATTTGAGGTCGATCCAATGGTTGGATTTCTCCCGATCTAACTTTAATTGTGGCTGGTCGGAGGTTTCTGCAACAGCACATTTTTTCCAAAATCTTTGATCTTCTTCCCTTTCTCTTTTCCTATTTTGCTCTACACGAATTTTCCCTCTTTTCTCTCCTTTCCTTTCTATTTAGTGTGATTAGAAGAAACCCTAAACTTGCTTTAATGGCTTGCTTAAATAGACAACCTTAGAGGACTTCTATTAAGCTTAGGAAACCTTCTAAAGAAATTCCTATTTTCTCTCCGCCTTCTAATTCTCTATTAGTATTTTACCAATTAAGCCCTTTACTATTTAAACTCCTTCTTTTAACCAATTTTGCATGCGTATTATATATTTATTCCTAAATATTACCTAAACACCCTATTAAGTTACTTTTTCTCCAAATTGAGGACACTAATTAAGTATAATTACCCAATTGCCCTTTTTCCAATCTTTATGCTTTAATTATTACTATTTAACTTCAAACTTAATGGGTTAAGTTTTAAGCTCCTATTTTCCAATTCTTTTACTTATTTAATAAGTTAGTTTATCATTTGATGTTTTGGAATTTACTAAAATACCCTTTTCTGCTCCTAGATTGTTTTCCTTTAAAAATTATCTTTTAATTACAAATTATTATTTATTTGAATTATCAATCCTCTAAATTTTATTCTTTTATTTCCACTATATTCAAACCTCTATTTTCTTTTATTTATTAATGCCTTTATTATTATTCAAAAATTCGGGGTTTTACAAGGGAGGCCTCATTTGGCTATCTTTGTGACCTTTCTAACAATAAGGATGAGACAGGAGGCTAGGGGCCTTCCCTCTCACCTTGAGCAGGGGCTCAAGAGCTAGAACAGGGACCCTAGATATCCCTGTTCTTGTGTTGGAAAAGACTTCCCTCTCTCCTCCATGAGAAAAGGAGAGGAGGTGGCCCGAGTGGCCTAAGTCTTGGTGCTTCGACCACACCATGTCCATGCACACTCAATCAACACATGAGGAATAGAGATATAGCAAGAGAGGCTCATCACACGCAATGAAATAGTGGGCTTGTGTGTGTGTGTATACCTATTAATACACATGCAAGTAGGGCTATTCTAAGTGAAGAAACCTAGACATGCCTTATAAATATATCCTGGATATGCATGGTGCTTTGTGCCTATGAAGAGAGCATACCAAAAGGAAAACCAAAATAGTGGGAAGGCAATGAGTGCGTGGTCATGGCAATGATACTCGTGGAGCATGATATCTAAGTGCATGTGTGCAACCCTTTTCATGATGGAATAAAAACAAAGAAAAGAAAAGCAACTTGGAAACCATTAGAGAAGGGATTTGGGGGATTCAAGGGATACAATGGACTTATAGAGGGGAGAGAAGAACATGCTCTTCTCTTCATTCAATAAAAGGATGAAAATGAACACATGAAAAGACATGCTTTGGACCAAAGACCTAAATGATAATGTCATGCCCTCTTATTCTCCCTTTTTTGACTTAGAGCTCGCCCTACCATGAAAGCTCCTTTCACTTAAAGGGAAGGAGAGGATGGGGGACTAAACACACCAAAACAAGAAGAGAACAACAAGTATCTAGTGCAAAAGTGACCCAACATACTCACATTTCGTTCATTTTTACATATGTTAAATAGAATGTGACGAGAGAGCTTACCTTGGGGTTTAAAGTCCTCCTTGAGGTGTGTAGGAGCTCCCTTGAAGGTTGGACAGCACCTAGAGACACCTCCCTTACTTCACAAGTGCTTCTCCCCACTTTTCCTTGGTTAAAAGTAAAGAGGAAGGAGGTAGGAAGGGGTTTGGGTGTGCTTGGAAGGGGTTTAGTGGGCTACGAGAGAGTTGGAGAGGTAGGGAGGGAGGTTTCGTACAGGGGAGGAGGGTTGAAGAAGACAAAAATACCAACCCCAAACAAATGAGCTGCTGTTTCTATTAATAGACAAAAAAGTTGTATCTGAAATATTAGGTCGGATACAACATGTTAGTATAGCTGAAACTAATTTCGGCTATACTAAAAATACTTGTATCCGAAATATAATTTCGGATATAAGCACATCAAATCAATAATGATTTTTTTTCAGGTATAATGTCAGAAAATCTGGGGAAAATCTGGGAATCTTATCCTTAGATCCGACAATATATTTTGAATATACACATTTTGTGTATATCCGAAATTTATTTTCGGATATTTTTATATAAAAAGATTTTTTCCAGATATGTCCTTTTCTCTCTCCAATTTTGACTGATTTGAAGTGATTTGATGTGATTCTCTCAATTAATGAGAGAATCCAAATTTTTGATTTTTTAATTAATTTAATTGATTAATTCAAGATATTTTAGGAATATTATTATTATATTCAAGATATTTTCTCTTTCTTGTCCTTTCGTCCTTTCCTTTGTCACTTGGCAAATGTGACCCACATAGTCACCACGTGGCTAGTTTTTTCTGCATTTTGCCATAGGGCTTGATCTGCTCACAACTTCTTTATCTGGACTTCTGTAACGCCCCGGATCCAGGTTTATTTAAACGCATAAACCCAAATCTGGTTTGTTAAGGAAAATGGCCCAAAACACTATTCTAGACTTAAACAATTTCATTTATTATATCAGAGTGCGGAAATAAAAACATCTTTCAGAAAGCACGGAATTAAACTACCAAAATAATCATTTTATATTTCATCTATGAAGTCTGGAAAGGGTTCAAATAAATAACATAAATAACATCCACCAAGGGTGTGGAATAAAGATACCAATCATCCTTCAAATAACATCAAACTCCTCAATCAAAATACTAAAAATAATCCCTAAGAAAATAAATCTAAATGTTTCTTCATGTCCTTCTGGACCTACACAGGAATGAAATAGTCTTCTTCCTGGTAATCATAGTAATCCCCCGGAGTCTCTACCCCAGCAACGTCCTCTCCGGGAATATCTGAAAACAAAATCGAGAAAACCATAATGTGAGAAACAACATCTCAGTAAGCAGTCATGCAAATAGTTGACCACAATAAAATATGCAACGCTTAATCCGAATAATCACAATAAGATTCAAGACAACAATAAAATACAATTTGTCCACCTCATGGGACTCATGAAATAGTATACCAGAAAAAGAGAGTAGTCATGTGCCAATATGCTACCTAACCGAATTACGATGGACCAGCCACCCTGCAATTTGGCTATTCAACACCAACGGAAGAACCCAACCATGAGTTAGCATGTACGGCCCAACCAATCCAGGAGTGGGTAACGTAGCGACCGACCAATCCAGGAGTGGTACCATCCTCGAGATGATGGAATGCTTCAGACACAGAATTCAAACCCCTCTAATACAAATTTCACTTACTAGCTATTCTATGGATCCATATAACTGCTAAGCCCACTCAACAGTGAGAAAACCAACCAGGGTAATGGACATACTTCTCAATAACACCCACCAAATACAGAACCATATCTGTATCACCAAATCCATCCATGCGGGAAACAATAAATCAGGCACCAGCCTTGTCACATCAGTGACCCAAAAACCAAAACAGAATGCACCAAATTATGTCCAAAACTCCAGGTTTCAACGGGCCAATATGTCCCGAATGTGTATCGACTCCATCGATGCACAAAATACCTTCATATCACCCAAATACAGGTGTATGAACTCACAAAACCAACCTTGGTTAAAAGTAAAATCTTTTAGAACAATAGAATCAAGTAAAAGTGTCTCTTTAGAAACATTTACCCAAAATATTTATAAAATTGAATTTTAAACATCCGACTGTGCAAACACTTCCCAAATACTTCAATCTTGATGGTACATAGGTTAAAATTGGATAGAAATACTTCCGTAGTGAAAACTAGGTTAAAAAGACAAGTTTTCCAAAATCTGACAGGCTAGTCGCTCGATCGGCCTTACAGTATAGGTTAATTCAGGGTAGGTCGCTCAATAGGTCGCTTGAGTGACTGTTCTAGCGGTAGTTCAATCTGGGTAAAATTGCTCTTGGGTTTTGAATATATACATAGGGCACTCGAGCAACTGCTCAGGCAGCCCGATACGTGAAAAATCCGTAACTTTGCGAAATTCAATAAAAATTCCACAATTCAATATTCAATGCATCAAAACCATTCTAAAATACTTTATGAACATGCTATAACAATTCCCAACAAATAAAACATCATAAATAACAAAATAAACGCATCAAAACACCGAATAACCATGTACATCGTCTAAACATGAATTTGGATTTTATGCAAGCATCAAGAGACTACTTACCTGGTTTTAGGTACTTAAATATTCTCTAAGAGCAACGAAATATCACTCCTAAGTTTGTCAAACGATCCCAACAAGTCCGATCACATCTGGGTTAAGAAAATCACGATTTTCGAGTCTAGCAACATATCTATCTCTCCAAAACAAAACTGTTTATTACTTGCTCTTACCTGAGTTCTTTGTGCATGAAAATACTCCTCCTTCTTCTCTAAGACGGCTCCAACAGGTGTTTTACGGTTAGGTTTGATCACAAGGCAACTAGGAGAAGAAAATAGGAAACAAGAAGGAAACGAGTGGCTTCTTCTATTTTGAATTTTTAAGCTCCACGTGAATAACCACTCCATGCACTACTAGGTTTAGTTTATTATTTAAAGTCTTTTACTAAATTGCCCTCTCTTCATTAAACCAAATTACAAACAAGCCTTTAACCTTAAACCAACTAAACCCTTGGGTCAACCCATTCTCATTGGGTTCGACCAACTCTTTTTTTTATTCTCCTTGTTTATTTCTCACTTTATTCTTCCTAATATAAACCATAGCAACAATTAATTATTATATTAAAATTATATTTAGCCCATAATAATGAACTCATCTTATATAGGCTCTCCTATCATCTTCGGTTCATCTTGAACTCCTCCGGGTGGAACCAAAATCTCATCTCCTGTATATTATTAACCAATTAGTTTATTTATTTATTTACTACTAAAATCTTGGATTTTACAACTCCGATTCTGGCAAACTCAGTTGTGTCAGAACCGTGTTGGGATTTCCTATCCACTGGGATAGGGTGTGGTATCCAATTCAGCTTTGGCCAGAAATCCAAAACTGCTTCCTAGGATTTGATTCTGCCCATAACCCCTTCGTCTGGACCCTGATTCTGGAAAATTTAGTCGCGCCAAAATCGTGTCAGAATTTCCTATCTGCTGGGATAGGGTATGGCAGCCAATTCGGGTTTGATTAGAAAGTCAATTTCTACTCTCTAGGGTTTGACCTGCTCATATCTTCTTTATCCGGACCCTGATTCTGGCAAACTCAGTTGCTCGGAATTGTGTCGGAATTTCCTATTTGCTGGGATAGGGTATGGCAGTCAGCTCAGCTTTGGCCAAAAGGCCAAAATTGCTCCCTAGGGTTTTACTTGTCTATTAGGGTTTTCATTTCCGGCACTTCTAGGAGGTGCAAAAATGAGGTGCTTACAGAACTGTCGCTTGACCTTGCTCTTGTAGGCGATCGGTTGGGTGGCTATTTTACTAAAATTACAGGCGAATTGCTAGACAGGATCGCTTAGGCGATCATGTCAAGCGCTCGAACAATAGTGGCTAAATCCAACTTCTGAAACAGGTTTTTACGCAATATACTACATTCTATATATAGAAATAAACTTTGAAGTATTCATAAACATATATTCAACACTTCCAGAACATGCTAGATGATCAAACCTCAGTAAAACACAATATCGACTAAACGGGTGTGCTACCTACCTCTGATCGTTCAAAGTTTCCTTCTTCCTCCTCTTTCTCCTTAGTTTAGGATCTGATCTCTCCTTCTCCAGTAACACAAAACTCTTCCTGGGATGCAAAACTCTTCAAGACCAGCAAAACTCCTCAGTTCTTCTTCTCCTCTCTTGATTCTTCCTTCTTTCTTCTTAGCCGCAAGAGACCACATATGAAAGCGTATGTAAGACCCCAAAAATTTTCAGAAATTTTAAATTTAATAATAATCAGTATTTTATTGTGGATTTTATTGATGGTTTCTAATGGAATATATAGGTGATCATATTGATGAAAGAGATCAAGAGTTTGATGCAAATCTGGCCATTGGATCGTGAAATATTGAAGTAAGTATTAATTAAAGGCTATCTTTTAATTTGATTCGTTAGTAGTATAGGTTTTGATGGAAGGGGAGATACATGGAATTATAAGATTAAAAATAGGGTTTTATTAGAGGGTATAGGACTAATTGTATTGTAACGCCCTGAACCCGGGTCGGTGCAAAACCAGCACCCAACCCAAACCCGGTTCGCTACTATAACAACCCAAGTCCGGTTCAACAACCAAATCTGAGGTGTTATCACGAAGCTGGGGTTAGATGCAAACTAAAATTCACAATAAATTTTAAAGTTAGTTAATTACATCAGAGTTCTGGTGGGAAATAAAACCATTTTTTATTCAATTTAATCAAATCAATTTACAATAAAATTTTTCTAATCAAAATGTGGACAATAATATCAATTTCAATTCTACCCATCAATAAACCCCATCTTCACGATCTCTCCAAGCAAACTTGAAAAATAGGTGAAAACAGAGTGAGATTTACATCTCAGCAAGTAGCAGGTGCATGCAAGTAAAATAGTCTAAATTAAGCAAATAGTCATGAGGTCCACGATTAATCCATGATAAGGCAATAAATGAACAACATTTGACCACACCAAAAACAACTACAACACTAAACTAAATACAAAATGCATTACATTAACACAACTCTCAAATCAAGACAAATGTAAACCTAAGTTAATATAATCCTAGAATTTTTGAAAAAACGGCTATATAATGCCTGTATTTACAAGAATGGGCTAAGCCCTCAAACCAATACCTGATAAACACAAGAAAAACATATATACAATATACATCATCCAAAAACTGAACCATCCAACATCTACAGATTTAAAATAAAATTCACTAAGGTTTTCACACACACACACACACACTCTTCCTCTCTCTCTCTCTCGTTTACAACATATACAATGTACAATATCCAAAACAAATTTTACAACTATCCAAAGAATATTGTCTTCTCTATCTCTAGCCGGAATAGTGATCCTTCGGCCTATACTCGAGATCCCCCTTGATACTCTGCCCCGGTATGTGGCTCACCAGCAGAATATAAAACAAAACGATAATCCAAAACACGAGTGAGACTAATGTCCCAGTAAGTAGCACATGCATGATATAAAACTGTTTATGCAACTTTAAGCTAATGAAATAACATGCTAACATATCATATGATAAATCTCTATCCAAATCATGCGAAGAAACAATTCATTATCATTTACACAATACTAGTAATGAGCAAATAAAATCAGAGTAAACCAAACTACAATGTCAGCATAAAGTGTATGCACAAAACTCGTGGATTAGTGATTCTATAAATCGAGACAACCACCCCTCAGCCGGTTTGCCACCTCACGACTCACGGTTCGAGCCTGATCAGGGTCCTCGCCTGGAGTGGAGCACCCATGCATGGGCTGGCAAGAAACAACCCACACACGCACACATACACACATACACACGCTTACTCACACGTACAAAGACCCTACTGATCCCACACGGCGGTCGGGTTGCCGCAGCCCTCCATCCCACAAGAGAGCCTCACCGATCCCACATGGTGGTAGCGCATGTGGTTCTGGGTGTTAACTCGACAAGCCATCACTAACACACAAGCTAGACGGACTGTAGATCCACGACCAACTCTATGCGGCCTAGACTAGTATAAGAATTAAACATTCAAATCTTTTACTAAACAAAACCCATAAGAGATCAACTGCTCGGATACAACTAAAACCAAGTGAACCTCGCTGTTCACTTACCATTAAATCCCTAGGCCATTCTGCCTTTCGGGATGCCATAGACTCATTGCCTTTCTAAACTATCAAGAAGCTTCAGCTTCAATTTCCAATTACAATCTCAATTCATTTTATAAACCACATTCGAACACAAGTTAGAAATAAATCAATTTCATGTTCGGAGAATACCGATACAAATTATCCATGGTTGGTTTGCGGTTGCTGTTCACTCTGCAGAACTGATTTTAACTAGTTAATTGAATGCTAAACCTGATTTAATCTATGAGGAATTAGTATACTTACAATATATCTTCGGAAACCTCTACAAGTCTAGTTTCCAACGCAACAAACGGCTCGCAATTCGGAGTTTCTTACCGGAAGTTATGGCTGTTTTACTACAGGTGGTTCAAAACAACCGCTAAACCTACTGGACGGAAATCATCCAATTTTCTGGATTTTTCTTGCAATACCTCGAGTTCCGATTGGTCCCAAACCAATTCCATTCAATTACAAATACCCTAAACTAAATTTTAAACTACTAATATGAATTTTTACGCAAAATTTCCTATCCTTCGCAAGTCGTCGAAATTTTAAACTATTAACCCCACCTTAAGTCTTTAACAGAAGGTAGCCTAGACAAGTCTCATTTTCACAGCCCCATTTCAGAACCTAAATCAGTATTTTCTCCTATCAAATCAAACCTAACTTAAATTAAACTCTCATCACAAATAACATCAAGAGATAAGCAATGCAATTTCTTCAAAATTCTGCATCCCATATAAAGTAACTAGTTTATAGGCCATCACCAAATTCCTCAGCTTAAGCTAAAATCCCTTTTTGCATCTATATTGTGCTTCCTAGTACCCTCTCAATCATACGAACAAACTCATCATTCTATCATTCCATAAATTTCCTTAATCTGAAATCCCATCTCTATAGTTTATTGATTCTTTCACTTCCAAAAGGGACAATTCAACAAGGCTCTATATTACTCCCTTCTATTATGCAAAGGAACCCCATGTTTTTCATAGCAATTACAGATTCTTAACTACTAGAAAACCACTGTAACCTCTAATAAGAAATCAGAAAGTCTAAAGTATATATAGAGGTCTCTTGAAATTTAAATGGATAGTAAGGTTCTTTCATGATTGCTCACATAACACTTGCATATTAATTGATTCCTCTTTTCTTTCTTCCATCCCAATACTCCTTCTTCTATGATTCTGATCCACGACCCAACTTCTCTCTAATACAATCATTCCTCTCCTTTACCTCATTCACGCACATGTACAAACTCCATCTTCCATCTATACATAGCCAACTCACATACACACACCCTCTCAAAAACCAGTCATATCCACTCAATCGATCATGTGATGTCTAGGATAAGCATGGCCGATTGCTACAAATCTGAGTGATTATAAGTTCATAGATATAAACATAATTTCGGAGATACATCATATTCAAGAAACAATCAAGTTCTCAGGAACCTAAACAGTTAAAATTGGAAGGATGGAACCAGAAAGTTAAATACAGATTTCTCCCTAGAATACCCAAACAGTGATAAATCGACAAACAGAAATCAACAAAATTTGATCAACATAAATTCATGCTCCACCAACGGAAATCCCAACAGTCATTTATCAAGCAACCAGAAATCAAAAGAAACGATCAAAGCCATCGATCAACGGAAATCAACAAACAACAACAATTGATCAAAGCCAAACTTCATCGAAACCCTAACAATCATCTATCAAACAACCAGAATAAAAAAAAGAAACCAAACAGAAATCAAAAGAAACGAGAAACGAATGCTACTTACTTGTGATCGAGAAATCCACACTCCAAACGCCCAACCCTCTTCCTCTTCTTTCTTTCTTCTTCTTTCCCTCTTCTTCTTCTCCCCTTCCTTGCTTTTTTCCCCTTGTTTTACTAACCCTTGACGAACGTTTTCTTCTCCTTTCTTCTTCTTCCTTTTTCTTCTTCTTTCTTCTTTTTCTTCTCCTTTCTTCTTCTTCTTCTTTTCTCTACAGCAAACCCTCAAGAACGACTCCCCCTTTTTCCTCCTCTTCTTCTTCTCTTTTCTCTTCTCCCTCCTTCCTCCTTCCTTCTTCCTCCACGATTCCCTTCTTCTGCCGTTTTTTTCCTTCTCCTCAAACCCTTGACGACCTAAGCACAAAAAAACTCCCAAATGCACAAATCGTCCATTTCTTGAGTTTTTTTTCTTTTAATTTAAACCATTGAGCCAATTGAACCAATTCAATTAAACTAAACCAAACCCCATTGAACCCCTAAACTAATCAAACCCTTTAAACCACCAACTTAAATAAACCACTTCAATTTATATAATACTTTTAAATGAACCGATCCAATTGAACCAACCCAAACTAATTAAGTCTTTTAAATTTTTATTTAATTACCCTCATTAAATCCTTTAATCTCCATTTAATCTTAATTAAAATTCCTAAAAAATCCAGGATCTTACACTACAGGACTCATAAAGATGATAAGTTTTTGAGAGGACACTCAAACAAATGCTATACCACCATACGACTGATAGCAATGCTACTAAGACACTCAAACCCGTGAACATCACCTTAGATAGGAGCCGTAGTCATTGACTTATTGTGCACGAACTTAGTAGAGTTGGTATGTACCACCAGCATGCAGCACCGAAATCAATACATGGAGATGGCCGCTTATCCAAATGTACAGGAATCACCAGCGAGGCTCGAAATGACCCTACAGACATAGGACCCCCCAATGCAAACTAACTTGCAAAGGAAGCGGGCTCGCACAAGGAGTAACTCAACCCAAACGAAATACCACTTAGCTAACCAAACAAAACTATGGATCTATAACCAGCTAAGCCCATTGACACAAAACACGATAAAACCAACATACCACAATCCAATCCATACCAAAACATTCACTTCCAAGAGATCACCATGATTCAATCCTTATAATCCCAAGATAAGCCTTTGCAGGATGACATATGCAATTTCTTAAATATATTCAAAATAAAACTCATGAAATATAGGTTCAATGAAAATCAAAGTTTATACAATTCCAGTAACTAGTATTCACATTTTGAGCACAAATAAAAGTGATTCAAGTCTTGCTTGGAGTTTCCATCATTAATCCCCTTATTGTAATTCCAAGTTCCCATATTAGTACCTAAGATAGTATTTATTTCAATTCCCTATTTTTACACTTTCCAGCACATTCCTTAAACCTAAAATATAGTTTAGAAGGTAGTTTTTAATCCATGAATACAAGCTAGTATTATTCCTATTGTGGTTACCTTTAATTTAGCCATTTGCATACTCTAACCTATCCTTAGAACTTCAAATTACTCGGTTATTTACAAAATATAATTTTGTAAATTTCTATACCTCAATTACGTCCTTATAAAGTTGATAGAATAATTATCTTACTTGAAAAATTACTAGGTATTTAATCGTATTACTAAAATCCCCAAAATTCCTTAATTTTTGTATAGAGCGCCTACCTCAGCAGGCTAGGCGGTCTTGGGTAGTCCTAGGTGCTCGTGCAAATTTCAACTTAAATTTTCCATATTTACAAATTTCGGATTTTTATACTTTTGCTTTGTGTTTAATTGCTCTAAACCAATTCCATAATACTATAAATCACACCTACTACCTCCTAGATTAATTTGTACCAATTATTTACCAACCTATGATAATCTACATGATCAAATCAAGTTTTCTTCTATATTTTAGCAATTCCTTCAAGAATAAAAAACTCCAAAATATAAACCATTCAATTCCATGTAAAATCCTTTCTGGCTAATCAATCTAAACCACAATAAATCACAGAAATCAAAACCATGCATTTCCTCCAGTTTTCAAGTGTTACTACTTGCCTCATACGCTAAGGTCACGACCCGGAACTAAGTCTGCCCCTCCAAGGCATAACCCATCCCAGACCATGGCAAGTGGGCTATTACTTTTAACAAAATACGGAGGAATTTAAAACTTTTTCATAATGAGTGCAGGTGCAACAGTTTATACATGTGCATATCCAAAAGTGTAATCATATGTACATTTGAAATGGAATAAAACATGAGAGTTTAGTTACAAAAAGACAGGTGACTATTCACACCTTTCAGCTAAAAGGGTTTACAATTCAAAACTATACATGCATTACAAATAAAAGCCTAAGGCCTATAGAAGTCCTCCTCTCTATACCCTATAGCTTTCTCCTTGCCTCTATCCCCAGCCCGGTCCTTCACACCGAACAACGATGGATCTGAAAAATAAGATAGAAGCAACTGTGAGACGAATGTCTCAGTAAGCAACACATGCATGGGTCGATGAAAACACAGTTTATGCATATATCTCTCAATCAACAATGACATGCGGGTATATCTAATGCTATGAAATCCACGATATCTCATGTGACATACAACAGTGCATGCATGTGCCTCAGTGTACAGATAATCCATTTAATAGCAATCATGTATTCAACTTATCACTTGTTATCTAGGATGTTTACATATATATACTCATGGCCCCATCTAGCATCACCGATTCCACGTGGTGGCTAGGCATCTGCGCCGATTCCCCTTGATGTAGGCATCCATACGCCGATTCCCTATGACGTACAGGCATCCACTGCCGATTCCCCGTAGCATGTGGGCATTGGCCACTGATGATGCTGGTGCCGGGATGATATCACAATGTAGAGCAGTAACAATAACAAGAACAATTGGCCATGACATATACACAAACAATCCTAGTTAAGTCTATGGATCCATACCTTAAGGGTTCATTATGCGGTGTGTTCATTTATCAATTACACAACAAGTATAACAACCAAGTGCGGAATAATAACACATCAATATCCAAGCTTGAGTAGAGGATGCTAATTCTCTATCTCCAAGTTGGGAGGAACAAGGGTCCACTACCCCAACTGAGATGAACCGCTTACAACCCACCAAGACTTACTGGTCAATTGCTCATATCAATACCTCATGCCTTCTTGCATGGAAAATACTCAAGGGTAGCCCATGGCCTTACCCGAGTCAATATTGGGCGACTGCCCTTTGCTCAATGGTACTCAATGTCATTGGGGCCATTGCCCTCTTTTCAATATCAATACAACGGGCCACTGCCCTTTCATTTATAATCAATAATTATGGGCCACTGCCCTTTTTCATCTCATGTTACAAGTGACGAGCCAAAGCCCTTGAGGTGGTGCAAATGTAATACGAGCCTATGCCCTCATTATCGGGCAACTCATGTTAGGTGTAATACGGGCCCAATGCCCTTCATACTATGTGTATGATACCAGGCTGAAGCCCATCTGGTCATGGATGGTGTACTCACATTGATGGTCAATGGTAAAGGTTAGGTTTTTTGAAATTTCTCTACCTTTCATGACTCAATTTGGGCAATCTATGCCTCAACTCTTTGATACTTGTATAACTTGGTTTTGGCTCTTGACTTCTACTTCTAATGGTTAATTGGAATATGTTTGAGGTGGTAGAATCAAGTTATCCTATTTCTATAGTAATCTGGGATAGAAACTCTGTCTAAGGCCTTCTTTGGCAAAACGTACCCAAATTCCTTGTTATTTGGAATTTTGAGTTACTTCCAGTTGGAACACCTCCTAGACACTTAACTCTCACTTATACATATGTTGGATTTGAATAAAAACAAAGGGTAGTTTAATCTGGGCTAAAAGTGTAAATTATGGAAATTCTGGTGAGGGCGCTCGATAGGTCGCTCGAGCCTGCTTCGAGCGGTCAAATATTTGCTCTCGGGTTCTCTATTAAAACAGGGTTCTAGAACAGTCGCTCGAGCGGCCATGCCTTAATTCTCTATCTAAAGCCACTCAACACTACTGCCTGATGCCCGCTTGAACGACTGCTCGACCGGCTGGGTTTGCTCAGCGGCTCGCGAAATCTAACTTTTGGGGATTTGGGGTTTTTCTCAAATCTCACTTATTCTAAGTGTTTTTGGGCTCGAAATCACTCCTAGCATGTGTATAAATCTACTACCTACAAAACCTTTCAAAGAAAACTCTCCTATTGGCCTTAAAACTCGTTTTCACATCTCAACCCTAACATTCATCTAAAATACGAAAAATGGCCGAAATCGTGAAATAAGGGTTGGGGTGGTGTTGCTTACCTCTTTCAAACTTTCAATCAAGTTTCCTAGCTCCCTTTGCAAGCCACGAACAGCTCTCAATGTGCTCCTTGGCTATTTCCTCCACAATCTCCAAGCTTTCTTCCAAAACGAAAATGGTTTCTCTTGGGGTTCTCTCTTCTTTTTCTTGATGACCAGCACCTCAAATGGGTTTGGAAAGGGATGGGGGACGAAAATGGGGAAGGATGATGAGGAAAATGGGGAAGGAGATGAGTGTGGGAGAGCAAGAGAAGAAGGAAAGGGTTTGAGCAAGGGTTTTGGTCGTATGGGCACTCCCTTTGGGTTTCTTTGCTTAAGTGGCTTCTCCACAAGGCACAAATTATTACAAGTTTGCCATTTCTCCTTCCTACATTGCACAAGTCCAACACTTAGCTATTTTCTCACTTAGCATCCAACCTTAATTTAACAAACTGAAGATTACTCACCTTCACAGGCTGCTGACAGCCCGGGGCTTAGTCACTTTAGCTGGCTTTAGGCTTGAGCTACTCCAGCTTCACCTACACATCAAGCTCACTAATTAGGGTATGCTAGGGATATTGGAACAGGGTTTCACACTAAGATTCATCTTCCTTTGAAGTTTCTAATTCTGGACCCAACTTCTGCTCCCAATCGCACCAATCTAGAGTCCTTTAATTCAAATTTCCACCGTTCACATTGTAATTCCATCAGTCAAGATCAAAACCTCCAAATTTGAAGTCGATCCACCATCCGGATTTTCTCCGATCACGATTTGATGGAGACTGATCAGACAACTCCAGCAACCTTCTTCTTCTCTTCTTCCTCCTCTTTTCTCTCATTATCTAACCCACGAAAATTCTCTCTTTTAAACCCTTCTTCTACTATTTATACTAAGCTATAAGAATCCTAAACCAACCCTAATAGGCTCCTTTAATTGGGCTAACCCAACCCTATGGTGGTTTAGTTAAAGTCTAACTCATTCTAATTAATTCTTACTTTTTCTCCACCTTCTATTTTTTTATGAAAACAATACTAATCAAATCTCTTATTATTTAAACTCCTCCTTGCAACCTAATTTCGTGCATAATAATTATTTAAACCCTAAATATCCCCTAAAACCCAAATTGGTTACTTTTTTTCCCAGTTAAGACTCGAAATCTCCTAATTACCATTTTTCCTCTTTTAGGCTTTTATTACTTCTTTTTAATTTCTAACTTGCCTAAATAAATTATTTTCTTTTATTTTCTAATCCTAATTATTATTTAATGATTTATTTATAAATTACCCTTTTTGAAAATTATCAAAATACCCTTTTACCCTTTTAGGCTAATTTCCTTAAAAGTCCTTCTTTATTTACAACTTATTACCTATTTGAATTAATTGTCCTCTAAATCTTCACTTTTTATTTTTAATTATAACTTAACTCATTTATTTATTTATCTATTTATTTATGCCCTAATTATTATGTAAAAATTCGGGGTCTTACATGTATACCTACCCTTTTGTATTTGTAGTACTGCGGCTGAAGAACTAGAGAAGAACCGAGAGAGAAGAAGGACTGTTGAGGGTTGCTATTCGTGAGGAGATCCACGTTCCAAAAAGTGTTGTGTTGCTAAAGAAGGAGAGTTCAGAACCTACACTAAGAGGAAAGAGGAGAAAAAAGGAGGCTTGGATTGAACAGAGGTACGTAGCACACCCGTTTAGTCGTATTGCATTTTATTGTGATTTAATCGTTCTGTATGTTCTAGATGTATTGAATAAATGTTTGTGTAGATATTAGAGATGATCTTGATGTATAGAATATAGTGTATTGCATAAAAACCTGCTTTCGGAGGTTGATTTAGCCACTGTTTGTCGAGCGCCTGGCATGATCGCCTGAGCGACATAGCCGAGTGACTCGCCTGTGTAATTTAGAGAGTTTGTCGCCCAACCGATTGCCTGAGCGACCAAGGTTGAGCGACAGTAGAAAATATCGATGTTTAGTTTAGGATGCCTAGCAGATCACCTGAGCGCCTATGTTGAGCGCCCGTTGGATTTTCAAATTTGTTTTAAAGTATACGACCGCCCAACCAGGTCGCCTAAGCGATGGGGTTGAGCGATCAACACAGAAACTTGATTTTTCTGAATTGAAGATTCATCCCAATAAAAAATAATTTTAAATGAATTTAAATATCTGAATCAACAGATAATAAGTGATCGCAACTGTTTTCAATGATATTTTGTATTTAAAAACAAATTTGTGAGGGTTTTAGGTTTGTTTGCAAAAAGGTTGTCTTACTTGGGAAATAAAAGGATTTTTGGGCTATTTAAAAATCTGATTTGATTTGATTTGATTGGGAAATTTCCTACTCAGTAAAATGTAATTTAAAGTATCTTGATTTCTGAACTTTAGAAGAACTTCACACCTGAAACTATTTTGTAGAATTATCTTTCAAAAGAGTATAAGTTTCGGAAAACCCTATATGCCACTAGGCACTATTACCTAATTATATTGGTTTGAGTTAATTATTATTGTTGGTGTCTAGTGGGCATAGCTGCATATGGATCCATAGGGTTAAGCTAAAGAGTGAATAGGTTTTTCTTTGGTTGAATACTCCTAGTTTGCGCTCGCGCTTCCTTTGCAAGTTAGTTTGCTTTGGAAGGTCTTCATGTTTGTAGGGTCTCATTTCATGTTAGAGTTGTTGGTGAGTACCCTGTACATGCTGATAAGCGGCCATCCGCATGTATTGATTCAAGGGTTGCATGCTTGGGTGGTATGTGCCAAACTCCGTGAATTTCGTACGCAATAAGTCGATGACTAGGCCTCTTATCGTTAGATTGAGATTCGGGTTTGAGGATTTTACTAGCTTCGCTCATAAGTCGTTTGGTAGCATAGTGAATGGAGAGTTTCCTATTAAAGGCCTTCTTGTCTTCATGAGTCCTACAAAGACATATGATGGTTTGTTTTGGTTTTGCTTATTACAAAGACATACGATGGTTTGGTTTTGGTTTTGCTTATTACAAAGACATATGATGGTTGGTTTTGGTTATGCCTATTTCACTTTTGTGTTGGAAATCATGATATTGGGAATGATTATATCTGTTGAAATGTCTTTATTTGATTTCTGTTTTATTTATCGAGATTGTATCCTGTTTATTCGTTTTCTTTATCGAGTACGAAAGAATGACTATTTTTATGTATAAACTGTTTACTCATGCATAGTGTTACCTATTAGGATATTCGTATCCATCCTGTTTTGTTTTGTTTTTCAGCTGATACGTGAGAGAGGGACTTGGGGTTTGATACTTAGGGCGAGATTTCAAATTTTCTCCCAGAGGATTATTATTATCCTGAGTAGTTAGATTGGAGTTTGATATAATTGATTGAGACATTGATTAATTATTTTTTATTTATGGATTTGATGATTATGAGAGTGAGACTGATAGAACCTATTTACCAGACTTGATTATTTGATGTGATGGCTTTTTAGGACACTTTATCTACGCTTGTTGGGTTTTTATTAATGATAAACTTCCACACTCTGATATTAAATGTTGATTGAATTATATTTATTGGTCTAGTAATTTGATGTTTTGGGCCCAGTAGCACTCCGGATTCGGGTTGGCTGCCTATTTTTGCATTGACCTGGCTTCGGGGCGTTACAGCGTAGGTATACGATCAGTTGTATACTCTCTTAAAAAAACGCTATTTTAATCTTACTATTCCATGTATCTCCCCTCCATCAACTTCCATACTTCTAACCAATCAAATTAAAAGTAGCCCTTAACTTAATACTTCATTATTTCAAGATCCAACGGTTGGATTTGCATCATACTCCCGATCTCCTTCATTAATGTGATCACCTATATATTCCATTACAAACCATCAATAAAATCCACATTAAAATACTGAAGTTTATTTAATTAAAGTTTCTGAAAATTTTCGGGGTCTTAAAAACCTCATTATCTACACTTTGGTCTTATTTAGATAGAGTTTTAATAGTAGGATACATTTTGTGGTTAAGATAAATCTTTTTTTTTTGTGTTTATCTTTTATTAGTTTGAGTAGAAGTAGAGTTTGATTTCAACTGTTAGACTTTGTCTATAAATAGCCTTGTAATGCTACAGAGATTAATAACATAGATTTTTTAGTTGTTCTTCTTGTAAAATTCCAGATTTTATTAATAATATAATTATAGTTAATAAATAAACTGATCACGTTATTAATACAGCAGGAGAAAAGGCATTGGTTCAACTCGAAGAAATTCAAGGTGACCCGGAGGAAATTGTGGAACCTATCTAAGGTGAGTTCATGATTTAAGGTCAAGGAAAAATTTGAATTTAGGTTAAGTAGAAATTTTATTTGCTAATACTTAGGATTGTTATAGTGATTGATCTAATTAAACAAAAATCGAGAGGAGGTGGTTGAACCTCGAGAGAGAGTGGAGGTTGACCTGGATCTGGTTTGATTTGAGGCTTGAATGGTTTGAGGTTTATTTGGTTTAATGAAGGTGGTAATTTAGTAAAAGAGAAAGAATATTAAAATAACCTAATACTCCATGCACCTATTCATTTCCAAGGGAATAGTCGCACGTCCAACTTCTCCCATTCTTCTACTCTTCAACTTCTCTTCCTTGTGATTAAACCCTAATCCTAAACAACCCTTGGAGCAGCTTTTTCAGAAGGAGACAAGGAGGATTTTCGTTCAGAAAACTCAGGTAAGAACGAACTAGAGAAAATATACTGTTTTGGAAGTTTAGATATGATTTTGAGTTCTAAAAGTGTGATCGTTTGATCCAGAAGAGACAGAGGCTTGTTGTGATTGTTGGATCATCTTTGGAGTGATATTGGAGTGCTTTTAAAGAAGGTTTAAGTCCCAAAACGAGGTAAGTAGTCCCTTCAAAACTTGCACAAATAGATTTTCATGTTTATTCGATGTTGATGTTTAGTCACATGTTTGATGATTCGTTTGTGAACTATATTGTGTTTTAATTGCTCAAAATTGTTCTAACATGTTTATAAAGTATTCTTGAATGGTTTAGTATGGATTTGATGCTGTAGAATTCAAGTTTTTGATTTTTGAAGGATTTACGCAACTTTTAGGAAAAGAAAAAATCAGAAACTGTGTTTTGCGACAGGACGCTGAAACCGCCGCTCGAGCGCCCATATGTGTCTTGAAAGCAGTTCGTGGGCGCTTAATAGCCGCTCGAGCGGTATCAAGGGCGCCCCGATTGTGCTTTTTATTTTCAGAAAAACCCGAAAGTGATCAAAACCCAGAAGGCGAACGCCCGAAGCGTCACTTGAGAGACTTCTCGAGCGAGCATCCCTGAATCAACCCAGTTTTTATGTTGCCTGTTCGAGCGCCTGAAGCCACTCGAGCGACCATTTGTCAGATTTTTGGATTTCTCCAACTAGCCTAGTTTTTCACGACAAAATTGATTTTATTCAATTTAAACCTATGTACCATTAAGTTTGGCGTATTTAGAGATAGTTTGCATTGGCAGATGTTTAAAATTAATTTTTGTAAAGATTTTGGGTAGATTTTCCCAAAGAGGCTTTTTAAGTTAGTGCCGTTGTTCCAAAAAATTCCCTTTTAAACTAAAGTTGATTTTAAGAGTTCTTACACCTGTATTTGGGTTATTTGAGTGTGTTTTGTGTATTGAAGGATTCGATACACATTCGGGACATAGTTGCCCGTTGAAACCTGGAGTTTGGACATATGACTTGGTGCCACTTGTGTGGATTTTTGGGTCACAGTTGTGACAAGGCAGATGCCTGGTTGTTTATTCCGTAGATGCGGATTTGTTATTATTGAGACGGTTGTGTTTCTACGTGTGTAGGTGTTATTGGGAAGTATGTCCAATCCCTAGTTTGGGTTTCCACCGTTGAGTGGGCTTAGCAATTGCATGGATCCATAGAATAACTAGCAAGTCAAAAGTCTTCTAGAGTGGTTTGAATTCTGTCATAGGCATTCCATCATCTCGAGGATGGTACTGCTTCTGGATAGGTCGGTTGCTACATTACCCACTCCTGGATAGGTGGGCTGTACATGTTAACTCATTTCTGTTGTTAGTTGGGTTCTTCCGTTGGGTGTCGAATAGCCAGTCTGAATAGTTGCATTTGGTCCACCTGTAATTCGATTAGGTAGCATATTGGCATATGGCTACTTTCTTTCTCTGGTTTTCTTTCTCATGAGTCCCATGAGGTTGAATGTTTTGTGACTATTACTATTTTCATTTAATTATTATTGTTTTGTATTATTGAGTTTAGTCTGAATTATCGTTGCATGTTTTATTGTTACAAACTATTTGCATGACTACTTACTGAGATGTTGTTTCTCATATTATTGTTTTATCGGTTTTGTTTTCAAATATTCCCGGTGAGGATGTTGTTGGGATAGACACTTCGGGGGATTACTCTGACTACCAGGAAGAAGATTACTTTATTCCTGTGTAGGATTAGGGATCTTTATTAATAAATTGGACTTGATATTTAGAGGGATTATTGAATTATTTTAGTTAGATGACTTTGGTGGATGATGATTATTTTATTTTAGTTGACCAGAAACTGTGAGACATGGGAAAAAATCAAATTCATTGACTGACTTCTTCAATCATCACACGGGATTGGTTAAAAAACACAGAGTCGCCACCATTCAATTTAGGTGTGAATGTACACCAAAATATCAAATAAGCTCAAAAAGGCAAATTTAGGGTAAAAATAACCCTCCTACAAAAACAACCAGAGATGGGTAAGGGGATTAGGTTATGAACAGGGGAATGTGTTAGGCACCCCTATTCATCCACACAAGGTGGTTGCCAGGTATTGTTCATGTTTTTCAAAGGAAAAAAGGCTTGCTATAAAATTCATGAAAAATCACATAAAGACAAAATTGTATGGTTTTTTCATACGAATAATCTGATTGATCCAGAACTTTCAAATATGATCATACCATTCCTAGGGTTTCATGATCAAAATAAAATTGAGATAAAATCAAATAAAACCAATCTAAAGTGAAATCTTCAAAAATCTGGCTTCAAGTTAAATTCTAGAAATCTAGAAAAATATGATTTTTATAAAATATTTCAAAATTGAACTTGAACAGTCCAGGATATAGGTAGAGCCCAAATTTCACATTAAATCAAGAAATCAAAATCAAAAATACCCACGTTGATGAAGAACATCAAAAGGGGAGAACTTAGACCGCAGGGTCTTCTCTCAATAATGAAAAAGGACTCAAAAACCACATCATGAAACCCTAGAAGTTACTTTCAGGCTTCTGAATCCAGATCTATCATATTGATCATGATAGATCCAGGATCTTAGCCTAATATCACAAAAATCACAAAAACAGTGCTGTAGGTGCAAAGATGTGAAAATTCCAAATTTTAGAAAAAAGTGGGGATCTCATGCTATAAACATCATGAATTCATATGATTGATTCAGATTCAACATAAAAACCATTAAAACATGATCAGGATATTCAAAGCAGCCACATCTCACAGATTAGAGCACATGGGGGTCTACCCTACGGATCCACCTGTTCTCTTTTCCCCTAGCTCTCTCTTCACATTTTACGGCTAGAGAGGATTCTTGAGGTACTTGGAGATAGGTTTGGTGATACAAACACAATCAAAGGCTTTATTCTAGAAAAAAGGAGAAAAACAGATGTGGGGTTCTATTCTAGGGATCCACCTGTTCTCTTTTCCCCTAGCTTTCTCTTCACGTTTTACGGCTAGAGAGACTCTTGAGGTATTTAGAGACAAGTTTAGGAATACAAGTACAAAAGATGGCCTTATTCTATAAAAAAGGAGAAAATCCTATTACTTCTAGAATTGAAGACAGAAAATAAAAGGGAAAAGGGACTTACCTGGATTGAGCAAGCAAGGCAGTAGGGATTCCTCTCTTCTCTTGGAGCTTCTTAGATTTCAAAATTTTGTGGCCTTTTGCTTGAGGAGAGGCCCTCTATTTATAGGCAAACCCAGGGGCATGGTTGGTCCAGGGTTTGGCAAGATAGAGTTTCAGTTTGAGTTAAATACAAGATCATGCCAATCCTTTATCCACAAAGATATTTCGAACGAATAAAAGATATAATTCGCTCTTTTAAAGGGATATTGGACTAAAGATAAGGCTCAAAAATCGACAAAATAATAAAACTCGCACGAGTCTAATGTGCCCGTAAATGATTTACGGTCCAATGATGTCCGTATATGTATTACGGTCGCTGCGTGCCCGTATATAAAATTCGGGCGCACTTAGCCCATAGATATAATACGGTCAAGGCTTGAATTATTGATTTTCATGCATTTTTGGCCTGTTTTAAATCCCAATTAATGTTTTCATTATTTTCTCATTTTGTAGTGCAATTTGGGGTGTCTACAGAAACCAGACTTTGATTGAAGGTTTAATATTGGATGACTTATTTTTATTATTCCGCGATTCTTGGAGAAAATGTCTTTAAATTCCGCACTCAGATTGTAATTATTTAAATTGTTTAAGTCTGGAATTAGTTGTTTTTGGGACATTATCCTAACGAACTAGATTTGGGTTTATATTTTTAAATAAACCTATATCTGGGGCGTTACACTTCTTCTGTAACGCCCCAGATCCAGGTTTATATAGAATCATAAACCCAAACCCGGTTCGTTAGGATAAGGCCCAGACAACACTAATCCAGACTTATACAATTTCATTAATTATATCTGAGTGTGGAATTAAAAGACATTTTTTCAAGAAGTGCGGAATTAAACCACCAAAAATAATTCATTATTAATTCATCCATAAAGTCTGGAAATGGTCAACTAAATAAAATAAGCAACATCCACTAAAGTTGTATAATTAAAATATCCAATAATACTTCTAATAACTTCAAAATCCTCAAAATAAAATAAACTAATGTCAATCCCTCAACAAAAAGCT
The DNA here is from genome assembly GCA_947561395.2 of Buxus sempervirens. Taxonomy (NCBI): domain Eukaryota; kingdom Viridiplantae; phylum Streptophyta; class Magnoliopsida; order Buxales; family Buxaceae; genus Buxus; species Buxus sempervirens. The sequence goes on from OX387183.1 coordinate 33,767,416, forward strand.
AAATCAGATCTCCATTGTCAAGCCCTAGAACCAGGTATGCCTTCCCAAGGCATCCCTCTGTTCCAGGCTATGACGGGTTGGTCTTTTGACCTAAAGAAATGCAGAGAATTTAAAACTTTTTCCTAACAAGTGCAAGTGTAGCAATTCATACTTGTGTATATCAAAAGTGTGTTCATATATATATATTTGAAATGTAATAAGTCCCAAGGACTTCAAAAATAATTACAAGATGTGGGTGACTAATCACTCCCCTCAAGTGTAAGGGTTAGAGTCCAAAAAGAAACTATACATGTATAACAGAAATAAAGCCGAAGGCCTATAGTAATCTTCCTCTTTATACCCAATGGCCTTTTCCTTGCCTCTATCCCCAGCCCGGTGTGCGCACCCGATTTCGGTCGCATGGCGAGGCGCACGCAAAACGATGCGTGCCTCGGGATTGGTTTGGAGTTGCCACTGCCTGATGGGGTGCAGGTAGACACTTGGGTGCCTAAGTTCTTCTACTAAGGCTTGGTCTGCGGCTTGAGATTCTAAGTAGGTTCTCGGTTGCGGTCTGGGGAAGTCCGTAGACACCCCAGTCCACCCCGTCAAGTGATGGGTCCAATAGGTTTCCCTGGTTTGAGTCAACTCTGGTCTCTCACTCACCCGATTCCTATTCCAGCATTCAATTTGGTTAAGTCTGGCGGGACCGCCAAAGCGGTGTGGGTCCCTTTACTTGATTTTATCTTTTTAGTTAAAGATGAGATGAGTCTGATTGGGCGGGCCCCGTTGGAAGGCCCGTGGATTCCTTGGTGGGCTTGGTTGAGCCCACGTGTCCCCTGGTGGGCCTCGGTCTAGCCTGAGAGGCCCTTTGGGCTTGGTTCAAATGAATTGATTTTATTTAGTGGTTCAAATTGGAAATTAAGTGGTTCCCATGCAAAGCGGGCGGGGATTGCTTTGTGGGCCTTTGAGCGGGCCCCACAATAGGTTGCCAAATGATTTAATTTATCTTTTATTTAAATTCACCAAAAATGAGCCAGGCTTTGGGCTTGGGGCCCTTTACCCGGGCTTGGGCTTGAAAGCCCAAGGCTTCCTGAATTAGGGTTTGGAAACCCTAAGTTAACTTGGTTCAATGGGCTTTAGCGGGCCCGATAGGCCCTGCCCGTGGTCTCGGCCAAACCAATCCTAGATCTAAGCATGCATGTTGCCCCAGTTGGGCTTTGATGGGCCTCACAGGGTCTGGCCCACTCAATTCTTTTAATTATCTTATTTAAGCACAATAGGTTTGTCGGGCTTGATGGGCCCCGTTGGAAGGCCCACCGGGAATCAAGCTGGACCGGGTGTCCAAGGCCCATCTTGGGTTTCCGGGTGACCCGGAAACCCTTCTGGTTTGACTGGTTTGATCAAATGAACCAAAAAAAAAAAACAGCACAAGATCACAAAACAGCAAAAATAACAATCTGGCTGTGTAGCCGGCCTAAGATGCCGGTTACACATAAGTCTTAGTGTATCCGGCATCTTTTGTCGGCTACAAGTGGGCCTCTGTTGATCCAGCCTGAGTTGCCGGATCAACCTACAAAAGCCAATTTTCGGATTTTTGCCTTGGGGTTGGATTCTTAGGCCTCTTGGGGTGTTCCAGGGATTGTGTGGGCTCCTGTGTGAGCCCACAGTGGTTCGGAGAAGAGCCACCTTGCTTCTTCTTTGAGGTTTTGAAAATCAACAAGAAGGAGGAAGGTTAGGGATTACCTTCTCCTTTTTCTTAGCCAATTCAATGAATAAACAGGGACTCAAACATCACTATTTTTGTTCCTTTTTATTGAAAACCAATCATTAACATACATAGAAGAAAATCAAGCAACATGGGGCTTCAATAAGCATGCTTTAAGTCAAAACCAAACTTGATAATAAGACACTAATTAAGAGCTGAAAAACAGGTTTTATATGCATGCGAACTACACTAAACAATAACATATATAAATGTAAGACCCTGAATTTTGTGAGTATTTATTTATTTATTTAGTTATTTATTCTGATGTATAAACTGTGTTTATCAGGTTATTTTGTGGTTTGAGGGCTTAGCCCATACTCATATGTACAGGCGTTATATAGCCATTTTTCCGAAAAATAGTAGTATTATCATTGGTATTCTTAAGGTGTAGTTATGTGATTTTAAACGCGAATAGATGCTGAACAGGTAGTGTCTTCCGTAGGCGAGCATGCATAGGATCAAGAAATGGGAGAGTATTCGAGCGAGCATGTAACAAGTAAGTAGACGAAAAGGGAAAGTAGGGTTCGGGTTTATGAAAATGCGCTTAGCATAATTTCGGCAATATTTTCGTTAACTCTGGACATAAGGGAATTGGCGATTTCGGCTGGAGGGCGACTAGGGCTTTCGTTCGGGAAGAACCATCTATCGCGAGTGCTGGAAGAAGGATTTCGGAGCTGATTTTACTTGGGTTATTTCCCTCTGCTCGAGAAGTTTAGTTCGATAGTTTTTTTCATTCGCGCGCGTGGCCGAGAAGTGATCGGCCGGAGGTTTTCTCGTTCGGGAATAAGCACAGGTGAGTAGCACTGTTTTATCACTGGGTTTGTGTTTTGGGTTTTTCTCGAGCTTATTCGGATGCATGTTTTGAATATTTAGTAAGAGTATGAGGTTTTCTGTTTTGCTGGTTTTTCGGAAAGTTGCATGAACAGAGTCTCCGGATTGAAGTTTTAATTGAAAATGAAAGTGTTTAGATTAATTTCAAATATGGTTGGGAAGTGTTCTGGGAGTATTAGGAGTGTATTGGAGCAATTACAGACCTAAACCAACCGGCCAGACTTGTAGATCTTGGAATAACAGAGAATGAAAAATCACAGGGGGTATCCGCCCACCTCGCGCTCACCGGCATTCACCTCGGAGGTAGGCGCCCTGTTAAAAATGACTTACCGCCGATCTCGCGCTCACCTCGCGCTCATCTCGCGCGAAGTAGAAAACAAGGCGCTCATCTCGCGCGAATCCCGCGCCCACCTCACGCCCACCTCACGCCCATCTCGCGCTCACCTAGCGTCGGGTGAGCGGCAGGTCGTTTTTACCCATTTTCTTCACCGCCGACCGGCGCTCACCTCGCGCCCACCTCAATAGGTGAGCGGCAGACCTATTTTGCTTACCGAAATGGAATTTCTGACTTGACCAAGAGTATTTGCACTTCTTAGGGGTTAAACCACTTCACTATTCACTTGGTTAGGAACCTGGGAAACCATTTTGCCTATGAAATTAATAGAGGAAAATTTGGTGAACATCTTATGAGTTTCAAGTTAGGTTTAGGTTACTTATGAGTACTGTGCCGGACACCTGACTAGTAAGAGTTACCAGTCACTTTTCCTTATTCTATACACTGCTTTGATTGAGAAGTTCTTGTATTTCTGGTTTCACTTGTTGGAAACTTTATACGTATTGAATGGTTCTCTTTGGTATGAATGGATTGAGTTTTACTTTCATATGACTTGTGTTATGGAAATGAGAAAGTACTGAATGTACTTGGGGTACTGCGTGGTCCAGAGGGACAGGTGATGAATTGTGATGAGAAATTTACATGATGTGGAAATGAATGGTTTGTTTTGATATTGAAATCGAGATTATACGATGTTTACTGTTTTGGTCTAGCTTGTCCTGGATCCAGATGTTTAAGCTTAGTAATGTGATGTTATTGTTGGTTGTTGGAATTGCATGGCCTTGTGTGTTGCCACGACCGGTGTAGAGCAGCCAGAAACCCTGAGTAGGCCTGGTTGTCAATGCAGAAACCCGGGGAGTAGGCCTGCATTGGATGACGAAACCCTGAGTAGGCCGTCATTTCAGAGTATCCGAAACCCTGAGTAGGCCGGAACTGTGTACATGGAGGTGTGGAGTGTCTACTTGGCATGTTTAATTTATCAACCAAACGATAGTCATGACATTGACCAACCGATGCGTTATTGTATTTAACTGAGATGTGATTTGTTTGAATTGAACTTGGGAAATTGATGTTGGCTGTTTAAACGTATTGTAGTGTTGTCGATGCATAGTTTTAAAAATGTGATTCAACTATTTCTGCATGCATGTGCTACTCGCTGAGATATTCGTATCTCACTATGTTGTTGTTCTATTTTTTCAGATACTCGTGGTGAGGCGATTTCTGGGGTAGATCCTGCTGAGGCATATAGGGAGGAAGACTACTATTACCTTCCTTAGACTTGTAGGTTATCTGTTCCGAATTTGAGAACTTGAATTAATTGAGATGTATTAAAGTAATTGGGAATGAACCATATGATTTCAGTTCAGTTTAAATGTTGAAATTTTGCATAAATGAGAATGTGCACTATGTTAGGTTATAGATGTATGATTATCCAGCGATCATAAATTGATTAACGATCCTTGCCTAACCTCTGTGAGACGTGTTATATCTTTAATGAACAACACGGATCCGGGGCGTTACAATAAAGCACCTAGATATGCTTCTAATGTGTGAAAGTATAAACATACTTGTGTGATATGTTCAAAACCAAAAGAGAATGATTTCTTATGGTCCAAAACAGCAGCTAGGACTTAAAAAAAAACATGATGAAACAAAAGGAAAACGGTAAAAAACTATTCGCATAATCTCAAGATGATGGCATGCATGTTTTAAAGGATAGATGATCTCATGCACACCAAAAATAATGATGAAACCCTATACAAACAAGAAAAGAAAAGAGAACTCAACATGCATCCTATGCAATCCATAACATGATCACATCCATGTAACATATTCATTTAGCCTGAAAAAATGTCTAAAGAAAGGATAAAGAAGGGGGATTACATAGAGGGATACATTGGATTAGAACAAGGGGAGACATGCTCCCTTGTAAATAAATAATAACAATATTAAAACCAAACAAACAATGATTTTTAAGACACTCAAGATCGTGCACACATCTTTGATTCGGATACAAATACTACCCATAACAAAAATCATATCACATGATTAAAATCCTATTGCTTCAAATGGATCAATATTCACATATGTGAAGGAAAATGGCCTAAGGGAGCTCACCTTGGACTTGAAACCTAGGTTGAAGCTATGTGGAGCCTCCTTGGAGCTAGGACCAAGGCTGGAGCCTCTCTTGGCACCACCAATAGAAGCCTTCCCCCTTTGCTTGAGTGAAAGTGGAGAGGAAGAAGAGAAGAGAGGGTAGGAGAGCCTTGAGGTGATGTTTAAGGGTTTGGGGAGCCAAAGGGGGGCAAGAAGAGATGGAGGAGAGTGGGAGAGAGAATGGAGCTTGTGGGAGAGATGGGAGAGATATATCCCCAAAAAAATATCAGCCGATCCTTTGGTTGGAGTTAGGGTTTCTTTTTATAAGGCATGACCAAAAGAGAATTATTCTTGCACTTCATCACCAAAACCCTAATCCTTTTTCATCAATGCCCCTTTTTTAAGAAAACCAATGATGGCTTTCTTTTCTCAGCCTCCAAGTAAACTTGGAGGTTAAGTTTGCTTGGACGAATTCTCCACATGGAGAATTCGTCCAACCATTTATTTTTTATTTTTCTTTTTTTTTTCTTTATGTACTTGATTCATTTGCCCTTTTTTATTATTATTTTATTAAGATCTTTGTTTTATGCATCTTTTAATTTTCTTTTCTTTTTCTTTTACTTTAAATACTTTAATTGGATTTTTAGTAAAAATATTATTTTTTAATTCAAAACTTTTCATTTTGCTGTTCTTTCTTCACTGTTTGCCACGTGTGCAGATTTTTCAGAAACTTTAACCGCCCACAACTCGCTCGTCTGATATCCAATTTTAGCAAACTTAGTGGCGTTGGAATCAGTGCGAGATTCCCTATCCACTGAATTTTAGTTTAGCAGCAAACTCGAGTTTTTTAGCAGAAGTGCCGGGCCGCGTCCGGGAGCCGATTTTGCTCATATTTCCTTATCCGGGACTCCGATTCTAGCAAACTCAGTTGCATTGGAATCGTGTCGAGATGCTCTTTCTGCTGGTATCAAATGAGGTAGCCGATCTGGGGTTCAGCAGAAAGTCAATTTCTGCTTTTCTCAGATTTGACCAGTCCATAACTTCTTCATCTGGACTCCAATTTGAGCAAACTCTGTTCCATTAGAATCGTATCGGAATCCTCTTTCCAATGGTGGGAAGCATGGCAACTTATTTGCACCAGATAAAAAGTCAACTTTTTGACCTTCTCAAGTTTGACTTTTCAATTAAAATTTCATTTTCTGCATTTTGGAAGGTGCAAAAATGAGGTGCTTACACCCGGTCCTTCACATTGGACGACGATAGATCTGAAAATAAGAGATAAAGCAACTGTGAGACGAGTGTCTCAGTAAGCAACACATGCATGGTCAATGAAAACACAGTTTAGGCATGTTATTATTCGATAAACCATGACATGTGGTGAGTTGAAAATAGTAAATAAAGTATCATAGTTCAGTGCCATCCCGATGGTGCATGCTTGTGCTTAAGTGTACAATATAATCATTTAACAACAACCATTCGTATATTCTTGTCACTTGTTATCTAGTTTGTTTAGTATATAATGCACATGACCTCATCTAGCTTCACCGATTCCACAGGGTGACTAGGCATCTACACCTATTACCTTTGATGTAGGCATCTAATACGCCGATTACTCTTGACGTATAGGTATCCATTGCTGATTACCCGTACCAAATGGACATCGGCCACCGATGTTGCTGGTGCCGGACTGATATAGCAATAGTAACAAGAACAACGATAACTTGGTCAAGGCATTTATATACAAACAATCCTGTTTAAGTTTATGGATCCATAACTTAAGGGTTTATTATGTTGATGTGTTCATTCATCAATTTCACAACAAATATATCATGTGTATCATGCACTCATGCATGCCAAATCTCAAGGGTAGCCCATGGCCTTACCCGAGTCAATCTTGGGTCAAGCCTTCTTTCATTTCTCATGGAATTTGGGCCACTGCCCTCCATTCAATACATCAATATCAATGGGCCACTGTCCTTTCATCTCATATCACAAGTAACGGGCCAATGCCCTTAATATCATACAATTCAATACGGGCCAATGCCCTTCATATCATATGGTTCAATATGGGCCAATGCCCTTCATATCATGTGGTGGTGTGCTCACAATGAGGTTCATTTGCAAAAGTATAACTTTCTAGAAAATTCTACATTTCATGGCTCACTTAGGCAACCTATGCCTCAAATCTTTGGAATCACGTACAAATTCATTTTGGATCTTGGTTTCTACTTCCAAGGGTTATTTGGAAGGTGTTTGAAATGGTAAAATCAAGTTATCCTACTTCTATAGGAATATGGGATAGAAACTCTCTAGAAGACCTTCTTTGGCAAAACGTACCAAACATCCTTGTTATTTGGAATTTTGAGATACTTCCAGTTGAAACACTTCCTAGACACCTAACTCTCACTTATACATGGGTTGGATTTGAATAAAAACAATTGGTAGTTTGATCTGTGCTAAAAATCACATTTTTGGAAAATTTGGACAGGGCGCTCGAGCTTGCTACGAGCAGCTGGAAAATAACTCTCGGGTTCTCTGTTTCAGGCAAGTTGCTCGATCAGTCGCTCGAGCGATCAACGAGTGGCTGTGCCTTAAACTATTTCCTAAAAAGGGCGCCCGATACCGCGCTCAAGCGGTGGTTCAGGCGACTGGGTTTCTCGACAGTTCGCGAAATCTGAACTTTTTGGATTTCTAGGTTTTCTCAAATCTCACTAATTTTTTGTGTTTTTGGACCCTAAATTGCTCCTAGCATATGTGGTTATCTATTCCCTACAAAACCCCCAAGAAATTTCTCTTCTATTTGCACTAACAATGATTTTCACATTCAAACCCTAACCTTCCCACATGGCATACGAATTTTGGGGAAAACACAAAACTAGGATGGGGTGGTGTTGCTTACCTCTTGTAATCACCCAAGCAAATTGTCTAGCCTCCAATGCAACCCACAAGCAGCACCTCTTAGCTCTATTGATGCTTCCTTCACAAATCCCCAAGAAAAGTTCCAAACAAAAATGCCCAAATCCTTGGGTTCTTCTTTCTCTTTTCTTGCAAGGTTCCTTCAAGTGGGTTCAAAGTGAATGGGATGCGATGAAGAGAGAAGAACAAGGAAAAGATGAAGAAGAAGGAAAGTGGGAGAGAAGAAAGTGAAGAGGGAAAGGGTTTTAGTCGAATGGGGCTTTCCCTTGGTGTTTCTTCACTTAAGTGACTTCCACAAAAACAAAATAATCACACCTTTGCCACTCCACCTCCTATTGCACACAACAAACACCAACACTTAGTTATTTTCCCATCTCTAAAATAATTTGTCCAATCATTTAGGAATTTCTCAAATGAAAGAAGGCTCACCCTTATACATCACTGATGAGCCGGGGCTTAGCCACTTTGACTGGCTTCACGCTTGAGCTTCTCCAACTTCACCTATACAGCACATTCACTGATTAGGGTGTGCTTAGGGTATTGGAACTGGGGTTTCACATCCATGTCCTCCTGAACCTACACAGGAATGAAATAATCATCTTCCTGGTAGTCACAGTAATCCCCCCGGAGTCTCTACCTCAGCAACGTCCTCTCCGGGAATATCTGAAAACAAAACCGATAAAACAATAATGTGAGAAACAAAATTTCAGTAAGTAGTCATGCAAATAGTTGACCACAATAAAATATGAAACACTTAATCAGGATAACCACAATAAATACAGATCAGCAACAATTTAATGAAAATAGATCAAACACAGTTGTTCACCTCATGGGACTCATGAAATAGTAAACCAGAGAAAGAGAGTATACATGCGCCAATATGCTACCTTACTGAATTACAAATGGACTAGCCGCCCTGCAGTCTGGCTATTCAACACCAACGGAAGAACCCAACCATGGGTTAGCATGTACAGCTCAATCTATCCAGGAGTGGTACCATCCTCGAGATGATGGAATGCCTATGACACAGAATTCAAAGCCTTCTAATAAACATTTCACTTACTAGCTATTCTATGGATCCATATAATTGCTAAGCCCACTCAACAATGGAAAAACAAACCAAGGAATGGACATACTTCTCAAGAACACCCACAAATACAGAACCTCATTTGTATAAACAATAACCAAATCCGCCTTGTAGAAATAATAAACCAGACACCTACCTTGTCACAACTGTGACCCAAAACCAAAACAGGATGTACCAAGTCATATGTCCAAACTCTAGGTTTCAACAGGCAAATAGGTCCGGAATGTGTATCGAATCCATCGATGCACAAGATACCTTCATATCACCCAAATACAGGTGTAGGAACTCATAAAATCAAATTTGGTTAAAATACAATCATTTGGAACAATGGTATTAAGTAAAAGTGCCTCTTTGGTAAAATCTACCCAAAATCTTTATAAAAATGAATTTTAAACATTTGCCAATGCAAACTATCTCTAAATACCTTAAACTTGATGGTACATAGGTTAAAAATGGATAAAAACAATTCCATAGGGTAAAACTAGGCTGATTGGCTAATTTTGAAAAATATGACAGACAAGGCGCTCGAGCGGCCAAGGGGTGCTTGAACGGCCTTATAGACTACCCATCTACAATTAGCCCAAATTTGACGTCCTCACCAAGAGTACTTGAAAAATGAGGAGAAACCGGAGTGAGAATAAATCTAAACAAGTAGCAGATGTATGAAGTAAAACAGTCCATAATTATTAACAAAGATAGCCATGAGGTGAATGATAAAACCAAAACCATGATAATACGATGATATATTAATAACAATTTACCCATCCAAAACAAACATGTGTGACATAATAGGACTCATGAACTGAAACCACTTATTAAGATATTCCTGCTCCCATATTTCGCCACATCACGACTTACATGATAGATGGAGCCCGCACCAGCAGTCACTACGATCTCCTCCGTCAACCATCAACGTGGACCACCCACGCATGGGTTGGCGAGTACAATCTTCAGTCCAAAATAAATCCAATCAAGGATATCGCTTCTGCGGAGGCCATACCAAACCGATCAAAGATTAATTGACAAACGACAACGCGTCTCATACTAGTGCATGTGCAAGTCACGAGTGATCCTCAAGCACGGCCAAATCATAGCTCTAACGTGCGAGTCATAAGTAACCTACCAACATGACCAATATAAAGCTCGTGAAAGTCGATGTCTCATTGAAGCATTGTAAAACCCCAGTTTTGAGAAAAAAAAATATAAATAATAATAATAATAAATAAATATATATATATACACACATGGATTAATTAGTAGGTTTAATCAAAAATTTATTTAAAACTGGAGATTTGTGGTCATTAGTTGGCAAAGAAATTAAGTAGAATGCTATTAAGTAATTAAGTGCGAACTTAAAAATTTGTAGTGAATAGGAACTTAGCAAATAAATAATTCGGGTAACCTCAACTTTAATGAGGGGTAGATATGGAATTCCGAGGGTTAAGTTAATGCCGGGGATAAATTAGGTTAAACCTTGCGAGTTCTATAAATAGATTGCTAAGATAAAAATTTTCGGAGGTTGGGGAAAAGTCGCTGCCTGGTGCCTAGGGTGTTGGCCGAAAAGCTTGGATCTATGGAGGAGTCTATCAAAAGCTTTGATCTTTGGAAGCTAGAAGAAAATACTCAAAGACAGGTGAGTAGCATCGTTTTAAAACTGGGTTTTCGTATTGATTTGTGAGTTTAATTTGAATGCATGTGTTTTCTGGAAGAAGATAGTCCGAGTGTGGGTTTTCTTTAGGACTGAATGAGATAAATAAAAATGTGTTTAGAATAATTTCAAAAGTGTTTTAAATGTCTTCTGGGGATATTAGGAGACTAAGAAAATTGTTACAGAGAGAAAAAGTTCGGCCAGTGGTGTAGATCTGGAAATAACAGAGAGATGAAGAAACAGGGTAGCATCCGCCGAGTGGCACTGACCTAGCGCCAACTAACCGTAGTCAGCGAACAAGCACTTTCCCTTATCCGCCAAGCTCGCGCGGACCCCTTTTCTATCCGCCGATCTCGCGCTAGTCTCGCGCGTAGCGTGCGCCTATCTCGCGCCTACCTTATTTAAGTAAGCGCGACTTATTTGTTTTTAACCAATGACCTATCCGCAGACCTCGCGCCTAGCGCTGGAGGTCAGCGCAAGGTCCAATATCTTGCCGAAGAGAAATGTTGACCACACTAAGCAGGATTTGATGATTTTGAGGGTTCAAGCACTTGACTAATGAGTTGGTTAGGACTTTGGAAACATTATTCCCTATTAAGTTTTCTCTGAGAATATAAGTGGACATTCTGGAAATTCTTAGGAGTATTCAAGGTTAATTCAAAAGGGCTAAAGGTAGATGATCTCATTTTACCTAACATTAGGAGTTCTTGATTTAATTCCCTGTTGTTATATATTGTATTTGAATGCGAATTCGTTTAATCTGATTTTTACTTGATTGCAAGTTTATGAAATATATGGTAAAGATTATTTTGGTGTGAGTAAAGGGTTTTATTACCAGTGAACATGTGTTGTGAATTTGAGTAAATATCGAAGATACATGTGGTACTGTTATGGTCCAGAGGGACATGTAGTGAACTGGTTGAGTTATACATGATGTGGAATGTATTGTTTTATTGTGATGTCAGAGTTGTGATTTTACGATGGGTTACTGTTTTGGTTTAGCTTGTCCTGGATCCAAAGTCTAAGCTTAGTAATGTGATGCCTTCGTTTTATTGGAGTAATGGCATGGCCATAGAGTGTTGCCACGATCGGTGTAGAGCAGCCAGAAACCCTGAGTAGGCCTGATTGTCAATGTCGAAACCCTGAGTAGGCCGGCATTGGATGACGATACCCTGAGTAGGCCGTCATTTCAGAGTATCTGATACCCTGAGTAGGCCGGAACTATGTACATGGAGGTGTGGATGTCGCTCTGGCGTGTTGATTAACCAATAAAATAATTACATGACATTGACCAATGTGGGGTTTTGTTTATCTAGTTTAAGACATATTATTGGATTGTTGTAAGAAATTGGTTTTCTCGAGACGTGGATAAAATGATATTGTTTCTTTTGCAATCAAATGGGAAATTTTGTTGACAAACGTATTCAGATTTAAATACGTACTGATTTTCATTATCTATATCTTTGTGTCGAATAAATTACTAGGGGTTTAGTCGGTTTCAACGGATTATTGCCTGCTTTACTCGTGTGATTATTCGATTCATATTTTACAACTAGTAAATTGTATTTGTGCATGCTGCTGAGATATTCGTATCTCATTCCTTTGCTTCTGTTTTGTTTTTCAGATACGTATGGAGAGCCGATACTTGCGGGTTGTTTATTGGGCCATGTGAGTTATTACTTTGGGGTTATTTTAGCGCACTCTGTTTCGTAGTTTCTTATTGAATTCATGTTTTTTCTTCACTCTGATAGTGCGATCCTACTATACATAATAAACTCTGGAGAGGAGTTACAGGTTTTCTACGTGACTCGGATCTGGGGCGTTACAAGCATGCAGTGGTAACCTGAATAAAAAATAAAACTATTGCCGATCGATGAGCTCGGCTAAGACCAGGCCGCACCAGTAGCGGTCAAGGATTGCTGCCTACGTCGCTCGCACCTGCAAGTACGACGGACCGCATACTGGGGAGTTCCGAGCAAGAATAACTTACCAGCCAATTCCATTTCACTTCCTAGCTAAGCTACGTGTGCGCACCTAAAAATGGATCCTAGATCGCACACGGGGTGCACGTGGGTGTTCGTGCGTGCCTCGGGACTTTCGGAGTCGCCACTACCTGAGAGATGCAGGCAGACACAGTGATTGCCTATCCGGGTCTAAGTCTGGTCTGTGGCTTTTCAAAGTTCTAGCTAAGTCCTCAGTTATGTCCGGGGAAGTCCTAAGACACCTCGACCTGCTCCGTTGATATGACGGGTCCCTCGGGTCTCCTTGGTTTTGAGTCAAATTCACCCTTCTTAGACCAACATGCTTCTTTTTGGGTCTGGCGGGGTCCTCTGATCATGTGGGGCCCTTTTTATTTCAATTTTTTATCTTTTTATTTCAGTTGTCTGGGTCGGATGCAGGCCTCGTTGGAAGGCTTGTGGGTTGCCAACTTTGGGCTTGGGCCCAGTAGGGTTATTGGGTAACCCTTTTGGTTAATTTATCTGATTTAATTATCTACACATATTGGAGCTGGATGGGCTTGAATTTAGCCCATTAGCCAAGGGTCAAGTGGCCTTGGGCCCGTTTATCGGAAACGGGCTTGGTTTTGGGCCGGTCAAAATGTGGGCCACTCATGTGGGCCCAATGGTGTCTTGGTGGGCCCATCTAGGCCCATGGTCCATAAGCGGGCTCAAGATAGCCCAAGCAAATTATTGGGTCAGGTCGAGCCGGTTCGGGTCGGAACGGATCCAATTGGGCCGAAAAAATGGTTTTTTTAAGTTACTTTATCGAATGACGGTATTTAATTCACGGTCTGGTAAAAAACGTAAATTTAATGCGGTTCAGGCCAGACCGTAGATTAACTACAGTCACGCCTTGACCGCTCTGAGTATATGGTTTTTGCTCAATTTCTCCGTTTTGTTTCGACTTCGATTGGGATCACTCCGGTAGGTCTTCTTGGGGGTTCCGGTGATTGCTATTGAGATTTCCGCCATCTTCAGAGCAGTGAAAATACTTCTTTGTGGCTTCACACTGGTCTTTCTCCTTGATGTTTGCCTTTTCACTTCCAATGATAGATGCTCCACATGCAATATGTCTAAAAACGGGAGATGACCATTTCTTCTTATGAAGGGAGAGAGGGAGAGATGATCTTTAGGGGTACAGTAGATTATTAGAAGGACAAACCCCTTCGCAATAGGTGAATAAAAGGAATTAAATAATGCACAGTAAGATCATGTTAATTTGCATGTTTTTTCCTTTATCTTACTCTCCTCCCTTCAAGTGGGTTCTCTCCCTCGTCATGGGGAGACCACAACCATGTAAACAGAAGCAAACAAGTTAGAAACAAATGGCAAAACAAATAATAAACAAAGTTTACGTAGAAGAAATCAAATTTGATATGTAATAACTGCAATGTTACTAGAAAATGTCTCCTTGCTATTACCTTTCAAACTTGGTGTATAGTGGTTCTCCAGATAATTTTGGCAGCGCTTCCGCACTCCCGTGGATTTCCCGAAATGGGTTTTGAAAAGGGTCTCTTATTGTGGGTTGAAAGGTATTGAAGGTGAGGGTGAAAGGTAGTGGTTCAGGGGCATTTGGACAGCGTTTTGGACGTGAGAGAAGACAAAAACGGAGAGTGGGGACGTATGGGGGGCCAGCTTAGACAAATGGGGGGGCTGGCCCCCTATTTATAGGCTTTTTTTTGTCCCCGTATTTGAAATGCGGGCATGCCTTGCCTGTAATTCAAATGCGGGCATGCCTTGCCCATAATTCAAATGGGGGCGAAAAACTCACGTTTTCAAATCTCGCCGAATCGGCCAGCTGTTGCCGTACGGGATGCGTGTCTCACCGTACGGGACGTGTGTCCCGCTTGCCCGTGTTTGAAATGCGGGCATGCCTTGCCCGCACGTCAAATACGGGCAAGCACGTTTTTTAAATGCTGGATTTCAAATGCTTTATTAAATTTGATTTATTTTAAGATTTTTATCCGATTTTTTGATTATTTTATTATAAAAACGAGATTCTTTAATTATAATATTATTAAAAAAAATAAAGATATTTTTGTTAAATGATTATCTTATTTATTTTATTAATTTATTCTGCTTTTTTGCTGCTATTTTGCCACATGGGCAGTTTTCTTGAAACTTTGACTGCCCATAAATTCTTCGTCCGGCGTCCGATTTCAGCCAACTTGGTGTTGTTGGAATCGGCTCGGAACCCGCTATCCACTGGGATCAATTTGGGCAACTGAATTGGGGTCGAGCAAAAAGTCAACTTTCGCTCCTCCAAAAGTTTGACCGACTCATAACTTCTTCATCCGGACTCCAATTCTAGCAAACTCAATTGCGTTGGAACTGTGTCGAAATGCTCTTTTCAATGAGAGGAAGTTTGATGGCCAATTCTCTTTGGATTAAAAAGTCAATTTTCGGCCCCCTAAGGGTTTGACTTTTTAGTTTGACTTTTTATTTTTCTTCATTTTAGGGGTGCAAAATTCAGGTGTCTACAGCTGCCCCTCTTTGCTGGAGTCACCTTAGGGGATGAATGGCAAAGAAGAAAAAGGACCTTATTTTTGCACCTTGCATTTCTGTCGACATGGTCGACGAGCTCAATCCTTGAATTTGTTTCCAATGAAAATGAAGTGTCAGAAGTCTAGTATCACTTCGTGGCTTTAGAACTACCTTACCCTTTCGCGGGTTTCAGCAGGTTAGTTCCTTGGCCTTTAGTTTTTGTTTTTGAGGTGGGAGGTAAGATTGGATGTGAGCTGATCAGCCTGTTTTGGCGTTGATGCAAGGCACTCAACAATGTTTTTTTCTTCTTGTTTGTTCCATTAAAGCTTTTAGTGACTTCAGTTTTGATTGATTTGAATTTTTTTTTAAGAGTGGTTGTTAGGCCAAGGTAGGGGACTGGGAGTGAAGGTGGGAGAACGGAAGGAGGCTTTTGCGCTGCTGCCCATCATCTCGGAGACCACACACACCTACTCTAGCCTATGCTATTTACAAAAGTGGGAAATCAAAATTTACAAGATGGAGCAAATTTGCCCATTATTGCTTTGTCTTCTTTTCCTTGAAGAGCTTGTTGCTCCTTCTTGTCAGGTTCCTTCTTTGTCGAGGCACAAAGTATTTTTTCCGTTTCAATAGTATCTCCACTGAGGAATTGAATGGTGAGTCCTCACAATTTCCCGCCTAGGCACATTTGGATTGACGTGATTTTGAACTTTCCTAATCAAGCAACTCCGTTAGGATCTTCTGAGCTTGAATAGTGGTGCTCAATTAGGCATTGACATTTCTGATTAGTTCACTTTGTGGGGACACAATGAAACATGATTCGAACCCTTTGTGGTGCAGGCCGACTCCCTGGGGATTGTTTTGATGTCTCACTTTGCTTTTGAAGTTCTTTTTGGGGATCTTGGCAGCTTTCTTTTTTTTCTGAACTCCTTTGGGGACAAAAGGGGAAGAAGTCTCCACTGAGGATTTGGAGGGAAGTACATCCGTTTCCCTTTCTTAGAGTATCCTTCTCATTTTTGTTTTATGTCTGATCACTTCCTGCTTGAGCTTGTTGCTTCTTCTTGCTAGGCTTTCTTTGTCGAGGTGAAGAGCTTTCTTGCAGGGACTTCCCAGTTTAATGTAACTCCACTGGGGATTTGGTGGGACTTAGTACTTCCCTAATCAAACAATTCAATGGGGATTTTCTGAGGAACTCGAGTAATGATATTCCCCTGAGGACTTGTGCCTTTTCAGGATCTTAACAGATACGGACTTCGAAAAGCTATTTTGGTACCTACTTATAGATCTATTTTAATTTTCCTAAAACAGTTGGGGAAGAGAACCCAAAGATAAATTTATAAGGTCGATCTGTTTTAATCATTTGGAATGATTGGGGGAGAGAACCTTGGTGTGCGCGTGTCAAAAACGCGGCACGGGAAAGTTCGGAGTCGCCACCGCCTGATGGGGTGCAGGCGGACACCTGGGTGCCTAATCTTGTCTATTAGTCTAGTCTGCGGCTTGAGATTCTAAGTAGGGTCTCGATTGTGGTCTGGGGAGACACCCCAGACCACCCCGTCGGATGACAGGTCCCTGTGGGTTTCCTGGTTTGAGTCAGCTTACTTTGATCTCACTTGATTCCTAATCCGATAGGTAATTTGGTTAAGTCCGGCGGGACCACCTGAATGGTGTGGGTCCCTTTAGTTGGTTTTATCTTGCTTAATTTAGGTGATCTGAGTCTAATTGGGTGGGCCCCGTTGGAAGGCCCAGAATGTCCTTGGTGGTCTTGGTCAAGCCCACATGCCTTTGGTGGGCCTCCGTCTAAGCATGGGAGGCCCTGTGGGCTTTAGGTGGAGTGAGTTGATTTTACATTAATGGTTCAAATTGGAAGTTTTAGTGATTTCCACGCAAGAGTGATCCGGCCTCGTTTTGCGGGCCCCGTGGCGTTTGCCAAAATATTTTTAGATTATCTTGTTTATCTTTGCCAAAGTGAGCTGGACACTGGGCTAGCGGGCTGTAGTCCAAATTTGGGCTTGAAAGCCCAGTTCTTTGAGGTGTAGGGTTTGCACCCTTTCTTGGTTTGGTTAGTGGGTGTAAGCACCTTATTTTTGCACCCCTGGAAGAGCCGGAAATGCAAACCCTGAACAGAAAGTCAAGCCCTAAGGGGTGGAAAATTGACTTTTTGATCGAGTGAAAATTGGCCACCTTGCTTTATCTCAATGGATAGAGAATCCCGGCACGAGTCCAACGCAACTGAGTTTGCTGGAATCGGAGTCCGGATGAGGGTTCATCGGGCGGTCAAACTTAAAGGAGAGCCGAAAGTTGACTTTTCCTCGAACCCCGTGCCAAGTGCTTAGCCCTATGTCATTGGATATAGGGCTCTGATACGAGTCTAACGCAATTGAGTTTGCTCAAATCGGAGTTCGGATGAAGGAGATATGAGCTGTTGAAGTTTCCGCGCAGCAAAACCGGAAACTGCACGCGTGGCGCAGCAACTGCACACGTGGCAGCCAACGCAGCAAAATATCTCAGGGACTAAATCTTAAATATCCAAAATTTGCAGGGACCAATCTGTAGATATCCAAAAGTGTCAAATCGGTCAAATCGGTCGAATCGGTCAAGTCGAGGGGCAAATCCGTAATTTTTCGATTTGTATCCGGCCAAATATGCCGGATACACTTGCCCCTCTTCATATCCGGACTCAAATGTCGGATACAAGAAGATCGGTCAGCGAGATTCGCGCCGATCGCCCGACAAATTCGCAGCGGCATTTAATTTTCGGATGATTATGTTTTGTATCCGGCATTGAATGCCGGATACAAAGAAGCACCTGTGTAACCGGCCATAGAGGCCGGTTATGAGGAGGGCTTAGTGTATCCGGCCTGAGTTGCCAGATACATTAAGTTGGCCTATAAAAGGCCAACAGCAGCCCAGTTCCGGGGTTGGCTTCTTTTTTGCTGTTTTCCCCTCTTCTTCCCCATTGTTCCTGGTACGAAACCCTTCCCTCTCACCTCTCCTTGCCTCCAAGGCCACCCAAACAACCTTCTAGGACTGTTCTACCCCTTCCTTGCCTCTTCTTCTTCATCTCCATTAGACCAAAGCTTGGAGGAGGAACTTGGTGATCTTGGGAAGAAGCTGCTCCAGCAACTGTATTTGCTTCAAAGGGAACCTCCACATCATACAAGGGCTTCAAAGCCCCAAGGTATTGTTCCCCATAGCCATTTACACCGTATATATGAAAATGAGCCTCTAGCATGATTTTTCAAAAAAAGTTTGTTCTCTCCTTTCTTTTGAGTCATTTTCTCGCATGATCTCCATGTATTTTTTTTTCCATTGGTATCCCACGGAGTTCTCCAAGGTGAGAGGATTCATAGGTGTGGTTCCACCGGATAGGGTGAGAGACTTTCGACACCCTATCAAGTCATTTGAGCGGCTGGAATTTCTGTTTGGCCATGGTTACCCTCTTATTTGATAGAGGAGCATGTTCCTCTCATCTAATCTATTGTACCCCATTTTAAACCCCCTCATTCCCTTCTTTAAATAGTTTTATCCGAATGAGTTTGCATGTGTGCTGAGCATGAGGTTAGTGATTTAATGTAAGAGCTTAAGTTAGATTATCTAGATCATGTATTTCATGCATATTCCTTGGAAAGTATGCTCCCCATCCCCTTTTGCTATATCCCCTAGCTAATGTTATGGATAGCATGATATTGTCCTCTTTCTAGCACATGCACGCATGCATGCCTTCACGCACCATTAGAACCATGCATCTCCCCTCCTTGCTTTGTTGTAAAAATCTCAAAAGAGATTGAAATGAGGTGATTCCTCATCTCCAGAACCACTGTGGGCTCACACAGGAGCCCACATAACCCCTAGACCACCCTAGAAGACCCAGAAACCCAACCCCCTTGGAAAAAATCCGAAAACAAGCCTTTGTATGTTGATCCGGCAACTCAGGCCGGATCAACAGAAACCCATTCGTAACCGGCCAAAGGTGCTGGATACACTGTGTCCTGTGTGTAACCGGCATCTCAGGTCGGCTACACTGTCTGAATGTTAATTTTGCTGTTTTTTGTGATCCTATATCATTTTCTTAATTGTTTAAATCAATCCAGGTGAACCAGTAGGGTTTCCGGGTCACTCGGAAACCCAAGATGGGCCATGGACCGACCCGGTCCGAATTGCTTCCCGGTGGGCCTTCCAACGGGGCCCACCAAAGCCGACAAACCTATTGCGCTTAAATAAGATGATTAAGAGAGTTGAGTGGGCCAGACCCTTTGAGGCCCACCAAAGCCCAACTGGGGCAACATGCATGTTTAGATCTAGGTTTGGTTTGGCTGAGACTGCGGGTAGGGCCGATCGGGCCCGCTAAAGCCCATTAAATTGAACCAATTTTAGGGTTTCCAAACCCTAACTCATGAAGACTTGGGCTTTCAAGCCCAAGCCCAGGTAAAGGGCCCCAAGCCCAAATCCTGGCCCACTTTGGCATAGATTAAGAAAGATAATCAAAACTACTTGGCAACCAACTGTGTGGCCCACTCAAGGGCCCACAAAGCAATCCCGGCCCACTTTGGCATGGAAATACACTTAAATAATCAAACTGTAAATCCAAATAAAATTAATTCATTTGAACCAAGCCCAAAGGGCCTCTCAGGCTAGACTGAGGCCCACCAGGGGGCACGTGGGCTTAACCAAGCCCACCAAGGGATCCGCAGGCCTTCCCATGGGGCCTGCCCGATCAGACTCAGATCACTCTAAGCTAAGAAGATAAAATCAAGTAAAGGGACCCACACCACTTTGGCGGTCCCGCCAGACTTAACCAAAACTGTGCATGCTGGAATAGGAATCGGGTGAGTGAGAGACCAAAGTTGACTCAAACCATGGAATCCTATGGGACCCGTCACTTGACAGGGTGGACTGGGGTGTCTACGGACTTCCCCAGACCGCAACCGAGAACCTACTTAGAATCTCAAGCCGCAGACCAAGCCTTAGCAGAAGGACTTAGGCACCCAGGTGTCTGCCTGCACCCCATCAGGCAGTGGCGACTCCAAACAAACCCCGAGGCACGCATCGTTTTGTGTGCGCCTTGTCATACGACCGAAATTGGGTGCGCACAGTGGGCTTTGACGGGCCCAATAGGCCCTAGCCCTTGGTCTCAGCCAATCCATGCTACTTATTACAGATCATGCCACACAAAAATGGGTTTGGGATGGGCCACATTGGGCTTGGCCTGCTCGGTTTGGTTGATTTACTCATCTTGCTTATTTGCATGCAAACGGATTTATTGGGCTGGGTGGACCCCGTTGGAAGGCCCACTAATATTCCGAGTTGGACTAGCGGTCCATGTCCCAAGTTGGGTTTCCGGGTCACCCGGAAACCCTTTTGGTTCCTTTGGTTTTGCTGGACATAGCATGAAAATTCGACCAAAAAGCACAAAATCATAAAATTGCATTTTTGTCGTGTATCCGGCCTTAGTTGCCGGATACACGCAAGCCCTAGGTGATCTGGCCTGAGTTGCCGGATCACCTTAAAATGGCCTTTTTCGGGCTTTGGCCATTGGGGTGGCTTCCTGGGCTTCTCAGGGACTTTTTATAAGTCATGTGGGCCCTTGAGAGGGCCCACTCAGGTACAGGGATGAGGAATTCCCATCCTTGGTCTCTTTTGATGGTTTCTTAGCAAAGGCCATGGGGGGAAGAGGCATCTGGGTTGTCTCTTCCATTTGGGATCATGTATATCAACATGGCAGGGACCAAGGTGTCCCTACTTTGGTTTCTGAAGCTCCACTACAGCACACAACAAAGGTCCATAGAGAATCCTTTGAATCAAGAACTTGATGCATGCTTCCATGACTGATCAAAACATGCATGCTCAATACTTTAACCAAGGGGACAGCAACTGTATGGAGGGGATTAACATGATTTTTATGGGATTGGAGGTAATGGACAATGGGGTGAGGGAGCATGCAATGGGATATTTAATTCATGATGCATTCACTAAGACATAGCATATGACTTAAAAGGCTAGGAACCTGGAATAAAGGAGAGCTACAGCAGCAGCTCCGGCGAGTCATGACAGTGGGCTAAGGGGATGGGAACATGCTTAACGTATATGCATGCAAGGAAATGATTTAGCATGCATAAACGAACAAGTGCAACTAAGGAAGTCTAGCACTTATTACCAACCAACAGAAAAAATCCACATAGCATGCGAGAAAAAAAAATCAGCAAAATAAAACCCAATACATGCGAGAAGACCAATGGGAAGAACCATGATCTAACATGCATTTCCTACACATCTTAGCAATATTTGAACCCAAGACTCATGCTTAAACCCACGAAAATGTAGAGAAGGGGAAGAGAAGGGGGTTTACATGGGGATATATTAGATGAGGACCAAGGAACATGCTCCTTATGAAAGAATGCTTAAGATGACCCCAGGGACAGCAACTAAAAGATATTAAAAAGTGTGCAAAATGGACTCCCATGCTCCCCTAAAGGAACCTACGTGAGCTTCTCACCTATGGTGGCATTCATGCCATGAAAAGGAGATGGTAAAGGCATGGTTGAACCACCATGGAAATGCTCAGGCCAAGAGAGGAGAAAATAAAAAAAACAGTAGAAAGAAAATCCAGCTTTAATATATGTTGAATACAATGGGATGAAGAACCTTACCTAGGGGTTCTTAGACTCTTGTATGAGGTGGAGCCTCCTCCTTGCAGCAAGAACAAGGCTGGAAGTCCTTCTCCCAACTCCCAACAGCAACTCACCCTTCTTTTGTTTCAGCAAGAAAGTGAAGAGGAGGAAGAAGACAAGGGTTGGATGGCCTTGGAGGAGAGTGGGAAGGCAATGGGGGCTAAGGGAGTTGGGGAGAGGGAAGTTCGCACCAAAACAGGTGGGGGAAGAAAGCCTCAAATCAGCAAAAGGAGCCAACCCCCGGCCAGAGGTGGCTGCTATGTTTATATAGGCAATTTTAATGTATCCGGCATTATATGCCAGATACACTATCCCTTGTTCATAGCCGGCCTCCATGGCCGGCTACACACATGTCCCTTTGTATCCGACTTTAAATGCCGGATACAAAACACAATTATTCGAAAATTAAATGCCGCCGCGAATTTGTCGGGCGTCTGGCGCAAATCTCGCTGATTGATCTTCTTGTATCCGATGAATAGTGTCGGTTATACACTGAGGTATGTGTATCCGACATATTTGGTCAGATACAAATCGAAAAAATTACGGATTTGCCCCTCAACTTGACCAATTCGACCAATTTAACACTTTTGGATATCTACGGATTGCCCCCTGCGAATTTTGGTTTAGTCCCTGAGATATTTGATGATTTTTGGGTATTTAAGATTTAGTCCCTGAGATATTTTGCTGCATTCATCGCCACGTGTGCAGTTTCCTGTTTTGCTACACGGAAACTTCGACAGCTCATATCTCCTTCATCCGGACTCCGATTTGAGCAAACTCAGTTGCGTTGGACTCATATCGGAGCCCTCTATCGAATGATATAGAGCTAAGCACCTGGCTCGGGGTTCAAAAAAGTCAATTTTCGGCTCACCCTCAAGTTTGACCGGTCCACAGAACCTTCATCCGGACTCCGATTCCAACAAACTCAGTTGTGTTGGACTCGTGTTGGATTCTCTATCCATTGAGATAAAGCAAGGTGGCCAATTATTACTTGATCAAAAGGTCAAATTTCAACCCCTCAGGGTTTGACTTTTTAGCCGGGTTTTGCATTTCCGGCTCTTCTGGGAGCGAAAAAATGAGGTGCTTACACCTGGACCTGATCCATTTTAGCCAAATAGCTGGGAAAGAGAACCTTAGACTGATCTGTTTTAGCCAACCTGCTGGGAAAGGGAACCCAAAGTTAAACAGGTCTATTTTAACCAAACGGCTGGGAAAGGGAACCCGAAGTTAAACAGGTCTATTTTAGCCAAACGGCTGGGAAAGGGAACCTGAAGTTAAATAGGTCTATTTTAGCCAAACGGCTGGGAAAGGGAACCTGAAGTTAAACAGGTCTATTTTAGCCAAACGGCTGGGAAAAGGAACCTGAAGTTAAACAGGTCTATTTTAGCCAAACGGCTGGGAAAGAGAACCCAAAGTTAAACAGGTCTATTTTAGCCAAACGGCTGGGAAAGGGAATCCAAAGTTAAACAGGTCTATTTTAGCGAAACGGCTAGGAAAGGGAACCCGAGGTTAAACTGGTTGGTTTGAACTCAGTATCACGGGGTTGGACCATGTAAAGCCTCCGCAGGGGGTGAGTTGAAAAACAACACCCAGGCGTGCCTCAACCAATCTTCAGTTTAATTACTGGCGGCGTTGGTACCACAAACTTTTTTTAACCAATGTGTGAACGACTCTTTCTGCGTCCCATGGGTGGATACATGGTGACGAATTTTATCTGTGTCCCATGGTGACTCCTTTCTCTGTCTTTTTATTTGTCTTCAAAGCTGACTTACTTGTTGGTGGCTTTAACTTCACAAACTTTTGTCAACCAATATGTGGATACATTGTGATGACTCTTTCTGCGTCCCATATGTGGATACATGGTGACGAATTTTGTCTGTGTCCCATGTGAGAATACATGGTGACTCTTTTTTCTGTCTTTTTGTCTTGATTATATTCAAAGCTGACTTACTTGTCGGTGGCTTTAACTTCACAAACTTTTCTCAACCAATGTGTGGATACATTGTGATGACTCTTTCTGCGTCCCATGTGTGGATACACAGTGACGAATTTTGTCTGTGTCCCATGTGAGAATACATGGTGACTCTTTTTTCTGTCTCTTTGTCTTGATTATATTCAAAGCTGACTTACTTGTCGGTGGCTTCACAAACTTTTGTCAACCAATGTGTGAATACATTGTGATTACTCTTTCTACGTCCCATGTGTGGATACATGGTGACGGATTTTGTCTGTGTCCCATGTGAGAATACATGGTGACTCTTTTCTTTGTCTTTTTGTCTTGATTATATTCGAAGTTGACTTACTTGTTGGTGGCTTTAACTTCTGTCAACCAATGTGTGGATATATTGTGATGACTCTTTTTGCATCCCATGTGTGGATACACGGTGACGAATTTTTTCTGTGTTCAATGTGAGAATACATGGTGACTCTTTTTTCTGCCTTTTTGTCTTGATTATATTCAAAGCTGACTTACTTGTCGGTGGCTTCACAAACTTTTGTCAACCAATATGTGGATACATTGTGATGACTCTTTCTGCATCCCATGTGTGGATACACAGTGATGGATTTTGTCTGTGTCCCATGTGAGAATACATGGTGACTCTTTTTTCTGTCTTTTTGTCTTGATTATATTCAAAGCTGACTTACTTGTCGGTGGCTTCACAAACTTTTGTCAACCAATATGTGGATACATTGTGATGACTCTTTCTGCGTCCCATGTGTGGATACACGGTGACGGATTTTGTCTGTGTCCCATGTGAGAATACATGGTGACTCTTTTTTTTGTATGGCCCATGTGAGAATACATGGTGACTCTTGTAGGAGACATTTTTTTCATTTTGTCTTTGTCCATTTCTTTTCTCTCTTCTTTTCTTTTCTCTTCTTCTTCTTCTTTTACTTTTTTTTTTCAATCTTTCTTTTCTCAATTTTTCTATTCTTCTTCTTCTTCTTCTTCTTTTTCTTTCTTTCTTTTCTCAATCCATTTGTTTTATGTTGTCTCTACCAATTTCAAATTCATGTATCAACAACTCTGATATCACAAACTATGCTGGGACATTCCCCCACCAATTTCTGACTTATCCGTCAATGGCTTTGATTCTAATCTCTTCTGCGTCCAATGTGTGAATACACTGTGATGGTTTTGTTTTTTCATTAGCGTGTGAATACGCTGAAATGGCTTTTCTGCATTCCATGTGTGAATACATGGTGCCGATTCTGTTTGCCCTATGTGTGAGTACATGGTGATGATTCATTTTGCGCCTCATGTGTGAGTACATGGTGACGATTCATTTTGTGCCCCATGTATGAGTACATGGTGACAATTCTGTTTGCGTCCCATGTGTGAGTACATGGTGATGATTCATTTTGCGCCCCATGTGTGAGTACATGGTGACGATTCTGTTTGCGTCCCATGTGTGGGTACATGGTGACGATTCATTTTGCGCCCCATGTGTGTGCCCATGGTGACGATTCATTTTGTGCCCATGGTGACAATTCATTTTGTGCCCCATGTGTGAGTACATGGTGACAATTCTGTTCACGTCCCATGTGTGAGTACATGATGATGATCAGTGTGTGAATATGCCATATTGGCTTTTCTGTCGGTTTCAAGTTTTGTCAGTACCTGAAAAAATTCAAGTGAAATTTAGTTAATCAGAATGCATAACTTCAGCAATTAAAATCTTTTGGGAATTCACCAAATGTTTGGAGTCCCTTTTTTCAAATGGGTCATGACAAGATCAGTAATCTTTGGGTCAGTCTCCTGACACTCTCATTTAGACTTATGAAATGGTGCTTCTTGGCATTCCCTGTAAGGGTCTCAACATTTTTGCCTTTAATGGCATGCCTCAAGTTGGAATGAGGGGAATTGTTTTGGTTTAGGGGTTTCTTTGGCACTGCCCTTCCCCAGCTCTTTTTTATTTTCTCTCTTATTTTTCCTTTTTCCCACCCTTAGTTGGGGGTTTTGAAATGGTTGTTCTCTCGATTGGTTCCCTTTCTTGGGTTCGGTGCCTTGTCCCAGTCTGAGGGCCCTGTCAACTTCTATGAATCATGATCCAACGATCAGAGAGGACTTTACAGTAGGACGAAATGTAGGCTTTGGTTCCAATGTTAAGAAATGAAGGATATAACAGGTTCAAATCCTATATAACTTCACTTTATAGGTAGCCAAAGTTCTTGTCTGCCTTTTTTGGTTCTGTCATTGTCAGTTTGTCCAAGATCCAGTGTCACATTCTCTGTAATCAAAAAGGACTTCAGAATAGGACGAAACGTAGGTCAGGTTTAAGGGTCTAGAAGAAATGAGATGAAGGTTCAAATTTGGTGAATAGGGAAAAAGCCATGTCCTGTCCACTTTCCTTGTTCGAGCTTGCTTCATCTTTGTTCCTCCAGCTTTGTATCCACCTTTGATTTGTAGCTTCTTCTCCTTTTTTCCATCTTTGTTTTTTTTTCTTTTCTTCGGTTCTTTGCCCTAATCCTTGACTTTTGCTTTTGGGGTTTGCCCCAGCTTTTGTTTTTCTTTCTTTTTCTTCTTTTCTTTTCTCAAAGGGAATTGCCCCAGTTCTTTCTTCAAATTCTTGTTTTCTGGGTTTTATCCCGTTCCTCCTTTTTAGGGCGCTTTTCGCTTTACCCTATCTTCACCTTGGTCTTTCTTGTGTCTCCAATTTCACGAAGCTCCATGCCCCAGTTTTGAAGACAGGACATGGTAGGGTCAATGAAGGAATTATTAGGCTCAAAGTGTTTTGCTAAGGTTTCATCTTGTGTCAGATGTTTTTTGGAGAAAATCAAGGATGGCCTTTCATCCTTTTACAGAGAATGTAGCACTTACTTGTCTTTGTACAATTAACTGGCTCAAGAACCATTTTCATCTTTATTCATTTTTCTTTTCTTCATTGCTTTTTGACTTTGTCCCAATTTGAGGTGGCTAGACATAACGTGGGTTAGAAATGAGACGATCAAGCTCAACCTGTCTGACTAGCGGAATTCATTTGAAGTGTCTTAGCTAAAAATGGCCTCTCATCATGTCATTGGGATCATTGATCCTAGATCAAGTCAGTGACCCTTGACTGGTATAGGCACCTTGCCCCTTTTTTTCTCTTTTTTTCATCTCACGGCTTGCCCCTATGTTTGGTAAGGTAGGGTTCAAATGTATTGCTGATGGGGGATCCCTTGGCTATGTTGAGACTCACACAGTAGGTGCTGTTCGGCACATTTCATTTGTCAAGTTTGATTGTTCAAGTTTGTCCTGAGATCACAGTCTTTTCTTGGTGTGGTTCAACACTTTGGTGATTTCTCAAAAGATTTCATTAGCTTGCAAAAAAGAAGCAGGCTATCAAGTTCGGAAGTTAAAAGAAAGCATGAAAGCAAAGTAGCAAATTATGCAAAAAGGTGGCTGATGTGAATCAGCATTTTTGGAATTTAGTTGCATGCCATGGGAGGAAGCCTTTCGGTGCTCTCTTCGTCATCATCTTCTCTTTCCTGTGGGAAGATGACTGGTTCAGATACCTGGATCTGTGCTAACTTGTCAGAGATGTCTTGTCCTTTAATAGATTCCGGTTACTCAAATAGTTCCTTTAAGAACCCTTGATCAATCAGATCTTGAATGTCATGCCTCAGATCCTAACACCGGTTTGTGTGGTGTCCTGGAGCTTCAAAATGGTACTTGCATCATTCAGCAGCATTGTAGTTTCTGGATTGAACCATCCGGGGTTCCGGGGCTTAATCTGCACATAGTTCTCTTTCAATAGTGCCGGTAGTAATTCTGCCGGTGTATACGGTAGGGGGGTAAAAACCCTCCTCATTCTGGCCGCCGTTTCTTCCTTCGTTCTCTTTAAAGGATTCTGCCTTTTCATAACTTGAGGAACATCTGCTGCTACAGCTTTCCCTTTTTCTTTCCGCAGTTGACCACCTCCATTGGTTAGTGGGTGGCTCATTTCTTGGCTGTTTAGAGGTATCTTTCCCTTTAAGCTCTCTATCTCTCCTTCAAGATCTCTTACTCGAGATCGCAATTCAAAATTTTCTTCTCCTAATGCTTCCCAGCATTTGTTCCATGTTTCTTCCCTGATTGTTATCATTCGTAGTAGGCTCCATAGAGAGGCCACTATGTTGGATATTTGTTGGGCCGCATCATGACTTGTCTCTGAGGTGTGGTACATGTCAACTACTGACGGGGTTCCTGCCAGAAGAAACAAGCATCAGAAAGTAGAATCCATGAAATGCTAGGCTGCATAGAGATGAGTTTTTTTTTTTCAATCTTTTCTTTTTTTTTTTCTTCTTTTCCTTTTCTTTTCAATTTGGCGGAGGATCAATTTTGAGTTCCCCCACTTCAAGGAGATCTTGGACTACATGACGGAGGCTCCAACATTCGTCGGTATCATGCCCCGGTGCTCCCTTATGGTAACTGCATGTCTTGGATGGGTCATACCCTCTACTTGCTGGTGCCCTCGGATTTGGTGGAACCTGCTTCAGGTGTCCCTCTTGCAATAAGGTGGGCAACAATTCTGCCAGGGTATATGGGAGTTGTGTGAACACACAGTTCTTTCTTTCTTCCTTAGTCAAGGGCTCCTTCAACCGAGCCCTGGTGACATTTGCACAGGGGTGATCATTTCCTCTTTTGCGCTTAGCAGGTCGGACATGGTTGACCTTTCCCTCATATCTTATGTCTTCTTTTGTTCCTTGGGAGGATTTTGTCATGGAAGCTCCTACTCTTCCAGCCCTAATTGCATCTTCAATCCTTTTTGCCACCTTGATTAGATCGGCGAAACTTGTAGCACCCTGTCCCAACAGCATTGTAAGTATGGCTGCCCCAGTGATGAAATGAACAGAGAAGTTTGTTCTTGTTCAAGGAGAGGGGGTTGAACCATATTTGCTAGTTTTATCCATCTTTTAGCGTAGTCTCTCACAGGCTCGCTATTTCCCTTTGACAATCTCTGTAATTCTGCCCGGGTCTAAACCACCGAACTATTCAAACGATACTGTTGGATGAATATGGCAGCGAGGTCGTTCCATGTCTTGACCTTCTGCTTGTCCAGACTTAGGAACCAAGAATATGCTGCCCCAGTTAGCGATCTCTGGAAGAACCGAACCATGATCTTCTCATCCTTCACATATTGGCACATGTCACAAATATAAGATCGCAGGTCTACCAAAGGACAGCCAGTGCCATCGAATTTATGCAGGTCGGGACATCGAAATTTTGCTAGCAGTTGGATGTCTGGGAAGAAATACAGACTTTTTAAAGTGGTCTCCTCCTGCACTGGGTTGGGCTGGAGTTGCTTTAAGAGGGCTTCCTTTGTCTTTTGACATTCTTCCCTCATGGCAGCTATCTCTGTCTTACTTTCCGCCAATTTTTCCTCAAACTGAGCCTCTTGGGCCTTGTACCAGTCTTCCTTATCCTGCACCAGTTGGATGGGTACAAATGGTTTTGGTTGAGGAGGGTAGGTGGGAATTGCCGCCGGGTGTGGGAATGGGATTTCTGGTTGTGGCGGATGAGCTGCCATAGGTGCTGACTGAGATGGTTGCCCCTATTGGATTTCTGACATTTGAATCCCTATGGCATGTGTCATGGCCACTTGTTGACTTAGATCCATCATGACTTGCTGCTCTCCGGTTCTTGGTTGTGAGGATGACGAAGTTGGAGCCTTAGAAGAATTCATTGCAGTCCTTTTCCAATGCAAATGCAGTGGTATGAATGGTGCTGTGGAATATCGTACCTGTTTATTAGAAATCTCAATCAGTTTCCTTTCCAAGTATGAATGAGGTGTCATGTGTGACGAGACCATTTACACCGTGAATAGTGCTCTTGTGCCATGATCGACGAAAAACAGATACAAGGTCATTCAAGTCATGATTTTGGCAAAACAGCATTGTGAAAAGTGTGACAGTGTCCCGGCCAATCAGAAGTTCCTTCTGAGAATTATGTAGTTAAAAAGCTTGCGATTCGATCTTTCAGAGACTGAGACTCTGAAGATCATATCGCGTCTGATGGTTTTCAAAACCGTGCAACACATGCTTTATGAGTGCAAACCTCAGGAAATCATGCCACGAGGATTATACCTCGAAATCCATGCCTCGATGGGTGGCGACTACAAATTCCTTTGAAATCATGCAATGGTAAAAAAATCAGGAAACATTTCCTGGACAATCCACATCATGCCATGAATGGCATGGAGAATTTACGCCGCAAGATGGGCAATTATATTTACGTCTAAACATCTAGCTCAATATAACCACAGATGATTTTATTGCGCGTAGCACAAGACAAAGTTAATGTTCGTCATGAAAGACAGTTCAATGTAGGTCTGAAGGCCACTTTGTTGTGTGCTTTGACAAAGCAGTTTTGATGCGCGCCTCGAAAGGCGGCTCAATGCATGCCTGAAATTTTTTTTTTGTTTTTGTGCATTTTGAAAACAGTTCGGCCAAACAGGTTGGTGTAAATGATCTCGAAGTGCATGTGTTTAATGCATGAACAAATATATACACAAGTAAGGTGAAAGTTAAATGCTAAATAAATAACACCCACAAGTGTGTGCATAGTCCTAGAAGGGTTGGTGCCTGTCAAATCCCTAAATTTCTGAAAAATTAAAATTTATATTGTTGTGATTAAATTAATGATAATTAGTGAATTTTGCAGAGAAAGGAGATTATTGATTTAAATCGGAAATGTTGCTTGAGCCGGACGGGCTCTTTAAAGATTAGAAAGGTATGAGAAAATTTTCTGGAATTTTATTAGCTGAATTATTTGCTAGGATGATGTGGCAAATAAATAATATTAAATGCTATGGATCTGCTGGTATAGGAAATGTGGTAGTGTGGCACCGCAGCAAATCATGAATTAAAATGGTTTGAGCGGCAAGTATAAAAACCCAGTGTAAAGGAGCTCGCTGGTTTAGTTGAGTTTTGATCGATCAGAATTGGAAATCTCAGAGAGAAGAGAGATCCAGAAGCTAGGGTTGAGGAGGTGAAAATCTGATTGCTGAGGTGATCACCGAGAGGAGTGATCTGATAGTGAGCTCTGCCTAACAACTTAGAAGAGTGCTGCAGCAGAAATTCCAATTCGTCAGGAGCAAGTGAGTTTTGCGAATTCAGATCAATTTGGAGTAAGTTAACAATGCATTTGAGGTTTTCGTTTTCATTTTATTGAGGATTCAAATCAGGTTTAAGATCTGTAAAAGTCCGAGCAATTTGAGACTATTTGCAGAGGAGAAGTGAGCGTGAGTTGGAATTCCTCTACAAAAATTCGAATCTGTAGAATTGAGTCTTCAACAAATTGAAATCTCATCTGAAAGTGAGTAGCACGAATCTGGTGTGATTTGAATGGTTTTTAATCTTTAGAATTTCATATTAGTAAGAGCATGCGACAGCCCCTGTTTTTGCTGTATTTTGTCGCCATATTCAATTATACATGATAATTGTTCTACAAGTTTTCCAGATTGGATTTATAGTTAGTAGGATCGAGTACTGTTATAATGAAGAAGTTTCGTAGACAAATTCTATTAGTATTCATGATAGAACTAAAGATCAAGGTTGCTGTAGCTGATTTTCAGAATTGAGAAAGTGCATGAATAACTAATGTAAGTGGTATTAATGGTTGATCAAATTAAATCATGTTGGAGTTTTAAGTATGCACATAGTATTAAAATTATCCTAGAAACAATTCGAATGCAAAGAATCTGATCAAAGTGATGCTATGTTTATTAGCCATATTCAAATCTGGTCATATAGCATGGGCGCTGAACATTGCTGAGGATCGCCTACCTCTTCTAGAGGTTAGCGCCCAGTAGTATTTTGGTTCTTAAGGAGAGCTGGTTCAGTTTTATGTTAGAGTTACCTTATGGAGTTAAGTGTGGGATTTAATCATGGGTAAATCAAGGTATTTAAGGGAAAAATCAGAAACAGGTTTGGTTATATGATCTGGGCTAAAAGAAGGATAATGGTGGATATGGTAAGTGGCTTTATTATAGTGACTCAAATAAATCCAATTGTGTGATAAAGATATGTTTAGGGAGTTAGAATGTCACCAGAAATAGTTGGAGTACTAAATAATAGGTCAGTCCTAAACAAATCTCCACAGCTGTACCTGAACCTGGAAAAATTGAGAGAGCGCCTAGGATTGCTGACTGGCGCCCAGCTCATGCTCAAGGAGATTCAAACTTAAATTCTTAGTTCTAGTAGTGGGAAAAATATTTGGGAAGCTAAGTAGGAATAATTAAGGGATTTCTGGGAAATAAAAGAGGTTTGGTTTGGGAAATTATTCAGGTACTAAGGTAAAAATCAGCAACCTATCTAGGTAATAAGAGGATCATTTTAGGGAAAATTAATTTTTAGTGGCTCTTTTTCAAAATATTTAAGATTCAATCTTCAAAGTTTTGAGTTTTAACTTTTAATACACCTTTATCAAAATATTTAATTTTTAGTACCATTTCACTATTTCAACCCAACTATCCCAAAAATGCCCTTACATCACTTATCTAAATGACTTGTACAAGCCAATTTATTGACTTGTACAAGTCATTTTATTGCTTATACAAGTCACTTTATTGCTTGTATAAGTCCTGGGAATAAGTTGTATAAGGGTATTTTGGGAAGAATTTATTCATAATAGTGAAATGGTACTAGAAATTAAATATTTTGATAAAGATATATTAAAAGTTAAAACTCAAAACTTTGAAGACTGAATCTTAAATATTTTGAAAAAGAGCTACTAAAAATTAATTTTCTCATTATTTTATAAGTTCTGAGATTTTTCCAGCTATTATAAATTGGGGTTTGAAACACTTGTATGGAGGTATTAACTACAGGAGAAATGCGAGATGAAGAAGGGAAATTTGAGTGAGATATAGGTGCTGAACCTGGGGTTATACTCAAGTATTAAGTATGGAAATCAGAAAATGTAGTGAGTAAGGAGTTGAAGGTTATAAAGAAATCTGAACTTATGTCTAGTCTCTAGATTGTTCCTTTTGTAAAACATATTAGGAAAGATCCTCTGAGGATACTTTATAAATGATAAAAAGGGTTTGGAATGCAATAATAAATGCTGAAATGAAAGTATTAAAGTGGGTTTAGATGAAGTAAAAGAGTTAAAGAAAGAGTTGAGAGTATTAGACTAAATAAAATTGAGTTAGAGTAATAGATATGGGGAAAAGTTTCTGTTCGAGTATAAACTAAATGTGTCAAATCTGAATTTAATATTACTACTAAATTTTGATATCTATATTCAGATTTGCCGGTTCAACCAAGTTTTGACAGTTTTACCAAATTTTGACTATAAAAGAGGATTTTAAGCACTACTTTGGAAAGGACCTTTTAAACTAATTTGTTAGGGACAAATCTGATTTTTGGGAACTTTTAAACACTTGGAGGTTGTTCTTGGGAGTTGTGATGGTTTGATGGTTACCTTACCTCCGTGTACTCGGGGATGCCCATGTACTTGGGATGGTGTTTCCTCTGTGTACTCAGAGATGGCCGTGTGCTCGAGATGGCATGTTTTGGGTTTTGGAACAAGTTGATATTAATGAGATTTCTGTTTTTGGCTTTATCTTGAGTCTAGATGGCATAGCTCAGTGTGGATCCACATTTGTCAAGTTAAGAGCTAGGTAGTGGAATAGATTGATCTTTGCTAGCTGTAATACCTTGTTCGCGCACGCGTTTCCATCGTGTAGCTCGATGAGGCCATCTCTGTATCTGGTTGGCTGCGGCTATGTTAGGATAGTTCTTGCCAACCCATTTCTGTATCTGAATGGGTTCTCCTGCAATAAGTCGATGACCGTGTAGCTCGACTTCGCTCATAAGCCGGGAGGTGGCATAGTGAGCTTGGTTTTACACTAGTTAAAGGTGGTTTATTTCATGAGTCCACCGTGGGCTTGTTTTTATGATTACACTTATGAATCGCTGTTATGCATTGATTGTTGATATTGCTCTTTATCAGTATATATGTTGTATTTGGATTATTCGGATTTCTCTTAAAGGTTGGTTATCGTTACTGATGCTGTTTTATTATTGAAGCATGTTTTAGAACTAATATAAATGTTTTGGGCATGCATGTGCTACTTGCTGGGATATTCGTATCTCATTCCGTTTTGATTTGTTTTGTTTTCAAATCCTGGTGAGGACGATATACGTAGGGTTGAGCTAGACGCGGATTACCCTGAGTATAGGGGAGAGGATTACTTTGTCGAGTGACTATTGAGATATATCTTAGTTGTTATTTTCATTTGAGATAGTGAGTAACTTTTGAATTGTAATTCTTTCAATTCATTGTGGTTTGGTGATTGGGATATTTTAGCGAACTCTGATATTGTGTTTGGTGATAATAAAAGAAATGCCATGTTTCTTACACTCTGATATAGATCCTGCGGTTTTGTTATCTAACCCTCGGGTACGAGTTACGGTTCCATTACGTAATCCGGATCCGGGGCGTTACAGTGCCTGTCAAAGCACGACTCTTAGACATACTTGTGTAAGGAGGCACTCCTAAGTCCTGATAAGCCTTTTATCTTTCATCTGCTTTTGGTGTTGGACCTTAGCAAAATTTACATGATATTTACAAAATCTGAAAAGAATTCATCTTAAGGCTATTGATAGCCCAAAAAAAGGGTACAAATTTGCTTCTTGGCAAGTGGGCTGAAATCCTAAATCTAGGTTTTTCTGCCCCTTAGTCGGTTCTGATCCATTTCTGTCTGATCTGGCCGACTTTCATCTGCTCAAAAGGCCAACTAGGACTTAAGGTGCTTCCCGCGGACTCAATGGGTCAAGGCCCACGGCTCACAAGACTCAAATGCATGGATTCAGGGTCATACCCCCGATCAATTTGGGTTAGCTTCCTAAATTAGGGCTAAGACAGCCCATGGTCTAGGGCTCACTCAGTTTGATGCAAAAAGGTGGGGGTTGCTGCCCTTGATGAACTCTTGGGTTTTAAATTGATTTTACCCTTGTTGGCCTTCACATTCACATATCTAGGTTGAGTTTCATTCATATGCACAACATCAGGGTTTTTCAGAAACAATAGGTGGGGAAGGATACCCAGCCCGAGGCACCAGCCTACAAGGGTCTGAGCCAAGTATTGGATCCCTTGCGTACCACGGCAAGAAACCAATGGCGCTTAAGGGGTCCAAAAACTTGGGGAGATGGGTTTACCCTGCTTTCCCCGGCAAGCCACGGGAGCGTAGGGCTAATACCATCCCAAAAGTAAGTTTCTTGTTTGAAGAAGGGTGGCTGCTAAAGAGATCTAGGTTTTGGTTAAGAGGAGCATTCACAGTTTATGCATAGGCATTCAATTCGGATCATCCATGCAAACTCCCTCGTGCATGTCACCCCATGCAGTCAAAAAATCATTCACGGTGTAGTGAAGTGCTTGTATGTGCCGTGAGGTCAAGTGCTGTGTCTATTCGGGTGATTCTCGAATAATGGGTTGATTAAGGGTTCCTTAATGTCACTTTTATAGTGAGAGTAGAGAACAGTATGTAATACAATGCCTGGGTGGATCCCCAGGTAAGTGGAGGGTCACAAGGAACCGCTTAAATTCCACTTTCCTTAGGCAATTATCTCGTCCTTTTGACAGGATCCCCCAATACCATGTAATTGTATAAGTTCCGTAAACCACTAAGGCTGGACATAAAGTACTTCCTAAATATGCTTATATCCACCTAGGTTGACTCATTCGATAACCAAGGTCCGACTGGGTTGAGGGGTCCCCAGCGGAGTCGCCAAGCTGTGCGCACCTAAAAATGGATCCTAGATCGCAAACGGGGCGCACGTGGGTGTTCGTGCGTGCCTCGGAACTCTCGGAGTCGCCACTGCCTGAGAGGTGCAGGTAGACACAGTGATTGCCTATCTGGGTCTAAGTCTGGTCTGCGGCTTTTCAGAGTTCTAGCTAAGTCCTCGATTACGTCCGGGGAAGTCCTAAGACACCCCGGCTCGCCCCGTTGGTATGACGAGTCCCTCGGGTCTCCCTGGTTTTGAGTCAAATTCACCCTTTTTAGACCAGCATGCTTCTTTTTGGGTCTGGCGGGGTCCTCTAATGGTGTGGGCCCCTTTTAATTTCAATTTTTAATCTTTTTATTTCAGTTGTCTGGGTCGGATGCAGGCCCCGTTGGAAGGCCTGTGGGTTGCCAAGTTTGGGCTTGGGCCCAGTAGGGTTATTGGGTAACCCTTTTGGTTAATTCATCTGATTTAATTATTTACACATATTGGAGCTTGATGGGCTTGAATTTAGCCCATTAGCCAAGGGTCACGTGGCCTTGGGCCCGTTTATTGGAAACGGGCCTAGTTTTGGGCCGGTCAAAATGTGGGCCACTCATGTGGGCCCAAGGGTGTCTTGGTGGGCCCATCTAGGCCCATGGTCCATAAGCGGGCTCAAGATATACCAAGCAACTTATTGGGTCAGGTCGAGCCGGTTCAGGTCGGAATGGATCCAACCGGGCCGAAAAAATGGTTTTTTAAGTTACTTTATCAAATGACCGTATTTAATTCACTGTCTGGTCAGAACCATAAATTTAATGCGGTTCAGGCCAGACCGTAGATTAACTACGATCACGCCGTGACCGCTCTGAGTATACGGTTTTTGCTCAATTTTGCCGTTTTGTTCCGACTTCGATTAGGATCACTCTGGTAGGTCTTCTTGGGGGTTCTGGTGACTTCTGTTGAGATTTCCGCCGTCTTCAGAACAGCAAAAATACTTCTTTGTGGCTTCACACTGGTCTTTCTCCTTGATGTTTGCCTTTTCACTTCCAATGATAGATGCTCCACATGCAATATGTTTAAAAATGGGAGATGACCATTTCTTCTTATGAAAGGAGAGAGGGAGAGATGATCTTTAGGGGTACAGTAGATTATTAGAAGGACAAACTGTAAAACCCCGAATTTTCCCAAATATTAAAATAAAATAATAATTAATATTTTTGAGGATTATTATGGATGGAAATAATATCTTATTGTAGGTGATATTATAATTAGTGGGGATCAGGAGTTTGGCGTAGATTAGACCATTTGATCGTGAGTCATCGCGGTAAGATTAAATTTTAAAATAGTTGTATTTTGATTGGGCGAGTGCATTGTGTTTAATGCAAGTGTGTTGCGTGGAATCATATATATAAATAAGTATGGTATTGGCCCTAACAGAGCCGCTGGGAATACTTTGTGTATTCGTTTGGTATTCAACAGCTGCAAGACCAAAGAGCGACTGGGAACGACCGAAAGAAGAAGAGAAGAAGAAGAAGAAGAAGAAGAAGGGAGGGAGAGAAAGGC
Source organism: Buxus sempervirens (assembly GCA_947561395.2). Taxonomy (NCBI): domain Eukaryota; kingdom Viridiplantae; phylum Streptophyta; class Magnoliopsida; order Buxales; family Buxaceae; genus Buxus; species Buxus sempervirens. The sequence goes on from OX387183.1 coordinate 33,804,459, forward strand.
TTGAGTTTTCATCTCCTGAGCATTGCTTGGCGTCTGTGTTAGTCGTTGTTCGGAGGAGAAAGAGTGAAACGCACGAACAGAGGTAGGTAGCACCGATTTTCGTTTCGTTTTGTGTTCTAGAGGTTAATCGATTGTGTTGCATGTTTTAGTGTTGTATATACATGTATTTAGCTTTATATCAATCATATAATTATGTTAGAATCATCCTGGACATGAAAAATCAGATTTTTAAACATTGTATGTTCGTTTTTGGGAGACCGCCTACCTCTATGCGCTCGGCGATCCTCAGCACTAGTGTAAAATTTGAGACCGCCGAAGATCGCTTGAAGACGTATCGTCGGCGATCAAAAACTAACTACCGCCGACCTTGGACCGCCTAGGCGATCCTGAGCGATCCTAGGCGCTCTAACAAAAAAATGCAATTTCGACAGCACCCTTATTTACCTAAAAGACATTTAAGAAAATATCCTGTGTATTTATTGCTCCATTTATTTAAGTCTGTACATGTAAATAAGGTTTTACCCCCCATTTGGAACCAATAAAAATACTTCCAAGGTTCAATTCCCAACCAATAAAAAGTCAACTTTCCAGCTCATGCCTAAATTTCCAGTTTTCCAGGTTTTTATCAAAAAGCCCGTTTTGGGTTTGATATCCAGATGAGTGATTTAGGAGCCCATAAAATTATAGGAGATGTGTTTACCCTTCAATAGACTACAACCAAAATTTGAGCCCGAAACTCCTTGTAGATTTGTCTAGAAAAATTATATACCAAAAAGTCAACGTTTTAAACCAGACTTAGAATATTTTTGGGGTCCGAAACTTTTTATTTCAGAATCGATTGATTTTTTGGTATGGTGACCTTATTAGGGATCCTAAGACTAACCTCATCCAAAATGTATTTTGACAACTTTATGACATTCTTAGTCCCAAATCATTATAAAATAGGATATTTGATTTCCACCATTTGTAACACTTCTCTAAGATTATTCTTAAGGTGTCTCTGAAGGCCAATTACACTAAAAAGTTCATATTAGATATTTAACCACCTTGTTCTATGATTTAGTACAATTTGGGGTTTAAAGAGGATCAAATTCACTTGAAATGATTACAAGGATTCTATATAGGTAATTTTCTTCTCAAAATATAATTGGACTGTGGACTGAATGCCATGATGGCTATAAGAGATTGTACCATCTGCAGATGAGATATGAGACCACCTGTGGGTGAGATGTGTAACTCCTGCGGGAGAGACCTCTTGTGGGGGAGATGTATTCATGATGTGATTGCATCCCACAAGGGAAATGTATATGTGACCACCTGCGGGTGAGATGAGACCTCCTGTTGGGGGAGATGTGATCCTGATTGGATTGCATCCCACAGGGGAGATATGTGACCACCTGTGGGTGAGATGAGACCTCCTGTTGGGGAAGATGTGATCCTAATTGGATTGCATCCCACAGGAGAGATATGTTACCACCTGCGGGTGAGATGATACCTCCTGTTGGGGGAGATGTGATCCTGATTGGATTGCATCCCACATGGGAGATATGTGACCTCCTGCGGGAGAGATGTGACCTCTTGTGGGGGAGATATAATCACAATGTGATTACATCCCACAAGGGAGATATATGTGATTACCACCTGCGGGTGAGATGTGACCACCTGCGGGTGAGATGTGATGACTCCTGCGGGAGAGACCTCATGTAGGGTAGATGTGATTACTACATGATTGCATCCTACATGTGAGAATGTTGTTATCAGATTGAGATTTACTATTAATTATGAATGACATGATCTACATTTGAATTAGAAGAGTTTGATTAAACGGTTTAGCTGTGACTTGATTTGATTGACTCTAAAATAGAATATAAATGAGCCATGAATTAATTATAGAATTATTGTAGGAAAACAATACTTGTAGTGAATTGGAAAATTCTTTAGATGAGATTTATAATACGTTGCCTTTCTAATTGAAACGAAGGTTACATAATAAACTCTCTTTATCTGAAGCACTGAATAAATGTTGGTTTTGTATGGTGATTACTCGTTCTTATTATCGACCGTGACTACCCAATTGTTTTATCTTGCATGAATGATTACTTTTATATATATAAACTGTTTCTAGCATGCATGTGTTACCTACTGAGATAGTTGTATCTCACCCTACTTCCTTATCTTATTTTTCAGCTGTTCCACGTGAGAGCGTCCTTAGGGTTGACTCGAGGGGAAGTTGTAGATTACTGAGTTGAGGATCTTTCTTATTTAGTTTAGATCTTTCTATTAGAGGTTGATATAGATGTAACTTGATAGATAGTTTATGATTTAATTGAATATGAGAGAAAGTGTGTTAGATAACCCATTTACCAGATTTATGAATTTATATTGATGAGTTAGTTTGATGGTTATAGTTAGCCACGCATATTGATGAAATTAATGTTTTAATTTTCCACACTCTGATAATTAATGGAATTTGTTGAATTTAAATGTTTGGTAATTAGTAACTTTGGGCCCAGTATCACTTTGGATTCGGGTTTGGTGCTTGTTTTGCATAGACCCGGGTTCGGGGCGTTACACAAACCCCTTCGCAATAGGTGAATAAAAGGAATTAAATAATGCACAGTAAGATCATGTTAATTTGCATTTTTTTTCCTTTATCTTACTCTCCTCCCTTCAAGTGGGTTCTCCCCCTCATCATGGGGAGACCACAACCATGTAAACAGAAGCAAACAAGTTAGAAACAAATGGCAAAACAAATAATAAACAAAGTTTACGTAGAAGAAATCAAATTTGATATGTAATAGCTGCAATGTTACCAGAAAATGTCTCCTTGCTATTACCTTTCAAACTTGGTGTATAGTGGTTCTCCAGATAATTTTGGCAGCGCTTCCGCACTCCCGTGGATTTCCCGAAATGGGTTTTGAAAAGGGTCTCTTATTGTGGGTTGAAAGGAATTGAAGGTGAGGGTGAAAGGTAGTGGTTCAGGGGCATTTTGGGGATAAAATTAAGCTTGAGAGTGAAAGGGCATTTGGACAGGGTTTTGGACGTGAGAGAAGACAAAAACGGAGAGTGGGGACGTATGGGGGACCAGCTTACACAAATGAGGGGGCTGGCCCCCTATTTATAGGCTTTTTTTTTCGTGCCCGTATTTGAAATGCGGGCATGCCTTGCCCGTAATTCAAATGCGGGCATGCTTTGCCCATAATTCAAATGCGGGCGAAAAACTCACGTTTTCAAATCTCGCCGAATCAGTCAGCTGTTGCCGTATGGGACGCGTGTCCCGCCGTACGGGACTCGTGTCCTGCTTGCCCGTATTTGAAATGCGGGCATGCCTTGCCTGCACTTCAAATACGGACGAGCACTTTTTTTAAATGCTGGATTTCAAATGCTTTATTAAATTTGATTTATTTAAAGATTTTTATCGATTTTTTGATTATTTTATTATAAAAACGAGATTCTTTAATTATAATATTATTAAAAAAAATAAAGATATTTTTGTTAAATGATTATCTTATTTATTTTATTAATTTATTCTGCTTTTTTGCTGCTATTTTGCCACATGGGCAATTTTCTTGAAACTTTGACTGCCCATAAATTCTTCGTCCAGCGTCCGATTTCAGCAAACTTGGTGTTGTTGGAATCAGCTCGGAACCCGCTATCCACTGGGATCAATTTGGGCAACTGAATTGGGGTCGAGCAAAAAGTCAACTTTCGCTCCCCCAAAAGTTTGACCGACTCATAACTTCCTCATCCAGACTCCGATTCTAGCAAATTCAATTGCGTTGGAACCGTGTCGAAATGCTCTTTTCAATGAGAGGAAGTTTGATGGCCAATTCTCTTTGGATTAAAAAGTCAATTTTCGGCACCCTCAGGGTTTGACTTTTTATTTTTCTTCATTTTAGGGGTGCAAAAATCAGGTGTCTACACTATGGATCCATACTAAGCATTGCCCACTAGACACAACTCACAATCAAAACTTCGAATAACTTAAAGATACAATATTCAGTGATAAACCTCGTACCAGTAATCATAAACATGTCCCAAATGATGTATCCAACAATCATTTCCAAAACCACGGTGTCCAACCAAAAGATATTCAAAATAACCATTAAACCACTCTTAAACAGAGTTCCAGGTCATTTAATAAGAAAAGTACGCGAGTATACACAAATTCTAAATAAAAGGTTCAGATTTGAATCGTGTTAGTGTGAGCATACTTAGTTTATCTTTCTAATTTAGTATTTAGGTTATTCTTTATTTCCTACAAATTTTATTATAAATCTTACTCTTTGGTTCATCCTAAGCTCCTTACTTTTAAATCCTTCTTTACCAACTAATACCCTAAATCTCTAAATCGTAATCACTCTTTTAAAGTTATGTTTTGAGCTGGTTATTAATTTCAATTAAAGACTTAACTCTTAGGGAATTTAAATATATGTAAGTGAGGTATCTTGAAGGACATGTAAGGTTGGGAAACGGAGGGTATACCAAGATATTAAGTGATAAAATCTGAAAGCTGTTAGAGAAGTGTTATGGGAAATTCCTTGGTGCTGTAAATTTCTCCAGCACCTATACTTTTTGCCCTGCAACCTGAACTTGGGGAATCACTTTGAGGGTTAGTGAGAGATAACCAATCAGGAGTTGAGTAAATCTAGGGTTGCTGAAATAAGTGCATAAATAGGGAATTTAAAAATAAATAGAATAGTAAAATGTAGGCTTCGAGGCTTTATATAAATAAAGATGTTTGGAGTATAAAACATGGGTAGGAGCTACTGTTTGGGCATGAATCATATAATACCAAATTTAATTCAATAAGGGAGTTAAGGTTCTATTTTAATTTCGGAATTGCTGGTTTAACGAAGACTTAACAGCTTTACAAACTTTTAGTCTATAAAAAGGGAATTTTATGCAATACTTTGAAAAAGAACTTGAAATCAAATTATTTTGGATAAATGTGATTAGTTGGTTCTCTCCTTGTACTTGAATGATGTTTTTGGGATTTTTGATGGATTGATGGTCATCTTACCTCTGTGTACTCGGGATGCCCATGTACTTGGGATGTTGTGTCCTCTGTGTACTTAGAGATGCCCGTGTACTCGGGATGATGTGTTTGAGTTTGGAACAAGTTGATATTGTCGAGATTACTATTTTGGCTTTAGCTCGAGTCTAGATGGCATAGCTCGGTGTGGATCCACATTTGTCAAGTTAAGAGCTAGGTAGTGGAATAGATTGTTTCTTTGATAGTTGTAATGCATTGTTCACGCACGCGTTTCCACCGTGTACTCGGTGAGGCCTGATCGTATACTCAGCTGGCTGCGGCTATCCCTCATTTTATCGTGTACTCGGACTGTGACTGGATTTGTACATGCCAACTCATCACTGTACTGGATGGGTTCTCCCGCAATAAGATGATGATCGTGTACTCGGCTTCACACCTCAGCCGGAAGGTGGCATAGTGGACTTCGCCATTACCTAGTTAAGAGCAGTCTTATTTCATGAGTCCACCGTGGGACTTATTTCTGATGTTTACATGTTATGAATTTTTGTTATACAGTGATTGTTGATATTTTTCCTTTATTGGCATATATGTGGACATGGATTACTCGGGTTACTCGTGAATTTTGGTTATCGTTACTGATGCATTGTTTTACTACTGAAACATGTTTTAGAACTATCATAAATGTTTTGTGCATGCATGTGCTACTTGCTGGGATATTCATATCTCATTACGTTTTGTTTTGTTTTCAAATCCAGGTGAGGACGATCTTGGCGGGGTTGAGCCTGTAGCTGACTACCCTGAGTATAGGGGAGAGGACTATTTTGTTGAGTGATATTTGAGAAATACTTGTGTTTGTTGATACTTTTGATATAATGAGTAAGCATTTGAATTGTAATTCTTTCATTTCATTGTGGAATGGTGATTGGGTTTATTAGCGAACTCTGATCTTGTTGTTGATGATAATAAAATGAAATTTCATGTCCTTTACACTCTGATATAGATCCTGCGGGTTTTATTTATCTAACACCTCTGGTAGGAGTTATGGTTCCAATACGTAACTCGGATCCAAGGCGTTACAGCGACAAAAAGGTTATCTAAAAGGATCTACATGACACTTGCTATATCAAATAAAAGCCCTCCTCCTCCCATCCTTTCGTATGGAGATCCCCTTCTTACCAAGGGGATCTCATAGTGTGCATAAAAGAAACAAAATGGTTAGAATAAACAACAAAAAACTAGTTTAGAAATAATCCCAAGAGAACACAAAAGGAAATATGATTAAAGAACCCAATTTCAATATATGTTGAATGAAAGATTACAAAGATTCTTATCTCAATATTACATTTACTTTTAGTGGTGTGATGGTCTCCAAGCGGATGAGGACAGCAATCCGGAGTACCTCCTTTGGCTCCCAAAAATCCTCTTCTTAACTTTCTTGGTGGTGGAAATGAAGAGGAGGGAAGAAGGAGGTTGAAGAAGAATGAAACTTAAAAGAGGGATGGAGGCTTTTGGATGATGTGGGAATGGAAAGGGGGAGGGGTCGTATAATGGGGAGAGTGGGAGAGGTGAGAGAGGCGAAGGGAGTAAAGGGGAAAGAGGGGAGAGAGTTTGAACCTACAGGGGAGGGGAGAAAGGGGGGTCTTTTCTTCACCAAAGAATGGGGGTAGCCCCCTTTTATAATGAAAAAAGTGAACCAAAAGTAAATTTTAATCACATTTGTTGACCAAATTTTAATTTTATGTTTAATGTAACTAAAATTTAATTTTTTCATCCAACACATTACTCTTATCCGTATTGCACACACGTGGTTTTCATTTTTTCATTTTATTTTTTATTTATTTTAATTATTTGATTTTTATAGTTTTATTATTCTTTTATTCATTGATTTTTTTTGTCTAGACGCACATGTGCTTTTGGTTTTTTTTTATTTTCTTTTCATTTAATTTAAATGCCTTAATAAAATATTTTATTAAAATATTATTATTTAATTAACTATTTTTTTCTTTTATTGCTCTTTCTTTATTCTTTGCCACGTGGGCAGTTTTGTCAAAACTTTGACTATCCATAATTTTTTCATCTGGTGTCCGATTTCAACAAAATTAGTGGCGTTGGAATTAGCTCGAGATTCTCTATCGATTGATCCTGAGTTTGGCAGCAAATTTGGGTTCTTAGCAGAAGCGTGAAACTGCTACCCCAGAACCAGTTTTGCTTATATCTCTTTATCCGGGACTCCGATTCCAGCAAACTTAGTTGCGTTGGAATCGTGTCGAGATGCTCTTTCTGCTGGACAAGTTTGGGCAACTGATCTGAGGTTTAGTAGAAAGCCGATTTTTGCTCCCCTTAGGTTTTACCGGCCCATAACCTCTTCATCTGGACTTTGATTTGAGCAAACTCAGTTGCCTTAAAATCGTGTCGGAATCCTCTATCTGCCGGGATAAAATTGAGCTGTTGATTCAACTTTTAGCAGAAAGGCAAAACTACTCCTCGGAGCCGATTCTGCTCAAAATTTTCTATCCGGGATTCCGATTCTAGCAAACTCGGTTGCGTTGGAATCGTGTCGAGATGCTCTTTCTACTGGGACCAGATCAAATAGTTGATCTGGGGTTTAGCAGAAAGACAATTTCTGCTTTCCTCAATTTTGACTAGCTCATAACTTCTTCATCTGGACTCTGATTTGGGCAAACTTGGTGTCATTAGAACCGTATCGGAATCCTCTATCCATTGGTAAGAAGTTTGGTGGTTAATTTGTGCCTGATCAAAAAGTCAACTTTTTGACCCCTTAGGTTTGACTTTTCAATTAGGGTTTTCATTTTCTGCATTTTTTGGGGTGTAAAAATGAGGTGCTGACAGCAGGCTAATAGTAAGTTCGGGCTAGTGAATCTTACACTTAGTTGAGCCGGAATTTAGCATAACCCGATCCAAACCGCTTTAAGATGTATCCTAGTGGGTATGTTGTGTGTGCAACAACGCTTAGAAGATGGACCAAGAATGTCAGCTGTGCTTCTAATGTTGGATGGTGAGAACGCAATCTTCGCCGAACCTAAAACAACTTGGATTTTTCACAAAAAGGTGTCTCAGTGAGACGGACACGTCGTCAACAAAGAATAAGTCTTTTACTGCGAATGAAGTAACCATTACTAGCTTAAAAGCAAGATAAGAGGGGTGGTTAATTTCTTACCACTATTTTTGTCTCTACTTCACAATTTCAAATTTTGACTTTCAAACGGTTTATCCTTTCAATTTTGGTACTAGAGGAAACGAACGCAAATAAATGAACTAAAGAAAAACATCCATATTATAACCGTTTTAATGTCATATGAGTAAATATGCTACCGATGGATATAATTTTCTACATCTTACCAATGCATCAAATTTTAATAAAAAAATAACAATACAAATGTAAAGATTATAGATGAGCGATTCTCACTCCATCATAGTGAGCCACTAGTGAATCAAAGATAAGTACTGGGTGTTGAAATATTGTGTGTGGGCCCTTTGATATACATTGCTGTGCTTTCACCTATTAGCTTAAGCTTTTAGGTGCAACGGTTGTTAACATGGTATCAGAACGGGAGGTCTTGTGTTCAACTCCTGGGGGCAAGTTTGCTTTGGCATTTGTTTGTATACAGGATGTTCATACCCTGTGTTTGTCCTCATATATGTTCTCGTGCGATGTCACACGTTCGGGGGAGTGTTGAAATATTGTGTTTGGGCCTTTGATATACATTGCTGCGCCTTCACCTATTAGCTTAAGCTTTTAGATGAAACGGTTGTCTTAACACTGTGCCCTAGAATGGTAATTGTAAAGGAACATATTATAATAGAATGGTAATGTAAAAGTTTTTATATATGTATTATAAAGTTTTTGAGTTTATACAATTGCAGAATATACATTCGCTTCCTCATTTTCTTCATTTTATTCATGTTATCTATACTACTATATAAAAGGAACTTGCAAGATTCGAGCCTGATATTAAATGCTCAAAGAGCACCTAGGCTTTTTACAAATTGAATTTTATATTATAGATAAGAAATTATGCTAATGACGTCCTTATCTCAGTCTTTTATCCCAAAGAATCAGGTTCTCCTAATTAGATATAATTATCCATTTTAAATTCTATTGGTTTCTTATATCAAATAAAATTTATATATATTGGAATTATGTGGATAGATCATTATTATTATATAGAGATCAATCATCTTAGGATGAGATGATCATTTTTAATTTTTAAGAAATAGATAATCACTTTGTAAGCACCTTATTTTTGCACCCCTGGAAGTGCTGAAAATGAAAACCCCGGCTAAAACGTCAAACCCTGAGGGGTCGAAATTTGACCTTTTGATCAAGTGAAAATTGGTCACCTCGCTTTATCTCAGTGGATAGAGAATCCCGACACGAGTCCAACGCAACTGAGTTTGCTGGAATCGGAGTCCGGATAAGGGTTCGGCAGGCCGGTCAAACTTAAAGGAGAGCCGAAAGTTGACTTTTTTCAAACCCCATGCCAGGTGCTTGGCTCTACATCATTGGATAGAGGGCTCTGATATGAGTCCAATGCAACTGAGTTTGCTCAAATCGGAGTCTGGATGAAGGAGATATGAGCTGTTGAAGTTTCCGAGCAGCAAAACCGGAAACTGCACATGTGGCGCAGGAACTGCACACGTGGCAACCAATGCAGCAAAATATCTCAGGGACTAAATCTTAAATATCCAAAAGTTGCTAAAAATCTCAGGGACTAAACCAAAATTCGCAGGGGGCAATCCGTAGATATCCAAAAGTGTCAAATCGGTCGAATCGGTCAAGTCGAGGGGCAAATCCGTAATTTTTCGATTTGTATCCGACCAAATGTGCCGAATACACTTGGTCATATCCGACATCAAATGTCGGATACAAAGATTTGCTCGGCGAGATTCGCGCCGATTCGCCGACAAATTCGCGGCGGCATTTAATTTTCAAAATTATTATGTTTTGTATTCGATATAATATGCCGAATACAAAGGAAGTGCAGTGTATCCGACATAATATGCGGGATACAAAGGAAGTGTAGTGTATCCGACATTAAATGCCGGATACATTAAGTTTTCTATAAAAAAGGCAACAGCAGCCCCATTTCCGAGGTTGGCTTCTTTTCAGCTGCTTCCACCTTTTCCTCCCCCTTTGCCCTTGCTCCGAAAACCTCCTATTCAACCCCTCATTGCCTTCCAAGCCCCCCAAACACCACCTCTATACCCTTCTACCCCTTCTTGACCCATCCTTTCCCATCTTCACCTAAGGAAGGAGGGAACTTGCTGTTTGGGCTTGAAGGAGGAGGTTCCAGCCATTGGTCTTGCTGCCAAGAGGTGTCCATAAACCACAAGAAGGGTTTAAAACCCCAAGGTGAGCTTTGTCATGTGTTTTTATTTCACATATAAGAATATGAGTCAATTTCAAGTATGTTGGAGGGTTCTTGTCTTTCTTGATTGAAAAGTGTCTTTTAACATATCATCATGTGCCTCCCTCTCATTCCCTTCACCATGAAAAAGCTCCCATGGTAAGGGTAACACACGAATGAGGATAAAAGAGAGTGAGGATTCGTCTTTGCATGATTTTAAAATGCCATTATAGTTTTGTTTAGGGATGCCTTCTTTTATCTACCCGGGAGCATGTTCCCTTTTGTTTTTCACCAATCTATTGTATCCCTATGTAATACCCCCTTCTCTCCCTTTCTTATGGGTTTAATTTTTCCTTCAATGAGGTGCTGTTTTGGCATGTTTTAGTACGAGGGAGGTATATATGGTTGCCTGTGTAAGCATGATCCCTTCCCCCCTTTGGCCTAGCCACTGCCCTACACCCCTGTAGCATGTTCATTTTCTTTAGTGTATTGCTTTTCTGTAGACTCAAGCATGTCTTAGGCATTCGATTGATTGCATTTCGAGCTTGCTATTGGGTGGTTCATGTAATACCAGAACTGGGACACCCCGGTCCCTGTTCTATCTTCATTAGTGCTCCAAGTGGGAGGTGGCAGCTTTCCTTGCCCCTCCTTTCTCCCTTTGTTGTAAACAGTCCCTAAAAGAGACCGAAAGAGTGGTCTCCCACCTCTCTGAACCACTATGGGCCCACACAGGGGCCCACACGATTACCAGAACATCCTAGGAGACCCAAGAAACCAACCCCATTGGAAAAATCCAAAAAAATAGATTCTGTATGTTGATCCAGCAACTCAGGTCGGATCAACAGAGATCTGTTTGTAACCGGTGAGGAATGCCGGATACACTGTCCTGTGTGCGTAGCTGGCATCTCAGGCCAGCTACACTGCTAGATTAACTTTTTTGGCTATTTTGTGATATTGTGTTGATTTATTTGGTTTGTTTGATCATTCCGGATGAACCAGAAGGGTTTTCAGGTCACCCGGAAACCCAAGTTGGGCCATGGACTGACTCGGTTCAAATTGATTTCTAGTGGGCCTTCCAACGGGGCCCACCAAGCCCAACAAACTTGTTTTTGTTAAATCAAGATAATCAAAGTGATTGAGTGGGCCAAACCCATTGAGGCCCACCAAAGCCCATTTGGGAATCATGCTAGCTTGGACTTAGGCATGGTATGGCCGAGACCGCGGGTAGGGCCTGTCGGGCCCACTAAGCCCATTGAACCCAACCAAGGTTAGGGTTTCCAAACCCTAACTCAGGAAGCCTTGGGCTTTCAAGCCCAAGCCCAGGTAAAGGGCCCTAAGCCCAAAGCCTGGCCCATTTTGGCAAAGATTAATCAAAAATAAACTCAAAACAATTGGCAACCAGGACGAGGCCCACTCAGGGGCCCGCAAGTCAATCCAGACTCACTTTTGCATGGAACTAAGTTTAATATCCAAACTTGAACATCAAATAAAATCAATTCATTTGAACCAAGCCCAAAGGGCCTCTCAGGCTAGACCGAGGCCCACCAGGGGACAAGTGGGCTCAACCAAGCCCACCAATGAATCCGCGGGCCTTCCAACGAGGCCCGCCCAATCAGACTCATCTCATCTTTAACCAAAAAGATAAAATCAAGTAAAGGGACCCACACCGCTTTGGCGGTCCCACTAGACTTAGCCGAATTGAATGCTAGAATAGGAATCGGGTGAAACCAACTGAGTTAACTCAAAACCAGGAAACCATGGGACCCGTCTTTTGACGGGACGGACCGGGGTGTTTACGGACTTCCCCGGACCGTAACCGAGAACTTGCTTAGAATCTCAAAGCCGCAGACCAAGCCTTAATAGACAAGAACTTAGGCGCCCAGGTGTCTGCCTGCACCCCATCAGGCAGTGGCGACTCCAAACAAATCCCGAGGCACGTATCATTTTTCATGCGCCTCGTCGTGCAACCGAAATCAGGTGCGCATACACTTCTTTGGCCATCCTAATCTTTACATAATAATATTTCCCTTTGTTTATAATTAATATACTTAGTTTCAAAATTATTTTTTAAAATATAATAAAATTATTTTCTAGATAATTAAAAGAAAATTAACGCTTTTGTTTTCTAACTTCAACACCGGGCCTTCCTCTAGTTTTATTTTGAAATGATCCAACGCATCAACCATACATCATATGGAATGTAGGAATTTGAATTTGCATGTAGACTATTTACATCAGTCTTGATCGACATGTGTACTATGAGGATTGGGGTAAAAATTGTATAAGAAAGCACTTAGTTTGAGTTTTTTTATTGAGTATGATTAATTATTAATTATTTCAGAAACAATTACTTAATTGCCATCAATTCAATAAAGTATAACTAAATCTTAATTTTGCAACCAGTCTGACAGTGGTCTATCCCTGAGAATTGATTGATTACCCCATCTACGTTCGTTTTGATCACTCCCTCCACCGTTGATTGTGACCCAACGTGAGTCGGACAATGATCTTATCATCGCTAGCTCGGCTACTTAATTTAACACCCAAGAGCGGTTTGATAACACTCTTTACCGTGCGAACTAGTCTAACATCGAAAGCGACCAGTGCAGACAGCTCAATTTGGGGTAGAAAAGTAGTGTTAGAAAAGCAGGGTTAGAAAAGTAGACTTTCTAAGTCTCTCTCTCTCTCTCTTTTTTAATGAGAAACCAAAAAATTCATTACTTAAATATCATCGTACATAGAAAAGTAGGGTTAGAAAAGTAGACTTTCTAAGTCAAGTTGTTCAACTGTCAATGTTTCCTTTAAATTAAGTTGTTGATTGACTCAAGTTGTCATCATCTGAAGAAAGTAGCGTCCTTTAAATTATCAGAACCACACTAAACTACGTTTGGGATTGCTTAAATAAGTGCTTAAATCCTCATAAAGCTTATTAAAGCAATTTTTAAAGCTTAAAAAACGTTTGGTTATTTTAAATGGATAAGAACTTACTCATAAGGAATAGGGGAAACTACTCGTAAGTAGGTAGAAGCTTCTCCTTGACGCTTATGCAGAAAGCTAACGGTGTTTTTGTAATTTTTTTTCGTTTTCCCATTCAAGCCTAATCCCAATCTCATTGATATCTTTCTTCCAGACACGATTCCCTCTCTCAAGTGGTTTTTTCTTAATCTTTGTTTGATTCTACAATGTCCCAATTGACAACCTGAATCCAAGTCGACTACGAAGTTGAATCTAAGCGGACTCAACTATTACTGGCTTAAAAGGGAGATAAGAGGGGTGGTTTATTTCTTACCACTATTTTTGTCTCTACTTCACTATTATCGAAATTTTTTTTAGAAACATGATATTTGGTACTTCAAACTGTTGTCCTTTCAATACTAGTACTAGTGGAAACGAATGCGCAAATGCACGTCATGAGTTACAAGTGAATCAAAGGTAAGTGCTTGCCCCAGAATGATATTGTAAAGCAACATATTACAAGAGCATATTAATGTATAGGTTTTTATATTTGTAAAAATGAACAAATCAATAAAGTTTTTTAGCTTATGCAATTGCAAAATATACCTTCGCATTCTCCTTTTCTTCATTTTTACCTCGAAATATTTTATTTTATCTATACTATTATATAAAGGGAACTTGCAACATTCGAAATTCAATGCCCAAAAAGCACCTCAGATTTTTCTCAATTGACTTTTATATTATAGATAAGAAATTTTGCTAATGACGTCCTTATTTCAGTCTTTTATCCCAAAGAACCACGTTCTCCTAATTAGATATAACTATGGCCATTTTAAATTCTATTGGTTTCTTATATCAAAGGAAATTTATATATATTGGAATTATGTGGATAGATCATGATTATATAGAGATCAATCATCTTAGGATGAGATGATTATTTTTAAATTTTAACAAATAGATAATCACTTCTTTGGCCACCCTGATCTTTACATAATAAAATTTCCTTTTGTTTATAATTAATATACTTAGTTTCAAAATTATTTTTTAAAATATAGCAAAATTATTTTCTAGATAATTAAAAGAAAATTAACGCTTTGGTTTGCTAACTTCAACATTACGCCTTCCTCTAGTTTTACTTGCACAGCTGCGTAGAGAGAAGGTAGAGAGAGGGAATGGAGAGAGGAGAATTGGGGGACCAGTTACAAACTGACTGGGTTTTGAATGAAAATGCCGAGTTTAGACGGATAGAGCCTTGTATTATTGATACCTGAACAAAGCAGGGGATAGGCATTTTGGGGAAGTTGTGAATTGTTTTAAGCACGCTTCCCAAGGGCCCCTCGCATTAAATATAGTATAGATTTTGAAATGAACGCATCAACCATACATCAATTTACCAAAAAAAAAATCAACCATACATCATATCAAGTGTAGGAATTTGAATTTGGGTGTAGACTATTTACTTCAGTCTTGATCACATGTGTACCGTGAGGATTGGGTTCTGAAAAATATTTAAAAACAGTGAATGTTTAGTTTTGCAATTGTCATTGGAATTTTATAGTGAATTAGTTAGTTTGGTTGGAGTAAAAATTGTATCCGTAAGAAAGCACTTAGGTTGAATTTTTTTAATAGAAATATAACTAATTGTTAATTATTTTAGAAACAGTTACTTAATCGCCATTAAGTCAATAAAGAATAACTAAATCTTAATTTTGCAAGTAGTTGCTCCATCCCTGCGAATTGATTGATTACCCCACCTAGGTTCGTTTTGATCACTCCTTCCACCCTGCGAATTGATTGATTACCCCACCTAGGTTCGTTTTGATCACTCCTTGCACCGTTGATTGTGACCCAACATGAGTTGGACAACAATCTTATCATCACTAGCTCGGCTACTTGGTTTAACACCCAATAGCGGTTTGATCACTCTCTTTAAAGTGGGAATTAGCCTAACATCGAAAGCAACCGATGTAGCGAGCGCACTTGTTGCCCAAGTCGTGTGTAACGAAGAATGAAATCGTATGTAATTTTTGGCTGAATTGTTTCCTGCTATTGACGTGTGACGCTCTACATGGACCTTCCTACCATTGGTGTTTTTTCCATGTTTTATATAATGCCTTGGATTCGAGTTACGTAATGAAACCGTAACTTATCTCCAAAGAGCTTATATATCAGAGTAAAGAAAAATATGAATAAAGCAATAAAACACATAATCATAGTCAACTATGTTCCCAAACTCAATAAGAAATACCATAACTCAAATCTGAGCTCACCATATTCCAAGCATCTACCCTTCGATATCGTCCTCTCCAAGATCTGAAAACAAAACAAAACTGAATGAGATACGAATATCCCAGCAAGTAACACATGCATGCTCAAATACCTTTTTATTCAGTTTTAAAACTTGAATCATTTATAAAACATATAATAGTGACGATAACACAGATAATTTGAATAATCCAACAACAATCCATCAATCAATATGAGATAAACCTGAGTAATCCAGCATGTCAATCAAATCTTTAATATCAAATCAGAAAACAATAAGTCATAGTAGGACCATGAAATAAGACTGCCTTTAACTAGGGTAATATCAATGCCCACTATGCCACCTCCCGGCTTATGAACGAAGTCGAGTACACAATCATTGTTTTATTATGGGGAAAACCCAACCAGTACAACGAAGGGTTGGCATGTACTAACCAATCTGAATACACGATAAAATGAGGGAAAGCCACAGCCCACCAGTACAGAGAAGACCTTATCGAGTACAAGATGGAATGCGTGTGTGAACAAAGAATTACAACTAGAAAAGTACAATCCATTCCACTATCTAGCTCCTAAATGGATCCATATCGAGCTATGCCCACTAGACTCTAAAAAAACGAAATCAAGAACGATGTCAAGCAAGCACAACTCATCTCAATCACAATCCTCTCATCCCGAGTACATGGGGCATCTCTAAGTACACAGAGGTATCAACATCCCAAATACATGGGGCATCCCCAAGTACACAGTGGTATAGCATCTACCTAAGTACATGGGCATCTCAATCCATCTCTCCAAGTACATGGAGGAAATCAAATCCCAATCTCAGATATCATATAAATCTCAAATCTCTGGAAGTAGTTCACAATAGTTGAAAACAATGCAAGTTTTCTAATCAAAACCAAATCGAACCAAAGCAATACAAAATGGAGCCCAAAATCACTATTTTCTTAAATCTGACTAGAATGTTATTCTCAAGGATTATATACTTAAAACATGAATAAGTATGAGTGTGCGCGCGTCGGAAACGCGGCACCGGAAAGTTCGGAGTCGCCACCGCCTGATGGGGTGCAGGCAGACACCTGGGTGCCTAATCTTGTCTATTGGTCTTGTCTGCGGCTTGAGGTTCTGAGAAAGGTCTCGGTTGCAGTCTGGGGAAGTCCGTAGACATCCCAGACCACCCCGTCAGATGGCGGGTCTGGTGGGTTCCCTGGTTTGAGTCAACTTACTTTGGTCTCACCCAATTCCTAATCCGACATGCCATTTGGTTAAGTCTGGCAGGACCACCTGAGTGGTGTGGGTCCCTTTAATTGATTTTATCTTGCTTAATTTAGGTGATCTGAGTCTAACTGGGTGGGCCCCATTGGAAGGCCCACGGTGTCCTTGGTGGGCTTGACTAAGCCCACATGCCTCTAGTGGGCCTCCATCTAAGCCTGGGAGGCCCTTTGGGCTTAGGTTAATGAATCGACTTTACTTAGTTTCTTCAAGTTTGGAGACTTATGTGATTTCCATGCAACAAGTGGGTCTGTATTGGTTTGCGGGCCCTTGGGTGGGCCCCCATGGCGGTTGTCAAAATATTTTTAGATTATCTTGGTTTAGTTTGCCAAAGTGATTTGGACATTAGGGTTGGGGCCCATAGTCCAAATTTAGGCTTGAAAGCCCATGTTCTTGGAGTTTAGGGTTTTGAACCCTCACTTGGTTGATTAGTGGGCTTTGTCGGGCCCGATAGGTCCTAGCCTTGGGTCTCGGCCAAACCACGCATTTAAACACATCAATCCCACAAAGTAAGGTCGGTGGGCCACATTAGGTTTGGCCCGCCCGGTTCGACTAATTAATTTTGCTTACATTGCTTAATTGCATGCACAAGGGTTTGTTGGGCTTGGTGGGCCCCGTTGGAAGGCCCACAAATGTACCGAGTTAGACTGGTGATCCTTGTCCCAAGTTGGGTTTCCAGGTGACCCGGAAACCCTATTGGTTCACTTGGTTTGGTAAAAATTATCACAAAAATTCGGCAAGGATCAAAATTATACAAAAATGGCATTTTAGCCATGTAGCCGACATTACTTGTCGGCTACACACAAACCCTAGGTGATCCGACCTGAGTTGCCGAATCACCTCAAAATTGCCTTTTTCGGGCCTTTGCGATTGGGGTAGCTCTCGTGAGCTTCCTGGAGGTTTTTACAAGTCATGTGGGCCCATGAGAGGGCCCACATTGGTTCAGGTCCTGGGGTCGCTTCCACTTGAGGTTTCTCCACCAAGCAAAAAGGCATTGGGGTTGCTATCCCACATCCCTTCCCAGCAACATGCAGCAGTGGGATGGGGGTCTTGGTACCCCCATCCAGGTGTCTCTTCTTCACCGAACAAGGGACAAATAAAGACCCAACAGCAAGGCCTATCGGGTTATATTGCACTAACAAAAGCATGCATGGTTTAATAAAAAAGTTATGCATGAGGTGGGGGTAGGGTTAGACATGCTAATAGAGGGTCACTTCTATCAGGGACAGCTGCCATCCCTAGGGTCTGATGCATACTAAAATTCAGTGAACAATAAAGAGGTGAGGACATGCTCATGCACACCCAAATAGCAAAGAACCAAGGAACAAGGCATGCATCTCTATCTAGAAAAAGAAAACAGCAAGCATCAATAAAAGAAGAGAACATGGCTGTGGGTTAATGGGCTAGGCTTGAGGGAGCTTAGGCATTTGGGTCGGCAAACTTACCGGGGATAGCAATAGCATCTCGGTTTACCACTGTCCCCAGCAGCAACTTGAGTGAGTCATTGCTAGGGGGTTGTGGGGGTGAGGGCAGCATGTGAATGTACCACCAAATAAAAAAACAACCAAGTAAACCTGCTGCCCATGCACAGGGCAGCAAACCGAAACCACAAAAAGAAGGACTTAAGCATATAACCAAGGCCGGAAATGGCACGGCATGTCGCACAAATAAGCATGGAAAGTATACATACCAAGGAGAAGAAAGAAGAAGAAAAGAAAAAAAAAAACCTGATGCATGGGAGGGGAACAGCGGCTGTAAAGTGGGGTTTGGTCATACCAAATCATGAAAAATACGGGTGGGGTGAAAGGGGGTGTGGGAACATGATTGTGCATGGAAGCCATGACTTGTTGAGGGTTCGGCAGCAAGCAATTATGGGGTGATGGATCATGTTAATGGGATGCATGCATGTTGGGAAAACCTGATGGGGACAGCAACCTATATAGACCATTACAAGAGGGTGGGGGAGCATGTCTGTGAAGCAATTATCAAAACAGAAAAAAAAGAAAAGGGGGGGCAGCCATAACTCATAACAGCAAAACCATCTAGGGGCTTACATGCATAGGTGGGTGTGGGGAAACCTTTTGGGAACAGCTGTCATACCAGGTGGTAGATAGCACAACTGTCCTGGCTCGGATGCTGCACTAGGGAGAGGTTTTGAGATACCAAAGCATGCCAGTACAGCAAGCTCATTGGCGACTAAAAACCCCACTAAACATGTGCTGTCAGTAGCACTCCAAAGAACACATTATTGTGCAAAAAAATACAGCAAGATAGAATGGGGTGGGAGCATGGCCGTGGGGTTGCATATGCACACATACTCACAACATTAACATGGAGGTACCCTCACATATACTCATCCATCATGCCATCTCCGATATGTAAATAAAGAGAGAGTACCCCACTGGTAAGATGAAAAATCAGCAAGTGAAAACCATGGAGAGGAGAGAAAGATCATGAGAAAGGAGATGGGGGTTACATGGGGGTACATCAGACAGGTTTTATGAGGAACATGCTCCTCCTTCAAAGAGGGAGAGATCATCACCACACAAAGTAACAGTTGCAGCTGCTTCCCAGGGAGCTCCAGATCTTTTAAATCAAATATGAAGCCCTCTCTTCCTCACTTTTGGCTACTAGTGAGTTACCTCTCTACCTTAGAAGAGTAATATCCCATGGGGGACGTGAAGAGACAATAAAAATGGGAAGAAACTCACAAGCCATGCACAAATGGGATCCTACAGCAAGTATGAGAGCCTACATGCTCTAAACAGATAAATGCTCATATATGTTAAACACCACCATGCAAGATTACATACCTTGGGTTTACAGGCTGTTTTGGGGGTGTGCTTGTAAAACCCCAATTTTGAGTAGAAAAAAAAATATTAATAAAATATAAATATATAGACACATGGATTAATTAGTAGGTTTAATCAAAAATTTATTTAAAGCTGAAGATTTGTGGTCATTAGTTGGCAAAGAAAATAAGTAGAATGCTATTAAGTAATTAAGTGCAAACTTAAAAATTTTGTAGTGAATAGGAACTTAGCAAATAAATAATCCGGGTAACCTCAACTTTAATGAGGGGTAGATATGGAATCCCGGGGGTTAATTTAGTGCCGGGGATAAATTAGGTTAAACCTTGCGACTTCTATAAATAGATTGCTAATATAAAAATTTTCGGAGGTTTGGAGGTTGGGGAAAAGTCGCTGCCTGTAATTAGGGCGTTGGCCGAAAAGCTTGGATCTCTAAAGGAGTCCATCAAAAGGGTTGGAAGCTAGAAGAAGATCCTCAATACCTGTGAGTAGCATCGTTTTAACACTGGGTTTTCGTATTTTATTCGTGAGTTTATTCTGATGCATGAGGGATTTCTGGAAGAAGATCGTCCAAGTGTGAGTTTCTTTAGTACAAATGATGATAAATAAAAATGTGTTTAGATTAATTTCAAAAGTGGTTTAAATGTATTCTGGGGATATTAGGAGACTAGGAAAATTGTTACAGAGAGAAAAATTCCGGCCAGTCGTGTAGATCTGGAAATAACAGAGAGTCGAAATTCCAGGTTAGTATCCGTCGAGTTGGCGCTAACTGACGCCAACTGCAGGTAGTGGGCGCAAGGACTTGATTTCTATCCGCCGAGCTCGTGCCTAGCTCGCGCAGACTAAATTTCATATCTGCTCATTTCGTGCGAAGTTCACGCTTATCTCGCACCCACTCAATTTAAGTAAGCGCATACTAATTTTTTAACTAGCAACCTATCCGCCGACCTCGCGCCTAGCGCTGGAGGTCAGCGCATGGTCCTAAAATTTGCCGAAGTAGAGTTTTGTCCCAATTAAGCTGGCTTTGATGATTCTGAGGGTTCGAGCACTTGACTAATGATTTGTTTAGGACTTTAGAAACATTATTCTCTATTAAATTTTCCTTGAGAATGTAAGTGGAAATTCTGGAAATTTTTAGAAGCATCCAAGATTATTTCGAAAGGGCTAATGATAGATGATCTCATTGTACCTAACGCTAGGAGTCCCTGACTTAGGTTCCTGTTATTATATACTGTACTTGAATGCGAATTTATTTCATCTGATTTTTACTTGATTACAAGTTTCTGAAATGTATTGTAAAGAATTCTTTTGGTGTGAGTAAAGGGTTTTATTACAAATGAACATGTGTTGTGAATTGTGAGTAACTGCTGGAGATACATAAGGTACTGTTCTGGTCCAGAGGGACATGTGGTGAGCTGTGTTGAGTTATAAATGATGTTGCATGTATTGTTTTATTGTGATGTCGGAATTGAGATTATACGATGGTTTACTATTTTGGTTTAGCTTCTCCTGGATCCAGAGTCTAAGCTTAGTAATGTGATGCCTTTGTTTTATTGGGGTAACGGCATGGCCATAGAGTGTTGCCACGACCGGTGTAGAGCAGCCAGAAACCCTGAGTAGGCCTGGTTGTCAATGTCGAAACCCTGAGTAGGCCGGCATTGGATGACGAAACCCTGAATAGGCCGTCATTTCAGAGTATCCGAAACCCTGAGTAGGCCGGAACTGTGTACATGGAGGTGTGGAGGTCGCTCTAGTGTGTTAATTAACCAATCAAATAATTACATGACATTGACCATTGTGGGATTTTTGTTTATCTAGTTTTAGATATATTATTGGATTATAGTAGAATTTGGTTTTTCTCGGAGCGTGGATATAATGATATTGTTTCTTTGAAACCAATTGGAATTTTGTTGACAAAGGTATTCCGATTTTAAATATGTACGGATTTTCATTATCTATATCCTTGTGTCAAATAAATTACTAGGGGTTTTCGTCAGTTGTAAAACCCCGAATTTCCACCTAATAAATAAATAAATAAAAGAAAATATGAGTTAAGTGAAGATTTAGAGGTAAGTAATTCAAATCAGGGTTGCAACTCAGTCCGAGTAAACCTGAAACCAACCCGAACCAAACCGATTTCGGTTCGGTTCGGTTTTGGTCCATAAAATATTAACCCGAAATAAATCGGTTCGGTTTTGGGTTAGATGTTCTATTAAACCGAACTGAACCGAATTTTTATATATAATATTAAAATTTAAAAGTTTATCCTTAAAATTTTACAGAATTATAAACCCACCCCTCTTAACTTAAAAGTCCCTCCTAACTTAAAAGTCTTAAGTCGATCCAAACCCTTCATTCAAAACGAAACCTTCAAAACCCTTCGATCAAAACCCACCCCTCGTAACTTAAAAGTCCCTCCTAACTTAAAAGTCTTAAGTCGATCCAAACCCTTCATTCAAAACGAAACCTTCAAAACCCTTCGATCAAAACGAAACCCTTCGTTCAAAGTTCAAACCCTTCGTTCAAAACAAACGAAACCCTTCGTTCAAACCCTTCATCCAAAACGAAACCCTTCATTCAAAACCCCCCAACTGAAGTTGGTGATGGATTTGCTCTGGCTCAAGCGCCCGGAGCCGCACCTCATGTGGCATCGACGCAGCCTCCGCCGGTGTCTTCTCCCCCATCGCAGACGCCATCTCCAACGCCTTCCCCCCATCGCAGACGCTTCTCCCCCATCACAGATGCCATCTCCAATGGCTTCTCCCCCATCGCAGACGCCTTCTCCCTATGGAATCAGCAGTCTTCGGGGTCTCCGTCAGTCAAAGAACTTGAAGCTTCAGAAGTTCGAGAAACATCGTCCAGAGCTTCGGCGATCGGAAACAAAAAAATGCTTGAAGGCTTCTAGTCCCGACGGAAATCTTGAAGAGATGTCGTAGTCACACCCGAAGGATGGTTTGAGTGACGAGGAGTTTCGGTGCAAGATAGAGTCGTTCATCAAGGAGCAGCAGAGGCTTCAAAGGGAAGAAAAGTGAATTCCAAATGGGAAAGCAGGCAAACAGAAGAGTGAAAACGTAAGAAATAAGAATTTCTTTAGCATTCAGAATCAGAAGGGAAAAATCCTACTTGGTTTTCTTGTCTGATCTTTCTGTTTAGGTTTAATCTCATTGATAGCGAGAGAGTAAGAGAGGTAGAGGCAGAGGAGGTTGCTTGAAGTAGAACTCGTTCTTCCTCAAAAAATTAGTTTACTCGGTTCGGTTCGGTTTTCGGTTTTAGGCTTTCGGTTTACAATTCGGTTTGGTTCGGTTTTAGGTTAAATACATGTAATTTCGGTTTGGTCTTGGATTGACATCAACCTGGACCAAACCAAACCGAGTTGCACCCCAAATTCAAATAGGTCATAAATTGTAAATAAAGAAAGAATTTTAATGAAATTAACCGAAAAGAGTAAAAAGGGTATTTTGGTAATTTTCAGAAAAAGGTAATTAGTAAATAGATCATCAAATAATAATTAGAATTATAAAATAGAAGAAAACAAATTATTTTGACAAGTTAGAAATTAAAAGAAATTAATAAAAGCCTAAAAGTGGGAAAAAGGGTAATTAGGAGATTTCACGTCTTAATTTGGAGAAAATAAGGTCTTAGGTGATAATAATGTTTAATTAAATATTTTGCACGAAAATAGGTTATAAATAGGAGTTTAGATAATAAGAAACTTAATTAGTATTGTTTAAGTAGAAAAATAGAAGGTGGAGAAAAAGTAGGAATTAAATTAGAAGGTGTTAGACATTAATTAGACCATGGTTGGATTAGCCCAAATTAAATTAGCCAATTAGGGTTGGTTTAGGATTTCTAAAGCCTAATATAAATAGGAGACTAAGGTTAGACAAGAGGGAATTTTCGTGGGTTTATTATTGAGAGAAAAGAGAGAGAGAAAGGAAGAAGGTGGCTAATGGAGATGTCTGACCAGCCATCATCAAAACATGATCGAGAAAGATCCGTACGGTGGATCGAGAAAGATCCGTACGGTGGATTGCCTTCAAATTTGGAGGTTTTGTTCTTCACTGATGGAACTACATTGTGTACGGTGCAGATTTGAATTGGGAGAGTCTAGCTTGGTGCGTTTGGGAGCAAAAGTAAGGTCCAGAATTAGAAGTTTCAATGGAAGAAGGATTTAGCGTATAAGGCAAGTAGTAACCTTGGAAAACGTGAGGAACTGCATGATTTCGTTTTCTGTGATTTAATATTGATTGAACGGATTAGTCGGAACAGTATTTACATGGAATCAAATTGGTTATATGTTAGTGATTGGTATTCTTGAAGGATTTGTTGAAATAAAGAAGAAAACTTGGTTTAATCATGAAATTAATTATAGGATGGTATTTAATTAAGAAGAATTAATCTAAAAGGCTTTAGGAATGTTTTAGAATGTTATTAGATTAATTTAGACCAAAGAAACATATGGCAAAGGCATAAAAATCCGAACTTTAAAAATCTGGAAAATTCTGTTTAATTTTGCACAAGCGCCTAGGATCGCCCAGCCCTGTAGAGGTCAGCGCTCTAAGTAAAATTAGCAGATTTTGGGGATTCGGTAATTTGAATAAATTTACAATGATTTTTTTGATTAGTTGAGCATGTTAGCATCTTTATAAGGACCTAATTAAGGTATAAAAATTATAAAATTTAAATTGGAAAGATTAACCAATAAATTGAAGGTTTCAATGAAAGGTTTGTCTATAAAAGGGGCAAAGGGTATGGAAATTGCTAGAAATAATACTAATGGTATTTATAGCTTATAAACATCTTCTAAACTTTATTTTAGGTCTGTAGAACATGCTGGAGAAATAAAATACAGAAAATTCAAATAGAAACTAGCTTAGGTGCTAAGGTAGGAAATTGGATTCTAATAAAAGGGATTAATAAGGAAAACTCTAAGTAAGATTTGATTTACTTTATTTGAGCTTCTAATAGGAATATTGGCTATTGTACTTGCATAAACTCTGAGTTTTATCGAATTTATGAAGCATGAGTTTTATTTTGAAGAATTGCATATGTTATCCTGAAAAAGCATATAATTGGATTTGTAATGATTGAATCATGATTTCCACATGGAATGGAATACTTGGGTATGGTTTGGTATGTAGTATGATGCTGTTCACTTTAATTTTACGGTTGGGTGATACGGCTTCTGTGGTAAAGTTTGATACTATCTTTTACGGCAGAGATGGGTAATCCTCTATGTAGAGATGTGTAATCCTTTATGGGTAAAAGTGTGTATGCCTCCTACATTAGCGTGTCCTCTTGTATGTGGTTTTATCGTGGTTTGTGTCAGTGGGCTTAGCTGTATATGGATCCATAGTTTTGGCTGGTTAGCTAAGTGGTATTTGGTTTGGGTTGAGTTACTCCTATATGCGAGCGCGCTTCCCTAGCAAGTTAGTTTGCTCTGGGAAGGTCCTATGTCTGGAGGGACACCCCGGTGAGCCACTGGTGATTCTCTATACATGTGGATAAGTGACCACACTCCATGTATTGATTTTGGTGCTGCATGCTGGTGGTACATCCAACTCTGCGGAGTTCGTGCGCAATAATTCGATGACTACGGCTCTTGTCTAAGCTGCGCTGCATGGGGCTTGAGTATCATTAAGTAGCACTGCCCCTAATCCGCACGGTGGTATAGCAGTTAGTTGAGTGTCATCTCAATTACTTATCATCTTTGTGAGTCCTGCAATGGCACGTGTTTTATCGCTTTTGTCGGTTTTACCCCGTTAACATCAAGTTATTGGTATTTATACATGATCATCTGTTTTATCGCTTTATTTGGAATTGCCATGGATAACTTGGATTTCTCGTCTTATCGTTGATTAATCGAATACCTCGTGACTATTTGCTTACATTGGACTGTTTCAAATTGCATGCACCTCCTACTTGTTGAGATGTAAATCTCACTCCGTTTTCCCCTATTTTTTTCAGGTTGCTTGGAGAGATCGCGAAGATGGGGTTTTAGTTTGATGGGTAGAATTGTAATTGATACTAATGTCACATGTTGATTAAATAAACCTTATTGTAAACTGAATGGATATTATTGAATAAAGAATTGTTTTTATTGGTCACCATAACTCTGATATATTTAGTTATAGTTTTAAAATTATTGTGAATCTTGGTTTGTATCTGACCCCAGCTTCGTGGTAACACCTCGAGTTTGGTTGTTGAACTGGACTTGGGTTGTTACAGTAGCGAACCGGGTTCGGGTTGGGTGCCGGTTTGCACTGACTCGGGTTCGGGGCGTTACGTCGGTTCCATCGAGTTATTGCCTGCTTACTCGTGTGATTATTCGACTCATAATTTACAACTGGTAAATTGTATTTGTGCATGCATGTGCTGCTCGCTGAGATATTCGTATCTCATTCTGTTGTTTCTGTTTTGTTTTTCAAATACGTATGGAGAGCCGATACTTGCGGGTTGTTTATTGGGCCATGTGAGTTATTACTTTGGGGTTATTGTAGCGCACTCTGTTTCGTAGTAATATTGAATTCATGTTTTCTTTACTCTGGTAGTGCGATCCTGCTATTAATAATAACCTCTGGAGACGAGTTACGGGTTTTCCTTGTGACTCGGATCTGGGGCGTTACAGTGCTTGACCTCCACTTGGACATAGTCAAGAGCTGGAGCAGCACTTTGAGCACCACCAGCAGCACTTAGTCACCTTGGTCTTTGGTAGGAAGGTTGAGAAGAAGGAAAATGCAAGAGGTTTTTATGCTCTTGAGGTGGGGTGGGGTTGGAAAGCTTCCTTGGGGGTTGTAGACACCTCCTTGGAGCTTGTACAAGTGCTGGAGTCTTCTTCTCCAGCAACCACAGCAACCAATCACCTTGGGTTAGGATAGATGAGTGAAGAAGAAGGAGAGAAGTGAGAGTGAGGATGCAAGGTGGGATGTTTTGGGGGGCTAGAGAGACAAGGGAGCTGGAGAAAGGAGGTCTTTTTGTGAGGGAAGTGAGTGGAAAAAGGTATGAGGCCAGCAACCCACGGCCATGTGGTTGCTGGCCTCTTTTATAAGAAAACATAATGTATTCGGCCTTGAAGGCCGGATACACTATGTCCTATGTGTATCCGGCCTCCAAGGCCGGATACACTAAGGGTTATTTGTATCCGGCATTAGATGCCGGATACAAAACACAATTATTAGCAAAATTAATGCCGCCGCAAAATTGTCGATGAATCGGCGCGAATCTCACTATCGTATCTCTTTGTATCCGATGAATAGTGTCGGATATACACAGAGGTATGTGTATCTGACATATTTGGTGGGATACAAATAAAAAAATTACGGATTTGCCCCTCGACTTGACCGATTCGACCAATTCAACACTTTTGGATATCTACAGATTGCCCCCAGCGAATTTTGGTTTGGTCCCTGAGATATTTGACAATTTTTGGATATTCGAGATTTAGTCCCTAAGATATTTTGCTGAGTTTGTCGCCACGTGTGCAGTTTATGCGCCACATGTGCAGTTTCTGGTTTTGCTGTTTGGAAACTTCAACAGCTCATATCTCCTTCATCCAGACTCCGATTTGAGCAAACTCAGTTGCGTTAGAACCGTATCGGAGCCCTATATCCAATGACATAGGGCTAAGCACCTGGCACGGGTTTTGGCAAAAAGTCAACTTTCGACTCCCCTCAAGTTTGACCGGCCTGCAGAACCTTCATCCGGACTCCGATTCCAGCAAACTCAGTTGCGTTGGACTCGTGTCAGGATTCTATATCCATTGAGATAAAGCAAGGTGGCCAATTTTCACTTGATCAAAAAGCCAATTTTCACCCCTTATGGTTTGACTTTTTAGCCGGGTTTTGCATTTCCGGCTCCTCCGGGAGCGCAAAAATGAGGTGCTTACAATGAGGATTACATGAGTAAAAATCTTTAGAATCATTATAAGTTAGTGTGAAACCATCAAATCCACTTTTAACCATAAAATAAGCCAATTTGGTGGAAATAGATGGCCAAATATTTGGTATAAGCTCATATTTATAATTAGCCTTTGGAAACACCTTAAGAAAGGTCTCAGAAAGATGTTTCAACTGGTGGAATCAAAATAAACTCATTCTATAATGATTTGGAATTAGAAGTCTCTCAAATACCTAGTTTAGTAAAATGTGCACAAACTCTTTATTAAATTGAATTTTGAGATAATTTCTATGTAAACACATTCTAAATACCTAAATCTCATTTGTACATAGGTTGGATTTGATTAAAAACCAATCCATATTTAAAATCACCTCAAATTCCTCAAAATAGGGTTTTCTATGCTTGGGCGCCCGACTGGGCGCTAGAGCGTCCATGGAGACGTTGAAGAGATTCAAATCTGGAAAGTAGACGCCTGGCATAGCGCTCGAGCATCCTGTTGGGTGCTCAACTTGTCTAGAAAATTTAACTTTTGGGTTCTGAGATTTTAAAAAAAACATAGGCTGGGCGCCTGGGATCGTGCTTGAGTTCAATTGCAAGCGCTAGGCCAAATTTTAGGTCGCGAACAGAATTGTAATTTCTCTGATTTTTCAATATTTAAACTACCAATACATGTTTTAATCACTCTAAAATCATACAAATTAAACATCTTGTAAATCATTAATAGAAACTTTCTAATTAATTCAATAACAATTTAACATGATTTTTAGATCATATTTATATTTTCTCTTCAAATAGCTCTAAAACTACTAAAACCTGATTTCAACCATTCAATCTCAAATCACTATCATCAAATCCGAGAATTCCAGCATAATATTATTTATAAAGGTGCTACTTACTTGATCAAACACAGATCCAACTCCTGCAAGCTCTAGATCTACAGATCTGAAATTGCATTGACAATCCTCCTTCCAATTCTTTGAAATGTATCAAAACTCCATTCAATGAGCATAATTTGAACTGACCAGCACTACAAAACTGCAAAGAATTAGCGTCGGTGTTTTAGCGGCGGTATCAAAATACCGCCGCTAATACCCACATTAACGGCGGTAATAGCGTTTGTGCCGCTGAAACAGCATGATTAGAGGCGGTAAGATTTTACCGCCGTTAAAATAAAGTATAGCGGCGGTATATTACCGCCGCTAATAAATGATACTAAATTACGGCGGTATATTGCCGCCGTTGAATCAATAGCAGCGGTAAAATGTAACCGCCGCTATAGAATCACGCGTATATTCACCGCCGTTAACATATGTTATATTGCGGCAGTAAGAGCTTACCGCCGCTAATCTGTTATGTAAACCCCGATCGATTTCACCTTTCCCTTGCCTGCGCGATCCCCATTTTCTCAACCTCATCTTTCCCTGCGCGATCCCCATTTTCTCCTGTCGCTTTCCTACAATCCCACTTTCGGTTTCCTTCCATCCCCACTTTCTCCACTTTCGGTTTCCTTCCATCCCCACTTTCTCAACTTTCTCCACTTTCGCCACTTTCACCGTTTTGGATTCCTTTAGATAGGGTTCGATTTCGACTTCTTCAGATTTCGATCGAATCACTGCAACGCACGTTTCATTCCTTATCATCGCGCGTTCGTATAAATCCGCCTCAAGCACGATCAACACGAGCAGAACCCTAGCTTGGTTCTTCCCTTTCTTCTTCTGTTTGCAGCTGTTTCCGTTCTGTCACCGGTGACCCTTGGCGCCGTCGATCAAACACGTTTTAATGAGGTTTGTGTGTTTTGTTGGAGCACTTCCATGTTTTTTTTTTGTTGTTGTTGTGAATAAATTCTATGTTATGTTTGATCGAATGTTATGTTTGATCGAGTGCACTTCCATGTTTTTTTTTTGGTTGTTGTTGTGAATAAATTCTATGTTATGTTTGATCGAATGTTATGTTTGATTGAGTGCACTTCCATGTTTTTTTTTTGGTTGTTGTTGTGAATAAATTCTATGTTATGTTTGATCGAGTGCTGTTCCACGAAGGTGTAATATGCTGATGATGAATCTTGCCCCTCTTGCGAGCTAGCGAAACTGGAACTTCAAGTGTATATTATTATAACTTGCTTTCCATTCCTTGTATATTGGCATGCTATTTTTCTTCCACAATATGATATAAGAAGTCAAGTTCTTGTGGCTTGGATTTGCCAATAATATCTCTATCTCACAAACAGTACTAAATCATCTTAGATATCATATGAAATGATGTCCTATAAGGTATTTTATGGTTTAGTCTACACATGCATGAACTTGTCCTATGCTCTCCAGTACTCCATACTAAATTCTTTCTTTGATTATTTATTTTCTTGACTCTCATATAACATAAAAACACTAATCTGGCTTTCCAGTGCTGTTCCCTGATTCATCAGTGTTTTCTTTTAATGGATGCACATGGGTTTGCTTCAAATTAGATAACCCAATGGCATTTGAGTTAGATAGGAGATTAGGAACAAGTAGACACATTATTTTGAACCAGTTCAAGCAATCAACAACAGAAAAACATGAAGGAGAGAAGAACAGATTATAAAGTGATGATAATTAGAATTGAAAATGTTCTGTGGTTGGGAAAAATATTCCCTAGAGGGGAACCAAAATTGTAAATGTTCTGATTCCTGCTTCCTAAGTAGACCTTGTTTCAGTTCAGTATAAATTCTCTAATCTTCCATTAATTTAATCTTTCTGTTGATGATGCATTTGGGTGTACTTTTATTGCTTAATTGGAAAAGTGGGAATAATTGAGGAGGATAGGAATGGGATGCCCCCTGAACAAGTGCTTCCACCAAGAAAGAAAATCAACCAGTTAAAATAAATAATGCCCTCACAAGGAAAAGTGGTACATAATCTCCATCAATTTGGACCCAGTTTCTGTTTAAATACTCTGACTGAGGCACACTGGTGACCGTCATGATGAACTAGACAGGAATTATCTCAAGCAAGGAAGACATGGACCCCATAATACTTCATTCTAGATAACATATATCCTCAGCATCGAAACCTTAGCAGCACAAACCTTGAAAACTCAAATAGGAAAAGCTAGACATATATCCGATGTGACCAGAACAATCATTAGAGACAACTATATATGTTCTTTACCTCATGCAGTATCCCTTTAAAAATTAGAAGGAATTTCTCAAACTAACAAGCAACATATAAGATATTGTGAGTTTTGAATTGGAAAGAAAAAGAACATGGTTCTTCTCATCAATACTGTCAAATCAGCTTGGGGATTATGTATAAAGCACTTGGTCCTCAAAAATCAAAGTTGAGTAAATAGTTCAGAACCCCCTGTCTGAGTGATGCATGTATATGAAACATTGGCCACAAAAAACAAGGTTCTTGGGTCACAAGAACACCAAGATAATTGCAAAGTAGAGAAACTTTTAAGGATTGAAGACACAACCAGCACTGCACCACACTACCAGGGATCTAAGAGGAAGAAGAATGCTAGCTAAAGCAACCCAAAATAAGAAGAAGATTAATATTAAAGCAACCAGAACACAACCACCTCCACATCCACCACCAAGGCTGCAGTAGGTTGAAATTATGGAGTTTTTTTTTTCCTTTTATTTTCTTCTAGGGTTGTTGGGGAATGCTCCAAAAGGCATCAGTTGTTTCTGAATTATCAAAATAGTATTATGTCCAAATCACTTGCCTTATTTTGTTCATTTTAAGGGTAAGCCATACCCGTTAAGGGAGTAATATGGCTATTGTTTGTCTGTGATAGCACATCTCATGTTTTGAAGTGAGAGGTATGATGAGGAATATGCTAAATGTTAATTTTGTGGTCATTAATGGATTGGAATCCACCACATAGGATGCTTTTACATGTAATCAAATTCTCTCAATGCTTCTATGAAAGAAGCTGTAATTGCGTGTTGTTGGTTCCTCTATCATGGTGCAACTTTGCCTCATGTTTTGTGCTTGAGAGGAAAATTTTTGTATCAAGTTCAAGTGCACATTTATTCCTGACCACAGGCATTCAGTCTAGATGGTTATCTCTTAATTTTATTTGGTTTTCCATTCCATCTGTAACTTTCAATTTCTTATTGCTTTTACATTTTAGTGCAGTATCCAGTTTGTTATCTTTCTATTGACTTGATAACTCATGGTGGTGCAGAAATAAATTTAATTGTATTTATCTATATTGTTTGTCTGTTAGGAGATGTAGGATTTATTTAGTTCTTAAATTATATTGAAATTTGATGTTATTGGAGTACTTGGAAGATCCTTTTGCACCAGTTAAGTCTCATTGAGGATTTTTCATGATATACAAATATATATTTTTTATTATTCTAATTATTGATAAACCATAGTGGTGTATTTTGTTTATATCTACAAAAATTATGAACATTTTTTGGCTTATACAACATTGAAGGACCTGATCCTAATTTATTTGGGAGTTAATAATTTGGCAAAAAAAATTTACGTTTTCAAGAATTGGTTCAGAATTTTCTGAAATCCTGCTTTTGGGAATCCTAAAGTGATACTTAGGTATTTTGTAAGAACTTATTTTTATGGATTTGATGATGATGTTTATTTTCTTCCTCTCCTTTTCAGTCATGGATTAGGGTTTGTGGAATATAGAAGTACCAGTTGCTGGCTTGTCAAGTTAATATGGTATAACTATTGAGGCATGCTTACGTTAGAGGATGTCAGTCAATCATTCTGTTCTTTTCTGGTTGAGAAATTGCCAAGAGAGAAAATATTTTGATATGTATTATAACTCTTGAAAAATAGTTATGTAATTTTATATGGCCTGTTTGACCTTTTAGTGTGGCGTTGAAATCTTGACTAATGCTTATACTAGATGTCTAGCATGTTTAGGTGCGAAAGGTACACAACCTTCTTGGTAAAGAGCGTAATGCATGGTATGCTATGGAGCTGATGGGGTTGAGACACCATCCATGTGTCCTGTACTGGATGGCTTGGTTGACCATGTTAGCCATCCGGTGGTAATGAGCCAGTTAACACTCAGCCAAGTTGTGTAGGTGAACTTTCCTTGGACTTGGATCGAAAGAAACCCAGGAGGATGTGCAATGAGTGCTCAAAAACCTTCATTTTATGGGAAATTGGAAATAGGATTTGAATCATAGATGGAAGGCTAAATTAGTCCGGCAACTTATGTTTCTGTGCAATGTCTTTTGTTGGGCTCCTTTTAAGTTAGACTGATTTAGTTGACAAAAGTTTTTCTTTTTTTTTGTTCTTTGAGAGATAGTGAAAATATATGTTAAAGTAAAGGAAAAAAAGGGTATAGGAGAGACATGATATCACTTAAAAGAATCATGAAAAGTGCACCCAAAAATCAGGGAACAGAAAAAGTAAACCCAACAATATTTGACAATAGTTTAGCGTTGATTTCAGTCATTGAATCTGTGTGGTGGGGTGCCATTCTCTCACAATTCTGTGCTTTGGCAGATTGAGCATGGAATCCACATCAGTATGTGGATCCTTTACTGATAACATGCATTTGATATTTTAGTGGTGTTCTCATGTTCCCTTAACCAAAATCTTTGTTATTTCTAGAAGTAGTATCCTGTTTATTATTTATTTTTTCTTTTCACTCTCAATCCAAGTGCCTGTATTTCTCTCCCCACCTATCTCTCTCTTCCCCTGCAGGGCTTGCTTTTTATCCCACATACTTCAACTTACTCAATCTCACATGTTTTCTGGTCAGTTGGCCCTTACCCAATCTTCACCTTGCTCATCCTTCACTCTACTCATCATTGTTCATGAGTGGGCAATTATCTTATTGATATTTGTAATATGGTATAACAGAAATATACAAATGCTGTATTCATAAAATACAATGTGTTAGCTTATTTGTGCTACAAAATACAAATGCTCTAGAGTTACTCTTGCTCTGAGGATTGTGTGGTTTTTTGCTGACTTTTAGGTTCTTTCTCTTGCTTGTGGCTCTACTTTACTTTGTGACTCTTGCCATTGCAAGTGGGCAATATCATACAGGACCTTTTCTTGCTCATTAAACTGAGGATTTGAATGGCTAACTGAGCTGTTCTACAGTTTCTGCTGTGTTTCTCCAATTTCTGAAGTATCTATGCTGAAACAGTTCACAAAATCTTTGAAAAAAGAAGGCTTGAAATGCTTCAGTTGATTGGTAATCATGTTTCTTTTGTGAATTCATCCTATTGTCTTCTCCAAGATGTCAGTATCGTAGATAAGAATGCCGAGCACTGAAAAATGGCTTAAACATTTATTTTCTTGTTAAAGATGTGTACAAGCATATTTTTGACATGAATTTTGAAGGATAAACCCAGAGCTTATAGTATGTAGGGGATCTTTATGTTAAACTTGTTATTATCCTCTTGCTTTTGGGTTTATATAGGTGAAGCACCTTAAAGGGTTTCTATTGATCTTATTATAAGATGAAATCAATTTTCGTCTTCTGATTTTACGGAGCTTTTGACAAGAAATGCCACCTATCGCACCATTTAGCATATTTAGGGGGTTGTTCCATTCATATGTTCACAACATTGGCTGGAAATTATTGTGTGGCTGATGCTATCTCAATTTTCAAATGCTGATTTTCTTTGGGAGCACTCTCACAGGTCTTCTTTCATCTTCATTATTGATTTTATTCTTCTTCTAGATTTGAAGCTCCATAATTAGTTAAAGCTACTCACCTTGAGAAAACTAGATGGTTGTTCATCAGCTTGGCCATGGCACATGATTTTACCTCCTCTTTTTTACTCTTTCCAGAACCTATGATTGTCGTGAATCCTGATATGCATTTTCACTAATCTACAATTCACTCTCAAGGTGGGGCATAAAAGGAGCCTTTGCCCTACCAATGTGGCATATTATGAGCGTTTAGTGGTGAAGGCTTGTCCCAGTGCATATTTCTGTATAAAAGGAGAGAGATATTAGTTGTCTGTCTTGTTGGAGCTGATTGAAGTGGATGAGTCAACCTCTTGGATCTCCACTGCTGATTATGAAGCTCCAGATGGATATTGGCATTAGGTCTTGTATATGATGGGCTTTTATTTGTATTAGAGTAGAGTTCTTGTGCGTTTAACTGGGGACAAGAAAAATGCAATCTTAGTTTACATTGTTACTTCCATCTAGAAGATAGATAAAAGATGGAGTTCAAGATGGATTAAAATCATTAAATAGGGACATAAGAAAATTGGATATTGGATGGCCATAGTGGAGAAGAATCCAGGCTGAAAGAGGAAGAAGTGGGTGGCTGGGGGAAGTGGTAAGTGATGTGAAATTATGAAGTGGTAAGTGGTAACCCAAAATAAGAAGAAGATTAATATTAAAGCAACCAGAACACAACCACCTCCACATCCACCACCAAGGCTGCAGTAGGTTGAACACCAATAAGAAGTCTAAGCTGATGAACCAATTATACAGTTGTCTTCTGAACTCTACTGAGGATGATTTGTGAGATCTCTAACTTCAGTTGTCGAATAACTGAAGTAGAGAAGAGATGGTGGGATGTTGTTGGCAAAAAGAAAGTGAAAAGGGTGTGAGCCATGGGGGTTATGGGAAGGAGTTTCAGTTCAGAGAACCTGCATGATCTGTGGTTTGAACAGCTGCCCCTCTCAAACAGTTCTGATTTACTTACCTGTCGGTTCTTTCTCTTCCTCTTGACTTCTCTGGCACCAACTAAAGAAAAGGGAGGATTAACGCCCGCGCGTTCCCTGTCCTCGTTGTTGCCTTTTTATGGAATTGTTCGTTGCCTCGAAAAGGAGCTCGTTCAGAGCAGTGCACGTGTAACCCAGTACCCAATATTCATGAAAAATAACGCCCCACTGATAGAAGGGCTTTCCAGATTGAAGCTTTTATAGTCCAAATATCTACTTAATTAGATAATATAACCATCATTTGATCTTTAACATATAATAGATTGTATTTGACCATACCTATCAATCCATCCGAACAACCCATATATTTTATTATGGTGTGTTGGTATGGATTTGGATTGCCATAAGGGAGAATTTTTAAAGGCAATTGTAACTTTTTTTAATAGAATAAATTGGTTAGGTATCATTCACCACAAAGGAAAGCAATTTATTTATTATTTAACTTCATGGGCTTGGCTTATCTTGACCAAGCTCCCTGTGAAGAAAGCCAAGCTTCTCTTTGACATCACATTTAAACTGCAGTTTGGTTCTTCCTCTCTATTTAGCTGCCTTGAGAGCTTCATTTAGGGCCTTGGTTTCTACTTTCTTCTTGTTGAGCTTTGGCTGCTGTTTCATTGTTAACACAAGTGGCCTAATGCATAAATTTTATTTCTTATCTGTATATTCTCCAATAGGAATTACTTCCACCCCTCTGAATTCAGGAACCCACTTCTTATTGCCAGATAATCTGAGCAGTGTTGCACTGAGAAAAATAACGGACCTGTCTTTCTCCAGTTCCTGAGCATATCCATCTTGCTGTGTCAAATCTTGAGATTCTGCTGGCATTACCTCCTGCGTGCACGTCAACAGGAAGTCCATGAAGATTTGGACTTCAGCTGGCCCTTTGGGTTCCTGATCTCACACAAGTTTCTATAACCCCTACTAATTGCAGCACTTGGGAGGGCTGCCTATATATAGGCTAATCTCACTAGAAAAATTAGTTCTGAGAATTTATAGTTATCTTTAAAAAGGAGTGTATTGTTTGTAAGCTAGTTGTAGTTGAGAGGTCGGTGACCTGGGTTTGGTCATATTTGGACTTGATGTCACAGTCTTTGTGCTAGCTGCTGCTAATATTTTCCACCATAGTTTCCAATGACCACATAGGCTAGTTTAACAAAATATAAAAGTTCAGCAGGAGTTGATAAATGAAGCAGGGATGAGCTGTTCCCAAGAAGCTAACTATTGATCTCCTTGTATTAGCAAGGTTACTAGAAGCCTCCCTGTGGACTTGCCATCTCTAGCATTGACTTTGATGGTTTGACTCAAGAAAGAACTCCTGGCTGGTTTTCTCCTCAGAGTAGCGCATTTTTTTAGTGCCCAAAGAACTCTTATATATACTGGACTGGTACGTTAAGATGTAATTGATTGCAATGTTCAAAACTTTATGTGAATCCATTAACAAAATGGTATTTTCTTCGAATTCAAATCTATCTGAATGCATCTGTTTCAATCAGTATTATATGCTAGTATGCAATATCTGATGATAAATGTATAGAAATGAGAAAACTCAGCATGTTGCTTTATATAGCATTTTGTTGCTTGTTATGCAGTAACTTAGGGTAGGTCTGGTGGAAGCAGGATCCTGGGAGGAGTGGATTGGCAATACACTTAATATTCAGTGTTTTCATATGAAGTGTTACACTTATGTTTGCTGGTGACACCTTGGATGCAGGAGGCAGAGCTGCTGGTAAACATTAAAGAACATGTTCTCATTCCTTCGCATCAGGTGCTTACCAATGAAGAAAAGAAGACTTTGCTGGAGCGTTATACTCTAAAAGAAACACAGGTCGGTGTTGATCAAGCATGCCTACTAGATTTTTTATCTTCTCCTTGTTTCAATAATTACTGCTGTAAAACTAATGCTTATTTCAAGGTTATATGTTGTAGCTTTAGATGAAACTTTTGATTTTGAGAAGTGCTAGTCTGTGTTCCAGCTGTATGCACATTTTTTTTTTTTGAAAAACAAGTGTAACAAGTGATGGGTAAAATTGTGATTATGGAGTCCGGAATGAGCAAAGAGACTCGAATTGACCATGCAGAAAAATAAAGGAAAATAGAGAACTTAAGGAGGAAACCATGAGGGAAACTGACTAATGATATACATATATATGTGGTTGATAATTCTGCTTCTTTGTTCTTTAATAACTATGGTTTCAGTTAGGTCTGTTTTGTTATTTGTTTTTTCTCATCTCATTTCCATGGATGACCTCCTAAACCGAGCTATAGATATTGCCCTCGTGAAGAATAATGCGATTGTAGGCGCAAAAATAGCTGTTGCTTTTTCTGAACTCCAAAAAATCTGTCATAATGGTGAGTCTTCTGTTCTCCTGTTTGTATATGAAAGAAAATTCTCAAAATTATGTCATAGTATCAAGAAATAGAGCCCAAATAAAACAAAATTTTATGTTTGGCATTCATTATTTTGAACTTCTTTATAGTTGTCTCTGACTACATTAGCTTCTTACAGATTCTAAAATTTCTGTTTAAACAAATACATCTATTCCTATAAGCTTTGCACTTATTGATAACTGAAATTGATGCATCATTTTGATAGGTGGTGCTGTGACAGCATCATAGGCTAGGACAGCAGTCATCTTGCAGCTGACATTCGACTTTTCTGAGATAATTTGATTATTGTTTATTTACTTTGAGAAAAGAGGGTCAATTTGAAAGAATGAGGTATATGTACTGTTCATATTCTTCTATATGACAAATCGAGAAAGATTTACTACATATTGCGCTTAAAATTATACAAGTAATTTTGTGTGTGTGTGTGTCATGTATCCCTTTGCTCATCCGTTATTAGCAATGATATCTGTAAAGCAGGAACTGAGACAGAGATTCAGTTAAAAACCTTAAACAGGTAAAATATTGACTGAGTCATCAATAGAATACCAGGTGTCTCTGTCCTTTTTATGATCCTAGGAGGGTCTGTAAGTCCAAGAAACTGGATGAAAGATTATTAGCTGAATTGCTAGTTGATGAGTATGCACATGTACAGTGAGTTTTTTTTTCACAATTATTTCAATATCTTCATGTATAACCTGCACATTGATCAAGTCCAAACAAATTTTAAGCATATCCTTAAGAATTTTAACTAATCTGTTGTCTTAGTCAATCCTTTTAGAGTATATATACTCATAAGTTAGCAGATATTGCTTTTGACTCAATTAAAATCTAAGTTAATATTTTAATTGAATGGCAGCACTTTAGACCTGATCTTCATGAGGAAATGAAAACAGTTAGAGTAAGTAATATAAGAGAAAACAATCACAATCCAGAACCATCCTAGTACCCTGCTTCTGCAAGAGAGGTTTTTACTTCTTCTTTATGTATTTTTTATTTTTGTCTCTAAATTTAATGAGAGAGATGAAATGTATCCAGAACCCGAAATGTTATCAACGGTTAGGGCTGAGTTTTAAAATGTATATGCTGAGGACAGGATTTCGTATCACTTAGTTATCATTTGCTTAATCTTTTGAAACTTTTAATGCAATCGGTAATTCATTTTCAAATCAATCTGACTCTATTAGAACTCATTTAGTTAGTGGGTAGGGTTAGGTTGAATGAGGTGGTCACTGAGGCTGGTTATGATTCTGACCATTCACAAAAGAATCTCTGTGAAGACAGTTTTTGTTTCTAGCTGTCAAATAATTAATGATTTGTTTAGGTGTATATAGATATTCTTACTGGGTTGATTTTGGTCCTTAAACAAGTAATAAAAGGGGCCAAATGTCATGTCAGGTGGATATGTTGATGATTCAACAGGGTAGCAATGAGAGGATGCTAAAGCTGTCCCAAAATGACTACCTGATCTGAGCTATTCAAGATCACCATGGAAGGCTAAAATGCCTCTCTCTCCTTGCCATATAGGGACCTAAGTAACCCAAAATGGGCTACTTCAGGTTTCCATGTATAACTTGAAATTCTCAGATTTAAAACATGCAAAGAACATTCCATTTTGAGTTGACCCAGGTTCTCCCCAAAATTTTGGATTTGGCTTTGGTTCTTTCCAAAAAAGCAACACCTCATTTATTGCATTACTAGAAATCTTTAATCAAATATAGTAATACTTCTACTCCAATACATAGGCAGAAAAATTCACGTCTTTGAGATATAAAAAATGTGTGGCTTTTTTCCTTTAATTTGCAACACCAAAAGCTTCACTTTATCTCTCTCTCTCTTCATGGTTTGTCCAACAAGCTTTGGGTGCAGTTTTGATATGTTGTTCTCATGAAACCCAACATTGGAAGGATCATTGTGACATATAGGGATATAGGATGTCTTGTTTTGCATCCAATTTCTTCCATTTTTCTTTCACAAAAGGTATTTGACTTGGATTCTGCATCAGTTGTTAGAATATACTGCGTTGGGTCCACTGGTGTTATACGTTTGAGTGAGATGTTGAGTCGCTAATAAGGAAGCGAAGTGATGGCATTTTGGAAATAGAACACGTGCTAGAATTTGAGGGAAGATAACGGAGGACATGAACAGTTCTGCTATGAAAATTTATTTAGAAGTGATGAATGTCTTCTAGAAAAGAACCCATCAAACTATTCTGTTGCTAAAATGGGCAAGTTTTTTATTTTCTTTTTTTTTTTAAAAGAATATGAGTAACAAAGAAGTACCAGTGAACACAGTACAGAATATTTACAATTTCTCAACCCCCTAAAACAATCATATTTAAGTATAATTTTTCAATAGACAAATGTGAGATCTTTATGGTTTGTGCATCCGAAGTTTCCATTCGATTGTGCTTCGCCTTCTACTCTTTTCAACTTTGCTCTAAGTTCTGTCACTTTGTCTTCTGCTTCCTGGGGCTGTGCTTCAAGCTCCTCAATCATATTTCAAGATGACAGCACCAGTGAACACAGTACAGAATATTTACTAAGAGTCACGTGTTGGATTCTTAGTTTGTTTTTCTCTTTGTCATGTAGTTTAAAAACTCCCTTGGCAACTACTTCATTATAGCCATTTGGATTTATATTTTGAAATTTAATGTGTGTTTTAAATTCCTTGAAAATAAATTAGCATATTGTCATTGCAATTGCAATGCCTGGAGTAACTACTTCAATTATATTTAGATAAATTATATTGGTACATAGGCCAACCACGTGCGAAGCACGTGGAGGGCAAAACTAGTCAATAACAAAATACGAGGGCTATGATGCAAAGTGTATTGTAGTTCACGTCATCTCATAAACTATCATATATAGAAATTGCAGAATACATGTTTTGTGCATTTGGAGGTAAATAAAGATGGACTGCCCTGCATGTCTATCTTAATTTCTAACATGTGCAAAACGCATTTCATATCAGCGTTATCACATAATGATAGCTTCTAGGGAGAAGTCCTTTGGTGTTTAAGCAATTTTTTTTTATCATTCTTCACCGATGTTGTGTTGGTAATTTATTATACTTCCTGTGCATGCACATGTTCTTTCCTGTGTACTTCATGCATCAAGATAAATGGACTTGTTCAGAAAGGAGCTTTGTGTGGTTGTACAAAGAAATAAGATAGAGAAAAAACATACAGTTTTTAGATGCCTCTAATTATAGCAAAACAAAGTATATTACTTTTGTTTAAACCTCCTTTGAGGAACATCTCTAAATTATGGCACAAAGAGCTTGATTCAGGAATTTTTGTTAGATTAGAATACAAATTTCCAATCTTTATTTCTTTGTACTTGGTGTAAGCTGCTTGCTACACCATTCTCAAGCATTCCATGTATTATGTACTTATATTTAATCGTCAAAGCTAGTAAGGATATTTGAGTCTTTTCCTTTTGTATGTCAACAGAATAAGACACCTGAGAATGGTAGTAAATGGCCTAGAGATGCTTATTGTGTTGCCAAAAATTTCAAGATTTATAAGACACTTGTCATAGAAATCCTTCTTCATGATAAAAACATGAATTTCTAATCCTTCATGTACGTGCTGCGGTTTGGTAAAGTCTTGGTTGCTATTTAGGTTTTCTTTTTTTGTTTCTACATTTTTCTCTTCTGTTTTTACAGGCTGCATTAGGAACTAAAGGAGGGTCAAGTGGTTCCCAAGTCATTGATTAGCAAGGAAGAGCTGTGGCTCTGAAAGCAGGAAGCAAATCATCAAGTGCTTTTGCATTTTTGTTGCCTCTAGAACGGGTAAGTATTTATTCTCTAGTATCTATAATGTGTCATGCTGTAAGTATTTAGGCCATGGCATATGATATGCATTGTAATTTTTGGTATTCGTTTTGCTGTCTTCAATTTCTTTCAAAAATCAAAAGATTAGATCAATAAGTTCAATGTATCAAGATCAATTCTTTTAGGGACTCTAGAAGTACCGAGACAGATCAACAGACGCCCCTGGCTTGAGATCTGTACCTATGTTCAACAAATACCGCCTACCGGGCTCTGCCGAGGAATAGCTTTCGGATTATCATCCGACTGCGATTGAAGGCAACCTAGGGGAACTAACTGGTATTTGGAAAGTCCCTTCAATTGATCTGATTTATTGATCTATTTGATCTAATCAGATGTTCAAATAGATTTGCCTTTTAGTTAATAGTTTCAATATTCAATTTGCTAATTTTCTATCTGCTTAGATTATTTCTTCGTGTGTTTAAGTTAACGATCCTAGACATAGCGGTATCGAGCCACCATCTAATAATTTATGATTTTAAGACATAGGATGAAATTATAAATGTAAAGGTTGCAAATCATGATATATGGTGTTATTGGCATGAGAATAATTATGTAGTCTCAATATTATTGCACCATCAAGGTTTTGTAGAAGGTACTTATACATGCTTTCTTTTCGTGGTTTAAAAACCTTATATCTTCTACCTCTTATTTTAAATGTTTATAGTTTTTAGATCTAGTGGCATGTATATGGAATGAATGAAGAATGTATAATGTAATTTAATTTTGAGTACTTAAAGGTGATTGGGGTCAGTGGTATGGTCTTGGGGTAATCCCATAGATCTGGGGTCTTCGCCTTCAATCGTCGTGTTTTAATTCTCTTAGCAATCCATGCGATCCTATGCTATTATGAGGAATGTATTATTCCATCTCTTATTCAAACTGAACTTATTGTTGTGATGCTAGGCCTTTTTTGAACCTTAACCTTGCCGTATACCATATTGATTTTGCCTATGAACTTCTAACAAGAAGAAGGCCGCAATATGTTGTGATCAACTTGCCAGTTGCCACACTGTAACCCAAATCTTTCTGGTGGTTCTCCTATAAGTTATTGTAAGACTCTGAGTTTTATTGACCTTTCTAACTCGTATTGCTTCTTGGAAGGAGACATGATTCCTTTAGAATCAATTCTTGTGAAACATTTAATACGATGTGGTTAAAAAAAAAGAAAAATGTTTGGTAAAGACAGTAAAAAGCACTTTCATGTGAAGTATAAAATGTGAACGAGAGGGAGAGATAAATCTGGGTTGAGTAGGAGACATCAATAAGAGAGAGATTAGGGGGATTTTGTTTTTGGGTTTTTTCTGCATTGCTTATTTGTATGGATCTTATGTGAGAGATCTATGCTAG
Organism: Buxus sempervirens; assembly: GCA_947561395.2. Taxonomy (NCBI): domain Eukaryota; kingdom Viridiplantae; phylum Streptophyta; class Magnoliopsida; order Buxales; family Buxaceae; genus Buxus; species Buxus sempervirens. The sequence goes on from OX387183.1 coordinate 33,847,254, forward strand.
ATAGAAAATGTTAATGGGAGTTTTACAGAAAGCCCTATGTTTAAAATAGGTATTGAAGGGTTTATATTGAGGGCAAATGAGACCTTAAGATAAGTTCCATTTAAACTCTAAACTGATTCCTGAATAAACATGAATTGAAAAGTAAGAAATTTATAGCTTGTAAAGATTGAGATGCGATGATTCTTTTGGAATTGCTTCTAGCATGGGTTTACCAAATGTTTATTTATAAATTTGAAGCACCTTTTCAACCTAGGAATCACTTTCATCAGAAAGGCAAAGCCAAAAATACCCCTAATGTGTTAAGATCTGTGTATGAGTTATTGAAATGATAGTCACTTATATTGCCCTTCAATACTTGTTAAATGGAAAGTTAGTTGTTCCTCAAATAGAAATCTTGTTTTTAGTTTGTTAAGGTAGTGGTGGACTGTGTTATGATTCAGTACTAGGATTTGTTATGAAATTCTCTTTATTTCTGATTGATGTAGAATTACGAATGGTTGTCTTGGGGTTTAGTACAATCTTGGCTTTGGGAAAGTGCTGGCTTTTATTTCCTGTTGTGGAAATTACCTTGAACCTAAATTTCATACAAAATTTTCCTTTAATGTTGCTTGCAAAGGAAAAAATTTATAAGTTGATAGTTACTTTAGACTGCAAAATGGAAGGAGAAATCACAATATTGAGAAGATGTAATTAATTGTCATATTAATAAAATCAAGAGAAAAATCACATTACCATTCGATGCTAAAATGAGAGTATTATTTTCAACCACTGAAAAGGGAGAACATGATAAGATTTTGGACTAACACATGCCAACTCATAAATACATGGAGCTAGACAAACCCAAAAAACCCCTGACAAAATCCTAATAAAAGCTTGATTGCACCAGCCTAAATGGGTTCCAGTACAGTTTTTCTTTGCTGTAGGCCCAAAGTAAGCCTGCCTCAGACCACCTTAATTAAAAATATACAATAAATATTATATAGATATTATCTGATACTAACCTCAAACATATGCACTGTTAAATGATTTATACAGCCAATAAATCACGTCATAATAACTTAAAAGAACAGATAACCCAAACCTAAGCTCTAATGGACCAAACTACTGTTTTATAAAGAACGGATATACAGTTAAGCGGAAATAAATACATAATAATTTTATCTGGCAGTAGAGAATGCTGATATGAAGCCATAAAAAAATGAATAATTTTGTGATGTAACAAAAACATGCCCTTTAGTGTATGGAGCTCCAAGCATATCTTTAGCTTGCATCAATCTGAAATGAAGCCAGCTTGAATTAAAAAGATAAATCTTTAGGTTGGGGTCAGGCTCAATTCATACTGGAAACAGTTTGGACTGATTAACTTCAAGTTGGGCTAATCCCTAATAGGTCAAAAACCACACCCAATCCACTCTATTTCCTTTGTTTGGAAAATACAGCCCCAGATTTTGAGGCTGAAGCAGATTTTGATCAGGAGTTCATCAAGGTATTTCATAGAATAAAAAGAAATAAATAACTAACAATGACAACAAGAATGATTGGAATTAATCAGTACAACTCTTGATATCTTGTGTAATGTTATCTTCTTTTTTCCTCTTCAAATTTTGATTTTTTTTTTTTAATTTTGAGCTTTTCTTCTTCCTCAAATTTCCATTTTTTAATATTTTTCTAATATAAATATTGCATTTAAATATTTGGTAAAACACATTAATTATTGCTAGCTGTTGATTTAAAGTATTAGCCTACTTGCCTCTCCTCCCTCCCTCTATGATTTAAAGTATTGCCAAATACTGATATGGGTTGGCCAACCTGTATTGGCGTTAGAATGACTAGACGTAGGACATATAAAGGCATGCATAGTTTTTTAGGTAATACTTAAAAGATCCCTTGATACTAGCTGAAACTAATCCAGTGCTATAGTGATTTGGATAGGCCATTTTGGACTGGCATAAGGTTGGCTGTATGGGTAAGGATACTAATTATTTAAAGTTTAAACTCTTCCTCATCTTATCCTTTATCTCTGTGAGAGTTTTTTATTCCATGTGCGTTCATGAGTTTTTTTTAGTGCTATTTTATGGCTGTATTTTACTCTAAAATATTTTTTAAATTTTAGCCATGATTTGTTGATAGTGACATGGTCATTAAGGGAAAAATGATCCCAACTCCTAAAAGACATCCATGTTAGTGATGTGGACAAGTTAGAGATCATCATGAATCAGGTTCTTATTGGCAACCGAGCTCCTAGGAAGCTGGTGATCTCTCTATATTGTAATTTTTTATCTTTCTCGAACTTTTGTACACGGGATTGAAACCTATCATAGGGATTTCTATTCCCCGCGTTAGATTAGAAAAATGTTATATCAAAGAACAATAGATTTTGTTATAGGAATAGAGCTCATGAGGTATTATGGCCATAGAGGGACAAGAATAGCCTTGTCACAATTGATATTATGGTTTTGCACTTCCGCCTTCAATTTTCCTCTTTTGTTAGCTGCTAGCTATGGCTATTTGCTTATGAATGTTAGCTATGGCTATTTGTTTATCAAACACATGCCATGAGATCATTGCAGGCTAGCTGTGGCTATTTGCAAAGCCATGGAAGCAACCCTAAACTTTGAACATGGCTGACTCGAAAATGTTTTGATGAGTTGACATATAAAGTTGAGTAGATGCCAGGATTCCCCCAATGTGATTGGGAGTGGGGACTTTAAAATCCTAATATTCTCTTTATCCCCCACCCACATATGGTATGTGTGTCCCAAATTACACTCTTATGACATTCTTGTACCCTCTTATTTAAACCAAACGAAACCCACATTATCTAGATTTTATTCCAAAGGCGAACGAGGAATAGAATACTTCTTTATAGTTTGCCAAACTTCCAAAAGGATTTTCTTCTTTTGTTTTAAGCTCATCAACTCCTCATGCCTAAACTTTTAACTTTGGGGAAGTTTGCAAAAATGTGGAATAATAAGTCAATATAAGGCTACATTCTTCTCATAACTTGTCTTTGAGATGAGTTAGAAATTAGTCTTATATTTGATTTGTTTTCAGAGCTAAGTCTTCAAAGAAAATCTCAAGTTTTAAGTCATCAAAACTTAAATAATCTTCGTGTTCTACCCCAAGAAAAGATCTTCCAAATAAGTGCATAGGTTTCTTGGGAACCTTGGAATCCCAAGCTTTTAAAAAGTCCTTTTGTGGGTCATTTGGAAACGATTGAATTCCACGCAAATAACAACTCAAAATCAGAAATAAAAAGAATAAAAATTAAAAAAAAAATCAACTTCTTTAAAGCAACTTGTGCTTCTTTTTCAACTCAAAGAGTTTCAAAGAAGGTTCAAAAAAACATCATAGGCATGTGAAAGCTTTTGAATTTCAAATTTTATCAAGTTTATCATAGGCCTCTGAAAGCCTTTGAATTTCAGATTTTTAAGCTTCATAGGCCCTTAGAAGCCTGACTAATTCCATCAATCTTTTTCGGCCTTTGAAAGCCTTGGAATTTCAAAAAATCAATTCACAGGACAACTGAAGGCTTTTAAACTTCAGATTTCATGGGCCACCAGTAACCTTTGAATCCCAGATTGAATCCCAGATTTTTACAAGCCTTAGGAAAGCTTGAGTAATTCTTAATTTCATAGGTCTTCTAAAGCCTTAATTTAGAAACTCATGGGATTGTTGGAAGCCTAAACTTTCAGATTTTTCAAAACTTCATTGATATGAGGAAGCCTGCGTAATTCCTCAACTCATAGGATGGCTGGAAGCCTGAAATTCCAGATTCTTCAAAAACTTCATAAGCCCTTGGACGCTTGCGCTCATTCCAAGAAATTTGTATAGGCCTAAGGAAGCCTCTTAATTCCTTAACACATAGGACCTCTGGAAGCCTGAAATTTCAGAATCTTATCTTCATAAGCCTCTAGAAGCTTGTGTGATTCTAGAAGCTTATGAAGGTCCCTGAAAGCCTGCGTAATTTCAGGAAGCTTTGGAAGCCTAAATTCCAAGTTCATAAGCCCTTGGAAGCTTGAGTAATTCGAAGACAATCCTGATTTGTCTAAAAACTTTCATTTTAGACATTTTATATCTTGTGGGGCATGTTGGAAGCCCTAAAATATTCCAACAATTCTTTGCACTTCAAACATATATAAACCATTCCACCTTCTTCCATCTTCTTATAATCCTTACTATTCTATAGGAGCAGTCCAAACTACTCCCCTCTATCTGGTCTTTTTGTTCATCACTCTTAGATTACTGTCCTTCACGACCCAAAAAAACCAAACTAAAACAAACTAAGTACCAGAATTTATCGCCGAATGACTGGGGTTTGGGTGTTTGAGAACGGCGTATTTCGCTGCAAGGACCCAACAGCTGAGACTTCGGAAGGATGACAGGCAAACGCTCGCAAGAAGGTGTTAAGTTCATGTTCCCACCAAGGAAGTCATATCTTATTACTCCTCATTAGAGGAAATCCTTTTTAGGTCAGGTTGGGAGAGGTACTATGATCTCTTTCAGTTCCACAAGAGTATGACCGTTGATCTCATCTCTCTGCCTAGAAAATTAGGATTCATTTACCTAGAGAATTCTCCAAGTTCAAGTCATTTCTTCCTTGGAGTTATTGGAGCCGATCCGCAACCGCATATAGATATTACAAATTAATTGTATTTGGGATAGCTTGAAAGATGTTCATCGACTTGTCCAAGCATTCGATTTGAACAAGATGATGCTGACTGTAACAGCCCTAGCAATACGAAATGCAAATACTCAATGGATGGAGATTGTTCTTTGATATAAAAAAATCGTAATGGGTTTCAGAGTAGAACTTGGAATTGATTGCGATATTGTTTCTTTTGGATTGCAGTTGGGGAGCCACTAACTCCATTAGCATTAGCAAGGCTAGAGGACAACCTTCTGTTGGAGGATATTAGTATAAAGGTTGAAGGTAACGGCAGGAAATGCCTAAAGCATCCCAAAAGCTGAATTTGGAGTAAGCTCTATCGAAGTTGCATTCGGATTAAGCTCACTTGCGTAGTATCCTAGCCTGTTAAAGATGCAGCTAGATTGTGGGGATGCAATAGGTTATGCATTGAGTGCCCCAACTGGGCGTACAGACCTGAGTCTGTGGAAGAGGTTTTATTTGAATGGGATTGGAATTTGAATCTCAATGAGCTTGATTACTAGCTACCACATGTCATGATATGAGTATCAAAATGCGAGTAGACTTGTGCAGTTGCTTTAAGGATGTGACACTTTAATAATACGGGATGATGCGGCTATTCAACGCATCCTCAAAGCGACTGGAAGAGTCTACTTGCATTTTAGTACTTATATCATTCTCTGGTGCAGGATAGTAATCTTCTTTCAGCTGTACATCCCTGAGATTGGGGATTCTGAGAAAAAACATCATGAAGTGCTCATGGGTTGTGCTATGGATGAAGGGTTTTCTTAAAGTGGCACATTCTGTAAGCAACCCAGCAGCAAGGAAAGAGAGGGTCCTCTGGTGTACATCCAGTTGCACATCCTCAAAAAAAAAAGTACATCCGGTTCACAAAAAAAATTTAAAAAAGAAAGTACATTTGGTTCACAAAAAATTAAAAGAGAGAGAGAGAGAGAGGAAAGAAGTGGTCAAGTCTCAATTGCCTGGAAAAGGGAGAGTTTGAAAGCGTGGCAGAAATGGAAATGAGCAGTGCAACTGGATGTGTACCAAAAGACCCTCTTTTCTCCCTGTTGCTGGGTTGCTTACAGAACGTGCCACCTTCAGAAAGCTCTTCATCCATGGCACAATCTATGAGCACTTTATGATGTTTCTTCTCAGGATTCCCAATCTCAGGGATGTACAGTTGAGAGAAGATTACTATCCTGTACCAAAGAATGATATAGGTACTAAAATGCGAGTAGATTCGTGCAGTCACTTTGAGGATTCGTTGAATAGCCGTTTCATCCTGTATTATTAAAGTGTCACATCCTTAAAGCAACTGCATAAGTCTACTCGCATTTTGATACTCATATCATGACATGTGGTGGTTAGTAATCAAGCTCATTGAGATTCAAATTCCAATCCCATTTAAGTAAAACCTCTTCCACAGACTCAGGTCTGTACACCCAGTTGGTGCACTCAATGCATAACCTATTGCATCCCCACAATCCAGCTGCATCTTCAACAGGCGAGGATACTGCATAAGTGAGCTTAATCTGAATGCCACTTCGAGAGAGCTTACTCCAAATTCAGTTTTTTGGATGCTTTAGGCCTTCCCTGCCGTTACCTTCAACCTTGATACTAATTTCCTCCAACAGAGGGCAGTCCTCAAGCCCTGCCAATGCTAATGGAATTAATAGCTCCCCAACTGCAATCCAGAGGAAACGATATCGCAATCGATCCTAGGTTTTACTTTGAACCTTGTTACCATTGTTTTGAATCAGAGAATAATCTCCATCTATTGAGTATCTGCATTTGTTATTGCTAGGGCCGTTACAGTCAGCATCATCTTATTCAAGTTCATTCAAGTTGAATGCTTGGATAAGTCACTGAGCATCTTTCAAGCTATCCCAAATACAATCAATGTGTAATCTCTGTATGCGGTTGCGGATAGGCTCCAATGCTTCCAAGGAGGAAATGATTCTTAATGACAATATCATACACATGAAAGGACTTGAACTTGGAGAATTCTCTAGGCCAAAGAATCCTAATTTTCTAGGTAGAGAGATGAGATCAACGGTTATACTCTTGTGGAACTGGAAGAGGTCTGTGTCATCATAGTACCTCTCCTAACCTAATCGAAAAATGGTTTCCTCTAATGAGGAGTAATAAGATATGACTTCGTTGGTGGGGACATGTATTAGCACCTTCTTGCGAGCGTTCGCTTGTCGTCCTTCTGAAGTCTTAGTTGTTGGGTCCTTGCGGTGAAATACGCCGTTCTCGAACACCAAACCCCAATCATTCGGCAGTAAATGCTGGTACTTGATTTGTTTTAGTTTGGTTTTTTGGGTTGTGAAGGACAGTAATCAAAGAGTGATGAACAAAAAGAGCAGGTAGAGGGGAGTAGATTGGAGTGTTCTTATGGAACAGTAAGGATGATGGGAAGATGGGTGAAGGGTTTATATATGTTTAAAGTGTGAGGAGCTGATGAGATTAAGACAAAAGAAGCAAGAGAAAATCTTTTTGGAAGTTTGACAAGCTATAAAGAAGTATTTTATGTTTTGTTCGCCTTTGGAATAGAATGGATATAATGTGGGTGTCGTTTGGTTTAAATAAAAGGGTATAAGGATGTCATAAGAGTATGATTTGGGACACACATACTATTTGTGGGTGAGGGATAAGGAGAATATTCGGATTTTAAAGTCCCCACGCCCAATCACATTGGAGGGGAATCCTGGCGTGATTGTTTATTTACTCAACTTTAAATGTCAACTCATCAAAACATTTTCGAGTCAGCCATGTTCAAAGCACTATAATAGATGTTGAAAGTGCTAAACTCTAGTGAATGTAATCTGGCTTAAGTCATTTAACATTTCAAATGTATAAGCTGCCATGGACCTTTAAGTTCACCAATCATCCCATTAAAGGGGGGCCAAACTGAATCCCTTTTCAGTTTATTTCTGCAACTGAAAAAAATAAAATAAAAAAAGGCACAAGAAAGAGGCTGCAAAAAGGAGGAGAAGAAAGTTCTAAAGCCAAGGAGAGTTGTGCAATCAATAATGTTGAATGAAGAAAGACTTCCTTAACTTATTATATTTGGACTAAAACTACTGAAATAATGAAAAAAAATATAATGAGAAAGAATCCAAAGCAGATGATGGATCATGATTGGGAAGGAGAGAAACAAAAATTAAAATGGAAGTCTTTTTCCTCTCTGTGTTTGCTTTCACTTGCAGTCAAGGTGGGTTTTTTGGGATACTTGTTTGTTACTGCAAACGAAAGATATTAGTGTGAGAAGTATACGAAAATAAGAGGGGGTTTAAATGAAGCATCCCAAAGCAAGTTTATTTAGTTTTGTGGCACCCAACTGTCTTCAATTAGAAGTAGAACCATAATTATTTAGAAAAATATGTTACAGCAACTGTTATGTCTCATGTACTTACTTCTAGAGCATGTTGGATCATGTTGTATTAGTCCATTTATTAAATTTCAATCAATTCTTCAGGTTTGAGGCCAAAAAATTGTTGATTAGGACCCTAGAGGAGCTGCAATTTCTATTCGCACCAGAATTTCCTTGAACAACTAGCCCCCATATAGACTTTTTCAATCTTTCAGAAGCTTCAAACTGTTTTTAAGTGCTTATTTTATTGTTAAGATATCTCTCAAGGGCACTAACAATAATAGCACCATATTTCATAGCAGAAAAGGTATTATTCTTGTCATTGTGCTGAACTCTGTCAAACTACAAATTTTTTTGGGTGGAAATGTCAAACTACCAATGCCTGCTCACTAGAAGGTGGCACTCATTTACTTAGCTTAAATCAAACCACTCTTCATCTTCTTCAGTTGTTTCAGCTCAACCCATTAAGCCCATCACCAATGTTGAGTCTAGACCATTAAATCCATTATTCAATTCTAGGCCAACCAATGAAGCCCCCAGCAAAACCCTGACTTAACCACCCTATTTAATGAGCATTTTTTTTCCACTTCTTTTTGTGTTGGCTTAGTACTTAGAGTTTCCAATTAATATTTCCCTTAGTTTGTATGCCTAATTTAATGAATTTAGAGGTTTAATTTATCATGCTCTTGTATTTCTATATTCTTTTGAAAACAAGAAAAGGAAGAAGAATGAGTAATTTTATTCTGTTGAGGGCCGTGTTATGTTGTGTTTTGGAGTATTACGATTCCTCCTTTTTGTGGAGTGTGGAGGCCAGGCAACCTACTTAAGAAATTCAGCCTTTCCTAGTAATAAGAAACGATTAGCATCTCGGACATTAAATTTCAATCTCTGTAGTGTGTGTAACTTCACATAAAGAATGGAGGAATTCTTTTTCACTGAAAATGGATATTATTACAATGGAATTCTACATCATTATGAATAGGACACCATATCCTCACAAGATATCAGGATTTCAACTACAACAATTGTCAAACAAAGACAATATCTAGTTGTAACTTGTGACTCATGCAGATTGGATATATGTTGTCTTATTCACCTGCACCAATTGATTTCATTGATTTATCATGTTTTTGGACATGCCACTCAGGCCTCTGTTTCATTGCTCTAGGTTTTTTTTTCTTCTCTTTATGAAATCAAAGCTTTCTGCAGCTGCTTTTCCAACTGTGCTCCTAGTTGGTAGTTTGAAGCCAAGTTTCTCTCCAAGTTCTCTTTAACAGATAAAAGTTTGGCCCTTACTGTCTCAGCTGCAGCTATCTCTGAATTACTTAGGTATCCACTATTTCCTTGAAGTTCCTTGAGGCTCAATTTCAGCTGAAACAGAGAAACCAAATACCAGTAAATAAGCTCAATCAAACATATTTGTCTATCTCAGTGGAATAGTTCAAATGTTTAATTCATCCACAGATGGTAAAACAGATGCAGGAGCAATTAAAGGTTATATCATCCTGTACAAGATAACTTTTGAAGTTATAATTAATAACTCCCAAATTCGGAAAATTGCTCAACAGAATTCTCTTTTAAGTCAATGAAAACTCCTGAAACCAAGAACAGTGAATGCATAATTTTTTAGCGTATACTGATTTTTACAAATTTCAAAGAAAAAGATGAGTTAAAGAATCAGATTGAGTACCTTTTCATATGGTTTGGGGTGGGATTGATTATACTCAACCTGTTTAACAAATGTGCAGCTTTGAGTTGTGTCAAGACTAATTAATACATACACTCAACCCAACCTGCCCAACTCAGCCAACCCTGCTATTTAAGGATGATACTGATCATTGATTGGACAACAAGGAAATTGTTTGAACCATTTGAGCATGCAAAGATTGTAAGTTGTCCAACTACATTATTATCAATAAAACAGTAGCAATTTGATAAAGCTTTGGCTGTACACAAGTATGATACATACATACCAGCACAAACACAGACACAAACATACACCAGAGCCATTCAAACAATTTCACGAACAGAAGGACTAAAGGCTCCAACTTTACCTTATCCCTGTTGTACCTCATCTCCTGCACTTGCAGACGGGACTCCAAGACACATTCCTTCACTTTACCTTGAAATTCCCGCATTTCAGCACTCTTCATCTCATAAAACCTGTCCTTGTTCTTCTCACACTCCTCAAACTCCTCCACCTCACTCTTCAAATCCCTAACCCAACATATCCATGATTCAATTCCTTAAGAACAGACCAATCCTTAATTGGAGAAAACCAATGGCATCAACGGAAGTACCTAAACTTCTGAGCTATGATTTGGTACTCGGACTCGAATCTCTTGATTTCTGACTTTTGAGCTAAGATCTTGCAGCTTAACTCAGCTCTCTTCTGCTCCATCATCAGGCAGCGTTGCTCCATGCATCGGATGTTCGAACGCTTTGCCGTCAGGAGCAGAGATTTGTTGGTTTGAAGATCTTTTTCAGCCTGAAATTATTCTCTCTTGTGGATGGTGAGTAAGAATAAGAACTAGGGTTTTGAGGAAAGAGAAAAGAACAAGATTAGGGCTTTGAACCTGAAGGAGAGAGAGCCTCTGGTTTCTGGTTTCTTCCATGTGCTTGAGCCTTTCTCGGAAACCAGATGGAAGCGCCATTGCCACGAGAGGGAGAGAGAGAGAGAGAGGGAGCTCCTTAACCATTTAGCAGGAAAATGGAACAAAACCGTGTGATGACCGGGCTGACTCGAAACCTGTGGACCCGCTAATTTTAATGGACCAGACTGTTGAATCAAGGAAACTACGGCCCAAGAGAACTGTTTTTTCAAACCATGGATTTGTTTGACTTTCAAGAACCTTTTTAGGCTGATAGTAGGGGTGAACTTTATATAGTTAAACTAGTTGTTTAATCTATGCTTCGTATATATTTAAATATGTTATTTTAAAATAATTTAAAATAACAGCTACAATGAGCAAATATAATAATTTGACGTTTTGTTACCATGTGTAAGCACGCTAGTATTTTATTTATAGTTCAAGATTTTAATGGCAACAATTCATTATAGTTCAAGATTTTAATGGCAACGATTCCTTATGTCAAGATTTTATTCTTACCATGTGCAAGATTCAATGTTTTGCTAGCCGTTTTTTGGTTGTCAATCCTCTTTTTTTAATGAAAATTATACAATTTTCATCCATCGTGCATTTGACGTAATTGTTCTATTTATGTGGATAAGCTTTCATTACCTAGTCTTAGGGATGGTAACCAAAACACTAACTCACCCCTATTAGTTTGGTAGCGAGGATAGGTTGGGGTTAATTAATAGTTATTAATTACTATTAATAACTATTATTATAATTCCGAGACATATCATCGGCAATCACACCTAAGAACACAAAGATCCTTTCCGTGAAGAGACACCAGCAAATTGCAAATTTAGCAATTTTTTTCGAAAATAGAGAAGTATATCTTTGATTATTAATTTAATTAAAGATAGTTATGGGTTTTTAGGACTCTGAAAATATAAGGATTAATAATATAATTTTAATTTAGTTAAAAATAACATTTGAGAAAATGTATTTTTTAATTTTAAAATTTTGACAATGTACATAAACTGTTGGACGAAATATTGATTTAGCTTATAATTGAGAATGAGTATACATATATTTAATTTAATAATAGGTTACAACTTGATTGCAAGACTATGAGGGTATTTTTGTAAGAAATACGTTTTAACAGTAAAATAACACTCAAACTCAATTGTTTTAAAAAAGTGTAACTAATTTACAATTATTAAGAAGTAGGTGATTGAATTCAATTTTTTTCCATTGCTAATCATACAATCTTTTGTTTCGTCATTGAGTTTTATTTTATTGTGTTTTGAATATTAGCATTATTTTGAAAAAGAGGGAAGCATATCTTTGATTATTTTCATTATTAATTTAGTTAAAAGATAGTTATGGGTTTCTAAGACTTTGAAAATATAAGGATTAATGATATAATTTTAATTTAGTTAACGATAATATAGGAGAAAGATATCATGTCCACATAAAGGTAAGATATATGTATTTTATGAAATTATTTATTTTAAAAAAATTATTTTAAGGTGGGGCCCAAAAGGGCAATTGGATAAAGAACGGGATGTCCAAAACTGTTGCTTTTTCCTAAGGCTCTGATACCATATAGAGCACCGTTCTTACTAAAAGCTCAAGCTGATAGCAGGGATGAAATTTATATATTTAATATATTCCTTAACATGGGTTAATATTAATATTAATTGGAAAAAGTCTTCATGTCAAGGGATGAGTAGCATTTTTTGTCTGTGCCAACTGGAGGGCATGTTGGCATAATATCTATTCCCATGGCTGCAAAGCACGTGTATTTAATTGTGCCTTCTTTGTTTGGATGCATCAATATAACCGACACCACACTTTTGTGCTTTTATTTCACCAATTATAAATTGATTGTTGATGTTTTAGCTTTTATTTATTGCTTTAATACATGACTAGCAATATGAGAACTTGAATTTTTTGATTGAGTTGATACAATTAAAAAAGTGGAAACAATTCAAATTCTCGCCTAAGAGGTTACATGTGTAGCTATGCCAATTAATTTTGTCTACTTTGAAGAGATTGCAGTTTTTCAGTAAGTTTGCAATAACTCTTAGTATTTAAATATAAAAGGTATATATTTACACATATAATATCTTGGAATGTCAGATAGACAGTTTGGGAATAGCATGTATAGTACTTTTTGACATGTGATTCGTATATTTCTCTTAATGCATGTCATTTTGGTTTCATCGATCTCTTTTTTCTTCAAATACGTAGTTTTTTGACTTCATGCTATTTATCGTCCAATTTGGATGATAAAAGCATAGTATGTCAAGAAACTTTTACGTATTTGGAGAATTGCGCAGAGATGCTGCCGAAATTCGTAGAGAAATATATGCATCACATAGATAAACGAGTACTTTGCTCGCTATTCTTGAATGGGCAAAACCTAGTATAAACTTTAAAACTAACCGGAGTACCATTTGATATTAGAAAGGAACCTATTTATGGAGTATTATTTTGCAGAAGAACAAGGATAGCATTCCCACATTGGTGACACAGAATACATTAGCTGATGGATAGAAGTTGGATTCACAGCTCTAGGTATTTAATAGGCTGAAATTTTTTTTAATGTTGCATTGTTAGCTAAATATTATCAAATATTAACTAAATAGGCTATGTTTTAATATATGGATGATGCAGGGCTAGTCCAGAGTACAGAAATGGAGTAATTGGGTTCATCAAGTTTGCTGAAGATCACGGTGCAACATGTAATGAGAAGTTGAAGTGTCCTTGCCCGAAATGCTGTAACGTATTGTATCAGACCAGTCGGGTTGCGTACGAGCATATGATATGCAATGGGTTTGACCCGACTTACAAGGTCTGGTATCACCATGGAGAGGACAGGGTAAGATTACGATCTAGCCAACCTAAGTTTGCATATGGTGGAGATGATTTACATAAGAAGGGTGATGAGGCTAGGGTTATGTTGAGTGAAATTTTTGGGGCTCAGACTGAAGGAGATACATCTGTGAGTTCGTTACACAAAGCACCAGCTGACACGCAAAATCGGGAGAATTGTAAGTTTGAAAAACTGTTAAATGATGCTGATCAAGAGTTGTATAATGGGTGTAAAAGACATACAAAATTGTCTTTCATTATTAGGTTATTTCATTTAAAATGTTTGGGAGGATTGAGTAACAAGATATTCAGTTTGCTTCTTGTCTTGTTGAGGGAGGCTTTCCCAGATGACACAAATTTGCCAGATAATTTCTCTCAAACAAAGAAGATAATAACAGATTTGGGTTTAAGTTATAGCAAAATTGATGCATGCCCAAACGATTGTATGTTATATTGGAAAGATTCTGCCCATAAGGAGTCATGTGATATATGTGGAACTTCTAGATGGAAATCCCTAGATGGTCAATCGAAACAGAAGGGAAAGAAGAAGGCAGCGAAGGTATTACGCCACTTTCCTTTGAAGCCACGTTTACAGAGGATGTATATGTCATCTAAAATGGCCGATGACATGAGATGGCACTCTGAGGGTCGTAAAAAAGATGAGAAATTAAGACATCCCGCAGATTCTCCCGCTTGGGAGGCTCTTGATGTGCACCCTCAGTTCGGTTCTGAGCTTCGTAATGTCAGACTTGGTTTAGCAACCGACGGCTTCAATCCATTCAGGAGTATGAGCATCACACATAGTATTTGGCCTGTTGTTTTGATTCCGTATAACTTGCCACCTTGGCTGTGTATGAAGCAGCCAAATATGATGCTCTCTTTACTTATTCCAGGGCCTCTTGGCCCTGGGAATGATATAGATGTTTATTTGAGGCCGTTAGTAGAGGAGCTGAAAGAGTTGTGGGCATCTGGGGTTGAAACTTACGACATATCAAGAAAAGAGAGCTTTACTTTACGTGCAGCATTACTTTGGACCATTAGTGACTTTCCGGGATATGCTATGCTTTCTGGTTGGAGCACAAAAGGGCGGTTTGCATGTCCATCATGTCACAAGGACACATGCAGTCGCTATTTACGTAATGGAAGGAAGCACTGCTATATGGGTCATCGTCGGTTCTTACCTCTTGATCATGGGTTTCGAAAACAGAAGCAATCTTTTGATGGTACCGTGGAGATGAGGGAACCTCCTAGTTCACTGGCTGGGTTTGAAATATTGGATCAATTAAGAGGCACTTCACATATATTCGGAAAGCGTACTGGCAGGAAACGTCCAAAAAACAGTAATCCAAGCAGCATGCCGTATAATTGGAAGAAGAAGAGTATTTTCTTTGAATTGCCGTATTGGGAAGATAATTTGTTGAAGCACAATTTGGACGTGATGCATATTGAGAAAAATGTCTGTGATAGTGTGCTTGGTACATTGTTAAATATTGAAGGGAAATCGAAGGATACTTTGAAGTCGCGATTAGATTTGGTTGATATGGGTGTGAGACATGCACTTCACCCAATGGAATTGCCTGATAGAAAGAAGTTGTGTTTGCCAGCTGCCTGCTTTTCGATGGACAAGCGTGAACAGGAGTTATTTTGTGAAGTACTGAAGAGTTTGAAAGTCCCGGATGGCTATTCTTCCAACATTGGAAAGCGTGTAAGTGCTAAAGAACGCAAGGTATTTGGGCTTAAAAGTCATGATTGCCATGTGATAATGCAACAGCTTTTACCTCTTGCGATTCGAAGGTTGTTGCCAAAGAATGTGTCATCGGCATTGATCGAATTGAGCAACTTCTTTCACGAAGTGTGTTCTAAAGTATGTGAAGTAGAGGAATTAGAGCGGTTAAAAGATCGTATTGTGCACGTGCTTTGCCAAATGGAGCGAATATTTCCCCCTGCATTCTTTGATATTATGATGCACTTGCCAGTTCATTTAGTAGACGAGGTCATGCTGGGTGGACCTGTTCAGTACCGATGGATGTATCCAATAGAGAGGTATGTGATACAATATATTAGTATTGTATATCCTTGCGTAATTAATTTTTGCAATCCATTTATGTTGTTTACATTGCTTTTAATTAATAGGTATTTATTTACCTTGAAATCATATGTGCGCAACCGAGCGCAACCGGAGGGGTCCATTGCAGAAGGATACATTGCGGAAGAGTGTCTTACATTCTGTCCTCGATATTTGCCCGATGTAGAGTCCAAAATAAATAGGCCAGTGAGAAATGATGATGGAAGTTCAGTCGGAAGCGCCCAACCCTTTCAACTCTCAAATGTAGAATGGGCACAGGCGCATCGATATGTGCTTTTCAATGATGATAGGCTTGAAAGTTATCGAAAGTAAGATGTTATTGCTTATTTCATCCAGTTGTTAATATATTGCAAACCAAACAAAACCTAGTGCTTACTATTGTATTATATATTGCAGGCGGCATCTTAGCATTCTTAATATGTGTCATTCTAGAGCCTCCGTGCATGTAATACAGAAGAAGTACAATGAAGAATTTGCGAAATGGCTTAAGGAACATGTATGTGTTGATATATAAATTAATGACTGTTTTCATTTGGTTTGTATTATTGCTTATAGTATGTTTGAACACTTTGCATCCCCTTAAATAGGTTAAGACATTGAAAAATTCAAAATCCCATTTGTCCGAAGAAATTGTGTTGTTCGCTCAGGGTCCACGATCAATAGCTACAAGAATGAAGGGCTACATAAGTAATGGATATCGATTCTGCACAATAGAGAAGGAGAGATTTTCTAAGAGTCAAAATAGTGGTGTTGTGGTTAAAGCAAGCACTACTAGCTATTCAAGTGCCAAGGACAAGAGACCAGTTACGAGCTACATCTCTTACTATGGGCGTCTAACTGATGTGATTGAATTGGCGTATTCAGAGCACCTAAAGTATATACTATTCAAGTGTGATTGGGTTGATGTCATGGCACAAGGAAAAGGCATTAAGACTGATGAGTTTGGGTTCACGCTAGTCAATTTCAGCCGATTGTTGTATACTGGCGAACAAGTTATGGATGACCCGTTTGTGCTGGCATCTCAAGCAGAGCAAGTTTTTTATGTGGCGGATCCAATTGATAAAGATTGGAATGTAGTTGTCAAGACGAAACCTAGGGACTTGTTTGATATGGATGTGGATGTCGATAAATTCCTTGATTGTGAGTCATATTGGTTGCAGAATTTACATGATAATGACCAAGATGATGATGGTGTTAGTTGGGCAAGGGAAGATGTACCTGCAACAACTGTTGATGCACCATCTGATCCATTCATGGAGGAACAAAGTCCATTAGCCGATTCGATTCATGACGAGGAGGATTCGGAGTAACAATGTGTTGTAGTTGCTTGTTTTATCTTCTGTTATTATTATTATTTTTATTGTTGGTAGGAACTTCTTTATTTAATGTATTTAATGTTCTTAGTTGTGATCGAATATATATCTATACTATATATAAAAGGAGTTGGCCCCTTTGGAAAGTGTGCCAAACAAAATACCCCACTTTCCACAAGAGCCCTCAACATCATTGCTGATTTCTGCAGGCCAATCCCCAACCTCATCATCTTAAGGTTATAAAATCCTTTGTACTTATAAATTAAATAATCATTTTTGGATTCAAGTCATGTATTTATACTTACATATTACCTTGCACGTATAATCTAAATTTTGTTGTAAGGTGATCCATTCAAATAGTATTTGGTTTGTGAATCTTGCTTATTATATAATATATTATGGTATTTCTTTTCCTCTTACTTGTTATTAAAATACATGTTTAACATGTCCTTTTTCCCATAGCCCGTGTAAGCACAGGGTTGTTACTAGTACTATTTTGTATTTATTGTTCTTAGTATTCAATTTTTTCATACACCCGTATTTCTAATTTGTGTCACTTTCCTTTGAATTTATCTTAAACATCGAAATGTGCGAAGATATGGTAGAAAACCAACCAGGCGCTGTTGGTGGCGAGGGCTCCTCTTCTGCAAGGAAGGTAAGGGGCCCTACTCGATGCCTATCACTCCATAGGCAAACAAGGTCTGGAGAGAAGATTCCTGTAGACATTAATGAGCACGGGCAGCCCATCGGGCCCAATGTCTCTAAGTTAGCAAATTTTTGCGGGACATTGGCTCGAGATGGCCATGTTCTACCTGTTGACCGCTTCTCATGGCAAAAGGTTTCACAAGACGCAAAGGACGATGCATGGCAACGTATTCAGGTAGATTATAGATAGTTAAATTAGATCTCTTTAATGTTTTTTCATCACAGCACTTATTGGTTGTAACTTGGGAAATTGATTTGGTGTGCAATGTAGGAAAAGTTTGTTGTAGATGAGCGCCATAAAGAGTATGTCTTGCATTCATTGAATAAGAAATGGAAAGACTACAAGTCAGAGTTGAAGAAAAAATATTATGACCCATATACGACGAATGAGGACAGATTTCGATATTGTCCTCCTGGGGTGCTTCCAGACCAGTGGGAGCCACTTGTATATTATTGGAATAATGAAACTACACAGGTAAGAAGATGTTCACATTGTTTTTACATATGCTATCTATTTTTTATATCTGAAATGGCTTCTAACATTTTTGTATGTACTTGGTATGATGTAGCAACTTTGTGCAAGGAATAAACAAAATCGTGCCCACCAAACGCTCACACACATAGCTGGCACGAGGAGCTTCGCTAGAGTAAGACATGAGAAGGTATGAAACTTTGAGATAATTCCTTTTAATAAACCTTTATTCTTTCTTTTATTTATTTTTTAATAATATCTGTTTGTTTATTTTCCTTATAATCGACAATATATAGGCCTTACAATTTGAGTAACTCAGCCTTGTATTCTGAGTTACTAGCTGGGGTTTAAACAACCTCAGCTTCAGCTTAAGAAACTGACTTTGTTTGTCTAAGTAACCAAATGATTGAGAGATTATTGCGAATAATTGTGATTTATAATCCTTTCATGTCTATTTCATTTCATGGTATTGTATCCTCGTTGGTGAGGACAGAGGACTTCCTTTGTTCCTGAAAATGAAGCCATGTTTGGTTTCTTTGCTGATATCTTGTTCTTGACAAGATATAGTATAGAAAACGAATCTTTGAAACAAAGAGTAGTATAGAAAATATGAGAGTTCATATTTTCTATACTACTCTTTGTTTCAAAGATTCGTTGTTTTCCTATGAATTTAAGAGTTCCAAAGACTAAACAGTTTGAATAAAGCCTTTCTTGTACTTTTTGTGATGTGAAAGAGTAACATGCTGCACATCAATTGTAAACTTTTAGTTTAGTTTTATTGATGTCTCTGGCCTCAAATTATTGCATGATGGAGAGCAAAGCTGATTAATCTATGAATTTCAATATCCTATGGCTCTTCTTTATGATTTTTTAACCAATGGTTTACGTTGCTAGAAAATTGCTTCTACTTTGAGATGGTGAAACATGGCTGCTGATGCTCTTGCTAGTGAGGCAATTGACACATAGACTAATAAATTGGCTTTGAAGAACAATAAAGGACAAATAAGACAGTAAGTATGGTATCAACATTTTATAACTGTTAAAATCTTTGACAAGTTACTCATCAATGCAAATAGCTATCGGACACCAATCATTTGACTGAGTGTCATTATTTACCATACCGTGCTTTCACTAAGTTTATAGGGATTGAAACTATATATTTTTTTTAAGGAAAAAAATAAGGAAACAACTACACACCCAAACTTCAAACCCATGCTTTGAAAATCTTGGGTAGGAAGGCTTTATAGTGATTGAAACTATATATATATATATAAAAGAAACAACAACACACACCCACACACAAAAACTTCAAAACCATGCTTTGACATTCTTGGGTAGGAAGGCTTTATATGTATAAAACACTCAAAAAGTCACATGCTCGACTTTTTGAGTTGTAATTTCTAACATGCAAATTTCGCACGTTTCATGAGTCATATGCTAGCCTTTTTGGATTATAATTTCTCAAAATCTCATTTTCCAACCACTTATAGTGCTGCCTAGGGGTAAAATTAAAATTTTCTCTATTAAAAATTCAAAACCACTTAATAAGCCACATTTCCTGCAATCTCAACAAAGGAGATAAGGAGTCACCCTCTTAAGTCCTTCAATGAGTATTACCTCACATGTGCTTATTCTTTTATTGTTATATTATTTTCTTTCAAATAAAGTTGTATTTTTTTTTTTTTTTGTAATGGTTATTACGCATTATATCTTTTTTCTCATTTTTCTCTCCAAATACATGTGCCATATAGCAATTGGCCGGCCGAGCAGAAACTTTCATTGAAACACATACTAGGAAGGATGGCACCCCAGTCAGCTCTGATGCAGCAAATAAGATTGTAAGTTGCAACTAATCTAGAATTAGCTTTTATTTTGAATTTCATAAAATTCATGTAATTCTTATGGTTCTTAAATACTTTTCTTTATTTCAGGAACAGATGCGAAATATTATGCTTGGAGGCACGCCAGATGGTATGGCGCGTGATGATGTCTACACTCAGGTCATGGGACCTGACACCCATGGCCGAGTTAGATGCTGTGGGATGGGGTTGACTCCAAACAGGACGTGGGGCTCATCCTCCAGCCAAACAGTAGACATGACAGAATTTAATCGAATGAAAGAACGATTAGATGAGGAGATGCACCACCGAGAGCAGCTAAAAGAACGATTAGATGAGGAGATGCACCACCGAGAGCAGCTAAAAGAACGATTAGATGAGGAGATGCACCACCGAGAGCAGCTACAAGAGCAGGTGCTGCAACAGGCCTCCCAACTTGCGGAGCTTCAACGCGCATTCTTATCATTTACAAGACAGGTATTTTGCATCCAATACTAGAAATAGTAGAACACATTATTGATTATATTTTAAATATGTATATTTAATTAAGCAATCCTTATCATCATGCTTCCCAGGGTGGACAATCATCCGAACCTGGGAGTCCTTCAAATCCTACCTAGATGTCATATTTAAGCTCCATGGGCCTTGGGTTGATGGAGAAACCCGAATTTTGGTTTTTGAATACATGGAAAACAATAGCATCGCACAAATATTACTGGGTAATCCCATGTTTCTTCTCTAGTTATGTTTAAAAATTAATTTGGGTTTAGATACTAATTTTGGTGTTTTTATTTTTTATGCAGGAATGAGCAAGGATGCTCCCATTGATGTTCCTTACACATTTTGTTGTTTTCTTGTATATCTATTACATGTAATAGATATCTATAACAATCGGAACAAGGATGCATGGTCTGATTGTTGTTTTTTTTTGTATCTACTACATTTTGTTCTATTAATTTTGTTGTTTATAGTCTTTGAAGCTTTTTTTTTCCTCAGTTGAAGGTATGTGTGCGTATCTCTCTCTCTCTCTCTCTATATATAATCTTTGCCTTTCTCTCGCTGAGGCATTTTTGTTAACTCTTTTTAAGAAAATTATTATAGTTTATAATCTTTACAATGCTTTTCCTTTATTTTTAGGTGCTACTATTTCCATGACCTTCTTTTTATTCTTTTCTCAAGCAGATTTTGATAAGCAATAAAATTATTTTTCACAAAACTGCTTTTAGCTCGGAGTTCTAATAACATTAATTGTTTATGTGCTTGATTCCCTTTCGTAGGATTTGTCAACTTCACAGACTTAGGAATACTTGGTCTTTGTTTATATCAACTAATATATCTCAAGCTTCAAAGGGATATGACATGGACAACTTGATGTGTTCATTAATGCTAGGTCGTTCTGATCCAATTCTCTTTGTTTTACCCCCTTGCAAAAACAGCTGTAGTTTTGGCTTATATAAATGTAGTCAGGTTCTGTTTTCCCTGTTTCAATATTAACTTATTTAATTGCTATCTCTAACACATGTTTTTTTAACTATATAAAATGTTTTAAAAATGGCACATATTGAGGACTACTTTAAGCAGTTGTAGTTTCACTTGTCCATGTTTTTATTTGATTCTCAATAGCTATTCACCTCCTTCAACTAGAAATTACTCAAAATTAGTTTTTCAACCTTTCATAATTATCTTATATGAAGTCTTTATTCTCTAAGTGCAAGGCGAATAAAAGGACAAGATCCCGTGCAAAACTGTTAATAAATAAAAGTAAAAAAGGAAAGGGATTTTGATTTTGCTTAGAAATCAAGGTGACATTTTGCGTTTTGTTTATTATATGTTTGTTCCTTCGTTTCTACTTTCTTTTACTCTATGTACCATGTTTGAGGTGGAAAGGAGAAAGGTGATGTTCTGTAGCTCTAGAAACTTTTCTGCAAGATTGCTTTGGAGAATTGAACGTTTAGTTTGTCTGGCTGTACATCTGGCGGAAGGGTTCGTCATGTGCTACAATTAGCCAGCACGCTTGTGGATAAACTCGTTAGGGTTTTCCACGCAATACACACAAGCACTTACGCACACAGACACATGCTTTCCTGTTATTGATATCATCTTCAACTGAATGCTTTAATTCTTTTGGTTGCATGTCTCTTTTCATGAGTGTTTATTTAATAATCTATGTTAATCTAGTCTTTAAAGTTATAAATTACTTAATCTACCATGCAGGATGATTGCAGACCCAGCTTTCTTATACAAGCTTCTTTTAGAGCAGGCTGCCACAGTTGGTTGTTCTGTTTGGTGGGAGGTGAAGAATCGCGGGGAAAGGTATATGCCTTTGTCTGACGAGGAGAAATTTAGTAAAATTATGTCTGATATACTTATTTAGTTCAATTATGGCTTGTTGACTTATTTAGTCCAAACAATATCTTTGATCGAACAATCACATCTCGCTTTTTAGTCTGAGATTACCCACAAGACCAGTAAATTTTTGCAATTGCAGGTTGAGAATTTCCTCTTCCCAGGATAAATACTAAGAAGTGATATATTGTTCAAACTTCAAACACAGGAAATTGGCTACTTCTACCATCTCTGATTATATGTCTGAAGATCTATAATTGCCATCTTTTTGGTTCCTTGTTTCCCCCATCTTGATTTGAGAAGTTATAAAAACTTCAACATTTGACTGTATAAATTCTTTGCATGTTATCATTATTCATCCATTTGCTAGATGCCAGTGCCATAATTGGGAATCTCTTATTTATCTGGTTTTTTGGGTCAAATTTGAATTAGTTGAACCTGAATTTTTTGAATTTTATGTGAAAAGTTAATATTGAAATTATTTGCTTTTATACTTACTTAGGAATAAATAACTTTTGATTCTTATAAATAGATATATATACTAGAAATTGTTAAAAACAATTGTTTCTAACAGTTAATGAGACTATATTTGGAGGTATATTATTACCGGTTGTAGTTATATATAAAGCAAATCTATTCATATTGCATGTCCTTGACCCCGTGTTAGATTCTATATCTCTTCTCACAAATTTTTATAGATGGGCTGCCTTCCATAGAATCTGTGCCAAATTTATGTTAGTAGTTTCTTAACGGATCTTTCTTTCTTTCTTTCTTATTAGAATTTAAATTGATTCCAAGAAAGAGTTCTCTTTTCCTGTCGTGTGTTGCCTTTTCTTCATTTATAATTGGAATATTATCTATTTATAATTTCAGATGAAGGATATTGCTACTGTAAACTTTCAACGGATCCGTGAAGCATATGAAATATTAACAGATGAGAAAAAAAGAGTAATATATGACATTTATGATATGGAAGGATTAACTTCAGGTTTGGAGCTTGGTCCAAAACTGAATAAAGCAGAAGAGATTAAGGAAGAATTCGAGAGACTGCGGCGTCAGAAAGAACAAGAAAAGGTTTCTGCTCATGTCCGACTTCTGGTTCAATTCTGGTAAATTTGTCATTGCCGCAATTTCTTAATGGCAGTGGCATAATGAGAGGGTACACTTGCTGATCTTTTACATGTTTGTTCCATAACTTGGCTTAAATTTAGTCAGAATAAGATTGATAATTTGTTGGAAGTTTATTCTTTGCTTGGTTTCTGCATTGGTTACATAGTCTCAGCTGACACTATTTTCTTGTAATCTTAATTGAAAAGCTTCTTATACCACAATTTGATCTCCTAATGGCCTTCTGTCCCATGCCTACGTACATAACAATAAATTGTGCATTCTTATTTTGCCTTACATGGTCACTGATACTTAGTTGACATGCAAGATCAGAATGGCAATGTCAAGTGAGGTCCACTCGCAAATATCCAAGCACAACATGATTGCTCTTGGTGGAAATTTGGCAGTTACTGGAAAGTCTGGTGGTGGAGCTGCCACGGCTGTGTTGAGGCACCAGATTTCTTCAGTTGCTTCAATAGAGTTCATGGCTTCAGTTGGTTTACGGTCAATTATTGGGGTACAGACGTCTCGGTATGGTGATTCCTTTTGTAAGTTAGATCTATTGCTCAGTGTCATTTGCCAATACTTTTTCATTCTATGTCACTACCATGCACTCTTATTCTATTTCTCTTTTTTCTCCAGTCAGATATCGCTTCATTCAACTGCCACCAGTGGAATTGCAATATCTTTGAGAGATGGCTCAATCAATCTTTCAAATTCCTGGACTCGCCAACTATCTGAGACATCAAGCGGAAATGTATTTCTCTTTTCATTTTAAGTAACTCAAATAATTTTGTTCCTAGTCAAGTTCTGGAAGATCAAGAAAGAATAACCTATGATCAACTCTAGGTTAACCTTTGTGATGTTAGAGGCGGGGAAAATTTTAATTTTTTCAGAAATTTCTTTTGTTTATCATTCTGTGATGATTATTTGGGAAGCAAATTTTGCTTTCATATCTTTTTTTTGAAATGAAATAAAAATAAAATAGTATCTCAGAAAAAAAGGGAAAAATTAGGAAGTTTTCTTGTTTGCAAAGCGTTGCATCTCTACTTTTTTTTTCTATAATTGTATTCTAATTAATCCTTCTCCAACTGTATCATATGCTGTTTTCTAACACTAAAGGTAACTGATTATGGCATCCATTTAAAAAAACGAATAAAAATAGGAAAAAGGATAACCGGTCAGGGTATTTATTATAAAATTTTGACATTTTTTATGGTTATTATAAATTTTTGAGATCACATTATGAACTTACCTTCAAAAAGTGGAGCTTGCATGTATGCTGTTTTATGGGCCTGGAAAGGGAGACCAGATCATAATCATTGAAGTTTTCAACACATTGACAAGGATTATATTGAAACTTCTTACTCTACTTCTTTCTTCAGTGAACATTTGTGTTATCTATTTGATCAAAGAAAATTATGGAGGAAGAATACACTTAGAAAGATTGAACGAGTTTAGTTCAGCTGCATAACAATTATATGTTTCATACATGTTTATTTAAACTATTTTAGTTTTACTTAAAACTTTAGTTTTATCATATGGGAGTTGAAATAATAAGATGATGTTAATGGGAGAAGAATAGTTTCATATTTTTTTAAAAGTAATTTACATCTTATTAGTTGCATACCCTTTTTGTTCTCTTTGGTTCTTATTGTCTATTAAAATCAAATCTTTAGTTATCTATTAAAAAAATAGTTAATAAATTGCTTTTTGATAGAGTATATTGCCTTTTCTTCCAGATACAGCTGGCTTTAGGGCCAGAATCGTCTATTGCTGTTGGATGGGCAAAAAAGGATGAGAAAGCCTCTGCTGCTGGCGAGCTGAAGGTACAGATATTTCCGGTTTTATTTGTGCCAAGAATTACAATTTGAAAACCCGGCACTGGCCATGATCGGTACTGAGTCGCACTGGCTGGTATGTACTGGCCATGACCAGTACTGAGTCGCACTGGCTGGTATGTACTTGTATTAGGTGGAAGCAGTACAGTTACTGAACTGTACCAGCCAATACGACTTGGTACTGGCCGAGAAATAAAACTATGCCAATAATCCTACATGCTTGTCCTGAAAATAAGGAACTTGATAAAGCAAAAATTGAAGAAAATGGTAAGTGGATCCCTTAAGAGCATTGTATGAAGTTTGTTTCTTTTTCCTCAGTGACTTTTAATCCATAGTGGAGTCCTATTCATGCACCAGTCTCCTTCGCAAATGGATTTTGTATTTGAAGTGGCAGGGTTTGACTATTTTATCTTTTCCAATTAAGCATTATTAAAGATTTGATGTTGGATCAAACAGCATCTTCATTTTCTTTTGGTAATTAGTAATGATGATATATATTATGAACGAAAATTTAAGCTGAGCCTTATATCCAAGAAGGCTGGCAGAAGAAAAATCAGTCGTCAAAGGTGTATGTAAAGGACAAATATCTAGTCACAGAGGATGGATGGAACAAAGAAATAATGATCCAAATATTCTTGACTGGTGTGTTGTTTTTCCCCCTTGCCTTCCAAGATCTGTTCTTTCCCTTCCTTCCTAATTGGTTAACATACAGAAGACATGAAATCAACAAAGCTCCTGAGCATGGATGTGGATGGCATTTCTCTGGCTGATGTGCAGTGAAGTCCTTTGAAGCTCTCTGATTCTCTTTTGAGATGTTCATACACCTTGCAAAGTACACTTTTTTCTTTGACTTTTTGGAGAAGATGCTTGTGGTTGGCTATCATACAAATAGATACTTATCTTTGACAAGTGGAATGACATATTGGAGTCATCTTCTTAGTTGCTGTTTTCCATCAGGAAAGGTTGATGCAGTCTCAGCTGCCTTTCCAGTATATCTTGGGTTATTCCTGTTTAAGTTACTGAAACTTATGAAAATGTGGAACATCAAATCCTTTGGCAAATGGATTGGTTGGCTTTGGCTGCCTGACTCTGTGGCTTTACGTTGGAGCATACAAAAAATTAAGGAACAGCCAGGTGTTATCAGAAATGCAGTTCGCTCTGAGTCATTAGTTTTGGAGAAGACCTTCTATTTTATTTTTCTGGTGCCTTCATATAAAGAGTACCATGGGTTGTAGTTGGCAGATCTTCATAACAAATTGGAATTTTCTTGGTTAGGATTATGTTTTCTCACTGGTTTTGTTTGTCTGCGTAGCTACTTCAGCTGACTATAACAACTACCCCTTTTTTCTATTTTTGGAGAATTTCTGCCTCATTTCCGTTAAAAATTATTTTTAGTACCTATCAGGAAAAAAGAAATAAAAAGAGAAGAAAAAAGGAGGTGAAGATAGCAGTTAAATACTTGGTGTTTCAATAGATACATTTGTCTCTTACTTTGACTAGCTTCAACATTCTAACTGTTTGTCTTTGTCTTTGTTCTTATTTTCATGGCTTGTTATGCTTTTCCCTTTATATCTTGATTAATTCCAGATCTGTTCACGTATATCGTCTGCAATCTTCTGCAGTTTGGGACAAGTTCTTTTGGGGCATCTGCTCGTTATACTAGACGTTTCTCAACGAAGTCTCATGGCCATGTTGCTGGCAGAATTGGAAGGTGCATGCACATAAATTTACTTTGTCAGTATTTTTGGTTTGCTTGTTTATTGCTATGTTGTACAAAGTAACATTTACATTCATCATCACATAGATTGTGGTTGTTTCATATTAATTTATGTGTGTACGTGCTTATGTAATTAGGCACCCATTCTTCACACTTGCCTGTAAAGGATGAGTCAAACTATGTAATACAATTAAATCATCCACATTGTGGATGATTTAATTGTATTACATATATTCATCCAAATTGAACTATAATTTGGATGAACATAGTTCAAATGAGTCAAATTCTTTCTTAGTTTGTATATATATTATATCAGGATTCGAGCTCTGTGAAGAAGGATTTAAAGTTACTCAGACAAGCTTGATTGTTGTTACTTGAGACGTACTATAATGTATATAAGTCAAATTATGTTCAAACAAAAAATACATAAAAATACAAACAACAGTCAGAAAATCAAACAAAAAATACATAAAAATAAAAAGAAAAACTCATGAAGGTCAATCCAAACATTTCACATACAATGTGGATGAGTCAAAGTAGTCTAAGAGTAGTTCTGCTGGATGAATAGTTTGACTATTCATCCAGCAGAACATAGTTCAATTTGGATGAACTATGTAATACAATTAAATCAGACTATTCATCCATGTTAATATAGTTCAATTTATTTTGACTTATTGTTTGCCCCTCCCAAGCTAATTTTCTGGCTCCACCCGTGCCACCAATAAGTGAATGAACATAATAAAATGTTGCATGGTAGCTCAAATTTAATTTGGATGAGAAAAAAACAGTTGTTGGTTTAACACCATATATATATATTTCTAAATCTGAATTTGTTCATGACATGCAACATGACATGAAAGCCCCAACTAGAACTTTAAACGGAAATATTTTTCACAGCGGAAAAAATTATAGAACCTAAAGCTTCAGGCCTTTATGTGCTTTATAAGAAACAGAAAACAACCCAGTTTGCGTAGCATTTATATTACTGGTATGCTCATTTCTATAAACATTAATGAAGTTATGCATCAGAAAAAAAAAAACATCAATGAAGTTGATGTTCTGTACAATGTCCTTCCAATGGGGATTATCCTATTATTGGTATACACTAATATATTATGAGAATTTCAAACAGAAAATACCAAATGCTAAAGATAACAGTTCAATGTTATGGGTCAAATCATTGTTAAAAACGACCTAGGACTTAAGGGAACTTATTTGGTTAAGGCCTTAACATTTAGGATTGTAACATTTAAGCATGTCAGTCCAAATTGGGTAACACAAAAGTTATGGAAGAAAATATCTTATTTATTTTATGAATCATTTGATAATGCATGTAAATATCTTCAAGAACATATGATCCAATAGAACAATTGATTGTTGAATTAATTGGATCATTGATATAAGAATATAAAAGTCAAAGTTCAGGTCAGAAGATACTTTAGGCCACAGGGAAGAGCTTTCTAAGCTAAAGCCAATAAAATGCCTAAAATGCTCACTTATGTGAAGAATTCCTGTTGTAGGAAAGAGAGAACGACAAGGGAACACTGAGAAGACCTGAGACTTGATATAAAAAACTGTTAAACAGAGGACCCCAGTGCAAGGAACTTCACATAAATACTTTTAAGCAGTCCTCTAACAGTATATATAAGAGAAGAATAAGTTATTAATTTTGAAAAAAAAATCTATTCAATAATAAGACATCCAAATTACAAATTTAGCATCTAATTCAGAAAGCAGGTCCAGAACTCTTAGTTAGTTAAACCAGGTTATAGCTTTATAAAATAAAAATTTATAAAAAGTCAACAGGACAACATTTAAACTACCCTGTTGCATGAAACATTTTAACATCAGGGGGTCTTTTTCCTTTGGTGAATAACGAAATAACATTCCAAAGAGAGGACACATACGCATAAGACCCAATATCCATCAATTTCAATCAACAAAACAAGAAAAAAAGGGAGGCACATATTAAACTGCAAAGGAAACAGCACAAAAGAAAAAAGGAAAAAGAAAAGAACGATACACAGTCAAAGGCACATTGTCTCATGCATCATCACCTTCAATGGAATATCCAGAATCATTTTTTTAACTGATAGATCTGAACATAACTGTCACAAAATGGAAGAACCATTTGCTTTCTCTGCCATTTTCATTCGAATATTATGGCCAAAAACCAAACAGTAAAAGGGCAAGCACTTGATAATTAAGGCATAATAGAACCTTTCTAAGGAAAAAATAGAAGCAACATACCTGGACCATTTCACTGATGAAATTCAAACCCCCTGGTCCAATGAGAGAACCAGCAAGAAGATAACCAACAATGACCTATCATAATGAGGCCAAAACGAAGTTGTGAGCTCTACAAGCAAACTGAAATAATGATTTAAAAGCTGAAAATCGAAATACAGATGAATCTGAAGAGCTATAGCTACTACAAATGTTTGAAAGAGTACAAACCGGTTGTCCCAAACAGGAAAATGTCATTCCACCAATTGCTGCAGAAACAATAACCACTACCAAATCTGAAATTAACCTACAGAAATGAATTGAAATAAAATCAAAGTATAAGTTACAAGCAGAAATTATTATCAAATAACAAATACATTAACAGGCTTCACTTCAGTATTAACAACTTAAAATATAGACTCTAGATAATTAACATAAATATCTATTATCAAAAAGAAAAAAAAAACAAAAAAGAAACTGCAAGGATCAACCTTAAATCAACTTGAAGCACTGGATATTTCGACTTCTTGTTTGACATCACAAATACGTTATCCTGCCACAACATGGAACCACATGTTAATATTAGTTAAGAGAAACAGAAAAAAGTTAACCAGAACCAACTATTGGTAGTCTTCATATCTAACATGATCACAACGTCATGTGCACCTTTTTGTCTATCAAAGTCGTCATGTCATCAGAATCTTCATTTTCCAGTGAAAAAACATCTTGAAACTGAAATGGTCTAGTGCCAGTGCCACTGTGTAGATGAGCAAATAAATAGGCAACATAAAGTCAAAATAAAAATAAGATTACTTCAATGAACAACAAAATATGTCCTATCTATGGGTATAATTGCCTATACAAGTCATTTCTTCATGAGAAATTCAATTCTGTAAATTATCATACTTTGCCTCTTGGGTATCATTTCTCTTCACCTTCTCATGAGTGATTTTAGCTACAGTCTCCAAGACAGCCTATGAAACAGAAGCAAGAAATTATCAAAAGCAAAATGTAGAAAAACCATATAGGCCAATCAACCAGACCTTGGAATTAAAAATTTAAATACACATCACATGACATATTTAACAACATGGATCTGTACACAGTAGCCAGATAGAACTATAATGAAACTAACTACTAGTAAAACTGCATAATTGAACCAATGTGTATTCCAGATCCTTACTAGGAATGTTTTTGTGTATGAGGAAATAATGAGCATGTTATGAGACCATTAAAGTTTCTAAAGACTGATAATGGCCAATATATGTGAATGCTAGAACAGAAAATATCAGCCAAGTTATATTCAGAAACTAGAAGAAAATAAATTCTGATCTACAGTGGCTTCAATATCCCATTCAAAATTACGCAGCCAATGATAAAGCCTTTCCTGGGTTGGACTATCAATGATCAAATGATCCATAGGTGCTAGATTCATCTAGTAACCTTATTTTGGAGTATGGGGACTTTGCACATTTTCTTTTGTATGTTAGTTTTATTCAGGCTTAGTCATACCATAAAATGGTATTATCTACATTTAAAGAAATTTTCCAAAAATTTAGAACTTTATATTTAAGTTTTTAGTACCACAGTATGGTAGTTCAAATATATAGAAACAATTTCTATTTGTTTAAATTTATTATGATATATGCTGTGATCCACTGCTCATAACCTTATCTTGTCCTGTCAGCATGAGTACCAACATGGATTGGAAATGGCATATCTTAAATCTAGTATCTTTCTCATTTTCTTGTACACAAGGCAATAAAAAAAAAAATCAACAAATGATATTACACTTGACAATGCAATACACGTGTTAATTTGGTTCATATGGGTTGAAGTAGTAGGTGTGTTGCTTATTCAATGATTCTCCTGACAGGTGAACAGACTGTATTCTATGTCGTACCTTATAAGTAAAAAATTCACCACATCTACTTGGAGTTGGCAACACAAATCCAATTTTACTGTCCTGATATGTTAGAGACCGTGTCTTCAATCGAATTGTGTGTGTTTAATACTTTTCTGATGGATTCTGCCCAAGTTATTTTAGTCTTCCTCTTGTCCTCCTTTAAATCCTTCATCCTAGGCCTTCACATTATATTCTCGCACCATTTTTACCAAATTTCATTTATTTTTCTCCTATTTTTGCAGTTCCTAGGCAGTTGTGGATGTGTTTATTTCTTATCTTTTTAAGCCTTCCATACATGATTTAAATTGTCATCTGGTATTGACAAAAGAAGCCTATTTATATTATTATTCAACTGAACTTGATCCAAGCCATAAAATAGTATATAGCGGTCAACCCCTGGAAAAATCCTTTCAAATGGCTTAGAACGTTCCAATATAATACCAATATGGATTGACTAATACATATTGGCACTAAAGTTGACTAACACAACTATTGATACTGATCCTTTAAGCTCTGTTCCCAAACACCTTTCTCAGCATCCTATAAGTACTCATCTTTTGAATGCATTAATTTTTTTTCCCAACATTCTATACCATTACCAAACATTGTAGCATGCTTAATAATCTATATATAAAATTTTACGTCTTATCTTGAGTAGAACACATTGATTAACATTTTAAAAGTGCCTCTGCATTTTAGCTCTAACTATTATATTATCTTCAGCAGCCATGTCAATATTGCCATCTTTATGTACTGTTAAAACTGCTTCCTATGCCATCATATTATGTGATTACCACATCATTTATATTTATTGATTAAACTCTGATCTCTTACCATGCAATGTATGATTTATTTTCTTTGTGTCTAGACTATTCAACTTCCTAATACTTGATGCTAGATTTGGCTTTCTACCTTTTCAGGACCTGATCGAAACTGTTTCAACAGTAGTGTTGAAGATCAGCAAGTAGGTCTGACTTTCCTTTACACTGAATTGTTATTAGAAGTGCGTGATCTTACGGTTTTTTCTTTTTCCTTTGAGGACGAGATGCTTCTTAAAATAGCAGAAAATAAATGTTGAATTTAGATATTTTGCAGCTGTAATATCCTTGTGGATTGTATTGCATTTAAAGCTTGGAAGGTTGATTATGTCTTTGTTGAAAGATCTTCATCCTATTGAAAATTTGTCTATAGGTGGTTTTGAAATGATTCTTGTCAGTTTTCTATCAAATGGAATTATACTTTATGCATAGTCCTAAACTTTTCTGTGCGTCAGTTTGTTTACGGTAAACTAATCCCTTTGGTCTCTTTTTTTAGGAACCATGACACATTATTATCGTGTTATTTTCTTAATGTTCAAAATGCTATTTCTTTTGGGTTGGCATTTCGGAAGGGGAAAGGCAGTACAATGTTGTATCCTTACATAATCCAGGTGCATGCACCAACATGGCCTTCATTATCAACATTCAGACTTTCAATTTACACATTTCTTTTGTCCCATTTACAGATATTCCATACATATAGAGTTGACACTTAGCAGTTTTCATCTCAGTGTTATAATGATTTTAATATCTGTGTCCCGTCTGATGGAGGATTCTTTCATTTCTCTTATAAGGGACATTTGGAAGGAAAGGCAGCCATGTCTTTGAAAATCCAGTTCATTAATTTCTAGATGCTTCATAGTACTATGTTCCCTTATCTTTAAGAAATTCAGGGGGAAAAAAAAAACATTGATTGAACTTTTATCTTAACTGGGAAGAGATAACATGCATAAACAAGTCCTTTATTTATTTATTTTTTCTGATATTCTTATCTATCTAGCCATCTACATTGCAATCTCCATGTTCCATCTACATTGAAATTATGTATTTTCTTTACAAGTAATGCAGCATTTTAAGGGTTTTCTTCATATATTTTTTATATGTGATGTAATACTATTTCTTTTATACACATTTTTACAATGCAAGAATCCATGTGTAAATGGTTAAAAAAAAAAAACTTTTTTGTTACAATGAACCTTTTTCTTTCGTCATTTATAATTATCATGAATAAACTTAGAAGACTGTGGTGGCTTATTATTTAAACTTTGAACATGATAAAGTATGCTTTAAAAATTTTGGTGTTTTCTAAAATTGATTGATAATGTCTTATCTATACATGCTTACATATATATGTATATACGCATTATCAGTAACTCTTAGAAGTATGTGTATCCATATACATGTGTATGTATGTATTTATGAAATCTTGTATGGTGTTTGTATGGATTTTAGTGTTTATGGGTGATTGTATGGATTTTTTACAGGTAATTTTTTAAATAGAAAAGCAATTACTAACAACAATTTCTACGTGCAGGTTAAGTGAATTAGCGGCGGTAATTGTGTTACCGCCGCTAATTGTAATTAACGGCGGCAAATTACCGCCGGCGATTAATGCGAGGAAACACAACCGAAGGTTTTTCCGGCGGTAGATCTTCGCCGCTAATAATGCAAGAAATATTAGCGTCGACAACATACCGCCGGAAAACCAATGAAACAAGCCGACCGTGATGTATAGTAGCGGCGGTAAGTCTCCGCCGTTAATTCAACCAAAGCCGGCGGTAACCTACCGCCGGTTATGTCCTCTAAGTACCGGCGGGAAGTACACAGCCGCTATATAGGTTCTTTTAACGGCGGGAGTTACCGCCGGTGATGTCCTATAAGTTCCGGCGGGAAGTACACAGCCGCTATATAGGTTCTTTTAACGGCGGGAGTTACCGCCGCTGATGTTCTATAAGTTCCGGCGGGATGTACAGCCGCTATATAGGGTCTTTTAACGGCGGGAGTTACCGCCGGTGATGGCCCTTAAGTACCGGCGGGATATACAGCCGCTATATAGGGTCTGTTAACGGCGGGAGCTACCGCCGGTAAAGGATGGAATCACCGGCTATTAACTCCCGCCTGTTATTATTTCATCATTAACGGCGGTAGATTACCGCCGTTAATTCTTTAAATCAGCGGCGGCAGATTACGGCCGCTATTGGGTGTCCAATAGCGGCGGGACTTGCTGGGCGCCGCAAGGAGCGACGGTAATTCCATTACCGTAGATGCTTTCAAAGGCTGGGTCGTGTCCCGCCCCTAAATCAATTAGCGGCGGGTAGTGATCTTTTACCGGCGGTGTATTACCGCCGGTAAAAACGTGATTTTTTGTAGTGCAGATTGAGATTGCTTGAGTTAAATCCAATTCCAAAAATACAATTCAACTCACCTGAATTCTTCTCTCATCTAGTGTTTTCCTCAAGTTCTTCACTGATTTAAACAAATCCAGCTACTTCAAATACTCTCTCTCTCAATCAAGAATCGGCCATGAGAAAACTCATTCTCTTCTGATCTGGGTCTTCTCAGATCTGATCTCCTTCCTCTAATTCCAAAGACTTCCAAACTCTCAGATCCCTATCCTCTTCCAGAAGATTCCAGCTCAACCAAACCAACTAAACTAACTACCAACCTCTTTATATACCTGCTCTTGCCGCCCAATTCTTTTAATTTCCCTTGTGATATGCTACCTGCCACTCCACCAGCCTTATGTACACAACCAGCCCAATTTCATAAAATAACACATGATCCCATGCTTCTATTCATTGGCACATTATAAATTAAAATAACCTAACCACATCTTAATTAATAAATTCTCCTTCATTAAATTTCTGAAAATTTCCCAAAAATAATTTTATTTCTCATTTCCTAAAATTTCCACCAATAAAATCATTATTAACCATAAAACAATAACCGCTTCAACACAAAGCAATTTAAACAAAAATTGCAGCGTTCCAGCTAATAGAGCCAATATGTATTACTGCCCCTTATGCGCGGCCATAAAAGCGTTAATTAAATGCCTTTCTAAATCAAGTTGTCGCCTGTCAATATTTCCTTTCTAGGTCAAGTTGTCGATAGCGGAAAGCAATTTAGACAGAATTTGGGGTAGAAAAATAGACTTTCTAAGTCAAGTTGTGGACTGAATCAAGTTGTCATCATCCGGAGAAAGTAGCGTCCTTTAAATTATCAAAACCACACTTAGGCTGCATTTGGGATTGCTTAAATAAGTGCTTAAATCCTCTTATAGATTATTAAAGCACTTTTTAAAGCTTAAAAAACGTTTGGTTATTCTACATGGATAAGAACTTACCCACAAAGAGTGGAAGGAAACTACCGGTAAGGAGAAGCTACTCCTTGACGCTTATGCAGAAAGCTTTATACTCCAGATGGGAAAATAGAGGAATCCAAAATTGCCTTGACAATACATTTCCATAAAAATAAAGTATTAAAATAATAATCAAGAATCAATTTGTTTTGGTAACCAAATAACATTAAAAAGATTACCAAATCTTTTTCCCCTTTCTTAAGGCTATCTCTTTTTAGCTTTTTGATCTGAAAAGAGAGATTTCAGTTTGATTCCCAAAATAATATATATATCTAGCTGCCAATCAGAACATTCCCAGGCTATTTTGAAAGGCAGATTAGAAGGGAATTACTCAGAAACCCAATGCCAGCAACAGCAAGGCCTAGTTAAGAGTTTCTTAGGAGAGAGATCAGGTCTCTTTAGGGTGATGGAGAATTTATCTTATGCTGTCCACGAGATTTGAACCACGTCAGCTTGGGGTTAATATAAAGCCGGCAATATTGACTTTGTTTGAAAAATACAGGTCCTTGAACTTGCAAGACCCCTTTTGCCTGATTTGTACTCTGTTTCCTATTGTGGTTTTGTTAAGATTTTGATGAACAATAATACTTCTCTTTGGTTCCTTATCCTCTATTTTCTTGATTTTCTCCTCTTGTTTCTTCTCATTGATATCTTTCTTATAGACACGATTCCCTCTCTCAAGTACGAAACAAGCAGAACTAAAGATTGATTAGAGATTTGATTAAGGTTTTTTGCTTAATCTTTTTTTGATTCTACAATGTCCCAATCGACATTTTGAATCCAAACCGACTGCATAGAAATCGCCAGTGACTCCATGTAACAAGCCGGCGAGTCGCAAGACCGTGGAAGGACAGACAGAGGTTGGTTGTCTAAATTCATTGATCCTTCTTATAGACTCCTCTCCGGTGATGCTAGTAGACTGTTGCCTCCAGATGCAGCCGTGCGGTCATGTTTCCAGCTTTTGAAGATGATGATCTGAAGCTCTTTGCTAAGCCCTCAGGCGACGCTAAATAAGGTAGATCAGATTGGTTGAGTTGTTAGAGCAGGAACAGAGGATTTATTCGGATTGAAAAAGATGACGATAGGTGTGTGGACGGACGTTGAATCCCACCAATATTGGAAACCCTCATTCGAATCCCACCAATTTTCAGAACCCTAATCAATTTTGTTAATTCCGTCTCCATGCATGTCTGGACTGAATTAATATTGAGTTGCTTTGGTGAGTTTGTTAAACCCTAGTTTTTCTTGATTTACCCTAACAAATCAACGGCAAGTACTGAGTCATGCATCCTCGACCGTCCTCCATTGAAGTTGATGAGAAACTACCATCTATGGCTGTTTCAGAACATACTACGTGTGTTGATCAAACTGTAAATATGCGACCAAAGAATATGTTTCTTAATAAATTATTGCTCCTTTGCCTCATCTTCCCTTTGTGCACTTGTAATGATACCTTAACTCCGTCCAAATCTTTTACCAATGGAGACAGTCTCGTATCTTATGGGAAGAACTTTGCTTTGGGATTCTTCCGCCCCGGAAATTCCACCTGCCGTTACCTCGGAATTTGGTTTAACAAAATCCCAGAAAAAAACGTAGTATGGGTTGCAAATAGAAACAGTCCAATTAAGAACAAGTCGTTTGGTGTCCTTATGATCAATTCACAAGGAAATATAGTTATCCTCGACAAAGATACAAAGGCTACTATATGGTCTACTAATTTGCCGATCACCACGAGAAACAACAATTTGATTGCTAAGCTCTTGGATTCAGGAAATCTAGTTTTGACTCGAAATGATAGTAAAAACTTTGTATGGCAAAGCTTCAATTATCCTACAGAGAGCTTTCTTTCAGGAATGAAACTCAAATTACGCCCAAGATTGGGTTTGAACTGGTCCCTAACATCTTGGAAATCAAGCAACGACCCTAGCAATGGAAAGTACTCCCTTGTGCTGGAGTCACAAGACTCACCTCAGTTCTTCTTTTATAGGGGTTCAGACCGGCTTTGGCAAAGTGGTCCATGGAACGGTCAACGACTGAGCTCCATGCCGAAATCACTCCCAGAACTATTCAATTATCGATTTGTCAATACTCCAGATGAGATATATTTAATTCAGGTGGCCGCCAATAACTCCATCTTCTCTAGATTATTTTTGAATGACACTGGTTCAATTCAACGACAAGTATGGAATGAAGAAAACCATCGATGGAATAACTTTTGGTCATCATCGAGAGAACGATGCGACAGTTATGCGATTTGTGGCGCATATGGCAGCTGTGGCAATTATTATCCAATCCAGTGTACGCGTCTCCCAGGAGTTGAACCCAAATTTCCCCAGGACTGGAACTTGGGAAATGGATCAGGCGGTTGCGTCAGAAAGAGACCAGCTTAGTACTATGGGAAAGGTGATGGATTCTTGAAGAAGTCAAATGTGAACGTACCCGATACCTCTGTTGCTCGAGTTGACAAGAGTTTGAGCCTCGAGGAATGCCAGCAGGAATGCTTGAGAAACTACAATTGCATGGCCTACACTGCTGCAGATATTCATAGAGGGGGAAGTGGGTGCATGGCTTGGTATGGAGATCTAATAGATATAAGAGAATATGGAAGTGACGGACAAGATTTATTCTTACGCATGGATGCGACTGAGTTAGGTAACCTTGTACAAAGTTTGGGAAACACGATATTGCATCTAGCTAGTTGATTTGCAAATAAAATTTTCTTGATTTATACATTCTTTCCTATCTTTCTAGCGATATAATTTAACTTTAACTCATTATATTTGTGTTTCAGCTGCAAACGCAAGAAAAGATTCGAAAGGTTTTCATGGTAAAAATAAGATGCTTATAATTGTGTTACCATTTCTTCTTGGAGGATTGTTTCTTTTGGTCATATGTGGATGTTGCTTTGTTAGAAAAAGGAGAAAATGAAAAGGTATTGATTCATTTGTTCTTTGTTTGTTATTTTATTACCTGCTTTTGTCTATTATGATTTTTATGTTGTATTAATTGTTGTAGGTGAAAGAGGAGGAGCACAACATGGAGTATCATTGCTTAATTTTCCCTCTAATACTACAAGATTATATGACCCTGCAAATGCAATGGAGCTGGAGGAAACAATAACTAGTCTAGAATTACCATTCTTTGGTCTAAACATAATAATAGCTGCTACAGAGAACTTTTCTCCTACAAATAAGCTTGGACAAGGTGGTTTTGGGCCTGTTTATAAGGTAATTTTAAAGGGTAACTGAACTTCTAGACCTCTTATCCTCAATTTTTTGGATTTAACTTACCTCTATTGACTGAAGGAAACAATGAACTGTTTGGTACAAATTGCAAATCTCATGGGTCAACTATCCAATGGCCAGGAGATCGCCATCAAAAGACTGTCAAAATCGTCTGGACAAGGAATAGAAGAATTCAAAAATGAAGTCATGCTGATTACAAAACTTCAACATCGGAATCTCGTTAAGATTTTAGGTTGTTGCATCCACAATGAAGAAAAGATGTTAATTTATGAATACATGCCGAACAAAAGCCTTGATCATTTTATTTTCGGTATGACTTCCTTTGTTTAAACTTCTATTTGCCTGCCTTCTCTTTGATTTTTACTAATGAGATAGTTAGTTATTTTCTTTGGAATATGATGAATTTTAACAGCTTTAGATACATTAACTTTGATGAGTAATATGTGTAGATAAACTCGAAGGGCATCGTTAGACTGGAGTAACCGTGCCAAGATTATAGTTGGGATTGCTCGAGGAGTTCTATATCTTCATCAAGATTCCAGATTGAGAATTATTCATCGAGATTTGAAACCCAGCAATATTTTACTAGATGCTAATATGAATCCAAAATTTTCTGATTTTGGCATTGCAAGAATATTCGGTGGAGACCATACTCAAGAAAATACCAGGAGAGTTGTTGGAACATAGTAAGTATTTTTTTCAAAAAACACATGAATTCATAGTAGCTTAACAATTCCAATCAAACCCTAATAATGCTATCGTGGGAATGCAGTGGTTACATGTCTCCAGAGTATGCAATTGATGGGCTATTCTCAGTGAAATCTGATGTCTTTAGCTTTGGCGTCTTACTTTTAGAAATAATTAGTGGCAAGAGGAGTAGTGGCTGCTATCTTGAGGATACTGATATCAATTTGATGGCATATGTTAGACACAAATATATATTGACATAGTACATATGACAAGATCTTAAGATATTTGTCCTAATCTTTAAAGAGTTGGAATGACGGCTTCTTAATGATTTTAGGTATGGCGCCTTTGGATGGAAGACATTGCCTTGGATATGGTTGACTCATGTCTTGGTGATTCATATCCTCCACATGACGTTCTAAGGTGCATCCATGTAGGACTCTTGTGTGTCCAGGAAAATGCAAGTGATAGACCAACAATGTCAAATGTTATATTCATGTTGGCAAATGAAACAAATCTATCTCTTCCGAAACGACCTGCATTTGTGGTGAATAGAACTCGTGATGATGCAAACTCCTCTGCAGCAGGAACAAGAGCATCATCTGGTTCTATAAATGATGTGACAATCACAACTACTGAAGCTCAATAGAGAATCAAGTTCCCAAGTGATTTCAATGTAAGTTGTTAATACATAGTTGTATTGCACAAAAATACACTATCAAAGCATGACAATATAGCAACAAATAACTGTAATCTTATTATAAGTTTCTGGATACTATTATTAGTCCTAACAGCAAGTAGATGGATTATAATTTTTCTTTTTGGGCAGTGGCAGAACCACGTTGGGCGTAGGGGGGCAATTGCACCCCCCCCCCCCCCCCCTAAAATTTTTGAATTTTAATAAAAAAAAAATTTTATATCAAATATCTTATTTGCCCCCCCTGAAATTTTTATTTGCCCCCACCCCCATCTAAATTAGGTTCTCTCTCGACTCTCACCGCACGCCAACTCTCACCCCAAGCCCCTGTCTCTCCATCTCTCTCGTCTCTCTCGCCCTGTCTCTCCGTCTCTCGCGCCCTGTCTCTCTCGCCCTATCTCTCTCGTCTCGCTCCAACTCTCAATCTCTCTCTATTGAAGTAATTTGATTAATTGTTGCAGGCAGGATCTGGAACGGCTAAGAGAAATCGACCCCCTGCTGGTATTTTTACTCTTTTAATCTCTTGATTAGTAGTTTTTTCTTCCCTCAAATACTTGACCAATTTTAATGACGGAAATGGATGATACTCATTTCTATAGAAAGTCTTGATGGTGTTCTTTTGGGGAGGGGGTGGCGGGCATGTGTGTTTCCTAATCAGTAAAAATAATGATTCCCCCTTCTTATTAGTGTTTTGATATGTTCATTAGATTAATATTACAAGGTTGTGGATAAAATAACTTCCTCATGCTATTGCATTAATGCTTTATCATCTTCTTATCTTTTCTTTTTTTTATCTGAGCATCTACTTATCCATTATCCAATTGCATCCTTTTTATGGTGTCTCTTTTTCTCTTCATTTGGAATGAAGTGGCCTACCCAAGCTTTGTTTTAATTTATATGAAAGGCTTCTATGTACAGTGTAAAGCCCCAGTTTTGAGTAGAAAAAATAATAATAATAATAAATAAATAAAATAATATATATATATAAATATATGGACACACGGAGTTATTGTTAGGTTTAATCAAAAATTTATTTATTACTGGAGATTGTGGTCATTAGTTGGCAAAGAAAATAAGTATAATATTATTACGTAATTAATTGCGAACTTAAAAATATTGTAGCAAATAGGGAATTAGCAAATAAGTAATCCGGGTAACCTCAAGATTTAATGAGGGGTAGATATGGAATCCCGAGGGTTAATTTAATACCGGGGGTAAATTAGGTTAAACCTTGCGACGTCTATAAATAGATAACTAATATAAAAATTTTCGGAGATTGGAAAAAGGTTGTTGCCCTGTAATTAGGGTGGCGGCCGACCAGCTTGGATCTCGAGAGGACTCCATCAAAAGGGCTGGAAGCTAGAAGAAGATCCTCAATACCTGTGAGTGGCACTGTTTTAAAACTTGGGTTTTCGTATTATTCGTAGGTTTAATCTGAATGCATATGTTTTCTGGAAGGAGATAGTGATGTGTTTTCTGGATGGAGGTAGTCCGAGTCTGTTTTCTTTTAGAACTGAATGATGATAAATAAAAATGTGTTGGAAAAATTTCAAAACTAGTTTGAATGTGTTCTGGGGATATTAGGAGACTATAGAAATTGTCACAGACCGAAAAAGTTCGGCCAGAGTTGTAGATCTGGAAATAACAGAGACTTGAAAACCCAGTGTACTATCCGCCCAGTTGGCGCTCACCGGTGCTGACTTCAGCTAGTGGGCGCAAGGTCCATATTTCCTGTCCGTCGAGCTTGCGCCTAGTTCGCGCTCAGCTCACGCGAACTCAAATTATATGCGCGCATTTCACTCGAATCTCACGCTCACCTCGCGCCTAGCTCGCGCTCACTTGAATTTAAGTAGGCGCATACTCAATTTTCGACCCATGACCTATCCGCCAACCTCGCGCCTAGCGCAGGAGGTCAGCGCATGGTCCCATATCTTGCCGAATTGCATGTTTGACTAAACCAAACTGGGTTTGGATGATTTGAGGGTTCAAACACTTAACCAATCACTTGTTTGGGACTTTAGAAACAATATTACCTATTCAATTACTATGAGAATGTTAGGTGTAAATTCTAGAAATTCTTAGGAGCTCCCAAGGTAAATTTTAGGGCTATCTGTAGGTGATGTTTTGTACCAAACACTAGGAGTTTCTATTTTAGTTTTCTCTTTGGGTAACACTGTACTTGGTTGAGAATTTATTAAATCCTGGTTTTACTTGTTGGCAAGTTCTGAAATGTATTGTAAAGATTTTCTTGGTGTGAGTAACTGAGTTTTATTTCCAAAGGGGCATGTGTTATGAATTTGGGGAAATACTGAAAGTACTTGAGGTACCGTTCTGGTCCAGAGGGACATGTGGTGAACTGTGTTGAGTTATACATGATGTGGCATGTATTGTTTTATTTTGATGTCAGAATTGAGATTATACGATGATTTACTATTTTGGCTTAGCTTGTCCTGGATCCAGAGTCTAAGCTTAGTAGTGTGATGCTTTTATTTTATTGGAATAATGGCATGGCCATAGAGTGTTGCCACGACTGGTGTAGAGCAGCCAGAAACCCTGAGTAGGCCTGGTTGTCAATGTCGAAACCCTGAGTAGGCCGGCATTGGATGACGAAACCCTGAGTAGGCCGTCATTTCAGAGTATCCGAAACCCTGAGTAGGCCGGAACTATGTACATGGAGGTGTGGAGGTCGCTCTGGCATGTTGATTAACCAATCAAATATTTGCATGACATTGACCAGTGTGGGATTATTTTTATTTATCTGGTTTAGATATTATTGGATTGTAGTGGAATTTGGTTTTCTTGGAGCATGGATATAATGATATTGTTTCTTTGAAACCGATTGGAATTTTGTTGACAAAGGTATTCCAATTTTAAATACGTACAGTTTAATTTATTTTTCTATACCCTTGTGTCAAATAAATTACTAAGGGTTTCGCAGGTTCCTTCGAGTTATTTCCTGCTTTCTCGTGTGATTATTCGACCATAATTTACAACTGGTAAAATTGTATTTGTGCATGCATGTACTGCTCGCTGAGATATTCGTATCTCATCCTTCTGTGTTGTTTTGTTTTTTTCAGATGCATATGGAGAGCCGATACCTGCGGGTTGTTTATTGGGCCATGTGAGTTATTATCTTGGGTTTATCGTAGAGTACTCTG
Organism: Buxus sempervirens; assembly: GCA_947561395.2. NCBI lineage: Eukaryota > Viridiplantae > Streptophyta > Magnoliopsida > Buxales > Buxaceae > Buxus > Buxus sempervirens. The sequence goes on from OX387183.1 coordinate 33,890,251, forward strand.
TTTCGTAATAATATTGAAGTCATGTTTCCTTACTCTGATAGTGCGATCCTGCTATTTATAATAACCTCTAGAGACGAGTTACGAGTTTTCCTCGTGACTCGAATTCGGGGCGTTACATGCAGATTATTGAGTTTTGTTGGGTACGCGGGGTTTATGATAGGAGGAAATTTAACTTGCTCCAATTGTAATCTGATCGGGTTAGAGAGATAGAGAGAGAGAGAGGGGTTAAGGATGTTTAAAGATTTATGAAAAGATAAAATGGACTTTATATTTCTGGTGCCTCCACTTCGAAGCAATTTACATCCTTTGAGAAATCGTTTGTTATATTTGGTCCTCCTTCACTAAAATTTGCCATTTGTTTGTTGTATTTTTTAATCGACTTTTGTATTTCTTGTTTGGCTCTCAGCTATATACTAATCATGTACAGTGACAAGTAGTTCTTCTTCTTAGTTTAAGTTGAATTATAAATTTTATTGATAATTTCAGCTTCTTTTGGGGGAATAGAGTGGGATGGAGAAAGTTGATGATCCTTTTTATATCTTTTTTTCATGGCAAGAAAAAGTTGGTCTTCTATCATATATTAAGAAAAGAAAAAAAAAAGAGGAAAAGAAAAAGTTGTTGTTCTTTGGTAGTCTATTTCACTACATGTCCAAGAAATAAAAATGAGTTCCACATGATAAGGCTTGTGTTTTCAAAGAGTGCAACCTATTATGTGTAGAGGAGTCTTGTTTGTGCTAGAATTATTTGTTGTTAGACAATCTCTAAATTCACAGTGCTTTGGTGTTTAGGAGTTCACTTAATGTTGACATGATAAAAAGCATATAAAATTTTGATATTACTCTCACACCATGTTTTTGTATATTATGCATTTATATTAAGTTAAATTAAATTCTAATTGAGGAATATTTTTTTACTGTAAAATAATTTCATTCCACACTTTTTACTGGGAATTTTATTTTTCCTGTTGTGGCTATTTCGGCCCCTTTTGTTGCAGCTAATGCAAATGCCTTAAAGCTAAGCTGTGAACTTCTTCATGTCTTTATCACAGGTGCACTGATATGAGTTAGAGACCTTTTTGCTTCTTCTTGATTAAAATTTTCTTGGTAGTTTGCATAGAGATTTATGTTTAAATTTGCTTGCTAAAATTTATTGTTGTTTAAACAGAGGCAGTGCAACGTGCTGCTATGATTGCTAAAGCTGAAGGTGTGAATAGAATAGAAGCTACTCATTTGGAGAGGATACTTCCACAACTATTTCTGGATTTTTAAAACTTCTTCTGTGGTACTTTTCATCACTCTTCTTCAGCATGATATCCGCTATTCTTGATCTTTATGAAATAGAAAGATTGTTTTATGCCATCTTATTGTCTATAATCCTGTGAACTATTAGCTTAATTTCTAGAAAATGCTCTATAGTTTCTGTTTATTAAACTAAATCAACCCATATGAGACAGAGATGTTTACTATGACAATTCATTCCATCATTGTACTTTGTTTTAGTGAACCTTCAAAGTTGTCATGAGTTTGTGAATGTTCTTACGACACAACTGGGGTGGGACATCTCAATTGATACGCTATTTATCATAAACTAAGCAGTTCAAAACCCTCATTGTGCAAATTTGTGAGAGTTGTCTGATTATGGAATGGAGCCTTTTAGTGGGAATGCGAATTGAGAGCTTTCTGCTCTACCCCTGCCCCTTTTAAGTTCTTGTAAAATCCCTTCTTTATAGGTTTTAATGAGTATGGTTGACCAGTCTCGTGAATCAGATAAGAGTACTCTATCCATTCTTCCTTTATATACGTCTATCAACTCTTTTTTAAGAGAGCAAATGTCATTCATCATGGAGATTGGAGACTCCTTTGTGTTTGTAGATAACCAAACATTTTGAGCTGTGGAAAAACAAGAAACCAAACTTAGGTTATCTTAAGGTATGGGGAAGTTTGGCTTATGTGAAATTGCCAAATCAAAAAAATTATAAATTAGGAAATAGAACCCCCAAATGTACATATAATGGTTATGCCTAGTAGGGGTGCAACTCGGTTCGGTTCGGTCCGGGTTGATGTCAACCCAAGACCAAACCGAAACTATATATATTCAACCCAAAACTGAACCAAATCGAATTCTAAACTGAAACCCTAAACCGAAAACCAAACCGAAGTTAAATGAAATAACCGAAACCCAAACCGAACTGAACCAAATTACATGAGATCGGTTCGGTTTGGATTGGGTTAAATTGGGGGAGACCACCAACCTTTCAGGAGACCCTAGCGGATCACAAGACTAGTACTCATAGACCACAGTGACAAGGCGGTTCCTTCCACCGATCAAAGCTCCTTTCCTTCCAACGCAAGGAACTGAGGAAGCGTTCATAGATCTGTGATGACAACGCATAGCCGATGAGTTTCTTCCGAAGCAGTGCTAGAACACCAACGGAACGTCATCAAGGAAGTAAAAATTTTGAGGCTTGAAAATTATTTACAAGAAAACATAACGGAAAAAGGAAAAAAAAAGTGAAGATACAGTAGACAGAATGGTGGAAGAAAATATAAAAAATCTCTTCTGGATTTCTCAAAAGCTGAAGAAATCACAAGACCGAGAGGAAAATGACTTTTTATTCCTCACATTTCTTCAAAAATACAGCAAAAAATTAAAAGCCTAGCGGATGTCAAGAACAAAAAGAGCTCAAAATTAAACAAAACGCAAGCCGATTTCAGAACTTTCAACCAAAATAACCTATATCTTTTGCTGTATTTCAAATAAAGGAAAAAAGAAAAATTTTTTTATCTTTCAACCGACCTTAATCAAGATCTCTTTGGGGGAAGGAAGCAAAAGAAAATATAAACCGAGTTCCACTTCTCTTCGACCTTCTCAACTAGAGATTTCTCGGACTTTTCAACATCCAGTAGATCTCCAGCTCAAAAGAAGCTCGTCTAACACCGACCGAAGCTCTCATCTTTCAGAAGCCCAATAGAGCAAAGATACAGTCCTTCATTTAAAACTACACACCAAAAACAACACTACTCCAAATCCTCAACTCCGCCAGCATAACTGAAGAAAGAAACGATGGAAAAATGAAACTAAAAAATAAAAAGAAAAAGTAAATCAACTGTTGTTCAGCTAAGTCCCATAGTTATCGCTTCTTCAGATCTCGAACAGAGAAAAAAGCAAATACTGGTGAAGTTTGCAGGGAAGAGCATCGCAATTTTTCAAGAAAGAAAAAGAGAGATGTGGACAAATGGTGACAGAACCTCGATGCGTGAAGAAGAAAGATGAAACCCTAGAAATGCTTCTCAGATGTTTCATAGAAAGAGGGAAAGACAGACAGAGAGAGAGAGAGAGAGAGAGAGAGAGAGAGAGCCGTGTCGGAACTGATGAACGAATGGTGTGAATGAGATAGGTGATGGGTGTGTAATTTTTTTAAACTTTAAAGGTAAACTTATAAATTTTAATATTATATATAATAATTCGGTTCGGTTCGGTTCGGTTTAACCGAACACCTGACCCAAAACTGAACCGATTTAAGTCGGGTTAGGTTTTATGGACCAAAACTGAACCAAATTTTTAAAAAACCAAACCGAACCGAACCAAAGTCGGTTTGGTTCGGGTTGGTTTCGGGTTTACCCGGACTGAGTTGCAGCCCTAATGCCTAGAACTACAAAGTTCATAATAAGGAATCGCTAGTTATTGATATATTAACTAGTGTTGAAAAGTTCATATAGATAGAGCTTGTTTATGTTTTTATTTAATGATGGAATAAATAGAGCTTGTTTATAATATTTGCTAATTAAATTCATTGTATATAGGACATGCTTTCTTTTATGGATAGATACTTCAAAAGAAATTTAGGAGGTGAATCATCTCAACCCACTGAAGGAGACAGTGCTTACTAAAAAAAACTCATGTAGAACTTGATTTATTAACTCTTCCTGCAGATCCTGGGCTTAGACCTTCAATTTGGAGCTATGATGTTAATGTTAGGAACGAGGTTCGAAGGTCTTACCTTCAAAAGGGTCCTTATCAACCCCATGCTCATAACTTTCCTACTACATTATTTGGGAACTTCAAAAGAAAGTTCAATCCTGATTGGTTCATTGAGTATCCTACTTGGCTTGAGTATAGAGTAGTTAAAGATGCTGTTTTCTGCTTGTATTGTTATCTCTTCAAGCCACAATCTGAAGCTATTTCTTCTCAAATCATAGGTGATTCCTTTGTGAATGAAGGATTCAAAAATTGGAAGAAAAAAGAAAGAATTGGTTTTCATATTGGAAAGCACAATAGTTCTCACAATCTAGCAAGGCAAAAATGTGAGAATTTGATGAATCAAGCACAAAGTATTCCTTCATTATTCATTAGTAAGACTGTAACGTCCGAACCCGGGTCAATGCAAAACCAACATCCGACCCGAACCCGGTTCGCTACTGTAACAACCCGAATTCAGTTCAACAACCAAATCCGAGATGTTACTGGCCCATATCAAATAAACATCAAGAATATACCAGACTAAAGAAATAAATAATCCATTCAATTAATTAACTATCAGAGTGCGAAACATGTATGTGCGGAAGTATAGTCTAAAATGCTCATGAAACTAATATAGTTAACCATCAAAATCAATATTTAAGTCCGGTAAAATAAAAAGGTCACTAATCTCTCATCTCTCTAATACATCAAACCAAAATGAATATAATAATCTAATAAAATAACTAAATCCATGACAATCCACAACCTCAGACAAAATCCGGGTAATAGTAATCCTCCGGTGAATAATCAGCTATCTCTCCTTGGAAATCAATATTATGATCCCCCTCTCGCGTATCAGCTGAAAAATAAAATAAAGGTAGGGTGAGATACGAATATCCCAGTAGGTAACACATGCATGTTTAAACAATTCATATAAATAAAATAACAGTTCATGCACGATTAAGCAATCTCGACTAATCAGGCTCGTATAACCATCCGTATCGATCATGAATACAAAGTAGTATAATAAACAATTCTAATTATGAATTTCAGCATGTTCTATTATAGGAATCCAATATCAGAAATCAATAACATAATCCATACGTTACTAGGATGCACTAAACAATCACATCCAACCAATATACCAATTCCATGCCTCTAGCATGTATGCAATAGTAACAACATGTGTTTGTGATTTTAGTGTCTTATAAGACTCACAAAGATAGATAAACCTTTTAAGATGACTCTCGACCAATCACTATACCACCATGCGGCTTAGGAGCAATGCTACTAATGATACTCAAGTCCCATGCAGCGCAGCTTAGACAAGAGCTGTAGTCACTAACTTATTGCACACGTACTTATCAGAGTTGACATGTACCACCAGTATATAGCACTAGAATCAATACATGGAGATGGTCGCTTATCCACATGTACAGGGAATCACCAGCGGCTCACTGGGGTGTCCCTCCAGACATAGGACCTTCCCAAACAAACCAACTTGCAAAGGAAGCACGCTCGCACAAGGGAGAAACTCAACCCAAATGACATATCCCTCAGCTATCTAGCCACAACTATGGATCCATAACCAGCTATGCCCACTAGACTCCAAAATTCCCTAAAGTATAATCTTTCTATAAGGGTTGGTGCCTAGCGGCATATAAAGAGTAAATCTGACATTTCCTTCAATATTCGGGTTAACTGAGTTGAACTTATGATCTGAAATCTCTTTATGTAATTATCTGGTTTATAGTGTAATTTGGAGATGTTCTGGTAATCAAATAATAGGTCAATCTTCCAAATACTAGATTTCATAGTTTCATACAAAGTTTGGCAACTAGTGTCCTAAATATCTCCCTAATTTATTTTTCTGTAAAACAGGGAATTTGATAAATTATTTTGGTCTTAAAACATCTTAATTAAAGATTAAAATTGACTAAAAATAGTTTGGAATTGAATCAAGGTTTGAAATTACGAAATTTTGCATTTTCTGCACAGAGCGCCTAGGATCGCCCCGGTGGTCTAAGGTAAGCGGTAGTTCATTTTAGGTCACCGACGATAAGTCGTCTCGCGGTCTCAGGCGGTCTCAAATTTTACACTAGTGCCTAAGAACGTTGAGGATCGCCGAGCACAATAAGGTCGGCAGTCCCTCGAAAACGTTCAAAAACAGTTCAAAAATGTGATTTTTCCTATTCTAAGCAATCCCACAATACTTATAACGATTATATCATGCTTTATACATATATCTACATCATAAAAACATGGTTTGAAGATTAAACACACGTAAATACAAAACAGTCGATCAAACGGTGTCACCTACCTCTGTTTACTTTGTTTCTCCTTCTCTTCTCTAAACACAACAACCACAATCACCCAGCAATGCTCTAGATGATGAAGAGCACAAGACACGAGTCCTCTCTTCCTCCTTCTTCTTCTTCTTCTCTTCCGGTCGCACAGTCGCTCTCGGTTTTGTCTCTTGCGGCTGTCGAATACGCACGAGAATACAATAGGTATTCCAAGTGTATAGAATTAGGTTATTAAACTTGTATATATACTCTCTGATCCCACACAACCCACGCACAAAACTAAACGTACATCGCCCAATCAGAATACATCTAAATTAGCGTATCAATCATACCTCGATATCTCACGATCAGACGGTCGGATCTGCGCCCAACTCTAGATCTCCACTATTTATATCATCCCCTACATTAATAAAATATTTCCATCAGTTATAACTCTCAAGGATATTATTTATTAATTTACTATATTATTTAAGGAAAATTTAGGGTCTTACATCCTCCCCTCTTAAAAGAAAATTTTAGTCCTCGAAATTTACCTTGTGATTCTGGAAATAGGTGAGGATACTTCCTCTGCATCTCTAACTCCAACTCCCAAGTAGCTTCCTCAATGGTGTGATTTTTCCAAAGCACTTTCACAAGTGGAATCACTTTAGTATGAAGAACTTGCTCCTTCCTGTCTAAAATCTCAACTGGAAGTTCCTCATATGTCAAGTCCCCTCGTACTATCAGTGGTTTATGCTGAATGATATGAGTAGGGTCATGCACGTACTTCCTCAACATAGAAACATGAAATACGTCATGAACTCCTTCCAGCTGTGTAGGCAAAGCCAATTTGTATGCTACTGGTCCCACTGTACTCTTAATCTCAAATGGACCTATGTATCTTGGAGCCAACTTGCCTTTCTTTCCAAATCTCTTAATCCCACGAGATGGAGAAATCTTCAAAAATACAAAATCTCCAACCTCGAAATGCAAATCTCTTCTTCTAGTATCTGCGTAGCTCTTCTGACAACTCTGGGCTATAAGCATATTCTGCCTAATCTGATTTAACTTCTCAATACTATCCTGTACAATCTGCGGCCCAATAAGTTGTCTTTCTCCAACTTCCACCCAGCACACTGGGGATCTACACGCTCTGCCATAAAGTGCCTCAAATGGTGCCATCTGAATACTCGCCTGATAGCTATTATTATAGGCAAACTCCACCAATGGTAGGTGCTGATTCCAACTGCCTCTCCAATCCATAACACAACATCTCAGCATATCTTCCAACGTCTGAATGGTACGCTCAGACTGTCCATCTGTCTGAGGATGATAGCTGGTGCTGAAATTAAGCTTAGTGCCCAAAGCTGACTGAAATGCAAGCCAAAAGCGTGACGTGAATCGTGCATCTCTGTCAGACACTATGGAAACTGGAACTCCATGAAGTCTCACTATCTCCTTGACATATCGCTCAACTAAAGACTTCAACTACTGTGTAGTGCTGATAGGCAAGAAATGTGCTGACTTAGTCAGTCTATCCACAACAACCCAAATAGCATCTTCCTTCTTTGCTGTCAATGGTAACCCAGATACAAAATCCATGGTCACATGTTCCCACTTCCATTCTGGAATAGGAAGTGACTGAAGTAAACCAGTTGGCTTCCGATGTTCAGCCTTCACTTGCTGGCATATTAAAAATTTAGCCACATACTCTGCAATCTCTCTCTTCATTCCTGACCACCAATAGATTGCTTTTAAATTCTTGTACATCTTTGTACTTCCTGGATGAACTGCATACTTCGATCTATGGCCCTCTGACAATATTTTCTACTTAATTTCCTCATCAGCTGGAACACAAATACGGCCTCTAAATCTCAATAGCTCATCTGTATCTGAAAAATCTGCAGCTGCTTCAAATCCTCTACTCATCATCTCCTTGGTCTGAATCAACTGTGTGTGTAACGCCCCAAACCCGTGTCAGTGCAAACCGGCACCCAACCCGAACCCGGTTCGCTACTGTAACAACCCAAGTTCGGTTCAACAACCAAACTCGAGGTATTACCACGAAGCTGGGGTCAAATACAAACTAAGATTCGCAACAATTTTAAAAACTAATTAATTATATCAGAGTTCTGGTGGCCAATAAAAACAATTCTTTAATCAATATATTCAATTCATTTTATAATCACATTTATCTAATCAACATGTGAACATTTATATCGATTACAATTCTACCCATCAAATAAACCCCATCTTCGCGATCTCTCCAAGCAACCTGAAAAATAGGGGGAAACGGAGTGAGATTTACATCTCAGCAAGTAGCAGGTGCATGCAATTAGAAATAGTCCAATGTAAGCAAATAGTCATGAGGTATTCGATTAATCAACAATAAGACGAGAAATCCAAGTTATCTATGGCAATTCCAAATAAAGCGATAAAACAGATGATCATGTACAAATACCAGTAATTGGATGTTAACGGGGTAAAACCGACAAAAGCGATAAAACACGTGCCCTTGAAGGACTCACAAAGATGATAAGTATTTGAGATGACACTCAGCTAACTGCTATACCACCGTGCGGCTTAGGGGCAGTGCTACTTAATGATACTCAAGCCCCATGCAGCGCAGCTATAGACAAGAGCTGTAGTCACCGACTTATTGCCCACGAACTCAACAGAGTTGGCATGTACCACCAGCATGCAGCACCAGAATCAATATATGGAGATGGTGGCTTATCCACATGTACAGGGAATCACCAGCGGCGCACCAGGGTGTCCCTCCAGACATAGGACCTTCCGAGAGCAAACTAACTTACAAGGGAAGCGCGCTCGCATATAAGAGTAACTCAATCCAAACTAAATACCACTTAGCTAACTAGCCAAAACTATGGATCCATATACAGATAAGCCCACTGACACAAACCACGATAAAACCACATACGGGAGGACACATTACTGTAGGAGGCATACACACTTTTACCAGTAAAGGATTACACATCTCTACACAGAGGATTACCCATCTCTGCCGTAAAAGCTAGTATCAACTCAACCACAAAAGCCGTATCACTCAACTGTAAAATTAAAGTGAACAACATCATACCACATACCAATCCATACCAAATTATTCCATGGGAAAACCATGATTCAATCCTTAATAATCCAAATAAAGCCTTTTTCAGAATTACATATGCAATTTCTTAATTATATTCAAAATAAAGCTCATGCGTCATAAATTCAATAAAAATCAAAGTTTATGCAATTCCAAAAACCAACATTCATATTGAAAGCTCAAATAAAGTAAATCAAATCTTACTTAGAGTTTTCCTTATTAATCCTTTTATTAGAATCCATTTTCCTATCTTAACACCTAAGATAGTTTCTATTTAGGTTTTCTGTATTTTATTTCTCCAGCATGTCCTACAGACCTAAAATAAAGTTTAGGAGATGTTTTTACCCTAGGAATTCCAGTAGAATTATTTCTATTAATATCCCATACCATTTGACCCTTTTATGGACACCCTTTCATTATAACCTTCAATTTATTGGTTAATTTTCCCAATTTGATTTTATAATTTTTATACCTTAATTAGGTCCTTATAAAGATCCTAATATGCTTAACTAATCAGAAAAATTATTGGATATTTATTCGTATTACAAAATCCCCAAAATCTGCAAATTTTACATAGGGCGCCTACCTCTACAAGGCTAGGCGGTCCTGGGCGATCCTAGGCGCTCGTGTAGAAATTTCCAAATTTACAAAGTTCGGATTTTTAGGCTTTTGCTATATGTTTCCGTGGTCTAAATTAATCTACTAACATTCTAAAACATACCTAAATCCTTCTAGATTAATTCTTATTAATTAAATACCCTCCTACATTTATTTGCATAATCAAACTAAGTTTTCTTCTTTACTTTGACAAATCCATCAAGAATACTAATCATTAAAATATAAGCACTTTCATTCCATGTAAATACAGTTCAGACTAATCCATTCAACCCATATGAAATCACAGAAAACGAAATAATGCAGTTCCTCCAGTTTTCCAAGGGTTACTACTTGCCTTATACGCTAAAATCCTTCTTCCATTGAAGCTTCTAATTCTGGACCTGACTTTTGCTCCCAAACGCACCAAGCTAGAGTTCTCTAATTCATATCCCCACCGTTCACATTGTAGTTCCATCAGTCATGAACAAAAGCTTCAAATTTGAAGGCGATCCACTGTACGGATTTTCCCCGATCACGATTTGATGATGGCTGGTCAGACATCTCCATTAGCAGCCTTCTTCCTTTCTCTCCCTCTTTTCTCTCAATAATAAACCCACGAAAATTCCCTCTTGTCTAACCTTAATCTCCTATTTATATTAGGCTTTAGAAGTCCTAAAACAACCCTAATAGGTTCCTTTAATTTGGGCTAACCCAACCAAGGTCTAGTTAAAGTCTAACACCTTCTAATTTAATTCCTACTTTTTCTCCATCTTTTATTTTTCTACTTAAACAATACTAATTAAATCTCTTATCATCTAAACTCCTACTCACAACCTATTTTCATGCATAGTAATTAATTCAACCTTAATATCATCTAAAACCTTATTTTCTCCAATTTAAGACTTGAAATCTCCTAATTACCCTTTTTCTTCATTTGGGTTTTTTATTAATTCCTTTTAATTCCCAACATGTCTAAATAAATTATTTTCTTCTATTTTCTAATCTCTATTATTATTTAATGATCTATTTATTAATTACCCTTTTTTGAAAATTACCAAAATACCCTTTTACCCTTTTAGGCTAATTTCCTTAAAATTCTTTTTTTATTTACAACTTACTACTTATTTGAATTACTTATCCTCTAGATCTTCACTTTTTATTTTAACTAGGACTAAAACTCATGTTTCCTTTGTTTATTATTTATTTATTTATTAAGTGAAAATTCAGGGTTTTACATCCTACCCACCTAACAAAAATTTCGACCTCGAAATTTAAAACAACCATCTTCCTTCTATATTTCAGAACAAAATTTCAATAGTTCAAAACAATTCAAAATTTTCCTCATTTCAATTTTCATTTCTCAAAATATAATTTAACTTTGAAAATACTGTAGAAGAACACTACCAATCTCCTATCATCAATCTGTACATATAAACGCGTCCGCTTATATGCAAGCTTGAGAAGAAAATCATAGGTTTCTTCTAGCATAACTTATATCAAAATACTACATCCACACTACATATTTACACACACCTATGTGTACTAATACATATCCCATATTGCATAAGGTTTCACACTCAGGTGCAATTCCATATTGTACACTACTTCACCACACCCTGGCATGTCCTAGTGCAACTGGCTCAATAGGCAACAAACAATATTCAACAATAATAATTTAATTATACATTCAACCTCAAATACAATTATACGATCAAATACAATATCTTATATGCCAATTATTTCCAATCAGGTATCTGTGAGACAGTATATATGTTAAAAGTGTTGATTTGCAATTTCCAAGTTTTTTTGGAAAATCTTTATACTCTGATTATTATTCCAGATAAGGTTTTAAATTTTTCTGTGTTCCCTAATAATTCAGAATCTTATTGTTTTCAAATATAATTATTTTACTGCATTCATATTCGCTGTATTAATATTCCTTATAATTGTCGGCTATTACTTTAGTTATTTTACAATTATAATTATCTCTATTATTTTATTAAAATTTTAATTTTTTAATTGCCAAAGAAGCTGGGCGCTCAATGCCTCGATAGAGGGTGCTGAGGATGGCTAAGGATGGCTGAAGGTGGCTGACTTGGGTCTAAAACCCTAAGTCACGCGCTCCTTAGTGCTAGGCTTATAAGGTTTTATAAAACCTTTGTTTTAAACGCACGCTAACGGCAACCTAAGGCTAACGCTCGACTTCGCTAGGCACTATTCCCCTTGGCGCTCCTCTATTCGTCTTCAATGCTCGACTCTTCCCTTGCATTCGGCTCTAACAGGTATGCATTCCATCATCCCCTACTTCCATTTTACTTCTTAGAATTTTTCATGCAACATCTTGTGGCTAGGTCTTAGTTTTCCTTCAAAAATTTTCGATTGAAGCTCAATCTCTGGGAAATTCGTTTCAAATTAGTTTCTTTACTTTCTATACACTTCATAGGTTGGATTTGAATTAGTTTTGGTTGAAGATTTTGTCGTTTATTTGTTCTGTGCTAAAATCCCAAATTTCTGCTTACGGTAGACACGAGCACCGACCTGATTGCCGTGGGCGATCTTGGGCGGTCTTAGGCGCTCGGCCTAATTTCTGCAGAACTTGTTCCCTTTCCAATTTCTTTCAAATGATTTCGATTTAGGACCTGTTTTAACACTTGTTTAGCCTGTAATTGCTTACTCTTTACCTTGGTTTGATTTCTTAATTTTCGTTGAATTATTTATGCAATTTTTCCTAATCCAATTTGTGTTTGTTCATGTTCTTATTTTTATTTTCTTTATCTCTATTCCCATTCCTCTTTATTCCAAATCCTAGATGGCTAGAACTTCAGTAGGGAATCCTCCAAAGAGATCTAGGGTGGACCAGAGAGATGTCAGGTTTTATTCTGACATGGAGAAGGGAAAATATGAGGAGCGTTTCCATCTTAGGACGATCCTCTTAGAGAGGAGTGTTGTTTTTGAGGACTTTGCTCTTACTGTTCTGAGTCTGATTGAGGGTAGAGGGTGGCTATCCCTCTTAAGTGGTTTTGCTCCCACATGTGAGGAGTTGATTAGGGAGTTCTACAATAATATTGATGAGATTGCTCGACCGGTCTTCTTTTTATTCCTATATTAGAGGCACTAGATTTTTGGTTTCTCCTAACTTTATTTCCACTAGCCTTCATATTCCCAGGGTAGAGCACCCTGTCTATCCGTATTCAAGTGAGACCACCCCGGACTTCTCTACTGTTGCCCCACTATCAAGTTGAGTTATTTTATAGCATCATAGACATGCAACTTCAAGAGCTCAATAATCGTTTTTCGGAGACCACCACGGAGTTGCTTCTTTGTGTGGGATGTCTAATTCCATTTGACTCATTTGCTGCTTTTAAGAAAGAAAAATCGATCCACCTTGCTCAATTATATGCAAATGATTTCTCCGCTGTAGAGCTTGTGGCACTTGGGAATCAACTTGAGAACTATATTCTTGATATGCACTCTGATGAATTGTTTTTAGTAGTTCGAGGGATTACAAGCCTTGCCGAGAAAATGGTTGCAGAAAGATATCATTTAGTCTATCCATTGGTTTATAGACTTATCACATTAGCATTAACTTTACCAGTTGCAACTGCAATAGTAGAGAGAGCATTCTCAGCTATGAAGATTTTCAAGAACCATTTACGTAATCAAATGGGAGATGAATGGCTTAATGATTGCTTGATCACATACATTGAGAAAGAAGTTTTTTGTGAAATTCCCAATGAAGACATTATAAAGTATTATCAAAATATGCAATCACGGAGGGTGATTTTGTAGTACTTTGTAATGTAGTATTTTTAATGTAATATTTATTTTTCAATTAAGTCATTTGATATATTATTTTGCTCCCCCCCCCCCCCCCCCCCCCCAGGATTTGGAGTCTTGGTTCGGGCAGTTTGTTTGGGTAACATCATTTATTATATTAAACTTCATTGTTCACGGTCTTTTGCTAGCTACATGTTCCAAAGTGGTTGCTGGAAAATTATTGGACCATATATACCTGCAACCTAAGCTAAGACCTAGATTAGCTATTAAATTAACTGTCCTCTCTAACTGTACGTCTTGGAAAAAATCTTTGAACTCCAAAAATAGTTAGACAACTTCTTGAAAAACTATTTATGCTTCACATGGTACGTACTTGCCGTAATCAACTAGTTTTAGATTTAGAACCGACTAATGGCATTGATTAATCTTTGACCTTAATCGACTAATGGAATTGATTAATTTGTTTTGAATATTCTTCAATCCGCACTGTCTTTGTTTCTTTGCTATAAGCCAAAACAATGGATGCATTTCCTGTGAAACCCAGTTCCAATATCCCTAGCACACCCTAACCAGTGAGTGTGATGTGTAGGTGAAGCTGGAGAAGCCCAAGCCTGGAGCCAGTCAAAGTGGCAAAGCCCCGGCTCGACAGTGACTTATGAAGGCGAGCAACCTCTATTTGGTTAAATGGAATTCCCTAAGTGAGGACAATATGCTAAGTATTGGTATTGTGCAATATAGGATGAAGGAGTGGCAAGCTTGTAAATATGGAGTCTGGTGGAAATTACTTAAATGGAGAAAATAGCCCAAAAGAGCCATTCACGACCAAACCCCATCCCAAACCCTTTCTTCCTCTCTTCTCTCTCCCACACTTTCTCTTCCTTCTTTCCCCATTTTCGTCCCCCATCTATTCCCAACCCGTTTAAAGAGTCATTTGAAAGAAAAAGAAAAGAAGAACCCAAGAGAAGCTATTTTCGTTTGGTGAAGAAGCTTGGGGATTTGTGGTGAAACCAACCAAGAAGCACCCCAAGAACTGTTCATGAGTTGCGAAGGAAGCAAGAAGACTTGCTTAAGTGATTGCAAGAGGTAAGCAACACCACCCCTCCCATATTTCAAGTTTTGGCCATTTTCGTATATAAATGTGAATGTTAGGGTTTGAGTATGAAAATGCTTATTTGTGTATATCGAGAGGATTTCTTTTAGGGGTTTTGTTAGTAGTAGATAAATACACATGCTAGGAGCAATTTAGAGCCCAAAAACACCCAAAACGAGTGAGATTTGAGAAAACCCCAAAATCCCAAAAGTTTGGATTTCGCGATCTGTCAAAAAGCCCAGCCGCCTGAGCAGTCGCTCTAGCGGGCATCGGGCAATAGTTATAGGTAGTGTTATGACGTGATTTAAGTCATGGCCGCTCGAGCAACGCTCGAGCAACTGTTCTAGCGACTGCCTTAACAAAGAGAACCCGAGAGTAATTTCTTGCCCTTACTAGATTTCTCAAATTTTGGAGTTTTAAACCCAGATTGAACTATCACTTGTTTTCCTTCAAATGCAACCCATGTATAAGTGAGAGTTAGGTGTTTAGGAGGTGTTCCAACTGGAGTTATCGCCAAATTCCAAATAGTGACGATTTTGGGTACGTTTTGCTAAGAATAGATCTTATAGAGAGTTCATGTTCCAGATTTTTATAGAAGTGGGATAAACTGATTCCACCCCTTCAAATATCTTCCAAATGATCTGTGGAAGTAGAATATAAGAACCAAACCCAAGTTACATGAGTTTTCAAAGGAGTTGAGGCATGAGTTGCTAAAATGGGTCAAGGAATGTAGGAAGTTTATAAAAGTGTGACTTTAGCCTAGATCTTACCACTAATTGGTTCTATGCAAATCCAACCCACATGTCGGTGAGAATTACGTGTCTAGTAAGTGCTCCAAGTGGAAGTACCTCGAAATTCTATATACCCAAGGATTTTGGGTACATGTTACCTAGGAAGGCCTTACAGAGGGTTTCTATCCCAGATTCCTATAGAGGTAGAATAACTTGAATCCACCACTCGGATCATCCTTCAATTAACCTTTAGAGATGGAAAACAAGAACCCAAAACCAAGCTGTACAAGTACCAAAGAGCTAAAGCATAGGTTGTCCAAATCAGTCCTGAAAAGTGGAGATTCCTGAAAAGCTAGTCTTTTCTAGTGGGCCCCATTGTGAGTACTTCACACCTGATGTTAAGGGCATTGGCCCGTCACTTGTAATAGGGGATGGAAAGGGCTATGGCCCATGGATAATAATACCATAAATGAAGGGGCAGTGGCCCACGGTTACTGATATCGAATGAGGGCGTGGCCCAAGATTAACTCGGGTAAGGCCATGGGCTACTCTTGAGCAATTCCCATGCAAGTGTGCATGTGGTATTGATGCAGATACCTGAACAGCCAGTCTTCATGGGTAGTGTGTGCGGTTCATCTCCATTGAGGGTTGTGAACTAGCATCCTCCACAAAAGTGTATCATGGGTAGTGTGTGCGGTTCATCTCCGTTGAGGGTTGTGAACTAGCAACCTCCACAAAAGCTTGAAGCTGTGAGATATTTGGGTCATCAATGAAGTGAGTTATATGGAGGGCAGCGGCCCAGGTTATATGAAGCACTTCCCATGCAAGGGTACATATTGTATTCTCATTGTTTCTGTTCCCTAAGGTTGTATCATTCCGGCACCCTATGTATTCGATGGCCGATGCCCATTGGCTATTTGTAGATAGCAATGGAGGTATATGTTCGTCCGGCACCCTGTGTAGTCGGTGGCTGATGCCCATTGGCTATGTGTAGACAACAATGGAGCTATATGTTCTTCCGGCACCCTGTGTATTCGGTGGCCGATGCCCATTGTCTATGTGTAGACAGCAATGGATGTGTAATGTATGCCTAGCCACCATGTGTAGACGGTGAAGCTAGATGAATAATTTTGATTGATGTTTTTGACGGTATTGTGATACCACTCTAAGTATTATTGAGTAATCATCTATGGATATTCATACGACACATGTAACTATAGTAGTAGATGCCTACGTCACGTAAGATCGGCGTAGATGCCTAGCCACCGCATGTAATTGGTGAAGCTAGACAGGGATATCGATGATGTATAGCTAGATACCAAATTACCTGCATGATCAATTGTGAGATCTGATGGAGGATTGTATTAAATGCATAAACTATACACTGACGCACAAGCATGCACCAATTTGTATGGCACTAAACTGTGATAATTAATTATGATTTCAAATAAACCGCATGTCATGATTTAACCGATTGATATATGCCTAAACTGTGTTTTCTCGTGCATGCATGTGTTGCTTACTGAGACATCCGTCTCACAGTTGCTACTTATCTTGTTTTTCAGATCCATCGTCATCCGGTGTGAAGGACCGGGCTGGGGAATAGAGGCGAGTAGAAAGCCTTTGGGTGTTGAGTGGCAAATGTCTATAGGCCTTAGGTTTATTTCTTGTTTGTACATGTATAGTTTATTTTGGATTGTACACCTTGTATTTTGAGAGGAGTGATGTAGTCACCCGTCATTTTGTAATCAAACTCATGTCTTATTACATTTCCTTTATATACATAGAAACCACTTTTGATATGCATAGCATGAATTGTCTTATCACTTGCACTTGTTAGGAAAAAGTTTTAATTCCTTCGTATTTTATCAAGTAGAATGGCCCACTTGCCACGGTCCGGAACGGGTCGTGCCTTGGAGGGGCAGACTTGGTATTTAGATTAATTAAAAGATTTTCTATTAATTATCAAGGTATTTATTGAATTAATTGTAATTAATTATATTTATTAAATTGATTAATTGGCGTATTTTTAATTTATCTCGCATGTTTTAGATGTGGGATTATTGATATTTTGGTTGTGGTAATTTTTATTAATTATCATGTATTTATTTGAGAATTTATTGGAGTTAATTTGAATTTAAGGGTTTTCTTTCTTAATTTTGCTATTATACGTATGGTTGTTAATTTAAGGACTAACTTGGTATTTTAATGGATGAAAAGTATTAAATTATTTTGTGCTATTAATACGCTAATTATTGGTATAAAAATTATAATTATTGGTCATATATTTAAATAAGTGCAAATTTAGGGTTTGCTTAAGGATTGGTCTGTTATGCTTGTAAGGTATTACCGATTCGAACCTTAGCGGTTCATTTATATCCACACCGTATTGCAGTCAGTCTCTCTTTTCATTCTCTTTTAAAGCTTTTGACTAGGTAATAGTAAGGTGAAGTGACGATCCATTGAATCATTCTCTTTAGACTTAAACTCTCCAGAACAATCCACAATACTCGACCATCTTCTAACAGTTTCTCCATGGTTTCGGTCTGTCTTCACCCTTGTGATTCCTTTGGAGTTCATAGAATCTAAAGAGGGTTTTTGTAGTTTTCTGGTGGGGAAGTGTTGTTAACCATGAAGGCTTGCTGTATGCCTGTGTTGGTGTTCTTATGCATGTGAGTTGAGTGGGTTAGGTGATTTAACTGTATCAGGAAAGAGCCAAAGAGCCTGTTCCGTCTTGGTTAAGGTTGATATCTGCAATTCAAGTAAGTCATCTCCTACTTTGATTTAAGGTTGCTTAATGTATGAATTATACTCATATATAGCCTGGAATTCGAATGATTTGATTGGCTTGGCTTTATATAATCTTTTAATTGGTTTCGGATTGATCATACGGATGTTCTGTGTAAGACCCTGAATTTTGTGAGTATTTATTTATTTATTCAGTTATTTATTCTGATGTATAAACTGTGTTTATCAGGTTATTTTGTGGTTTGAGGGCTTAGCCCATACTCATATGTACAGGCGTTATATAGCCATTTTTCCGAAAAATAGTAGTATTATCATTGGTATTCTTAAGGTGTAGTTATGTGATTTTAAACGCGAATAGATGCTGAACAGGTAGTGTCTTCCGTAGGCGAGCATGCATAGGATCAAGAAATGGGAGAGTATTCGAGCGAGCATGTAACAAGTAAGTAGACGAAAAGGGAAAGTAGGGTTCGGGTTTATGAAAATGCGCTTAGCATAATTTCGGCAATATTTTCGTTAACTCTGGACATAAGGGAATTGGCGATTTCGGCTGGAGGGCGACTAGGGCTTTCGTTCGGGAAGAACCATCTATCGCGAGTGCTGGAAAAAGGATTTCGGAGCTGATTTTACTTGGGTTATTTCCCTCTGCTCAAGAAGTTTAGTTCGATAGTTTTTTTCATTCGCGCGCGTGGCCGAGAAGTGATCGGCCGGAGGTTTTCTCGTTCGGGAATAAGCACAGGTGAGTAGCACTGTTTTATCACTGGGTTTGTGTTTTGGGTTTTTCTCGAGCTTATTCGGATGCATGTTTTGAATATTTAGTGAGAGTATGATGTTTTCTGTTTTGCTGGTTTTTCGGAAAGTTGCATGAACAGAGTCTCCGGATTGAAGTTTTAATTGAAAATGAAAGTGTTTAGATTAATTTCAAATATGGTTGGGAAGTGTTCTGGGAGTATTAGGAGTGTATTGGAGCAATTACAGACCTAAACCAACCGGCCAGACTTGTAGATCTTGGAATAACAGAGAATGAAAAATCACAGGGGGTATCCGCCCACCTCGCGCTCACCGGCGTTCACCTCGGAGGTAGGCGTCCTGTTAAAAATGACTTACCGCCGTTCTCGCGCCCACCTCGCGCTCATCTCGCGCGAAGTAGAAAACAAGGCGCTCATCTCGCGCGAATCCCGCGCCCACCTCACGCCCACCTCACGCCCATCTCGCGCTCACCTAGCGTCGGGTGAGCGGCAGGTCGTTTTTACCCATTTTCTTCACCGCCGACCGGCGCTCACCTCGCGCCCACCTCAATAGGTGAGCGGCAGACCTATTTTGCTTACCGAAATGGAATTTCTGACTTGACCAAGAGTATTTGCACTTCTTAGGGGTTAAACCACTTCACTATTCACTTGGTTAGGAACCTGGAAAACCATTTTGCCTATGAAATTAATAGAGGAAAATTTTGTGAACATCTTATGAGTTTCAAGTTAGGTTTAGGTTACTTATGAGTATTGTGCCGGACACCTGACTAGTAAGAGTTACCAGTCACTTTTCCTTATTCTATACACTGCTTTGATTGAGAAGTTCTTGTATTTCTGGTTTCACTTGTTGGAAACTTTATACGTATTGAATGGTTCTCTTTGGTATGAATGGATTGAGTTTTACTTTCATATGACTTGTGTTATGGAAATGAGAAAGTACTGAATGTACTTGGGGTACTGCGTGGTCCAGAGGGACAGGTGATGAATTGTGATGAGAAATTTACATGATGTGGAAATGAATGGTTTGTTTTGATATTGAAATCGAGATTATACGATGTTTACTGTTTTGGTCTAGCTTGTCCTGGATCCAGATGTTTAAGCTTAGTAATGTGATGTTATTGTTGGTTGTTGGAATTGCATGGCCTTGTGTGTTGCCACGACCGGTGTAGAGCAGCCAGAAACCCTGAGTAGGCCTGGTTGTCAATGCAGAAACCCGGGGAGTAGGCCTGCATTGGATGACGAAACCCTGAGTATGCCGTCATTTCAGAGTATCCGAAACCCTGAGTAGGCCGGAACTGTGTACATGGAGGTGTGGAGTGTCTACTTGGCATGTTTAATTTATCAACCAAACGATAGTCATGACATTGACCAACCGATGCGTTATTGTATTTAACTGAGATGTGATTTGTTTGAATTGAACTTGGGAAATTGATGTTGGCTGTTTAAACGTATTGTAGTGTTGTCGATGCATAGTTTTAAAAATGTGATTCAACTATTTCTGCATGCATGTGCTACTCGCTGAGATATTCGTATCTCACTATGTTGTTGTTCTATTTTTTCAGATACTCGTGGTGAGGCGATTTCTGGGGTAGATCCTGCTGAGGCATATAGGGAGGAAGACTACTATTACCTTCCTTAGACTTGTAGGTTATCTGTTCCGAATTTGAGAACTTGAATTAATTGAGATGTATTAAAGTAATTGGGAATGAACCATATGATTTCAGTTCAGTTTAAATGTTGAAATTTTGCATAAATGAGAATGTGCACTCTGTTAGGTTATAGATGTATGATTATCCAGCAATCATAAATTGATTAACGATCCTTGCCTAACCTCCGTGAGACGTGTTATATCTTTAATGAACAACACGGATCCGGGGCGTTACATTCTGTTTCTTTATTTTCTTCATTTGAAATGATTTTGGGAAGTTTTGGTGTGAAACCCCGTTCCAAAATCCCTAGTACACCCTAATCATTGAGCTTAATGTGCAGGTGAAGCTGGAGCAGCTTAAGCCTAAGCCAGTTAAAGTGGCCAAGCTCCAGGCTGTCAGCAGCCTATTGAGGTGAGCAACCTCTATTTGGTACGATAAGATTCCATATGACAAGAAAAATTAGCTAAGTGTGGCTATTGTTGTGCAAATAGGAGGAGGAATGGCAAAACTGCAAATTATAATGTCTTGTGGAGAAGCCACTTAAGCAAGAAACCCAAAGGGAGTGCCCATTCACGACTAAACACCCTTTGCCCAAAACCCTTCCTTCCTCTCCTCTTCTCCCATTTTCCCATCTTCTTCATCTTCTTCCCCATTTTCGTCCCCATTCCTTCCCAACTCATTGGAGGAGTTTGCTTGTGAGGAAAGAAAAGAAAGAACCCAAGGAAACCCATTCTCGTTTGGGGTTTTAGTGGAGGTTTTTGGAGGAATCATCCAAGAGGCAAGCAAAGTTCTGTTCATGGCTTGCAAAGGGATCTAGGAAGCTTGCTAAAGCATTTGCAAGAGGTAAGCAACACCACCCCAACCCTTATTTCACGATTTCGGCCATTTTCGCATGTTTAGATGAATGTTAGGTTTGAGATGTGAAAATGAGTTCTAGGGCCAATAGGAGTGTTTTCTTTGAGGGGTTTTGTAGGTAGTAAGTTTCTACACATGCTAGGAGTGATTTTGAGCCCAAAAACACCCAGAACAAGTCAGATTTGAGAAAAACCCTAAATCCCCGAAAATCGGATTTCGTGAGCCGCTGAGAAAAACCCAGCCGCTCGAGCAGTCGCTCAAGCGATCATCAGGCGGTAGTGTTGAGTAGCCTTAGATAGAGTTCTAAGTCATGGCCGCTCGAGAAACGTTCGAGCAACTGTTCTAGCGCCCTGTTGTAACAGAGAACCCGAGAGCAAAAATTGTAGCCGCTCGAAGCCAGTTCGAGCGACCTATCGAGCGCCCTTACCAGAATTTACACTTTTAGCCCAGATTGAATCACCCTTTGTTTTTATTCAAATCCAACCTATGTATAAGTGAGAGTTAGGTGTCTAGAAGGTGTTCCAACTGGAAGTAACTCAAAATTCCAAATAACAAGGATTTTGGGTACATTTTGCCGAAGAAGGCCTTAGATAGAGTTTCTGTCCCAGATTACTATAGAAATAGGATAACTTGATTCTACCACCTCAAACACTTTCTAAATAACCCTTAGAAGTATAAGTCAAGAGCCAAAACCAAGTTGTTCAAATACCCAAAAGAGTTGAGGCATAGGTTGCCCCAAAAGGAGTCATGAAACGTAGAATTTCTAGAAAACCAAACCTTTACCATTGGTTATCAATATGAGTAAACCACCTATGACCAGATGGGCTTCGGCCAAGTATCATACACATAATATGAAGGGTATTGGACCCGTATTATGCTTAACATGAGTTGCATGATAACGAGGGCTTAGGCCCATGTTACTAGCACCACCTCAAGGGCTTTGGCCCGTCACTTGTGACATGAGATAAAAAGGGCAGTGGCCCAAGATTATTGATTATAAATGAAAGTGCAGTGGCCCGTTGTATTGATATGGAATGGAGGACAGTGGCCCCAATGACATTGAGTACCATTGACCAGAGGGCAGTGGCCCAAGATTGACTTGGGTAAGGCCATGGGCTACCCTTGAGTATTTTCCATGCAAGGAGGCATGAGGTATTGATATGAGCAATTTACCAGTAAGTCTTGGTGGGTTGTGAGCGATTCATCTCAGTTGGGGTAGTGGACCCCTGTTCCTCCCAACTTGGAGATAGAGAACTTGCATTCTCCACTCAAGCTTGGGATTCTTGAATGGTATTATTCTGTTCTTTGTTGCTATACTTGTTGTGTAATTGATAAATGAACACACCGCATAATGAACCCTTAAGGTATGGATCCATAGACTTAACTAGGATTGTTTGTGTATATGTCATGGCCATTTGTTCTTGTTATTGTTACTGCTCTATTGTGATATCATCCCGGCATCAGCATCATCGGTGCCCTATGCCCACTTGCTACAGGGAATCGGCAGTGGATGCCTGTACGTCACGGGGAATCGGCGTATGGATGCCTACGTCAAGGGGAATCAGCGTAGATGCCTAGCCACCACGTGGAATCGGTGACGCTAGATGGGGCCATTTGTATATACGTAAACATCCTAGATAACAAGTGATAAACTGAATACATGATTGCTATTAAATGGATTATCTGTACACTGAGGCACATGCATGCACTGTTGTATGTCACATGAGATGCCGTGGATTTCATAGCATTAGATATACCCGCATGTCATGGTTTATCGAGAGATATATGCATAAACTGTGTTTTCATCGACTCATGCATGTGTTGCTTACTGAGACATTCGTCTCACAATTGTTTCCATATTATTTTTCAGATGCATCCGGTGTGAAGGACCGGGCTGGGGATAGAGGCGAGGAAAAAGCTATAGGGTATAGAGAGGAGGATTTCTATAGGCCTTAGGCTTTTATTTGTAATGCATGTATAGTTTTGAATTGTAAACCCTTTTAGCTGAGAGGTGTGAATAGTCACCTGTCTTTTGTAACTAAACTTTGATGTCTTATTTCATTTCACAAATATAAATATGATCACACTTTTGGCATGCACATGTATAAATTGTTTCACCTGCACTCATTATGAGAAAGCTTAAAATTCCTCCGTATTTTGTTAAGAGTAATGGCCCGCTTGCCACGGTCTGGGACGGGTCGTGCCTTGAAAGGCAGGCTTGGTTCCAGGGCATGACATTTGGGATATTTGCAAAACTATTCAAACATTATTATAAATTTTAGTTTAATAGCTTAAAATTAGTTTACCAAATGTAGATTGTATAGGAATTGATCTTACGGTGATAGGAGTCCTGAATTGATCTAGAAAAAATCCACAAAGTAGGCCATTTAATCACAAAAAAATGCAATAACAGTGCTATCGTTGACAATTGTAAAATAATTAATTTTCAGTAAAAAAATTCTTATGTTAATCTAAAAACAGTTTATATTTTAGTAAATATTTAACTATAGTATGTAATAGATTACTTATTTTTAAATTAGTGTAACACACTGAAGTAAATATTTTAGTAAATATTTACTTATTTACTTATTTTTATATTTTAGTAAATATTTAAGTATGGTATGTAATGGATTACTTATGTTTAAAATAGTGTAAAACACTTAAGTAATTAAGTTTTAGCTCAGATTTAAATTAAATTCAACAATGAGTTTAAATCCTAATAAATAATTACATTTTAGTCGAAATTTGAAGGAAAAATTCAAATTCAATGAAAAAGTGTTTAAAAGTGAATTTTAGGATTTATAAATTAATTTAAAAATACGATAAGGTCATTTTAATAAAATTAAAGGAAAAAAATTGTAATGTAGGTGCAATTTAGTGTATTGCATGAAAACAATTTTGGGAAATTGGTCCAAAATAAGAAACTTTATATATAAATGCGTAAGATGATTTACTAATTCATTTAATTGCATAAGAGAATCATAAATCGGGTTTTATCGATTATATATCTATAGTAAGTTTCAAATAATGATGTTTATCCTTGTTATTAAATATTTCATGTAAATTCCACTAGCATGATTCCTAAATTACGTTTATATATAATATCTTATATTTGGAAAAATACGCATATTTGAGTAGGTTAACACACACTTGAGTATTTCTAAGTTTGGATTGTGTATGTTGCACCTCAATTAAATGTATCTTGCCCTTCGATAATCAGATTATCCATATGGGTTAGCACTTTACCGATATGTAAGGTAGAAAAATTAATTTCACTATTTGATCTCAATGAGATCCTTATTATGTTTTGAATATGGAATTATTGTGTGGATGTGTAAAAAGATAATTAAAACTTGAGTGTGTGAGGGCTCATCAGTATGGGAGTAGAGGGAGTCGTACAGATTGGAGCGACGAAGCTGGTTGAGTTGAGGATTCCTCCCGACATGTTTTTATTTATTTTGTGATGAGAGCCAGTCGAGATGTGTGATTCCTCCTGGCATTGTGATCGATGTGATTGGTATTTCTCGGTAGAAGGGGACTTACCTGAAATTGTGTGTGTAGGGTGATCTTGGGATCCAAGGGCTATGCATCCCAGCCTAACTATCATATTTGTAGTCCTGACTGATGGCAAAGTTCCGGCTGGACATTACTTTATTTAGCCTTGTGATATAATATGAATGGTTATCGGATTAATCGAATTGGTATGATTCTAAGTTATAAATTGATTTATATATTCTACTTTATGATTAATATAATTCTTCTGAACCTTGTTGTGAATTTACATTATTTAGTGGGATACGGGGTTGTCTCACTTGCACTTTATTACTTGTGGTGTATTATGATTTGAGATATATCCGCATGTGTATTTAATTTATCATATGATAACTTACTGGGATCTCCAATCTCATTTAGTTTATTATATATAGACTTTGTAGATTTCAAAGTGTTGGCAGTTGGCTTCGGGTAGATCTAGATTTAGAGGTATAGCAGTTATATATCATTTTTATTCATGGTATTTAATTGTGTTTCATTTCAGTGTTCTTACATTATGAGATTATGATTTCGAGATAGATATTCTATTAAGTCTTCCGCTTTATCATCATTTGATTTATTTCACTCTGATATATTTGATGAGCATGGATTATCTGTTGGTATCAGATGATTGGTAGTGTTCATAAATGAGCGAATTCAGATTTATTATCTTAAATTTTAATTAAGACCGGGATTTATTTGTCACCCGACATACCAATTCTAGTAAGTTTGTGGTTAGGCCATAAGGTACTAGAATTGAATTGGTGTATGTCACACACGTCCCTTGTAGTTCCTCAAAAATATCACCCGCACCCACCTTATCATTCTTTACCGAGCTTGAACCATGCAGACTCGGAAGCACATCAGGCCACCAATACAGTTACTTTTCAGTTTCTATTGCTTGCCTATTCTAATTTCCGTACCTACACTTTCAAGCAGCAAGTAGATCGATTTTATTCTCCTACCTTCAAAATCTAATCCATTAGAGCACACCCGCGAACATTATACTGAATTAGTAATTGTTTTCCTTCCAATGTAATCAAACAACTTGGTACCACGACAAGTTTATGTTCATATAGATAAAATTTTTGTAATTATACTTTTTGAAAATAATTCAGATTCAGTCATCCAGCCAATTAGTCATTCAAAATTGCAATTTTGGATAATTGGACATTAGTGATACTTTTTTCAAAATATTTGAAAACAAATATCATTTTATTGTTTGTAAACAACAATGCCCTTAATGTGTATCTTTTACAAGTTCCCCAGATAGGATTTACAAGTCTAATAACATTTTTTTTGTGGACTACAAGTCTAATAACATGGCCTACAAATCTGCAAACTAGATTTACAAGTTTCTTTGTCACGCCCCGGAACCAAGCCTGCCCCTCCAAGGCACAACCCATCCCAGACTGTGGCAAGTGGACCTTTATACTCAACAAAACACGGAGGATTTTTAAATTCGATTTTATACGAGTGCATGTGCAATAGTTTATATATGTGCATATCAAAATGTGTTCATATATGTAATGCCCCGAACCCAGGTTAGTGTAAACCGGCACCCGACCCGAACCCGGTTCGCTACTGTAACAACCCGAATTCAGTTTAACAACCAAATCCGAGGTGTTACTGGCCCATATCAAATACATCATCAATAATATACCAGACAATAGAATTAAATAATCCATTCACTTTATTATACTATCAGAGTGCGGAAACAAGTATGTGCGGAAGTGTAGTCTAAAATCCTCAAATAAACATTAAAGTTAATCATCAATCATTAATATCAAAGTCTGGTAAAATAAAATGGTTACTATCTCTCTCATCTCACTAATACATCAAATCCAAATGAATAATAGTCTATCAAATATGACTAAGTCTAAACAATCCTCCACCTCAAACAACATCCGGATAAAAGTAATCCTCCGGTGAATACTCAGTTACCTCTCCCTGGAAATCACTATGATCCCCCTCTCGCGTATCAGCTGAAAAATTAAATAAAAGTAGGGTGAGATACGAATATCCTAGTAGGTAACACATGCATGATTAAATAGTTAATATAAGTAAAGTAACAGTTCATGCACGATTCAGCAATATCGACTAATCAGGCTCGTATAATCATTCGTATCATTCATGAATACAAAACAGTATGATAAACAGTTCTAGAGATGAATTTCAGCCAGTTCTTTTATAAGAATCCAATATCAAAATCAATAACATAATTCATACTTTGCTAGGATGTACTAAACAGTCACATCCGATCAATATCTCAATCACATGCCTCCAGAATGTATACAATAATAATAACAAGTGCTTGTGATTTCAATGTCATTGTAGGACTTACAAAGATAGATAAACCTTTTGAGATGATTCTCAACCAATTGCTATACCACCGTGCGTCTTTGAAGCAATGCTACTAATGATACTCAAGTCCCATGCAGCGTAGCTTAGACAAGAGCCGTAGTCACTGACTTATTGCACACGTACCCATCAGAGTTGGCATGTACCACCAGCATGCAGCACCAAAATCAATACATGGAGATGGTCGCTTATCCACATGTACAGGGAATCACCAGCGGCTCACCGGGGTGTCCCTCCAGACATAGGACCTTCCCAGACAAACTAACTTGCAAAGGAAGCGCGTCACACAAGGGAGAAACTCAACCCAAATGACATATCCCTCAGCTATCTAGCAACAACTATGGATCCATAACCATCTATGCCCACTAGACTCCAAAATTCCCTAAAATATAATATTTCTATAAGGGTTGGTGCCTAGCGGCATATAAAGGTTAAATCTGTCAATTACTTTAATATTCGGGTTATGAGTTCTGAATTTATGATCTGAATTCTCTTTCTGTAATTCTCTGAATTATAGTGTAGTTTAAAGGATGTTCTATTAATTAAATAATAGTTAGGTTTTCCAAAAACTAGATTTCTCAATTACTTTCAAAGTTTGGCAACTAATGTCCTAAATATCTTCCTAATTTATTTTTCTGTAAAACAGGGAATTAGATAATTTATTTTGGTCTTAAAACATCTTAATTAATCATTAAAATTGTCTAGAAATAGTTTTCCAAAAACGTGTCATCCCCACGGCCACGTGTCGAGCCTGGACCAATTTGGGAGCAACACTAACTCTCCTACCTAAGGTTTTTAAAATACCAGTTTACTATTTTTAGGTTTTTTATGTGTATCTTTTTCTTTTATTTGGGTATGATTTATGTGTATCAATATTGTTAGCACCTCATTTTTGCACCCCCAAAAATGCAAAAAAATAAAAATCCTAAACTAAAAAATAAACCCGGAGGGGTGAAAAAGTTGACTTTTTGATCCCCATGCAAATCAACCACCATGCTCCTTCCCATTAAAAAGGAAATTCTGACACGATTCCAACACAACTGAGTTTGCTCAAATTGGAGTCTGGATGAAGGAGTGATGAGCTGGTCAAACTTAGGGAAGCAGAAATTGCCTTTCTGCTCGAGCCCAAATCAGCTGCCCAACTTGGTCCCGGAGGATAGAGGATCCCGACACAACTGAGTTTGCCGGAATCGGGGTCCCGGAGAGGAAGATATGAGCAAAACTGGATTCCGGGACGCAATTTTGCACTTCTGCTAAAAATCTTGAATTTGCTATCGAACCTTAGCTCAGTGGATGGAGAATCTCGACCTGATTCCAATGCCACTGAGTTTGCTAAAATCGGACATCAGATGAAAAAGTTATGGCAAGTCAAAGTTTTCAGGAAAACTGCCCACATGGCAAAAAAGGACAAAACAAATAACAATCTTGAATAAAATAATAATTTTAATTAAAATATCTCTTTTTTATATTTAAAATAAATAGAAAATAAAAAGGAAAATCAGATAAAAATGTGAAAGTTTTGACAAATTGGATAAAATTTGGAATCCAAGAGCATTTAACACATGCGAACCGCATTGTATGTGTGGACGTGTCATGTCTGCACATACAATGTGAATGGG
Source organism: Buxus sempervirens (assembly GCA_947561395.2). Taxonomy (NCBI): domain Eukaryota; kingdom Viridiplantae; phylum Streptophyta; class Magnoliopsida; order Buxales; family Buxaceae; genus Buxus; species Buxus sempervirens. The sequence goes on from OX387183.1 coordinate 33,919,309, forward strand.
GTCTTATCCCCAACACTAGCTGTCGCTCGCTGGCGACAGCTGGCGGATCGCGCGAAGATTTGAGCACGTTTTAAACGTGTCCGCACTTAGTATGCGGACAAGGCCAATCCGCATACTAAGTGCGGATCAGACCAATCCGCATAGTACCTGTGTATCCGACCATTTTGTCTATAAAAGGGGGCCCCATACCCCATTGCCCAAGCTGGCTGGCCCCTTCGTCCCCACCTTGTCTCTTGCAAACCAATAAACATCCCTATCCCCCCCTAAGCTCCAAACTTCCAAAAAAATCCCTATTTTACCCTTCCAGCCATCCTTTTCACCCCCTTTTCTCTTCTACACCTTTGAAAACAAAGCAAAGGTCACATTTGAAAGCTCAAGGAGGTCTTAAGGCTACTGTTACCATCAACTAGAGAGTCACAACACCTCAAAAAGAGAAGGTAATACCTAGGTAAGCCTTCTCTTGGCTTTGTATTTCACATATATTAAAATCAAATTTTTATGAATATGTTTCTTTAGCTACTTTGGTTTCTTTCTTGTTGTATTTTTCTCACCACTTTTTCTTCTTTTGCATGACCTAGGAGTCCCCATGGTAAGGGGGGTTCCTCCTACAAAAATATGGGAGGAGAGCCTTTCTTATGGTAATAATAAAAAGTAAACTCAAGTCTAACTTGTTTGTGACAATCCAATTTTATTTTGATGATTCATTTTTAAGAGGGAGTTGTCCTCTTATCATGTCTTTTGTATCCCTAACTTCTTATCCCCCATTCCCTTCTTTTAATTAGTGCTACTCATCGATCTTTCGCATGTGTGTTCATTTTATAGATTCCGTGTTCTTTTAGTTGGTTAGTATTAGAAGTCACTACAAAAAATTAAGCTTTTTGCGACATTAATTTTGCGGCGAACAGAAAAGAATGTTGAGTTTAAGACCGAAATTGAGGGTGCTCTCTTTTATCAATTGTTGAGTATTTAAAACTTAATTTTTTGTTCGCCGCAAAAAATTAAGTCACTAGTGGACAAGTGGTGGCAATCAAAAGAGCACAGCAAGGATCCATGCAGGGTGGGCTTGAGTTTAAGACCGAAATTGAGTTGCTTTCACATGTTCATCACAAAAACCTTGTTGGCCTCGTCGGGTTCTGTTTTGAGCAAGGAGAACAGATGCTGGTTTATGAATTTATTCCTAATGGGACACTCAAGAAGAGCTTATCTGGTAAGTTCTCCACTTTCATTTGAAACAGAGCCTTTACCTTTTTCCCTTTCAACTTGGTGCAGGCCAAACCCTTATGGTACTCTAAAATTCATTGGCAATTATCAATTGTAGGGAGATCAGGCATTTATCTGGATTGGAAGAGAAGACTTCGGATTGCTTTAGGCTCAGCTAGAGGATTATCACATTTACTGTGCCCACATGGCTTCTAATGTTATATTCACTGTCAAAGATGATAATACAATTGGTGCAATGCTGATTGGAAGAGCTTACATACCTATTGTGGAGATCCTTAACGAGGATGCAAAGTTACATTATTGCAGTACATTGGAATGTATTAATTTGTTGAATGTATTATTTTATTTTAATTTGTTGAATGTATTATTTGGTTACAGTACGTTGGAATTCTGTTGGATTTATTGGTTAATTAATTCTTACACAGGTTCAAAGGAAGCTACAAAATGAACTTTTTTTTTAAAAAAAAGAGAGAATTTAAATCTATAATGTCGTACATTTGTTCGTCGTTAAATAACACTTATCGCGGCATTCACAAGTGTGTCACTAAATTAAGCAAATTGCGGCGTTCATATGTGTGTCGCTAAAAAAAATAAATAGCGGCATTCATATGGGTGTCGTTGTACTACATTTACAGTGGCAAACATAGCGACACTCATAGAATGTCGCAAATGTCTAGCTTTGGCGACGAACTCAAAGAACGTCGGTAAATTATTTGCGACACGGCCTTTAGCGATAAAAGTAAGTTCACCGTAATGTTCATCGCGAATAGTTATAGCGACATTCATTTTAGATTTTGCGGCATTCTTATGAACCCCGCAAAAAATCTAATTTTTTGTAGTGAGTGTAGGATATGGTGCTCTCTTTTATCACTTCTAAAAGGTATATTCAGTCTCACTAGTACACACACACCCATATATTTGGTCTTCTTCATTTGCTGTTTTAAATACTTCCTTTTTAGAAAAAGAGCACAACACACACTTGTATATAGCACCTTAAAATGTATTATCTTCAATTATATTTAAGTCCTTCCCAGTACTTCTAAATTTTTCTTACATATATGTATGAGTTAGATCTTTTCTTTTAGCTAGACATTGCATCCATGTTTGCTTTTCTTTCTTCTATGAATGACCTACATGCATGATTAATCATAGTTAGTTATTTTCAAAGTGAGGTTTGCAGGAATGAAAGGTTGAATGGAATATGATAAGGATCTTTTCAGGCTATGCTTAGCCCCTTTTTTGTGAAGAGAAAGAGATGGTCTTTAAGATACCAAAGTAGGGACTCCTAGAGCCCCCACTACAGATTGCAAAGACCAATTTCAGGAGGTAGGAGGAGCCTCGAGGCTTCTCTTCTTCTCCCTTGTTTGAAAGGCCTTGAGAAAGAGGCTTGCTTAAGACAAAATGAGACCTTAATACCACTATGAGTTCACTCTGGAATTCATAGTAAGTGACGAGTGTCCCTGGGAGGCCACCGAACCAGACCCCATGGCAGTTTCGGCCATTTTGGGTTTCTGGGCCGGATCCGCATATACTATGCGAATCAGACCCGACCACATTCCATGTGCGGTTGGGACTGATCCACATAGTATATGCGGTCAGACCCATTCAACCCTCAAAAATCCGTTTTCTTTGGCCTAGATCCCCCCGGTTCAACCCAATTCTAAGTAATTTGAAGCAAATGGGTTTTTGGGTTAACCCAAGCCCTAATCTTGAGACTTGGGCCCATGTGGGCCCACCAAGGCATTGTGGGCTTTCCAACGGGGCCCACATCCAGTCCAGCCCAAACCAGGGCCCATTTCAATAATGGGTCCCAGGCCACTTGTGTAACGCCCCGGTTCCAGGTCCATTTCCCAAAACCCGAGGTGTTATGGTAAGTAACAAAAGCAACTAAAAATCTGAATCCATTTAAGCCTTTATTAATTTCATCATCAGAGTTCTATGCGGAAACAAGAAATAATATCCACTAACAACTAATCTTTAAAAATTACAATGTTCTTAATCTCATGAAACTAATTTTACAACTAAACTAACTACCCCTTTACATACTAGCCCAAGTTCGTCGTCCTCACCAAGAGTACCTGAAAAAATGGGAGAAACCGGAGTGAGAATAAATCTCAATAAGTAGCAAGTTGCATGAATGAAATCAGTCCATGTTTATATAAAATAAGTTATGAGGTGTACAATTAAACCAGAACAACAACTAGAAAAACGATAATATAAAAATCACGGCAAACAGCATACCACATCTGTGGCATCACAGGACTAATGGAATCGTAAACAGAGTTCTACAGACATGTGCTAATATGCTACCTAACCGAATTACAGGTGGACCAAACACAACTATTTAGACTAGCTATTCCACACCCAACAGAAGAAACCACCAACAACCAATAACCAAGATGGGTTAGCATGTACGGCCCAACCTATCTAGGAGTGTGCAACGTAGCAACCGACCTATCCAGGAGCAGTACCACCCTCGAGATGATAGAATGCCTATGGCACAAAATAAGAAACTCTAAAAAACAATTTCATTTACTAGTTACTCTATGGATCCATGTAAGCGCTAAGCCTGCTAGACACGACTCACAATCAAACTCTAAATAACTTAATATCATATCAATCAATACTATAATAGAAAGCAGGAGGACATACTTCTACTGTAGGAGGCATACACACCTTTACCGTAAAGGAAACCACATCTTTATGTAGAGGATACCACATCTCTACAACATAGGATACCCATCTCTGCCGTAAAGGCTAGTATCAACTCAACCACAAGAAGCAGTATCACTCAACCATAATAGAAAGAAAAATAAACACCATGAGATAGCCGCAATAGCGGAGACACAATCGTGCCACTAACACACCCGCAACAGCGGAATAATCAATATAGCAATAGCCAAATCCCATCCGCAATGGCAAAAATGAACAGTAAAATTAAACCGCAAACGAATGGAGAATAAATCAAGACATTAAATACGCCCCAAGGTCAAGTTCTTTTAAGAAAACATCCCCAAAACCACGAATAAATCCTTTAATCAACTGTTACAATTTTTGCTATGCATGAGTCATTATTATTTAGGTTTTTGTCAAGTTTTAGTTCACATTTATAAACAATAACAATGTTCCTAACTCTTGGTTAAAACTTCTCTTTTCTATTATTTATTCATATCCAACTTTCCCTCATTTAGAACCCAAGGTGTCAAAACTTATTAACTCCATTATTTAGTACTTCCAGAAGGTAACTTAAGTCTATATTGAAGTTTAAGAATAGGTTAGGTTACCCAAAATCAGATCTAAATAGGTTGTGACCTCTTTATACTTAAAATATCTCCAAAAGTTTTATATTTACAATCATTGTCTCAAATTACTATTCCTTAATTCAAATTTAATTCCGCCACTTCCTACATCTCAAATTAACCCAGTTACTGATGTTACAACTTTAGAATTCCTAGAAAAATCATTAAAAATTAAATCTGGGTTCAAATCCCAAAATCTGAAATTTCTGACATTGGTCGCTCGAAGAAGCGCTCGAGCGACTGTTCTGGCTGCTAGATTTTCAGGTTCTGGTTTAGATACACAGGCAGGTCGCCCGTGGTTGGGCTCGAGCGGGCCTTTGGGCGCTCTGCCCAAAACTCAATTTTCTGGGTTTTGCTGAATTTTCCAAATTTTCTACTTCTTTTATTATTTTAATTTGGATCTAAATATATGTATTTCATCATAAACTAGATCTGAGACACTCCTAAACTAATTCCTTCATCTTTCTATTTATCTAAGATTTCTTTCTAAATTTAACCACCCATGATCAACCCTTTTCTTGGTTCTTAAAGAATGTTTTAAATTACCAAATCAAATCTTTATAAATCATCAAACTTTTCCAATAAAATCCAACTCGAATAATACCATGAATAAACATCTAAATCGCCAAAAAACATGCATTATCTCCAGTTTCAAGGGTTTGGTACTTGCCTCAATACATGAACTAAATATGAAATCTGTTAAGAAATCTGCTCGCCCAGCCATTTTCTGAGCTTGATCGCACCACCTTAAACTCCTCTAAATCCAATCTCCACCGTTCAGATTGAAGTCCCTCATAAGTAGATCATAACCTCAAAATTTCAGGCCAAACCAATGGTTGGATCTTCCTAGCTCGTCGTTCGAAGTTGGCTGGTCGGCCATCTCTGCAACTCCTCTTTCTTCATAGAATCTCCTCCTTTTCTCTTCTCTCTTCTTTCCCTTATTTTCTCCAAGCCCAAGCACGAATTCCCCTCTTCTTTCTCCTTATTTTTGATTTGCTAAAAACCCTACACCTTCCCTAAACCTTCCCTTTTATAAGCTCACTTAATTAGAAGTCCTAATAAGTTTAGGAGACCTTCTAAATAGGATTCCCAATCTTAATTGGAAACCTTTCTATCTTACCCCTCCTTCTAATTCCTCTTTTAAGAATCTCATACAAAAGGACTTAATTTAATTTATTTTCATGCTAATTTAATTTCTTATTTTAAAATATTATTAAAACACCCCAAAGCTCCTCTTATCCCCAAATTTAAGGCTCTTTATCAACCATAATCACCAATGTACCATTTTTCCTTCTTTTAAGCCTTAAATTTGCTATCTAAATTCAACTAAACTAAAATTTAGCCTAATTAAGTTTCTTGACTTAATAATTAACTATTTTATTCTTTTCATAGATTTGACTAATTAGAAAATGACTAAAATACCCTTTCCTTGTAATTCCATATTTAACCTTTGGATCTTTTTCCCAAAATTCTCCTCTTTATTCCTCACATCAATTTTAACCATATAATGTACTTGGATTAATACCTATCTTCTCAAATCCTTTATATTTAATTTACTCTCCCAATTTATCTAAATCATCCTCTCTTTTTTTTCTAATTAATTTGGAGTTACTATTTAATTTCCTAATTACTCAAAATTATTATTTATTCATTTAACTACTAATATCTCTTGGATTATATTGTTATTCCTCCAATACCTAAATTAAATCTTAACTTCTCTATATATTTAGGCTTATTTAATTTAATTTATTTTTAGGAAAATCCAGGGTTTTACAACTTGATTAATTGCCCATGGGCCAAGTCCAAGCCCATTGGGCCTTAAAATTTTTAACCAACTTAATTAAAGTAACCCAAAACCAAACAACTTAATCCAATAATAGGGTTACCCAATAACCCTAATGGGCCTTGGGCTTAACTGAAGCCCAACATGATATCCAATGGGCCTTCCAACAGGGCCCATACCCGACCCACTTCATTAAAAGGCTAAAAAATAAAATCAATTAAAATAAGGGGGACCTATACCTTCAGTGGTCCCCACTCAAACCAAACAAAAGTACATGTAGGATTAGGAACAAGGTGGGATTGAGTTGACTTGAACCAGGGAGACCCAAGGGACCTGTCAAAACCGACGGGACGGGACGGGCCGGGGTGTCTTCGGACTTCCCTAGACGTAACCAAGAACTTACCCAAATCTCAAATAAGCTGCAGACCAGTCAAATTAAACCCGTTTATGCACCATTGTGTCTGTCTGCACCTCTCAGGAAGTGGAGACTCTGAATATCCCCAGGCACGCATCCTACATGCGCCTCGCCCATGCGAGACCACGTGCGCACAAATATCCCCAAAGATTGTTTAATCATTAAAGTCATAACTAAATAAACATTAACAAATTTGCCCTTCTTATTTACATTTAAAAGTGTTTACACCCTCCATAGACCGACAAATGAGGAAAGGCCACATGGCATCTACATGGCCTAATTCAACCAGATAGGCCACGTCAGCATCCACATGGGCTAGATACTTAGCCGAAGCCACATAAGCACATATGACAACCGTTCTTTTACGTTTAAGGGAAGATGTCACCCTCAACACAAGATCGACCGTTGAGATCATATGAGCGGGCAACGATGGAAAAAGAAGTTATTTGTTTACGATCGTGGCGAAGAAGTTATCTCCCACTAACAAGAAGAAACAGATGAATAACCTCCAGAACAGACATGGAGATCGTGCAAAGAAGGGACGTTGAGCAATCGTCGGTGATTTGGATATAAAAGCCACAGCAACGAAGAAATCCAGGACAACCTCCATCAAACTGCAACCGGTTAGTGTATTTGTAATTTGATCATCCGTAATCCTTCTCCCATCTCCTACACTCAAACTGTAGCAAGGAAAGATAACCTAAGACTTCTCTCACTGCTTCCAGTCGCAATGACACTCTAGCCCCCTGTTTACTCCAATTGACATCAAGACCCTACCACTGGCGAGTAGGTTGAGGCTGCCCCTATCTTGCAATTCTGTACTCCGACTACGGCTACAGGATTCTGAGCAGCAGTCCCGAAACCAACTTTGATTAAGCCAGGTGACTTATGGATTTTCGGCTAAATAGCAATCCTAGGTGAACCCCCGAGTTTGCCTTGTTAACAACCGCCCCCTGAATCCTTCCCTTATACTTCGATCAGGCTATAAGGAGTGGAAAGGCCAGTACTGTTAATATTGGTGACTTTATTTTTCTCTTATTTTGGAGATTATCTGTTATAATCTACAGTCGTATTTCATCGGCCGATTTTCTAATAAAATGCTTTGCCATTGATTGCTCTTACTTTCAAACACGTATAAGAACCCAAACGAAGACAGAATCCCTAGTCTTCAATCTATCGCCTGACCGGTTTTATTACAGGTGACTTGCAGTACGGCTAGACCGACTCCGGTTTAGACTCATAACAGATGGCCGGGGTTAGGATCCGACCCGAAATCTTTGTATCAACAGATACACGCCCGCGCAAAGACACATGTAACGCCCTAAACCCAAGTCAATGCAAACCAGCACCTGACCCAAATCCGGTTCGCTATTGTAACAACCCGAATTTAGTTCAACAACCGAATCCGAGATGCTACTGGGCCCATATCAAACAATCATCATAATAAACCAAACTAGAACAATCAAATAATCCATTCATTAATAACTATCAAAGTGCGGAAACATAATGTGTGGAAGTGTAGCCTAACATCATCATAAATATGGAATAAAGTAAATCATCCAATCCACATAATCAAGTCTGGTAAAGATCAAAGGGTCACTATAGATCTCTTAGATACATAAAAATCAAATAAATAAAAATATCTGTCAAAAGTCTCATAAATCATCTCTCCTCAACCTCAGATCAAGTCAGGATAATAAAACTCCTCTGGTGAAAAGTCAGTCAAATCAGCCTGGAAATCACCACTATGATCCCCCTCTCGCGTATCAGCTGAAAAATAAGATAAAAAAGTAGGGTGAGATACGAATACCTCACTAGGTAACACATGCATGCTATAAACAGTTCATATAGATGAAAATAGATATTCATGCATGATTAAGCAGTTACGGATAAGCAAGCTAGATAAACATTCGTAAAGAATTTGAAATACAAACAGCATGTAAACAATTTTAGGAATCAAAGAATAGTATCATTTATATCAAGAAACAAGATCCAAAATCCAACAGCATAATCCAACTAAAACCGGGATGTACTAAACAGTCGCATCCAAACATAATATATCAACTACATGCTTCCAGCATGTGACAAGATAATAAGAACCAGTGATCATAATTTCAATGTCATTGTAGGACTCACAAAGAAAGATACACGTTTGAGATGACTCTCATCCATATGCTATACCACCGTGCAGCTTAAGGGCAATGCTACTGATGATACTCAAACCCGAGACATCTCCTTAGATAAGAGCCGTAGTCATCGACTTATTGCGCACGACTCAATCGAGTTGGCATAAACCACCAGCATGCAGCACCGAAATCAATACATGGAGATGGCCGTTGATCCACATGCACAGGGAATCACCAGCGACGCATCGGGGTGTCCCTTCAGACATAGGACCCTCCAGTGAAAACTGACTTGCAAAGGAAGTACGCTCGCACAAGGGAGTAACTCAACCCAAATGAAATACCCCTTAGCTATTTAGCCAAAACTATGGATCCATAACCAACTATGCCCACTGGACACCAAAAATCCCTAAGTATTAATAATATGTAAATAATAGTGCCTAGCGGCGCATAAAGGGTAAAAACTGTAATTTTGCTCAATATCGAGTTATCTGGGTTGAAATTCTGATCTGGATGTTCCATGTGTGTAAATCTGGTTAATAATATGTAATTTAATATCTCATAATTTAATTAACCCAAATTATAAGTCTATTTATTATAAAACTTGGATTTTCTCATTTATTACAAATCTCGGCAACTAATACCCTAAATAACTCCCTATTTTATTTTTCTGCAAAACAGGGTAATTGGTAATTTAATTTGACTCAAAAACATCTTATTTAATTGATAAAATTGGTTAAAATTGTTTGGAATTGAATCAGGTATTAAATTTGGAAAAATTCAGTTTTTCTGCTCTGGGCGCTTAGGGACGCCTGGGCATTCCAGGTTGGCATTAGTTTAAAATTTAGCGCTAACCTCCTATTAGTAAGCGGTCGTGGGTGGTGGAAAATTTTGTACTAGCACCTACGAGCACTAACTACCGCTCAACTTCTTGGACTTGAAATCTGCTAGAGCCCTTGGCCGGAAGATCTGCTAGTCCAACGGTAATGTATGTGTCCACATAGGTGCATGAAGCCTATGTGTACACACCTTCCACCGTTGGACCAGCAGATCTTCCAACATGAGGGACCAGCTGATATAGCCTCACCTACTTGAGGTAGGCGCTCTAACAAAAGCAACTAATCAGGGTTTAAAAATTCGATTTTTAGTGTTCTGATAATTCCTAACAAACATATATCATCATAAACAAACTAAATACATGTAAATACGTCAACAAATCATGCAATATGAGTCGGTTAACCATGAATACAAAATGAACGATAAAACCAAGTGTCACCTACCTCTATCGTGCGACTTCTCTCCTTCTCCTCTGAACAGCCCAAACACAGACACGAAATACTGCTATTGTGATGAAGAAAACCATAGCAAACTCTCATTCTTCTTCTTCTCTTCTTCTTCTTCTTCTATGGTCACCTACGGGCATTCACAGTCGTGAGTTCTCTCTTGCGGCTAGTAAATACGAAGCAATATACGAACAAGTATGACCACCGTATTTGCTAGGGTTAATACTATACCTATTTATATACATACAATCCCACGCAACCCATGTGTATCAAACTCCACACATCGAATCATATCTCATCAGAAATAAAATATTAATCATACCTCGATATCTCACGATCAAACAGTCCGATCTGCACCAAACTCCTAATCTCCACTAATAACGATATCACCTACAATAATAAATTATTTCCTATCAATAATAATCCTCAAAAATATTAATTATTAATTTATTTTAATATTTGGGACAATTCGGGGTCTTACAACACATCATCAACATCGCCACGTGTCCAACCTGGCCAAATTTCGAAGGAACATCCTTTTTTGGCACTCCCGGTAAGACCCTTAGTCTTTGAAAGAGCAGTAATGTCAAGAAGTACTTAGCACGCTGACAATATGATGCCAAAGAAACCTACTGAACCACAGGTAAATCCTACCCTTATACCAAAAATTCCGACTGAAGGACCTTCAAATCCACAGCTGGAGCCTAATGAACATCTGATCAAGGCCATACAGGGTCTCAACCAACAGATGGTAGGGTTTGGCCAAGGACTTAATAAGATTTCCACCGATAATGGTAGAATTGTAGCAGTGTTACATGAGGGATTTTCGACAATAGACAGGCCGGCCTTGGGGGCTAAACGGGCTGAATCGGCCGCCTTCAGCCCAAATGCTCAAGGAAAACCAATTATTATGAATCAACCACCACCCGAAAACCTGGGGGGCAATGGACGAAATAGGATGTGTAACGCCCCAAACCCGGGTCAATGCAAACCGACACCTGACCCGAATCCGGTTCGCTACTGTAACAACCCGAATCCAGCTCAACAACCGAATTCGAGATGCTACTGGCCCATATCAAATATTCATCCATAATTAACCAGACTGAAGAATTAAAATAATCCATTTAATATTAATAATCAGAGTGCAAAAATCATCAATGTGCGGAAGTGTAGTCAATCATCCTCATAAAAGAAATAGATAAACCATCTAATCCAAGTAATCAAGTCTGGTAATAATCAAAAGGGTCACTAAAGCTCTCAATCTCTCTAGTACATCAAAACCAAATAAATAATAAAATCAAATTGTCAAAGTCTCAAAAGTCATCTCTCCTCGACCTCAGATCAAGTCAGGATAATAATAATCCTCTGGCGAAAAATCAGCACGCTAACTCTGATAATCCCCACTAGGATCCCCCTTTCGCATATCAGCTGAAAATGACATAGAAAGTAGGGCTAGATATGAATATCTCAGTAGATAACGCATGCATGCTATAAACAATTCATAAGTATTAAAGTAAATGTTCATACACGAATAAGCAGTCTCGCATAATCAGGCTCATATAAACATTCATAACGATTATGGAATACAAAACAGCATATAAAACAGTTTAAGTTTCAGTGAACAGTATCATGTATATCAAAGATCATGATTTAGAAATCAACAACAGAATCCAATATAAAACCAGGATGTACTAAACAGTCACATCCAGAGCATCCAATACATGCGTCCAGCATGTAAACAATATTAAAAGTAAGTGTTTATGATCTCAGTATCATTGTAGGACTCACAAAGAAAGATACACCTTTGAGATAACTCCAACCATATGCTATACCACTGTGCGGCTTAAGGGCGACGCTACTAATGATACTCAAACTTGTGAACATCACCTTAGATAAGAGCAGTAGTCATCGACTTATGGCACACAACTCAACCGAGTTGACATGAACCGCCAGCATGCAGCATCGAAATCAATACATGGAGATAGTCGCTTATCCACTTGTATAGGGAATCACTAGCGGAGCACCGGGGTGTCCCTCTAGACATAGGACCCTCCAGAGCAAACCAACTTTCAAAGGAAGCGCGTTCGCACAAAGGAGTAACTCAACCCAAATGAAATATCCCTTAGCTATCTAGCCAAAACTATAGATTCATAACCAGCTATGCCCACTAGACACCAAAAATCCCTAAGGACTAATATTTCGGTAAGTAATAGTGCTTAGCGGAATAAAAAGGTTAAATCTGTAATTTCTCTCAATATCGGGTTAACTGGGTTCAAAATCTGATCTAGAAAATCCTTTATGTAATAATCTGGTTGATATTATAATTTAAGATGTCACTTAGTTGAATATCTCAATTTATAGGTCTTTTTGCCATGAAAACACAATTTCACTAATTAACTACAAAACTCAGCTACTAATACCCTAAATATCTTCCTATTTTTATTTCTTTGCAAACCAGGTATTTGGTAAGTTAATTTGGTCTTAAAACATCTTAATTAAAGATTAAAATTGGCTAAAAATAGCTTGGAATTGAAATAGAAATTAAATTACGAAAATTTGGGTTTTTCTGTGTAGAGCGCTCAAGATCGCCTGGGCGGTCTAGGGTAGGCGATAGTTCAAAATTGATCGCTAACTGTCTGTCAGTAAGCGGTCATTGGCGGTCTAAGTTTTTATACTAGCGCCTAGGAGCACTGAGGATCGCCGAGCACAGAGAAGTCGGCGGTCTCCCAAAATCGTCCATACAGTGTTTCAAAACTTGATTTTTCATGTTTTGATTAATACTAACATACATATAACATTTTTACTATGCTAAATACATGTATATACAACCCAAAAACATGCAACACGAATCAATTAATCTCAATAACACAAAACCAACGATAAATCGATGCTACCTACCTCTGTTCAGCGATTTCTTTCCTTCTCCTCTAAATAACAACAACACCAACACTAAGCAAAGATCTAGAGATGAAGACTCAGGCAAAACTCTCCCTTTTCCTTCTTCTTTTCTTCTTCTCCTCCTCCTTCCTTCACTGGTCGCTCTCGGTCGTGCATTTTCTCTCTTGCCGCTGCTGAGTTCGAAGACAATACGATTAGAATACTCTCCCTATTCTACTAGGTTAATTCCACTTATTTATATACCTTCTATCCCACGCAACTCACTTACATAATCCTCGATGCACACCGCCTAATCAAAATACACCAAAACTAAAATATTGATTATACCTCAATATCTCACGATCAGACGGTCAGATCTGCGCGAAACTCCTGATCTCCACTAATTACAACATCTCCTACAATAATAAATTATTCCCATCAAATATAATCCACAAGAATATTATTTATTAATTTATTTTATTAATTAAGAAAAATTTGGGGTCTTACAAGATGGCCGGAAATAATGTCGTTGGAATAGAAATTCCTCCTGCTATCCCAGCTCCTATGAATGCGTCTCCTCCTGAGGTACACTTAGGGGGGCAACGGGAGATACATGAAAACTATAGGGAAGATATCGGTTTAAGAAATATGGCCATGAACTGAAATTATATCCAAAATGTAGTTCAGGAAATAGTCGGAGATCAATATCACCGACGAATGCCTAGGCCGGTTTACCGGAAACCGTACCCAGCCTGGATTGACCACCAATTTGAATTCCCTAGGGGTTATAAAATCCCTGAATTTACCTTGTTTTCTGGTGAAGACCAACAATCCACCATCGAGTATATTGGTCGATTCACAGTTCAATGTGGAGAGGCATCCAGTAATGACTTGCTCAAATTGAGATTGTTTGGGAATTCATTAACTGGACAAGCCTTTACGTAGTATATTACTTTACTGGCCAATTCCGTCCAAAATTGGGCCACAATGGAAGAAAAATTCCATTCCCAATTCTACCGAACTGAGCCTGAAGTTATCATGGTCGACTTGGCTCATTTGAGGCAGCAACCTGGGGAATCAACCGATAAGTATATCACCCGTTTTAAGCGTTTGAAAAAGAAGTGTAGCATTTTATTGCCAGAATCAAAATTTGCAAATTTAGTCTTAAATGGTCTAGATTTTGAAGTTCAAAAGAAGTTTGAAAGTGAACAGTTCAAGGACTTATTTGAATTGTCAGCCAGAGCCACAAAATATGAGTGGCTCTTACAAGAGGATGGTGAAAAGAAGGCCTCATCCTATGGAACCTACTATAAATACCTGAATTTTGAGTATGGAGTCATAGAAGTTGTTGGAAAACAGCCAATAACCTGTCCAATTCTTCTCCGAAAATCTAAGGATTCCGGAGAATCAAAGGCTATGAACACTCTCAACCGAAATTATTCCTTTGATATAAATAAAACGGCCAAAATATTCGATTACCTTTTGAAACAGGGATTTTTCCGATTAACCAGAGACCATCCCTTTATTCTAGCCAATTTAGTGGCTAAGGGTAAATCCTATAAATGGCACGGAGTAAAAACTCATGAAACTAATGAGTGTACTGTGTTGTGTAATGTGATACAGGAAAATATCGACAAGGGACTCCTGAAGTTCTCAGAATCGGACGAGGAGAAGATGCAGGTGGACACGCAAACATTTCCTAAGAATGTATGGCCACAATTGGCTTGCCAAAGCAAACCCCCGCCATAAAGATTGATCTGAATGGGCCACCCTCGGAGAAGTCGGAACATAAGATGTCATCAGTATGAAGTCAATTGAATTTACGGTCGAGGAACTATTGGTGGTACCTAGCTACAAAAGCTGAATGTGGCACAATGAAAGGCGTGGTGAGATTTGGGGCGAATGGTGGCACAAGCCTAGGCTTGGACCCAACCGAGGTGCATTCATGGAGGAAAGTTATAAGAAGACAGTGGCAGAAATATTGGTATCTTTGTCCTCTAGGTTTTCTTCTACTCAAGTTGCAATCACGAAACGGCCAAAGGCAGTTGCAAAGTCTTCTGAAGATTCTTCTTTTGATCAAAGTGTAGCACCTTGGGTCCCAACAAAGAAGTATCACTAGACCTCCTTTGTTACGAATGTAGACAAAGAGTGGTAGCAGGCTCTCACCGCACTCAGTGTGGTAGGGGAAGATCCCTAAGTTATGGTAGCCCGTCACAAACATGGGGGGACAAGAGGCACCTTCACTTGGCTTCTGAAAGGCAGGTTTCAGCATGGTCGCCAACGAGGACGGTGTCCACTTACAGTACAAATTGGAAGAATGACTTTATGACCTATGAACAAGAAATGATGGTAAAAGGGGTTAAGCCTAGGATAGTGAAACCCCCTTTGGTTAAGATCTGTCATTGGAAAAAACTGACTCATCCTAAGTTTCCTTCTTATTTGCAGGAAAACGTTGTGGCCATGACTAGGACGCAAAAGTGACGATGGCAGCAATAGCAGGCCAAGATACAGCAGCAGGAACAGAGCACCGGATCCTCTCAGGCCTATAGGTACTCAAGATTTGCCGCCAGGTGGCACACCCCGAAACTACAGAAGATTAAGAAAACCCCACCGCCTAAGTCACCAGATGTTCCGGAAACTATGCCAGAGCCCATCTCCAATACGATGACTTCAGGGACTGAGAAGTCTGTCTTTGACAAGGATTTGATTGATAACTTCGCGAGAGATGAAGAAGAACAGCTACTAATCGACCAGATGTTAACTGAATACAGCAAGATGTTGACCCCTTCTACAATAGAGATTACCGAAGAAATAGTGCCTGAAACCCCAGAAGACAAAGCTAACGGATCATTGAGTCAGTCGCCACTGAGCACCAACGCCTCGATAGCTGAAATTTGCTTCGGCCGAATGCCTCAAATCCCACTCAACTGTCATATGGTCCTCACTTTGCCTATGACTTTCGAAGCAAGTATGGAATTACCAAGGCTAGAGGAAATTAGTGACGAAGGGGATCCTACGGCACTATACATAGTCAATCCAGAACATCTTGAGGTGAAGGAAGACAATCAAAAACCGGCCGATAGCGAACAAGTCGGCCTAGTTGAAAAGGTATGTTTCACAAAACCATCTGTAAAACCCCGAATTTTCCTTAAATAATATCTTTGGGAATTTTAATTGATGGAAATATTTTATTATTGTAGGGGATAATATAAATAGTGGAGATCCAGAGTTGGACGCAGATCCGACCGTCCGATCATGAGTTATCAAGGTATGATTCATATTTTAAGTTGTTGTGTTCTGATTGGGTAGTGTGCATAGGAAAACTTGTAAGTGAGCTACATGGGATCAAAGGGATATAAATACTTGTTTATTACCCTAATCTTATACGTTTGGAATACTCGTTCGTATTCGACAGCCGCAAGACAGAAACGATCGAGAATGACTGAGGAAGAAGAAGAAGGAAGGAGAGAAGGGCCGAGTCTTTCACCGTTCCAAGGTTTTCTGCAACCAAAAGGGAGTGTGATAGTATTGTTTTGGAAGAGAAGAAGAGGGGACAATCGTAAGAGGTAGGTGACACCGTTGATCGTTCGTTTTTGGATTTACGTGTGTTTAATCTCCAAAGCATGTTTTTATATGATATATTCATGTATTTAGTTTGATAACAATATTATATGTATGTTAGAATGATCTTGGACGTGAAAAATCACATTTTTAAACTGTTTCTAATCATTTTTAAGAGACCACCAACTTGACTGTGCTCGGCGATCCTCAGCACTCTTAGGCGCTAGTACAAATTTTGAGACCGCCCGAGACCGCTAGACGACTTATCGTCGACGACCTAAATTGAACTACCGCTTACCTTAGACCGCCGGGGCGATCCTAGGGGCTCTATGCAGAAAATGTAGAAATTCGTATTTTCAAACCCTGATTCAATTCCAAACTATTTTTAGTCAATTTTAATCATTAATTAAGATGTTTTAAGACAAAAATAATTTATCGAATTCCCTATTTTACAGAAAAATAAATTAGGGAGATATTTAGGACATTAGTTGCCAAACTTTGTATGAAACTGTTAAATCTAGTATTTGGAAGATTTGACCGATTATTTGATTACCAGAACATCTTTAAATTACACTATAAACCAGATAATTACATAAAGATAATTCAGAACATAAGTTCAACTCAGTTAACCCGAATGTTGAAGGAAATGTCAGATTTATCCTTTATATGCCGCTAGGCACCAACCCTTATAGAATTATTAGACTTTAGGGATATTTGGAGTCTAGTGGGCATAGCTGGTTATGGATCCATAGTTGTGGCTAGATAGCTAAGGGATATGTCGTTTGGGTTGAGTTTCTCCCTTGTGCGAGCGCGGTTCCTTTGCAAGTTGGTTTGTTTGGGAAGGTCCTATGTCTGGAGGGACACTCCGGTGAGCCGCTGGTGATTCCTTGTACATGTGGATAAGCGACCATCTCCATGTATTGATTCTGGTGCCACATGCTGGTGATACATGCCAACTTTGATGGGTACGTGTGCAATAAGTCAGTGACTACGGCTCTTGTCTAAGCTACGCTGCATGGAGCTTGAGTATCATTAGTAGCACTGCACCTAAGCCGCACGGTGGTATATTGATTGGTCGAGAGTCATCTCAAAAGGTTTATCTATCTTTGTGAGTCCTACAATGACACTAAAATCACAAACACTTGTTGTTACTATTGCATACATGCTAGAGGCATGTATTTAGTATATTGGTTGGATGTGACTGTTTAGTGCATCCTAGTAACGTATGGATTATGCTATTGATTCTGATATTGGATTCCTATAATAGAACATGCTGAAACTTATATTTAGAATTGTTTATCATACTGTTTTGTATTCATGATCGATACGAATGGTTATAAGAGCCTGCTTAGTCGAGATTGCTTAATCGTGCATGAACTGTTATTTTACTTATATGAATTGTTTAAACATGCATGTGTTACCTACTGGGATATTCGTATCGCACCCTACCTTTATTTCATTTTTCAGCTGATACGCGAGAGGGGGATCATAGTAGTGATTTCCAGGGAGAGTTAGCTGCTTATTCGCCGGAGGAGTACTATTATCCAAATATTGTTTGAGGTTGTGGATTGATATAGATTTAGTTATTTGATCAGATTATTATTCATTTTGGTTTGATGTACTAGAGAGATGAGAGATTAGTGACCCTTTTATTTTACCAGACTTTAATATTGATTTTGATGGTTAACTATATTAGTTTCTTGAAGATTTTAGGCTATACTTCCGCACATACATGTTCCGCCCTCTGATAGTTAATTAATGAGTGGATCATTTATTTCTTTAAGTCTGGTATATTCTTGATGTTTATTTGATATGGGCCAGTAACACCTCGGATTTGGTTGATGAACTGAATTCGGGTTGTTACAGTAGAGAACCAGGTTCAGGTCGGATGTTGGTTTTGCATTGACCCGGGTTCAGGGCGTTACACCATCTTTAGCCATGACTATAAGGAAGTTTAGTAAGTCTTTCTCGGATTTGATCCATTCAGATATTACCATTACTAACTTTTCAGGTGGTATTACAAGAACTAGAGGAATCCTCCCAATCGAATTAACGGTTGGGACGCTGCATTCTCTTACGGCGTTCTTCGTCATCGAGTCATCGGCCGAATACAACGCATTGCTAGGAAAAGATTGGATCCATTCGAATGGATGTGTACCATCTTCTTTACACCAATCGTTGGTCTTTTGGAAGGATGACAATATCAAGGAAATCAAAGCCGACAGTCGGCCTTTCGCCGTAAATTCTAATGCCGCACATGCGTCTCTTTATAAAGAAGGGATAAGACCAATTTCTTTTGTAGGGTATTATAAGAATTGACAGCCGATTGCTTCAATTTCAACCGGACAAAACTCGGTGCAACAACGGCTGGAAGAGCAGGAAGCAACCGAAGTCATCAAACTTAAAGAATTACCTTATGATAGTTGAACAATCAGAAACAGCAAAAGCTGTTCTGAGAAAAATAACGGCTTATATGCAGGAAGTAAAGTTATGGGAATTTCAATAGGACACTGAATGGCCAGGAGGTGGTGAGACGATGACAAATTTTGCCGAATTTATCAACGAACAGGGCGATGGAATGATAAAGGATAGGGATGAGATAACTCTCGCCGATCTACAAGCAGCACCAGCCAAGTTAGAAGTCTGAAAGTGGATACCCAAGACCCATTGGAGGAAGTTAACTTGTGAACAGAAGTAGAGCAGAGGCCTATATACGTAAGCCAATTACTGCCACCAAATGCCAAGCGAAAAATGAAGCAGTTGTTAGCTGAGTACTCGGATTGTTTCGCTTGGAATTATCAAGAGATGCTAGGTTTGGATCGAGAGATTGTAGAACACCGGCTTCCTATCAAAACGGGATATAGACCATTCAAACAACCTTCTAGGAGGATGGCAAATGGTGTAATCAGTAAAGTAAAGGTAGAAATAGAACAGCTTTTAGTAGTCGGATTTATCAGGCCTATTCGGTATACCGATTGGCTTTCAAATATTGTACCTGTAGTGAAAAAGAATAGTCAAATCAGAGTTATCATTGATTTTCGCAATCTGAATTCTGCAACTCCCAAAGATAAGTACCCTATGCTGTAAAATCCCTAATTTTTAATGAAATTAAAATTTTAGTAGTTTGGTAATTAATTTAAGGCTAATTAGTAATTTTATAGAGGAAGGAGACCAAGGAGTTAAACCGGGGACATTTGGTCGAACCAGATGGGATAATTAAGCAATTAAATATGAGAAATTGCCAGAAATTTTTATTGGTTGGTTAGGGAGGTTGATGATGTGGCACGCAAGGGATTTTATCCAAGAAAGGGTGCTGGTGTAGAAAGCATTACTGGAGTGACAAGTATATAACCGAGCTTTAAAAACAAACCTGGCAGCAGCTATAAAAGGAGGTTCATTGTTGATTGATAGTTAGTTGGTTGCTGAACCAAATGTTTTAGAGATCCGAGAGAAGAGGAAGAGTAGAATTAGGTTGAAGAATTTAATTTGGGGTTGCTGTGGTGGTCAGAGAGAGAAGATCTGGTCGTTGGATCTTTGCTCAAGTAAACTGCAGAGGAATTTGGCAGCAACATTGGTTTTCCTAGGAGAAATAAAAACTCAGCAATTCCAGATCGATTCAGGTAAGAATTGGTTTTTATTAGAATTTACTTTGTTTAATTCTATCATTAATTGAAGAGATAGTCAGATCTATAGAGATCTGATTTGGAAGTTAAATTTCTGCAGTGAAGTAGTGCGATCAGATCTGGGAATTTCATTGGTGATTTTCTCTTGATGATTTGAGGTGTTATTAGCTCGAAATTTCTTCTAAGATGTGAGTAGCACTTCCTGATTTGATTTGTATGATCTGAACTGGAAGTTTGGTGTAGTTTAAGTAAGCATGCAGCCGATCCCTTGTTCTTGACTGGTTAGATGTCTAGACTTGAATGACTTGAAATTAATGATGTAATTAGATTTATATGCATAATAATGGTTTGATCAGCTGTTTAGTAATCTGCTGGAAAAGAAATTTTAGAGAAAACTAGATCAGATTATATATATATGCAAATTGTAATTAAGTTTGAGTTGTTGAATTGCTGTTAAGAGTTAGCATGGGCGTCTAAGATTATAGGGAATGTTTTTAGTGCTTAATTAAATTCAAGGGAGGTTTAATATACTGCTGGAAGGGTCTAGATTATACTATAAGTGGTTTGAATGTAAAGATTTAGGTCAATCCTAGTGATTCTTGTGTTAGCCGAACTCTATGTAAAAAAAATAAGTAAGCGCCTAGTGCTGCTGACCTCCTAGAGGTCAGCGCTGGTTCACTAATATAACCAACCTTTGCTGATCTGCAGGAGGTCAGCACCCCTTCAAATGTCAATATACATGTGTGGCTAATGTAGTAGAGTTAATAATTTATAATTTTAACTTAAAAAAAGAGAGACTATTCTATAGGTTCTAACAAAGGGTTAATAATATTCTATTGTGAAAATTAGTGGATTAATTTGTGTAAAACTAAGTATTTGAGATTAATGAAAACTGAATCAGATTCTATAGAGGACTTAGGTGCGCCAAGGAGGACTGACCTAGTGAGAAGTTGGCACCCAGCCAAGTTGTGTACAGCCAAGTGCGGCTGTTTTGTGGATTGTGTAATTCAAGTTTTAATACCTAATTGCCATCCTAGGTTGTCTATCCAAGTGTTAGGAAGTTGCTGAAGGGATGTTAGATAGTGAAGTGAGGTAAGCCTAAGTGTAAGAAGATTTAGAGAGCTGGATGTAGGGAGTTGCTGATGATTACTTAGAAAAATAAAATTTGGTTCTTATCATCTAGTTCTTATTTTACAGAATTTATCTAAAGAATATTCATGACCGGAAATATTTAAATTATAGAAATTCTACAGCTACAAGTCTGTGAGAATGTGAAGACATGTAAATAAGAAATTTCAGTTTATATTGTTATAAGTAAATGGGTTATGATCTTTACTGATTTGGTGTATTCAGCAGCCATGTTTTACCACTGAGATTTCAGTTTTGGGTGTTACTTTTTGAGCTGGAAATTGAAGTATTATAAATAGCCAAACATTAGTATATTTTGTTATGTTCAATTAGTAGTTTTGGTGGCTAATCTTGAGTTCCTAATATATCTATGATTTAACACTTGATGATATTTGTGTTTAGAGCATTTCCATTTTTTTGAAGTAGAGTATATATGAAGGTCTTTTGATAAGTTCTGATCTTAGCTGGGTTTGGTCGGGAAAAGATTAGAGAAAATCTGTGGAAATTAAAATAATCTAGAAGAAGAAATTAATAAGTTGCTTTTAAATGAATTGGGAATACTAAAGGAAGATCTTAAGGATTTATGTTAATTAAGAGTGAACTAAGGTTAATCCTCATAAAAATTAAGGACAATTATGCTAGTAGAAATCTGCTATTTAAGCTTAATATGAGTAAAACCAATCTGAGTTATTTAGAGAGCCGAATTATGTTTTAGCATTTGGAGTTATCGGCTGAGTTGAGAAATACACTTTTTACATAAATTTGACAATAAAAAGGGATTTTGTGCAAGTTAATGGAATGAGCTAGTAAAACTAAATCTATAATGGTTAAACCTTGATTTTAGCATTGGTTTTCACCTCGGTTTAGATGATATTGTCATGATTATGAAATCTTTACATTGAACCAGTTTTATGCGGATTTTATGGAAAGAGGATTTTAAACGGATTACGAATGATTGGTTTTTGGTTTGGAATTGGATTTCCTCCATGTACTTGGAGAGATGTTTGTGATGCCCATGTACTTGGGTGGATGTTATACCTCTGTGTACTTGGAGAAGCCCCATGTACTTGGGATGTTGTGGCCTCTGTGTACTCAGAGATGCCCGTGTACTCGGGATGATATGATCGAGATTGAGATGAGTTGTGCTTGCTAGATTTCACGGTTGGTTTTGGTTTTAGAGTCTAGTGGGCATAGCTCAATATGGATCCATGTTAGGAGCTAGCTAGTGGAAAGGATTGTTCTTTGCTAGCTGTAATACTTTGTTCACGCACGCGTTTCCACTGTGTACTCAATGAGGCCTGATCGTGTACTCGGCTAGCTACGATTATCCCTCATTTTATCGTGTACTCGGACTGTGACTGGATTAGTACATGCCAACCCATCATTGTACTGGGTGGGTTCTCCCGCAATAAGACGATGATCGTGTACTCGGCATATCGCACCTAAGCCGGGAGGTGGCATAGTGGACATTGGCGTTACTTTAGTTAAAGGCAGTCTTATTTCATGAGTCCTACTGGGACTTATCAACTGTTGATTTGATGTTACATATATGTTTGCTGTACTGGATTATTCTTGTATCTCATACTGATCGATTGGATTACTGTTGAAAGATTATTCGTAACAGATGTGTTATCGTTACTGTTGCATGATTTACAATTGTATCATGTTTTAGAACTAATAAACTATAATTTAGCATGCATGTGCTACTTACTGGGATATTCGTATCTCATTCCGTTCTGTTTTGTTTTGTTTTCAATTTTCGGTAAGGACGGCACCTGCGGGTATATGCTTGGTTCATGTGAGTTAACATTGGTTATGGTATTTTTATATTGGAGCTTGGGTTATAGTGCACTCTGATTTTATAGTTATTATTTAATTCATGTTTTTCCTTCACTCTGATTTGTTATCCTGGGTTATATATTAACCTTCGGAGATAAGTTACGGTTTCTCTACGTAACTTGGATCCGGGGCATTACATATGCCGATAGCTGACTTATTAGTAGACAATGCATCTTGGCATAAGTTTTTATCGTTTATGGATGGACATTCCGGCTATAATCAAATATTTATCGCTGAAGATGATGTAGCCAAGACGGCATTTCGGTGTCTAGGGGCATTAGGAACTTACTGTTAGGTAGTCATGCCCTTTGGGCTAAAAAAATGCCGGTGCGACGTACCAGAGAGTGATGAATCTTATTTTTCATGATATGATCAGTCAAACATCGGAAGTTTATATTGATGATGTGGTATTAAAATCTCAGACCGGAATCGATCATCTACAACATTTAAATCAAGTCTTTGAGCGCCTCAGGAGATACAACTTAAAAATGAACCCATTGAAATGCACTTTTGGCGTATCGGCCGGAAACTTCTTAGGTTTTCTTGTCCATCAACGGGGAATAGAAGTTGATAAGAACAAAGCAAAATCGGTCATAGAAGTCAAACCACCGACCAATAAGAAACAATTGCAACGGTTGCTCGGTCAAGTTAATTTCCTAAGAAGATTCATTTCAAACTTAGCCGGAAAAACCAAAGTTCTATCTTCTTTGTTAAAACTCAAGGATACTGAAGAATTCATCTGGAACAATGAACATCAGGCTGAATTTGAAGGCATTAAGCAATATTTAGCCAAACCACCAGTTTTGGTGCCACCATCTAAGGAACGACCATTGAAATTATACATAGCGGTGGCAGACAACTCGATTGGAGTCTTGCTTGCACAAGAAAATGATCAGGGGTTTGAACAAGCTATCTACTATCTCAGCCGGTTCCTAAGTCTTGTGGAAGAAAGGTATACTAATCTAGAAAAGCTGTGTCTTACACTATATTATGTAGCTACTAAATTACGCCATTATCTTCTTTTGGCAAAGGAAATATATGTTATTGCAGCTACCGATGTGGTTAAATATATGCTTACATGACCAACGGTAAGTGGTCGGCTCGGGAAATGGACCTTAACCTTGATGGAGTTCGACTTTAAATATGTACCACAGAAAGTCATGAAAGGATAGGCTTTGGCCGATTTTTTGGCCGATCACCCATCTAGCATCCAAGAGAAAGAACCGGATATCCCGATATTCCACGCCGGTTTCTTTTATTCTGAATTTCAGCCATGGACATTAGAGTTTGACGGTTCAAAAACGGAATTTGCCTCTAGAATTGGCGTAATCCCGACTTCACCAACCGGCGAAAAACATGAGTATGCTTCTTAGCTCGAAGATCAATCAATGAATAATCAGGTGGAATTTGAAGCCTAGATTATAGGATTAGTGATCTTATAGGAAATGGGTGCTCGTGCGGTCAATGTTGTAGGAGATTCCCAGTTGATCCTCAAACAAATGGAGGGTCTCTATAACTGTAATAGAGAAATGTTGAGGCCCTTGCTGAAGAAGGCGAGATTTTTGGCCGAACATTTCAACATAATTGAATTCGAATATTGGCCAAGGAATGAGAATTATGAAGCCAATGAACTTGCCTAGATCGCATCCAGCCTCAGGTTATACAGTACATCCAGAACGGTGACAGTACAATCTTTGCCCAATGCTGAGAAAAGACAACTATTGGTGGACTCTCATGCATGCTTCAACCAGATGATACAGCTAGATTGGAGAAAAGAAATCTGGGAGTATCTTCGGGATCCTACTATCAAGGTAAGCAGAACAACTAAAAGAAAGGCTACCAATTATTTCATTCTGGGTGACGAATTATACAAAAGAGCATCGATGACATACCACTCAGGTGTCTGTGTAAGACCTTGAATTTTCACATAATAAATAAATAAATAAATAAAATATGAGTTTAAGTCATAGTTAAAATAAAAAGTGAAAATTTAGAGGATAAGTAATAATTTGTAAATAAAGGACTTTTAAGGAAATTAGTCTACAAGGGTAGAAAGGGTATTTTGGTAATTTTCAGAAAAGGGAAATTTATGAAATAAATTATTAAATAATTATTATTATTAGGAAATAGAAGAAAATAATTTATTAAGTCAAGTTAAAAATAAAATAGTGATAATTAGAGCATAAAAGAGGAAAAAGGGTAATTAGGTAATTTCGGGTCTTAATTGGGAGAAAAAGGTACTAATTTGGGTTATAGGTGATATTTAGGATTTAAGTGGGTGTTAGGCACGAAATTAAGTTGTAAGGGGAAATTTAGATAATAAGAAATTTAATTAGTATGGTATTAGTTGAAAAATAGAAGGTGGAGAAAAAGTAGGAATTAATTAGAAGGAGTTAGACTTTAATTAGACCACTCTTGGGTTAGCCCAATTAAAGGAGCCTATTAGGGTTGGTTTAGGACTTCTAAAGCCAAGTATAAGTAGGAGAGTAAGATGAGACAAGAGAGAATTTTCTGGGTTAAATATTGAGAGAAAAGAGGGAGAGAAAGGAAGAAGATGGTTGCTGGAGATGTTCGACCAGTCTCCATCAAATCGCAATCGGGGAAAATCCGAACGGTGGATTGATTTCAAATTTGGAGGTTTTGATCTTGACTAATGGAATTACAATGTGAACGGTGGAGATGTGAATTTTAGGACTCTATATTGGTGCGATTGGGAGCAAACGTTGGGTTAAGAATTAGAAACTTTAAAGGAAGATGGATTTTAGCGTATGAGGCAAGCAGTAATCCTTGAAAACTGGAGGAATTGCATGGTTTTGATTTCTGTTATTTATTATGGTTTAATTTGATTAGCCGGAAAGGATTTTACATGGAATCGTATGGTTTGTATTTCAAAGTTTTGTATTCTTGAAGGATTTGCTAAAGTAATGAAGAAATCTTGGTTTGATCATGTAAATAATCAAGGAATGGTATTTATTCGACATAAATTAATCTAGAGGGCTTTAGTTATGATTTAGAATGTTAGGGGATTAATTTAGACCATGGAAACTCAAAGCAAAAGCCTAAAAATCCGAAATTGGAAATTTTGGAAAATTACAGCAAGAATTTCAACGAGCGCCTAGGATCGCATAGTCTGCTGAGGTAGGCGCTCTATGAAGAAAAACTAGAATATGGGGATTTTTTTAATACGAATAAATGTTCAACAATTTTTCTGGTAAGTTAAGCATACTAGCATCTTTATAAAGACCTAATTAAGGTATAAAAATTTATAAAATTAGATTTGGTAAATAACCAATTAATTGGAGGTTATAATGATAGGTTAGTGCATGAAAAGGTCTAAATTGTATGGAATAATGTTAGGAATAATACAACTGGTATTTATAGGGCAAAAAAAATCTTCTAAACTATGTTATAGGTCTATAGTATATGCTGGAAATTAAAAATATAGAAAATTGAAACAGATACTATCTTAGGTATTAATATGGGAACTTGGATCACAATAAGGGAGATATGTGATTACCACCTGCGGGTGAGATGTGTTAACTCCTGCAAGAGAGACCTCTTATGGGGGAGATATAATTATGATGTGATTGCATCCCACAAGGGAGATGTGTGTGTTACCACTTGCAGGTGAGATGTGTTAACTCCTGCAGGAGGGACCTCATGTAGGGGAGATGTGAATACTACGTGTTTGCATCCTACATGGGAGATGTTACCATCGGATTGTGAGATTGATCATTAATTATGAATGACATGATTGAACAATATAGCTGTAACTTGATTAGAATGACTTTAAATTTCGAGTGTTATCTCATAAACTTATCATCTTTGCGAGTCTTGCAGTGACACGTGCTTTATCGCTTTCGTCGGTTTTATTTATCGATAACATCTTTTTGCTGGTATTTACGTATGATTACATTTCTTATCGCCTTATTTGGATTCAGCTCTGTTAACTTGAATTCATCGCTTTATCGTTGATTAATAGCATACCTCATGACTGATTGTTTAAAATTAGACTGTTCTAATTGCATGCACCTACTACTTGTTGAAATGTAAATCTCACTCCGTTTTCACCTATTTTTCATGTTTGCTTGGAGAGATCGCGAAGATGGGGTTATTTGCTGGGTAGAATTGTAATTGATATTATTGTCTACATTTTGATTGGACAAATTTTATTATAAACTGATCTCATTAAATTGAATAAAGAATTGTTTTATTTCCCATCAAAACTTTGATGTAATTAACTAACTTTAAAAATTATTGTGAATCTTAGTTTATATTTGACCCCAGCTTTGTGGTAACACCTCAGGTTTGGTTGTTGAACCGAACTTTGGTTGTTACAGTAGCGAACCGGGTTCGGGTTGGGTGCTGGTTTTGCACTGACCTGGGTTCAGGGCATTACTATCTGAGCCATTCAAAAGCTATAATAGTTATGGCCGAAGTACATGAAGGGATATGTGGCGCGCACCAGGCCGGAATTAAGATGCGATGGATATTGCGCAGGCATGGTTATTATTGGCCAACAATTTTGAAAGATTGCCAAGCATTCGCCACCGGATGTTAAGAATGCCAAAACATGGACCTGTTCAAAGGGTACCGACAATCAACTTGCAACCTATAGTCAAGCCATGGCCCTTCAAAGGATGGGCGATAGACTTAATAGGGAAGGTATACCCTTCTTCTTCTAGGTTACATAATTTCATCATAATTTCTATTGATTATTTCACCAAATGGGTAGAAGCCAAGCCTTTAAAAAAGGTGGAACAATCGGAAGTAATTGAGTTCATCAAGGAATAGATAATCCATAGGTATGGTATCCCAGAAACTATTACGACCGATTCTGGTACTATTTTTGTTGGAGAAGCAGTGGCCAAATTTGCTAAGACGTATGGCATAAAAATGATTCAATCAACTCCTTATTATGCACAGGCAAATGGACAGGCCGAGGCAATCAACAAGGTACTGAAAAAAATTTTAAGGAAGATGATTGAAGACAAGCTTCGAAATTGGCACAAGCTTCTATTTGAAGCTTTATGGGTGTATCAGACGTCTTACAAAACGTCTATTGGGACCACTCCTTTTGCCCTTACCTTCGGTCATGAGGCGGTTATTCCAATAGAGATTACGGTCAAATCTTTGAGGGTAGCTATTCAAAATAATTTTACTCCCAAGGAGTACATAGAAGCCATGATGGTTGAACTTGAAGACGTAGAAGAGATGAGGAGGTTAGCTCTAGATCGGCAGATGGCACTCAAACAAAGAGTCACCAGGTCATATAACCGCAGAGTCAAGCATAAGTCATTCGCCCAAGGTGACTTAGTGTGGAATACACTTCTTCTAATTGGGAAAAAGGATTTCCCATACAAAAAATGGTCACCCACTTGGGAAAGGCCATTACGAGTTAGTAAGGTATTGCCTGGGGGGCATATCATATTCAGTCACTTGATGACCAGGAATAAAAGGTTATCAACGGCTAGTTTTTAAAGCGGTATTATCCCACTCTATGGAAAAGCCGCGAAAATAGTAACCAATTGGAGGAAAATCAAGAATAAACTAATTCCCGATAGCTCAGCATTCATGAGGCCAAATAGTGGCGTCATTATATCGAAGCGCTGCCAGTATACGGTGTAGATTGAACTGGATAAAAGATATTTTCGAGATTCGCTTGATCTCATTGATCAGTCTCTACGCACTTGACTTATAAATACCCTAGCCAGGGATGACCATCTTCGTCTCAAGTAAAATGCATAAATCAGACGAAGATGTTGAAGGCAACAAACTACCGACTGCCGATTGCGGTCGTTGAAATAAGGATCGAAGGCAGAGAAACCAACCTAGTCGAAGACTCATTGGGATTGGGCGAACTGGGAAAGTTTAGTTTCTCTTCTTTCAAAAACTCTTCCCTTCTCGCTAACCCCTTCACGGTGGTTTTCCAATAAGAAAGGCAGAGAAAGGAGAGTTATTTCCCTCGACCAACATTTATGCCAGTCGACTATTTGAGCCAACATTGAACTAATCCACTAAAAGAAAAGGCACAAAATTGTCAACATATGTTTTCTCCCTTGCCATCCCATCATCATTGCTAAAATTTTAACCGTTAAAATCTCTTGAAAGAGGAAATTGTTACCCATATCAAACGTCAAGGTGGTAATGTTGAAGATTTACTTCCTTAAAAGATGTTGAAGATTTACTTCCTTAACCAATTATACAGTTGTTTCCTTATAGTTAGGATCCATTTGAAATATTACTTTAACTGATTGTACAGCTGTAGGATCTTCTCTGGAATGTTTCCAGATTGTATAGTTTCTTTCCTCATTCATAGTTAGGTTAGATCCTATAAATTATAATGTAACACTCCCATGAAATATATGAAAAATACATAAAAGGCGTTTGCTCCAGATCTGAATCATTACTTTTATCATGATATCAAAGACAAGTTCAGATCGCTATTCTCGTTGCTGAATCACCACTTCCAACAACACAAACGTGATGGCTTCCTCCAATGACACATCGGAACCATCTCAAACAAGATCGGTTCATGTTGTGGTTCAATCTGAAGGTATTTTTAATGTTGGAATTATTCTTAATGAATCAAATTATGATGTTTGGTCACATTTGATGGAGATGCATGTAAGCACCTTATTTTTGCGCTCCCGGAAGAGCCGGAAATGCAAACCCTAGACGGAAAGTCAAACCCTAAGGGGTGAAAAGTTTACTTTTTGATCTAGTGATAATTGGCTACCTTGCTTTATCTCAATGGATAGAGAATCTCGACACGGTTCCAATGCAACTGAGTTTGCTGGAATCGGAGTCCGAATGAAGGATCTATGAGCCGGTCAAACTTGTCCCAGTGGACAGGTCATCCTGACACAATTCCAATGCAACTGAGTTTGCTCGAATCGGAGTCCCGGATAATAAGTTATGAGCAAAACAAGAAACCCTAAAAACTGCCCACGTGGCAAAAACAGCAGAGAAAATAGCAGAAAAAGGTGTCTGGGGGCAAATCCGTAAATAATCAGGACAGTAAAAAATATCTGATGGCATATCTGTAATTATCTGGGGACGAATCTGTGAATATCAAGTTGATAAGAAAATAGCTCAGGGACCAATCTGCAATTTCCAAGAAAATCACCCCACATGCTTAATTCCCCACCACATCTTTCCCTCCCTCTCTCTCCTCCATAACTCATCCCCCATTCCCCACCACATCTTTTTCTCTCTCTCTCCTTCATAAATCGATGTCCCCTATGCATCATATCATCATGCATTAACTCTCTCTCTCTCTCTCTCTCCCCCCCATGAGCATGTATCATACCCTCATGCATATCTATCTCTCTCTCTCTCTCTCCCCCCCCATGAGCATCTATCATCACATCATGCATGCAACATCCCATCTCTCTCTCTCTCTCTCCCTCCATGCATGCATGCATCTCTCATGCATTACCCTACTTTAAAAACCCCCATGAACCCATAGGTAGGAGAGGGAGCTCATTTGTTGCTCCCATCTCTCCCAACTCATCTCTTCCAACCCATTCTCTCCAACCTCTCTCCCTTTTCTCCAGCAACCCCACCCTATCCAAATGATCCCAAAACCCACTCCAACCCCATCTCAAGCCTTGAAACCCTACTCAAATCTCTTCTAATCACTTCTCTACACCTCTCTCTTCCTTCTAAACACTAAAGGAGATCTTTGGAGTGCATTTGGAGAAGAGGAAGTGCTGCTCCAGCCCAAGAGGAGGTCAAGAATAATCTAAACAGTTTTGTAAACTCAACGTGAGTTCCCTTATGTACTTTTATTTAACATACTTGAATATTAGCATGATTTGAGCACTTTTTATTTCTTTTCTAGTGTCATACATCTGCTGTTCTTATCATAGTGTGTTTCACCCCCTTATCTTGAGTTCATGCTAGCCTAAATTTGTAGATAACCCCATGGTAAGGGGGGAATAGCTTCCGGTAGTATAAAGAGAGGAAGGAGAGCATTTTTGACTGATTTAGAGGGGTCATAGGCTACTGTTTGGCTGCTGTCTTCCTTTTATTTGTGCTTTATTTTCATCATAGGGAGGAGTGTGTTCCCCTTCTATCTCATCCAATGTACCCCCTACGTAAGCCCCACTATCCCTTCTCTTGCTCCCTTTCTTTGTGGTTTTCATTCCTATTTTTGTGTGTTTTCTCGTGATGAATGGTTCTCTCTTGGGTAGGATTTATTGATTGTGAAATATGCATACTCGCGTGTATAAATGTGTTCCCCTTTCTCCTTCGGAATGCTATTGTTCTTGAGTCCTCCTTAGCCCCTTTTAGTTTGTGGTATTGTATATTGATAAGCCCCTCCATTTGGCCACTGTTATGCCCCCGTGTAGCTTGCTGTTTTGGGTCCATTAAAGTGCTCCTTCACCCCACCAAAACCCCCTAGGTTCAGCATTTTAGTATCCCGAATGAGGGGTGGCTTTCCCCCTCCCTAATCCCCATGGTTTCCAACCCTTTTGGCATGGTCAATCACTATTACTAGCTACTGTCCAAGGCACCTACAGCATGCTTTTATTCAAATATGTTTGCATGGTATGACCTTTACTTCATACACCTATCCCCAACTTAGTGGCATGCTAGGTCACTTTCCCTCCATTTTTAGCCCCCTTTTAGCATGTTAATCCCATCCAAACAGCTGCTGGTTTGGCTCACCTGCAGCGTGGTTTCTCTTTATAAATTTGTGTAGCATATCTATGTACATTTGTATTTCTTGAATACATGCATAACCCTCCATTAGAAGCATGCTAGGTCACTCTTTTTTTACTTGCATTATTATTTAATTTGTTTACATGAGCACCCACTTCACTTCATATGTACATGTTATGTGAGTACTCATTAGGGTTTAAGTCATGCCACCGAGACCTATGTGGTTGTCTCCCTTTTACCTTATTTGATTGCTTGTGGATTTATGGAATGAAGATGCCAAAAAACAGGGACACTCAAGTCCCTGTTTCACTACTGATTTGGATGTAAATGGGAGAAGGCAAAGCCCGTAGCCTTCTCCCCCTCACCCATGGTTCAAAGGTCCCCAGGGAGACCCAAAATGAGGTATTCCCCCCACACTTTGCACCACTGTGGGCCCACACAAGGGCCCACATGGTCACTAGAACTCCATGAGAAGCCCAAAACCCAGTCCCATTGAAAAGGTAAGAAAAAACCCACCTGTAGACTGATCCGACAACTTAGGTCGGATCAGAAGAAGTTTGTTTGTAGTCGACCAAGGTAGTCGGCTACACTTGTTTCTGTGTGTAGCCGACATCTAAGGTCGGCTACATATGATTTTGTGTGTAGCCAACAACTTAGGTCGGCTACACTGTGGAAATCTCGATTTTCGGATTTTTCATGCTTTATATCATTTTCCTGCTCTCTAGATCAAACCAAATGAACCAGTAGGGTTCCCGGGTCACCCGGAAACCCAAAATGGGACTTGGACCACCTGTCCCATTTGATACACTTGTGGGCCTTCCAACAAGGCCCACCAAGCCCGATAAACTCTAAAAAATGAAAATAAGCAACTTAAGCAATCTAACCCAATGCGGCCTGTGAGACATGGGAAAATCAAATCCAATGACTTCCTCTATCATCACACGGGATTAAATATAACAAAGAGTCGCCACCATTCAATTTAGGTGTGAATGGACACCAAAATATTAAATAAGCACAAAAGGCAAATTTAGGGTAAAAATAAACCTCCTAAAAAAAACAACCAGAGATGGGTAAGGGGATTAGGTTATGAATAGGGGAAGGTGTTAGGCACCCCTATTCATCCACACAAGGTGATTGCCAGTATTGTTCATGTTTTTCAAAGGAAAAAAGGCTTGCTATAAAAATCATGAAAAATCACAAAAAGACAAAAATATATGGTTTTTTCATATGAATAGCCTGATTGATCCAGAACTTTCAAATATGATCATACCATTCCTAGGGTTTCATGATCAAAATAAAATTGAGATAAAATCAATTTAAAGTGAAAAATCCAAAAATCTGGCTTCAAGTCAAATTCTAGAAATCTAGAAAAATATGATTTTTATAAAATATTTCAAAATTGAACTTGAATATTCCAGGACATAGATATAGCCCAAATTTCACATTAAATCAAAAAATAAAAACCAAAAATACCCACGTTGATGAAAAACATCAAAAGGGGAGAACTTAGACCGTAGGGTCTTCTCTCAATAATGAAAAACAATTTAAAAACCACTTCATGAAACCCTAGAATTTACTTTCAGGCTTTTGGATTCAGATCTACCATATTGATCATGATAAATCCAAGATCCTAGCCTAAAATCACAAAAATCACGAAAACAGTGCTGTATGTGAAAATATGTGGAAAATCCAAATTTTATAAAAAAAAGTAGGGATCTCATGCTATAAACATCATGGATTCATGTAATTCATTCAGATTCATCATAAAAAGCATTAAAACATGATCAGGATATCCAAAGCAGCCATATCTCACAGATTAGAGCACATGGGGGCTTACCCTACGGATCCACCTGTTCTCTTTTCCCCTAGCTCTCTCTTCACGTTTTACGGCTAGAGAGGATTCTTGAGGTACTTGGAGATAGGTTTGGTTACACAAACACAATCAAAGGCTTTATTCTAGAAAAAAAAAAGGAGAAAAACATATATGGGGTTCTATTCTAGGGATCCACCTGTTCTCTTTTCCCCTAGCTCTCTCTTCACGTTTTACGGCTAGAGAGACTCTTGAGGTACTTAGAGGCAAGTTTAGGAATACTAGATACAAAATATGGCCTTATTCCACAGCAATAGAGATGATCCTATTACATCTAGAATTGAAGACAGAAAATAAAAGGGAAAAGGGACTTACCTGGATTGAGCAAGCAGAGCAGCAGGGATTCCTTTCTTCTCTTGGAGCTTTTTAGACTTCAAATTTTCATGGCCCTCAGCTTGAGAATCTCACCTCTATTTATAGGCAAGCACAGGAGCAAGGCTGGTCCAGAAGGATATATCCTAATCCTCAGGATAGAGTGAAAGACAGAGATAATGCCCATCCATAGCCAACCAAGGTGGCTTCAGCGAATAAAAGACGTAATTCGCTCATTTAAAGATATATTGGACTAAAGATAAAGCTCGGAAATCGAGAGAAGAATAAAACTCGCATGAGTCTTTAGTGACCGTAAATGAATTACGGTCCAACGGTGATCGTATTTTCAATACGGGCGCGCCTGACTGTAGAGCGATCTCGAGCGCGACCGGCCCGTGAATGAAATACAGGCAAAGCCTGCTTTGTCAATTTTTATGCATTTTTGACCTGTTTTAAGCTCTAATTACATGTTTTTATTACTTTCTCATTCTGTAGTGCAATTTGGGGTGTCTACACGGCCCACCCGAACTTGATTTGTGGAATGATGTGTTTAAATTGCGTGGTTTGGCCGAGACCCAGGGCTAGGGCCTTTCAGACCCACCAAAGCCCATTAATCGAACCAAGTAAGAGTGCAAACCCTAAGCTTCAAGATATCCGGGCTTTCAAGCCCAAAACTGGACCACGGGCCCCAAGCCCAAATGTCTAGTACACTTTGGCGAATCTAGGCAAGATAAATTAAAATACTTGGTAACTATTGTGAGGCCCACCCAGAGGCCCGCAAACCAATGCAGACCCACCTTTTGCATGGAAATCACTTAATCTTCAAATCTGAGCCACTAAATAAAATCAACTCATTTAAACCTAAGCCCAAAGGGCCTCCCAGGCTTAGAAGGAGGCCCACCAGAGGCATGCAGGCTTAACCAAGCCCACCAAGGACACCTTGGGCCTTCCAACGGGGCTCGCCCACTCAGACTCAGATCACTTAATTAAGCAAGATAAAAGCAATTAAAGGGACCCACACCACTCAGATGGTCCCACCAGACTTAACCAAATTGCATGACGGAATAGGAATCGGATGAGAAATCAACGAGTTGACTCAAACCAGGAGGAACCCACTGGACCCGTCATCCGACGGGGTGGTCTAGGGTGTCTACGGACTTCCCCAGACCGCAACCGAGGCCTTACTTAGAATCTCAAGCCGCAGACCAGCCAAATAGACAAGATTAGGCACCCAGGTGTCTGCCTGCACCCCATTAGGCGGTAGTGACTCCAAATTACCGTTTTACCCTCCCGGAGGCACGCACGAGAATCCGTGGGCCCCGCCATGCGATTTCCCATGCGCACAATGCATATTACCGAAAGAGAGAAACTATCCTATATTCGTTGTAAGACGAAGCCACCTGCAGAATTTGAAGATGGCTATGAAAGATGATATGCTGAAAATCAGAAAGTAAAACGATGGATATTGATGTCCATGACTCCAGAAATTATGAAGCGTTATTTACGCTTATCCACTGCCTACGAAATCTGGAATGCTCTATCAAAAGCCTTCTATGATGGAAGTGATGAGTTGCAAGTGTTTGCCTTAAATCAAAAGGCATTTACAACCACACAAAAGGGAAAGTCTCTCTCAGAATATTATGGAGAGTTAACCGGGGTTTTCCGAGAATTGGATCATCGTGATAAAGTTGTCATGAAGGATCTTGATGATATCATTGCATACCAAAAGTCCATTGAACGACTAAGGGTGCACATATTTCTTGCTGGATTGGATGCAACATTTGAGCAAGTTCGTGGAGAGATTCTAGGCAAAGAACTAGTTCCAGATTTGAAAGAATGCTATGCATTGATTCGATGAGAGGTGTTACTGTAAGCACCTCATTTTTGCACCTCCCTGAAGTGCCGAAAATGAAAACCCTAACAGAAAAGTCAAATCCTAAAGGGGAAAAGTTGACCTTTTGATCAGGTACTAATCAGCCACCATGCTTCTACCCAATGGATAGAGGATTCTGATACGGTTCTAACGCAACTAAGTTTGCCCAAATCGGAGTTCGGATGAAGAAGTTATGAGCTGGTCAAACCTAGGGGGAGCAGAAATTGACTTTTTGCTCAAACCTGGATCAGCTGCCCAACTTGATCCCAACAGATAGAGAATTCCAACACTATTTCAATGCAACTGAGTTTGCCGAAATCGGAATCCAGATGAAGGATTTATGGGCAGATCAAGTCCCGGAGGAACAGAAATTAACTTTCTACTCAAACCCAAATTAACTGCTATTTTAGTCCCAAAAGAAAGAAAGTTCTGACACGATTCCGACACAATTGAATTTGCCAGAATCGGGGCCCGGATCAGGGAAATATGAGCAAATTAAGATTTCGGTCGCGACTTCGGCTTTCTGCTAAAAACTTGAATTTACTGCAAAACCCTGTCCCAGTGGATAGAGGATGCCGACCCAGTTCCAACACAACTGAGTTTGCCAGAATCAGAGCTCGGATGAGAGAGCTATGAGCAGATCAAAATCTAGGGCAAAGTTGCAGAAAACTGCCAACATGGCAAATGTGCAAAAATCTGCTACGTAGCGAAGAAAGGACGGAAAGGACAACAAAAGAAAATATCTCGAATATAATATTAGTATCTTAAAAAATATCTTGAATAAAATAATGTTTAGTAGAATATAATATTAATATGTTAAAAAGATCTTGAATAAAATAATACAATTCCCCATGTGCTCATTCTCCATTTGACTCATCACTCTCTCTTTCCTCCATGTGTCTCTCCCTCACAATTCCCCATGTGTTAATTCTCCATTTGACACATAGCCCCCCTCTCCCCCATGTGCTTTTTTCCCCACCACATGTTGCTCCTCCATGTGTCCCTCCCTCATTGGTCTCTCCTCTCTATAAATAGACCCCCTCATTCTAACTCTCACACACATCCAATCCCCCATAGGTAAAGACCACCACTTTGGCTCATTCATCTCCCATCTCTCCATCTCCAACCCCAAAGCTCATCCCATCTCCCAAGCTCATCCCACCTCTCCAACACTCTCCAAGCCCCCAAAACCACATCCAAACCTAACTAAACCTCTCTTGATCCCCTCCTCTTATCTTCTTCTTCATTTTGAGTAAAGGAGGAGCTTGGTGGTGCAAGGAGCAAAGGGGGTGTACGGCTGCTGTCTTCAATTCAAAGGGAGCTCGACACTCACTCAAGGGAGCCTAAAATCCCAAGGTAAGCTTCTCATGATGTCTTATTCAACATAAGTAAAAATGAACTTGTTGTGAGCATGCTTGTTTCTTGGTGTTGTTTCCTTGTCATTTTGGACATGTTTTCTACTATTTCCTCCCCTTCCTCCTTTGCTTCTTGGCATGATCACACTCCCTATGGTACAAGGGCACGTCCTTGCTAGAAAATGGGGAGGAGGGACCGATTATAATACGCAAAGTGTCACTTGAAGCATGCTTTTTCTTTCACTTTCTTCTTACTTTTTTTTTTTTTTTTTGTTTCATTC
This sequence comes from Buxus sempervirens, assembly GCA_947561395.2. Taxonomy (NCBI): domain Eukaryota; kingdom Viridiplantae; phylum Streptophyta; class Magnoliopsida; order Buxales; family Buxaceae; genus Buxus; species Buxus sempervirens. Next base: position 33,956,822 of record OX387183.1, read on the forward strand.
AAAATGGGGAGCTTGTTCCCCTCTTACTTCTATCCCTTCTTTTAGTGGATTTCTTTCTCACATTATAGCATGTTGTTATGGCACTTTATATGTAATGAAATATGCATGCTCTAGGTGAGGCTTTTCATCTATCTTAATATTGCATGCTCCCATTTTCCTCCCTTATCATTTGGCTACTGTTTTGAGTACCTAATAGGCCTCTTCTACTCTCTAGCATCTACTGTCTTCTAGCATGCTCCCATGCCCTCCAAATGCCCCAAGTTCAGCTCATGAGATGTCATGCATGGGAATCATGATAGGTTGCTCTTATTGGCCTTGTTCATGTACACTTAAGCACATACCCACACTCATGTGTCTACTTACTGTTTCTATATATTTTTGTGCCTCATATGACTTGTTTAGGGTGATTAGTTTGCTGTTTTGTCAAAATCATGCTTGATGTGGCCGAAAATGGACCAAGGCTTGGCCTATCGGGCCCCTTTCTTCTTCTCTCTATAAGGAGAGATGGAGTAGCCTTTAAGTGACCAAAACAGGGACACTTAGGTCCTTGTTTCTTTCCTAGAAATGGTTCAAGTGGGAGAAGGCAAAGCCCTAAGCCTTCTCCCCTTCCCCTTGATGCCAAGGTCCTAAAAGAGATAAAAAAAAATGAGGCCTTTTCCCCTTCCCTGCACCACTGTGGGCCCACACAGTTACTAAAACCCACTAAGAAGCCCAGAACCCAAGCCCATTTGAAAAAACTTGGAAAAGCTTTTTTTTAGGCTGATCCGACAACTTAGGTCGGATAAGCCCATTCTTTTTTATATCCGAAAATATATTTCGGATACAATGTTTTTAAGGTGATTTTGGATACACCCCAAAGACCCTAATTTCAGGGTTTCAGCCCCTTTGCCCATTTTTGACCCATTTTCCATCAAACCAATCAATCTTATAGGGTTTCTGGGTTAACCCCGAAACCCGACATGAGCCCTGGACCAAGTAAGTCCAATTTGATTTCATATGGGCTTTCCAACGGGGCCCACCCAATCAAACCAAAATCACCTAAATAAGGAAGATAAAAATCAAATAAAGGGACCCACACCACTCAGGTGGTTCCCACAGACTTAACCAGAATTGCATATCTGAATAGGAATTGGGTGAGACCAAAAACAGAGTTGACTCAAACCAGGGAGACCCGAGGGACCCGTCAACTGATGAGGCGGACCGGGGTGTCTTAGGACTTCCCCAGATCGTAACCGAGACCTTAGCTAGAATCTCAAGCCACAGACCATCTAAATAGACCTACATAGGTACCCAGGTGTCTGCATGCACCCCATCAGGCAGTGGTGACTCCAATTCTTGATTTACCCTTTAGGAGGCACCCACTCCAGGTGCGGCACGCCGTGCGACCCTGCGCACAGGTACGTCGAGCAACTCTGGTTGCGGAATCTGAAAGTTTTGAAGCTTCAGCCATGGTGACTCGTAACCGCCCAACCCAAAGCGCACCAATGGTGTTGATAAGTCTACATATAAATGCACCCATTGCAATCAGACTGTGCATACCAAGGATTGGTGCTTTGAACTAGTAGGATATCTAGAATGTTGGGATCATAGCCGTGCAGCCCGGAAGAAGAAGACTGGAACTGCTACTGTTGTTGCAACAGATGTTGCAACAGATCTTACAGCAGATGTTGCAATAGATGTTACAACAGATGTTCAAACACAGACCTCAGCATTAGTAACAACTACAGATAACGGTGGTAAGGTTTTTAATATTTTTTCACATGTTTCTAATAGTGCATGGTGTGTGCAGCGTTGCAACAGCGAGGGCGCACGGGAAAGGTGCGTGCCTCCTAAAGGGTAAAACGGGAAAAGGGAGTCGCCACTACCTGATGGGGTGCAGGTAGACACCTGGATGCCCTAGGGATGTCTATTTTGATCTGCGGCTTGAGATTCTGAGAAAGGGCTCGATTACGGTCCGGGGAAGTCCGTAAACACCACGGTCTGCTCCGTCGAGTGACGAGTCCCAGGGGTCTTCCTGGTTATGAGTCAACTCAATTCTAAACTCACCTGATTCTAAAGCCAGCATGCCTACTTGGTTAAGTCTGGTAGGACTACTTGAGTGGTATGGGTCCCTTTATTTGATTTTATCTTCATTTTATTAAGTGATCTTGGTTTGCTTGTGTGGGCACCGTTGGAAGGCCCACAGTGAATCCGATTGGACCGAGGTAGTCCAAATCCTATTTTTGGGTTTCTTTTGTGATCTTTTGGGATTGGGGGAGAGGGAGAAGGCTTAGGGTGCTGCCCTCTCCCCTTGGAGCCACAAATAACAATTAAACAAGGACCAAGAAGCCCCTGTTTTGGTCTCTCAATTCACAAGTCAGCAAGTGATCAAAGCCAATGAAAATCAAGCAAACTACCAAACATGAATCTACACCTTTAAAACATAAAGATCATTGCATTTTACAGACATATTTAGAACAGTGTATGTGCTTATATTCAAGTTGTGCAAGCAAGGAGGCATATCTCATGCAAACATACACAAAAGGACATGTTGTAGATGAACAGGGGCAGCAGCTATTATGGGGGAGTTAGTCATACCAAGGGGCTGGAAATGGTGGGAAAAGTGAGGGGAAATCATCCCTCATTATGCATCAAGTTAGGGTGCTGATCTGGAGGGTTTATGGGGGTACATTAGAGTAAATCTAAAGGGAACATGCTCCCCACTTAGTGAAATATGAATATACTAAATCAGCACCTAAGAACTTTTAAGCATGTGTGAAATGCCCTCTCACTCTCTCCAAGGATCATGCACACGGTTCCCCCCTTTACCATGGGGCCAACTCACCTTATGAGATCACAAACAAAGAAGAAGAGAGCAAGAGAAAAGAAAAAACATACTGCAAACAGTCCCCATTCATTGATCAACCCGAAAGGGCTCCAAGTATGCCAAATCTAAGTTATGTTAAACAAAGTGTAATAGAGAACATTACCTAGGGTTTAGTGACCCTGGAGTGTGGTGTATGACCTTCCTTGAAGCAAGACAAAGGGCTGGAGCACCTCCTCTTAGCACCAACAGCAAATCCTTCCTCTCTCTCAAGTCTTCAAGTGATGGAGATGAAGGAATCAGGGAGAATGCAGAGATTTTTTTATAGGTTTAAAGGCTTCAAAATGGAAGAAAAGGGGAGTTATGAGGTTTAGGCAGCAGGGCAGACCGAGAAAGATCAGTGGAAAATGGTCATCCCCTGTCTACTGTTCGGATTTGCCTTTTATAGAACACAGAGACAAAACCGCACATGCAGTGCGGTTTGGTCGAAACTGTAGGGTATGTGCAGTTTGGACGCGTCTTTTCAGCATCAAATAGGGGGGACAAATTGGTCAGGCGCGGACTAATGTGAAATGTAACCGCATTGTAAGTGCGGTTACTTTTCGTGCACTGCTTGCCCTGATTGGCTAGCGCAAGCGATGGCCGAAAAAATTAATCGCACACCATATGCGGTTACGAAGCGACCGCATATGGTGTACGATTGCGGCAAATCTTTTAGATTTGCCCTTTTTCTCCCCTTTTTGGTTTGAGTTGATGGCTGAGGTGACTCAGCCGCCCATTCGGGTGAATCATGCTTCTCCCATTTTCTATTGTTTCGCATTTATCTTAATTAGTTTAATTAAGATATTTTAAACTTTGATTGATTCGCCCCTAGGACTGTTTTGCTTATGTCTTCTTCATCCGGGCCTTGATTCCTACAAACTTAATCGCGTTGGAACCGTGTTGGGATTCTCTACTCATTAGGATAGGGTATGGAAATCAATTTGGGCTCAGCCATAAAGTCACATTTTGCTCCTTAGGGTTTTAGCCTGTCTTTTAGGATTTTTCTTTCTTTCTACCTTTTAAGAGGAGTGCAAAAATGAGGTTCTTACACATGGATAGTTGATTCTGGTGCTACAGATCATATGAAATTTGATTCTAGACATGTCACCTTTCTTAAACCTTCCTCACAGAAAATTGTTTCCACTGCCAATGGTAACACTACCCCAGTTATTGGGGAAGGATCTTTGACCCTCATTGATACTTTGAATCTTGATTCTGTTTTGGTTGTCCCATCTTTAAAATATAACCTGTTGTCAGTATCCCAAATAACCACAGTCTTATCTTGTGTTGTGATTTTTTGGCCTGATTTTTGTGTTTTTAAGGACATCCAAACAAAGCAGACGATTGGTTGTAGTATTAGATGAGGCCAGCTGTATTACTTGGATTTGGTGTCAGGAATCTCAAACAAGTTACAACAAGTCTTCACAGTGAATGACTTTAAGGGGGAGAAGAAGATATCTGAAATATGGCTATGGCATAAACGTTTGGGGCATGCTTCATTTGTCTATCTAAAAAAATTATTTCCTAGTTTATTTGCAAAAGTGAATGTTTCTAGTCTCCGTTGTGATGTATGTGAGATGGCAAAAAGCCATCGAACTTCATTTCCATTAAGTCTAACATTGAGTCCACTTCCTTTTATGGTTATACATTCTGATGTCTGGGAGCCATCTAAAGTCTCAACTTTGGGAGGATTATGTTGGTTTGTTTCTTTTATTGATGATTGCATAAGGATGACTTGGCTGTATTTAATGCAATCCAAAGGTGAAGTGAACTTATTATTTCAAAAGTTTCATAAAATGATTGAAACTCAGTACAATGCACAAGTCAAGATTCTTCGTAGTGACAATGGTGGAAAATATCAAAGTTTTGAACTTCAATAGTTTTGGAAGCTCATGGCACAATCCATCAAACTACTTATTCCAATACACCCCAACAGAATGGAGTTGCCGAGCGAAAAAATTGACATTTGTTGGAAGTTGTTCGTGCCTTATTGATCGAAGCCCATAAGCCATTATCCTATTGGGGAAAAGCACTTACTTCTGCAACATATTTGATCAATCGAGTCCCCTCTAGCTCTATTGACTTCCGGACACCACTCCAAGCTTTTACTAATGCTGTTGGTGCAACAAGCGTCCCAAATTTACCCCCTCATGTCTTTGGTTGTGTAGCTTTTATCCATCTCTATAAACATCAATGCAATAAGTTAGCTCCTCGAGCATTGCGATATGTTTTTGTTAGATATGCTATACACCAAAAGGGGTATCGATGTTATCATCTTCCAACTTGATGCATGATTATCATAATGGATGTGGTTTTCCATGAAAATGAAATGTATTTTTTATCTGAGTCTGAACTTTAGGGGGAGTACCAAAAGGAAATTCAGACTCTAGATTATGACTTTTTACAACATGAATATCAGATCTCTGAGGAAACTGTTGCTGGAGATAATACTACTAACGACGTTGCTAGAGATATTGCAACATCTTCTGCATCAGAACCTTCTATCACAGAAACAGCAGTAAATAATAACCAGGATATGGGTGAACTGGATTTGAGTGGTGATGAATGCCCAGGAACTGAAGGAGTAACAATATCAAAAGGCATTAGTCCATCCCTATTCAAGTGCAAGCCTATCGTTGATATACCACACCAATCATCTACTGAGGATGTTCCTGATAGTGTCTCTCAACCACCAATAAAACAACTGCTACAACGTCAAGCCAGAGGTATTCCTAAACACACATATGAACTTGAACTTTCTAGTAAAGTTAAATATCCCATTAGTCATTATGTGTCTCACCAAAATTTGTCTAAATCAAATCGATCATTTGTAAATCAATTATCTACTGTAGCTATTCCTAACAGTGTGCAGGAAGCCTTAGTTGACCCAAGATGGAAAGCTGCTATGAGCGAAGAGATGAATGCCTTGCAAAAAAATAAAACTCGGGAACTCGTTGATTGTCCACCAGGGAAGAAGCCAGTGGGATGCCAATGGATTTACACTGTGAAGTACAAGGCAGATGGCATGGTTGAACGTTATAAAGCAAGCCTTGTGGCTAAAGGGTACACCCAAATCTATGGGATCGACTACACAGAGACATTTGCACTTGTAGCTAAAATCAACACTGTTCGTGTGCTATTGTCTTTAGCTGCAAACCTAGATTGGCCATTGCAACAATTTGATGTGAAGAATGCTTATGCATGGAGAATTATTTGAAGAAGTTTATATGGATCTCCCACCATGATGCATGACACCAGCAAAACACAGTCAGAAGGTGTGCAGATTGAAGAAATCATTGTATGGATTGAAATAATCCTCAAGAGCATGGTTTGGAAGGTTTACAAAAGCCATGATAGCCTTTGACTACCATCAAAGCAATTCAGATCATACATTGTTTCTAAAAAGGCAACAAGGTAAGATCACTGCACTTATTATATATGTAGATGACATGGTAGTCACAGGGAATGATCCAGAAGAAAGGAAGACACTACAAGAGTACTTATCCAAAGAATTTGAAATGAAGGACCTTGGTCCCTTAAAATGTTTTCTTGTGATCGAAGTATCTAGATCCAAGAAAGGGATATTTCTATCACAGAGAAAGTATACCTTGGACCTATTACAGGAAACTGGCATGTCAGCATGTCAACCAGTTGATACACCAGTGGAAGAAGGCTTGAAGTTATATGTTGAGCCAGACCAAGTTCCAACTGATAAAAGGAGATACCAGAGACTTATAGGGAGACTGATGTACTTAGCACACACAAGACCGGATCTTACTTATGCATTGAGTATTGTTAGTTAATTTATGCATGATCCTAGAGAGCAACATATGAATGCAGTCATGCGCATCTTAAGGTATTTGACATCTGCGCCTGGAAAAGGGGTTATGTTCACTAAAAATAAAGACTATTGCAATATCAATGCCACAGACTGTTGCAACATCGATGCCTATACTGATGCTGATTGGGCTGGAGCGATTGATGATAGGAGATCAACTTCTGATTACTTTACGTTTGTTGGTGGTAATCTTGTTACATGGAAAATCATGAAACAAAATGTTGCTGCTCGTTCAAGTGCAGAAGCCAAATTCAGAGGTATGGCCCTTGCACTTTGTGAAGCATTGTGGCTAAAACTTCTCTTGCAAGATTTGGGGTACTCATCTAGGCAACCAATTCAACTGTACTGTGATAATAAAGCTGCATGTGATATTGCCCACAACCCAGTCCAACATGATCGTACAAAGCATGTAGAAGTAGACAGATTTTTTATTAAAGAGAAGCTTGATAAGGGTATCTTGGAGTTACCTAAGATCAGATCAGAAGATCAGTTGGCTGATTTTCTTACTAAAGCCGTTTCAAATCGAATCTTCTCTAAATTATTAGACAAGTTGGACATGTGTGATATCTATGCACCAACTTGAGGGGGAGTGTTGAAGATTTACTTCCTTAAAAGATGTTGAAGATTTACTTCCTTAACCGATTACATAGCTGTTTCCTTATAGTTAGGATCCGTTTGAAATATTACTTAACTGATTGTACAGCTGTAGGATCTTCTCTGGAATGTTTTTAGATTGTATAGTTTCTTTCCTCATTTATAGTTAGGTTTGATCCTATAAATTGTAATGTAATACTCCTATGAAATATATGAAAAATACAACAAAGGTGTTTGCTCCAGATTTGAATCATTACTTTTATCAGATAATTGGTATTTCAAAAACCTCAGAAAAGAAAATGTGATTGGAGTGGCCATCCCTTTTCTTTGTTTCATTCATCCGTGAAGGCCAAATAAGTTAGAAAAATCAAAGACCAGGAAATACAATACGGTGCCCCCTTATCAAATTCTCTTTAATTCTATTCCGCGGTATAAAAGAAAACGTTTCAGTAACATCGAAGTCCTGTAGTGGGGTCCTCTTTATCTTGCCGCAAGTCGTTCCTTCCTTTCTCTGCAAATCCTGCACGGCTGCAGCGCAGACCCCATGGCTTCGTTATGTCAAACCCTCTCACTATACCTTCTAAAACCACTTTCTGAACCTCTGAGTGTCAATCTCCGTAAATAAACAGCACATCGATGTCATTTCCACGTTAGCTTCTCAACTCTCCTGTCATATCCTCCTCGTCTTCTTGGACCTCCCTCCACCGGCACTGCTACCACGAACCTCTTCTTCTTCCTAGTGTCGGTTTCTGTAAATAACGACAACCATTGGTGGCTTTTTCTGAAACCACCTTCTCGCTTTATCAATCCGTCTGTTCCTTCTCTGTGTTCTTCTCGATTTGTAGATCTGTGAGAGTTCCTTTGAAGCTATGGGGAATGCAAGTGGGAGGGAAGAGGTTGTGAATGGCGGAGATGATCCGTCGTTGAGATCTGATGGGGGGGAGTCTGGTGTTCGTGACGATTTCCCGCCGGATTCTGATGTTCCAGTCCGGGTTTCTTCGTTGGATTCGATGGGAAATTCGCCCCCTGCGAGCCCCGGACGGTCTCGATCTCCTCTTATGTTCGCTCCTCAGGTAATTTCTCCTCTTTCCATATTTTTTCATTCCATTATCAGATTTTTTCAGTTCTTTGTATTTAATTTCGTTTTCGTGTGTTTTATCTTGTTTAGGTTAATGGGTTTATTTGCTTCTCGATTTATTTTGATTCTTATTGTAGATTTGAATATTTGTGATTGACTAGCGATATAGGTTTCAATTTTTTCTCTTTCCTAAATTCAAAATTAAATATTAATTGTTTGGATTAAGCCACTTGTTTTAGTTGTGTCGATTCGAGATAGATTTTTGCATTATAATTGGTCTATTCAGTGAGGAAGAGGGGATCTTGTTACAATCTGTGGAGCTGATTTTATATGTTTGGTTATTAGGTAATTGTATGCATGAGCTTGTTCTTTCTTTCTTTGAGAGTTTGAGTTGGTTGTTATGTTAAGTCCAGACTTCGTAAATCTTTGTGCATATGTTGCATTAACTGGGATATGCTGCAAGATCTGACATGGATGTGGATGCTGGACTCATAGAACCAAGGAGACCAGAGAAGCACTAAGTGTTGTTCATTGGTTATATGTTTATATGGATCTGCGAGGGCATGCATGAACTTACCCTTCTACTTCCAAATGCGTACTTATGTTGGTGAAGGCAATAGCATGGAAAGTAATTGGACTGGTTGATTGGCTGTATATTTATCCCAATTTATAAGGGCATGCAAATGTGTAATTCTTACTATATATGGAGCATGAAACTTCTCATTAGGGAAGGAAAGGCTTCTGTGGATTTTGGACTTGACAGAACAGTGAAGTAGTAGGACGAGTTGATCGGAGGTACATTTATTGTGACATGCAAGGTCAAGTTTGAATGTATTGGTTGTTATACTTTCCACATGAGATCCTTATATTGGAGAAGTTAAGTTGTCTATTAATGTCGGATTCAAGACACAAGAAAAGTAATAATGTGTTGCTAATCCGTATATTTATTCTCCATTAATAATGCGATGCTTGATTATAATTTAAATGTGTAAACTTTCTGTTGGAGAAGTTAAATTTCTGTATATGTTGGACTAAAAAACCCGATTAAGTAGGATGCATTAAATTTCGGGTACAAATGTAATGCTTTTTCACGTGTGAACTTTCCATAAAAAATGATAAAGAAGGAAGAAGAGGAAAAAAATGAAAAAAGGAAAAAGTGAAACCCTGTTAATGTGACTCTTGGATATGGTAGAATGCCAAAGCTTAGCACATGTCAACACTCAACTCAAAATGAAAATCAAGGGATTGGCTTTTTAGTTCAATACTTCATAGCTAGGAAGAGGAGGGTTACAAGTTATTTCTGTGAAACTTAGACTTGAATCCATCTATGAGTGATAAATTTGGGGTTTTATAATAATTACATGTGATACTAGGGATGGCAATGGTTTGGTTTTGTTTCGGTTTTGAGGAAAACCAAAACCGAACTGTCAAGTTTGTAATAAAAGCCAAAACCGAACCGAAACCGTCACAGTTTAGTAATTAAAAAAAACCAAAACTGATTAATTCGTTTTTTCCGAAAATTGAAATCAAACCGAACCAATTGCTTTTCAATTTGGTTTTAATCGGTTTTCATCATTGTGGGCTCAAATTTGAGCCTAATAACATATCAAACTTTGTAATTTATAAGTAATTAAACTGTTTTTAATAGTTAGAGCTCAAACCTGTTTTACAAACTAGTGAATAGTGATAAACTTATTAAACCATTATAAATGTCTTTTCAATGGTTTCATATAAAAAGTAATAACTAACCTATTTTGCAAAATGTATAATTGAGTGCACACAAGCTTAATAGTAAGTTCGGTTTGACCTTCAAACCGTAACCGAACCAAAACTGACACGGTTTTTCCAATATAAAACCAAAACCATTTAATAAAGACCCAAAACCAACCCTAATAGGTACAGTTCAGTTCGGTTTAGTGATTTTAACCGAACCATTGCCATCCCTAGGTGATACGTGATTATTATATAGCCTCTCAAATTCTAGGGTTAGTTACTTCTTAATTGCATGATTTGTCACTTTGGCATTATTAGTCTGACCATAGTATATTATTTTGTTGAAGATAGCTAATGTTATCTGATCTCTGTTTTGTACTTTTCTTTTTCTCCTGTGTGGTATCCAGGGGGAAAGATGTTTAGCAATTAGAGGAGGATGCTGCATTGCTTTGTTTACTGTATCTTTTTTTCTCCATAACATGGAATAGGATAATGACTTTGATTCTGGTTTCGGATGAAGCTTTGTATTGCCCAGATCTTAATTTTGTAATTGGAATTATTTTTTGTAGTTTTAATATGATTATGGACATTAATTTTTGATAAATGGTTTTCTGTAAATAGAATCAAATCTCCTTTCACGCCCTAAATTGTTGCTGTGGCTTTTACTCAATTATCCTTGGTTATCAGATTGTCATTGTATTGATGATGACCATTCAATATCCATTACACATGGCACTATTGAAGAATAAAGATTTTTTCCCCTAATAAGGAGCATATGCTTCTGTATTCCTGTGATTTACATGTATCTAAGATCTATATCTTGAGGGTCAAGGTAAAGAATTTGGGCCACAACTTCAGGGAATAATATCAGTTGATACAGAAATCCCAAAAGTGATTGGGTTATTTATTTACTTATGATACTAATTGATTTTGGAGTTTATTAGTGCAGAATTAAGACAAATCCTTTTCTTATTTCCGAAAATTTTTAAAATTTTTTTTTCTTTTGAGTTTGTTTCACTTCTACTTCAATATATACCATTTTAAGCATTTTATTTTCTATTTTTTATTTTTTGTATTCCATTTGAAGGCAGCATTTAATGTTTTCGAGCTCACTGCTCGACAATGCCTTAAATATCACTTATCACTTTCAGTATCCATTTTGATGATTTTGAAAAGATATCACTTTACAAAAATTTCTGATACCGGCATGTAGTTCTAAAATATTAAATATTTTGCTCTATCAAATAATGCCTCTTTTAAAATCATACATTTTATCTGATTGCATCCATTTGATTTAATGTTAAATTTTCCCTTTCAATGTAACCTTTTGCAGCCCCGTGCATGTGGTGTTTTTTCCATTAGATATTGGGGTTTGGAAATATACTTGAGGGTCTGTTTTTATGACATGTGAGGTACAAATTTGATGCTTTCAGTTCACTTAGGCTAATTCGTGGTTAGTTTAGCTCATTGAATTGTTTGGCACAATTCTTTCTTAACTTTAGTTGATAAGCTATTTTTGGAAGACAAGAAGTGACGTAATAAATGAATCACATTCATAATTCACAGTGATTTTTGGGAGAAAATGAAATTCCTTCTTGCCAGATCTAGTTGTCTAAGGATACATGGTTTTTCTGCCACATGGGGCATGACATGGCTAATATAGACTGTACACTAGGAAAGGATCCTGTGGATCGGTTACAGTTACAGCCTCTTAATACTTACATATAAAATTTTGTCACTTGTAATATCAGCTGCCAAAATTACAAATGATTTTTCGATGATAGACTTTTGTAATGCTTTTTTACTACATCTCAAATTTGCTTGGGCCTGAGACATATTACGTGAAGTGGGGTTAGTGGAGGTATTAAATAGGTTGTCCTACTTATCTAGTACATGATAAATTCATGTCACACCATAGTTCCAACTTTGATCTGTCTCATTTGATTATGTGGCATCCTTTTTTTAGTCTCCCTTTGGAGAGGAAACAAGATAACACAAACACATGCACATAAATGCACACAGCAGGCACACCTTCAGCAGTCTTGGAAAGATCAGACGAATTTCATGGGGTGATAGTTCTTCGGATATTTTTCTCTAAAATATAATATTTTAGGGATACTTATAGAGCTACAAATTTGGAGATCTTTCTATATCTAATTATGGCCTAAAATAATAATTTTCCCAAAACTGTAATAATAATTTTCAGAGAAAGTTGAAACCTGAAAATAGTATCTTGTCAAAAGAAAGAAAAGCAAAATGGGTAAGTGAGTGGCAAAAAGTGGGAAATACCAAACTTGGGATAAAAATGCTCGCTATTTTCTAGAAAATATAAATTATAAAATCCATTAATGTAGATAATTATTAGATGTTATACCCAAAATTTAGAAATTTAGCTAATAAATAGGTATTCATATGACCTTCTGAAACTCCGGAAATTGTGAAGATCCTACACTATATCTAAACATATAACTTTCTATAACCTGCTCTTCGACATATTAAACTGATCCCTGTTGACTCTTTAACTATAGCGTTGCTAAATTGATTGTGTCAATTTGGGCTTGTTGGATGGTTAATGATATAATCTTGTAAATATGCTTCTCTCCTTTTCCAGATTCCTGTGCATGTGCATAAGTGTCCAGAAATAGTGTCTGGAATATTGATCTTGATTAATATATCGCTCCTTCAAAATATGGAAATATCAAAGGCAACATTGATATTGCCAAAACAAATTGACAAATAAGATGCACTAATAGCAAAGTCGAAAACGTGATTCAAATTTGGTGCGTTAGGCATGATTGCAATCAATTAACTTGATTCGTTATGAGATATAATGAAATTTACAAGTATGGTATTTATTTATAGATATATACAATACGGAAGATGCCATGATGTATATTTTATTCTTCAAAAGTTTGTACGATAACAATGGACGAATGTTTTATCAGCTAAATGCTAATACAACATGCGTTCCAAATCTCAAATACAAAAGGAAAGAATTTAACCATGATAACCATCGCTATGGTCTAGATTGAAAGTGTTCTTCATTGTGCTACTAATTATGACCAGATATAACCCTCAGTTACACATATGAAGATAAATCTTGGTTAAATGCTGCCTTAATCAAGTTCTTTTTCATTCCTGTTGTCCGATAAAAAGATGTATATTTTTCCCCACTTACTCCTAGGTTTAGGATTCACCGACTGTACTGCTAGCAAATTTCAAACCAGGAAAATGTCAAACTTCCTCTCATCTTTTTGCCTCATATTTAGGATGGTGACAAAAAGCGGTTGTGATAAAAAAAGTTTAGAAGAAAGGATTCTTTTTTTTATTTTTAATTTTAAACTTTATTGTCTCTTTTTAGAAAACAGTTTCTATTAATTATCTATTCTATCAACTACAAATACATAACATCACATACAAGTTTTTCTTTCTTCTTTGTTTCAACTTGCAAGTTATATTTTGCAATAATATCGTTTTCAATAAATAATCTTCCTATCTCACTTAATTTTGTTTAGACACATAGGTTGACATTTTATGGTGTAAATATTAATTAATCTAATTAGAACTCCAAACTTTATTTTTTTCGTAAATTATGTGTGTACGTATTTAAGGATACATATCATAAAAACCCCCGTTATAAATCATTACCTATCTGGAAAATTGTCTCATAGAGTGTTTTGTCTACTTGAAATTTTTTGATGAAAATGTTTTGCTATATTGGTCAATTGCTTCTTAACCTAGTCAGAGCCACAAATCATGGGAAAGCGATTAGGTTGAGAGTTATATTATTTTAATTTTTTTGTCTTGCATAATGGGTTTATTGGTGTAATACCATAAAGCAGTTATTTCTTTTCCTAAGTATCTGATATATAAACTGTCTTGTGGTATTTGGGGCCAGTCATCTAATTGATAAAGGATAACTAGAGAAATTATAGCAAACCTTAATTTCCTTTGTCTATATGCTGAGCGACCAGAACTTCCACTTCCTCTTTGGTAGCTTTTCAACTAATAAGTTACCCCCTTTTGGTTTTATTTTTGTTTGCAGCTTCCTGTGGCTCCCTTGCAAAGGGGAGATGACCCATCCATGTTCAATCAAATGTGGCTGAATGAATCTCAGGGAGCTCTAGATATTCCTCAGGAGCAAGGAATACCCACCATGATCACATGGAACTATGGTGGTACCGATGTTGCTGTGGAAGGATCTTGGGACAACTGGACATCAAGGTCAGGTCTTCTTGTTTTGTGAATTCCAATTGTGTAATATCGGGAGAACATGTATCAATTTGTTATAGAAGTGCTAAATGTTTTTGATCTGGAAGGTCTGCAACCATTAATTTTTTTTCTTTAAAAATTTCTCTTTGAATAATCAATTTTTTGAAATATCTTATTCTGTTTTCACATTAAGCAGGAAGACCCTGCAGAGGTCAGGTAAGGACCATTCCGTTCTCCTGGTCTTGCCATCGGGTATATACCAGTACAAATTCATTGTGGATGGTGAATGGAGATACATTCCTGATCTTCCTTGTATGGCTGACGAGATGGGCTGTGTTTGTAATCTTCTTGATGTTCAGGTAAGCATTCATTCCATGTCCTTGTGCATGCATTTATGTTTTGGATATTCTTGCATTGTGTGCAATATCTGTTATCTTTCTGCAAAAGGAAAGAGTTCAATAGCATTGATGGATATAAATTCATTATCCTTGATATTTTGATGCTTAATTAGGATCCTCCAATTGAGAATAGAAATTCAAAATTAGCAATTGGATGATACTAAGCATTTTATTCATAGGTAGGGGTGAACCGCAGAAATGGTTTCATCTCATTTATAGGATAATGATCTGTATTATTTTTATGGAAAATTATGTTACTGAATAACATGTCAAAAAAGCCGTGATAATATATTTTCTATCAGCATTCCATTTTTTCAGTTGAATTTCTATTAAGGACTTGAACTTTTTTTATCTTGTGGCTCCTAAAACATGCAGATAATTAACAAGCTAAGGCATCCTTTGGTATAACTTATGAAAATTAACTTTTGATAAGCCAAAAAGTAGAAATTACAAAGTTAATTTTAATTTTGATTTTCTACTTTGATAAGTAATAAAGTTGTTTGACTCGCTTACTATTTAGCTGGACTTCGATTACGCCTAGTGTCTCAGATGTATCTCTGGAGGAGTTCTTGAAATGTGACTCGTTTCTATCTCTTTGAGTTCTAAGAAGATATGTACTTGAGGAGTATTATACTAGTATCTATTCTCTCTTTCTTCTAGGATCACGCGTCCTAAGAAGATATCTGGGAGGGTACACAGTTCGTGTTACCTCCTTTATGTACTATATTTATCTTAATAAACTACTTTTTTTTTAAAGTAATAAGAAAAATGATATTAATGTATGATAAAGGTGATTTGGAGGTACAGAATTAATCTCTAGGATCACATATCCTAATAAGAATGATATTCATCTTGCTGCTCAGAATTAATTGGGATATGGTCTTACTATTGTTGTTGTTATTGACGTACAGTTGTTTATCTACAGATATTCTTAGAAGTTTCTTTGTAGTCCAAGGGATTGTTACTTGGTGTGATGATAGAAAAAAACTGGGGCTGCTAATATGGAAACACAAATGTGAGTCTTAAGAAATGTTGAAGTTAGGTCTGTTGTTAGTCCATGCTTGCTTGTACAATGCTTTGGTTGGACATACACTAGGTTCTAATCATCTTTCTTTTGTCATCCTGTATGACAAAAGAAAGATGTCCAAAATAATCAGATTAAGTTGAAATTTTTTGTAAGCTGATCTTTATAGTGGGATCAATGAGAATTTTAGTTTCGATCTTTGCAGCACCATCTATATTTATGGCCAAGGAGCATTGCATTAGTTATTAAGACCTTGAAAATATATTTTCTCTGTATGTGTGTGTGTGTTTTGTGTCAACTCCCTCACCTCAGCCTTCTTGGATTTTAGAGGACAAATTTAATTCTGAATTTGATGCCAACTGTCAATAACAAATAATTCCTTCTAGCTGAATTCCATACATAGCAAGAACTATGAATGGAATCAAGTAATCTCAATTTGGTGTAAATACTTTTGTTGTCTGTGTTTTGGTTTTTTTTTTTTTTGGGAGGGGGGTTGTTGTTGTTGGGGTTTGAGTGGGTTGAATGGTTGTGAATCAAATGAATAAATTCTTCAAAAACAACTTATTCATTACTTTTTAATTTTGTTCTAAATGATAAGTCATTTGAAACAAAAATATTTTTATTTGATTCACAAGTAACTAGAACCCGACCCATCCCACAATATTATCACTTGATTAACATGTTAAACACTTATGAATTAAGTGAATAAGTGTTTTAGAAACAAAATCAAAAGATAAAAATCATAAATTTTTTTGAATGATAATTGATGAAAAGACCTCAACAAAATGGTAATTTTCAATTTTGAAAGTTCTAACATCATCTAGCTTCTAGGATAATTTTAACACAAATATGGAGCATTGAAGTAGAGAAATTGAAAGGAAAATACCGTTTCGAGGATTTCTTAAAACATTTCCCTCTCCTCTTCAAAACCTCAGATCTGTGAAAACTGCCCGATGATCGGACATACAGACGTAACCAATTTGTTTTGGACATCAAAATTCGTGGGATATGAGATTTCTAGTATCAGACGAGAAAATGGGGAGTTTTGAAGCTCCTTAGCGCATCTATAGTTTCTAATGTTGCAGATGGCAAGTCTCAGAGTGGTAACGAGATGGTGCCACTTGAGTCAACCTGGTTTGATTGGTCTATGATACCAATAGCATTGCAGGTTGGTATCATCTCAGTTTCAGCTAGTACCAGGTCGAACTGGCTTGTACAACTTGGTACCAGCCAAGTTCTTAAACCATGTCATAAATATCATGCACTGGTAGGGACAAATCTATGAGCTTCATTTTCCTTTGAAGAACATCATGATTTTTCCTTTTATGCACCCTTTAGAAAAAGCCCTTGACCCTAAGAGTAGGCGAGAATTATACTTCTCTTTTTTCCTTTTTTTTTTCTCCATATTGTTTGATACTTTTGGTTTTTTATTTGTTTTTGTTTTATGTTGTTGTATATTTATTTGTTTCATTTTTTTGGGGCTTGTGTGTGTGTGTGGGGGGGGGGGGGGGGGGGGGGGGGGGGGGGGGGGGGGGGTCGTCAAGTTAAGGACCACTTATGTCTAGACTAAAACAAAAGTAAAGAGTCTAAGAGTAGTTTTGAATTTGATCAACAGGATTAAATGATAGGCACTTGTAAATTTAGTAAAAGTATGATCCTCTTGCCAGTATACATCTTTCTAGAAACTCTCTTCATGTTTCCTAAGTTAAACTGAGTGCGGAGCTTGGAAAGAGGGACCGATGCTAGAAATTTTTTCAGGGGCCATCTATTGGTGCTATGAACTGATTGTTGATGTTCTACTCATGCCTATGCCATAGCCCTCTCCCCCAGATACCTTTACAATTATTTTCCAAAGAACACTGAATTTACATACACTTTGGTTGTCTACATATTGACGGCACCAATCTTTTATGTCCCTATTAACTTGCCTCTACTAAACCAAATGATCACTTTTCCTACCTTCTTTGGTGAGATCCCTTTGAATCTCTTTCAATCTTTTAGCTATCTTGATAGGCATCCTAAGTGCCAACAGCGCATGGAAGGTTTATCAAGAAAGGCTCTAGTTCAGATAATTATGCCATTAAAAATGTATGTCCAATTGCACATGGTTAGTTTCTTCTCAAATATTTTCACCACCAAATCTCAAAGCTTTTATGGAATCATCATAGAAAGGCTTTCAGCCAAGATATTAATCTGCATGAAGCAATTTATTAGTTGGATTTAAATGTAATTAGGGTATTCTTTTATGGCAATTCTTATCCTTGCATATTTCTCTTCAATCTTTGCTTCAGATCATTGTTTTGGGGACGTACTTTGAGGTTTTGAACATGGTTTGATTATAAAAGTCTAGGATGCTAACTCATGGGTAGGAGGCCACACATGAAACCACTGTGCCCAATAAGTCTGATGCCAATCCATACAATACCTCTGGGATTCTACTTCAGCAAGATGCACCTTTGATTATATTCCTGTATTTTTGCCTTTCTGTTTTTTGTTTGTTTTTATTAATTTAATTTTCTATTTTGAAGTTTTGACCTCCTAGAATTTTCCTCTGTGTGATATTATAACTCCCCATCATTATACCATCCTAAACCTTCTGAAGGAGGATATGATTTAGAGGTATTTCAGGTAATTCATATCACACAAGTTTTAATATTCACAAGCTGGATGAAGTTATAGTACGGTATTATATCATAAAAGAAATATTTATGTAATAAACCAATTAACTACATGGTATAAATATCTAGCAAGTCCTATATATGATGTATTTATATGATTTTACATTTTCAATGGAACACTTTAGTCTTTTCCTCAAAGGAAAACATCATATTAGTGAGCCAAAAACAGATCAACAGGTGGGCAACCTCTCTCATCAGTTCTAACTATGACTTCACTACATTATCACTGTGGCTACCATGTTATATATAACCTTGCTTATATATCTGTATAACATTTCATAAATCCTATTCTTGGCGGCCATGCTGATTATCATGTTTCTTTTAACTAAATAACGCATAAGGACCAGTTCATTGTCAAACATTCACTATAGATATGCCATTATGCGAAGCAAACATTGGTACAAAAGGACACTGTAAGCAATTAATGCATGCCAGCATGCATGGCTGTGAGAAAGGATTAACATGTTGGGGGAGCCCAATTTTCAAACCTAGGCTAGTGTCGGTCCTTTTGGGTAACTTTTCTTCTTAAGTCCTCAGTGGAGTTGAATTATTTGGGCATCTCCCTTTTTAACCCTAGGATGGGATCGACCATAGGCTCCCTACATGTCTCCTCACAGCATGCCATATGAAAATGGAATGTAGATACCAAAATACTGATATGCTTAGAGCTCACTACTGGTTTATTACCGTTCCTATCATCTGGGGGGCACATCTAAGAGGTTCTTAACTGTGTCTCTCTGCAGTAATCCACCGTTACAGAAGCTACCTTGAATTGTAGCAACCATAACTAGCAAAGAAATCATCCAATTATAGTGAACGGACTTAGCCTCCATTTGATTCTATTATTTCTATTTTTTCATGATATTTAAATTAAATTTGATTCAACTGTAAGTTCCCTTTTATAGTGAATCAATTTTCTTTCCTGTGACAACTCACAATTTCCTTATAAGATAACTAGCTTATAATAAAGTACCATTCGATATAGGTAGTACCAATATGCGTGAGAAATTAGCCAAATATGGTTGCTATTCAATCTGGTATACCTGCATCACATGCAGTTGTAGTGTGCCAATCATATCAACGATCCATTGGAATTCCCATGTACTGTGCATCCAGTTGCACCTACCTTCCCAAGGTGTATCATACATGGCAAAGCACATTTCATGATGTAGGTAATCACATTGTTGTAAACTTCCATTCTATCTTCTTCACATAATTTGTTTATCTGGCATGACTTTTCAATTAACATCATGTTCACCTGCACGTTCACATATTAGCTTAAGATGAATCCTTCCATTTTACATAATTTGGTCACTTTTACAGCTTGGATCCACATGTATCCTCAGGCGATGCATACACCTTGCTCATATAATCCATGTAACCATTATAGATTCCTAGACCTTCTCTTCATATTTGCACTTTAATTAGTCTCAACATTCTTGTTACATTCATTTTTAATATTATTAGAATCTCACTTGACTGGTATATTAATTATGCCACATTGGTCTTATATTTTCCGTTATAAATCTTATCCTGTTGAATTATATGATATCATTTTTTTTAATTCTGTTCGTGCACCCTAGTACTGCTCATACCCATACTTCCTAACTTATTACCTACTAATGAACTTTTGTTTTAATGCCTTACCTTTCCTTTGTTTATTTTCTACTAACTTATTACCTACTAATGAACTTATGTTTTCATGCCCTACTTTTCCCTTATTTATTTTCTACTGTCATTTTTGTCATGCTTGTCTTTAACATGCTTTGCATTTGACAACCTTTTGTTTAACAGTTTCACATCATTCCATTGTGTTTATTATCATTGCCCTTAATTTAAGTAATGCATTCCTTTTATTTTCATTTCCAGGATCAGTAATTCATTTTATTAAAATTGTATCTACAACTCATCCTCAATTCCTTCATTCTTATGTTTTCCATTTCACATTTTAATTTTATTTATTAACATATCACAGTTTTCTTTTTAAAATGGTATTAATTAATTTATTTAAACTTTGAAAAAGTCCTTAAACTGAGTTCATCGGTTAATTGAGGCACCCCTTTGGTTAACAAAGCAGGATCACTTTTGCAGAATCCAACTTCTTGGAATTTCTACTTGATTAACCCATTAACCCAAGGTCAATTGAATGGTCCAAATTTTTAGTCATTCATTCTTACTAAGGCTTTTCATTTTTGGATGATGAATTCAATTCTATAAATTTGCAACTTAGTCATTGCTCATGAAGACACCAAGTCTCCAATTTCTATAGCTTGTAGTAAATTCTTTATGCCTAGTAGATAGATTATGGTTAGGAAAAACAGAAATGATGCAAACATTTCCATCTTTCACAAAATTTTATAGGTCGAATACCCATAAGAGGTTTTGATCACTTATCTAATGCCCATAGGGCACTCCCAAGGATTGTTGTGCCTGTAAAAGCTTGCTCATCTCAAGCTCCTCTTCATGTGCCTAGCTGTGACTTTAGCTTGTGCCCAGATTCTTCCATTGGGGTTTTAGGAAGGGAGGCCCTCTATGTCAAGAGATTTCAATATGAGTGGGTACTTCTTGGCTTAGTTATTCGGCCAATCGAAATTTGTCCAATCCTATTTGCTGTCCATCTTGTTAAATTAAATCTATTTAATTAATCACTCTATTTAATTATTATCTAATTCATTTAATTAATGTGCACCCATGTTCTGATTTAGAATAGATAAAATATTCAGGATATTGCAGCCGTTTTCTTGTTTTCTTATGATTATTGATAAAAAAAAAATGTGAGACAAAATGGCATGAAAACTCCATCCGTTTCCTTTCTTATTCTTTTTATGCCTAATTGTTTTTTTATGTAGGTTATATGATGTTAAAACACCACCCGGTTTAAAAGGTTAAAATGTGTAAAAATTGTTGTTTTATATTATTAGTATCATAGTGTGGCCTTACCTTTATAAAATAGTAAGCTTGAAATTTTCTATGAAAAATCCTATTTTAGACTTTAGTATTAAATAAGAGAATGCATTTCCTCTGGTGGTAATAGTCAGTGGTACCAGGGTACCACTGACTGGGATTGTGTTTGGGGTGTGGGCTTCTTGTTGAAATGTGATTCAGTCTGTGTTTCATGGATCGTACTGTGGAACGCGCACCAGATGCGTCCATCTCTAGATAAGATACAGGGTCAGTTGGGCTTAGTTCCCAGACATGCACCCATGTCTGAACTCAGAACCCTGGACCTGAATGTGACGCCATGTAACATCAAGTTGGGGTGCATCCTTTCCAAAACAGCTGTTATCATTTATGGCAAGAATTAATCAAGAGTAGTTTTTAAGACAAGTTCCTCTGCCCTAGTGCCGTTGCTGTAAATTTAGGTTATTGATTTTCTTTCTTTTTTTTCCCCCTAGAAGTCCTTAATCTTGCAGTTTAATTTGTAGTATTTTTTTTCCCAAACCAATGAAGATTTGAGCATCTCGTTCCCGTAGGTCATAAGGAGGATTGTGGATTCTCTTGCCAAAGATGTGGGAAGGGTCCAACTCTTATTGCAGGCAAAATTTTCATTCAGTAGTTGTTTCTGTGCCTTGTGCCTCTTTTGGGTTTTCCTTTTCCTCATTGTTTTTGTTTTTTTTGTATTTTAGCGTCTTTTTTTTCGTTTTGAAACAAATTTCCTTCCCATTTAAGCATTTCGGTTCCCTGATTTGTGAGCCTTGAGTCCCAAATTTTCACAAAAATAAGCAAACTCTTCAGTAAACAAAGAAATAAAGCCTTGTCGACTGTCATTTACTGCTTAGATAACTCTACATTCCTGGTTTATAATTCTGAAAAGAAAGTCAGTTGAATGCTTTACTTATTCCATGTCTCCTTTCATCTTGTTAAGTTTCTGTTTTTCTTCAGGACTCTGTGCCCGACAACCTAGAAAGTGTGGTAGAGTTTGAGCCTCCTCCATCTCCCGACTCAAGCTACGGTCGTCCATTTCCAGTAGACGAGGACTTTGCCAAGGAGCCGTCGGCCGTTCCACCCCAGCTGCACCTCACAGTCCTTGAATCACCGGACTCACCTGAATCTTCTGCAAAGCCTCAACATGTCGTCCTTAATCACTTGTTCATTGAAAAAGGATGGGCGTCGCAGTCTCTTGTTGCTCTTGGATTGACACACAGGTTTCAGTCCAAGTATGTCACTGTTGTCCTCTATAAACCACTTAGGAGGTAGAACGTTCCTCAGCTGTGCTGAGCTCAAAATCTGTACAAAGAGCTACCCCCACTGTTTTTTTGTGACAATTTCTGTAGCTACAACTGCTTTGGTTTTGTTTTTTCGGTTCCTAAAAAGTTCCTAAGACACTTGAAGCAATCTTCTCGATGGCACCCATGTCATGGTTGCTACCACGAGTTAGGTTTTTATCATATAAGGTTGGTTAGATTATTATCGTTGGTTGTTATGTTCATTCGTCGCTGGCTTTTCTTTCTGGAGCATATTTGGATTATGGTTATACTAGCGGAATGCACTTGCTATGCACATAGCAAATTTGAAAGAGAATTGAAGGCTTTTTGGGTATTAAAATTTTAGGCTGTTTGTTATTGATACACCTCGCATGGTTACAAAATTATAAAATGGGGATTAATAGATCAGCATGGAAGGAACATAATATATATATATTTTTTTAATATGAATAAAAATACTTTTTTGAAAAGAAACAGAAAATTATTTTTGTCATGAATAGTAGAAAGTAATATATAAAAAGAAAGAAGATGAGTAAAAAAAAGTAGTCAATTAATTATAAGTGGAAATGTTAGAATTTTATATTTTGAATAATATATTTATTTTTGCTATTTGAATATGTATTAATTAATTAGAAAAAAAATGTGGATGAATAAAAATGGAGATTATTTATTTTATTAATTGATAATTTTTGTTGATATTTTTTTATTTTTGGTTTATGTCTTAAATTATATGATATTTTTATTAATGATAATTAGTTACACTTTTTAGAATTCAGTATAATGTTTCATCTTATATTATTTTAGTTAAAAAATATTTATCCTTTCTAGAGTCTCTGGAGCAAATCTTAATGCAAAAGGGAATAAAGGAGGCCAGCTACGTTTGGAATTTGTTATATAACTAATAAGCTTTATTTATATTATTAATTAATAATGTAGGATAATAATTTTCATTTTGTTCGTTTGTTATATTTTTGTTAGTAATAATAGTTATAATAATAACAATATAATTCATTTACCTTTTTAAGAATTAAAATTATTTCTAAAGAAAGACTAGCCGTTTCTTACAATTCTACCTTAAAATATCAATTAATCATGCACATTATTAAATGAAAAATATTTATTTCTTTTAGAGTCCTGCATTACTTGAATAAATAATCTTATTATAATTGGAAGTCTTTTCCTTCTAATAATGGACTATTTTTCATTATTAATTAATAATTTAAGTATATATTCTTATTTTGATCTAATCATAAATTTTTATTAATAATAATAATTGGTTGCCCTCTTTATTTATTTATTTTTTATAATTCTCTCAGTTTTATATAATTTTTTATTAAAAAATGTTTATCTAGTCGATCTCATATTATTGGAGCAAATCTTGAAAGAAAAAAGAAAGAAAGGAAGTTTCATTTTTTTGGAATTCTATCTAATTTTTATATTATTTGTTCTGATCTCATATATATTTATTAATAATAATAGTTTGTTAAGCTTTTAGAATTCTAGGTCTAACTTAATCAATAATCCCTGTTCACCTGAGTGTAAAACCTCATGGACATATTCATTAGCAATAAGAGAACAACCTAGGACCTGCCGACCCTCAACAAAATGTGTAATGCATGTCCATAATTGCTAGTATATAGTAAAATTATTGAGAGTAATTTAATTTGTTAACAAATTTTTGGATGACATTAAAGATGAAAACGACTTCAAAATTTTAACCTCAGATTTTTGTGCCTCTTAACGAAATATAGGGAATCAGAATCAATCCTAACAACAAAAATGCTATAGATTTATATGGTTGTTATGTGAGACGCTGTTAGGTGTGAGAATGAAGGCGATTAATACTACTGCTAATAAAGTCCTGTAACATGTCTCCTCCGATATGAAATAATAGAGTAAGCTGAAATATTCTGTAATTTTTTATTAAATATTTTTTTCGCATTGATTTATGTTTTTTTTTTCTGGATAGTCAGGTTTATGTTGGAGCATGAGATGTTGTCATGTGGTGCATTTAATGGTTGGTGTCTTTTCAAGTGGTTCTTACGTCAAACTTTTACAACAAATGAAAAAAACCAACCGTGAGGTAGCATCTCACACCAACAGCATAAACCAATGTAAGAAATAATTGTAGAAGATTTCATCCCTTTGATGCCTGCCAATACGTGAGTGAGTTTCTGGTGATTGCAGGAACAGGTATGTCTTATGATGTCTCACATTGAAGCACATATGATTTATCTGCAAACTCATTGACATAAAATGGATCCTAATAGGAAATTTGCATATTGCCTTTCGTAGGAACTTTTTATTTTTCTCTAAGGCTCTGTTTGTTTCAACGAATGAAAAATATTTTCCGGAAAATTTTTTTCCAAGAAAACATTTTCCATCTTTATTTTTTTCACGTGTTTGGATGTAAGACAGGAAAATTTTTAGAGTTTTTTCTTTTCTTTTCAAATTAAAAAGAATATTTTACCACAATAAACTTCACTTACTCCATGTTATGGTTAGATTTTTTTTTTCAAGTTTTTGGATTTAAGATAGGAAAACATTCTCATGTTATTTTTTTTTTCTTTTTTTGAAATTTTGTCAACAAATCAATTATGCTGCTACAATTTTTTCGTATTGAAAATCTAAAAACTAAAAATAAAAAAAATCAGTTTCCTTGCCTTAAGTAAGGTATCCAGCTGCTTCTTCTCGGAGACCGTCGAATTCCGATTTCCCCTGTTCTTCTTCTCTAAGACCGTCTCAGAGAGGGAGCACCCCCTCCCTCGCACTCTCGCTCTCTCCCCCAACTCCCTCCACAACATAAAACAAAGAAGAGGCTCTTTCTTCTATTGTAATCCCTAAAATCGCCATTAAAATGATCATTCTCAAATAGTGTGATGCTGATGATTTCGACAGTCCGAAACCTCTTGTGCTTTGAAGCTCATCCTGAAATGAATCCTTGCGTTGCTCACTTATACTCGAGCTTCGAGGAATCCGTGATGTACAACTACACCTTTACACGACTTTCGTGACTCAGGCCCTCTTGTTACTCTTCTGCTTCGTGGTATGAGATTGTCATAGCAGAAATTCTAAATCTCTGTTCGCTTGAAGAGGAGGAGATTGTGATGAAGCTCAAGAGTTCTCAACCATTAGAATAGGAACGAGAAGGAAGACGAAATTTCAGCAGGCTTGTCCACAGAAAGATTGTGTCGGGCTTGCTCTAAAAAAGAAAAGGAAAATAACTTCCGCCAAATTTCAGTGGAAGTTATTTTTCCCCATTTTTACATTGATTAGGAAAATATTATCCCCCACTTAATTTTCTGCGGAAACAAGCAATGAGAAAACTTGAAATTCCGGAAAAATATTTTCTTTCCCCCAATTTCCGGTGAAACAAACACAGCCTAAAGGAATTTTAAGTAATTTTTTTTCCTTTTTCTATCAATGCTCCCAAGTCATGGTATAAATGCATCTAAAATACAGGTGTCAATTAGTTTTGGTTTAAACCGAAAGACGAAATCAATTCGGAAAGAAAATCGGTTTGGTTTGGTTTACTAATGATTTTGTTTGGTTTATGGTTAAGGTGTCCAATAAACCAAATTAAAAAGCCAAACATATAAATCTTTTTACTATAGATTAGACTAAATCAAGCGATATCTTGGACTAAAATTAAAAAATTCATCTCGGTTCAAAATGAACCAAACCAAACAAAATTAAACCTAATTTTAAATTTGATTTTTTCTTTTCTTTTGGGGGGTTTGGTTTGAGGTTAACTGAATAAACTTAATTTTATTTTCGATTTGAAATTTTAGCTTTCAATCTAGTTTAGTCTGGTTTTTGGTTTTGACCAACTTAATATGATTTGGTTTAGGTGTGACTAGTAAACCAAACTGAACCAATTGAATTAGAGTACTCTGTTATTAGCACAAAATTAGGGTTCTTATAGAGCCCAAACTCACCTAGTGAGCCCACTACAGTTAGACCCCAACTCCACCCACTTGACCTAGATAGAGGCAAATGGACTTTAGGTAATACAAGAGAAACCCACAATCATGCCTTAATGGAATCGATCTGTCCAACCAAACTTTGAGAGAATTGAAGAACTTATTTGTGGGCACAGCACTATGCAAGCATTTGATAGAATAGCCGCCAACATTTTAACCAAGGTGCCTCCAAGGAGGTATCTCTAAGTAACTTCTGCCCAAATTCACTTTGAATTGTGGAGGGACCATGTGGATTTGAGTATGAGAGCCTTCTTAGAATTCCAAGGATGTTTGATGCTGATGCATATAGATCTCTGATTACTGGTAATCCTTTTTCAACAAATAGTGTGGATAGGGTTGGGTATGCTCTTCTTAAACCAAAAAAAGCCAGCTGATCCATCTAGTTTAAGACTAAATAAGGGAGCAAATAGCAACTCATAAAATGTAATGGTTGAGTTGTGAGGACAACATTAATCAATGTGGGCTTGCCCATTTGAGATAAGAGCACAACTCTCTACCTAGAAAGCTTAGCCATAATTTTATTTAAAAGGTCATCACAGTCAGCTTTTTGGGTTTACCTGCCAGGATATGTGTAAGCATTTCATTTTTGCACCCCTCTGAAAGTCAGAAATGAAAACCCTAAGAGACAGGTCAAACCCTAGGGAGCAGAAATTGACTTTCTAATTAAGCTTGAATTGGCTGCCATAACCTATCCCAATGGATAAGAAATCCTGACACCATTCCAACGCAACTGAGTTTGCGTAAATCGGAGTCCAGATAAAGAAGTTATGGTCAAAGCACTCTTAAGGGCAAAACTTTAATTAAATGTAGAAAATTGGCCACGTGGCAAATGTGCAAACCACATTTGCCAAGTGGCAAATTAAAGGACAAAATGAAAATACCAATGAGATTTCTCTCATTAATAAGAAATCATGGATGGGATTTCTCTAATTAATGAGAGATCATGAGTGGGATTTTCTCATCAATGAGAGATCATGAATGGGATTTCTATCATTAATGAGAGATCATGAGAGAAAATTGGCCACGTGGCAAATGTACAAACCATGTTTGCCAACTGGCAAATTAAAGGACAAAATACAAATACCATTTGGGGTTTCTTTCATTAATAAGAAATCATGGATGATATTTCTCTCATTAATGAGAGATCATGAGTGGGATTTTTCTCATTAATGAGAGATCTCTCATTAATAAGAGAATGTAATTTCTCTTATTAATGAGAGATCATGAGAGAAAACTGGCCACGTGGCAAATATGCAAACCATGTTTGCCAAGTGGCAAATTAAAGGACAAAACACAAATACTAATGGGAGATCTCTCATTAATGATAGATCATGAATGTAATTTCTCTCATTAATGAGGGGTCATGAATGGAGATTTCTCTCATGATATACCCCTCCCCTAACCTTACTTATAAATAGGCCTCCTTCTCTACTTCACAAAAGGATTTTTTTTGGGCCTCCCTCTCCATCTCCTAACACACACACACACACACAGGTCCCCTTCTCCTCACTCCTTGAGACCTCTAATCCACACCAAACCCCTCCTAAGCCCCTCCAATACCTCTCTTCTTCCATCTTAACCAAGAGAGAAACCAAGGAGGTGCTGTGGAGCCAAGAGAAGGAGTTCTAGCTGCTGTTCCCACTTCAAGGAGCTTCCATACAACTCCTAAGAGGCTCCCTGTAAGACCCCGAAAATTTGCAGAAATTTTTAATTAAATAATAATCAGTATTTTATTGGGGATTTTACTGATGGATTGTAATTATAAATATAGGTGATCACACTGCTGGAGGGGATAAGGAGATTGAAGCAAATTTGACCGTAAGATCATGAAATAAATGAGTAAGTATTAATGTAAGGCTATTTGTTAATCTGATTGGTTAGTAGTATAAGACTTGATGGAAGTGAGATACGTGGAATCAGGAGATTAAATTAGGGTTTTAATACTTTGGAGAATACATCGGAGAATACAAATCGTGCGTATTGTCTTGTTTTGTATTCTCTGGCGGCTGAAGGAAACGAGAGATCGAGAGAGAAGAGAAGAAGGAGGCGGAGGAGTTTGTTGATCAAGCGTTTTGCATCCAGGAGGAGTCTGTGTTGTTGTAGAGAGTGAGATCAATATCTACACTACGAGGGAAGAAGAGGAAGAAGGAAAACTTGATCGAACACCTGTTTAGTCGATACTTAGTTTTCTTACGGTTTGATCTTTCTTCATGATTTGAAAGTGTGGTATATATGTTACTACATGATTTGGAAGTATGATATATACGTTTTGAAGTTATTAGAGTTGATTTGGATACGTAGATTGTTGTTTGATGCATAAAAATTAGTTTTTGGAAGTCGGATTAGCCGCTATTTGTCAAGTGCTTGGCACGATCGCCTGAGCGATTTGGATGAGTGTTTTGTCTGTGTGTTTAGAAATATTTTAGTTAGATCACCCAACCAAGTCGCCTGAGCGATGGGTTGAGTGACAGTTAAAAGATAGATTTTGGGTAGGTCACCCAAGGGGATCTCCTGGGCGCCCACCTTGAGCAGCCATTGTTTTAATTTTCATTTTAAATATCATGGCTGCCCAACCAAGTCGCCTGAGCGACGGGGTCAAGCGACCTTAACAAAAACCTGATTTTTCCTATTTTGAAGAGTTATTCAATTCCAAAAACATTTTAAATGAATTTTAAATACCTGAACCAACAAATAGTGAGTGTTTACAACTGTTTTCAATGATTTTGTGTATTTAAAAAAATTGATGAGTAATTTAGGGTGTTTGCAAAAAGAGTTGTCTCATTTTGAAAATAAAAGGATTTTTGGGTTATTTCACTATCTGATTCGATTTGATTGGGAAAATTATTACTCAGTAAAAATATATTTTAAAGTATCTTGATTTCGGAACTTTAGAAAAATCTTCACATCTGAACTATTTTATAAAATTATATTTGGAAAGAGTTTAAGTTTCGGAAATCCCTATATGCCACTAGGCATTATTATTGAACCATGTTCGTTGAGAAAATTGTTATTGTTGATGTCTACTGAGCATAGTTGCATGTGGATCCATAGGGTTAAGCTTGAGAGTGAAGAGGTTTTTCCTTGTTTGGGTACTCCTAGTTTGCGCTCGTGCTTCCTTTGCAAGTTAGTTCGCTTTGGAGGGTTTGCATGTATGTGCGGATAGGTAGCCATCTTCATGTATTGATTCAGGTGTTGCATTTTGGTGGTACGTGCCGAACTTCGTAAGTTTCGTGTGCAATAAGTCGATGACTACGCTTTTTGTCTCAGTTGTTATACGGGTTTGAGGGTCTTAGTAGCTTCGCTCATAAGTCGTGTGGTGGCATAATGAATGGAGAATTTCTTTTAAAAGACCTGCTTGTCTTCATGAGTCCTACTGTAAAACCCTGGATTTTCCTAAAAATAAAATAAGTAATTAAGGAATAAATAATGGAGGAAATACTAAGAAAGATAATGGTAGGAGAATTAAAGAGAGATATAAAGGTTAAAATAGGAATTTAAAGAGGAAGGGTAATTTGGTCATTTAAAATTTGTTAAATTCATGAAAGAAAATAAGATAATTAGTTATTAAGTCAACAAATTCAATTAGACAAAATCTTAGCTTAGTTGGATGTAAAATAATGAAATTAGGCTTAAAAGGTGGAAAAAGGGCCTAATGGTAATACTATTTAGGGTCCAAAATATAGGTATTTTGAGTGAATAATAAAAGTCTAATTTCAATTTAAAATTTAGAAATAGGATTAAGCACAAAAATTAATTAGGAGATTCCTTAAAAGAGAGTTAAGGGAGTTACATTAAGGAGAAGGGTAGAAGAGGGAATACATTTAGTATATTAGAGTAAGCTAAACCTAATTAGAATTGGTCTATTAGAGAGGCTATAAAAGAGAGGTTTAAAGAGTGTTTTAGGTTTAGAAAATAAGTTAGAAGGGGAGGGAAATTCGTGCATAAGTGATGGGAGCAAAAAATAGAAGGAGAGAAGAGACAAAAGAAAGGAGGAATTAGAAAGAAAAGAAGTTGCAGAGATGGCCGACCAGCCAACTTCGAACGGCGAGCTAGGAATATCCAACCGTTGGAATGGACTGAAATTTTAGGGTTTTGTTTTACTCATGGAAGACTTCAAACTGAACGGTGGAGATCTAAATTGGAGAAATCTAGAGGGGTGCGGTCGAGCTCCAAAAATAGGCATAGACGAAGTTTCTAAAAAAATCTGGGTTCATCATAAGGCAAGTAGCAAACCCTTGAAACTGGAGGAATTGCATGTTTTCTCGTGATTTTGATTGTTTGATCGTATTGTTTTTGAAGTTGGATTTCATGGGAAAAGCTTATTTGTTTATAAAGAATTGTTTGGTGATTTAACTTTCTTTAGAAATCAAGAAAAGGTTGATCATGGTGAGTTGAACTTAAAAAGAAACTCAAAGATAAGGAGAAAGGTGATAGGATTAGTTTAGGGTTGTCCCAGAACTAGTTTAGGATGGAAATTAGATGTTTAGAATTAAAACAAGTAAATAGTATGTATAGAAAGTTCTAAAATTTCCGTAAATTGAAGAAAAACAGTGTTATAGCTGGAGCGCTCGATACACCGCTCGAGCATTACTTCAGGTGATAGGCCTTTGAAAAATAACAGAACCTGAAAATTAATCGCCCGAGCAGTCGCTCGAGCGACCAACTGTCAAAAATTTAAAAACTTGGGATTTGTGCCCATATTCAATTTCTAATGATTTTTCTTGAAATTTTAATGTTGTCACACCTGTAAATAGGGTAATTTGAAATGTAGGAAGTGATGAAATTAAATTCGGATAAAATGGTAATTATTTGGGACAATGAATGTAATATGAATCAAAAGAGACTAGTTAAGGTAAACCCATGCACTCAGACCACTTTCATTAAGATTCTAGGTATGAAACCTAGTCTAACAAGTCATAATAGACCTAAATTAACCTCTGGAAAGAATCAATAGCATAACCCAAAGGTTTTAGAGATTTAAGGTATTAGTTGGTAAATAAGGATTTAAAAGTAAAGATTTTAAGATGAACCAAAGTGTAGGATTTGGAGTAAACTTTGTAAGAAATAAAGAATAACCTGAATAATGAATTAGAAAGATAAACTAAGTATGCCCACACTAACACGACTCAAATCTGAACCTTTTATTTAAAATTTGTGTATACTCTCGTACTTTTCTTATTAAATGATCTGGAACTTTGTTTAAGAACTGTTTAATGGTTATTTTGAATATCTTTTGGTTGAACACCATGGTTTTGGAAATTATTGCTGTACACAGCACTTGGGACATGTTTATGATTATTGGTACGAGGTTTATCACTGAATTTTGAGTTTTTGAGTTATTCAAGGTTTTGATTATGAGTTGTGTCTAGTGGGGAATGCTTAGTATGGATCCATAGCTTAGCTAGGAAGTGAAAGGGAATTGGCTGGTAAGTTATTCTTGTTCGGAACTCCCCAGTATGCGGTCCGTTGTACTAGCAGGTGCGGGCGACGTAGGCAGCAATCCTCGACCGCTGCAAGTGCAGCCTTGTCTTAGTCGAGGTTGCTTTCGGTAAACGGTTTTTATTTTGTTATTTAGGTTACCATCCGCATGCTTCAATAAGACATCGAATTTCACGAGCTTTATATTGGTCATGTTGGTAGGTTACTTGTGACTCGCATGTTGGAGCTATGATTTGGCCGTGCTTGAGGATCACTCGTGACTTGCACATGCACTTGTATTAGACGTGTTTGTCGTGGGTCCATTAATCTTTGATCGGATTGGTATGGCCTCCGTGGAAGCGGTACCCTTTATGGGCTTTTATTTTGGACTGTGGATTGTACTCGCCAACCCATGCGTGGGTGGTCTGCGTTGATGGTTGATGGAGGAGATGGTAGTGATTGCAGGTGCGGGCTCCATCTATCATGTAAGTTGTGATGTGGCGAACTATGGGGGCAAGAATATTCTTATTAAATGGTTTCAGTTCACGAGTCCTATTATGTTACACATGTGTGTTGTGGATTGGTATTTGTTATTGTTATATTATCGTATTATTGTTGTTTTGGTTTTAACGTTCACCTCATGACTATTATTGTAAAATTGTGGACTGTTTTTACTTCGTGCATCTGCACTTGTTGAGATTTATTCTCACTCCGGTTTCTCCTAATTTTTCAGGTACTCTTGGCGAGGACATCAAATTTTGGGCTAATTGTAGATGGGTAGTCTATATAGCTGTAGGGTGCTCATGGAATTGAAATCATTGTATATCATGGTTGATGATTAATAAAGAGAATTTGAATTCAAGTTTCCGCATTTACTCTGATTATAAAGTTAGAAAAAGTTTTAAATTATCCAGTTTCTTTAATTGCTTTGTTATTTTACCATAACACCTCAGGTTTGGGAATGGACCCAGAACCGAGGCGTTACACTTACAATGATGTATGATGGATTAGTTTTGATCTTGCTTATTACACTCTTGTGTTGGAATTTATGTTGATGGATTAGTTTCAAAGACCTGCTTGTCTCAGTTGTTATATTGTTTTGAATTGATTTCTGTTTAATTTGTTGAGATTGTATCGTATCCTACTTATCTTGTTTTTTTTACCGAGCATGAAAGTAACTATCTTCTATATATAAACTGTTTGTTCATGCATAGTGTTACATACTGAGATATTCGTATCTCATTCCTATTTTGTTTTGTTTTGTTTTCAGTTGATGCACGAGAGAGGGACTTGGGGTTTGATACTTAGGGCAAGATTGCAGATTTTCTCCTGGAGGATTATTATTATCCTAAGTAGTTAGGTTTTCGAGGTTGATATAGTTATTTAAGACATTGGTTATTTATTTGTTATTTTATGGATTGATGTTTATGAGAGTGAGAGTAATAAAACCTTGTAAAATCCCTGATTTTAATAGAATTAAAAACTATTGGTTTAGTAATTAAATTAATGATAATTGGTAATTTTTGCAGAAAAAAATGGAGATTGAAGAGTCAACCAGAAATTTCTGTCGAACTGGATGGGCTATTTATACTTAAAAAGGTTTGAGCAATTATTGGGATTTTAATTAGTAGAATTGTAGTGGTTAGATGTTATGGTAAATAGGGGATCATGGCCTTTGTTTTGTGCTAGTGTAGGTGATTGGGTGGAGTGTCAAGCATAAAATCAAGTTTTAATTCAACTGTTGGGCGGCAAGTATATAAGGACGACTATTTCATTCATTTGGTTCATTTGGCATTTGAGCAAACAATCTGGAGATCAGAAGTTACAGAGAAGAAGAGGTGATCTAGGGTTTGGAGTTGGATCTGGAGAATTGTAAGAGATTGGAGGAATTCCTTTGTGGCCAATTGATTGTGGATTAAGCGGAGTGAAGATCGAAATTGCGGCAGCATTTAGATCTCGTTTAGGAGCTGCAAATTTCAGTGGTTCAATCTGAAATTCAGGTAAGAATTAGTTAATGAGGTTCTATTTAGTGGAATGTTATCAAAATGTTTTCAGATCTAAAGAGATCTGACAAGAATCTAAATTTCAGAAAGAACTTGTTCGTGCGATCAGTTCTGGTGATAGAATTTCAGAACATTTTTGAGGATTAGAGGAGCTTATCAACTTAGATATGCTTCTAACCAGTAAGTAGCATGATCAAGATTTGTTTTGGAGGATTTAAATTGAATTGAGGTGTATATATTGGAGTAATCATTTGCATAACATTGTTTTGGTTGTTTTTCGGCGCCTGGAATTTAGTATGATGAATTTGTGTTTTAATTAAGTTCGAGTGAATGTAAATGTATTATTTAGAGGAGTAAAATCATGTTGGAAGTGATTGGAATGGGAATTACCATATCAGTTGTAGCTAAATTTGATGAAAATTGGAGTTTTACACAAACTGTCAAAACCTGGTGTGCGCGCGTCGGAAACGCGGCACGGGATAGTTCGGAGTTGCCACCGCCTGATGGGGTGCAGGCGGACACCTGGGTGCCTAATCTTGTCTATTAGTCTGGTCTGCGGCTTGAGATTTTAAGTAGGTTCTCGGTTGTGGTTTGGGGAAGTCCGTAGACACCCCAGACCACCTCGTCGGATGACGGGTCCCGTGGGTTCCCTGGTTTGAGTCAGCTTACTTTGGTTTCTCACCCGATTCCTAATCCGATATGCAACTTGGTTAAGTCTGGTGGGACCACCTGAATGGTGTGGGTCCCTTTCATTGATTTTATCTTATTTAGTTCAGGTGATCTAGGTCTGACTGGGTGGACCCTGTTGGAAGGTCCACGGTGTCCTTGGTGGGCTTGTTCAAGCCCACAAATCCCTTGGTGGGCCTCTGTCTAGTCCTAGGAGGCCGTTT
Source organism: Buxus sempervirens (assembly GCA_947561395.2). Lineage (NCBI taxonomy): Eukaryota > Viridiplantae > Streptophyta > Magnoliopsida > Buxales > Buxaceae > Buxus > Buxus sempervirens. Next base: position 33,991,701 of record OX387183.1, read on the forward strand.
GGGCTTTAGGTTAGTGAGTTGATTGTACTTAATTATTTAAGTTGGAATTTTAGGTGATTTTCATGCAAAAGGTTGGTCTGCATTGGTTGGCGGGCCCCAGGGTGGGCCCCCATGATGGTTGCCAAAAATGTTTTAATTTATCTTTGCAAAAGTGCTCTGGACATTGGGCTTGGGGCCCGCGATCCAGTTTTGGGCTTGAAAGCCCATCTCTTTGAAGTCTAGGGTTCGCACCTTGACTTGGTTGCTTGGTGGGCTTTGGTGGGCCCGAGAGGCCCTAACCCTTGGTCTCGGCCAAACCACGCAGTTTAAACATCATTCCACCTATCAAGGTTCGCATGGGCAGCATTGGGTTTGGCCCGCCCGGTTCAATTAGTTCACTTTACTTAACTTACTTATTTGCATGCAAACGGATTTTATTGGGCTGGGTGGGCCCCGTTGGAAGGCCCACTAAGATTCCGAGTTGGACCGGCGGTCCATGTCCCAAGTTGGGTTTCCGGGTGACCCGGAAACCCTATTGGCTCACTTGGTTGGGTTAAAAATGGTATGAAAATTCGACAAGGATCAAAAAACACAAAAAATGGCATTTTTGTTGTGTATCTGGCCTTAGTTGCCGGATACACACAGGCCCTAGGTGATCCGGCCTGAGTTGCCGGATCACCTTAAAAAGGCCTTTTTTTGGGGTTAGGCCATTGGGGTTGTTTCAAAGGGGTTCCTAGGGCCTTCTACTAGTCATGTGGGCCCTTGGACAGGCCCACGTTGGTTCAGGTTTGGGGAGAGGCCTCATTTGGTTTCATTTTTTGGAGTTTCCTAACTAAAGCAAGTGGGTGGGAGAGGGCATGGAGGTGCTGCCCTCCCCACCTTTTCTAACAATTACAGCAACAAGGCGGGGGTCTTGACACCCCAATTTTCGTGATTTTATGTCATAGGTCAACCAACAATCAAAGCCAAACACTCATGCTTCCTAAGCACTCAAGATGAACCAACAAGCCTGCTGGGATCAGCAGTAGCCACCAGGCCTACTGCTGTACCCAGCAGCAAGCCACATGGGTTGATACCAAGGGGATTTAGGGGTGGGGGAAGCAAACTTGCCTGAGGTTTGGGTGTTGTCTACAGCAATAGGTGGCTTGGATCATGGCAAGGGACCATGGGTGGGGGGAGCATACTTCTTAAATCCCCAAAACAGCAAGTAAACAAGAAGTAAAAATAAATGGATAGAAGCATGCTAAGGCATAAAATAGTAGGCTATGTATGAGAGTGGTGGAGCATGGTTGTGCATGGAAGTGGGGGAGCATGGTTGGAGGATTCAACGGCAAGTAATCATGGGGTGGGAGCATGCTTAAATGGACAAATGCAGCCAGTGAATGAGGCTAAAGATCATGCCTATATGCACACAAAACAGTAAAGAACATGAGGCTAAGGGAATATGTCCACATTTGAAAACAATAAGACAAAGTCAGGGGTACGGCTAGCAGCTAAAAGAAGGAATTGAAAACATTAAGAAAACTTATGAGAAAGGATGAGAGGAGAACAAAACCTCAAGAAGGGAATCTGGGGATTACATGAGGGGTACATTAGGTGAAGAAGAGAGGAACAGGCTCCTCTAAAAATTGCTGAAAATTAAGCCAAACAGCAACCTATTAAGCCTAAAAGTGTGTAAAAAAAGAAGCTCCCATGCTTATGTGGAACTACCTGGATCCTTCTCATTCGTAGGGCCTCATTCCATGGAAAACAAAGTAAAAAGCATGCTTGACATACCATGGGGGTGAACTCATACAAGGGAAGGAGACAAGCTTGGAAAATACCTTAGAAGAACTCTCATTTTAATATATGCTAAAGCAAATGTATCCAGGAACCTCACCTGGGGTGCTTGAGCCTTGGAGTAGGGTGGAGTCACCTCTTTGAAGTTGGACAGCAACTGGGGCTTGCTTCTCCTTGCACCAACAACACTTGCTCCTCTTCTTCTTGGAGTGGAAGTGAAGGAGAAGAAGAAGAAAGAAAGGTGGGATCACCTTGGGGTGATTTGGGGTGGTGGTGGAGGCAAGGAGGGTTGGAAAGAGGCTGGTTCGGAGAGGCAAAAGGGGGCAAAGAAAGTCCAAGAAGGGTGGAATGAGCCAACCCTTGGAAAGGGGGCTGCTGCCCCCTTTTATAACCAAAATTAATGTATCCGGCCTTGAAGGCCGGATACACTATATCTCCTGTGTATCCGGCCTCCAAGGCCGGATACACTAGGCCTTATTTGTATCCGGCCTTTAATGCCGAATACAAAATATAATAATTGCCAAAATTTATTTCCGCCGCGAATTTGTTGGGGAATCGGCGCGAATCTCGCCGAGCAAATCTTTGTATCCGGCCTTGGAGTCCGGATATGAAGAGGGGCAAGTGTATCCGGCATTAAATGCCGGATACAAATCGAAAAATTACGGATTTGCCCCTCGACTTGACCGATTTGACACTTTTGGATATCTACGGATTGCCCCGTACGAATTTTTGTTTAGTCCTTGAGATTTTTGGATATTTAAGATTTAGTCCTCGAGATATTTTGCTGCGTTGGCTGCCACGTGTGCAGTTCCTGCGCCACGTGTGCAGTTTCCGGTTTCGCTGCGCGGAAACTTTGACAGCTCATATCTCCCTCATCTGGACTCCAATTTGAGCAAACTCAATTGCGTTGAACTCGTACCGGAGCCCTCTATTTAATGACATAGGGCTAAGTATTCAGCACGGGGTTCGAGGAAAAGTCAACTTTCGGCTCTCCCTTAAGTTGACCGGCCCACAGAACCTTCATCCGGACTCCGATTCCTGCAAACTCTGTTGCGTTGGACTCGTGTCAGGATTCTCTATCCATTGAGATAAAGCAAGGTGGCCAATTTTCACTTGATCAAAAAGTCAATTTTCCACCCCTCAGGGTTTGACTTTCTGTTTAGGGTTTGCATTTCCGGCTCTTCCGGGAGCGCAAAAATGAGGTGCTGACACCTGGTCTAAAAACCCAAAATTGCATTGTGAAAAAGGATGAATAATTGGCCAAAATCATAAAAAATAAGTCTTTCTTTTGTAACCGAAATCAAAGTTCGGATAAAGGTTAATCTCTTTGTATCCGAAAATAGATTTCGGATACACACTTATCTGTTTGTATCTGAAATATAATTTCGGATACAAAGAGGTTTGTTTGTATCCGACCTGTTTTGTCGGATACTAATGTTTTGCTCCAAATTAGAAATCCTACGAGTTTTCACTCGTTTTTATTGTTTTACCTCTGTTTGAGAAGTGAGGATTCCCACATTTAGCCTCCGGAATTAACCCTATTCTCCCAAGTCCATACTTTAGGGTTAAGTTGGAGGGTTCTAGACACATGTTTGTGTCTACCATTAGGGCTGCATGTAACGCCCCGAACCCGGGTCTATACAAAACAAGCACCAAACCCGAATCCGAAGTGATACTGGGCCCAAAGCTACTAATTACCAAACATTTAAATTCAACAAATTCCATTAATTATCAGAGTGCGGAAAATTAAAACATTAATTTCATCAATATGCGTGGCTAACTATAACCATCAAAGTAACTCATCAATATAAATTCATAAATCTGGTAAATGGGTTTTCTAACACACTTTCTCTCATATTCAATTAAATCATAAACTATCTATCAAGTTACATCTATATCAACCTCTAATAGAAAGATCTAAACTAAATAAGAAAGATCCTCAGCTCAGTAATCTGCAACTTCCCCTCGAGTCAACCCCAAGGACGCTCTCACGTGGAACAGCTGAAAAATAAGATAAGGAAGTAGGGTGAGATACAACTATCTCAGTAGGTAACACATGCATGCTAGAAACAGTTTATATATATAAAAGTAATCATTCATGCACGATAAAACAATCGGGTAGTCAGGGTCGATAATAAGACGAGTAATCACCATACGAAACCAACATTTATTCAGTACTTGAGATAAAGAGAGTTTATTATGTAACCTTCGTTTCAATTAGAAAGGCAACGTATTATAAATCTCATCTAAAGGATTTTCCAATTCACTGCAAGTATTGTTTTCCTACAATAATTCTATAATTAATTCATGGCTCATTTATATTATATTTTAGAGTCAATCAAATCAAGTCACAGCTAAACCATTTAATCAAACTCTTCTGATTCAAATGTAGATCATGTCATTCATAATTAATAGTAAATCTCAATCTGATAATAACATTCTCACATGTAGGATGCAATCACGTAGTAATCACATCTACCCTACATGAGGTCTCTCTCGCAGGAGTCATCACATTTCACCCGCAGGTGGTCACATCTCACCCGTAGGTGGTAATCACATATATCTCCCTTGTGGGATGCAATCACATCGTGATTACATCTCCCCCACAAGAGGTCACATCTCTCCCACAGGAGGTCACATATCTCCCCTGTGGGATGCAATCCAATCAGGATCACATCTTCCCCAACAGGAGGTCTCATCTCATCCGCAGGTGGTCACATATCTCCCCTGTGGGATGCAATCCAATCAGGATCACATCTCCCCCAACAGGAGGTCTCATCTCACCCGCAGGTGGTCACATATACATCTCCCTTGTGGGATGCAATCACATCATGAATACATCTCCCCCACAAGAGGTCTCTCCCGCAGGAGTTACACATCTCATCCGCAGGTGGTCTCATATCTCATCTGCAGATGGTACAATCTCTTATAGCCATCATGGCATTCAGTCCACAGTCCAATTATATTTTAAGAAGAAAATTACCTATATAGAATCCTTGTAATCATTTCAAGTGAATTTGATCTTCTTTAAACCCCAAATTGTACTAAATCATAGAACAAGGTGGTTAAATATCTAATATGAACTTTTTAGTGTAATTGGCCTTCAGAGACACCTTAAGAATAATCTTAGAGAAGTGTTACAAATGGTGGAAATCAAATATCCTATTTTATAATGATTTGGGACTAAGAATGTCATAAAGTTCTCAAAATACATTTTGGATGAGTGGAATAGTCTTAGGATCCCTAATAAGGTCACCCTACCAAAAATCAATCGATTCTGAAATAAAAAGTTTCGGACCCCAAAATATTCTAAGTCTGGTTAAAAACGTTGACTTTTTGGTATATAATTTTTCTAGACAAATCTACGAGGAGTTTCGGGCTCAAATTTTGGTTGTAGTCTATTGAAGGGTAAACACATCTCCTAGAATTTTATGGGCTCCTGAATCACTCATCTGGGTATCAAACCCAAAACGGGCTTTTTGATAAAAATCGGGAAAACTGGAAATTTAGGCATGAGCTGGAAAGTTGACTTTTTATTGGTTGGGAATTGGACCTTGGAAGTATTTTTATTGGTTCCAAATGGGGGGTAAAACCTTATTTACATGTAAAGAATTAAGTAAATGGAGCAATAAATACACAGGACATTTACTTAAATCTCTTTCAGGTAAATAAGGGTGCTGTGTAGGAGGCTCAGGTTATTTGGAAAAGGGTTGGAGAAGAAAAGGGGATGAAAAACTGTCGAAATTGCATTTTTTTGTTAGAGCGCCTAGGATCGCTCAGGATCGCCTAGGCGGTCAAAGGTTGGCGGTAGTTAGTTTTTGATCGCCGACGATATGTCTTCAAGCGGTCTACGGCGGTCTACGATTTATAACGAGCACCTAAGATCGCCAAGAACAGTTGAGGTCGGCGGTCGTTCAAAATCGAACAGAATCAGTTCCAAAACATGATTTTTCTCATCTAAACTCATTCTAACATATTTATATGATTGATATCAAGCTAAATACATGTATATACAACACTAAAACATGCAACACAATCGATTAACCTCCAGAACACAAAACAAAACGAAAATCGGTGCTACCTACCTCTGTTCATGCATTTCACTCTTTCTCCTCCGAACAGCGACTAACACAGACGCCAAGCAATGCTCAGGAGATGAAAACTCAAGCTTTTCTCTCTCTCCCTTCTTCTTCTTCTTCTTCTTCTCTTCTTCTTTCGGTCGTTCCCAGTCGTTCTTTGGTCTTGCGGCTGTTGAATACCAAACGAATACACAAAGTATTCCCAGCGTCTTTGTTAGGGCTAATACCATACTTATTTATATATATGATTCCACGCAACACACTTGCATCAAACACAACGCACTCGCCCAATCAAAATACAACTATTTTAAAATTTTAATCTTACCGCGATGACTCACGATCAAATGGTCTAATCTACGCCAAACTCCTGATCCCCACTAATTATAATATCACCTACAATAAGATATTATTTCCATCCATAATAATCCTAAAAAATATTAATTATTATTTTATTTTAATATTTGGGAAAATACGGGGTTTTACACTGCATTCCTTTAAGTTTGCCCTAATCCTTGCCTATAAATAGAGGGTCTCCCTTCAAGCAAATGGCCAGAAAGTTAGAGATTGAAGAGCTCCAAGTGAAGAAGGGAACCCCTGCCTCACTGCTTTCAGAATTCCAGGTACGCCTTGAACCCTTTTCTTTTCTAGTTTTAATTTCTAGGATTATTCTGTCTTCTACTTTCTTCCGTAGAATAAGGCCTATGTGTGTGGTTATTACCCAAACCTACTTCCAAGTACCTCAAGACTACTCTCTAGTCGTAAAACGTGAAGAGAGAGCTAGGGGAAAGGGAGACAGGTGGATCCGTAGGGCAGACCCCCGTATGTGATAATCATAGAAATGTTTAGTTTTAATGTTTTGTTTAGGTTGTGTGATGATTTATTGATGAAATATGGAAGAATACTATAGATCTATGTTGTTCATAGTGTTAGATCTCGTTTTTCTCATATATTTCGATTTGCACCTTGTTTTCACCCTTTTTATGGTTTTTGATGTTTTTAGTCGTTTGGGCTAAGATCTTGGATCCGCCATTGTCCATATGGTAGATCTGGGATCAGAAGCCTTCCAGTAATCTCTAGGGTTTCATGAGGTGGTTTTTGAGTCATTTTGGGTTTTTGAGAGAAGACCCTACGGTCTAAGCTTTCCCCTTTTGATGTTTTTCATCAATGTGGGTATGTTTTGTTTAGATTTTTTTTGTTAATGAGAAATATGAGCTAGATCTATGCCCTAGATTGCTCAGATTCAGTTCTGCAATTTTTTGTTAAAATAATATTTTTTTCATTTATGTCTAGAGTTCAAGGATTTAATTTAAAGCCTGATTTTTAAAGTTTTTATTTTAGATTGTTTTCTTTGATTTCAGTCAATCATGAAGCCCAAGAAATGGCTTTTGTTTTCATAAAGAAGAATCTAGAATTAATTGGATCATTCACATGGAAATAGGCCATATATTTTTTTCCTTTTTACTTTTGTTTTGATTTTTATTAGCAAGCATTTTTATAGCATGAACCACACTTGGCAACCACTTTACGTGGATGAATAGGGGTGCCTAACACCTTCCTCTATTCATAATCTAATCCCCTTACCCATCCCTGGTTTACTTTTTTGATTAGAGTTATTTTTACTCTAATTCGTTTTCTTTTGTTATTTTATTTTGTTTGATTATTTTGATGTCCATTCACACCTTAAAATTGAATGGTGGCGACTCCTCCCTTTTATGAATCCCGTGTGATGATAGGAACTCACTAGATTGATTTTTCTATGTCTCACTGTAACGCCCCAGATCCGAGTTACGTAGTTAAACTGTAACACGTTTCCAGAGGTTAGCATGTAATCACAGGATCGCAATATCAGAGTGAAGGAAAAACATAAATATAACAAAAACTATATAACAGAGTGCGCTAAAATAATCCTAAACTGAAATAAACTCACATGTCCAAGTAACTACCAGCAAGTATCGAGCTCTCCAAGAGTATCTGAAAACAAAACGAAAACAACGGAATGAGATACGAATATCTCAGCGAGTAGCATATGCATGAAGAAATAGTTATCCTCAGTTATAAACATGCCACGATAAATAACTAGCACAAATAGTCGATAGAGATAATCTCCGAAGTTGAAAACCAACATCCCAATAACAGTTTCTAATCATAGACCAAACACAATGCCAATTAAACAATGAATGGTCAATGTCATGCCTATTGTTTCAATTGGATAATTGACATGCCCAGGAGACATCCACACCTCCATGTACACAATTCCGGCCTACTCAGGGTTTTGTCATCCAATGCCGGCCTACTCAGGGTTTCGGTATTGACAACCAGGCCTACTCAAGGTTTCTGGCTGCTCTACATCGGTCGTGGCAACACAAAAGGCCATGCAATTACACCAACAAACAATACCATCACATTACTAAGCTTAGACATGGATCCAGGTGAAGCTAAACCAAAATAGAAAACAATAGCATAAACTCACCATTGTCAACATATTAGACCAACCATTGCCATCATCATGGATAATACAATATAGCTTAACACAGGTCACTCCAGACCAGAAACATAACTCATGGAACTTCAGTAAACATTCTAACCCAAAAACACAAATCCATACCAATAGTATAATCATTTACTCACACAAAGACAAATTTTATAATCCGATTCAACACCTTTCAATCCGTTAAAACTCAAGTTAAACCAAGTTCACAAACCAGAAAAATATTTGTAAAGCGTGGATAGAACTATAATACTAACTCAGGTATCAAGAACAATAATAAGACTACAACAGTCCTCCGAATATCACTTTAGAAACTCATAAAACCCACCACTAATTTACCAAAAGATCTCCGAATGTTTGGGGCAGATTAAAATTCTTCTAACATCCTAATCTAGTTTTTGGCTAAGAGGTTTAAGCCTCAAAGTATCAAAAATGGGTTCAAAATGGGTAGTCACACATTCCCTGGAAAAAGAGAGGGTGTGCTGACCTCGGCTCAGTTGGCGCCAGGTCGGCGGACCCGATTTTTCATATGCGCTGAGTTGCCGCTAAGGAGAAAAGCTTGGCGGCAACCCGGCGAACACTCCCCTGTATTTCACAGTGATGTTTTCACTCACTTTTAACTCAAAATACTTATGACTGTCCTAGTTTCAAGCCTCTGCAACAATGTTTCTATACTTCTACTATCTTCAATAGACATTTAAACTTAAATCGAAATTAACCTAATACGTTTCATATCACTCTTCAAAATCTCATCGAAAAACTCAAGTCCGAAACTAAGATATTCCACAAACATGTAGTTTGGCTAATCTCAAGAATCAAAACCCAAAACACAGATTAAAACAATGCTACTCACCTGATTTATTGAGGATTTCTTCTAGCTTCCAACCTTTCTGATAATCACCTTCGGAAAGATGATTTAACGGCCGATGACCTCAGGTCCATAGCAGCATCCAGATCTAATTAGATCTGAGCTCAGTCCTACGTAACACCCTTGGGATATTTCTCCTTCCTCTTGCCATCCAATTATTAGAGCTCGGCTTCTGGTCTCTTTCCCCAATCCGATAAATTTTGAACCTAGCAGTCTATTTATAGGTTTCGCAGAGCTCCACCCTTAACCTAATTTATTTATTGCTCGCCTTAACTTAACCTTCGAAATTTCATATTTACCCTCCATTAATGTTAACAATAATATTAGTTTGGATTTAAGAATTTTAATCACCATTAATTATATTTTACATACTTACATACTTAATTTAAATAAAAATATCAAATTACCCTTTGCTACTCGATAGCCTGAAATCTCCACTCACAATATTTTAATTAAGCTTATTAATTAATCTTTTAATATAATACTCGCTAAAACTGGGGTTTTACAGTTACACCTGGGAAATTGTGAGTTTTAGCCTAACCGCCTGAAAGCAGGCTCGAGCGGCCTGTCGAGCGCCCAGCCTATTCTACAAAACCCGAGAGCTAAATGTTCCAACCAATTGGGCGCCTGAATGCAAGCTCGAGCGTCGGTTCGAGCGCCGAAGTCAGTAAACCTAGTTTTGTCCAAGTTAAGGTGGTTTTCAATACGGAATTAGTTTTGACCAAATCCAACCTATGTTCTAGTAAGATTGAGGTATTTAGGAAGTGCTTACACTGGAATTTCATTAAAATTACATTTTATATAGATTTTGTGCACGTTTTGCTAAAATGAGACTTTTGATAAACTGTGGGTTCCAAACTGGTGTACCATGAGGTGAACTTCATTCCAACACTTGAAACATTTCACTGAGAGCATTCTTAAGAGGTTTTCAAGAGCAAAGTATACCCAATGATTTTTATTAAATAGTGATTTTTTATCCTCCCATAAGTTAACTGTTTGAAGGCTTAAATGATATTTTGGGGTTTTGCCTATAAAAGAGGAACTTAGTAAGTTTTCTAACATTAAGGACTTCATAAATATGTTCTAGATAAGTAATTGCTTGTTGAATACTCTTATGATCATATTTTTGGGAAATTTTACTGTTGAATGGCTTATGTGAATATTTGATATGGAAATTGATATCGTTAGCAATACAAGGACTTATTATCATGGAGCATGTCTTTATATTGAATTTGCAAATAAATCGATAAGCTTTGCCAAAGTATTAAGGGCAGGGCTTGGTGTGGATCCACAGTTTAGTTGTAAGTGAAATTTGTATATCTTGTTTGGATTTAAGTCTGGAGTTCCTTTGTGCGTTTCCTCCATGATGGAGAGGCCTTTCATGAGGGAAGTGCTACAGCAACTTCGTTTCCACCATGACGGTGAGGTCTCTTGAGTATTTTCTGCCATGAGGGCGATGAATTGGATTGTTTCGAGCTGTTGCAGCTATTTGATTGGATTGTTTAGGACTCTAGCGTTTAGCCACACAAAATAAACAGACTTCATGGGTCCCACTATATATTGTTTTCCGAATCTGATTTTGTTATGGGATTTGATTGACAATGTATTTCCGGGATTAGTCGGTTTAATCGAGGTTAACCGTAAACTAAATTGATTACAACTTATGCATGATTTAGAATTGTTATAACGGTATTTCTTTGCATGCATATGCTACTTGCTGAGATAGTCGTATCTCACTGTTTTGTTTTATTTTTAGATCTCAGTGAGTCCGATACCAGGGGTGCTGATATTCCGGTTGACTATCCGGAGTATCACAAAGATGATTACTTTGCTGAGTAGAGGTTTATTTTAGTTGTCTGTTTTACTTTGATATTGTGAGTGTATTCATGAATGTTGTACTTCCTTTTGGATGGTGATTGGGAATAGTAGTGAACCATTACCCTTGTAATTGAAGTTCCTTGATCATATATTTCATGTTTTCCCATACTCTGTTTGATCATGTGGATTGTTAGTTAACCCCTCGGGTACGAGTTACGGTTATTCCGCGTAACCCGGACCGGGGGCGTTACAAACCTGTTTTACCAGACTTGATTTATTTTTGATGAGATGGTTTGGATGACTTTTATCCACGCTTATTATTGGTTTTTATTAATGATAAGACTTTTGCACTTTGATATTATTTGTTAATCGAATTGAATTTAATTGTCTGGTATTTAGAAGCTTTGTGCCCGTAGCACTTTGGATTCGGGTTGAGTGTCGGTTTTGCATTGACCCGGGTTCGGGGCGTTACACTCCTCTCCCCCAAGGTAAGGTTCTTATCACCATTGTCTTTAACATATATAAAGTTCAGAATAAATAGAGTGTATTTGACGTTTCATGATTTTCTAGCATGGGTTTGCTTCTTTCCTTCTCTTTTCTCTTTATTTTCTTAACTCTCCCTATCTCAAAATAGAACTCCCATGGTGAGGGGCAGTTAGAAGGCCGAATGGGGGAGGTGAGAGCCCTTTTAGTGGAAAAATCATATTTAAATCCTCACTTAATGTCTTGCCATGCTTTCTTTGTTATGATTTAGGGGAGAGCATGTTCTCCCCCTCTTTCTTACATGTCCAATGTACCCCTTAAATCCCCAAATCCCCTTCCTTTACTTGTTTTCAGGTTATCCCTAGCATGTTCTTGTTGCTCTTCCATCATGAGATAGGGTTGTGTAAAGTTGTAGGGTTACATGTTTAGGTTTTATTCCTGTTTTAAACTCTTTTTTTTACTATCCCTTATAATCACATCATGGTAGCACATACATGTCATTCACTACTGTGCGCATGGGAAATCGCACGGCGGGGCACACGGATTTGCGTGTGTGCCTCCGAATGGGTAAAACGGGAAGATTGGAGTCACCACCATCTGATGGGATGTAGGCGGACACTTGGGTGCTTAGGTTTATCTATTGGGTTGGTCTACGGCTTGAGATTCTAAGTAGGGTCTCGGTTACGGTCCGGGGAAGTCTGTAGACACCCTGGTCCGCCCCGTCAGATGACGGGTCCCATTGGTTTCTCCTGGTTTGAGTCCACTCACGATTTTCTCACCTGATTCCTAATCCAGCATTCAATTTGGTTAAGTCTAGCGGGACCACCTGAGTGGTGTGGGTCCCTTTAATTGCTTTTATCTTGCTTAATTAAGTGATTTGAGTCTGATTGGGTGGGCCCCGTTGGAAGGCCCACGGATTCTTTGGTGGGCTCGGGTAAGCCCACATGTCCTTTGGTGGGCCTCGGTCTAGCCTGAGAGGCCCTTTGGGCTTTGGTTAGTTCAATTGATTTCACTTTAGGGTTCAGTTTGAAAGATCAAGTTACATTTTATTCTTGGTGGGCTGGATTGGTTTGTGGGCCCATTGGGTAGGCCCACAGTGGTTGCCAAATGATTTATTTGAATTTATCTTACTTTTAATTCTCAAAGTGGGCTAGACCTTGGGCTTAGGGCCCATTAGTCTAGACTTGGACTAGGTGGTCCATGGTTCAATGGGTCAGGGCATTGGACCCTACCCAATTGGATTGATGGGCTTAGTGGGCTCGATAGGCCCGCCCTGTGGTCACAGCCAAACCATGCCTAACCTAAGCCTGCATGCTTCGTTTTTGGGCTTTTGGTGGGCCTCATAGGGTTCGGCCCATTTGATTTGTTTTGATTATCTTGTTTACTCTTAAAAATGATCTTGGACTTGGTGGGCCCCGTTGGAAGGCCCACAAAGGAATCAGATTGGGCTTTAGAGCCCATGTCCCATTTTGGGTTTCCGGTTGACCCGGAAACCCTGCTGGTTCACCCGACTCGGCTTAAGCAATACCACAAATCAGCAAACATGCAAGAATTGGTTTTTTAGAAAATTTTTAAAGTAACCGAAATTCCATTTCGGTCAAACCTAAAACATAGTATAACCGAAATTGGATTTCGGTTATACTGTATTTCTGGTTTAACCGAAATTCAATTTCGGTTAAGCCAGGAAACACTTGTAACCGACCTGTGATTTCGGGCAACTTGCAAAAATTCAATGTTTCACTTTCTTCAACAGAAAATAGAGTCTAGGTGCTTGTGGGAATGTATAGTGTCTCTGTGGGCCCCTGTGTGGGCCCACAGTGGTTTGAATGGAGCCATTTGGCTCTCCTTTTAGGGTTTTCAAAACCAAACACCAAGGGAATGGGTGGGGGTCCCCTCCCTTTCACAAACCGATGTAAAGACCAACCAGGGATCTGGATATCCCTAGTTTGGTTTACCGTATTCTAAGAACAATCCTTCCTACCTATACATGAGTGAAAATCAAGCCAAGTGACTACAATGGGTATGCTCCAAAGCAAAGCAAAAATAAATGAGGCAATACACGACTAAGATCCATTAACACTTGGAAAGCAATTTGTCCTATACTCAAAACTTAATGAAAACAGCCTTTTCTAACATATGCCTCTAGTGAATGGAAATACATGCAAGCATATGGGGATATACATGCAAAGGACAAAGTTTAATAGGGAAAAAGTTTGTCCCATATAGTATTTGTGCTCCCATTCAATTTGATCACTCCCTTGGAGCTGCCTTGTCCAGGAGCGGATCCAGGGGGTATCTCAGGCGCACTTCTCTATCCTAGGGAAACGGGTTCTCTCAGATGAGGATGAGGATGCCATGCCAACTATCCGATTGAAATTCCAAATCAATTTAAGGTTCCACACCAAACTCTCAATCAGTTCTAAAGTATGCATAATCGTAAGCAAAGGACTAACCACTTAGCAGTTTTAACATGCTTCACAGAACAAAGTAGAAAACTAAAACAGGGCGGAATTTAACTCAGGCACACATGGTGTGTGGTCCTAAGGGATGGCGCCAATGAAGGCGTGACTCCTAGACATGCTTGTGTAGAGGAGCACATTCAAGTCCTGATCAGTCTCCTGTCTTTCGTTTGTTCTTTCATCTGCTTTCGGTATCATACCACAACAAAGATTACAACTTGCCATTGAGGGCGAAAGTTTACAATATTTACAAGAATTGCAAAGAATTCATCCTTAAGGCTGTTGGGAGCGAAAAGGAAGGACACAAATTGCTTCTAAAGCGGGTAGGCTAAAAATTCCTAGATTTAGGGTTTAGTGCCCATGTTCTGATCTGGCGTGCTTTCATCTGTTTGTCTGATCTGGCCGGCTTGCATCTGCTCTAAAATACCGATCCGGACTAGAAGTGCTTCCAGCGGACTCTAATGGGTTGAGACCCATAGCATACAGGACTCCATGCATGGATCTGGGGTGGTTCCCCTGATCAAAATTAGGTGAGCTTCCTAAATTAGGGCTGAGGTTGCCCGTGATCTAGGGTTTACTCAATTTGATGCAAAAAGCGGGGGTTGCTGCCCCTAATGGACTCTGGATTTTATTCCAATTTTACTCCTCTTGTATTCATCATTCACAACATACTCACCCTCGCATGCTCAACGCGTAGTTTACTCAGAAACGTTAGGTGGGGGAGGATACCCAGCCCGAGACATAAGCCTACAAGGGTCTGGACTAGTACTGGATCCGCGCGTGCCACGGCAAGAAACCAGTGGTGCTAATGGACTCTAGAAAACTGGGGGGATGGGTTTACCCTGCTTTCCCCGGCAAGCCACAGGAGCGTAGGTGCTAATACCATCCTAAAGATAAGTTTATAGGAATCAGAAGGGTAGGCTACTAGAGAGGTCTAAGTTTTGGTAAAGAAGATGCAATATCCGATTCACTCATTCATTCGGGGTCGGATCATCCACGTAGCCTCCCTCGTGTGTGTCACCCCACGTAGTTTATCACAAAAAGTGAGAAATTAAATTCATCCACGGTGTGGTGGCGTGCCCGTGTGTGCAGTTGGGCTGCGTGCTGTGTCTAATCGGGTGAGTTTTGCTTGGATTTTGTTGACAAAGGAATTGTTACCATCTCGTATAGTAAGGTGCAGAATTGACACGCAATACGGGGTTCCGGGAGAGTCCCCAGGTAAGTGGTGGGTCACAGGGGACCGCTTAAATCCCACTTGCCTTGGGCAATTATCACGTCCCTTTGACAGGACTCCCCAAAAGTTTTATTAGCGTGTATTCTACATGTTACTGCACGAGATAGTAAAAACCCTTAAATACCAACCAAATCCCACTTACACTGACTCAATCTAACTAGGGTCCTACTGGGCTGAGAAATCCCCAGTGGAGTCGCCAGGCTGTGCGCGTGTCGGAAACGCCACACGGGAAAGTTTGGAGTTGCCACCGCCTAATGGGGTGCAGGCAGACACCTGGGTGCCTAATCTTGTCTATTATGGCTTGTCTGTGGCTTGAGATTCTAAGAAGGGTCTCGGTTGTGGTTTGGGGAAGTCCGTAGACACCCTAGACCACCCCGTTGGATGACGGGTCCCGTGGGTTCCCTGGTTTGAGTCAGTTTACTTTGGTTTCACCCGATTCCTAATCCGATATGCCATTTGGTTAAGTTTGGCGGGACCACCGGAGTGGTGCGGGTCCCTTTAATTGCTTTTATCTTGTTTATTTAAAATGATGTGAGTCTGACGGGGTGGGCCCTGTAGGAAGGCCCACGGTGTCCCTGGTGGACTTGGTCAAGCCCGTGTACCCTTGGTGGGCCTCTGGCTAGTCCTAGGAGGCCCTTTGGGCTTAGGTTTAGTGAATTGATTTTATCTTAAGGTTTAATTTAAGAATTTAAGTAGCTTTTGTGCAAAAGTGGGTCAGCATTGGTTTGCGAGCCCTTATGTGGGCCCCCATGATGGTGGCCAAAATATTTTTGAATTGTTTTGTTTAAATTTGCCAAGGTGAGTTAGACACTGGGCTTGGGGCCCGTAGTTCAATTTTGGGCTTGAAAGCCTAGTTCTTTGAAGTCTAGGGTTTGCGCCCTAACTTGGTTGATTAGTAGGCTTTGGCGGGATTGATAGGCCCTTGCCCTTGGTCTCGGCCAAACCATACAATTCAAACCTCATTCCACAAAACAAAATTCGGATGGGCCGTATCGGGTTTGGCCCGTTCGGTTCAATCAGTTCATTTTACTCAACTTGCTTGATTGCATGCTTTTGGGTTTATCGGGCTTGGTGGGCCCCATTGGAAGGTCCACTAGTGTACCAAATTGGATTGGTGGTCTAGGTCCCATGTTGGGTTTCCGGGTGACCCGGAAACCCTGTTGGTTCACTTGGTTTTGTTGAAAATATCATGAAAATTCGACAAGGAACAAAGAACACAAAAATGACATTTTTGTCATGTATCCGCCCTTAGTTGCCGGATACGCACAAGCTGTAGGTGATCCGGCCTGAGTTGCAAGATCACCTCAAAACTGCTCTTTTCGGGGTTTAGGCAATTGGGGTGATTTTCAGGGGTTTCTAGGAGCTTTCTACAAGTCATGTGGGCCCTTAGGCAGGCCCACATTGGGTCGAGTATGGGGGGAGAGGCCTCTACTTTGGTCACCTCTTGTGATCTCCAGCAAAGACACAAAGAAAAGGGGAGAGGGCATGGGATTGCTGCCCTTCACTTCTTTCTAGCCACATATGGCAATGAGATGGGGGTCTTGGCATCCCCACCTGGATGCTTGCATTTTACAAATCAATGAAAGGTTAAAAACTCACAGCAAGGCAAATCACATGGAATCAACATAAGCCATCAAGAGATAAACATGAAGAAACATTGCTTTAGGTACAGTGGGACAGCAGCAACTAAGTAGCTAGGCCTGCTGGGCAGAGATTGGGCTTTGCTTACGGGCTGGGTGGGGGATGGTATACACACTTAGTGTCTCATGGGTTGGGCTTAGGGGTGCAAACAACGAACCACCTGCTGGAGGCAGCAGCTGGAGAAGGGTATTTGAGCATGCTAAGATCAACAAAGGTATGGAGGTAGGGGATTACATCCTTATGCACACAAACAACAAACATATAAGGGCAAAAGGTGAGTTTTATTGGTGCACTCAGTAGTACCAAGCTGGCCTGAGATGGGGGGGGGGGGGGGGGGGGGGGGGGGGGGGAGGAGCATGTATGATAGCTACTGCAATTATAAATAAGAAGAAGAGCACTAAAACTGAGGCCACATGCACAACACAATAAAAAGAAGATTGAATCTGAACCTAAACATGCATTTACCCTAAACAAAATGGCATTTTCAAACAAGGGGATGAGGGGGTTGCATTCCTACATGGTATTGGAAGTGGGGCTGCCCCGAGGGTTGTTGCTGCGTGGACAAACCTGCTGGGAACAGCAGTAGCACCAGGGCCTACTGCTGTCCCCAGCAGCAGCCTATGTACATCATGGCCAGAGGGTTGTAGGAGGTGAAGGGTGCATGCTTGGCATGTAAGAGTGTGTAGGGTTAGGGGTGGATGCACATGAGTTTTGAGTGACCTGTGGGAAGGTGTGGGACAGCAACCAGCAACCTGAACTGGGGTGGGCTTGAAGTGTAAAATACAAGGAGGGAGAGGCATGCCAAAAGAAACCAAAAAAATCAGCACATATGTGCACGTGTGTGCTTATATTTGCCGAACATGCTCATATATATATATATATAGAAAAAATGGATGGAAAGGACCTGCTGTGCCACGGAGGCACAACAACCACCCAAGTAACCTAGCTGATGCCGATGGGGTCAAAAACATCATCAAGAGAAAAGGGGGGATTGTGGAGCTATTGGGACAGCAAGAATTACAAAGGGTTTGGAAGGGGATGTCAAGGACTTAAAACAGTGGGCTAGGGGTTAGGGGAGCATAATTATTACACCGCCAAACAGTAAAAAGGAAAAAAAAAGGAAGTGGGTGGGCTTAAGCATACAATCCAGGCTGGAAATGGCAAGGGTGTTGGGGATAAGGCAGCATGCATGCAAGGGTTGAAGGGCTGGGCCTGGTCTCGGGCTTTAGGCCTGTTGGGACAGCAGCAAACAATGAAGAGAGCATGACAATGGCTCACCATATGCTAAAAAGTACAGCAAACCACAAATTATCACTCAGAAAAAAAGGGAAGAGATTCATGCTTAGACATGCAAAACAGCAAGTTGAGAGAGAGGAGAGGGAGAGGGAAGCATGCTTATCATGCAATTTAACAACATGGTACACAAGGGAATGAAAAGCATGCATCTACACATAAAAAAAACTACAAGTTACCAGGGTACGGCCAGCAGCTAAATACCCAAGAAAACAGTAAAAAAAAAAAAGGTGAGAAAGGAGGAGAAAGAAGAAAGGAAATGGGGCTTATATAAGGATACATTAGATGGTAAAGGGAGGAACATGCTCCTCCTGCAAGAGGCTTAAAATGAATGCCTGGACAGCAACTAAAAGATACCAAAAAGTGTGTAAAAATGGACTCCCACGCTTCCCTAAAGGAACCTACGTGGACTTCTTATTGGAGGTGGCTTTCATGCCTTGAAAGAGACAATAAATACATGCTCAAGTCACCATAGAAAAGAACTCATGCAAGGGAAGAAGAAAGGAGCAGAAAAAAAATCAGTGAAAAACCTGGTTTTAATATATGTGCAATGCATTGTGGTGAGGAACCTCACCTGGTGGTGCTTGAGCACTTATGCAAGGTGGAGACCACTTCTAGAGGTGGTACAGCAGCTAGAGGTTGCTTCTTCTTGCACCAACAGCAACCAATCCCTCTATGCGCACCTGATTTCGGTCGCGCGACGAGGCGCATGCAAAATGATGCGTGCCTCGGGATTTGTTTGGAGTCGCCACTGCCTGATGGGGTGCAGGCAGACACCTGGGTGCCTAAGTTCTTCTATTAAGGCTTGGTCTGCGGCTTGAGATTCTAAGCAAGCTCTCGGTTACGGTCCGGGGAAGTCCGTAGACACCCCGGTCCGCCCCGTCAAAAGACGGGTCCCATGGTTTTCCTGGTTTGAGTCAACTTTGGTCTCTCACTCACCCGATTCCTATTCCAGCATTCAATTTGGTTAAGTCTTGCGGGACCGCCAAAGCGGTGTGGGTCCCTTTACTTGATTTTATCTTTTTAGTTAAAGATGAGATGAGTCTGATTGGGTAGGCCCCGTTGGAAGGCCCGCGGATTCCTTGGTGGGCTTGGTTGAGCCCATGTGTCCCCTGGTAGGCCTCAGTCTAGCCTGAGAGGCCCTTTGGGCTTTGGTTCAATGAATTGATTTTATTTTGAAATTCAAGTTTGATTGTTTAAGTGGATTTTCATGCCAAAGTGGGCCGGGATTGCTTTGTGGGCCCTTGAGTGGGCCACACAGTTGGTTGCCAAGTGATTTTGAGATTGTCTTGATTAACTGTGCCAAAATGGGCCAGGTTTTGGGCTTGGGGCCCTTTACCTGGGCTTGGGCTTGAAAGCCCAAGGCTTCTTGAGTTAGGGTTTTGGAAACCCTAACCTTGTTTTGCTCAATGGGCTTAGTGGGCCCGACAGGCCTTGCCCTTGGTCTCGGCCAAACCACAACATAATTTAAGCATGCATGCCCCGAATTGGGCTTTGGTGGGCCTCAATGGGTTTGGCCCACTCAATCAATTTAATTACCTTATTTAGCAAAAATAAGTTTGTCGGGCTTGGTGGCCCCCGTTGGAGGGCCCACTGGAAATCGATTTGGATCGGGCTGGTCCATGGCCCATCTTGGGCTTCTGGGTGACCCGGAAACCCTTCTAGTTTATCCGGATTGATCAAACAAACCGAAAAAAACGCACAAGATCAGAAAATGGCAAAAAAAGCAATCTGGCAGTGTGGCCGGCCTGAGATGCCGGTTACACACAGGTCTCAGTGTATCCGGCATCTTTTGCCGGCTACAAATAGGTCTCTGTTGATCCGACCTAAGTTGTTAGATCAACCCATAGAAGCTAAGTTTCCGGATTCTTGCCTTGGGGTTGGTTTTTTAGGCCTCTTGGGGTGTTCTAGGGATTGTGCGGGCTCCTGTGTGAGCCCACATTGGCTCTGGAGATGAGGAATCACCTCATCTCTTGTTTTTTTGTGTGGTTTCTACAACATGCAAAAAGGGAGGGAGGAGGCTTTGCTTCTACCTCTTCTGTTTTGGATTGCATGCAATGGTCGAACAGGGACCAAGGAGTCCCTGTTCTGGCTTCTTTCTTCACCCAAAACAGTAAGCACAAAAAGCTATACAAAATAAAGCGAAATGGGTGCTTACACAAGCATATATTGTCACAAACCTTGGCTTTTAGAGCATGCGAGAAGGAAGCCTCACAACCGCCACCAGGAACAACCGAGAGGTAGTGACAAGGGAGAGAGGAGAGCAGCCACGAGAAGGGAATATGGGGGGTTTACATTGGGATACATGGGAAGCTAGCATGAGGGAACAAGCTCCCCTTTTAAAACAAACATACACTAAAACAGTGGCCGAAAATGAAGCAATAAAGCCTCTCACCCTCCCCTAAGGTCGTGCATGGGGTCTCCATTACCCTTGGAGACCACCATGCTACCAAGAGATGGAAGAAAACACATGCAAGTATTCACTAAAACAGATATGTGCTTGGTAGAAGCAAAACTCAAAGAACTTTTATAGAAAACTCTCTTTTTAATATATGTATAACCAAACATGCCAAGGAGTCTCACTTGATGGTTCTTGGGTGCTTAGGCAGTGTGGAAACACCTCCTAGAGGTGGGACAATAGCTGTAGCTTCCTCTTTTGCAGCACCAACAGCAAAGACTCCTCTCTTGGTTGTGAGGAAATGGAGAAAAAGAAGGGGAAAAGGGGTTGGGTAGTGTTTAGGTGGTGTCTTGGGTGATATGGGGGCAATGAGGGGTTGAATGGGAGGTTTTCGGAGCAAGGACGAAGGGGGAGGAAGAGGTGGAAGCAGCCAAAAAGAAGCCAACCTCGGAAATGGGGCTGCTGTTGCCTTTTTATAGAAACATTTTTGTATCCGGCATTTAATGTCGGATACACTGCACTTCCTTTGTATCCGGCATATTATATCGGATACAAACACAATCATTTCGAAAATTAAATGCCGCTGCGAATTTGTCGGGGAATCGGCGCGAATCTCGCCGAGCAAATCTTTGTATCCGACATTTGATGTCGGTTATACACAAACCTATGTGTATCCGATATATTCGGTCGGATACAAATAAAAAAATTACGGATTTGCCCCTCGACTTGACCGATTTGACCGATTCGATCGATTTGACACTTTTGGATATCTACGGATTGCCCCCTGCGAAATTTTGCTTTAAACCCTGGGATATTTTGCATGTTTGGATATTTACGGATTGCCCCTCGAGATATTTTCTTGCGCTACTCGCCACGTGTGCGGCTTTTTGCCACGTGTGCAGCTTTCTGGGTTTTACTGCTTGGAACTTCGACAGCTCATATCTCCTTCATCCGGACTCCAATTTGAGCAAACTCAGTTGCGTTGGACTCGTATCGGAGCCCTCTATCCAATGATACAGAGCTAAGCACCTGGCTCGGGGTTCAAAAAAAGTCAACTTTCGGCTCACCCTCAAGTTTGACCGGCCCACAGAACCTTCATCCGGACTCCGATTCCAGCAAACTCAGTTGCGTTGGAACCGTGTCGAGATTCTCTATCCATTGAGATAAAGTGAGGTGGCCAATTTTCACTTGATCAAAAGGTCAAATTTCGACCCCTCAGGGTTTGACTTTTCTGCTAGGGTTTTCATTTTCAGCACTTCCAGGGGTGCAAAAATAAGGTGCTTACACCCTCCTTGGTTTTGTATGAAGATGGAGAAGAAGAAGAATGCAAGAGGTGTGGTGGTCTTTAGTTATGGTGGGGGGTTGTATGGAGGCAAGAGTAGCTGGTGTTCTTAAGCCTTTGAGAAAGCTGAAGGCACCTCTTGGAGGTGGAACAATGGCTGGAGGCTTCCTCTCCAACAGCTACAGCAAAGGTTCTCCTTCTTGTTGGAGTGAGAGACCAAAGAAAAGGATGAAGAACAGGGGATTACATGGTGTGGAGGGGGTAGGGGATGGGTGTGGAAGCAAATGGGGTTGGAGAGAGGAGCAATCGGATGGAGACAAGTGGTGGAAGAAGGCAAAAGATCAACAAAGGAAGCCAACCAACAAAATGAGCTTGTTGGTGGCTTTTATAAGGAATTTTAATGTATCCGACCATATAGGTCGGATACACTAAGCCCTATTTGTATCTGACATAAAATGTCGGATACAAAACATAATAATTGGAAAATTAAATACCGCCGCGAATTTGTCGAGGAATCGGCGCGAATCTCGTGGGCTGATCTCCTTGTATCCGATGAATAGTGTCGGTTATACACTGAGGTACGTGTATCCGACATATTTGGTCGGATACAAATCGAAAAAATTACGAATTTGCCCTTCGACTTGACTGATTCGACCGATTTGACACTTTTGGATATCTACGGATTGCTCCCTGCGAATTTTTGCTTAGGCCTTGAGATATTTGACAATTTTTTGGATATTTAAGATTTAGTCCCTGAGATATTTTGCTGCGTTTGTCACCACGTGTGCAGTTTTTGCGCCACGTGTGCAGTTCCCGGTTTTGCTGCTCGGAAACTTCGACAGCTCATATCTCCTTCATCCGGACTCCGATTTGGGCAAACTCAATTGTGTTGGACTCGTATCAGAGCCCTCTATCCAATGACATAGGGCTAAGCACGTGGCACGGGGTTCGACAAAAAGTCAACTTTCGGCTCACCCTCGAGTTTGACTAGCCTGCAGAACCTTCATCCGGACTCTGATTCCAGCAAACTCAGTTGCGTTGGAACCGTGTCAAGATTCTCTATCCATTGAGATAAAGCAAGGTGGCCAATTATCACTTGATCAAAAAGTCAATTTTTGACCCCTCAGGATTTGACTTTTTAGCCAGGTTTTGCATTTCCGGCTCTTCCAGGAGCGCAAAAATGAGGTGCTTACAACAGGGACCTGGAATATGGAATCTGCTACAGCTGAAACAACCTCCATAACCCCTCCTGTCTCTCTCTCCATAAGGCCCAAAACCTCCGATATCAATCCTCGGCCTTTTGTCCCTGTCTGGGATCCTTCGTGGCTCTGGAACACTCGGCTGCACTCTCCCTCTGCTCTGCTCAGCTCCCGAGTCTCAAATCTCTCTCTCAACACGCAATGCTCTCCCCACCAGATCAGAATACTCAGTGCACATCAACATTGAGACCATGCGCCTAAATCTGCCCTCAACCCTCTCTCGAAATGCTGAGTGCGTCTCTGCTCATCGTGTACGATGTGGTGCGCAAATCGAGAAAGAACTGCGAACCGGGCCTCGTACTGCGCCACGGTCAGAGAACCCTGAGAGACGTCCATGAACTCTCTCTCCTTCTGCAGCCTCACCTCAGCAGAGAAATATTGTTCGTAGAAGACCTGCCTGAATCGGTCCCAAGTCATCTGAATCCCCTCTGCAGTCCACCTCCTCAAAGACTGCCACCAGTGTTGAGCCTCGCCCTCTAGTGTGAAGGTAGCTAATCGCACCTTCCTATCCTCTGGGCAGTCCATAGTATCAAACATACGCTCCACTCTAGCCACCCAACTCTCTGCCTCTAATGGATCTAGGATTCCATGGAAGGGTGGGGCGGTCAACTTCCTGAACTGATCGATGTCCTTCAAGGACAACTCCTCTCCCATCCGCTTGTAACGCCTCGGATCCGTGTTGTTCATTTAAGATATAACACGTATCACAGAGGGTTAGGTAAGGATCTCAATAACGGTGATCGCTGGATAATCACACACAATTTATATCACATCAGAGTGCACAATTAAAATTCTCATCCAAGCAATCTATAGAATCTTCGAATACATCAAATGGTTCCAATTTACTACCTTATTACAATTCCCACAAATTCAATTGAACAGAGTTTAAGACTAAATAACCTACTAGTCTAAGGATTTTAGTAATAATCCTCCTCCCTATAAGTGTCAGTCGGATCTACCCCAGTAGGCGCCTTACCACGAAGATCTGAAAAACAAAACAACAATGAGGGATGAGATACGAATATCTCAGCGAGTGACACATGCATGCAGAAATAGTTAACACAGTTATAAGACATGCTTCGATAAATAACCAACAAATTAAACAACAGATTTCCGATAACAACACAAAAAGGTCAATGTCATGCATATTGTTACATTGATTAATTTACATGCCAAGTAGACACTCCACACCTCCATGTACACAGTTCCGGCCTACTGAGGGTATCGGACACTCTGAAATGACGGCCTACTCAGGGTATCGTCATCCAATGCCGGTCTACTCCGGGTATCGGCACTGACAACTAGGCCTACTCAGGGTATCTGGCTGCTCTACACTGGTCGTGGCAACACACAAGGCCATGCAATTACACCAATAAACAAATACCATCACATTACTAAGCGTAACAAGGATCCAAGGGAAGCTAAACCCAAAACCGATAAATAACCAAATAAACTCCGCATTCAGTAAACCCACATTTATTTCAAAACTGTGTATCCCAATACACACATCACAAGTTGTTCCAACCAGAACAGTAACTCCTCACAAGTGTTCCAACCAGAACTTCAACTCACACAAGAAAATAGTCTTTACAATTTATTTCAAAACTTGCCAATAAGTAAAGCCAGGATTTAATAAATTCTCAACCAAGTACAGTGTTTAACCAAAGAGAACTAAAATAGGAACTCCTAGTGTTTGGTATCCAAAACATCACCTACAGATAGCCCTAAATTTGCCTTGGAAGCTCCTAAGAATTTCCAGAATTTATCTTTAATATTCTCATAGGTAATATTGTTTCTAGAGTCTTAAACATGTGATTTGTCGAGTGCTTGAAACCTCTTATCATCAAAATCCAACTTGGTTTACTCAAACATGCAATTCGGCCAAGAAATGGACCATGCGCTGACCTCCTGCGCTAGGCGCGAGGTCGGCGGGAGGTCGATGGTCGAAATTTTTGGGTATGCGCCCACTTCAAGTCGAGTGAGCGTGAGCTAGGCGCGAAGTGGGCGGGAGGTTCGCGCAAGATGCGCGTATCAGGTTTAAGTGCGCCCGAGCTGAGCGCCAAGTGGGCGCAAGCTCGGCGGATAGTTTAATTTAACCTTGCGCCTACTACCCGAAGTGGGGGCCAGTGAGCGCCAAGTGGGCGGATAGAAAACTAAAATTTCGAGTCTCTGTTATTTCCAGATCTACAACTCTGGCCGAACTTTTTCGATCTGTAACTACTCCTTTAGTCTCCTAATATCCCCAGAACACATTCAAATTAGTTTTGGAATTAATCTAACACAATTTTTATTTATCCTCATCCAGTTCTAAAGAGACAACCCTCGGACTATCTCCGTCCAGAAAAACCAATGAATATCTCATTCCACAAACATATGCATTCGGATTAAACCTACGAGTAATACAAAACCCAGGTTTTATAACAGTGCCACTCACCTTATACGCTTCCAAGTCTTGGCAACAGCAACCCCTCGTAGAGCAAACCCCAACAAACCGTTCGTT
This sequence comes from Buxus sempervirens, assembly GCA_947561395.2. Lineage (NCBI taxonomy): Eukaryota > Viridiplantae > Streptophyta > Magnoliopsida > Buxales > Buxaceae > Buxus > Buxus sempervirens. The sequence continues at coordinate 34,017,261 of OX387183.1, forward strand.
CGTCTGGTTGCTATAGTTGCCCAGATGTTCTCTTGATCACAAGAAGAAAAGCCCTCCTGAACTTCTTGATCACGAACACTAAACGGCCGGAACTTCCCCAGATCTTCTTCTCTCCCAAGAAACCTAGGACAAAATCGCCGCAGCCGCAATCGCCAATCCTCAATACGAGTATAAGTGTATTAAGAGCAAAACCCAAAACCTAATTTTTCTAGAGTATAAATACCTTCCGTAATTAGTTTGCCGCTCGACGAACTTTCAAAACCTCTAATTTGGTGTGTGCTCGCCCACCGAAACTCCTACATCCACACACCTTATTAGTTTAATTTATTATTATTATTATTTGTTTTTCCCATAAAATCATGAAAAATCATCGGGGTTTTACACTGCTGCTGATCCACGGCCGCTCCATGACCATTCCTGTGGCCATTTCCATTTCCATTTCCAGTGTGACTCATCCTCTCCTCCCTTTCCAATGCAAGGAGGTTGGCAAGTGAGTCGACAGCAGCCCAAATATCCTCCACTAGTGGTGGAGCTCCTTGTGATGGTGCAGGTGGCTGTTCCTGCGGTATATCCTCCTCAGGATATTCTACGGCCCTCGTGCGTCTGCCTCTACCAGCCATGTTTACCTATAAACACAAAACACCACGTTAGTTGGGAACTCTCTTCTAATCCTCATGGTTCTATCTAGCGTACACACAATGTTCCCCCGGGGTTTCCTAAGGTCATACTACCTAGGAACTTCTAATTCCAGCTTTAGTCTCTGATAGCATCTCTGTAACGCACCGGATCCGTGTTGTTCATTAAAGATATAACACGTCTCACAGAGGTTTAGGTAAGGATCTAAATAAATGTGATCGCTGGATAATCACGCAATTAATACCATATCAGAGTGCACAAACAAATTCTTATCTAAGTCATCCAAACTAGTCTTTAATTAAAGTCAAACGAATCCTACTCAAACGAATCCACCTCAACTACTTTATTACATTTCCCAAAATCAAATGAATCAAAGTTTAAGTCTAAAATAAACCTACTAGTCTAGGGATTGTAGTAATAATCTTCCTCTCTATAGGTGTCAGTCGGATCTACCCCAATAGGTGCCTCACCACGAATATCTGAAAAACAAGAACAACAACAAAGGAATGAGATACGAATATCTCAGCGAGTAGCACGTGCATGCAGAAATAGTTAACCACAGTTATAAAGTATGCATCGATAAATAACCAACACCAATACATCCATAGAGATAAATACGAGATGGAAATCCAGAAGTATAATATTAGTTCACATCAAATATCAACCAAAGTACCGATAAAACTATGAAAGGTCAATGTCATGACTATTGCTTAAGTTGGTTAATTCACATGCCAAGGAGACACTCCACACCTCCATGTACACAGTTCCAGCCTACTCAGGGTATCAGACACTTTGAAGTGACGGCCTACTCAGGGTATCGTTATCCAATGCCGGCCTACTCCGGGTATCGGCATTGACAACTAGGCCTACTCAGGGTATCTGGCTGCTCTACACCAGTCGTGGCAACTCACTAGGCTATGCAATTACCCCAACAAACAATACCATCACATTACTAAGCTTAACATGGATCCAAGGGAAGCTAAACCCAAAACAGAAAACCATCTCATAAAACTCAGTATTTGCAAAACAACAACCCACACTGATTACCATCCTGTGTATCCCAATACACTCATCACAATTTTGTTCCAACCAGAACATCAATTCATATAAATTCAGTAGGTATCCCAACCTCACAACAACAAAACTCATTGCGGTAAAATCCTCTTACTCACACAAGACATTTTCAATACTATTTAATCCTTTGATATCGAACAAAACCAGATTATACAAATTCAAATCAGGAAACAAATAAAATACATAACCAAACTGGCTCATATACTTATAGGATCATGAACAGCAATAACCTACCCAGATTCCTTAAATTCACCCTTCGGACAAGTTATAGAAATACCCAGAATTTGATTCAATACCCTCCAAATTGTTTTGAACAGATATAATATTTCTAATATTCTAATATAGTCTTTGGGTATGAGTTTGAGGTCTCAAAGTATCAAAAATTGGCTTGGATTGGCCAAAACTATCTTTCGGAATATTCTATTGGGTGCGCTGACCTCTAGCGCTTGGCGCGAGGTCGGCGATAACTCAAACAGCCTCTCGCGCTAACTCAAATTAGTTGGCGTGAACCAAGCGCGAGCTCGGAGAGACAAGATTTCACTTCACGCGTGGTTGGCGCGAACTAGGCGCGAACTCGACAATACGAGGAAATACCTTGCGCGGGATTGGCACGAGCTAGGCGCGAACTCGGCGAGAACAAGGAAACTTAGCTTGCGCCGACTCTTTCACTAGGCGCTGGGTAGGCGCCAAGTCGGCGGATCCTACCTCTGATATATGACTCTCTGTTAATCTCAGTACTCCATGACTGGCCGAACTTTTGACCTCTGTAACTACTTGTATAGGCTTCTACCATTACCAAAATACCTTTAAACCTATTTCGGATTTAATCTAACCAACTTTTAAATCATGACTTCTAAACCCATCAAACAAATTCACGCTTGAACAGAAGCTATTCAGAAACATGCTTTCGGCAAATCATAGAGATCAAAACCAATGACAAAACAGAACGATGCTACTCACCTTATACGCTCCAAAGCTTTGCAACAGCAACTCCTTGTAGATCAAAACCAACAGGCGATCGTCACCCAGTCGATCGTCACCCAAACTCCTTCGGTTCGCGAGAGTTTCTTTGAACACCCTCAATACAGAACACTTCGATCGGCAGGAACACCTAGTCTTCTTCTTCTCTCCCAAAACCCTAGATCACCAGCCGCAACTCGTTCAATACAAAGTATGCAAGAACCCAAAACCTACGCTTCTAAATATGCTAACTATTTATACTTACCCAATATACTTTGCCGCTGGACTAGATTTAAAACAGCTTGATTCGGTGCAACGCTCGCCCACCAAGTTTCCTACATACACACACCTTATTAGTTTTATTTTTCCAATAAAAATCATGTAGAAAAATATCGGGGTTTTACAGCGTAAAATCCAATCAACTGCAATATCGAATCAAGGGAATACCACTCCGATCATATATATATGGACATTGGACAATACACGGCAGATAGCAGTACTTGTGCAAGCCACGAGTGAACTACAAGCACGGCCAAAATATAGCTCTCAGGTGTGAGTCACAAGTAAACTATAAGCACGACCAATAAAGAGCACATGTAAGCTAATGTCTCATTAAGGCGCACGGTGGTAAACCATATAAAACCAATGTCGAGATACACGGCCAAAGACCATGTTGAGATACACGACGGGTCGGGATTGTTGCAACACGACCAACTACAGGAAGGCATCGTCGAGATACATGACGGAAGCCTACGTAGCAGACAAGTTTAACTTACAAAAATAATTCCCTTTCACTTCCTAACTAACTATGGATCCACACTAAGCACTGCTCGCTAGACACAACGCACAATCAAAATATATTTAATAATAACTTGTCTCAAAAGTAAGGTATTCTTAACAATAGAATAAGTTCCCAATCAACCATAAACATTACATCCCAAGATACACGAAAGAGGATTTTTACTACTCCGAGATACACGGAGGAAAAACAATGATTTTGCCCATTTATCGATGAAACCATATGCAAATATTCAGAAATATAATATCAAAAGTAAGAAATTGCTCAAAACTGAAAATAAATAGAAAACACCATTCCAAACCTTAAAACCATGTTATCTTACCAAAATATGCTCAATTCCTTGATTAATTGTCTAAACAGTTATTTATTAATGTGAACATTCTTGAATTACTTATATTTATGTAAAATCCTAGATTTTATTAATAAAATAATAGTGACAAATAAATAGACTGATCAAGTTGTTAATAATGCAGGGGATGAGGAATTGATTCAACTCGGAGAAATCCAAGGTGACTCGGAGGAAATTGGGGAACCTATCTAAGGTAAGTTATTAATTTAGGATTGAGCAGAATTATAATACAATAATTTTGTTGTTGTTATGATTTATTTAAGTACGTATTGATAAAAATAAATTATAATAGAAATAGAGAAGGTGGTCGAACCCTATAGAAGTGGAGGTTGACCCAGACCATTTGGGTTTGATGGTTGTGTTTGGTTTGAAGAAGGAAGGGCAAGATAGTAAAAAGGATTTATAATAGGGTTTAAATATTAGAAGGGGTAAATTAGTAAAAAGAATAAATTAATAAAATAACCTAATACATCGTGCGACTGTTCACGTCCAAGAGTGAACAGCCGCACATACAACTCTTCTTCTATTCTTCCTCTCTTCTTCTGTTCCATTGTGTGATCAAACCTTAACTCTTTAAGCACCTTTGGAGCAGATTTTGAAGAAGGAGTGTTAGCACCTGATTTTTGCACCCCAAAAAAATGAAGAAAATGAAAATTTCAATTAAAAAGTCAAACCCTGAGGGGGCCAAAAAATTGACTTTTGATTCAATTGAATTTGACCATCAAACTTTATCTCATTAAAAAGAGCATTTTGACACGGTTTCAACGCAACTGAGTTTGCTAGAATCAGAGTCCGGATGAGAAAGTTATGAGTTGGTCAAACTTTTGGGGAGCGAAAAGTTGACTTTTTGCTCAACCCCAATTCAGCTGCCAAACTTGATCCCAGTGGATAGGTGATTCCGAGCCGGTTCCAACGACACTAAGTTTGTTGAAATCGGACACCGAATGAAGAAGTTATGGGCAGTTGAAGTTTCAAGAAAACTGCCCATGTGGCAAAACAGCAGCAAAAAGGCAGAATAAATGAATAAAATAAATAAAATAATTGTTTAATAATATTTTAATAAATATCTGAAGATATTTTAATATAATAATCATTAAAATCGAATAAAATCCGTTTAAAAATCAAATTTAATAAAGTGTTTCAAATCTAGCATTTAAAAAACGTGCTGACCCGTATTTGAAGTACGGGCGAGGCATGCCCGTATTTCAAATACGGGCAAGCTTCTAGAAGGGGACGCGTGTCGCTGTACGGCGGGACACGCGTCCCGTACGGCCGATTTTGCGAGATTTGGAAATGTGCGTTTTTCGCCCGTATTTGAATTATGGGCAAGGCACGCCCGTACTTGGAGTACGGGCAAGGCATGCCCGTATTTCAAATACGGGTACGAAAATTTTGCCTATAAATAGAGAGGCCACCCTCCTCATTTCAACAAGTCGTCCCCCAGACCTCTCCCCCTCTCCTTCCTTGCCATTTTTACGCCCAACCTCTGCCCAATTATTGCCACTCCTAAACCCAAACCTTTTTGTTCCCAAAATACCCCTATCTCACCAAAACCATGTCCAAACCTTCTCTAATCTTCCTTTGAACATAACCTCCTACCAAACCTCTTTCAAAATCAACCTAGAAAGTCCCGGAGGACGCGGAAGCGCTGCTGAAATTATCAGAGAACCACCATTTGTCAAAGAAGTAAGAAGGTAATGGTAAAAGGAGGTTGTTTCATTCAATGCATACCAATTTCTTAAGTTTGAATTGCCACTTGCTTTGTTATTCATTTCTCACATTCGTTGGCATCTAACATGTGTAATCTTGAGTATGTCGTGTGGGGGACAAGATTCAACTAAAGGATGAAGAAAGAGAGTCTTGAATATGATGAATAAAAGTCATCTAGAACAAGATGACATTATTTCATGTAAGAAAAAAAAGGAATTAGATCATCCTCTACCCACTTCCTATCTTCCTCAAAGATGGTGAATACATGCTTATGAGCTTAGCAAGATGGTAAAGAACCTCTAGTACCTCTCTTGACTTCCATGCAAAGAACGACCATACGAAGAACGAAGAAAAAAGGAAGACGCAAAGAAGAAGAATGTGATTGAGGAAAGAGTTCATGTGTTGCTGTGAAGATACTCCAAACCCCAGCGGACGTCACCGGACACCCTAAGAAGACCACGGAACTGATTCCGGTCGAAATTGGCACAAAAATGCAAGTTCGGATGAAAACCGTATACTCAGAACGGGCAAGGCGTGACCGTAGTTAATCTACGGTCTGACCTAAACCATGTTAAATTTACGGTTTCGACCAGACCGTGAATTAAATACGGTCACTCGATAAAGCAACTTAAAAAACCATTTTTCCGACCCGGGTGGACCCAAACCGGTCTGAACCGACCCTTAAGATACTTTGGGGCTATTTTTAGCCTATTGAAAGACCTTGGGCCTAGATGGGCCCACCAAGACCCCCTTTGGGCCCACTTGTGGTGCCCACTTTTGACTGGCCCATACCAGGCCTGTTTTCAATAAACAGGCGAAAACAGGCCCGGACCCCTTGACCTTTGGCTAATGGGCCAAATCCAAGCCCATCAAGCCCAAATAAAAGTATAAATAAATAAAATTTAAATAACCAAAAAGTGTTACCCAATAACCCTACTGGGCCTTAGGCCCAATCATGGCAACCCACGGGTCTTCCAACGGGATCTGGGTCCGACCCACTCCACTAAATAAAAAGATAAAATCAAAGCAAAAGGGACCCACACCTTCAGAGGGCCCCGCCAGACCCAATAAACAGCATGCTGGTCTAGGAAGGGTGAACTTGACTCAAAAACCAGGGATACCCGAGGGATCCGTCAAACCGACGGGGCGGGCCGGGGTGTCTTAGGGCTTCCCTGGACGTAACCGAGGACTTAGCTAGAACTTTGAAAAGCCGCAGACCAGACTTAGACCCGGATAGGGCAAACACCGTGTCTGCCTGTACCTCTCAGGCAGTGGCGACTCCGAAAGTCCCGAGGCACGCACGAACCAACGTGCGCCCCGTGTGCGATCTAGGTTTAGGTGCGCACAAGGAGAAAGGGAGGAATTTTGTTTGAATATAAAGGTAAGATATAGGTTAGAAAAATCCTGTCTTTGGAAGTTTAAAAGTGAATATGAGTTCTCAAATGTAACTCCTCGGTTCCGGGTCCATTCCCAAATCCGAGGTGTTATGGTAAAATAACAAAGCAACTAAAGAAACTGGATAATTTAAAACTTTTTCTAACTTTATAATCAGAGTAAATGTGGAAACTTGAATTCAAATTCTCTTTATTAATCAACAACCATGATATACAAGGATTTCAATTCCATGAGCACCCTACAGCTATATAGACTACCCATCTACAATTAACCCAAAATTTGACGTCCTCGCCAAGAGTACTTGAAAAATGAGGAGAAACCGGAGTGAGAATAAATCTCAACAAGTAGCAGATGCATGAAGTAAAAACAGTCCACAATTTTACAATAATAGTTATGAGGTGAACGTTAAAACCAAACCATGATAATATGATAATATATCAATAACAATTACCGATCCAAAACAAATATGTGTGACATAATAGGACTCATGAACTGAAACAACTTAATAAGAATATTCTTGCCCCCATAGTTCACCACATCACGACTTATATGATAGATGGAGCCTGCACCTGCAGTCATTACCATCTCCTCCGTCAACCATCAATGCGGACCACCCACGAATGGGTTGGCGAGTACAATCCTCAGTCCAAATAAAATCCCAAAAAGGGTACCGCTTCCGTGGAGGCCATACCAATCCGATCAAAGATTAATGGACCCACGACAACATGTCTAATACCAGTGCAAGTGCAAGTCACAAGTGATCCTCAAGCACGGTCAAATCATAGCTCCAATGTGCGAGTCACAAGTAACCTACCAACATGACCAATATAAAGCTCGTGGAATTCGATGTCTCATTGAAGCATGTGGATGGTAACCTAAATAACAAAATAAAAACCGTTTACCGAAAGCAACCTCGGCTAAGACCAGGCCGCACCTGTAGCGGTCGAGGATTGCTGCTTACATCGCCCGCACTTGCTAGTACGACGGACCGCATACTAGGGAGTTCCGAACAAGAATAACTTACCAGCCAATTCCCTTTCACTTCCTAGCTAAGCTATGGATCCATACTAAGCATTGTCCACTAGACACAACTCACAATAAAAACCTTGAATAACCCAAAAACTCAAAATTCAGTGATAAAACCTCGTACCAATAATCACAACCATGTCCCAAGTGCTGTGTCCAGCAATAATTTCCAAAACCACGGTGTCCAACCAAAAGATGTTCAAAATAACTATTAAACAGTTCTTAAACAAAGTTCCAGATCATTTAATAAGAAAAGTACGAGAGTATACACAAATTCTAAATAAAAGGTTCAGATTTGAATCGTGTTAGTGTGGGTATACTTAGTTTATCTTTTTAATTCAGTATTCAAGTTATTCTTTATTTCTTACAAAGTTTACTCCAAATCCTACACTTTGGGTCATCCTAAAATCCTTACTTTTAAATCCTTATTTACCAACTAGTACCCTAAATCTCTAAAACCTTTGAATTATGTTATTGATTCTTTCCAGGAGTTAAATTAGGTCTAGTATGACTTGTTAGACTAGGTTTTATACTTAGAATCCTAATTAAAGTGGTATGAGTGCATGGGTTTACCTTAATTAGTCTCCTTTGATTTTTATTATATTCATTGTCCCAAATAATTACCATTTTATCCCAATTTAATTTCGTCACTTCCTACATCTCAAATTACCCTATTTACAGGTGTTACAACATTAAAATTCCAAGAAAAATCGTTAGAAATTGAATCTGGGCTCAAATCCCAAGTTTAGAAATTTTTGACAGATGGTCGCTCGAAGGGTCGCTCGGGCGACTGCTTTAGCAGTTAAGTTTCAAGTTCTGTTATTTTTCAAAGGCCTATCGCTTGAGGAAACGCTCGAGCGGTGTATCGAGCGCTCCAACTATAACTCTGTTTTGTTCCCTTTGCGGAAATTTTTGAACTTTCTATACATACTATTAACTTGATTTGATTCCAAACATCTGATTTCCATCCTAAACTAGTTCTTAGACAAACCTAAACTAATCCCATCATTTTTCTACTTATCTCGAATTTCTTTTTAAGTTTAAATTCACCATGATCAACCTTTTCTTGATTTCTAAGGAAAGTTAAAACATAAAAACAATGCTTTATAAACAAATAAGCCTTTCCCATGAAATCCAACTTCAAAAACAATACGATCAAACATCAAAATCACGAGAAAACATGCAGTTCCTCTAGTTTCAAGGGTTTGCTACTTGCCTTATGATGAACCCAGATTTTTTTCTTAGAAACTTCATCTGTGCCCGTTTTTGGAGCTCGACCGCACCGCTCTAGACTTCTCCAATTTAGATTTCCACCGTTCAGTTTGAAGTCTTCCATGAATAGAACAAAACCTAAAATTTCAGCCCATTCCAACGGTTGGATATTCCTAGCTCGCTGTTCGAAGTTGGTTGATCGGCCATCTCTGCAACTTCTTTATTTCTAATTTCTCCTTTCCTTTCTCTCTCTTCTATCCTTCTATTTATTCTCCAACTCTTAGGCACGAATTTCCCTCTCCTTCTAACTTATTTTCAAAACCTAAAACACTCTTTAAAACTCTCTTTTATAGCCTCTCTAATAGACCAATTCTAATTAGGTTTAGCTTACTCTAATATACTAAGTGTATTCCCTCTTCTACCCTTCTCCTTAATTTAACTCCTTTAACTTTCTTTAAAGGGATCTCATAACTAATTTTCATGCTTAATCCTATTTCTAAATTTTAAATTGAAATTAGACTTTTATTATTCACTCAAAATACCTATATTTTGGACCCTAAATAGTATTACCATTAGGCTCTTTTTCCACCCTTTAAGCCTTAATTTCATTATTTTACATCCAACTAAGCTAAGATTTTGTCTAGTTGAATTTGTTGACTTAATAACTAATTATCTTATTTTCTTTCATGAATTTAACAAATTGAAATGACCAAATTACCCTTCCTCTTTAAATTCCTATTTTAACCTTTATATTTCTCTTTAATTCTCCTACCATTATCTTTCTTAGTATTTCCTCAATAATTTATCTTTTAATTATTTATTTTATTTTTTGGAAAATCCAGGGTCTTACATTCTACCCCCTTAATAAAAATTTCATCTTCGAAATTTAAAACAATTATACCTCATGCAATTCCAACACATACAATTTCCAAAGAAAAAAAAGTTTTTCCTTATTTTTGTTTACTCTTTCAAAATATCTCTTATTCAAAAATACTTTAGAAGAAACTCGCAACTCTTCTTCCATCAATCTCTATATATAAACGCATCCGCTCATATGAAAGCTTGTGGAGAGAATTATAAAATTCCTTCAAGCTCAAATTTGTAACAAAATATCACATCTCACAATACATACTTACACATCATATGTATACTTTACATATCCCATACTGCATAGGGTTCACATCCGAGTGATTGTTCCACATCGCCCGCTGCTTCACAATACTCAAACATGTCCTTGTACAACTGGCTTATCAATCATCAACCAATAATTTCAATCAATACATATATAAATTCAATTCATATTCAGATATATATATATCATATGATCATTTTTATTATTTCAGTTATTCCCAAAAATTTCATGCTCCAATTTTACTTTAAATCAATACACAATCACACACAATTTTTTTTTACATGGGCGCTCGAAGTGTCGCTCATGCACGCTCGAGCGGTCACTTACTGTACCCCTTTTTTAAAAATCCTATTTTTCCCTCCTTTATTTTTACCTTCACTTTTACTTTTTACCTTTTTACTGTTTCGGCTCTACTGTTTGCGAAAGAACTCTCCGCTCGTGCGCAAGTGCTCAAGACAACTCCTAGAGCTTTATTCGACTGCCTCTTCTCAATCTAAAGGTAAGGTTTCACTGATTTGAGGCTCAACAACTTGAATCTATCTAGGGTTTTCGTTTTCACCAAGTATTCCTAGGGTTTTTGTTTCAAAATTCCTATTTTGGCTTTATTATTGAATGGTTTTTGCTCAAATTAGTTTCTTCTAGTTCATGGCATGTTCTATGGTTGTTTTCAAGTGGATTAATTGAATGGTTTTTGCGATTTGAAGATTTGTGCAAAAATTCCCAAATCTGGGCATTTTCGGCTTTGGCTGCTTGATCTGTCGCTCGAGCGACTGTTCAGGTGGCATACCTATTTGAATTCTGGATTTCTGTTTTTGTTTCTTCTTCTTGGCTTTTGGTTTTTCGGTTTTCCCAGGAGTTTTTCTAATATGTCTAAACATGCCCTAACATACAATTTAACCCTGTTTGTTTTAACTTTGGAATTTATATATATTATGCTTTAATTCTTGTGTTTTGTCTCTAACTTCCACTTCTTTCCCTTTTTCTGTTTTTCTCCTTATTTCTTCTTCAATTCAATTCCTACTCTTATATGAATAGAACTTCTAGTAGCAACCCTTCTAATAGTCCTAGGTGTGAAGTTGATAGGAGGTTTAGAACAGATGGTCACAAGAAGCACTTTGTGGAGCACTTCCAAAACAAGACTGTCCTCCTAGAGAGGAAAGTGTCCTTTGAGGCCTTTGACTCCAGTATCAAGGATATCTTCACTGCTAAGGGCTGGGATTCTTTGTTTAATTACTCCACCCTACCCTGCGCTGACATGATTAGGGATTTCTATAGTAATATCGGTGCGGTTCAACCTGATGAATCCTTCTTTCAGGGGTATGTGAGGGGCACACACTTCCCTGTTACACCTATCTCTCTTGCTTCTCACCTTGGGCACAAAATCCCAAAATCTGAAAAATCTGACAAAGGTCTCTTGACACTGCGCTCGAGTGGCCTGTCAAGCGCTCTTTTCTGGGTGAAATTTTATTTAGTCGCTCGGGATCGCGCTCGAGCGTCCTCCCAAGCGTTGAGTTTCCAGGTTCTGTTATTTTGTTTAAAAAATACACAGGTGAGGCGCCTACGATTTCGCTCGAGTAGCCACTTGAGCGCTTGGCCAAATTTCACTATATTTTCTGGGTGTTCTGATTTCAGAAAAATAAATTACTTATTAGAGTTTAATTGATTCTAACCTTCATATCTTCATTCTAAATTACTTCTAAGACAACCCTAACCTATTCTTAGTAATTATAAGTTGATCTAAAGTTTCCTACTTAATTAATTCTCTTGAGATTATCACTTTTCTTGATTTCTTTAAAAGTGTATGAAAGCAAAACCATCTTATAAAACTCTTAACTTTTCAAACCTTGATCTGAATCAAAACAAACCATGATATAACATCTAAACCATACAAAAATCATGCACTTTCTCTAGTTTTCAAAGGGTTTGCTATTTGCCTCAACATGTGAAATCATTCTTCCAAGAAACCCGAATGTCCACCGAATTTCTGAAATTGTTCATACCACTCTAGACTTCTCCAAATCAAATCTCTACCGTCCAGATTGAAGCCCTACGAGCCAAGAACATAACCTTCAAATTTGCTGGATCTCTCTAGATCTTAATTTTAATACTGCTGGTCAGAATTTTGCAGCACTCCTGCATAAAACACCTTTTTCTTCTCTCTATCTCTCTTTCTATTTTTCTCCAGCCCTATGCACGAATTTTCCCTCTTCTTTTCTCTTCATGATTGACTTAATGGAAACCCAAAACCTTTCCTAAATCCTTCCTTTTATAGGCTCTCCTAATTAGAAGTTCTAATAGGTTTAGGAGACTTTCCAATCTTCCCACTTGCACCTATTTCCTTAATTCTCCCTTGTAACCTTATTTCCTAATTCCCTTAGAATTAGAAATTCTTAATTTACTAATTTTCGTGCTATTTCTCATCCCTATTTTAAATATTAGCTAAACACTTAATTTCCTCCCATATTACTAAAATTAAGGCTCCTAATTGAGCATAATTACAATTAGGCCCTATTTCCTTCTTTTAAACCTTAAATTCATTATTTATATCCAACTAAACTAAAATTTGGTCTAATTAAGTTTCTTAACTTAATAATTAATTATTTTATTCTTTTCATGGATTTGACTAATTAGAAATGACCAAAATACCCTTTCTTTAATTTCTACACTTAATCATTGAATTTCTCCACAATTCTTCAAATTCAATTATTCTTATTATTTCTATTCCTAATTTGAAATTTAAATCCTAAATATTAGTTCTACTTGTGCGATCGTCGACCTGCGGGCCGCATGTCTTACTTGGGGCGCACGCGGGTGCGTACCTCTTTCTTGGGAAATTTGGGAATGGAAGTCACCATTGCCTGATGGGGTGCAGGCAGACACCTAAGTGCCTAATGTTTGAACTAACCCTAGAAAGCCCTTTAGGGTTTGGTTTAATTTGGTTGCTTTTATTTAGGTTTTAGCAAAGATATAACGCCCTGGATCCAGATTTATTTAAAAAAATAAACCCAAATCTGGTTTGTTAGGGAAATGGCCCAAACAACAAATCCAGACTTATACAATCTTATTAATTATATCAGTGTGTAGAAATAAAAGACATTTCTTCAAGAAGTGCAGAATTAAACCACAAAAAAATTCCATTATTAATTCATCCATAAAGTCTGGAAAGGGTCAACTAATTAAATAAGCAACATCCACTATAGAAGTATAATCAAAATCCTCAAAATAAAATAAACTAATGTCAATCCCTAAACAAAAAGCTAAATCAAATCTCCATGTCCTCCTGAACCTATACAGGAATGAAATAATCCTCTTCCTGGTAATCACAGTAATCCCCCGGAGTCTCTACCCTAGCAACGTCCTTCCCAGGAATATCTGAAAACAAAACCAATAAAACAATAATGTGAGAAACAACATCTTAGTAAGTAGTCATGTAAATAGTTGACCACAATAAAATATGCAACGCTTATCAGGATAACCACAATAAATACAGATCAGCAACAATTTAATGAAAATATATCAAACACAGTTGTTCACCTCATGGGACTCATGAAACAGTAAACCAGAGAAAGAGAGTAGCCATGTGCCAATATGCTACCTTACCGAATTACAAATGGACCAGCCGCCTTGCAGTCTGGCTATTCAACACCTGTAACGCCCCGGATCCGTGTTGTTCATTAAAGATATAACACGTCTCACAGAGGGTTAGGTAAGGATCCAAAATAAGTGTGATCGCTGGATAATCTCACAATTAATACCATATCAGAGTGCACAATTAAATTCTTATCTAAGAAGTCTAAAATAATCTTTAATTAAAATCAAACGATTCCACATCAACTACTTTATTACATTTCCCAAAATCAAATGAGTCTAAGTTCCAATCTAAAATAAACCTACTAGTCTATGGATTGTAGTAATAATCTTCCTCCCTATATGTGTCAGTTGGATCTACCCTAGTAGGCGCCTCACCACGAATATTTGAAAAACAAAACAAAAGCAAAGGAATGAGATACGAATATCTCAGCGAGTAGCAAATGTATGCAAAAATAGTTGTCATCAGTTATAAACATGCCTCGATAATAACCAACACCAATACGTTCAATAGAGATAAATACGACATGGAAATCCAGAATTCTAATATTAGTTCACATCAAATATCAACCACAGTACCGATAAAACAACAAAAGGTCAATGTCATGCATATTGCTTAAATTGGTTAATTTACATGCCAAGGAGACACTCCACACCTCCATGTACACAGTTCCGGTCTACTCAGGGTTTCAAACACTCTGAAATGATGGCCTACTCAGGGTATCGTCATCCAATGCCGGCCTACTCAGGGTATCGGCATTGACAACCAAGCTTACTTAGGGTATCTGGCTACTCTACACCGGTCGTGGCAACACACTAGGCCATGCAATTTTCCCAACAAACAATACCATCACATTACTAAGCTTAACATGGATCCAAGGGAAGCTAAACCCAAAACCAAACTAACAAGTTCACAAAACTCAGTATTTTCAAAACAGTAAACCCACACTGATTTACCATCATGTGTATCCCAATACACTCATCACAAGTCATTCCAACCAGAATAGAAACTCATGTGATTTCAGTAGGTATCCCAACCCCAAAACAACAAACCTCATTAGCAGAAAAATCCTTTTACTCACACAAGAAAATTTACAATACTATTCAGCCCTTTGATATCAAAAAAATCCAGATTAAACAGATTTATGATAAGATAACAATTATAATACATAAAGAAGATTAACTCATTATCTTATAGTGTCATGAACAACCAATAACCTACCCAGATTCCTTCAATTCCCACTTCAGAAACTTATAGAAATACCACGAATTTGATTTAAGGCTCTCCCTAATTGTTATGAACAGATATAGTATTTCTAATATCCTAATCTTGTCTTTGGGTAAGAGGTTGAAGTCTCAAAGTATCAAAAATTGGCTTGGACTCGTCAGAACCAACTTTCGGTAGTTTCTATTGTGTGCGCTGACCTCTGGCGCTTGGCACGAGGTCAGCGTGGACTCGGCGTATACTAAATCAGCATCTCGCGCTAACTCAAATTACTTGGCGCGAGACAGGCGTGAACTCGGCGAGAACAACAAACATATCTCGCGCTGACTAATTTACTCTTGGCGCTAGGTAGGCGCCAAGTCGGCGGACACTACCTCCGACTCGCGACTCTCTGTTAATCTCAGAACTCCATGACTGACTGTATTTTTGACCTCTGTAACCACTTTTCTATGCTTCTACCATTACCAAAACACTATTAAACATGATTCAGATTTAATCTACACAACTTTATAATCACGACTCTCAACCCATCAAATAACTTACGCTCGAACATATCTTATTCAGAAACCATGCTTTCGACAAATCTTAGAGATCGAAACCAACGATAAATCAAAACGATGCTACTCACAGTTATACACTCCAAAACTTTGCAATGGCAACTCCTAGTACAACAAAACCAACAGTCGATCGTCACCCAGTTCTCCTTCAGTTTGCCAGAGGTTTTCCTTGAACACCATGATTCTAAAAACTCCGATCGGCAGGAACACAAGGTCTGCTTCTCTCCAAAATCCTAGATCACCAGCTGCAACCTCCTTCAATCTCAATGTATGCGAAAACGAAACCTACGAATCTAACTACCTTAAGTATTTATACTTACTATACATATTTTGCCGCTCGACGAGTTTTAAAAACCCATGATTCGATGCATGCTCGCCCACCGAGTTTCCCTACATACACACCTCATTAATACTCATAAACAATAATCATGTAGAAAATTTTGGGGTTTTACAACACCAACGGAAGAACCCAACCATGGGTTAGAATGTACGGCCCAACCTATCCAGGAGTGGGTAATGTAGCAACCGACCTATCCAGGAGTGGTACCACTCTCGAGATGATGGAATGCCTATGACACAGAATTCAAACTCTGTGCCTACCTGAATTCGCACGACGAGGCGCATGCAAGCGAATGCGTGCCTCGGGACATTCGAAGTCACCACTGCCTGGGAGGTGTAGGCAGACACAAAGGGTTGCTTATCCGGATCTAATTTTCTGGTCTGCGGCTTTATTAGAGATCCTAGCTAAGTTCACGGTTACGTCTGGGGAAGTCCAAAGACACCTCGGCCCGCCCCGTCGGTTTGACGGGTCCCTCGGGTCTCCTTGGTTTTGAGTCAAATTCTCACGCTTCCTAGTCCAGCATACATTTTGGTTCTGAAGATCTAGAGAATAAGTCCTAGTTAAAATAAAATTGAAGATCTAGAGAATAAGTACTTCAAATAAGTAGTGAGTTGTAAATAAAGAAAGAATTTTAAGGAAATTAGCCTAAAAGGGTAAAAAGGGTATTTTGGTAATTTCAAGTCTTAATTTGGAGAAAATAAGGTTTTAGGTGATATTAAGGTTTAATTAATTATTATGCATGAAAATAGATTGTAAGTAGGAGTTCAGATGATAAGAGATTTAATTAATAATGTTTTAGTAGAAAAATAAAATGTGGAGAAAAAGTAGGAATTAATTAGAATGGGTTAGACTTAATTAGACCATGGTTGGGTTAGCCCAAATTAAAGTAGCCTATTAGGGTTGCTTTAGGACTTCTAAAGCCTAATATAAATAGGAGATTAAAGTAAGACGAGAGAATTTTCGTGGGTTTATTATTGAGAGAAAAGAGGGAGAGAAAGGAAGAAGGCTGCTAATGGAGATGTCTAACCAGCCATCATCAAATCATGATCGGGGAAAATCCGTATGGTGGATCGTCTTCCAATTTGGAGGTTTTGATCTTCACTGATGGAACTACAATGTGAACGGTGGAGATGTGAATTGGGAAACTCTAGCTTAGTGCGTTTGGGAGCAAAAGTCAGGTCCAGAATTAGAAGCTTCAATGGAAGAAGGATTTTTAACGTATAAGGCAAGTAGTAACCCTTGGAAAACTGGAGGAACTGCATGATTTTGTTTTCTGTGATTTAATATGGTTTGAATGGATTAGTCGGAACAGTATTTACATGGAATTAAATTGTTTATATTTTAGTGATTGGTATTCTTGAAGGATTTGTTGAAATAAAGAAGAAAACTTGGTTTGATCATGCAATTAATTATAGGATGGTATTTAATTAATAAGAATTAATCTAGAAGGCTTTAGGTATGTTTTAAAATGTTAGTAGATTAATTTAGACCAAAGAAACATATAGCAAAAGCCTAAAAATCCGAACTTTATAAATCTGGAATTTTCTGTTTAAATTTGCACGAGCGCCTAGGATCGCCTAGCCCTGTAGAGGTAGGCGCTCTAAGCAGAATTTGTAGATTTTGTAGATTTTTGTAATACGAATAAATATCCAATAATTTTTTTGATTACTTAAGAATATTATCATCTTTATAAGGATCTAATTAAGGTATAAAAATTATAAAATTAAATTGGAAAGATTAACCAATAAATTGAAGGTTATAATGAAAGGTTTGTCCATAAAAGGGTCAAATGGTATGGATATTGATATAAATAATACTATTGGAATTTATAGGATAAAAACACTTTCTAAACTTTATTCTAGGTCTGTAGGACATGCTGGAGAAATAAAATACAGAAAACCTAAATAGAAACTATCTTAGGTGTTAAGATAGGAAATTGGATTCTAATAAAGGGATTAATAAGGAAAACTCTAAGTAAGATTTGATTTACTTTATTTGAGTTTTCAATAGGAATATTGGCTACTGGAATTGTATAAACTCTGAGTTTTATCGAACATATGATACATGAGTTTTATTTTGAATATATTTGGGAAATTGCATATGTTATTTTGAAAAATGCTTTAATTGGATTTGTAAGGATTGAATCATGGTTTTCACATGGAAGTGAATATTTGGGTATGGATTGGTATGTGGTATGATGTCATTAGCTTTTTTTTTATGGTTGGGTGATACGGCTTCTATGGTTGAGTTGATATTGACTTTTACGGCAGAAATGGGTAATCCTTTGTGTAGAGATGTGTAATCCTTTACGGGTAAAAGTGTGTATGCCTCCAATAGTAGCGTATCCTCCCGTATGTGGTTTTATCATGGTTTGTGTCAGTGGGTTTAACTATATATGGATCCATAGTTTTGGCAGGTTAGCTAAGTGGTATTCAGTTTGGGTTGAGTTAGTCTTATATGCGAGCGCGCTTCCCCTGTAAGTTAGTTTGCTCTGGGAAGGTCCTATGTCTGGAGGGACACCCCGGTGCGCTGCTGGTGATTCCCTGTACATGTGGATAAGCGACCATCTCCATGTATTGATTCTGGTGCTGCATGCTGGTGGTACATGCCAACTCTGTTGAGTTCGTGCACAATAAGTTGGTGACTACGGCTCTTGTCTATAGCTGCGCTGCATGGGGCTTGAGTATCATTAAGTAGCACTGCCCCTAAGCCGCACGGTGGTATAGCAGTTAGTTGAGTGTCATCTCAAATACTTATCATCTTTATGAGTCCTGCAATGGCACGTGTTTTATCGCTTTTGTTGGTTTACCCCGTTAACATCTAATTACTGGTATTTTTACATGATCATCTGTTTTATCGCTTTATTTGGAATTGCCATGGATAACTTGGATTTCTCATCTTATCGTTGATTAATCAAATACCTCATGACTATTTGCTTACATTGGACTGTTTCTAATTGCATGCACCTGTTACTTGCTGAGATATAAATCTCACTCTGTTTTCCCCTATTTTTTAGGTTGCTTGGAGAGATCGCGAAGATGGTGTGCGCACCTCGGGCGCGCGGTAAAAGCGTGTTACAATCTGTTATGGAGTCGCCACTACCTGAAATGGTGCAGGTAGACACCTTGTTTGATTTTTTGGTCTGCACCAGTGATTCCGGATAAGTGACCCGATTACAACCCAAGGAAGTCCTTTAACACCCTGGGTTGCCCCATCGAAATGGGTTCCCTTAAATTAGTTGGATATTTAATGGGTTCTCTTATTTATTATTTTTATTTTTAACAAATTCTAATAATAACATATCTACATTGGGAGATGTAAGATTAAACAAATAAAACTAACAAAACTAATAATGACATTCTAAGAACAAATTCTAACATCAATGATGAAACCAAACTAAAATGAGCTAGTAAACTAAATAAAACTAACAAAACTAAACATGTACAATTCGACCACTTCAAATAAAATGCTTTAGCCTCTCATAATAACATATTTACATTGGGAGAATGGAGGGCCACTATGTACATCTCATGTGGTAAGAAAACAAAACAAGAACAAAAAAAAAATCACAAGAGACAAAAGAAGAAACATTTTCTACAACAAGAAAGAATCATCGCTTCAATGCTTATTTCATTTGCTTTTTCCCTTTCTTATTATTTATTATTTTTGTTTTGTTTTGTTTTCTATTGTTTTTATCATGCAAGATTAACTAATTACTAATTTACAAGGCAAGAAAATGAGACCACCTGAACTACTTTTAACCATGGCCTAATTACTAATTTACAAAGGAAACAAAAAAAAAAAAAAACTGAAACAACCTGAATTACTGCGCTATCCACATTCAAAGATTCATATCTCCCTCAATTCTTAACCAAGTTGTGTGAAATTTGATTCCTTAGAATCATGACTTTAAACACTAAAATAACCTATAGCAGTTTGTAAAATTTCATTTTCATTTAAGAGATATGAAGCTCCAAAATTTACTGTTAGACATTTCCAATTGAAAATCTGAACCAAAGAAAATTAAAAATAAAATACCTACTCATAGTGTAGGGTCTCGAGCATATTTTTAGATTAAACTAAAATAAAAATACCACAAATCTCATGCAGGACTCCAGACTTGAATCAAACTAGAACTAGGTGAAAAACATTGGTTTATCTGGAAAACAGGTGCAAACCTAATGCAGGAAAAAAAATTCAGAACTTTACATCTTTGTCTTTTTTTTTTTACATGATAAAATTACCCAAAGCCATCAAACATATATATATGTCTCTCACCAATCATGTAATCTTATCTCAAAAATTGTAATGAAAGAGAGGTCTCATACAATGTATTAAACAAATGACTCACCTGTTATAGATTGACACTTTAAATCAGGTCTTGGAACCTTGGTGTGTCGTGAACAGCAGTTTTCCTTTCTCCCTCCTTGCTAGTAGACGTCCCTCTTCTTTTCTCTACTTCTTCTTACTTGCTCTTCAGAGAGTTCTCTTACTTGCTGCCCCTTTTTTTTTTCAAAGAACTCTCTTACTTTTTCTCCTCTCCCCTTTTGCTCCCAACTTCAAGCCCTTTTATAGAGAGTTCCCACCCCTTCAACTTCTTAACCCCTAACATTTCCTCTTCCTCTCCTAAACCTCTAATTTCCTTAACTTCTCCTTAACTTCTCCTCTTCCTCTCTTAAACAACTAACCCTTCCTCTTCCTCTTTTAAACACCCTCATTCAATTAGGTTTGGTCAAAGTCTATTTTGTCCCACATTTTTATTAGGCTTATATATTTTTTTTAAGCTTTGTCTTAATATCTCAAGAGAATATGAGTTGGACCAATTCGTCCAACTCATTTCTCTTTGTTTATTTTTATTATTATTATTTTTTTTAATCTTAAACTTTTATTAACTTTGTTATTTATTTGCATAAGAAACCCCGTTAGAAAACTTACTTATTTACTAAAACAACCCCACAAAATTTTAATTTATCATTGGTTACATGGCAGCCACCATGGCGTACACGTGGCTGCCATGTGGCATCCAATTTCGGTTTTATAAAAATCCCCAAACTATCCTTTATTTCTTTTATTCATAACTTAGCCGTTTGAGATCCGATTTGAGCACGGTTTGGTGCATTGGAATCGGCTCAGAATTCTCTTTATTATGGGCTTGTTATTTCAAAAAGACGGGTCCATTATAAAAACCTCGATTTACGTGCCAAAATATATGCCGGTTTAAGATATGCTTCTTGAACAATTTTATGATGCAAAAATGGGGTATTGATAGATGGGGTTTATTTGATGGGTAGAATTGTAATAGATAATTTTATTCACATGTTAATTAGATAAATGTGATTGTAAAATGAATTGAATATATATTGATTAAAGAATTGTTTTTATTGGCCACCAGAACTCTGATGAAATTAATAAGTTTTAAAATTATTGTGAATCTTAGTTTGTATCTAACCCCAGCTTCGTGGTAACATCTCGAGTTTGGTTGTTGAACCGGACTTAGGTTGTTACAGTAGCGAACCGGGTTCGGATTGGGTGCCGGTTTGCACTGACCCGGGTTCGGGGCGTTACAATGGGCCTCGTTGGAAGGCCCACAGAATCCAAAATAGGCTAGGGTTAGCTTATGTGTCCTTATTAGGCTTAGTCTAATCTTAGAAGCTTTTTAGGGATTTGGTTAAGTTTGATTTGTTCTTAATCACAAGATTCTTTAGAGTTACTTCAATCTCATCCCTTTAGTCAATAACCCAGATTGACTATAGGTTTTATGTACATAACCTCTTAAGCAGGGTCATTATGCATATATTTCCAACTTAATCATCCCGTGCTCATGATTAAGTTGGAAGATCAGAATTAGGTTGATTATGTTCCTATCCCTTAGTGAGTCTGAAATGCTTTGTGGTCCATTAGGTGGGCCTCATAGTGGTTGCCTTTAATTTGTTATCTTTGATTAAATTTTATACCAAATGGACTAGGGATGGGCTTGGGGCCTTTTCCCAAGGCTTAGGTTGGAAAGCCCAAGTCTTTAGGAGGATGAGGGTGAGGTCCCTCATTCTTGGTTTGATCTAGTGAACCACTTTCTCTTTAATAAAGGAAAGGATGTGTGGCCCAATAGGCCTTCACCATAAGACGGGACCAAACCATCCAACTTAGTAAGCATGCTTTGGATTGGGCTTTGGTTGGGCTTCTTAAGGTATAACCCTTAATTAGGTTATTTCTTGATGATTTAGCCTTAATAATATGAGTCGGATTAGGTGGGTCTCGTTGGAAGGTCCACCGGAGTGAAATTTGGCCCCATGGGGGGCCCAAGTCCCACTTTGGGTCTATGAAGACCTAAAAGACCCTCTTGGATTACTTGGTCTAATTTAGATGGATTTTAATACCTTAAACACCCAAGAATTGCATTTCTGAGGTTTTTTTTCGGGCTGAACCGACACAACAGATCAGTCAGCCTATAATTGCCATGTAACTGATATTATATATCGGTCAACACAACCTTCCTGTGTGACCGATATTTATTATTAGTTACTGTGGGTATACTACTTGACCGACCTGAGATATCGGTCAAGCCTGGAAATTCCTAGAAATGCAAACTTGGCAGGGCCTTAGGGATGTTGATCTCTCAAACACTTGAGGGGCTTCTGTGGGCCATCCAGTAAACTTAACTAATCTGATTAATTATCATGCCTTCTATGGGGCCTTGCTCCTCCATCCATGAATTGAAACTCACGTGATTGAAAAACGGGACACTAGTATCCCTTTTCAGGTATCAATAGCAATTTCACTTCTTCATGAAGGGAAGAAGATGAAGGACCTGGAAGGTCATGCTATGGTCTATGATGTGCCTAAATTTTATACATGTTTTGTCATATGTTTATCCTTAATTTTATGCTAGTTGGTGTTTAATTTGTCTATTTATTAGAGGTTTTATGTATTTTTGTTTATTGTTGTTTAGGAATAAATAAATTGAGAGAGTCAAGAGATTGAGGAGGGGACGTCAACGGTGCAATTTGAGATAAAGCCAGCTATTCTTCAAATGGTGACGTCAACGGTGCAATTTGGTGGCATGCCCCATGATGATCCAAATGCACACATAGCTAATTTTCTGGAGTTATGTGATACTTTCAAACATAATGGAGTTTCTGATGATGCTATTAGATTGAGGCTCTTTCCATTCTCCCTCCGAGACAAGGCAAAGGCATGGTTTAATTCATTTCCACCATTAACCATAACTACATGGGACGATTTGGCTAAGAAGTTTCTAGCAAAGTTCTTTCCCCCAGCCAAAACCGTGAAGATGCGAAATGATATCACCACCTTTGTCCAATTTGATATGGAGTCTCTTTATGAAGCTTGGGAGAGGTATAAAGAACTGCTTAGAAAGTGCCCACATCATGGACTTCCTGTTTGGATTCAAGTGCAAACCTTCTATAATGGTTTGCAACCCACAACACGTACAATGATTGATGCGGCAGCTGGAGGGACTTTGATGAAGAAATCACCGGAAGAAGCATATGATTTGGTGGAGGAGATGGCAACTAACAATTACCAATGGCCAGCGGATAGAGTGACACCAAAAAGAACTCAGGGAGCTCATGAAATTGATTCTTTTTCTGCTTTAGCTGCTCAAGTTGCAACTTTATCTAGGAAATTAGATAATATCAATGTAAGTGCCATTCAATCTGCTAATGCAATTTGTGAATTTTGTGCAGGTAATCATATGGGGATAGATTGTCAAGTGGGAAGTCCATTCGCCAACAATAGTTCGGAGCAAGCAAACTTTGTGTCGAATTACCAACGACAAAACAACCCTTACTCCAACACTTACAATCCAGGATGGTGAAACCACCCAAATTTCTCATGGAGCAACTCACAAAATGTTTCCAAGCCTCCACCGAGTTTTCAAAATCAGCAACAAGAGAAGAAGCTGAATATGGAGGAGGTAATGGTACAATTTATGGCAAAGGTGGATGCTAGATTTCAAGATCATGACATTGCTCTAAAGAACAATGAGAACACTATGCGGAGCATTGAAAGGACAGTTGGTCAATTGGCAAAATTATTGTCCGAAAGACCTCAAGGGTCACTTCCAAGCACCACGGAAAATAACCCAAAAGAGCAAGTGCAAGCCATTTCCTTAAGGAGTGGAAGGGAGCTTAATGTACCGGAGAAAAAGAATGGAAAAGAGAAGCAAACTATGAGAGCTATGGTGCAGGAAACTCAAGGCCAAGGTGCTCTTCCTAGTTCTGAAGGCCAAGACATCGAGGCCGCAGCACCCACATTCAAGGCTGCGGTGCCCACCCTTATTCCGAGCCAAACAGTGAAAAACTCGGGAAATCCTCCCGTTTCTTCTCATACTCCTCCTATACCTTTTCCTCAAAGACTTCAGAAAAATAAGCTAGATAAACAATTTTCTAAATTCCTTGATGTGTTTAAAAAGTTACATATTAACATTTCTTTTGTAGATGCCTTGGAACAAATGCCTAGTTATGTGAAGTTCATGAAGGAGATTCTATCAAACAAGAGGAAGTTAGGAGAGTATGAGACTGTGATGTTGACTAAAGAGTGCACTGCCATTTTGCAACATAAGTTGCCACCAAAGCTTAAAGATCCAGGGAGTTTTACTATTCCTTGCACAATTGGGAGCTCTTATTTTGAAAAAGCTTTGTGTGATTTAGGTGCTAGCATAAATCTGATGCCTTTTTCTATTTTCAGGCAATTGGGGCTAGGAGAGGTCAAGGCCATTACAGTTTCACTTCAATTGGTGGACCGGTCAATTAAACGACCAAGAGGAATAGTGGAGGATGTTCTTGTTAAAGTTGACAAGTTCATTTTCCCTGCAGATTTTATTGTTTTAGATATGGAGGAATATCGAGAAATCCCACTTCTTCTTGGTCTACCGTTCTTAGCCACGGGAAGAACTCTCATAGATGTGCAACAAGGGAAACTCATACTACGGGTGCAAGATGAACAAGTTACATTCAATGTGTTTGAAGCAATGAAATATCCGTCAACAACTGATACATGCTTCAACATAGATGTGATTGATGAATTTGTGGTAGAAATTTTTGAAGAGAGGAACCACTTGAGGCATGTCTTGTTCAATCTGGCACTATCGATTCCGAGAATTCCAAGATAAGCACTTGTGCACACTACTTGGAAGCATCTCCACCTTACTTGCCTAAAGGGAAGCCGGAAAACATAACATTGGGCAAAAACACTACTACACAACAGCCATCCGTCATTGAGGCCCCCTCTTTAGAACTGAAACCTCTTCCTTCTCATCTTAAATATGCTTATTTACATGATTCTTCTTTACTTGTAATAATTTCTTCATCTTTGACAGGTCTTGAAGAAGAGAAGTTACTTAGAGTTTTGAGAGCTCACAAGCAAGCTTTGGGATGGACTATAGCCGACATTAAGGGAATAAGCCCATCAATTTGCATGCACAAGATTCTAATGGAAAAGCATTTCAAGCCTACGGTACAGCCACAAAGAAGACTTAATCCAAACTTGCAAGAAGTTGTAGAAAAGAAATTCTCAAATTGTTGGATGCTGGAATTATTTATCCAATTTATGATAGCTCATGGGTAAGTCCGGTGCAAGTAGTGCCTAAGAAGGGAGGAGTGACGGTGGTAGAGAATGAAAATAATGAACTCATCCCAACAAGAACAGTCACCGGTTGGAGAGTGTGCATAGATTACCACAAGCTTAATGATGCCACACGAAAAGATCACTTTCCATTTCCTTTCATTGATCAAATGTTGGAACGGCTTTCTGGTCATGCTTATTACTGTTTTCTTGATGGATACTCAGGGTACAATCAAATCCAAATTTCACCAGAAGATCAAGAAAAAACTACTTTCACTTGCCCGTATGGAAAATTTGCCTATAGGAGGATGCCCTTTGGTTTGTGCAATGCTCCAGCCACATTTCAACGATGCATGATGGCCATTTTTTCGGATATGGTGGAAAAGTTTATTGAGATCTTTATGGATGATTTTTCTGTGTTTGGTTCTTCATTTGATAATTGTTTAAATAATTTATCTTCAGTTCTACAAAGATGTGAAGAATCTAACCTTGTTCTTAATTGGGAAAAATGTCATTTTATGGTGCAGGAAGGAATTGTACTTGGGCATAAAGTTTCTTCAGAAGACATTGAGGTAGATCGAGCCAAAGTAGAGGTCATCGAAAAATTACCTCCACCTAGCACAGTCAAGGGAGTGAGAAGTTTTTTGGGACATGCGGGGTTTTATCGTCGTTTTATTCAAGATTTTTCTAAAATTATTAAACCCCTTTGTTCTCTTTTGGTTAAAGATGCTCCATTTAACTTTTCCAATGATTGTTTGCAGGCATTTGAACTTTTGAAGAAGAAGCTAAGTTCAACCCCAATAATATGTGCATCGGATTGGGCACTTCCATTTGAATTGATGTGTGATGCAAGCGATTACGCAATAGGAGTTGTGCTTGGACAAAGGAAGAACAAGGTTCTCCATGTTATCTACTATGTGAGTCGTACCTTGACAGGTGCCCAATTAAATTATGCTACTACGGAAAAAGAATTGTTAGCGGTGGTATTTGCTTTTGATAAATTCAGATCGTATTTAATTGGGTCAAAAGTAATTGTGTACACTGATCATTCTGCTCTTAAGTACTTGTTAGCTAAAAAGGAAGCTAAACCAAGGTTACTTCGGTGGATTTTGCTCCTACAAGAATTTGATTTGGAGATCAAAGACAAGAAGGGAACTGAGAATCAAGTAGCTGACCATCTCTCTAGACTTGAGCACACAACTAAAGAGATAGCCCCACCTTCTCCAATAAATGAGGTATTCCCGGATGAACAACTGTTTGTTTTATCTCTAACACAAGTTCCTTGGTATGCAGATTATGTAAACTACTTGGTAAGCAATGTGATTGTAAAACCCTGAATTTTCCTTAAATAATAAATTAAATTAGTAAATAATATTACCGAGAGTTATGATTGATAGAAACATTTTAATATTGTAGGGGGTGATCAACTTAGCGGGGATCCAGAATTAGACGCAGATCTGACCGTCCGATCGTGAGATATCGAGGTATGTATTCTAATTGGGCAAGGTGTATAGAAGAGTTGCATAGGAGATGCATAGGATCAGGGGGTATATATATATATATGTATAAAATAAACCTAAATTTTATACTTGTAATGTCACTCGTATTGAAGAGCCGCAAGCGACGAAACCTGTTTGAACGACCAAGAGAAGAAGAAGAAGAAGAAGAAGGAAGGGCTGGGCGTGCGTTCATCGTCCAGAGAGTTTCTCAGTGCAAGAGTTTCGCCATTGTTCAGATAGAGAAGGAGAAATCAGCGTATAGAGGTAGGTGACATCGTTTTGGTTTTAAAATTGGATTTACCCTTGTTTAATCGCAAATGCATGTTTCTATGATATGTAATGTTGTATTTAGTTAGCTAAGCATGTTATAAATACATTAGAATGAGTTTAGACGAGAAAAATCATGATTTAGAACTGTTTCTGCTCGATTTTGTATGACCGCCGACCTCGACTGTACTCGGCGCTCATCGGCGATCCTAGGCGCTGGTTATAAAATTGAGGACGCTGTGGACCGTGGGACGACGGACCGTTGGCGCTCGAAATTGAACTACCGCCGACTGGAGACCGCCCGGAGCGATCCTGAGCGATCCCAGGCGCTCTAAGCAGAAATTCCAGATTTTCATAATTTCGAACCTAATTCAACTCTAAACTATTTTTAGACAATTTTAATGATTAATTAAGGTCTTTTAAGACCAAAATAAACTATCTAATTCCCTATTTTACAGAAAAATAAATTAGGGAGATATTTAGGACATTAGTTGCCAAGTTTTGAAGGTAAATGAGAAATGTGATTTTGGAAAAGCCTAACTACCATTTGATTATCTAAACACTTCTAAATGACATTATAAATCAGAAGACATTATAAAGAGAATCCAGAATTCAAATGACTGAATAATGAAGTAAAGGTACAGATATAACCATTATATGCCGCTAGGCACCAACCCTTATAGAATTATGATACTTTAGGGAATTTTGGAGTCTAGTGGGCATAGCTGGTTATGGATCCATAGTCGTAGCTAGATAGCTGAGGGATATGTCATTTGGGTTGAGTTACTCCTATATGCGACGCGCTTCCTTTGCAAGTTAGTTTGTCTGGGAAGGTCCTATGTCTGGAGGGACACTCCGGTGAGCCGCTGGTGATTCCCTGTACATGTGGATAAGCGACCATCTCCATGTATTGATTCTGGTGCTGCATACTGGTGGTACATGCTAACTCTGATGGGTACGTGTGCAATAAGTCGGTGACTACGGCTCTTGTCTAAGCTGCGCTGCATGGGGCTTGAGTATCATTAGTAGCATCGCTCCTAAGTCGCACGGTGGTATAGCAATTGGTTGAGAATCATCTCAAAAGGTTTATCTATCTTTGTGAGTCCTACAATGACACTGAAAACACAACACTTGATATTATTGTTATTATTGTGCACGTGCGGGATGCATGTGAATGTGATATTGGTTGGATGTGACTGCTTAGTACATCCTGGCAATGTGTGGATTATGTTACTGATTTGACTATTGGGTTCTTATATTAAAACTTGCTGAAATTCATTTCTAGAACTATTTATCAAACTGTTTTGTGTTCATGAATGGTATAAATGATTATGCGAGCCTGATTTATCGATGTTGCTTAATCGTGCATGAAATGTTACTTTGCTTATATTAACTGTTTAGTCATGCATGTGTTACCTACTGAGATATTCGTATCTCACCCTACTTCTATTCCATTTTTCAGCTGATACGCGAGAGGGGGATCTCTTAGAGTTCCAGGGAGAGGTAGCCGAGTATTCACTGGAGGATTACTATTATCCTAATCTTGTCTGAGGTGGATTGATGTTATAGACTTAGCATGTTTGATTGGTTTATTATCATTTATTTGGAATTGATGTATGAGAGAAATGAGAGGGAGCTAGTAACCAGTTCATTTTTACCAGACTTTGATATTAGTGACTGATGGTCAAGCTTTATGCTTAGTTGAGGATTTTGAACTACACTTCCGCACATACTTGTTTCTGCAACTCTGATAGTTTAATATATTGATTGGATTTTGATTTCTTTGGTCTGGTATGTTATTGATGTTGTTTTTGATATGGGCCAGTAACACATCGGATTTGGTTGTTGAACTAAATTCGGGTTGTTACGTTATCGAACCGGGTTCGGGTCGGGTGCCGGTCTGCACTGACCCGGGTTCGGGGCGTTACAGAGATGGTATCAAAGCAATGGTCCTAACCTTAGATTAGCCAGCTTTAGGGGAATGGGATTGTGAGTACGCTAGATAGAACCCCTAGAATTATTGGATTCTAACAAGTGAAATTGTATTTTGCAGATGGCTGGTAGGGGAAGACGTGCTAGAGTTGATCCTATTGAGGAGGAGCAGCAGGATGTTCCACTACCTCCACCACCTCCAGGGGGTGATATATGGACTGTTGTTGGCACCTTGGCAGAGCTTCTTGCTAAGGAGAGAGAGGAGAGACTGAGCCAACATGGCAATGGCGGAAATGGTGGCAATGGTCACGGAGAGGAGCCTGTACATGAGCAGGCCATACATACGGCCAAGGATCTTGAGCAATTCAGGAAATTGGATCGACCTATCTTCAGTGGACGACCAGATCCTATGGAGGCTGAGAGATGGCTAATGCGAGTCGAGTGGATTTTTGAGGCTATGGGATGCCCTATGGACCGGAGAGTGCGTTTGGCAGCATTCTTGTTTGAGGGAGAGGCAGTGCACTGGTGGACAGCCAGGAAGAGGCAGGATCCACAGGCTACGTACATGACATGGGACAGATTCCAAGAGGTCTTCTATGACCAGTATTTTTCTGAGGAATTCCGGCTCAAGAAGGAGCGGGAATTTATGGAGATTACTCAGGGAGGCCAGACAGTGGCTCAGTACGAGGCTAGATTTGCAGCCTTGTCCCGATTTGCACCTCATATGACACAGGATGAGAGGAGGCTGACTTCACATTTTGAGCGGGGTCTGAAGCCTGAGATTAGGAGTATGCTGACAGTACTCTTGTGCACCGAACTGAAGGACGTGATACGTAGAGCCACTAGAGCTGAGAGTGACTTGGAGGCTAGAGCGAGCCAGAGCAGAGCTAGGACGCCTATGAGGCCGGCAGATCAGAGGGGTTTCCTTAGTGGGAACAAGAGACCCAGAGACTGGACTAGGGCAGAGCCTGCAGGAGGACAGTATAGGTCAGTTCCGAGGGCATGTGTCAGTTGTGGCAGATACCATGTACCTGGACCGTGTGTTGCAGCGCTAGGCACCTGCTACAGATGCGGGAAGGCAGGTCACAGGATCACGGGTTGTCGGTTTCCTTCTAGTTATCAGCCGTTAGTAGTGCCACGACCGGCATTACCACCGCCAGAGACCGCGCCTGCTTTTCCACAGAGGCCACAGTTCCAGCAACCAGCTCAGAGAGCACCGGTTGGGCAGAAGCCCCAGGGCAGAGGACCAATTCAGAGAGGAGGCCAGAGGCAGGCAGTACCTGCTCAGCAGCAGCCAGCGAGGGTATATGCAGTGGATGCACATGAGGAGCGTGAGCCCGATCGTGTGGAGGATATTGAGGGTGATCCAGAGGCACCTGAGTTGATTGGAGGTATTCTCTTCATCTGTGGTAGATCAGCATGTGTTCTGTTTGATTCTGGTGCTTCTCATTCTTTTATATCGCCTGTTTGTACACGACGGATTGGTTTGTCACCCACTGAATTGGATACTGCATTGTCTGTGCACACACCTTTGGGAGAGTCTACTCGAGTGGAGCATATGTATAGAGACTGTATGATTAGATTGGGTAGATTGGAGTTGTCTGGTGATTTGATTGCCTTAGACATTGGAGGTTTTGATGTGATATTGGGGATGGATTGGCTATGTAGACACCATGTGACGTTGGATTGTTATGCGGGTACAGTGATAGTTAGAGGACCAGATCAAACCACTCATTGTTTCAAATGTGAGGGGTTGAAGTCTCGGATTGGTCTGGTAGCATCTGTGATAGCGGAGGAGCTTAGGAGTGACACCCTTGTCATCTCCGATGTACCTGTGGTACAAGAGTTTGCGGATGTGTTTCCAGAGGATTTACCTGGATTACCACATGCTAGAGGAGTAGAGTTCAGGATACAGTTGATGCCTGATACGGCTCCAGTTTCGAAACCACCCTATAGGCTTGCGAAACCAGAACAGGAGGAACTTAAGAAATAGTTAGATGAGCTCCAGGAAAAAGGTTTCATCAGACCTAGTATGTCTCCGTGGGGCGCTCCAGTTCTTTTTGTCCAGAAGAAGGATGGAAGTATGAGGATGTGTATTGATTATAGGCAACTGAATCAAGTAACAGTGAAGAACAAGTATCCGTTGCCTAGGATTGATGACCTGTTTGATCAGTTAGGAGGAGCATCTTGGTTCTCCAAGATCGACTTGAGGTCAGGATATCATCAGTTGAGAGTAGCAGAGGAGGACATAGAGAAGACAGCTTTTCGTACACGCTATGGGCATTATGAGTTCTTGGTTATGCCTTTTGGGTTGACCAATGCCCCAGCTGTTTTCATGGACCTCATGAACAGGATATTTCATGCATACTTGGACAGTTTTGTAGTGGTGTTCATTGATGACATCCTAGTATATTCTAAGACCCGAGAAGCACATGTAGGGCATTTGAAGGCAGTATTGTACACTTTGAGAGACCACGGGTTGTATGGGAAATTTAGCAAATGTCAGTTTTGGCTAAGGCAAATTTCTTTCTTAGGTCATGTTATCTCAGGAGAGGGTATATCTGTGGACCCTGAGAAGGTAAAGGCAGTGGCAGAATGGCCTAGGCTTACTACAGTGACAGAGGTCAGGAGTTTCCTTGGTATGGCAGGTTACTACAGGAGATTCATTGCGGGATTTTCACGTATAGCTGCACCCTTGTCTAATCTAACCAAGAAGGCAGTGAAATTCCAATGGGATGAGAAATGTGAGCAGAGTTTCCAGGAATTGAAGCAGAGATTGACTACTGCACCGGTTTTGATTGTGCCATCCATGGATGAGGCATTTGCAGTATATTGTGATGCTTCTAGGATAGGCTTGGGATGTGTATTGATGCAGCAAGGTAGAGTTATAGCGTATGCTTCGAGATTGTTGAGGCCGCATGAGAAGAACTACCCTACCCACGATCTAGAGCTTGCAGCCATAGTCTTTGCACTGAAGCTATGGAGACATTACCTTTATGGGGTAGAGTTTGAGATCTTTTCTGATCATAAGAACTTGAGATATCTGTTTTCACAGAAGGACTTGAATATGAGGCAGCGAAGGTGGATGGATCTGCTAAAGGATTTCAAGTTTGCGTTGCAATACCACCCTGGTAAAGCAAACGTAGTGGCGGATGCTTTGAGTAGAAAAAGTGCAGTTGACGATCAGGTAGCTACTTTAGCAGCTTTCATGATGAGCCAGTGTAGATTGATTGATTCAGTCAGAGATTGGCAGGGAGAGTTTAGCATGCCATAGGATGGAGTGATTCGAGTTGCTCGTGTTCAGATTGAACCAGATTTGGTTCAGTTGATTCGGGAGAAACAATTGATTGACCCACAGTTGATCCAGACTAGGGAGATGATGAGTAGAGGATCTGAGGGAGCTGTAGATTTTGCAGATAGAGATGGGCTATTGAGATATAGATGTCGTATTTGTGTTCCAGCTAATGAAGAAATTAAGGAGAAAATATTGACAGAGGGTCATAGATCGAAGTATGCAGTTCACCCAGGAAGTACGAAGATGTACAAAAACTTGAAAGAAATCTATTGGTGGTCAGGAATGAAGAGAGAGATTGCAGAGTATGTGGCAAAGTGTTTGATATGCCAGCAAGTGAAGGCTGAGCATCGGAAACCACCTGGTTTACTTCAGTCACTTCCTATTCCAGAGTGGAAGTGGGAGCGTGTAACTATGGATTTTGTATCTGGATTGCCATTGACCGCAAAGAAAGAAGATGCTATATGGGTTGTCGTGGATAGACTGACTAAGTCCGCACATTTCTTGCCTATGAGCACTTCGCAGCCATTGAAGTCTTTAGCTGAGTTATATGTCAGGGAGATAGTGAGACTTCATGGAGTGCCAGTTTCTATAGTGTCTGACAGAGATGCACGATTCACAGCACGCTTTTGGCTTGCATTTTAGGCAGCTTTGGGGACTAAGCTTAATTTCAGCACTAGTTATCATCCTCAGACAGATGGGCAGTCTGAGCGTACAATTCAGACGTTGGAAGATATGCTGAGATGTTGTGTTATGGATTGGGGAGGCAGTTGGAATCAGCACCTACCATTGGTGGAGTTTGCCTATAATAATAGCTATCTGGCAAGTATTCAAATGGCACCATTTGAGGCACTTTATGGCAGACCTTGTAGATCCCCAGTGTGTTGGGTGGAAGTTGGAGAAAGACAACTCATTGGGCCCCAGATTGTACAGGATAGCATTGAGAAGGTGAATCAGATTAGGCGAAACATGCTTACAGCCCAGAGTCGTCAGAAGAGTTATGCAGATACCAGAAGAAGAGATTTGCATTTTGAAGTTGGTGATTGGGTATTTCTGAAGATATCACCATCTCGTGGAATCAATAGATTTGGAAAGAAATGCAAATTGGCTTCAAGATATATAGGTCCGTTTGAGATTAAGGGTACAGTGGGACCATTAGCATACAGATTGGCTTTACCTACACAACTGGAAGGAGTTCATGACGTATTCCATGTTTCTATGTTGAGGAAGTATGTGCATGACCCTACTCATATCATTCAGCATGAGCCGATAGTAGTGCGAGGGGACTTGACTTATGAGGAGCATCTAGTTGAGATTATGGACAGGAAGGAGCAGGTTCTTCGTACTAAAGTGATACCACTTGTGAAAGTACTTTGGCAAAATCACACGACTGAGGAAGCTACTTGGGAATTGGAATCAGAAATGCAGAGGAAGTATCCCGACTTATTTCCTGAACCGCAAGGTAAATTTCGAGGGCGAAATTTTCTTTAAGGAGGGGAGGATGTAAAACCCCGAATTTTCCTTAAATAATAAATTAAATTAGTAAATAATATTACCGAGAGTTATGATTGATAGAAACATTTTAATATTGTAGGGGGTGATCAACTTAGCGGGGATCTAGAATTAGACGCAGATCTGACCGTCCGATCGTGAGATATCGAGGTATGTATTCTAATTGGGCAAGGTGTATAGAAGAGTTGCATAGGAGATGCATAGGATCAGGGGGTATATATATATATGTATAAAATAAACCTAAATTTTATACTTGTATTGTCGCTCGTATTGAAGAGCCGCAAGCGACGAAACCTGTTTGAACGACCAAGAGAAGAAGAAGAAGAAGAAGAAGAAGGAAGGGCTGGGCGTGCGTTCATCGTCCAGAGAGTTTCTCAGTGCAAGAGTTTCGCCATTGTTCAGAATAGAGAAGGAGAAATCAGCGTATAGAGGTAGGTGACATCGTTTTGGTTTTAAAATTGGATTTACCCTTGTTTAATAGCAAATGCATGTTTCTATGATATGTAATGTTGTATTTAGTTAGCTAAGCATGTTATAAATACATTAGAATGAGTTTAGACGAGAAAAATCATGATTTAGAACTGTTTCTGCTCGATTTTGTATGACCGCCGACCTCGACTGTACTCGGCGCTCATCGGCGATCCTAGGCGCTGGTTATAAAATTGAGGACGCCGTGGACCGCGGGACGACGGACCGTTGGCGCTCGAAATTGAACTACCGCCGACTGGAGACCGCCCGGAGCGATCCTGAGCGATCCCAGGCGCTCTAAGCAGAAATTCCAGATTTTCATAATTTCGAACCTAATTCAACTCTAAACTATTTTTAGACAATTTTAATGATTAATTAAGGTATTTTAAGACCAAAATAAACTATCTAATTCCCTGTTTTACAGAAAAACAAATTAGGGAGATATTTAGGACATTAGTTGCCATGTTTTGAAGGTAAATGAGAAATGTGATTTTGGAAAAGCCTAACTACCATTTGATTATCTAAACACTTCTAAATGACATTATAAATCAGAAGACATTATAAAAAGAATCCAGAATTCAAATGACTAAATAATGAAGTAAAGGTACAGATATAACCATTATATGCCGCTAGGCACCAACCCTTATAGAATTATGATACTTTAGGGAATTTTGGAGTCTAGTGGGCATAGCTGGTTATGGATCCATAGTCGTAGCTAGATAGCTGAGGGATATGTCATTTGGGTTGAGTTACTCCTATATGCGACGCGCTTCCTTTGCAAGTTAGTTTGTCTGGGAAGGTCCTATGTCTGGAGGGACACTCCGGTGAGCCGCTGGTGATTCCCTGTACATGTGGATAAGCGACCATCTCCATGTATTGATTCTGGTGCTGCATGCTGGTGGTACATGCCAACTCTGATGGGTACGTGTGCAATAAGTCGGTGACTACGGCTCTTGTCTAAGCTGCGCTGAAACGAATATTGGAGAAACAGAAATTTCCAACCGAGAGCTGAAACGAATATTGGAGAAAACCATGAGCACTTCAAGGAAAGATTGGTCAAAAAAACTAGATGATGCACTATGGGCATACCGGACAGCCTTCAAAACTCCAATTGGTATGTCCCCCTATCATCTAGTTTATGGGAAAGCATGTCACTTACCGGTGGAGTTGGAACACAAGGCTTACTGGGCTATCAAGACTCTTAATTTTGACATGGAGGCAGCAAGAGAGAAGAGGATATTGCAACTCAATGAGATGGATGAGTTTCGGCATGCAGCATATGAGAATGCTCGCATATACAAGGAAAGAACCAAGAGATGGCATGATAAACACATTCTCAAGAGAAACTTTGAAGTTGGCCAAAGAGTTCTACTTTATAATTCCAGACTTCGCCTCTTCCCTGGAAAATTAAGATCCCGATGGTCTGGACCATTCATGGTAACAAGAGTTCTCCTGTATGGTGCTATTGAAGTTTCTAATGACTCAAATGAAACATTCAAAGTCAATGGTCAGCGTTTAAAGCCCTACTTCGAAGGAGATTTCAATAAGCAAAAAGTCTCCATTGATTTGCTCGATCAGTGATTCAAAGAAGGAAAAGTCAAGCTAAAGACTATAATTAAGCGCTTCTTGGGAGGCAACCCAAGCATTCTAAACATTTGATTTTGTTAATTTCAATATCTCTTGTTCTGTTTTGTTTTAAATTTTAATTTTTTTTAATTTTTTATTCCTCAAGTGTTTTGGTTGTGTTCTAATTTTAGTTCTTTTACATAGGTGTGGAAATGACACTATTCCTCACTTCCTTGCTCCGGAACCTAAACGTGTTCTTTACGATGCTAAGGGAGAGGAAGCTTGATCCGTCTCCACCAGTGTTCAGGGAAGTTTCTTGTTACTCTATGTGGGCTTTCATTGTTGCACATTGAGGACAATGCACATACTAAGTTTGGGGGAGTCACACTTGTGAACTTGTTTTCTTTTGTTTTTCTTATATAGTCTTTTGTTTTTCTTATTTAGTCTAAAAACAAAAAAACAAAAGAAGAAAAAAAAAGTATTGATGAGGTTTGATGACCAAAAGCCCATGATAAAATTTGATTGAACTAAACATGGTGTTTGGAAAGTGATAAATTTTGTTTTTGTTTGGATGCTTGACTCTTGTGTTGGTTTTATCTTATTTATGATTCTTTTGAACACTTTGAGCACATTGCCTAGAGCACATATCTGTTTTGCTTACCTTGAGAAAGTTTTTGTAAATCTAGAAAATGCCTATGATCTCAGTGAACTCTAGAACTTGCTTGATTAACACTTGAGGCGAAATCCTAGACTCCACCATGCTATGGAAAGGATTTAGGCCATTCTTTGGGTCGTTTGAGCTTTTCAAGCCTACCTGACATTGGTTTATCCATAGTAGACCCCATTTGAGCCTGATTACACCTTTTCTTTGTCAACCACATACTAGCTTAACTTTCTAATATTCTCTACCTGTTGCACCAAGCACATGATCATTTTAAGAAATGTTATGAGATGAGCTACTGTATAGAGGAAGGATGAAGCTTCAACATTGTTCATTAAAAGAAGAAGAGGGTATTACACCCATTGCTCATAAAAGAAAGAAACAAGTTTGGGGGTGTAGCAAGAGAAAGTTAATAAAAAATTACAGAAAGAAAAAAAGAAAAGTTGAAAGCAGGAGAAAGTTGAATTAAATGGTGAACTAGAAAAGTAGAAGGCGTAACAAGAGAAAGTCGAAAACAAGCTTCGTGATAAAACTTTTGGTGGGACAATTAGCTCTACAAGGATTTTGGAATGATTCATGTGCTTAGGGTGTTTTTGAGCTATAACACTATCTGTTACCATACCGTCACCCTAGCCGCATGTTATAAGCTTAATAAAGTCCTAATGATCTTTGGTGTGGTGTTAGTCTACATTAGTGGAGAGTGATATGACAAGCAGGCTTATGGAGTTTATACTTCATCAAAAGAGATCTACAAAATGTTTATATGATTTCTTAAAACAATCAAAGTGGTGAATGGTTATGGGTAAAAGGTGATGCACACAAACACATTGAAAGAATCATGAATGAGATGAGATTGGCATTTGATTTGAAATTCTAGACATTAGCAATATTTAAAGTTTTCCTTGTGCTATAGACTATGTGACATCTTTGAGGCATGTTTTGCGACTTAAGCAGAATCAATACAAATTTTGTTTTTGTTTTCTTGTTTCATTTCTTTTGCTCGAGGACTAGCAAATCTTAAGTTTGGGGGTATTTGATGTGCCTAAATTTTATACAATTTTTGTCATATGTTTATCCTTAATTTTATGCTAGTTGGTGTTTAATTTGCCTATTTATTAGAGTTTTTATGTATTTTTGTTTATTGTTGTTTAGGAATAAATAAATTGAGAGAGTCAAGAGATTGAGGAGGGGATCTACAAGATATTCTCAGAATTTTCGAATGAGCAAAAATTCTCTTCATCAAGAGAATAGGAAACTTTAATTTCCCGAGTTCCAGAAACATCCTTCAGTGTTTTGAGCATAACTTGAGCTAGAGAGCTCCAATAAGGGCAATCTTGGTGTCTATGGAAAGCTAAGAGAAAGCCCTACAAATTTAATGTTGAAGACTTTCCCAAAAACGGTCATCTTAATGGAGAAATTTGAGTATTAATATCAGAAACTGAAAACAGATATTTTCAGAATTCAGTTTTGGGAAAGAAGTAAAAGGGGTTTTTAAAGCAAGGAAGGAAATTTTATATAAGAGTTACACAAGAGAGGAGGACTTCCAGAGCTTAGAGGAGAGGAATTTTTCACCATTGGAGAGGATTGGAAGCTTGGAGGAAGAAGAAGAAAACAGAGGTTGAATTGGAGTTTGTCGATAACTAAAATTCTCGATCTACATACAGTCTCCCTCTTAACTTTCTCATCTTCTCTTTGTCCAATTTTCATTATGAATTTTAGAGATTTTATAGTTTGTTTGGATTCAATTATGAGTTAATTTCTATTGCTAAGGCTCCGATGTAATGTCTCCATGACAATTCTGAATCCTAATTCTATGTACTCATGATTTTATTATTCTTTTTGAGTATGCATCGTTAAGTTTAATGCTTTCAATTATCTGGCCAATAGTTGAATGATTTGTTATGCATGTTAATTTGAGAGATGATGCATGTAGTTTAACTTCGTTTGATGTATGCCATGAATTGAACGAAATACAGAAATGTGCCAACGTGATTCATGCGGTTTGTTTTTGTGGGATATTATTAATCTTAATCTACTCAATTGCTTTTAAATTCGCATAAGCATATCGCGGGTTATCGCATGTTGGGTAATTTTAATTCTACTCGAGAGAGGGTTTTAGATATATTTAAAATATTTCGCCATCAAATAGGATAATAATTGATTAATTGCTCAGTTAGGATTTGGAATTGGATTGGCTTGATGAATCAGATGCCTTAGTATTTTCTTCTTAGGTGAAATATCCTTCTTTTTAAGTGTTTGGTCAAGTCCTTATTTTTCGATTTAATTTTTATTGTTTTCAATTTTTCAAATTCAAAACATCCCACTTTTCTTGATTTTCAAATAATTTAGAATTAGAACAATTTTGATAGCTAATAGGTAAATAGTCCTTGTGGGTTCAACATTCTTTTCATCACTATATTACTTGTTACGATTTCGTGCACTTGCGAATTTTCACAATATTCTACAGCCAAATCATGCCACATGCCACACAATCACAACACTAAAATGATAATAAAGTAAACTTAAACATGCTAGAATGACAGTGAGAGTGTGTGCTTCATGAGTGTTCATATATATTGAAGAGAGGACTCTAATAGAGACATAGTTAAGGTGATGAAGTGTGCGTGCATATTATAAGTGTGCACCTACATTAGGCTTTCATGCCATTAACCATTTTTAACAAACAAAGTAGGGGTGATGGGGGTATGCTTCCTTTGTATACACAAATATGCAAGTTAGAAGAATCAAAACCACTTCGAATGAGCTATAAGGAGGAAACTAGAGATTAAAGAAAGGGGGATTTAAGGGATACAATAATCTGGAATAAAGAGAGGGAGAAGGTTACTCTATGTCAAGGTTTTAAATTTCGGTCAGGAGACCCCCAGCGATGCGTTTCGCCGGGGAAAATCGCTAGGGTCGTGCCCCCAACGATTTGTATTGAAATGCCGACCGTGCCGAGCGAAATTTCGCTCAGCTTCAGTCGGCATTTAATTTTAAAATGAAATGTGCCGGTTGATTTGGGCGAAATTTCGCCCAAATCGACCTGCAAAAAAAAAAAAAAAAAAAAAAAAAAAACAGGGGGAGAAAGGGGGGTGACGAACCAGTGCTTGGGGGGGGGGGATTTTTGGCTCGATTTTTGCTTGGATTTAGGCTCGTTTTTCATCATATAGCAAGATTAAAGTGCTTTGAGCCAAGGTTTTGTGGATTTGGAGGAGATTAAAGCCACGTTCATCGCACACCTTGGGTAAGGTCGTTTTTTTCAAAATTTTTTGATCTAAAGCTTGTAGAATGTCTTGATTTCATTATATGTTAAAGTCCGACACCCGATCTACAAATGGGTGTCGGCGTTTTATTTTTTGCACAAAAAATATATTTTTTGCAATTATTTGCACCGAAAATGCATATAATTTTTTTAATTCATTTAAATTAGATAAATAATGTTGTTGACTTTGATAATTATATATGTTATATGGGGACACCCTATCTACAAATGGGTGCCCCCGGATTAATTTTTTAAAAAATTAATTTTTTTAATTTTTAAATCCGAAAATTGGTATACTATTTATAAAATGAAGAAAAATAGATAAGTTGCCAAATTTAATTCATAAAATTGATTTATTTATTTTAGAATTATTTATGTTAAGAAATTTGAGTTTATATAATTTTTTATGTATTTTTTTATTTTTTGGAATTAATTAATCCGAAAATTAATTAATTATTAATAAAATTAGTTAAAAAAGATAAATACTCAAATTAAATTCATAAAATTGATTTATTTATTGTACAATGATTTATGTTAAATAATTGGAGTTTATATAATTTTTTTTTATATATTTTTGATTTTTTGGAATTAATTAATCCGAAAATTAATTAATTATTAAAAAAAGATAAATACTCAAATTAAATTCATAAAATTGATTTATTTATTGTAGAATGATTTATGTTAAGAAATCGGAATTTATATAATTTTTTATGTATTTATGATTTTTTTGAATTAATTAATCTGAAAATTAGTTAATTATTCATAAAATTAATAAAAAATATAAGTACTCAAATTAAATTCATAAAGATAATTTGTTTATTATAGACAATTTATTTTGAAGAATCAGAGTTTTTATAATTTTTTTATATAATTATGATTTTTCGAATTAATTAATCCAAAATTATTCATAAAATTCATAAATAATAATATAGTTTATAAATTATAAATAAGAAATTATAATTAGTTGGTAATATTAGTATTGTCTAATGTGGATTAATATTTATAATTTGTTATTGTGCTCTGTTACCATCTCTGTAACGACCCGGATTCGTGTTCTTCATTAAAGATATAACACGTCTCCTAGGGGTTAGTTAAGGATCTCAATAATGGTGATCACTGGATAATCACCCGCCTTTTATATCATATCAGAGTGCACAATTCAACATTTCTATCCAGGCAAGTTATGAAATCATCAAATGGTCCCAAGTTTACTATCTTATTACAATCCTCAAAATTCAACTTAACAGTTTAAGACCGAACAACCTGCTGGACTAAGGTCGGTAGTAATAATCCTCCTCCCTATATGTATCAGCCGGATCTACCCCTGTAGGCACCTCACCACGAATATCTGAAAAACAAGTAACAACGAGGGAATGAGATACGAATATCCCAGCGAGTGACACATGCATGCATAAAATAGTTAACACAGTTATAAGACATGCTTCGACAAATAACCAACGATAATAACAACATAAATTTCGATAACAACTCCAACCAGGTCAATGCCATGCATATGGTTACATTGATTAATTTACATGCCAAGTAGACACTCCACACCTCCATGTACACAGTTCCGGCCTACTCAGGGTATCGGAAACTCTGAAATGACGGCCTACTCAGGGTATCGTCATCCAGTGCCGGCCTACTCCGGGTATCGGCACTGACAACCAGGCCTACTCAGGGTATCTGGCTGCTCTACACTGGTCGTGGCAACACACGTGGCCATGCAATTACACCAACAAACACATACCATCACATTACTAAGCTTAACAAGGATCCATGGGAAGCTAAACCCAAACCGATAATTAACTGTTTAAAATTCTGCATTAGTACACATCACCCGTGGTTCCAACCAGAACATCAACTCACACAAGTGTTCCAACCAGAACATCAACTCACACAAGTGTTCCAACCAGAACATCAACTCACACAAGAAATCAAATAAATAATAATTACAACCTCATTCGAAACTTGCCATCAAAACGGGGTTCAATAAACCAAATCAGGTACCAAACAATGCATATTTCAAGAGGACTAAAATAAAGCCCTAGTATGTGAACATCCCGAGCATCCTCAAAATATTTCTCCACACCTACCTCATAAGCTTGTACTAAAACTAGTATCTATCTCCATTGTTCTCACCGGCAAGATTTATTACCTCTAATGTCGAAATCAATTAGTTGGTTAAGGGGTTGAAGAACCCCTATTATCCAGAACACCCTTGGTTTTTGCGAAATTTTAGGATTCTGCACGAAAACCACTGGGCGCTCACTTCCCTGAGGTGGGCGCCAGGTGGGCGCCAGGTGGGCGGTAAGTCCCTTCGTTTAACTGAAGCTTGCGCTCACCCGTGGACGAGTGGGCGCTAGCTAGGCGCCAGACGGGCGAGAGAAAAGCGCGAGATAGGCGCGAGAGTTTGAGGTAGGCACGAGCTAGGCGCGAGGTGTGCGCTAGCTCGACGCCGGTCTTCTTTTCTTGGCGCTCACCTCCTAGGTGGGCGCTAGGCGGTAAGTCATTCTCGGTTCCAGGTCTCTGTTAATCCCAGAAATCCATCTCTGGCTGTAATTTTTCAGTCTGTAACCACTTATATAGCCTCCTAATATTCCCAGGATACATCCAAACCAAATTTGAATTTAATCTACATGATTTCCCAGTTATCCCCAATTTCACTGTGCAAAACCAAAACCCTCCGTAACTGTGTTGCCCAGAAAACCTCAATATCAATGCAATTCAATACCATGATATCATTCAATGAATATACGAATAAATCCGAAACCTCGGTGGTAAAACAATGCCACTCACCAGCAAGATTAATCCCAGAATGATAGCCTTTCTCGAAATCGGCCGATCACGATCCCGAATGCGCGAAGATGGAATGGTAGCCGAAATGGTAGTCGAACTGTTCGCTGCTCACGAGAGAGAAAACCCGCCTAAATCCAACTCGAATGAGCTGCTAGTAGTCCCTCAGAGTCTTTCTCTTCCTGAGAATAACCCCAAATCGCCATTTCCGCCGCAGTCACCAAATCGCCCAGCTCTAACTCTAACGAAGATTACCTCCGTAAGTTACGCAAGTTACGCGTATTCCTACAACCCAAACCCTACTTTCCCCCTTGGGTACTTTTACCCCGCGAGACATACACCGTTTGATGCATTTCCTTTTTTCTCTTATCCGATGCGCGCTCGCCCACTAAAACCCCACATACTCGGCATCGACATATTAATTAATTAATTAATACGTAGACACTATACAATAATAATCATACGATAATACTAAATATTTTTCCGAAAAATGGCTATATAATGCCTGTACATACGAGCATGGGCTAAGCCCTCAAACCACATCAAACACCTGATAAACACAGTTTATGTATATCAACTGAATAAATAGATAATGGATAACCTCACAAAAGAAATCAGGGTCTTACAGTTACTGACTTACTGTGCGTTTGTGCAGGTGTTCGGATTCCAGTGTAGTGCTTCTTGGTTAGTCTATTAGAGATAGTCAGACGGATAGACAGTATGGCATCTGACAGTGGTAGTGGAGAGGGCAGAGATGGTGGTAGGAGGCAGGATATTGGTTGGGCCCATTGCACGAGATACGAGGGAGACAGAAATAAGACGGTCAGCAACTATTGCCGCCAAGTCATAAAGGGTGGTGGAGTATCACGGTTGAAGCAGCATTTGGCACATGGCTACAGTAACGTGGCCAACTGTCGTCAAGTTCCTCCAGAGGTTCAGAGGCTGATGAGAGAGCACTTGGCATCAGGGAGTGCAACTAGGGAGGGGAAGAGGCATGCACGGGAGGAGGTTAGACATAGATTGGTAGAGCCTATTCGACCCTCTGTGGCTCCTGATATTGATGACGACGATGACATGGTGTACCCAGCCGAGTAAGTGACAAAGGGAGAGAGGGCTGCATTCAGAGCCTCAGTGCAAGCATCTTTGCAGTCTGAGTTTGAGAGGACAGAGGCTGCGAGGCATGGATT
Organism: Buxus sempervirens; assembly: GCA_947561395.2. NCBI lineage: Eukaryota > Viridiplantae > Streptophyta > Magnoliopsida > Buxales > Buxaceae > Buxus > Buxus sempervirens. The sequence continues at coordinate 34,061,288 of OX387183.1, forward strand.
TCACAGGGGTGGTACTTCTAGAGGAGATGCAGATGTTGATGCTCCTACTCCTAGTTCTAGACATGGGGCTGGGTTGGACCTAGCACCAAGATGCCCGATTATCCTATGGAGCCGAGTATGTGGCGTTCATTTGGTGCTAAGCAGAAGAAATTGAAGGATGTGTGGAGCAAGGGCACTGTCAGGGAGAAAATGGGGAAGTTTATATCCAAATTTTTTATTTTCAATCACATTCCAGCAAATGCAGCAGGGAGCCCCCATTTCAAGAACATGGTTGATGTTATCCAAGAGTCGGGTCAGGGAGTCTTGCCTCCTACGCCACGGGAGATTATGGGTACGTACTTGGATCAGGAAGAGGCAGAGATGAGAGAGTTTATTACATCGCTACAATCCCACTGGGAGCAGTTTGGAGTTACGATCATGTGTGATGGATGGACAGGTCCTACTAAACTGTCCATCATCAATTTCATGGTGTATTGTAAAGGCAGTGCAGTGTTCTTGAGATCTGTTGACGCATCACACAATATCAAGGATGCGCCCTATATTACCAGCTTATTAGAGAGTGTGGTACAGGAGGTTGGCCCTGAGAATGTCGTTCAGATTGTGACAGACAATGCCAGTGCGTTCAAGAAAGCCGGCGAGACATTACAGCAGCGGTATAACCTGTATTGGGTGCCCTGTGCTGCACATTGCACTGACTTGATGCTAGAGGAGATTGGCAAGAGAATCCAAGTGCTGACGACATTGAGGGATGCACGAGAACTCACCACATTTGTGTACAACCATAATTTCGTACTAGCGAAGATGAGAGAGAGATGTGGTGGGGACATAGTTCGGCCGGGGATTACCAGATTCGGTACGAACTATACTGCATTGGATAGTATTCTGAGCCACAAGCAGGGATATATTGAGATCTCTATTTACCAGTGACGATTGGACGAGTTGTGCTCAGAGTCGCAAAGAGACCGGGAGGAGAGTAGAGGACATTGTTTTGTCCAGCACTTTTTGGGAGCATGTGTGAGAGTTGATTGCTATACTGCACCCCATATACCGTATACTACGGCTACTTGACACAGATTCCTATCCTACAGCAGGATCCATTTATAAATATATGGCGGTGATGAAAGCTCAGATTAAGGCCGGATCACCCAAATCACATCAGTGGGTACTGAAGATTGTTAACGACAGATGGTTGTGAGACATGGGAAAAAATCAAATTCATTGACTTCCTCAATCATCACACAGGATTGAATAAAACAAAGAGTCGCCACCATTCAATTTAGGTGTGAATGGACACCAAAATATTAAATAAGCTCAAAAGGCAATTTTAGGGTAAAAATAACCCTCCTAAAAAAAACAACCAGAGATGGGTAAGGGGATTAGGTTATGAATAGGGGAAGGTGTTAGGCACCCCTATTCATCCACACAAGGTGGTTGCCAGGTATTGTTCATGTTTTTCAAAGGAAAAAAGGCTTGCTATAAAATTCATGAAAAATCATATAAAGACAAAATTGTATGGTTTTTTCATATGAATAGTCTGATTGATCCAGAACTTTCAAATATGATCATACCATTCCTATGGTTTCATGATCAAAACAAAATTGAGATAAAATCAAATAAAACCAATTTAAAGTGAAAAATCCAAAAATCTGGCTTCAAGTTAAATTCTAGAAATCTAGAAAAAATATGATTTTTATAAAATATTTCAAAATTGAACTTGAATAATCCAGGACATAGATATAGCTCAAATTTCACGTTAAATCAAGAAATCAAAACCAAAAATACCCACATTGATGAAAAACATCAAAAGAGGAGAACTTAGACTGTAGGGTCTTCTCTCAATAATGAAAAACGATTTAAAAACCACATCATGAAACCCTAGAATTTACTTTCAGGCTTCTGGATCCAGATCTATCATATTGATCATGATAGATCCAGGATCTTAGCCTAATATCATAAAAATCACGAAAACAGTGCTGTAGGTGCAAAGATGTGAAAAATCCAAATTTTGGAAAAAAGTGGGGATCTCATGCTATAAACATCATGGATTCATGTTATTCATTCATATTCAACATAAAAACCATTAAAACATGATCAGGATATTCAAAGCAGCCACATCTCACAGATTAGAGCACATGGGGGTCTACCCTACGGATCCACCTGTTCTCCTTTCCCCTAGCTCTCTCTTCACGTTTTATGGCTAGAGAGGATTCTTGAGGTACTTGGAGATAGGTTTGGGTATACAAACACAATCAAAGGCTTTATTCTAGAAAAAAAAAGAAAAACAGATATGGGGTTCTATTCTAGGGATCCACCTGTTCCCCTTTCCCCTAGCTCTCTCTTCACGTTTTACGGCTAGAGAGACTCTTGAGGTACTTAGAGGCAAGTTTAGGAATACAAGTACAAAAGAAGAGGCCTTATTTTATAGCAATAGAGAAGATCCTATTACTTCTAGAATTGAAGACAGAAAATAAAAGGGAAAAGGGACTTACCTGGATTGAGCAAGCAAGGCAGCAGGGATTCCTCTATTCTCTTGGAGCTTCTTAGACTTCAAAATTTCGTGGCCTTTTGCTTGAGGAAAGGCCCTCTATTTATAGGCAAACACAGGGGTATGGTTGGTCCAAGGTTTGGCAAGATAGAGTTTCAGTTTGAGTTAAACACAAGATAATGCCCATCCTTTATCCACCAAGATATTTCGCACGAATAAAATATATAATTCGCTCATTTAAAGGGATATTGGACTAAAGATAAGGCTCAGAAATCGAGAGAAGAATAAAACTCGCACGAGTCTGATGTGCCCGTAAATGATTTACGGTCCAATGGTGTCCGTATATGTATTACAGGCGCTGCGTGCCCGTATATAAAATTCGGGCGCTCTTAGCCCGTAGATACAATACGGTCCAGGCTTAAATTATTCATTTTCATGAATTTTTGGCCTGTTTTAAATTCCAATTAATGTTTTCATTATTTTCTCCTTTTGTAGTGCAATTTGGGGTGTCTACAATGGTACAAGTCGCTAGGTCATCCTTTGCATGCAGCAGGTATAATTACAATTTTATTTGAATCATTTTATGTTGAATCATGTTTATAATTATATTTTAATTATTGTACTAATGTTTTTTCTTGTAATCGTCAATGTAGCGTATTATTTGAATCCCAAATATCATTATAAGGATAATCTTGGCGCACACCACGACCTCTGCGCTCGTGTCCACGAGGTTTTCATGAAGTTGGACCCCTATTCAGAATCAGTTGGGGATTTTGGAAACGAGGTAGGGGCCGTAGCATTTAACTTCACTTATGTTATGGATATCACTTCTTCTTAATAGTTATATTAATTATTAAGTATTGACCTTTTCAAATTATTCCACTACCAGCTGATACAATTTAGAGATGCGATGGGCTCATTCGGGTTGACTACGGCGATTGCATCGAGGAACAAGATGATGCCGTGTAAGTGACAAGGGATTATGAATATTAATATTTTAAATTTCTAATTGATAAATAATTTTTAATATTTTCTATTTGTAAATCCAGGTGAATGGTGGGCGATGCATGGCACAAGTGCCCCTACACTAAGGAAGTTAGCGTGTCGAATATTGGCTCAGACAGCATCCTCTTCTGCTTGTGAGCGCAATCGGAGTACGTTCGCACTCATACACACGAAGCAGAAGAACCGGCTAGCTTATCAGAGGTTACAGAAGTTGGTCTTCTGCCATTATAACATGAGGCTGAGGACGAAGCAGTTAGAGATAGAGCACGGCACCGCCACCGCGACTATGAAGGATCCTTTGGATGTGTTATTCAGTAATGAAGTCGATGACGATGATCCATTTGCAGAGTAGGTTAGATGTGTTGAGATGGATCAGCCTGATCGTAGTCCTAGCCCAGTCATATCACAGGCTGCAGTAGAGTTGGGCATCGATGTAGACGCAGCTATGGACGAGGAGAGGGGGGAGGTTCGCGGAGACTCATTGGATAACCTCATCAGAGTTGTTCCTTCCTCCGCTACTGCGACGACACCAGCCCCAGTCCCAGCCCGTAGGCATGTTTCATTGTCAGAGGAGGAGGAGACAGATGAGGAGGAGACAGATGATGAGGATGAGTCCAGATCTTCAGATGATGATGATGGAGATGGTGGTGCTAGTGGTGGTTATGGTGGTGTTGGCACCAGTGGCCGGGGGTTGAGCCCATTTACTGGAGAGGCGGCTTTCCATCATACCACACAGGATACTGACCACGGAGATAGAGATTGTGATGAGAGTGGGGGATATTCCTTTCAGAGGAGGAAAGGCAAGGAGAGACAGCATACAGGGATGCATGATGACTCGTCCTCCGTGGCACAGAGTTTCGGATCTTTAGATGTTGGAGGATCATCGAGTTCTTATGGAGAGCAGTATCCTCACTATCCACCACAGCTAACCCAGGGACACTATCCAGCCTACTATCCTCAGCAGCTTAGGCCAGTAGATTCATCAGATAGTAGTAGTTACAGTACATCATACGGATATCCTGGAGCACACATGCAGACATCTGATCCATTTGGGATCTTTCCAGTGAATCCATATCCGTAAGGCTATTATCCTATGCCTGTTGTACCTATTGGTATTGGAGCTGCAGTAGTAGCCCCTCCATACGAGCATCCCAGTTATCCTACGCCGTCTCCTCCGTCACCACCAGAGCAAGAGACGTGCTACTATTATGATGATTTCCCTCTAGTTGGTATCATGGCTCACATGACACAGGAGGATTATGAGCAACATGTCCGTGCATATCAGAGAGAATATAGATTTCGGATGGGATGGAAGCGCTACTATCATTTTATTGGCGAGAGATCAGGGTTTGAGCCACGTCGTTCATTTCATGTTTGATTTGAGGGTATGATTAAATGTTTTTTACTTTATATATTGTTGTTTTAGTTTAATTTAAAATTTGGATCCTCTTTGTTATTTTTTATTTAAAGTTTAAACACAGCGCACACAGTACCCACATTGTGTTTTCATGATTTTTGAGATATATTATTGATGCTTGTGGTAATTTAAGTACAATTTTGAAGTATATAACTTATGCTTGTTGAGTTGTTGTAAATTTAGCATTTTTTTTGAAAAAAATGCACCCAGAAATGTTTCTGTCGAAATTTCATCTGCACGTCGCTGGAATGCCGATGAAATTTCGTTCGATTAGCCGGAAACCACAGGAAAATCAGTTTTCCAGCGAATCGATGGCATTTTGCCGGCGTGCCGACGAAATGTCGTTCGGTGCCCTGGGCGGCACACCCAGGTGCACCGAAATTCAAAACCTTGCTCTATGTAAAACCTCGAATTTTCACATAATAAATAAATAAATAAATAAATAAATAAATAAATAAAAGAAAATATGAGTTAAGTTATAATTAAAATAAAAAGTGAAGATTTAGAGGATAAGTAATTCAAATAGGTAAGAAGTTGTAAATAAAGAAGAACTTTTAAGGAAATTAGCCTAAAAGGGTAAAAGGGTATTTTGGTAATTTTCAGAAAGGGTAATTTATGAAATAAATCATTAAATGATAATTAGGGTTAGAAAATAGAAGAAAATAATTTATTTAAGCAAGTTAGAAATTAAAAGAAAGTAACAAAAGCCTAAAAGAGGAAAAATGGTAATTAGGAGATTTCTAGTCTTAATTGGGAGAAAAGTAACTTAATAGGGTTTTAGATGATATTTAGGGTTTAAGTAAGTATTATGCACGAAGTTAGGCTGTAAGGAGTGTTTAGATGATAAGGAACTTAATTAGTATTGTTTAAGTAGAAAAATAGAAGGTAGAGAAAAAGTAGGAATTAATTAGAATAAGTTAGACTTTAACTAGACCACCATAGGGTTGGGTTAGCCCAATTAAAGGAACCTATTAGGGTTGGTTTAGGATTCTTATAGCTTAGTATAAATAGCAGAAGAAGGGTTTAAAAGAGAGAATTTTCGTGGGTTAAAATATGAGAGAAAAGAGGAGGAAGAAGAGAAGAAGGCTGCTGCTGGAGCTGTCCGACCAGCCATCTTCAAATAGCGATTGGGTAAAATCCGTACAATGGATCGGCTTCAAATTTGGAGGTTTTGATCTTCACTCATGGAACTACAATGTGAACAGTGGAGATTTGAATTGGAGAACTCTAGCTTGGTACGTTTGGGAGCAAAAGTTGGGTTTAGAATTATAAACTTCAAAGGAAGATGGATTTTAGCATATAAGGCAAGTAGTAACCCTTGGAAAACCAAAGGAACTGCATGATTTCATTTTCTGTGATTTAATATGGTTTGAATGGATTAGTCGGAACTGGATTTACATGGAATCAAAGGATTTATATTTTAGAGTTTGGTATTCTTGAAGGATTTGTTAAAGTAATGAAAAAAACTTGGTTTGATCATGCAAATAATCGTAGGATGGTATTTAATTGATAAGAATTAATCTATAGGGCTTTAGATATGATTTAGAATGTTAGTAGATTAATTTAGACTGATTGAACATATAGCAAAAGCCTAAAAATCCGAAATTGGAAAATCTGGAAATTTATAGCAGAAATTTGCACTAGCGCCTAGGACCGCCCAGGACCACCTAGCTTGCAGAGGTAGGCGCTCTCTTCAGAAAATTCAGAATTTGGGATTTTTGTCATACGATTAAATACCTAGTAATTTTTCTTGTAAGGGAATCATTTTATCAACTTTATAAGGACCTAATTGAGGTATAGAAATTTATAAAATTATATTTTGTAAATAACCAAGTAATTGGAAGTTCTAAGGATAGGTTAGAGTATAAAAAGGACTAATTTGAAGGTTACAACAATAGGAATAATAATAGCTTGTATTTATGGATTAAAATTACCTTCTAAACTATATTTTAGGTCTGTAGAATATGCTAGAAATTATAAATACAGAAAATTGAAATAGATACTATCTTAGGTATTAATATGGGAACTTGGATTATAATAAGGGGATTAATAAGGAAAACTCTAAGCAAGACTTGAATTACTTTGGTTTGTGCTCTAAATATGAATACTGATTTTCTGGAAATTACATTAATTCTGATTTTTATGAGATTTATGTTCAGGAGTTTCATTTTGAATATAATTTGGACTGTGGATTGAATGCCATGATGGCAATAAAAGATTTGTACCACCTACGGGTGAGATGAGACCTCCTGTTGGAGGAGATGTAATCCTGATTGGATTGCATCCCACAGAAGAGATATGTGACCACCTGCGGGTGAGATGAGACCTCCTGTTGGGGGAGATGCAATCCTGATTGGATTGCATCCCACAGGGGAGATATGTGACCACCTGCGGGTGAGATGAGACCTCCTGTTGGGGAAGATGTAACCTGATTGGATTGCATCCCACAAGGGGAGATATGTGACCTCCTGCGGGAGAGATAAGACCTCCTGTTGGGGGAGATGTAATCCTGATTGGATTGCATCCCACAGGGGAGATATGTGACCTCTTGCGGGAGAGATGTGACCTCTTGTGGGGGAGATGTAGTCACGATGTGATTGCATCCTACAAGTGAGATATTTGATTACCACCTGCGGGTGAGATGTGTAACTCCTGCGGGAGAGACCTCTTGTGGGGGAGATGTAATCACGATGTGATTGCATCCCACAAGGGAGATGTGTGTGTTACCACCTGTGGGTGAGATGTGTTAACTCCTGAGGGAGGGACTTCATGTAGGGGAGATGTGAATACTACGTGTTTGCATCCTACATGGGAGAATGCTACTATCGGATTGTGAGATTGACCATAAATTATGAATAACACGTGTTTTATCGCTTTCGTTGGTTTTATTTATCAAACATCTTTTTGCCGGTATTTAAGTATGATTGCATATATTATCGCCTTATTTGGAATTGCCTCTGTTGACTAGAATTTATCGCCCTATCGTTGATTAATCGCATACCTCATGACTATTTGCTTACATTAGTCTGTTTCCAATTGCATGCACCTGCTAATTGCTGAGATGTAAATCTCACTCCATTTTCCCCTATTTTTCAGGTTTGCTTGGAGAGATCGCGAAGATGGGGTTTATTTGATGGGTAGAATAGTAATTGATATTACTATTCACATTTTGATTAGACAAACTTTATTGTAAACTGAATTGATTAAATTGAATAAAGAATTGTTTTATTTCCCACCAGAACTCTGATGTAATTAATTAGTTTTAAAATTTATTGTGATTCTTAGTTTATATCTGACCCCAGCTTCGTGGTAACACCTTGGGTTTGGTTGTTGAACCGGACTTGGGTTGTTACAGTAGCGAACCGGGTTTGGGTTGGGTGCCGATTTGCATTGACCCGGGTTCGGGGCTTTACACTCTATTATGCTTAAAAAGGGACCAAAGTGATCTTAAAAGGCTTAAGAGATGACACATAAGACCCCTCATCCTCCCTCATTCGTCCACCTCAACCACTTACCAAAATGACACATCTCTTGGGAGATGAAAGCATCAAAATAGAGGAAAAAAGAAGAGGATAAAACTTGAAGAAAATAAAGTTAAGACATGCTTTTCATGGTATGAGACATATCATTATTTCTAGATGAAACTAAAGTATATTATATGTAAGGCAAGATGATGGACTTACTTTGGAGAATATAGGCTTTTAGGGGTGTTGGGAGCTCCTTGACCACCCTTGACAGTAGCAAGACCTCCCTTTCTCTCCTCTTTGGTTGAGCTTCAAACTTGTAGCTTGTTATTTAATGGCTTGGAGAAGGATTTAGAAGTGGTTTTTGGGTGATTTGGGGTTGGGGGAAGGCTTAGCAAGGTTTTAGAAGGTGTTTGGTTCGGAGGAGAAGAGTAAAGAATGGTGAAAATGGAGCCACCACTTTGAAATGAGCTAAAAATTAGCTTTTATACTTCACTTTTTTATGACCGTGAATACATATCAGTCATGTTTATTTTTCTTTTTAACTGTTATTAAATATTAGCTATACAAAAATTCCTTCATGACCGAGATTTAATATCAGTACAAAAGTGAATTTTGTTAAAAATCTGATTTTCTCTCTCCCAGCGGCTGAGATGATGGGAGAGTTGACTTAATCATGATTTTCTGATTTTTTAGGATTTTTTATTTAATTAGATTATTAAGATATTCTTTGGATTTAATATATTTTATTGAAGATATTTTCATCCTTCATCTGTCTTAGCCCTATTTTGTCTTTTTGTACTTTATTTTGCCACTTGGCAAATGTGGCTTGCACACTTGTCATGTGACAAGTCTTTTTGGATTTAATTACCATTTTTCCCTTGAGATTGTTTTGCTCATATCTTCCTTATCTGAACTCCGATTCGTGCAAACTCAATTGTGTTGGAACTGTGTCGAGATTCCATATCCTTTGAAATAGGGTTTGGTAATCAATTAAAGCTCAGGCAGAAAGTCGCTTTATGTTCTTCTAGGGTTTAGACCTGTCTTTTAGGGTTTGCTTTCTAGCTTTTAGAGGGGTGCAAAAATGAGGTGCTTACAACTACATCTTCTAAGCATGGAGGAGATGATAGTGAACGAGAATGGGATGCTGAAGCATTCTTTGTAGATACAGAAGATCAAGTTTTGTCCACTGTAGTGACTAATCCCAAGGCAATAGACTATGTTAAAGATTGGATTGATGATTTATGTTGCGCATATCATATGATGGGCGAAAAGGAGAAACTACGAAACATGTCTAAATACAAAGGACATCGTGTTGTGGTAACTACGAATAATACGAGGCTACCAATAGCCAACATTGGTGAGACCTCGATCATGCCTTAATGCAAAGGCAGTCAAGTATAACTTGATCATTTCTATCATGTGCTAGGAGTGAAGAAGAATCAGTTGTCAGTATAACAACTAACAGATTTAGGTAACTGGGTGCTATTTGGTCCCAATGATGTGAAGGTATATAAAGAGATAAAAGTATCAAGCATGCCGACTATGGAGGGACCATGGCTGGATTCCATGTACGTAATGTTAGTAGAGTCATCGTCTGTGGAGAAGACACGAAAGAGTGAAACTGTAGATCTATGGCATGCATGACTAGGCCATGTCAGCTATCACAAATTGAAAATGATGAAGTACATAGAGATATTGTTTATACTGGATGCCAATATGGGAAGGCGCACCAACTACCATATGAGGAGTCAAAGTTTAGGGCCAATGAACCATTGGAGTAGATTCACTCAGATGTGTTTGGTCGTGTTAAGCAGCCATCTATTGGTGGGATGCACTATATGGTAACATTCATCGACAACTACTCAAGATACTTATGGGTATTATTTATGAAAAAAATCAAAGACTTTGGCGAAGTTTAAGGAGTTCCAAGAAAAGGTTGAAACCAAGATTGGTAAAAAGATTCATTGTTTTCATACGGACAACAGGGGAGAATATATATCAGATGAATTCTGTGACTACTTACGAAAGAGCAAGATACGTCATCAGTTTACTTGCTCAAATACACCACAACAAAATGGTGTAGCAGAAAGAAAGAATAGACATCTTGTGGAAATTTGTTGAAGCATATGCTACACGCTAAAAATGTGCCAGAGAGATTTTGGGCTGAGTGTATGAGAACAATGGCCCATGTAATCAATAGGTTTTTCCAAGAAAGGCTCGGATTTGTCTCACCATTTCAAAAACTAGGGAATATTAAACCGACGGTGAGTCACTTTCGAGTATTCAACTGCATATGTTATATGTTTGTGCCAGATCACTTACGCAGCAAGTTTGATAAGAAGGCGATCAGTTGCATCTTTGTGGGATATAATAGTCAAAGAAAAGGATGGAGATGTTGTGATCCCACAATTGGCCGCTGCTACACATCAAGGAATGTGGTTTTTGATGAGGCATCTTCATGGTGGTCACAGGAGCATGAGTTATTACCAGATTCAGAGGAAATGGAGAGTAAGATGCAAGAGGAAAGAGGGAAAGCATCAACTAAAGTATATAGTGAGCTGTAATGCTCAAATGATGAAGATATAATAGAGCCTACAAGGGTCACGCAAAGTCCTTAGCAAATTGGTATTTATGGCAGAACACCAGAAGAAGATCAACCAACTCAACCTGAATATATTGGAGAAGAAGTAAGTCCACAGCCACAACTTAGAAGATCAACAAGGCAGTGAAAACCAAACTTGAAGTACACTAACATAGCACTCATTGAAGTTGGTAGTATAAGAAATCCATTGACATATGAAGAAGAATGCCAAAGTAATGAGTGGGTAAAGGCAATAAAAGAAGAAATCTTGGCGTTAAGGCAAAATCAAACTCAGGACTTGGTCCCAAAGCTAAAGGAAGTAAAATCCATTTCTTGCAAGTAGGTCTACGAAGTAAAGACTCGACCAAATGGATCGATAGAGAGATACAAGGCTCAGCTAGTAGCTTGAGGATTTTCTCAATAGTATGGGCTAGATTATGATGAAACATGTAGCCCATTAGCAAAACTTACAATCGTACGTGTCCTGCTTGCACTTGCAACCAGCAAGTCATGGAATTTATGGTAGATGGATGTCAAGAATGCTTTCTTATATGGAGAACTTGATCATGAGATATATATGGAGCAACCAAGGGGATTTGAAAGCAACGCCCAACCTTTGTTTGTATGTTATGAAAAGCACTCTACGAATTAAAGCAAGCACCAAGGGCATGGTATGCTAAGATTGGTGAATTATTCCAAAGTGGATATTTAGTATCCTCTGTAGATTCAAGCCTCTTTGTCAAAGTACAAAAAGCAAAGCTAGAAATATACTAGTGTACGTGGATGACGTAATCATCATTAGGGATAACAGTGATGGAATTAGCCGAGCAAAGGAAAACTTGTTAGTATGCTCCCAAATGAAGGAATTTTGGAGAACTCAAGCATTTTTTGGGGCTCGAAGTTGATCGAACCAAGGAAGTATTGTTCTTGTACTAGCAAAAATACACAAAATATCTACGAGAAAAGTTTGGGATGCTTGGATGCAAGCCAACCTCTACTCCTATGGAAATAAATATCAAGTTGTGTACGTAAGAAGGCAAAGACTTAGAAAATCCAACCATGTATCGACAACTGGTAGGTAGTCTTTTCTACCTACTAACATGACCAGATATCTCATATGCAATTGGAGTAGTAAGTTGGTACATGCAAAAACCAAAGAAACCTCACTTAAAAGAAGTTCGATGAATACTAAGGTATATAAAGGGAACCATTGACTATGGACTTTTATGCAAGAAAGGAGAAGGCTGCAAGATATTTGGATATTGCGATGCAGATTATGCTGGAGATCATGACACACATCGCTCAACCACTGGCTACATGTATTGTCTTGGCTCAGGAGCTATTTCTTGGTGCAGTAAGAGGCAGCTGGAAGTATCACTCTCAACTACTGAGGCAGAGTATAAAGCAGTAGCAATTGAGGCTTACGAAAGTACGTGGCTGACACAATTAATAAATTATCTACATCAACCAATGGATCACTTGGTACTACTTTACTGTGACAATCAATCAACTATTCGGTTGGCAAAAAATCCGTTATTTCATGCGAGGATTAAACATGTGGAGGTACAATATCATTTCCTAAGAGAAAAAGTGCTACAAGGGGAGATAACAATGAAGGCAATGAAGACAAAGGATCAAGTTGCTGACATATTCACAAAAAGCTTAAACACCACAAAGTTTACAAAACTTCGAAAGCAACTTGGAATGGCAACCAGATCAAGAAGAGTTGGTGTTGAGGGGGGGGGGGGGGGGGGGGGGGGGGAGCTGAAAGATCACCACCAACTTAAGAAAACTCTAGAACAAAATTTGTTCTAGAGACTTCTTTATACATAGAAGTCCTTCTAGAAAGACTTCTTCTAGAGACTTCTTGATAAAATTGAGAAGCCTTTTTAGAAGACTTACTCTAGAGAACTCTTGGTGCAATAAAAAGTATTTCTAGGAGATTCTTTTTAGAAATTTCTTTAAAAGGAGAGAAGTCTCTCAAGACTTCCTTCACCTCCTTAGCTTATCTATAAATAGGCAAAGGTCCTAAAGTAGGTAACTTGAGTGAGAGACATCTCAAGAGAGTGACTCAAGTAAGAGATTAGTGTGTGAAGTTCAAGCCCCCTGTGAGAGTGTCAAGTAAGTGTGTCAAGTGAGTGTTCAATTTTTGAGAGAAAAGATAGTAAATATCACTATTTGTTACAAGTTGTAAGACCCCAAAAATTTTCAGAAATTTTAAATTAAATAATAATCAATATTTTATTGTGGATTTAATGATGACTTGTGTAACGCCCCGGATCCGGACCTCGTATCCAAACCCAGAGTGTTAAAGTAACAGTGGCCCAAAAACATACTAAACCAGACAATAATTAAAATAGAACTTTATTCATAATCAGAGTGCGGAAGAAAAATATGAAACCTAAATATAAGTGTGGATTACATAAATCAAAGTATCCAATAATTCCGCCAATCAATAATAACCATCAAATAAAAATGTTTGGTAAGGGTTTAACTACAGTACTCTGAAATAACCCATGATCAACTACTATGAGCTTCATAATCAACTGAAACATAAAATAATATTGTTCCCTAATCCTACACAGTGAAGTAGTCTTCTTTTCTGTAATCAGAATAGTCCCCTTGTGAATCAGGTTCCGCAACGTCTTCACCAGGATAATTTGAAAACAAATCCGATAAAACGATGTAAGATAATAAAATCTCAGCAAATAGCCATGTAGAAAAGAAACATTTATATAGTTCTAAATATGCAAACGAATAATCAGATTAATCCAGCAATTCAAATCTCAAAACAAACATTCACGATAAGTCTTGCAGGACTCATGAAATAGGAAATAGAGAATCAACAAGCTATGTCAATATGCTACCTAACGGGTTTATAGGTGGACCAGCCGCTACCAGTCAGGTTATTCGACACCGAATGGAAGAACTCAATCGATACCAGAGTGAGTTAGCATGTATAGCCCAACAAATCTAGGAGTGGGTAACGTAGCAACTGACCAATACAGGAGCAGTACCATCTTTGTGATGATGGAATGCCTATGACCCAGAATCTGAACTCTAATAACATTCCACTTACTAGCTACTCTATGGATCCATGTAAGAGCTAAGCCTAGTCAACAGTGGCAAACCAAAACCAGGTAGTAGACATACGTCACAAAATCCGCATACGCAAGATAAATAATATAGGCATACGCCAAGTCACATACGTGATCATAAACCCACATACGTGGAGACAAATACATGTCCAAAATCATGGTTTCAATAGGCAAATATGATATGAGTGTACATTAAATCATTCAATGCTCAAAATGTGTTTAGATAGTCCAAATACAAGTGTAGGAACTCTTAAAATCAATTTTCATTTAAAAGAAAAGAGTTTGGAACAATAAACTTGGATAAAAGCTATTTCAGTAGAACGTACCCAAAATCTTTATAAAAATTTGATTTAATCAACGACCAGTGCAAAAAATACACTCTAATCTTATTGGTACATAAGTTGGAAATCAATAAAAACAATTTTATATTGAAAAACTAGGCTGATTTCAAAATATCAAAAAAATACTGTCAGGGGCGCTCGAGGGGTGTTGGTCGCTCGTGCGGGCGTCCGTTAAAACAGGTTTTGAAAAGGTTCTTAGAGGGTTGGTCGCTCAAGAGGGTGCTTGAGCAATGACTCGGGCGTTCGGTTTATCGAAATCCGTCAACTGTCGAGTTTCATAACTTTAAAAAACACAAGCGGGGCACCTTGAGTAGCGCTCGAGTGGCGACGAGCGTCCGCTCTTTACAACTGGCGCCTGGGGTGACGCTCCAGCGTCATTGCAGGCGTTCGCTATATTTCGTAGATTTCCGGAATTCGCGATTTTTCAAATTTCAGATTTGTTCTTCCCGAACTTTTAACATCTCAAATCACTTCCAAATCTTGGGTTTTTTTTTTCTTCAAAGTACTCTAAACTACTCCAGATGATCAAATAAATCAAACAACAAGCTTCCATAACAAATCATTCATAAACAACCAAAAATCTCTCGTTTAAACATGTTCATCAATAAACCAACACATATTCGTTTATGCAAGTTGTAAGGGACTACTTGCCTCTCTTCTTAGATTGGATCCTTCACAAACAATTCGGAAACCACTCTCTTGATATTCCAAACGAACATAGCAACTTGTTTCTGATTTAAATCATTATAAACATGAACTCAGAATATTTCTCAGCAAACTAAACCATACGTGAAATCCACAGATTGAAGTTTAGATTTATTCTCCTACCTTAGATCCCACGAAAACACTCCTTCTTCTCCTTCTAGTCTGATCAAAGCCAAAGCAATGGGTATCAAACACTCTATAATTCCAAACATTGAAAGGAAAGGCTGTGGCTGTTTCCTTTCTCTCTCTCTCTCTTTTCCTTTTTTTCTCTCTAACATGAATGGCAATCTTCTAATTTTATTTTCTTTTTATATTTTCGTCCAGCACTACTAATTAACCCTAATAATCTTACCTTTTACCTTCCTACCCTTCAAACTATTCTAACCATTATATTAACTCTCAAGAAAGTTTATCTTAGCCGACCACACTCTTCTCTAGTGGGATTCAGCCACTTATATAAAGAATTAAATTTATATATTTTTTAAATTACTGATTAGTTATTTTCTCATCATCCAACATCTATAAAATTAATAATACTAATAATCTTAAAACAAAAATATAAACTCACCTTATATTTTAATTCTGCAAGTTCTCTGGGTCACCTTGCAACTCTCTGGGTTGAACCAATTCCTCATTCTATGCAATATTAAAGTTAACAATTAATATAGTTATTTTATCTCATTTATTTATTAATAAAATCTAGGATTTTACATTCTCCCCTCCTAATAAAAAAATTTTGTCCTTGAAATTTACTTTATAGTTCTTCAAATAAATATGGATATTTCTTCTTCATTTCAGATTCTAACTCCCAAGTTACTTCTTCCATTGAATGATTCTGCCATAATACTTTGATAAGTGGAATCACCTTTGTATGGAGAACTTGCTCACATCTATCAGGTATCTATACTGGGTGCTCCTCAAAAGTCAAGTCTTCACGTATCACCAATGGTTCATAATCAATAATGTGACTAGGATCATGCACATAACGTCGTAGCATCGACACATGGAATACATCATGAATTGCTCGAAATGAAGCTGGCAATGCAAGACGATAAGCCACTGGTCCCACTATCTTAATAATCTCAAATGGTCCTACAAACCTTAGAAAAAACTTCCCTTTCTTACTGAATCTTCTAATACCACGAGAAGGAGATACTTTCAAAAATACCTTATCACCAACATCAAATTTCAAGTCCCGTTGTCTAGTATCTACATAACTCTTCTGACGACTTTGTGCTGCCAACAAGCATTGCTTAATTAGATTCACCTTACTAACACTGTCTTGCACAAATTGAGGATCTAGGTACTGTCTCTCACCAACTTCCTCCCAACAAACTGGTGATCTGCATGTTCTCCCATATAGTGCTTCATACAGTGCCATTTGAATACTTGCTTGGTAATTGTTATTATAAGCAAATTCTACCAAAGGTAGGTACTTACCCCAATTACCTCCCCAACCAAGTACACTACACCGTAACATGTCCTCAATTGTCTAAATGGTTCTTTCTGATTGTTCATCTGTCTGTGGGTGATAGCTTGTACTAAATCTTAATTCTGTCCCCATGGCTTTCTAAAATGACTCCCAAAACTGAGATGTGAATCTAGGATCATGATCGGAAACAATAGACACTGGCACTCCATGCAATCTCACAATCTCATTTACATATAACTCCACAAGTGAATTAAGTGGCTGGTCTTTTCGAATAGGCAAGAAATTAAATGTCTTCGTCAAACGATCCACAATCACCTATATAACATCATGCCTCTTTACTGTAGGTGGTAAGCCAGTCACAAAGTCCATGGTAATATGCTCCCACTTCCATTCTGGAATAGGGAGTGGCTGAAGTAAACCTGAGGATCTCATATGCTCAGCCTTCACCTGTTGACATATCAAACACTTTACTACAAATTCAGCTACATCTCTGTTCATACCTGACCACCAATAAACTGCTTTCAGGTTTTTGTACATCTTGGTGCTACCTAGATGTATTGCATATCTAGACTTGTGTGCCTCTGTCAAAATCACTGTCTTAATCTCCTCATCTGCTGGAACACAGATCCGTCCTTTGAATCTCAACAAACCATCCCGATCAAAAAAGTCTTTAGTGGTCTCAGAACCACTCTTTAATAACTCTCTAGTAACAGTCAACTTAGGATCTGCCAATTGACTCTCCCTGATCCTCTGAATTAAGTCAGGCTCTACCTTAACTCTAGCCACTCTGATAACTCCATCCTAAGGTAAGCTAAACTCTCCATGCCAATCACGAGCTGCATCCACCAAACTACATTGACTAGTCATAAACGCAGCTAATGTGGCAATAGAAACTTCATTAATACTAATTTTACGGCTTAAGGTACCTACAACTACATTTGTCTTGCCTGGATGAAACTTCAGCGTAAACTTGAAATCCTTCAGAAGATCCATCCATCTCCTCTGCCTCATATTGAGATCTTTTTGTGAAAACAAGTACCTCAAACTCTTATGATCTAAAAAGATCTCAAACTCAACCCCATATAAGTAATGCCTCCATATTTTCAAAGCAATGACTATGGCTACCAATTCTAAATCATGAGTGGGGTAATTCCTTTCATGACGTCTCAACAACCTGGAAGCATATGCTACCACTCGGCCTTGCTGCATTAACAAACATCCAAACCAATCTTGGATGCATCACAGTACACAGCAAAAGGCTCATCCATAGAAGGTACAATCAAGACGGGGATTGTAGTAAGCCTCTTCTTCAATTCCTGGAAACTCTGCTCACACCTGTCATCCTATTCAAATGCAATTGCCTTCTTAGTTAAATTAGATAATGGTGCTGCAATCTTGGAGAACCCTTCAATAAAACGACGGTAGTATCCTGCCATACCAAGGAAACTACGAATCTCAGACACTGTGGTAGGTCTAGACCATTCTGCAACAGCCTTAACCTTAGCCGGGTCTATTGAAATGCCTTCTCCTGAAATGATATGTCCAAGGAAAGAAATTTGTCTCAACCAAAATTGGCATTTATTAAACTTGGCATACAGTTTATGATCCTTCAATGTCTGAAGTACTATCTTGAGGTGTCCAACATGCTCTTCCTGAGTCCTGGAGTAAACCAATATGTCATCAATAAATACCACAACAAATTTATCCAAGTACTGGTGGAAAACTCGATTCATGAGGTCCATGAATACAGCTGGGGCATTGGTCAGCCCAAATGGCATAACCAGAAATTCATACTGCCCATACCTAATGGTGAAAGTTGTTTTCTCAATGTCTTCCTCTGCCACCTTCAACTGATGGTAACCCGATTTCAAATCAATCTTGTAAAACCAAGATGCTCCTCTCAATTGATCAAACAAATCATCTATCCTGGGCAAGGGATATTTGTTTTTAATTGTGACCTGATTTAGTTGTCTGTAATCAATGCACATCCTCGTGCTACCATCTTTCTTTTGAACAAATAATACTGGCACACCCCAAGGTGAAGCACTTGGTCTAATAAATCCCTTCTCCTTCAATTCATCAATTTGTTTCTTGAGCTCCTCCCTTTCAGGTAATGACATCTTGTAGGGTTGCCTAGAGATAGGAGCCGTGCCTGGTTGAAGCTAAATTCTGAACTCAATAGCTCTAAGGGGTGGTAATCCTGGCAATTCATCAGGAAATATGTTTGCATAATCAGATACCACTGGCACCTCAGTGATATTAGGTGTATCCCCGATGGATCCATCTATGACAATAGAAGCAACAAGTGCTATCCGAGTATCAACTCCTTCACAATGGAAACAATAAACTGGTTGCTCTGGCTTGTTAATGATGACTATCCCTTTATAACAGTCTATGGCCACGTGATGCTTGTACAACCATTCTATTCCCAAAATAACATCAAATCTAGAAAATTCTAATTCTACCAAGTCTCCTGGTAATTATATTTGATTAATCCTTAACATGCAATCTCTATAAATGATCTGGACTGCGGTAGTCTCACCCAATGGTGTGTGCACAGATAACATGGAATCCAAGACAGTAGGTATAAGACCAATACGATGTGCACATGCAGGAGAAATAAAAGATCTAGATGCTCCAGAATCAAATAAATATACTGCAGATCTACCATGAATAAATAAAATAACTCCAATAAGTTCTAGTGCCTCGGGTTCATCCTGAACCTCTACTGCATAACTCTAGTTGGGGGCCTATGATCTGACTTAGATGGTGCTCCTCTACCCTGTGGCTTCTGCCCTGGCCTATATGCCTGTGGCTGTCCTTTACAAGTGCTCTAGCTGTCTGTGGTCCCATCGATGGATGATCAAACTGAAGTGATTGGTAAGTAGCTGGTAAAGGAAAACTCGAAATATGGTGTCTATGCTTGCCATGTAAGACCCCGAATTTTCACATAATAATTAAGGGCATAGATAAATAAAAGAAAATATGATATTAAAATACTGTGGAAAATAAAATGTGAGAATTTAGAGGATTAGTAATCTGAATAATTAATAATTGATAAATAAAGGAGATTTTTAAGGAAATTAACCTAGGAAGGTAAGAAGGGTATTTTGGTAATTTTCAGAAAGAGCAAAACATGAATTAAATCATTAAATAATAATTAGAATTAGAAAATAGAAGGAAATAATTTATTGAGTTGAGTTTGAAATTAAATAGTAATAATTAAAGCATAAAAGAGGAAAAAGGGCAATTAGGTAATTACGGGCCTTAATTTGGAGAAAAAGCAACTCAATTGGGTGTTAGGTGATATTTAGGAATTAAGTGGGAATTATGCACGAAAATGAGTTAGAAGGAGGAGTTTAGATAGTGAGAAATTTAATTAGTGGAGTATTAGTAGAAAATTAGAATGTGGAGGAAAAGTAGGAATTAATTAGAAAGTGTTTAAATCATAATTGGATTTCTTGAGGATTAATGTATTTAAAAAGGCGTGATTAGGGTTGATTTAGGACTTTTCCAACTTAATATAAATAGAAGAGAAAAGTGTGACAAGAGAGAATTTTCGTGTGGTAAATAATGAGAGAAAAGAGAGGGAAGAAAAGGAGCTGCTGCAGAGATGTCCGACCAGCCACCTTCAAAATACGATCGGGGAAAATCCGGCCGTTTGATCGACTTCAAATTTGGAGGTTTGGTTCACGACTAGTAGAACTACAATCTGAACGGTGGAGATCTGGGTTGGAGAACTCTAAATTGGTGTGAATAGGAGCAAAAGTTGGATCAGATTCAGGATTCTAAGAAGAAGATGGATTTAGCGTGTGAGGCAAGTAGCAACCCTTTGAAAACTGGAAGAATTGCATGGTTTTGGTTTTCTGATTTAATATGATTGGATTTGATTAGTCGGAAAAGAATTTACATGGAACCTATTGGTTTATTTCATAGAGCTTTTTATTCTTGAAGAAATTCACAAAAGTATTGAAGAAACATAGATTTGATCATGTAGATAATCATAGGATGGTAATTAATTGACACAAATTAATCTAGAGTGTTGTAGGTATGATTTAGAATATTAGGGAATTAATTTAGAACAATTAAACCCAAGGGAATAGCCCAAAAATCAGAACTTGGTAAAAATTGACAAAATTAGTCGGAATTGTATGGGTGCCTAGGGAGCGCCTAGGCGACCTGTATAGAAAAATTCAGAATTAATGGATTTTAATGCAAATCAATACTTAATAATTTTTCTAGTAAATTAATTATCCCAACACCTTTACAAGGACCAACTTTAGGTGTAGAAATTTATTAAATCTAATTTGGCATTAATATGAATAAAATTGGATTTATGATTACAAGTGTGCATGTGAAGGGCCAAGATCTATGGAAAAGTGATTAGGACTAAGTTAAATTTATAATTGGGTATTGAAATCATCTCTTAAACCTCATTGTAAGCCTATGTGATGTGCTGAAACTGAAAGATAACAGAAAATACAAATTTTGGTACCTTAGGTTGGAAGTTTAGAAATTTGGACCTCAACAGGTCGATAATTAAGGGGATTATAGGCAATTCATGAGATACCTTGCTTGTGCTCAAAATTATGAATATTTAACTATCTGGAACATTTAATAACTCTATTTCCGCTATGTTATGATTATGAACTCTATTTTGATTATTCTTTAGAGCTTTGGACATGTTTTCTCTCAAAAGGTTTCATTTTGGGTTTTTGAGGATTGAGTCAGGGTTTTCATATGGAAATTAGATATCTTGATTAATGACATGAATTTTGATTATGGTTTATGGAATATAGTATGGTACGGTGTTTATTCGTTTTCTTTGACGGTTGAGTGATACTAGCTTTTACGGTAGAGATGGCTAATCCTCTGTTGTAGATATGTGTAATCCTCGACGTAAAGATGTGTAATCCTTTACGGTAAAGGTGTGTATGCTTCCTACAGTAGAAGAGTGTCCACCCGTGTGTTGGTTTCCCGTGGTTTTTGTCTAGTGGGCTTAGCTGAATATGGATCCATAGAATAAGCTAGATAGCTAAGGGATATTTCATTTGGGTTGAGTTACTCCCATGTGCAAGCGCACTTTCTTTGCAAGTTAGTTTGCACTGGAGGGTCCCGTGTCTGTAGAGTCATCCCGATGCGTCGCTGGTGATTCTTGTACATGTGGATTAGCAGCTATCTCCATGTATTGATTCCGGTGCTGTATGCTGGTGGTTCATGCCAACTTTGTTGAGTTTGAGCGCAATAAGTCGATGACTACGGCTTTTATCTAAGGAGATGTCTTGGGTTTAAGTGTCTTAGTAGCTTCTCCAATAAGACGCATGGTGGCATGGCATTGATGTAACGCCTCGGATCCAGGTTTATTTACAAACATAAACCCAAATCTGGTTCGTTAGGATAATGGCCCAAAACAACTAATTCCAGACTTAAACAATTTCAATAATTATAATCAGAGTACGGAAATAAAAGATAAATTCTCCAAGAAGCACGGAATAATAAAAATATGTCATCCAATATTAAACCTTCAATCAAAATCTGGTTTCTGGTCAACTAAAATAAAATAATCATCATCCACCAAAGTCATCTAACTAAAATAATTCAATAATCCTCCAAATACTAAGTCAAATTTATTAATAAAGATCCCTAATCCTACACAGGAATCTTCTTCTTGGTAGTCAGAGTAATCCCCCGAAGTGTCTATCCCAGATGTGCGCATGTGAAATCGCACACGGCGGGGTGCACGTAAAGTGCGTGACTCCGGATGGGTCATTTGGGAAGTTTGGAGTCGCCATTGCCTAATGGGGTGCAGGCAGACACTTGGGTGCCTAAGTTTGCTTACTTTGATGGTCTGCGGCTTGAGATTCTAAGCAAGGTCTCGGTTACGGTCCAGGGAAGTCCGTAAACACCCCGGTCCACCCCGTCGGTTGATAGGTTCCATGTGTTTTCCTAGTTTTGAGTCAACTTTGGTCTATCTCACCCAGTTCCTAAGCCAGCATGCACATTTTTATTGGTCTGGTGGGGACCACCTGAGTGGTGTGGGTCCCTTTATTTGATTTTATCTTGCTTAGTTAAAGTGAACTTGGTCTGATGGGGCGGGCCCTGTTGGAAGGCTCGCGGATTCCTTGGTGGGCTTGGTTAAGCCTGCATTCCCCTTGGTGGGCCTTAGTCTAACCTAAGAGGCCCTTTGGGCTTTGGTTCAAATGATTTGATTTGATTTAAAATTCAAGTTGGAGATTAAGTGATTTTCATGCAGAAGTGGGCCTGGAAATGGTTTGCGGGCCCCTGGGTAGGCCTCACAAGGGATGCCAAATGATTTTGAATTATTTTGATTAATCTTTGCCAAAATGGGCTAGGCCTTGGGCTTGGGGCCCTTAGCCTAGGAAATTAGGGTTTTGACCCTTTCTTGTTTGGTTGATGGGCTTGGCGGGCCCAATAGGCCCTACCCGCAGTCTTGGCCAAACTCAACCTAGTCTAAGCATGCATACCCCGAATTGGGCTTTGATGGGCCTCAAGTGGTCTGGCCCACTTAATTAATTTAGTTTGCTTGCTTACATCTTAGTGAGTTGGTCGGGCTTGGTGGGCCCCGTTGGAAAGCCCACAAGTATATCTAATTGGACCGGGGGGTCCAAGTCCCATCTTGGGTTTCTGGGTGACCGGGAAACCCTATTGGTTTATCTGGTTCAATTGAAAGATCATGAAAATGATACAAAATCAAGAAAAATCAGAATTTGGAATTTCTACAGTGTAGCCGGTCTGAGTTGTCGGCTACACCCAAAAGCTCATGTAGCCGACCTGAGGTGTCGGCTACAAACAGAAACCCTTGTAACCGGCCTAGGTTGTCGGCTACAAAGAAACCCTCACTGATCCAACCTGAGTTGTCGGATCAGTTCACAGCATGCATCTTTTTGGAGTTCTTGAAGTGGGCTATCTTTTGGGCTACCCAATTCATACGACCACAAACAAATGAGACATATGCGATTTAAACAAGTAAGCAATAAGGTGCAGGCCCTAACCTATGATGATCATGTATGGATTTTAACAGTCTACATGCATGGAGAATGAGGTGTGTATGTGTTCATGTATACGATAAGATGAATAAAGGAAAGCCTAGCATGTTGTAAAACCCCGAATTTTCCTTAAATAATAAAATAAATTAATAAATAATATTCTTGAGAGTTATAATTAATGGAAATATTTTATTAATGTAGAGGATGATATAATTAGTGGAGATCCAGAGTTAGACGCAGATCTGACCGTCCGATCATGAGATATTGAGGTATGTGTTCTGATTGGGCAGTGTGTATAGGAAAGTTGTATGTGAGATGCATGGGATCAAGAAGTATATATATATATATCAATTAAATAACCTAAATCATACACGTTTGTATTCTCGCTTGTATTCGACAACAGCCGCAAGCGACAAACCAAGCCGAGCGACTGAGGAGGAAGAAGAAGGAGGAGGAAAGGTCTGGTTCTGTGTTCTTCATCGTCCAGGGGTTATCTCACGACTGTGAGTATAGTTGGTTGGAGAAGAAGGAGAAGCACGCACGTTCAAGAGGTAGATGACACGGTTTTGTTCGTTTGATTTGTATTTACGCTCGTTTAATCTCAAGAGCATGTTTTTATATGATCTATTGATGTATTTAGTTTAGTATCAATGTTATATGTATGATAGAATGATGTTAGATGAGAAAAATCACGATGTAAAACTGTTTCTGTTCGTTTTTGGGAGACCGTCGACCTAGACTGTGCTCGGTGATCATCGGCGATCCTCAGCGTTAGTTATAAATCTTAGACCGCCAAAGACCGCTGGAAGACTTATTGTCGGCGTCCTGTTTTGAACTACTGCCGACCACAGACCGCCGAGGCGATCCTGAGCGATCCTAGGCGCTCTGTTCAGAATTTGCAGATTTTCGTAATTTCAAACCCTGATTCAATTCCAAACTATTTTTAGACAATTTTAATAATTAATTAAGATGTTTTAAGACCAAAATAAATTATCTAATTCCCTGTTTTACAGAAAAATAAATTAGGAAGATATTTAGGACATTAGTTGCCAAACTTTGAAAGTAATTGAGAAATCTAGTTTTTGGAAAACCTAACTATTATTTAATTAATAGAACATCTTTTAAATTGCACTATAATTCATAGAATTACAGAAAGAGAATTCAGATCATAAATTCAGAACTCAGATAACCCGAATATTAAAGTAATTGACAGATTTAACCTTTATATGCCGCTAGGCACCAACCCTTATAGAAATATTATATTTTAGGGAATTTTGGAGTCTAGTGGGCATAGCTGGTTATGGATCCATAGTTGTTGCTAGATAGCTGAGGGATATGTCATTTGGGTTGAGTTTCTCCCTTGTGCGACGTACTTCCTTTGCAAGTTAGTTTGTCTGGGAAGGTTCTATGTCTGGAGGGACACCCCGGTGAGCCGCTGGTGATTCCCTGTACATGTGGATAAGCGACCATCTCCATGTATTGATTCTGGTGCTGCATGCTGGTGGTACATGCCAACTCTGATGGGTACGTGTGCAATAAGTCAGTGACTATGGCTCTTGTCTAAGCTGCACTGCATTGGACTTGAGTATCATTAGTAGCATTGCTCCTAAGTCGCACGGTGGTATAGCAATTGGTTGAGAACCATCTCAAAAGGTTTATCTATCTTTGTGAGTCCTACAATGACACTGAAATCACAAACACTTGATATTATTATTGTATGCATGCTGGAGGCATGTGATTGAGATATTGATCGGATGTGACTGTTTAGTGCATCCTAGCAAAGCATGAATTATGTTAATGATTTTGATATTGGGTTCTTATAAATGAACTTGCTGAAATTCATCTCTAAAACTGTTTATCATACTGTTTTGTATTCATGAATGATACGAATAATTATACGAGCCTGATTAGTCGATATTGCTTAATCGTGTATGAACTGTTACTTTACTTATATTAACTGTTTAATCATGCATGTGTTACCTACTGGGATATTCGTATCTCACCCTACTTTTATTTCATTTTTCAGTTGATACGCAAGAGGGGGATCATAGTGATTTCCAGGGAGAGGTAGCTGAGTATTCACCGAAGGATTACTTTTATCCGGATCTTGTTTGAGGTGGAGGATTGTTTAGACTTAGTCATATTTGATAGACTATTATTCATTTGGATTTGATGTACTAGAGAGATGAGAGAGATAGTAACCATTTTATTTTACCAGACTTTGATATTAATGATTGATGATTAACTTTAATGTTTATTTGAGGATTTTAGACTACACTTCCGCACATACTTGTTTCCGCACTCTGATAGTATAATAAAGTGAATGGATTGGTTAATTCTATTGTCTGGTATATTATTGATGATGCATTAGATATGGGCCAATAACACCTCGGATTTGGTTGTTGAGCTGAATTCGGGTTGTTACAGTAGCGAACCGGGTTTGAGTCGGGTGCCGGTTTGCACTGACCCGGGTTCGGGGCGTTACACATGTTTCTAAAGGTGTGAGTGGAGACGCGTGTACATGCACATGCTAAAAAATGGGAGCATACATGAACATAAAAGAGACAAACAAGAGAAGGGATAATGGGGGCTTATAAACGGGGTACATGGGAACTAAAAGAAAGGGAACAGGCTCCCTTGTTTAAATAGGGAAAATCAAACACATGGCATCAACTTTGATGATCTTAAAGTCATGAAAATCAACGCCCTCTTCCTCCCTTAGGTCCGCTCGTGCACTCCCCTTTACCAAGAGATGTTTCTCATTCGAAATGAAGAAGAAAAAGCAAAGAAGATAGATACCAATTACGCTAGAAAAGAGAAGGACAACATACTAAAAGATCGAGAACACCGTGACATGCTTGGAATGTGCTCATATCCATATATGATGAACAAAATACATAGGGAGGGTTTACCTTGGGGCTAAAACCCCTTTTTGAGACGTGGTTGAGCTTCCTTGAAACACCACCAGGGCTGGAGAGGCTCCTCCTTGCACCAAGAGTAAGTTTCCCTTCCTTCAAGTCCTTAGATGAAGGATAGATGAAGGATGGAGGCGTAAGATAGGGTTTGAAGGGTGTTTGTGTAGCTTAGGAGGCAAGGAGGGGCAAGAGTGGGGGGTTTCGCACTAGGGGTGAAGGGGGAGAAGAGGTGGAGAATGACCAAAAGGAGCCAACCCCCGCCAAGGGCAGCTACTGCCCTTTTTATAGGCAGCTTTTTGTATCCGACATAATATGTCGGATACACATGATTTTGTGTATATCTGGCATAATATGTCGGATACACTAAGCCCCCTTCGTATCCGGCACAAAATGCCGGATACAAACACAATCATTTCAAACATTAAATGCGCTCAAAAAATCTGTCGGAAAATCCGGCTAGATTTCGGAAAAAAACTTTTGTATCCGGCATATTATGTCGGATACAAAGAAATATATGCATACCCGGCATATTTCGTGGGATACAAAAAGGTGAATTTTTTATATTTATAGATTGCCCCTGGATTTGACTGATTTGATTGATTTGACACTTGAGATAACTGCAGATTGCCCCCTGCGCAATTTCAGATTAATCCCTGAGATATTTTGCAGACTTTGGACATTTAAGGATTAACCCTCGAGATATTTATTTGCGTTTCATGCCACGTGTGCAGTTTTCTTGCCATGTGTGTAGTTTCCAGCATTGTTGCCCGGGAACTTCAACTGCTCATATCGTTTTCATCTGGACTCTTATTTGGGCAAACTCAGTTGCGTTAGAACCGTATCAGAGTCCTCTATCCATTGGGATAGGGTTAAGCAGCTGATCTGGGGTTTAGCAGAAAGTCAATTTCTGCTACCCCTTAGGTTTGACCGGTTCATATCTTCTTCATCCGGACCCCGATCTGAGCAAACTCAGTTACATTAGAATCATGTCAGAATTTCCTAATCATTGGGAAGAAGTATGGCGGTGGATCTGCACCTGATCAAAAGGCCAATTTTTGTTCCTTAGGGTTTTGAGCTGTTTTGTTGTCTTTTAGCACATTTTTTGGTTTGATCAAAATTTGGGTGCTTACACCAGCAACATCCTCACCGGGAATATCTGAAAACAAAACCGATAAAACAATAATGTGAGAAACAACATCTCAGTAAGTAGTCATGCAAATAGTTTGTAGCAATAAGATATGCAATGAATAATCAGACTAATCACAATCAAAATATAGTACAGCAAATCTTTAACAAAAGTAAAACAATCACAGACATTCAACCTCATGGGACTCATGAAATAGAAATCCAGAGAAAGAAAGTAGCCATGTGCCAATATGTTACCTAATCGAATTACAGGTGGACCAGACGCAACTATTCAGACTGGCTATTTGACACCCAACGGAAGAACCCAACCGACGACCGGAATGAGTTAGCATGTACGGCCTAACCTATCCAGGAGTGGGTAACGTAGCGACCGACCTATCCAGGAGCGGTACCATCCTCGAGATAATGGAATGCCTATGACACAGAATTCAAACCCCTCAAGAAGACAATTTACTTGCTAGCTATTCTATGGATCCATGTAATTGCTAAGCCCACTCAACGATGGAAAAACCAAACCAGGGATTGGACATATCCAAAATCTTTATAAAAATTAATTTTAAACATCCGCCAATGCAAACTATCTCTAAATATTTTAAACTTGATGGTACATAGGTTTAAATTGAATAAAAACAATTTCATGGTGAAAACTAGGCTGGTTGGATAATTTCCAAAAATCTGATAGAAGGGGGCTCGAACGGGCTATGTAAAATAGGTTGTTTCAGGGTTGGTTGCTCAAAAGATCGCTCGAGTGACACTTCGGGCGTTTGCCTTCTGGGTTTTGATCATTTTCGGGTTTTTCTGAAAATAAAAAGCACAGGCGAGGCACCCTCGATATCGCTTGAGCAGTATCGAGCGCCCACGAACTACTTCTCGAGACCCATAAGGGCGCTCGAGCGGCAGTTCGAGTGGCGACTCGAGCGGCCTGTCGAAAACGAAATTTTCTGATTTTTTCGAAAAGTTGCGTAATTCATCCAAAAATCGAAAATTTGAATTCTATAGCATCAAACCTGTAACACCTCGAACCCGGGTCAGTGCAAATCGGCACCCGACCCCAACCCGATTCGATACTGTAACAACCCGAATTCAGTTCAACAACCAAATCCAAGGTGTTACTGGTCCATATCAAATACATCATCAATAATATACCAGACAATAGATTTAAATAATCCATTCACTTTATTATACTATCAGAGTGCAGAAACAAGTGTGTGCGGAAGTGTAGTCTAAAATCCTCAAACAAACATTAAAGTTAATCATCAATCATTAATATCAAAGTCTGGTAAAATAAAATGGTTACTATCTCTCTCATCTCTCTAGTACATCAATCCAAATGAATAATATTCTATCAAAAATGACTAAGTCTATAACAATCCTCCACCTCAAACAATATCCGGATAAAAGTAATCCTCTGGTGAATACTCAGCTACCTCTCCCTGGAAATCACTATGATCCCCCTCTCGCGTATCAGCTGAAAAATGAAATAAAAGTAGGGTGAGATACGAATATCCCAGTAGGTAACACATGCATGATTAAACAGTTAATATAAGTAAAGTAACAGTTCATACACGATTAAGCAATATCGACTAATCAGGCTCGTATAATCATTCGTATCATTCATGAATACAAAACAGTATGATAAACAGTTCTAGAGATGAATTTCAGTAAGTTCATTTATAAGAACCCAATATCAAAATCATTAACATAATTCATGCTTTGCTAGGATGCACTAAACAGTCACATCCGATCAATATCTCAATCACATGCCTCCAGCATGTATACAATAATAATAACAAGTGCTTGTGATTTCAGTGTCATTGTAGGACTCAAAAGATAGATAAACCTTTTGAGATGGTTCTCAACCAATTGCTATACCACCGCGCGGCTTAGGAGCAATGCTACTAATGATACTCAAGTCCCATGCAGCGCGGCTTAGACAAGAGCCGTAGTCACTGACTTATTGCACACGTATCCATCAGAGTTGGCATGTACCACCAGCATGCAACACCAGAATCAACACATGGAGATGGTCGCTTATCCACATGTACAAGGAATCACCAGCGGCTCACCGGGGTGTCCCTCCAGACATAGGACCTTCCCAGACAAACTAACTTGCAAAGGAAGCGCGTCGTACCAGGGAGAAACTCAACCCAAATGACATATCCCTTAGCTATCTAGCAACAACTATGGATCCATATATAGCTATGCCCACTAGAGTCCAAAATTCCCTAAAATATAATATTTCTATAAGGGTTGGTGCCTAGCGGCATATAAAGGTTAAATCAATCAATTACTTCAATATTCGGTCATCTGAGTTCTAAATTCTCTTTATAAAGTTTTCTGGTTTATAGTGTCATTTAGAGTTGTTTTGATAATCAAATAATAGTTAGGTTTTCCAAAACTAGATTTCTCTATTTCTTTCAAAGTTTGGCAACTAATGTCCTAAATACCTTCCTAATTTATTTTTCTGTAAAATAGGGAATTAGATAATTTATTTTAGTCTTAAAACATCTTAATTAATCATTAAAATTGTCTAAAAATAGTTTGGAATTGAATCAGGGTTTGAAATTTTGAAAATCTGTAAATTTTGAACAGAGCGCCTAGGATCGCTCAGGATCGCCTCGGCGGTTTGTGGTCAGCGGTAGTGTAAAATAGGACGCCGACAATACGTCTTCCAGCGGTCTTCGGCGGTCTGAGTTTTATAACTAGCGCCGAGGATCGCCGATGATCGCCGAGCACAGTCGAGGTCGGCGGTCATCCAAAAATGGATAGAAACAGTTTTAAATCGTGATTTTTCTCGTTCAATCTCATTCTATCATACATATAACATTGATACTAAACTAAATACATCAATAGATCATATAAAAACATGCTTTTGCGATTAAACGAACGTAAATACCAAAAACGAACGAAAACACTGTCACCTACCTATTTCGTGCGTGGTTTCTCTTCCTGTTCTCCAAACAAGGATTCTCACAGGTGCGAGGTAATCCCTGGACGATGAAGAACACAAAACCAGCACCCTTCCTTCTTCCTCTTCTTCTTCTTCTCCTTCGGTCGCTCGGTTTCAAGCTTGGTTTGTCGCTTGTGGCTGAAGCATACGAACGAAATACAACGTGTATGTTTTAGGTTATTTAATTGGTATTTATACTCTCCGATCCCATGTAGCTCACATGAAAACTTTCTTATACACACACAGCCCAATCAGAACACATACCTCGATATCTCATGATCGGACGGTCAGATCTGCGTCTAACTCTAGATCTCCACTAATTAGATCATCCCCTACAATAATAAAATATTTCCATCAATTATAACTCTCAAGAATATTATTTATTAATTTATTTTATTATTTAAGGAAAATTCGGGGTTTTACAAAACCCATACTAAACCATTCAAGAATACTTTATAAACATTTTAGAACAATCTTAAGCAATTAAAGCACAATATAATTCACAAACGAATCATCAAACATGTGATTAAACATGAACATCGTATAAACACGAAAATCTGTTTGTGCAAGTTTTGAAGGGACTGTAAGCACCCAAATTTTGATCAAACCAAGATGTGCTAAAATGAAAACCCTAGCTGGAAAGTCAAACCCTAAGGGGACAAAATTTGACTTTTTGATCAGGTTCAAATCTGCCATCATACTTCCTCCCTATGTTTAGGAAATTCTGACATGATTCTAACGCAACTGAGTTTGCTCAGATCGGGGTCTGGATGAAGAAGTTACGAGCCCGTTAAACTTGAGGGGGAGCAGAAATTGACTTTCTGCTAAACCCAGATCAGCTACTCAACCCTATCCTGATGGATAGAGGACTCCGATACGGTTCTAACGCAACTGAGTTTGTCAGAATTGGAGTCCAGATAAGGAAGATATGAGCAGTTGAAGTTTTCGGGCAGCAACGCCGGAAACTGCACACGTGGCAAAATAGCAGCACACATGGCGAAAGAGCAGATAAATATCTTAGGGATTAATCCGCAAATATCCAAAATGCTAATAATATCTCAGGGATTAATCCGCAAATAGTCAGGGGCAATCTGCAATTATCTCGGTTGTCAAATCGGTCAAATCCGGGGGCAATCTATAAATATCAAAAATTGGCATTTTTGTATCCGACATATATTGTTGGATATACATGCTTTCCTTCATATCTGAAATTATATTTCGGATACAAAAGATTTGCTCGTCGGATACTATCAGATTCTCCGACAGATTCTCTGACAAAATTCAATTTTTGAAATAATTGTGTTTGTATCCGACATTTTATGTCGGATACAAAGAACATACTGTGTGTAAAACCCCAGATTTGAGTAAAAACAAAATAAAATAATAATACTAGAATAAACTAAACTAACAGTAACAGTAAAGAAAATAAACACATAATAACAGTAGATGAAAAAAATAGTATATATATATATGCACATATAGATGTAGGTGCAGGTTAAATCAAATTTTATTATTGCTAGGGACTTGTGGTCATCAGGGTTAACAAAAAAAAATTGGAAATATTCGGACCCGTAAATAAATAAGAAATGGGTCAACAATTAAAATCCGGGAAAATCCCTACATTAATGAAGGGTAGAAAAGGGATTCGAGGGATAAGAGCGGGTTAGGTCAAACCCTGGCGGTGTCTATAAATACGAAGCTCCTATAAAATTTTCGGGGATTTTGGAGAAAGGTGGCCGCAATAGAGAAAGTTAGGGCAGCAGTCCAGCGGGTTATCTCTCGAAATGGAATCCACCCAGGATGGCCGGAAGCTTGAAGAAGGTCTTCAACACGAGGTGAGTGGCATTGTTTTACAACCGAGGTTTCGGATTATTTCGTATATTCATTGAATGATATCATGGTGTTGAATTTCATTGATATTGAGGTTTCTGGGCAACACAGTTACGGAGGGTTTTGGTTTTGCACAGTGAAATTGGGGATAACTGGGAAATCATCTAGATTAAATTCAAATTAGGTTTGGATGTATCCTGGGAATATTAGGAGGCTATATAAGTGGTTACAGACTGAAAAATTGCAGCCAGAGATGGATTTCTGGGATTAACAGAGACCTGGAACCGAGAATGACTTACCGCCTAGCTGGCGCTTACCTAGCGCCCACCTAGGAGGTGAGCGCCAAGAAAAATAGACCCGGCGCCGAGCTCGCGCCCACCTCGCGCCTAGCTCACGCCTACCTCCAACTCTCGCGCCTATCTCGCGCTTTTCTCTCGCCCGTCTGGCGCTTAGCTAGCGCCCACTCGTCCACGGGTGAGCGCAAGCTTCATGTTAAACAAAGGGACTTACCGCCCACCTGGCGCCCACCTGGCGCCCACCTCAGGGAAGTGAGCGCCCAGTGGTTTTCATGCAGAATCCTAAAATTTCGCAAGAACCAAGGGTGTTCTGGATAATAGGGGTTCTTCAACCACTTAACCAACAAATAGATTTCAACATTAGAGGTAATAAATCTTGCTGGTAAGAACAATGGAGATAGGTACTAGTTTTAGTACAAGCTTATGAGGTAGGTGTGGAGAAATATTTCGAGGATGCTCGGGATGTTCACATACTAGGGCTTTATTCTAGTCCTCTTGAAATATGCATTGTTTGGTACCTGATTTGGTTTATTGAACCCTGTTTTGATGGCAAGTTTTGAATGAGGTTGTAATTATTATTTAATTGATTTCTTGTGTTAGTTTCTGTTCTGGTTGGAACACTTGTGAGTTTCTGTTCTGGTTGGAACACTTGAGTGAGTTTCTGTTCTGGTTGGAACACTGGTGTGAGTTGATGTTCTGGTTGGAACACTGGTGTGAGTTGATGTTCTGGTTGGAACAATGGTGTGAGTTTATGTTCTGGTTGGAACACTGGTGTGAGTTGATGTTCTGGTTGGAACAATGGTGTGAGTTTATGTTCTGGTTGGAACACTGGTGTGAGTTGATGTTCTGGTTGGAACACTGGTGTGAGTTGATGTTCTGGTTGGAACAATGGTATGAGTTTATGTTCTGGTTGGAACACTTGTGTGAGTTGATGTTCTGGTTGGAACACTTGTGTGAGTTTATGTTCTGGTTGGAACACTGGTGTGAGTTGATGTTCTGGTTGGAACAATGGGGTGAGTTTCTGTTCTAGTTGGAACAACTTGTGATGTGCATGTCGACTGCGGTGTTTTATCGGTGATTTATCGGTTTTAAACTTGATTTATCCTGAATCCAGAATTTAAGTCCAAGATGTGATGCCTTTGTCTATTGGGGAAATGGCATGGCCAGGAAGCATTGCCACTACCCATGTAGAGCAGCCCGATACCGTGGGTAGTACTGGTTGTCAGTGTCGATACCCGGAGTAGGCCAGCACTGGATGACGAACCCTGGGTGGTTCGTCATTTCAGAGTATCCGAAACCCTGAGAGGGCCGGAACTGTGTACATGAGGTTGGGAGGCAGCTCTGGCATGTGGATTAACCAATCACTCAATCACAAAACATTGACCCGGTAGGAGCTCTGTGATATCCGGCTCGATATATACATCTATATACACATCTTGATGGATTGGGGTAGTATTAGGGTTTTCTTTTATCGGTCTCATCGAAGCCCCGTTTTACTTGTCACGTGGTTATCCGATTCATAATTTAAATGGTAAAATGTAAATTTGAGCATGCATGTGTCACTCGCTGAGATATTCGTATCTCATCCCCTCGTTATGGTTTGTTTTTCAGATGCGTTGGAGCGCAGGTACTTGCGGGTTAGTTCGGGGCCATGTGAGTTATTATGTTGGGTTTTGTTTAGCGCACTCTATTGCATAGAAATATTTAGTTCATGTTTTCTTTACTCTGGTAGTTTGATCCTGTTATTTTATTAACCTCTGGATACGAGTTACGGGTTTTCCATGACTCGGATCCGGGGCGTTACACTGTGTATCCGACATTTTATTTCGGATACACACAGGGTTATGTGTATCTGACATAAAATGTCGGATACAAAGATTTTGCTATAAAAAGGGGGCAGCACCCCCTTGGCCGGGGTTGGCTTCCCTTGGCTGGTTTCCACCCCTTCTCCCCCACATCCATTGGTTCGAATCCCTTCTCTTCCACCTCTCATTGCTCCCATACCACCCAAAAACCATTCTAAGACAAATCTCTTCCTCTTTTCCTCTCTTTCTCTTCATTCTCACCCAAACAAAGGAGGAGTACCAGCTGTTGGTGGCCGAAGAAGGTTGCTCCAGCCCTTGTCTTGCTTCAAGAGAGTCCAAACCACCACCTCAAGGTCATTTCGACCCCAAGGTGAGCTTTGTTATAACATTTAATTTCATATATATGAATATGGGTATGTTTCAAGCATGTTTGGATATCTTCTATTTCTGGTATGTGTAGTGCCTTTTCTCCTTGTTTTTTTTTCTCTTCATATTGAATATGGAAGCCCCATGGTAAAAGGGAGATACACGTATGGTCCAGGGAGGATGAGGCTCCGTTTATGAATGTCTTCAATGGCCTTTAAAGTATTATCTTGTTGTTGTTTGTCTCATTTGTACGGGGGAGCATGTTCCCCCATTCGGTGTGCTCTTCTATTGTACCCTCTATTAAACCCCTCTCTTTCCTTTCTGTAAAATAGCTTGGTTTGCATGATTACTTGCTGATTTGAGCATGAAGGTAGTGATAGGGGTAGTCGGCTTGTGTAGGTTAGATTGCTTGTATATGTCTTCGAAGTGCATGATCATCCTTCATGTTCTCATTTTAATTCCCGTCTAGCTACTGGTAAGTGACATGCATGCTTTCCTTTTTAACACTTGCGCATACATTAAGTATGCTCATACCCACACTTTATTTTTCATGCACATAACTTGTAAAGGAGCATATGCGTTCACCATAGTTTGAGAGCATGCACACTAGGTTTAGTTTCTTGATTTCGTTTGGCTTGTTTTGTTTGCTGTTGTGTGGAGTTAGAAGAACCAAGGAAGGGGCACACAAGCCCCTATCCTGCTGTTAAGCCCTCTCCCCCTTTTGCTTGATCCCAAAGTCTAAAAAATAGGCCAAAATGGGGTCTTCCCCATCTCTCGAAACCACTGTGGGCCCACATAGGGGCACACAAGGCTGCCAGAACATCCAAAGAACTCCAGAAACCCAAGACCCTTGGAGAAGATCCGAAAAGCCTTTCTGTGTGCTGATTCGGCAACTCAGGTCGGATCAGCATACTCTGCTGTGTAGCAGAAATCTAATTTCGGCTACACTGTGTTTTCTGTGTATCCGAAAATTAATTTCGGATACACCCTGTAATTTCTGTTTTTAGGGTTCTAAGCCCCTTTGCTATTTTTGTAACTTGTTTCAATTAAACCAATCAAGCCAGTAGGGTTTCCGGGTCAACCGGAAACCCAAGATGGGACTTGGACAACCTGGTCCAACCAGATACACTTGCGAGCCTTCCAAGGGGCCCACCAAGCCCAATGAACCCTTTTGAATGTAAATAAGCAACCTAACTAAACCAGGTGGGCCACACCATCCAAGGCCCGCCAAAGCCCAATTTTGAAGCATGCTTAGTTAGGACTGGTTTGGCCGAGACTGCGGGCAAGCCCTACCGGGCCCGTCAAGCCCATTAACCAAGCAAGAAAGGGTCAAAACCCTATTTCCCAAGGCTGAGGGCCCCAAGCCCAAGGCCTAGCTCATTTTGGCACAAATTAATCAAGAAAAATCAAATCATTTTTGGCAACCACTGTGAGGCCCACCCAGGGGCCCACAAATCAATCCAGACCCATTTTGCATGAAAATCACTTAATCTCCAACTTAAACTTTCAATAGAATCAATTCACTGGACCAAAGCCCAAAGGGCCTCTCAGGCTTAGACTGAGGCCCAACCAGAGGCATGTGGGCTGGACTTAGCCCACTAAGGAATCCGTGGGCCTTCCAACAGGGCCCACCCAATCAGACTCAGACCACTTAACTAAGTAAGATGAAATCAAGTAAAGGGACCCACACCACTTTGGCGGTCCTTGCCAGACTCAATAAAATGTGCATGTTGGAATAGGAATCGGGTGAGACCGACTGAGTTGACTCGTAACCAGGAGAACCCATGGGACCCATTAATCGACGGGGCGGACCGGGGTGTCTACGGACTTCCCCGAACCGTAACCGAGACCCTACACAGAATCTCAAGCTGCAGACCAGTCTACTAGATAAGCATAGGCACCCAGGTGT
Source organism: Buxus sempervirens (assembly GCA_947561395.2). Lineage (NCBI taxonomy): Eukaryota > Viridiplantae > Streptophyta > Magnoliopsida > Buxales > Buxaceae > Buxus > Buxus sempervirens. Next base: position 34,098,043 of record OX387183.1, read on the forward strand.
TTGCCTGCACCACATCAGGTAATGGCGACTCCAACCTTCCCCAATGACCCATCCGGAGGCACGCACAATCAGGCGCGCCCACGTCGTGCGACCATGCGCACAGGGACTACTTACCTCGTTTTGGGAACTAAAATCTCTTCTAATAGAACTCCAATATCACTCCACAGATAATCCAACAATCACAGTAAACCTCAATCTCGTCTAAGTTCAAAAATCACATATTTGAGAGCTCTAAACATATCTAAACCTCCAAAACAGAAACTTTTCTCTAGCTTGTTCTTACCTGAGTTCTTCTGGACGAAAATCTTCCTTTCCTTCTCTTAAATATGCTCCAACAGTTGCTTGAGATTAGGGTTTGATCTTAGGTAAGAAAAGAGAAGAATGGAAGAATATGAAGAGGATGTGCGGTTGCTTTTTTTTTTTTTTTTTTTCCAAAGGTGAATTGGTCGCATGCATTCCTTAGGTTATTTTATCATTTAACTTCCTTTTACTAAAATACCCATGCTAACTCTTTCACCCTAATATACATTCTTTTTACAATCTTACCCTTAATCCCTCTTCAAAATGAACACAACTCCATAATCCATTTGATCCGGGTCAACCCCCACTTTTCTGGGGTTCGACCACTTAACTCTTTTTTTTTCTTTTCAACAATTAATTAATCCTATAACTCTTAAAACAATCCCTAAAATTTAACTTAACATCGAATTAGAGACTCACCTTGGATTAGCTTTCCAAGTTCTCCGGTTCATCTTGAACTTCTCCGGGTTGAACCAATTCCTCAACCACTGCATTTATAACAACATTGATAAATTTATTTATTTACCACCATTATTTTATTATTAAAATCTGGGATTTTACAATTGAAGAGTGTCTTCTCAAAGGTTATCTTTCTTTGTGAGTCCTGCAGTGACACAAATGATTTATCGCTTTCGTCGATTTTATTTTATCAACAACATCTTATTACTGGTATTTTAGTAAGTCTGCATATTTTATTGTTTTATTTGGAATTATCTCTGGTTGACTTGGAATTATCGCTTTAGCGTGAATTAATCGAATACCTCATGATTGTTTCTTTAAAAATTAGACTGCTTCATTTGCATGCACCTGCTACTTGCTAAGATTTATGTCTCACTCCGTTTTCACCAATTTTTTAGGTTTTGCTTGGAGAGGTCGTGAAGATGGCGTAGAATTTTATGGGTAGAATTATAATTGTTATTGTAGATTACATCATGAACATATAGATTATTCACTGTAAATTTATTTGAATTAAATTGAATAAAGGAATGCTTTATTTCCCACCATAACTCTAATGTAGATAGCAAATTTTAAAATTCCTTGTTAATCTTAATTCATTCTGACCCCAATTTTACCGTGGCAGCTCAGGTTTGGTTGTTGAACCCGATTCTGGTTGTTACAGTAGCAAACCGGATTCAGGTTGGGTGCCAGCTTTGCACTAACCCGGGTTTGGGGCGTTACATGCCACACCTGAAACAAGCTCCCAATGGTGCAAAGCAAGATCCTGGGACATGGAATCTCTGGCACTGCTAGCATCTAGGAGGTCCTAATCTAACTCCATGACCATTGCTACTCTTAACCTCTAGCCTCGGCCTCTTATCTGTATGAACAAATGTCCTCTTTGGAGTTGGCCTGTATGGAACTCTATCTCTGATCAAATCTAGTCGCCTTTCTGAAATCAACCGCTCTACCCTCTCGGCTCTACGGACCAACTTAGCAACTGAGTGCACTCCACAACTAACACCCTTTCCTTAATATCAGCTCTCAATCCCTGCTCAAAGTGCTGGATCCTCTTTGCCTCATCAGCTACCATGTGAGGTGCAAATTGAGATAACTCATCAAATCGAGCCTCGTACTGCAATACGGTCTGACCTCCTTGGGCGATGTACATAAGCTCTTTCGCCTTCTGCCGGTGAAAGTCTGCAGTGAAGTATCACTCATAGAAGATCTTTCTAAATCTCTCCCAGGTGATTTGACATCCTGGGTTTGTCCTCCTTCTCACAGATTGCCACCAGTGAACTGCCTCTCCCTCAAACATGAATGTGGCCAATCTGACTCGCCTATCAACTGGGCACTCCATGCCCTCAAAGATCCACTCGATCTTTAGCATCCATCATTCCGCCTCCATGGGGTCTACTTGTCCCCCAAAAGATGGAGGTCCCATTTTACGAAACCTCTCTAGTTCCTTAGCAGAATTATCCTGATCTCTCTTGGGAATTCTATCCTCTCTCCTATTTCTCTCCACTCCGTCTACCAGCCCAGCAACAGCTGTGATAGCCCTCCAGACATCCTTCTATGGGGTAGGAATGGATGGAGGTGGTGGAATAGGCCGTGCAAGACCCCAAAATTTCCTAAATATAAAAGTAAATATAGTAATTAATATTCTTGAGGATTTTAATTGATGGAAATATTTTATTAATGTAGGGGATATTATAATTAGTGGAGATCCAGATTTGGGCGCAGATCCGACCATCTGATCGAGAGATATCAAGTTATGATTAATATTTTAATTTTGACGAGATATGATTGGGCGTGTGTGTGGAGTCTTATGCATGTGAGATGCATGGAATAGAGTATATATGTACATAAGTTAGAATACCCTAATGACATACGGTGATAAATATGTTGCTTGTATTTGTTTGAGACTCAGCAGCCGCAAGAGAGAGACCGAGAGCGACCGGAGAAGAAGAAGAGAAGAAGAAGGAGGAAGAGAGGACTCGTGTCTTGTACTCTTCATCTGTAACGCCTCGAACCCGGGTCAGTGCAAACCGGCACCCGACCCGAACCCGGTTCGCTACTGTAACAACCCGAATTTAGTTCAACAACCAAATCCGAGGTGTTACTGGCCCATATCAAATACATCATCAATAATATACAAGACCAAAGAATTAAAATCCATTCAACTTATTATACTATCAGAGTTGCGGAAACAAGTATGTGCGGAAGTGTAGTTTAAAATCCTCAAATAAACATATAGTTTGATCATCAATCATTAATATCAAAGTCTAGTAAAATAAACTGGTTACTATCTCTCTCTCACCTCTCTAATACATCAAGTTCAAATGAACAATAATAATCTAATTAAAAGTGCTAAGTCTATATCATTCATCCACCTCACACAAGATCCGGATAATAGTAATCCTCCGGTGTATACTCAGCTATCTCTCCCTAGAAATCACTAAGATCCCCCTCTCATGTATCAGCTGAAAAATGAAATAAAAGTAGGGTGAGATACGAATATCCCAGTAGGTAACACATGCATGATTAAATGGTTCATATAAGTAAAGTAACAGTTCATGCATGATTAAGCAATATCGACTAATCAGGCTCGTATAATCATTCATATCATTCATGAATACAAAACAGTTTGATAAATAGTTCTAGAAATGAACTTCAGCAAGTTTTAATATAAGAATCCAATATCAAGATCGATAACATAATTCACACTTTGCTAAGATGCACTAAGCAGTCACATCCGATCAATATCTCAATCACATGCCTCCAGCATGTATTCAATAATAATATCAAGTGTTGTGATTTCAGTGTCATTGTAGGACTCACAAAGATAGATAAACCTTTTGAGATGATTCTCAACCAATTGCTATACCACCGTGCGGCTTAGGAGCAATGCTACTAATGATACTCAAGTCCCATGTAGCGCAGCTTAGACAAGAGCCGTAGTCACTGACTTATTGCACACATACCCATCAGAGTTGGCATGTACCACCAGCATACAGCACCAGAATCAATACATGGAGATGGTCGCTTATCCAAATGTACAGGGAATCACCAGCGGCTCACCGGGGTGTCCCTCCAGACATAGGACCTTCCCAGACAAACTAACTTGCAAAGGAAGCGCGTCGCATATAGGAGTAACTCAACCCAAATGACATATCCCTCAGCTATCTAGCTACAACTATGGATCCATAACCAGCTATGCCTACTAGACTCTAAAATTCCCTAAAATATAATATTTCTATAAGGGTTGGTGCCTAACGGCATATAGAGGTTAAATCTGTTAATTACTTCAATATTCGGTCATCTGAGTTCTGAATTCTCTATATACAGTTTTCTGGTTTATAGTGTCATTTAGAAGATGTTCTAGCAATTAAATACAAGTTAGGTTTTCCAAAAACTAGGTTTCTCCATTTCTTTCAAAGTTTGGCAACTAATGTCCTAAATACCTTCCTAATTTATTTTTCTGTAAAACAGGGAATTAGATAATTTATTTTGGTCTTAAAACATCTTATTTAATCATTAAAATTGTCTAAAAAAATAGTTTGGAATTGAATCAGGGTGTGAAATTATGAAAATCTGCAAAATCTGAACAGAGCGCCTAGGATCGTTCAGGATCGCCCCGGCGGTCTGTGGTCGGCAGTAGTTCAAATCAGAACGCCGACGATACGTCTTCAAGCGGTCTACGGCGGTCTATGATTTATAACGAGCGCCTAAGATCGCCGATGATCGTCGAGAACAGTCGAGGTCGGTGGTCGTTCAAAATCAAACAGAATCAGTTCCAAAACATGATTTTTCTCGTCTAAACTCATTCTAACATATTTATAACATGATTATCAAAATATATACATCATTACATATCATAAAAATATGCTTTTGTCGATTAATCACATGTAAATACAAAAAAGAAGGTAAACGGTGTCACCTACCTCTTTTGTGCGTGGTTTCTCTCCTTCTTCTCCAAACAAAAGTTCTCACAGACGCAAGGTACTCCCTGGACGATGAAGAACACAAAAACCCAGGCTTTTCTTCTTCCTCTTCTTCTTCTTCTCCTTCGGTCGCTCGTTCGCTCAAGGTTGTCGCTTGCGGCTGTTGAATACAAGCGAAATACGAACGTGTAATGTTTTAGGTTATTAAACTAATACTTATACTCACGGATCCCATGTATCTCACATACAACAAATTCCATACACACGCCCAATCAGAATACATACCTCGATATCTCATGATCGGACGGTCAGATCTGCGTCCAATTCTAGATCTCCACTAATTAGATCATCCCCTACAATAATAAATTATTTCTATCAATTATAACTCTCACTAATATCATTTATTAATTTAATTTATTATTTAAGGAAAATTCGAGGTTTTACATCATCGTCCAGAGCATTGCCGGGTATCAATGAAGAAGAATAAACACTGCGGGTTATAGGAGAACGCACGATCAAGGTAGGCAACACCGGTTTTTAACGTTCGTTTGGTATTCATGTTTGGTTTAATCCCTACTGCATGTTTTTGTATTATATAATCATGTATTTAGTTTGATAGCACTATTATATGTATGTTAGAATGATCTTGGATGTGAAAAATTAAGTTTTTAAACACTTTCTGTTCATTTTTTGGAGACCGCCGAGCTTACTGTGCTCAGCGATCCTTGGCGCTCCCAGGCGCTCGTTGAAAAATTGAGACCGCCTGAGACCACTAACTGGCTTATCGTCGGCGACCGAATTTGAATTGCCGCCTACCCTAGACCGCTTGAGCGATCCTAGGCGATCCTAAGCGCTCTGTGCAGAAAATGCAGATTTTCGTATTTTCAAACCCTGATTCAATTCTAAGCTATTTTTAACAAATTTTAACCTTCAAATAAGATGTTTTAAGACCAAAATAAAATATCAATTCCCTATTTTACAAAAGAATAAAAATAGGAAGGTATTTAGGGTAATTAGTAGCCAAGCTTTGTAAATTGTGAGAAACCCAAGTTTTGAAAGAACTGAACTTGTAAACTTGAGATAATTAATTAAGTGACATGTAAATTTCTACTTGTAACCAGAATGTGATATACAGGATTTCTAGATTATACTTTTAATACAGTTAACCCAATAAGGAAGGAAATTGTACATATAACCATTATATGCCGCTAGGCACTATTACTTACAATAATATTAGTCCTTAGGGATTGTTGGTGTCTAATGGGCATAGCTGGTTATGGATCCATAGTTTTGGCTAGTTAGCTAAGGGATATTTCATTTGAGTTGGGTTACTCCCTGTTGCGAACGCGCTTCCTTTGCTCTGGAGGATCCTATGTCTGGAGGGACACCCCGGTGCTTCGCTGGTGATTCCCTGTACATGTGGATAAGTGACCATCTCCATGTATTGATTCTGGTGCTGCATGCTAGTGGTACTTGCCAACTCGGTTGAGTTCATGTGCAATAAGTCGATGACTATAGCTCTTATCTAAGGTGATATTCACGGGTTTGAGTATCATTAGTAGCATCGCCCATAAGCCGCACGGTGGTATAGCATATGGTTGAGAGTCATCTCAAACGTGTATCTTTCTTTGTGAGTCCTACAATGATACTGAGATCACAAACACTTATTTATGACGTTGTTTACATGTAGGATGCATGTATTGGATGCTATGGTTGGATGTGACTGTTTAGTACATCCCGAATTTATGTTGGATTCTATTAATGATTTCTGAATCATGATCTTGATATATTTTATCTGTTCTCAAATATTAAACGGTTTTACATGCTGATTTGTATTCCATGAACGAGATGAATGTTTATACGAGCCTGTTTACTCGAGACTGCTTATACGTGCATGAAAATCTATTTTATTGATTATGAATTGTTTATAGCATGCATGTGTTGTCTACTGGGATATTCGTATCTCACCCTACTTCCTTATGTTATTTTTCAGCTGATACGCGAGAGGGGCATCATAGTGGTGATTACCAGGGTGATCTTGTCAACTATTTGCCGGAGGATTATTATTGTCTCGACTTGATCTGAGGTCGTGGAGAGAGGATTCATATTAGTACCTTAGATAGTTTGATTATATTGATTATTTGGTTTGATGTATTAGAGAGATTGAGAGTTTAGTAACCCTTTTGATTATTGCCAGACTTAAATGACCATTTGATTTTGGATGCTTTTATTGGATTCATTTTATGAAGATATTAGACTACACTTTTGCACATTGATGTTCCGCACTTTGATAGATATAGGATAAAGGATTATTTAAATTAACTTTTCAGTCTGGTTATTCATTGATTATTATTTTATATGGGCCAGTAGTATCTCGAATTCGGTTGTTGGGCTGAATTCGGGTTGTTATAGTGACGAACCGGATTTGGGTCAAGGTCGGTTTTATTTATTCGGGTTTGGGGCATTACAGGCCGCTCAATATGATCCCCAATAGGATAGTCCCTCTGTGGCTCAGTTTGTGGTGCAATTACCAGCTCAGGCTCTACAGTCGGTATCTCCCTAGTAGCGCGTGTAGGTCTACCTTTGCTTCTAAAATGAGTATTCATGATGATCAATCACTGCAAAGAAAAGAAACACAATTAGATTAAAGATCTCTCATCCTAAAAATAATTTGATGGTGCTATCTAGAGTATCACACATTCCCATATCAACCTAAGGTTGGGATCCTATTTTCTCTGATACCACCTCTGTAACACCTCGGATCCGGACCTTGCATCCAAACCCGGAGTGTTAAAGTAACAGTGGCCCAAAAACATACTAAACCAGACAATAATTAAAATAGAACTTTATTTATAATCAGAGTGCGGAAGAAAAGTATGAAAACCTAAATATAATCGTGGATTACATAAATCAAACTATCCAATAATTCTACCAATCAATAGTAACCATCAAATAAAAATGTCTAGCAAGGGTTTAACTACAGTACTCAGAAATAACTCATGATCAACTACTATAAACTTCCTAATCAACTGAAACATAAAATAATATTGTTCCCTAATCCAACACAGTGAAGTAGTCTTCCTCTCTGTAATCAGAATAGTCCCCTTGCGAATCAGGTTCCGCAACGTCCTCACCAGGATAATCTGAAAACAAATCTGATAAAACGATATGAGATAATAAAATCTCAGCAAGTAGTCATGTAGAAAAGGAACATTTATGTAGTTCTAAATATGCAAATGAATAATCAGATTAATCCAGCAATTCAAATCTCAAAACAAACATTCACGATAAGTCTTGCAGGACTCATGAAATAGGAAATAGAAAATTGACAAGCTATGCCAATATGCTACCTAATCGGTTTACAGGTGGACCAGCCGCTACCGGTCAGGTTATTCGACACCCAACGGAAGAACTCAACCTATACCGGAGTGAGTTAGCATGCATGACCCAACCAATCCATAAGTGGGTAACGTAGCAACTGACCAATACAGGAGCGGTACCATCCTCGTGATGATGGAATGCCTATGACCCAGAATCCAAACTCTAATAACATTCCACTTACTAGCTACTCTATGGATCCATGTAAGAGCTAAGCCCACTCGACAATGGCAAACCAAAACCAAGTAGTAGACATACGTCACAAAATCCGCATACGTGAGATAAATAATATAGGCATACGCCACGTCACATATGTGATCATAAACCCACATACGTGGAGACAAATAAATGTCCAAAATCATGGTTTCAAGAGGCAAATATGATCTGAGTGTACATTAAATCATTCAATGCTCAAAACATGTTTAGATAGTCCAAATACAAGTGTAGGAACACTTAAAATCAAATTTCATTTAAAAGAAAAGAGTTTGGAACGATAAAATCAAATAAAAGCTATTTTAGTAGAACGTACCCAAAATCTTTATAAAAATTCAATTTAATCAACGGCCAATGCAAACAATCTCTAAACACTCTAATCTTATTGGTACATAAGCTAGAAATCAATAAAAACAATTTTATATTGAAAAACCAGGCTGATTTTAAAATATCAAAAAATATTGCCAGACGCGCTCGAGTGGCGTTGGGTGCTCATGCGGGCGTCCATTAAAACAGGTTTTGAAAAGGTTCTTAGAAAGGTTGGTCATGTAACACCCCGAACCCGGGTCAGTGCAAACCGGCACCCAACCTGAACCCGGTTTGCTACTGTAACAACCCGAATTCAGTTCAAACAAATTCAAGGTATTACTAGCCCATCTCAAATAATCATCAAGAATATACCAGACTAAAGAATTAAATAATCCATTCAATTAATTAACTATCAGAGTGCAGAACATGTATGTGTGGAAGTATAGTCTAAAATCATCAAGAACTAATATAATCAACCATCAATCTCAATATGGAAGTCTGGTAAAATAAAAGGTCACTAATCTCTCATCTCTCTAATACATCAAACCCAAATAAAATAGAATAATCTGATAAAGTAACTATCATCCATGACAATCCACAAACTCAGACCAAATCCGGGTAAAAGTAATCCTCCGGTGAATAATCAGCTATCTCTCCCTGGAAATCAATATGTAAGCACCTTATTTTTGCACCCCTGGAAGTGCTGAAAATGAAAACCCTAGCAGAAAAGTCAAACCCTGAGGGGTTGAAATTTGACATTTTTGATCAAGTGATAATTGGCCGCCTTGCTTTATCTCAATGGATAGAGAATCCCGACACGAGTCCAACGCAACTGAGTTTGCTGGAATCGGAGTCCGGATGAAGGTTCTGCGGGCGGTCAAACTTAAGGGTGAGCCGAAAGTTGACTTTTCCTCGAACCTCGAGCCAGGTGCTTAGCTCTATATCATTGGATAGAGGGCTCCGATACGAGTCTAACGCAATTGAGTTTGCCCAAATCGGAGTTCAGATGAAGGAGATATGAGCTGTCGAAGTTTCCGAGCAGCAAAACCGGAAACTACACACGTGGCGCAGGAACTGCACACGTAGCAGCCAACGCAGCAAAATATCTCAGGGACTGAATCTTAAATATCCAAAAATCATCAAATATCCCAGGGACTAAACCAAAATTCGTAGGGGCAATCCGTAGATATCCAAAAGTGTCAAATCGGTCAAATCGGTCGAGGGGCAAATCCATAATTTTTCGATTTGTATCCGGCCAAATATGCCGGATACACTTGATCCTCTTCATATCCGGACTCAAATGTCGGATACAAAGATTTGCTCGGCGAGATTCGCGCCGATTCGTCGACAAATTCGCGGCGGCATTTAATTTTCGAAATTATTATGTTTTGTATCCGATATAATATGCCGGATACAAAGGAAGTGCAGTGTATCCGGCATAATATACCGGATACAAAGGAAGTGTAGTGTATCCGGCATTAAATGCCGGATACATTAAGTTTTCTATAAAAAGGCAACAGTAGCCCCATTTCCGGGGTTGGCTTGGCTTTGGCTGTTTTCCCCTTTCTTCCCCCTCTGTTCCAGCTCTGAAACCTCCTCTTCTTACCCCTCTTTGGCTCCCCAAACTCTCCAAGCCTTACTTCAAGGCTCTCCCACTCTCTTTTACCCTTCTTTTTCTCCATTTCTTCACAACCAAGAGAGGAGTCTTTGCTGTTGGTGTTGAAGAGGAATGCTCCAGCCTTGGTCCTAGCTCCAAGGAGACTCCACACATCTTCTACAAGGGTTCAAAACCCAAGGTGAGCTCTCTTAGGTCATTTTCCTTAACATATGTAAGTATTGATTCATTTGAAGCATATAGGATTTTGATCATAGTATGGGATCTCGGGTATGAGCAGTGTTCGAATTTGCCTATTCTTATTGTTCTCCTTTGCATGGTTTTCTAAGCATGATTACCCTTGGAAGGTAAAAAGGAAGGTTTGGTCAAATTAAGGAGAGATTGAGAGATATCTAGCTTGGTTTGAAGTGTTCATGGTCACTGTTTTACATAGATGCTTTGCTGTTCCTCCTTTTTATTTTTAAGTAGGGGAGCATGTTCCCCTTTGCCCTCAACTTATGTACCCCCCATGTAACCCCCCCTCCTTCCTTTCTTGGGCTCCTTAAGTTGAAGTGCATGGATGAAGTGAGCATGATATTGCTGTAAATCACAAGTGATGTATGCTAGATTAGGCATTTACTTTTACATGTATATAGTTTGGTTGTCATTTTATGCATGCTAGAGTACACCACCATTTGAAGCATGTCTTTCCTCACCTCTAGGGCCATATGGATGCCTAACCTTGCTTGCTGCTTTGGGTGATTTATCATAACTTTTGCCCCACTCCTATGCTGCTGTTTTCGATCATGCATGACCACCCCACTTGGTTTAGGCACGGATTCCGGGTGTATGCTTTTGTGTTTGCTCATTAGGAATGTCTTGAACACTTGCTGGTTTTGCATGATCATAGGCCATTTTTCAGTCTTTGAACACCACAAGCACATGCATGCACCTCTTGATGGAAGAATGCCCCAAGTGAGGCAAATGTTAATCCATTGCTTCCTCTTTCTTTTTTATTATTGTGCATAATTAGTTGCCGTTCCCCATGGCCGTAAACAACTAGAACAGAGGTACATGACCTCTATTCCTTTGCTGGATTCTATCCAAGAGAAGGAAGAAGGGAAGCTCCCACCCCTCTCCCTTAGTTTGGTTCTCAAAGCCATCAAAAGAAGCAAGGTGGCTCTTCTCCAAACCACTGTGGGCTCACACAGGAGCCCACAAAACCCCTGGAACACCCTGAGCGATCCAAAAACCCAACCCCAATGCAAGAATCCAAAAAATCAGCTTCTGTAGGGTGATCCGACAACTCAGGTCGGATCAACAGAGATCCATGCGTAGCCGGCAACAGATGCCGGATACACTGAGCCTTGTGTGTAACCGGCATCTCAGGCTGGCTACACTGCCAGACTGCATTTTTGTCATCTTGTGTGATTTCTTTGGTTTGTTTGATCAATCCGGGCAAACCAGTAGGGTTTCCGGGTCACCCGGAAACCCAAGATGGGCCATGGACCAACCCGGTCCAAATTGATTTCCGGTGGGCCTTCCAACGGGGCCCACCAAGCCCGATAAAATTTACTTTTGTTAAATAAAGATAATCAAATTGATTGAGTGGGCCAAACCCATTGAGGCCCACCAAAGCCCATTTTGAAAGCATGATGCCTAGATTTATGCATGGTTTGGCCGAGACCAAGGGTAAGGCCTGTCGGGCCCACTAAGCCCAATGAAGCAAACCAAGGTTAGGGTTTCCAAACCCTAACTCAGGAAGCCTTGGGCTTTCAAGCCCAAGCCCAGGTAAAGGGCCCCAAGCCCGAAACCTGGCCCATTTTGGCACAGTTAAGAAAGATAATCTGAAATCACTTGGCAACCCACTGTGTGGCCCACAAAGCAACCAAGACTCATTTTTTGCATGGAACTCAAATTTAATCAAACTTGAACCACTAAATAAAATCAATTCATTTTGAACCAAGCCCAAAGGGCCTCTCAGGCTAGACTGAGGCCCACCAGGGGATACGTGGGCTTAACCAAGCCCACCAAGGGATCCGCAGGCCTTCCAATGGGGCCTGCCTAATTCGACTCACGTCACTTTAAGCTAAGAAAGATAAAATCAAGTAAAGGGACCCACACCACTTTGGCGGTCCTGCCAGACTTAACCGAATTGAATGCTGGATTAAGAATCGGATGAGTGAGAGACCAAAAGTTGACTCAAACCAGGGAAACCTATGGGACCCATCACTTGACGGGGTGGACTGGGGTGTCTACGGACTTCCCCAGACCGCAACCGAGAACCTACTTAGAATCTCAAGCCGTAGACCAAGCCTTAGTAGAAGAACTTAGGCACCCAGGTGTCTGCCTGCACCCCATCAGGCAGTGGCGACTCCAAACAAATCCCGAGGCACGCATCGTTTTGCATGGGCCTCGTCGTGCGACCGAAATCGGGTGCGCACACAATACTATGATCCCCCTCTCGCGTATCAGTTGAAAAATGAAATAAAAGTAGGGTGAGATACGAATATCCCAGTAGGTAACACATGCATGTTTAAACAGTTCAGATAAGTAAAATAACAGTTCATGCATGATTAAGCAATCTTGACTAAGCAGGCTCGTATAATCATTCGTATCGATCATGAATACAAAACAGTACAATAATGTAACGCCCCGGATCCGAGTCACATGAAAAACCCGTAACTCGTCTCCAGAGGTTATTATAAAACACAGGATCGCAATATCAGAGTGAAGGAAAAACATGAATACAACAAAAACTATATAACAGAGTGCGCTAAAATAATCCCAAACGAAAATAAACTCACATGACCAAGTAACTACCCGCAAGTATCGTCCTCTCCAGGAGCAGCTGAAAACAAAACAAAACAATACGGAATGAGATACGAATATCCCAGTGAGCAGCACATGCATGCACAAATACATTTATTTCAGTTCTAAAACATGCCACGATTATAACCATGTACAATGAGGATAATACGCATATTCTGAATAATCCGACTAAACTTCAATAATCCAATTCATATCAGTGCGGAAAACCATCAGGTAAATCAAGCAATAACAATCCGTTTCCAATCCCGAAGATATCGATAAAATAATGATTAATTGGCAACAACATAGCAAATAAGCATAATTTTGTATCTCAAGATATAATTCCAGATATACCAATGTCACATAACACCAAGTCTTCTCATAACCATGCCCACGCCTCCAAATGTATATCCGGCCTACTCAGGGTTTCGGATATTGAAATGACTACGTCATCCAATGCAGGCCTACTCCCCGGGTTTCTGCATTGACAACCAGGCCTACTCAGGGTTTCTGGCTGCTCTACACCGGCGGAAGGTACAATACCCAATAATCGGTAAACAATATTCCATGAACCATAAATACCAACAAACCAGCGAATAAAACATATCACGTCAAACCAAATCAAGTACCAACATTGGTCAATGTCATGACTATCGTTTAGTTGATAAATTAAACATGCCAAGTAGACACTCCACACCTCCATGTACATAGTTCCGGCCTACTCAGGGTTTCGGATACTCTGAAATGACGGCCTACTCAGGGTTTCGTCATCCAATGCAGGCCTACTCCCCGGGTTTCTGCATTGACAACCAGGCCTACTCAGGGTTTCTGGCTGCTCTACACCGGTCGTGGCAACACAAGAGGCCATGCAATTCCAACAACCAACAATAACATCACATTACTAAGCTTAAACATCTGGATCCAGGACAAGCTAGACCAAAACAGTAAACATCGTATAATCTCGATTTCAATATCAAAACAAACCATTCATTTCCACATCATGTAATTACTCATCACAATTCATCACCTGTCCCTCTGGACCAAGCAGTACCTCAAGTACATTCAGTAATTTCTCATTTCCGTAACACAAGTCATATGAAAGTAAAACTCAATCCATTCATACCAAAGAAAACCTTTCAATACGTATAAAGTTTCCAACAAGTGAAACCAGAAATACAAGAACTTCTCAATCAAAACAGTGTATAGAACAAGGAAAAGTAACTGGTAACTCTTACTAGTTTGGTGTCCGGCACAATACTCATAATGCAACCTAAACTCAACTTAAAACTCATAAGATATTCACAAAATTTTCCTCTATTAATTTCATAGGCAAAATGGTTTTCCAGGTTCCTAACCAAGTGAATAGTGAAGTGGTTTAATCCCTAAGAAGTGCAAATACTCTTGGTCAAATCAGAAATTCCATTTCGGTAAGCAAAATAGGTCTGCCGCTCACCTATCGAGGTGGGCGCGAGGTGAGCGCCGGTCGGCGGTGAAGAAAACGGGCAAAATCGACCTGCCGCTCACCCGACGCTAGGTGAGCGCGAGATGAGCGCGAGATGGGCGTGAGGTGGGCGCGAGATTCGCGCGAGATGGGCGCCTTGTTTTCTACTTCGCGCGAGATGAGCGCGAGGTGGGCGCGAGATTGGCGGTAGGTCATTTTTAACGGGGCGCCTACCTCCGAGGTGAACGCCGGTGAGCGCGAGGTGAGCGGATACCCCCTGTGGTTTTCATTTCTCTGTTATTTTGAGATCTACATGACTGGCCAGTTTGTGAAGGTCTGTAACTACTCCAGTACACTCCTAATACTCCCAGAAGACTTCCCAACCATATTTGAAATTAATCTAAACACTTTCATTTTCAATTTTAATTTCAATCCGGAGACTCTGTTCATGTAACTTTCCGAAAAACCAGAAAACATCATACTATCACTTAATATACAAACCATGCATCAGAATAAGCTCGAGAAAACACAAAACACAAAACCCAGTTATAAAACAGTGCTACTCACAAGTATACGCTTAATCCGAGAAACAAAAGCTTATTCCACAGCCGGCCGAGCATGACTTCCGGCTGCGCGCGTGGATGCGAAGGTCGCCGAACTGATCCCCTGCTCGCGAGAGAAAAAACCCACTGAAATCTGGATCTCCAACTCCACTAATCCAGTCGTAGCTCTCGCGGTTCTCATCTCTTCCCAGAGAAACCCTAATCGCCATGGTAGCCGCAAAACACCAAACCTCTTCAGTTATAAAAATATGATGCGAGCATTCCAAACCAAAAACCTAATTTCCCCTTTAGTATATATACCTTCCACACGCTCCCATACGTATTGCCGCACGACAACCTTTTAAAAGCCTTGATCCTGTGCATGCTCACCCACTGAAACCTACATATTTCGGCCACTTAAATTAACAAACGCCCAAGCTATATTTTAATAAATAAATAATGAAAAGAAAACTCTACCGAAAATCAGGGTCTTACAAATAACCAGTTCTAAATATGAATTTCAGCATGTTATATTATAGGAATTCAATATCAGAATCAATAACAGAATCCTTACGTTACTAGGATGCACTAAACAGTCACATCCAACCAACATACCAATTACATGCCTCCAGCATGTATGCAACAGTAATAACAAGTGTCTATGATTTTAGTGTCATTGTAGGACTCACAAAAATAGATAAACCTTTTGAGATGACTCTCGACCAATCGCTATACCACCGTGCAGCTTAGGAGCAATCCTACTAATGATACTCAAGTCCCATGCAGCGCAGCTTAGACAAGAGTTGTAGTCACTAACTTATTGCACATGTACCCATCAGAGTTGGCATGTACCACCAGCATGCAGCACCAGAATCAATACATGGAGATGGTCGCTTATCCACATATACAGGGAATCACCAGCGGCTCACCGGGGTGTCCCTCCATACATAGGACCTTCCCAGACAAACTAACTTGCAAAGGAAGCACGTCGCACCAGGGAGAAACTCAACCCAAATGACATATTCCTCAGCTATCTAGCAACAACTATGGATCCATATCTAGCTATGCCCACTAGACTCCAAAATTCCCTAAAATATAATATTTCTATAAGGGTTGGTGCCTAGCGGCATATAAAGGTTAAATCTGTCAATTACTTCAATATTTGGTCATCTGAGTTCTGAATTCTCTTTATAAAGTTTTCTGGTTTATAGTGTCATTTAGAGATGTTCTGGTAATCAAATAAGAGTCAAGTTTTCCAAAGACTGGATTTCTCAATTACGTTCAAAGTTCGGCAACTAATGTCCTAAATATCTCCCTAATTTATTTTTTTATAAAACAGGAAATTGGATAATTTATTTTGGTCTTAAAAACATCTTAGTTAATGATTAAAATTATCTAAAAATAGTTTGGAATTGAATCAGGGTTTGAAATTACGAAATTTTGAAATTTCTGCACAGAGCGCCTAGGATCGCCTCGGCGGTCTAAGGTAGGCGGTAGTTCAATTTAGATTGCCGACGATAAGTCTTCTCGCGATCTCGGGCGGTCTCAATTTTTTGGTGTAGCACCTAAGAGCACCGAGGATCGCCGAGCACAGTCGAGGTCGGCGATCACTCGAAATCGTTTAGAAACAGTGTAAAAATGTGATTTTTCACGTCCAAGATCATTCTAACATACATATAGTATTGTTATCAAACTAAATACATGAATATAGCATACAAAAACATGCTTTGAAGATTAATCACACGTAAATCCAAAAACAAGCGGAAAACTGTGTCACCTACCTCTATCGATTGTTCCCTCTTCTTCTCTTCTAAGCAACACTTTGCACAGAGTAACTCTCTCTCCAGATGGTGAAGAACACGAGACCAAAGTCCTTCTTTTCTCCTCCTTCTTCTTCTTCTTCTGTTGCTCACGGCTTGTCTCTTGCGGCTGTAGAATACATGCAAGTATTCTAAACGTATAGAATTAGGTTATTAAACTATTATATATACTCTCTGATCCCATGTAGCTCACTTACAAATTTTCCTATACACACTGCCCAATTAGAACGCAACGACTTAAAATAGGAATCATACCTTGATAACTCATGATCGAACGGTTGGATCTGTGTCCAACTCTGGATCTCCACTAATTATATCATCCCCTACATTAATAAAATATTTCCATCAGTTATAACTATCAAGGATATTATTTATTAATTTATTATATTATTTAAGGAAAATTCAGGGTTTTACATCCTCCCCTCCTAAAAGAAAATTTTCGTCCTCGAAATTTACCTTGTGATTCTGGAAATAGGTGAGGATACTTCCTCTTCATTTCTGATTCTAACTCCCAAGTAGCCTCCTCAACTGTGTGGTTCTGCCAAAGTACTTTCACAAGTGGAATTGCTTTAGTACGAAGAACTTGCTCCTTCCTGTCCAAAATCTCAACTGGATGTTCCTCATATGTCAAGTCCCTTCGCACTACCAGTGGTTCATGCTGAATGATATAAGTAGGGTCATGCACGTACTTCCTCAACATAGAAACATGGAATACGTCATGAACTCCTTCCAGCTGTGTAGGCAAATCCAATTTGTATGCCACTGGTCCCACTGTACTCTTAATCTCAAATGGACCTATATATCTTGGAGCCAATTTGCCTTTCTTCCCAAATCTCTTAATTCCACGAGATGGAGATATCTGCATAGCTCTTCTGACGACTCTGGGCTGTAATTATGTTCTACCTAATCTGATTTACCTTCTCAATGCTATCCTGTACAATCTGCGCCCCAATAAGTTGTCTTTCTCCAACTTCCACCCAGCACACTGGGGATCTACATGATCTGCCATAAAGCGCCTCAAATGGTGCCATCTGAATACTTGCCTGATAGCTATTATTATAGGCAAACTCCACCAATGGTAGGTGTTGATTCCAACTACCACCCCAATCCATAACACAACATCTCGGCATATCTGTGCGCGCCTCGGAAACGCGGCACGGGAAAATTCGGAGTCGCCACCGCCTGATGGGGTGCAGGCGGACACCTGGGTGCCTAATCTTGTCTATTAAGGCTTGGGTCTGCTGCTTTTGAGATTCTAAGTAGGGTCGCGGTTGTGGTCCGGGGAAGTCCGTAGACACCCCGGTCCACCCCATCGGGTGACGGGTCCCTTAGGTTTATCCTAGTTTGAGTCAGCTTACTTGGGTTTCACCCGATTCCTAATCCGATATGCAGTTTGGTTAAGTCTGGCGGGACCACCTGAGTGGTGTGGGTCCCTTTAATTGCTTTTATCTTGATTAATTAGATAATCTGAGTCTGGTTGGGTGGGCCCCGTTGGAAGGCCCACGGTGTCCTTGGCGGGCTTTGGTCAAGCTCATGTACCCTTGTAGGCCTCAGTCTAAGCCTGAGAGGCCCTTTGGATTTTTGGTTCAATGAGTTGGTTTTATTTTGGAGTTCAAGTTGGATTATTAAGTGATTTACATGCAAAGTGGGCCGGTTCGGTTTGTGGGCCCATTGGGTGGGCCGCACATGGTGGCCAGGTAATTTATCGGATTTATCTTACTTAAGTTTCCAAAAATGGGTGGGACACTGGGCTTGGGGCCCGTAGTCCTGATTAGGGCTTGAAAGCCCAGGTTATGTGAAGTTAGGGTTTTGAACCCTTACTTGGTTGGTTCGTGGGCTTTGGCGGGCCCAATAGGCCCCTTGCCCTTGGTCTCGGCCAAACTACGCATTTCATGCATCCATTCACTAATAAGTTCGGGTGGGCCGCATTAGGTTTGGCCCGCCCAGTTAAATCAGTTAATTTTACTTATCTTGATTAAGTTACATGCATACATTTCATTGTGTTTATTGGGCTTGGTGGGCCCCGTTGGAAGGCCCACTAATATACAAAATTGGACCGATGGCCCATGTCCCAAGTTGGGTTTCCGAGTGACTCGGAGACCCTGTTGGTTTATTTGGTTCGGTTCGGAAATGGCACCCATATCTAGCAATAATCACAGAAAATGCACAAAATTGACACTTTGTTAGGGAGAGACCGGCTCACTATGTTGGGTCCAAGCCCTGCACCAAGAAACGAGTTGGACGTGCAGCGATCAAAGGGGGTGGGGGGTGCGGGGGGCTTTGCCCCCTGAGGTACGGTAAAGGGCATTTTTGGGCTTTCAAAAAATACAAGTAATTTGGCCTTAAAAGGGTATGCACTGACCTCTGGGCGCTAGGCGCGAGGTCAGTGCAAGCTGGGCGGACCGAAAACCGACAAAAACCATCCGCGCGTGAGCTAGGCGCGAGCTCAGCGGATGCAAAAAATGCTCCGTGCGAGCTCGGCGGATGCAAAAACTCTCCGCGCGAGCTCAGCGTGAGCTTAGCGCGAGTTGAGCGCCAGCTGAGCGCAAGCTCAGCGCAACTCGGCGCATACCCACTACGAAATCCGATCTTCTGTTTTTTGCTCAAACTCCATTTCTGACTGGTTTTTTTATCTCTGAAACACCTTTCTAGGGATCCTTAGACTCCCAGAAGACGTTCGAACACAGCTTGAAATTAAATTAAGCTACTTCAACATCCCGACTCAAATCTCTTCGCTAGAATCCGAACCTCAAAACCAAATACCGACGCGACTAACAGAGAAGGGAAAAGGGGGTTTATATTGGGGTACAAGAGATGGAAGAAATCTGAGGGAACATGCTCCCCCTTTGAATCAGAACAGCAATGATAGTAAACAACTAAAAGCGATTAAATCATGCTCAAAATACCATGCTTGGCCTATTTTTATTCATGCTGAAGGAACGAGTTGAGGGAAATATTACCTTGGGTTAACGAACCCCGGCAAGATGCGTGGAACTCCTTGAGCACGAACGACTGCCGGAGCAACACCTCTCCTCACCAGCTTGTCGTCCTCGGTTGTGAGGCAACAGAGAGGAATAAGGAAGGGTTTTTAACTTAGGCAAAGCAGGGAGGACCGGTTCTCTGCGGGAAGAGCAAACCCCGAAGAACACCAACGAAGAGAGTGAGAACTCTTTGCCCAGGAAAGAACTTCGCAAGAGAAATGCCAGCCAAAAAAAATCCAAACCCAAAAACAGCCAACCTTAAATTTTTCAACCAAAAACTTTTCCAACCCCTCGCACGAAGAGTCGCGCGGCTTTATATAGGCGAGGAAAAAGGGGGTATCCGCTAAGCTTGCGCTAAGCGCAAGCTTAGCGCATACCCGCTTGCCACGTTCGCGCGAGCGGCAATATGATGAAAAAATATTTAATGCGGCCGCTCGTCGGTCGGAAAATCTGAATTTTTCAGATTTAGTCCCTGGCCATTTTCGATTTAATTCGATATTCTCGGATTTTTACAGATTTAGTCTCTGGGATATTTCGGACATTTGGATATTTACAGATTGATCCCCGAGATATTTTCCTGCGCAACTCGCCACGTGTGCAGCTTTTTGCCACGTGTGCAGTTTGCCGGTTTTTGCTGCTCGGAAACTTCGTCAGCTCATATTTTCTCCATCCGGACTCCGATTTGGGCAAACTCAGTTGCGTTAGAATTGTATCGGAGCCCTTTATCCAATGACACAGGGGTAGGCATCTGGATCGGATTTTAGCAGAAAGTCAACTTTTGGCTCCGCTCAAGTTTGACCGCCCGCAGAACCCTCATCCGGACTCCGATTCCTGCACACTCAGTTGCGTTGGAACCGTGTCAGGATTCTCTATCCAATGACAAAGGGGTAGGCATCTGGATCGGATTTTAGCAGAAAGTCAACTTTTGGCTCTGCTCAAGTTTGACCGCCCGCAGAACCCTCATCCGGACTTTGATTCCTGCAAACTCAGTTGCGTTGGAACCGTGTTGGGATTCTCTATCCAATGATATAGAGGTAAGCATCTAGATCTAGTTTTAGCAGAAAGTCAACTTTTGGCTCCGCTCAAGTTTGACCGCCCGCAGAACCCTCATCCGGACTCCGATTCCTACAAACTCAGTTGCGTTGGAACCGTGTCGAGATTCTCTATCCAATGATATAAAGCGAGGTGGCCAATTTTCACTTGATCAAAAAGTCAACTTTTGACCCTCAGGGTTTGACTTTTTGTCCAGGGTTTGCATTTCCGGCTCTTCTGGGAGCGCAAAAATGAGGTGCTTACAATATCTTCCAACGTCTGAATGGTACGCTCAGACTGTCCATCTATCTGAGGATGATAGCTGGT
The DNA here is from genome assembly GCA_947561395.2 of Buxus sempervirens. Taxonomy (NCBI): domain Eukaryota; kingdom Viridiplantae; phylum Streptophyta; class Magnoliopsida; order Buxales; family Buxaceae; genus Buxus; species Buxus sempervirens. Next base: position 34,119,173 of record OX387183.1, read on the forward strand.
GCTGAAATTAAGCTTAGTGCCCAAGCCTGCCTGAAATGCAAGCCAAAAGCGCGACGTGAATCGTGCATCTCTGTCAGACACTATGGAAACTGGCACTCCATGAAGTATTACTATCTCCTTGACATATAGCTCAGCTAAAGACTTCAACTGCTGTGTAGTGCTAATAAGCAAGAAATGTGCTGACTTAATCAGTCTATCCACAACAACCCAAATAGCATCTTCCTTCCTTGCTGTCAATGGTAACCCAGATACAAAGTCCATGGTCACATGTTCCCACTTCCATTCTGAAATAGGAAGTGACTGAAGTAACCCAGGTGGCTTCCGATGTTCAGCCTTCACTTGCTGGCATGTCAAACATTTAGCCACAGACTCTGCAATCTCTCTCTTCATTCCTGACCACCAATAAATTTCTTTCAAATTCTTGTACATCTTTGTGCTTCCTGGATGAACTGCATACCTTGATCTATAACCCTCTGTTAATATCTTTTCCTTAATATTCTCGTCAGCTGGAACACAAATACAGCCTCTATATCTCAATAGCCCATCTCTATCTGAAAATCTGCAGCTGCCTCAGATCCTCTACTCATCATCTCCCTGGTTTGAATCAACTGTGGGCCAGTCAACCAAATCTGGCTCAATCTGAACACGGGAAACTCTGATCACTCCATCCTGTGGCATGCTAAACTCTCCCTGCCAATCTCTGACTAAATCCACCAATCTACACTGGCTCATCATAAAAGCTGCTAAAGTGGCTACTTGATCCTCAACTGCACTTTTTCTACTCAAAGCATCGGCCACTACATTTGCTTTACCAGGGTGGTATTGCAACGTAAACTTGAAATCCTTAAGTAGATCCATCCATCGACGCTGCCTCATATTCAAGTCTCTCTATGAAAACAGATATCTCAAGCTCTTATGATCAGAAAATATCTCAAACTCTACCCCATAAAGATAATGCCTCCATAGCTTCAGTGTGACGACTATGGCTGCTAACTCTAGATCGTGAGTAGGGTAGTTCTTCTCATACGGCCTCAACAATCTCGAAGCATACGCTACAACTCTGCCTTGCTGCATCAAAACACATCCCAAGCCGATCCTAGAAGCATCACAATATACTGCAAATGCCTCGTCCATTGATGGCACAATCAAAACTGGGGCAGTAGTCAACCTCTGCTTCACCTCCTGGAAACTCTGCTCACATTTCTCATCCCACTAGAATTTCACTGTCTTCTTGGTTAGGTTAGACAAAGGTGCAGCTATACGAGAAAATCCTGCGATGAATCTCCTATAGTACCCTGTCATACCAAGGAAACTCCTGACCTCTATCACTGTAGTGAGTCTAGGACATTCTGCCACTGCCTTAACCTTCTCAGGGTCCACAGATATACCCTCACCTAAGATAACATGACCTAAGAATGAAATCTGCCTCAGCCAAAACTGACACTTGCTGAATTTCCCATACAGCCCGTGGTCTCTCAAGGTATGCAATACTGCCTTCAAATGCCCAACATGTGCCTTTCGGGTCTTAGAATATACTAGGATGTCATCAATGAACACCACTACAAAACTGTCCAAGTATGCATGAAAAATCCTGTTCATGAGGTAAATGAAAACAGCTGGGGCATTGGTCAGCCCAAAAGGCATAACCAAGAACTCATAATGCCCATAGCGTGTACGGAAAGTCGTCTTCTCTATGTCCTCCTCCGCCACTCTCAACTGATGGTAGCTCGACCTTAAATCTATCCTGGAGAACCAAGATGCACCTCCTAACTGGTCAAACAGGTCATCAATCCTAGGTAACGGATACTTGTTCTTCATTGTCACTTGATTCAGTTGCCTATAATCAATACACATCCTCATACTACCGTCCTTCTTCTGCACAAACAGAACTAGTGCACCCCATGGCGACACACTCGGTCTGATGAATCCGTTCTCCTGAAGCTCATCTAGTTGCTTCTTCAGTTCCTCTTGTTCTGGTTTCGCAAGCCGATAGGGTGGCTTCAAAACTAGAGCCGTACCAGGCATCAACTGGATCCTGAACTCTACTCCTCTAGCAGGTGGCAATCCAGGTAAATCCTCTTGAAACACATCCGCAAACTCCTGAACTACAGGTACATCGGAGATGACAAGGGTGTCACTCCTAAGCTCCTCTGCTATCACAGATGCTACCAGACCAATCCACGACTTCAACCCCTCACATTTGAAACAATGAGTGGTATAATCTGGCCCTCTAACTATCACCGTGCCCGCGTAGTAGTCCAATGTCACATGATGTCTACATAACCAGTCCATCCCCAATATTACATCAAATCCCCCAATATCTAAGGCAATCAAATCGCCAGACAAATCTAGTCTACCCAATCTAATCATGCAGTCTCTATACATATATTCCACTCTAGTAGACTCTCCCAAAGGTGTGTGTACAGATAATGCAATATCTAATTCCGTGGGTGACAAACCAATCCGTTGTGCATAAGCAGGCGATATAAATGAATGTGAAGCACCAGAATCAAACAAAACACATGTTGATCTACCACAAATGAAAATAATACCTCTGATCAGCTCAGGTGCCTCATGGTCAGCCTCGATATCCTCCACATGCTCAAGCTCACGCTCCTCATGTGCCTCCATTGCATATACCCTCGCTGGCTGCGGTTGCTGAGCAGGTACTACCTGCCTCTGACCTCCTCTCTGAACTGATCCCCTGCCCTGAGACCTCTGTCCTACTGGCGCTCTCTGAGCTGGCTGCTAAAACTGTGGCCTCTGTGGGAAAGCAGGCGCAGGCTCTGACTGTGGTAGTGCTAGTCGTGGCACTGCTAACGACTGATAGCTCGGAGAGAAACGACAATCAGTGATCCTATGACCCACCTTTCCGCATCTGTAACAAGTGCCCGGTGCTGCGACACACGGACCAGGTACATGATGCCTAGCACAACTGGCACATCCCGTCTGGGCTGGTCTATACTGACCTCCTGAAGGCTTCACCCTAGTCCAGTCTCTGTGCCTCTTGTTTCCACTAAGGAAACCTCTCTGGTCTGCCGGCCTCATAGGTGGTCTAACCCTTCTCTGGCTCACTCTTGCCTCTATGTCACTCTCAGCCCTGGTGGCTCTACGTACCACGTCCTTCAATTTTGTGCATAAGAGTACTGTCAACATACTCTTAATCTTAGGCTTCAGACCCTGTTCAAAATGTGCAGTCAGCCTCCTCTCATCCTGTGTCATGTGGGGTGCAAATTGAGATAAGGCTGCAAATCTAGCCTCATACTAGGCCACTGTCTAGCTCCCCTGAGTAATCTCCATGAATTCCTGCTCCTTCTTGAGCCGAACCTCCTCAGAAAAGTACTGGTCGTAGAAGACCTCTCGGAATCTATCCCAAGTCATATAAGTAGCTTGAGGGTCCTGCATCTTCCTGGCTATCCACCAGTGAACTGCCTCACCCTGAAATAAGAATGCTGCCAGTCTCACCCTCCTATCCAATGGGCATCCCATGGCCTCGAAAATCCACTCCACTCGCATCAGCCATCGCTCTGCCTCCATCGGATCTGGACGTCCACTGAAAATAGGTGGATCTAACTTCCTGAACTGCTCTAGATCCTTGGCCGTCTGTATCGCTCTCTCATGTATGGGCGCATCCCCGTGACCATCGCCACCATTTCCACCATTGCCATACTGGCTCAGTCACTCCTCCCTTTCCTTGGCAAGAAGCTCTGCCAAGCTACTCACAACTGCCCACACATCACCCCCTGGAGGTGGTGGAGGTAATGGAACATCCTGCTGCTCCTCCTCAACATCAACTCTCTCAACAGGATCAGCTCTAGCACGTCTCGCTCTACCAGACATCTGCAAAATACAAATTTAACTTGTTAGTATCCAATAATTCTAGGGGTTCTATCTAGCGTAGTCACAATCCCATTCCCCTAAAGCTGGCTATCTAAGGTTAGGACCATTTTCTCTGATACCATCTCTGTAACGCCCCGAACCCGGGTCAGTGCAAACCGGCACCCAACTCGAACCCGGTTCGCTACTGTAACAACCCGAATTCAGTTCAACAACCAAATTCGAGGTATTACTGGCCCATCTCAAATAATCATAAAGAATATACCAGACTAAAGAATTAAATAATCCATTCAATTAATTAACTATCAGAGTACGGAACATGTATGTGCGGAAGTATAGTCTAAAATCATCAAGAACTAATATAATCAACCATCAATCTCAATATGGAAGTCTGGTAAAATAAAAGGTCACTAATCTCTCATCTCTCTAATACATCAAACCCAGATAAAATAAAATAATCTGATAAAGTAACTATCATCCATGACAATCAACAACCTCAGACCAAATCCGGGTAAAAGTAATCCTCTGGTGAATAATCAGCTATCTCTCCCTGGAAATCAATACTATGATCCCCCTCTCGCGTATCGGCTGAAAAATGAAATAAAAGTAGGGTGAGATATGAATATCCCAGTAGGTAATACATGCATGTTTAAACAGTTCATATAAGTAAAATAATAGTTCATGCACGATTAAGCAATCTCGACTAACCAGGCTCGTATAATCATTCGTACAGATCATGAATACAAAACAGTACAATAACCAGTTCTAAATATGAATTTCAGCATGTTATATTATAGGAATCCAATATCAGAATCAATAACAGAATCCTTACGTTACTAGGATGCACTAAACAGTCACATCTAACCAACATACCAATTACATGCCTCCAGCACGTATGCAACAGTAATAACAAGTGTCTATGATTTTAGTGTCATTTCAGGACTCACAAAAATAGATAAACCTTTTGAGATGACTCTCGACCAATCACTATACCACCGTGCAGCTTAGGAGCAATGCTACTAATGATACTCAAGTCCCATGTAGCGCAGCTTAGACAAGAGTTGTAGTCACTAACTTATTGCACATGTACCCATCAGAGTTGGCATGTACCACCAGCATGCAGCACCAGAATCAATACATGCAGATGGTCGCTTATCCACATGTACAGGGAATCACCAGCGGCTCACCGGGGTGTCCCTCCAGACATAGGACCTTCCCAAACAAACCAACTTGCAAATGAAGCATGTTCGCACAAGGGAGAAACTCAACCCAAATGACATATCCCTTAGCTATTTAGCCACAACTATGGATCCATAACCAGCTATGCCCACTAGACTCCAAAATTCCCTAAAATATAATATTTCCATAAGGGTTGGTGCCTAGCGGCATATAAAAGTTAAATCTGACATTTACTTCAATATTTGGGTTAACTGAGTTGAACTTATGATCTGAATCCTCTTTATGTAATTATTTGGTTTATAGTGTAATTTAGAGATGTTCTAGTAATCAAATAAGGGTCAAGTTTTCCAAAGACTAGATTTCTCAATTACGTTCAAAGTTTGGCAACTAATGTCCTAAATATCTCCCTAATTTATTTTTCTGTAAAACAGGAAACAGGAAATTGGATAATTTATTTTTGTCTTAAAACATCTTAATTAATGATTAAAATTGTCTAAAAATAGTTTGGAATTGAATCAGGGTTTGAAATTACGAAATTCTGAAATTTCTGCACAGAGCGCCTAAGATCGCCCCGGCGGTCTAAGGTAGGCGGTAGTTCAATTTAGATCACCGACGATAAGTCTTCTCTCGATCTCGGGCAGTCTCAATTTTTTGGTCTAGCGGCTAAGAGCGTCGAGCACAGTCGAGGTTGGCGGTCACTCGAAATCGTTCAGAAACAGTCTAAAAATGTGATTTTTCAAGTCCAAGATCATTCTAACATACATATAGTATTGTTATCAAACTAAATACATGAATATAGCATACAAAAACATGCTTTGAAGATTAATCACACGTAAATCCAAAAACAAGCGGAAAACTGTGTCACCTACCTCTATCGATCGTTCCCTTTTCTTCTCTTCTAAGCAACACTTTGCACAGAGTAACTCTCTCTCTCCAGATGGTGAAGAACACAAGACCAAAGTCCTTCTTTTCTCCTCCTTCTTCTTCTTCGATTGCTCACGGCTTGTCTCTTGTGGCTGTAGAATACGTGCAAGTATTCTAAACGTATAGAATTAGGTTATTAAACTATTACATATACTCTCTGATCCCATGTAGCTCACTTACAAATTTTCCTATACACACTACCCAATCAGAACGCAACGACTTAAAAGAGGAATCATACCTTGATAACTCATGGTCGGATGGTTGGATCTGCGTCCAACTCTGGATCTCCACTAATTATATCATCCCCTACATTAATAAAATATTTCCATCAGTTATAACTCTCAAGGATATTATTTATTAATTTATTATATTATTTAAGGAAAATTTGGGGTTTTACAGGTCGCTCAAGAGGGTGCTCGAACGACGACTCGGGCGTTCGGTTTATCGAAATCTATCAACTCTTGGGTTTCAGAACTGTAAAAAACCCAGGCAGGGTGCCTTGAGTAGCGCTCGAGCGGCGACGAGTGTCCGCTCTTTACAACTGGAGCCTGGGGTGATGCTCGAGCGTCATTGCAGGCATTCGCTATATTTCGTAGATTTCCAGAGTTCGTGATTTTTCAAATTTCAGATTTGTTCTTCCCGAACTTTTAACATCTCAAATCACTTCAAAATCTTGGGTTTTTTTTTTCAAAGTACTCTAAACTATTCCAGATGATCAAATACATCAAACAACAAGCTTCCATAACAAATCATTCATAAACAACCGAAAATCTCTTGTTTAAACATGTTCATCGATAAACCAACACATTCGTTTATGCAAGTTGTAAGGGACTACTTACCTCTCTTCTTAGATTGGATCCTTCACAAACAATTCGGAAACCACTCTCTTGATATTCCAAACGAACACAGCAACTCGTTTCTGATTTCAATCATTATAAACATGAACTCAGAATATTTTTCAGCAAGCTAAACCATACATGAAATCCACAGATTGAAGTTTAGATTTATTCTCCTACCTTAGATCCCACGAAAACACTCCTTCTTCTCTTTCTGGTCTAATCAAAGCCAAAGCAATGGGTATCAAACACTCTAGAATTTCATACGTAGAAAGGAAAGGCTGCGGCTATTTCCTTTCTCTCTCTCTCTCTCTCTCTCTCTCTCTACCTCTCTCTCTCTCTCTTTTTCCTTCTTTTCTCTCTAACGTGAGTGGCAATCTTCTAATTTTATTTTCTTTTTATACTTTTGTCCAGCACTACTAATTAACCCTAATAATCTTTCCTTTTACCTTTGTTAGGTTCAATATTTTATGTTGGCTTAATTACTACCAAAAAAGTATGTTTAAGTGTGTTTAGAATGTTTAGATTGAGTCCAAGAAGTCACGGTTCAAACGGCGTCAAATTGAGAAAGTTGTGATGAACGTTAGATAAACGTTTGATGTGGCGTTCGAACATTCAGTGTCTACAGAAAAACCCGAGAGTAGCGTTCAAGAGCGTGAGATGCAACGTTTGAACGTTCAGTGTGTGCAGAGAAACCCAAGAGTGGCATTAGAAAACGTTTGATCTGGCATTTGAACGGAAATTTCTGAAGGGTGGCGTTAGACTCACATTTGATGACCGTTCGAACGTTCAATCAGCAAAATTTCCAAAAAGTTCCGAAAAATTATGAAACTTACTCGTTTTAATTCAGATTGACTTCAAACTTCTTTGGGAACCTTTAAATAGGATTAGGGTCCTTTTAAACCTAAGAGAGCCACGTTTTAGAAGCCCTAAATATCCTTTTCTCTTCTGGAAAACCCTTCTTCTAGGTTTTCCTCTTTTGAGCCATAAAACTTTTCTTTTCTTCTTTCTTCCTCTACCTTGGAGTTCCGGGTTGGGGAGATTAACTCGTCGGAGTTCCTATGGATACTAGGCGAGTTCATTTGGGTGATCATGTGAGAAGATCTTCAGAGTTCTCAGGTGTTGCTGTGGAGCAAATCTGAGGAGTCTTCAGATACTTTCAAGTCTGTGAGTTGCAGAGTCTAGCATAGGGATGTTGAGTCGTCTGAACTACAAGTTGTAAGTCTTCTTTTCATATTGGATCTTTTAAGTGGTTCCTACATAGCCCGGAGGGTTTTTCTCTTGTGAGAGTTCTCATATAGTTTTCCCTTCGTCACCAAATTGCTTGTCTTGTTTATCTCTTTACATGCTTTATTTGTTTTACAATTTGGGTGGCTTGCTTCTTAGTAATTATTTTCTGGATTTATTTTGAGGATTTGTTCATGCCTATTAATTGAGGACTTGTCTTTAATTAATAGAAAAATTTTATTCTGCTGTGATACACCTATTCACCCCCCCTCTAGGTGTTATTAGAGTCAAAACCCTGTTTTTCAACCTTCCTACCCTTCATACTATTCAAACCATTGTATTAACTCTCAATAAAGTTTTTCTTAGTCAACCACACCCTTCTTTAGTGGGATTCGGTCACTTATATAAAGAATTAAATTTATATTTCTTTTAAATTACTGATTAGTTATTTTCTCATCATTCAACATCTATAAAATTAACAATACTAATAATCTTAAAACAAAAATATAAACTCACCTAATATTTTAATTCTCCAAGTTCTCTGGGTTACCCTGCAACTCTCCGGGTTGAACCAATTCCTCATTATCTGCAATATTAATGTTAACAATTAATATAGTTATTTTATCTCATTTATTTATTAATAAAATCTAGGATTTTACAATTTTGAATAGAATATATAGGTGATCGTATTGATGAAGGAAATCAGGAGTTTGATGCAATCCAACTGTTGGATCATGAAATAATGGGGTAAGTATTAAATTAAGGCTATATTTCAATTTGATTGGTTAGAAGTATAGGAGTTGATGGAGGGGAGATACATGGGATCATAAGGATTAAAATAGGGTTTTATTAAGAGAGTATACGACTAATTGTATACCTATTCTCTTGTATTCTTTTGTGGCTAAAAGAAAAAAAAAAAAAGAGACCGAGAGAGGAGAAGGAGACTGAGGAGCTTCGCTGTTCTTGAAGAGATCTATGTCCAGAAGGTCTTGTGTTGCAGAAGAAGAAGGTATCAGAACCTATACTAAGAGGAAAGAGGAGGAAGAAGGAAACTTGGAACGAACAGAAGTAGGTAGCACACCCGTTTAGTCGATATTGAGTTTTATTGTGGTTTGATTGTTTTGTATGATCAGGAAGTATTGAATATATGTTTTTGAAGATATTAGAGATGATTTCGATGTATAGAATGTTGTTTGTTGTATAAAAACTTGTTTCAGAAGTTGGATTTAGCCGTTGTTTGTTGAGCGCTTGACACGATCTCCTGAGCGATTTGGTCGAGCGGCTCGCCTGTGTATTTTAGAAACTTAGTCGCCCAACTGATCACTTGAGCGACCAGGGTTGAGCAACAGTTGAAAAGCTTGATTTTAGATCAGACGCCTATTAGATCACCTGAGTGCCTACGTCGAGTGACCGTTGATTTTCAGTTTTATTTAACGTATACGATCGCACAACCAGGTCACCTAAGCGACGGGGTAGAGCAACCAATATAGAAATTTGGTTTTTCTGAATTTGAAGAGTTATTTCAATACAAAACAATTTTAAATGATGTTAAATATCTGAACTAACAGATATTAAGTGTTTACAACTGTTTTCAATGATCTTTTGTATTAAAAACAAATTGATGAGTGATTTAGGTTTGTTTACAAAAAGGTTGTCTTACTTTGGAAATAAAAGGATTTTTAGACTATTTCACAATCTGATTTGAGTTGACTGAAAAAATTCTTATTCAGTAAAATATATTTTAAAGTATCTTGATTTTTGAACTTTAGAAGAACTTCACACCAGAAATATTTTGTAAAGTTATCTTTGGAAAGAGTATAAGTTTCGGAAAACCCTATATGCCACTAGGCACTATTACCTAACTATATTGGTTTGATTTAGTTGCTACTGTGGTGTCTAATGGGCATAGCTGCATATGGATCCATAGGGTTAAGCTAAAGAGCGAAGAGGTTTTTCTTTGGTTGGATACTCCTAGTTTGTGGTCGCGCTTCCTTTGCAAGTTAGTTTGCATTGGGGGGTCTTCATGTCTAAAGGGTCTCATTTCATGTTTGTGTTGCTAGTGAGTACCCTATATGTGTGGATCAGCGGTCATCCCCATGTATTGATTCAGGGGCTTCATGCTTGGGTGGTACGCGTCGAACTCCGTGAGTTTCATGCGCAATAAGTCAATGTCTAAGCCTCTTATTATCAGATTGAGATTCAAGTTTAAGGATTTACTAGTTTCGCTCATAAGTCACATGGTGGCATAGTGAATGGAGAGTTTCTTGTGAAAGACCTTCTTATCTTCATGAGTCCTACAAAGACATATGATGGTTTGGTTTTGGTTTTGCTTATTACACTATTGTGCTGGAAATCATATTGAGAGGAAATATTATATCTGTTGAAATGTCTTTATTTGATTACTGTTTTATTTATTGAGATTGTATCAAGTTTATTCGTTTACTTTATCGAGCATGAAAGAATGACTATTTTTATGTATAAACTATTTATTCATGAATAGTGTTACTTACTTGGATATTCGTATCTCATTCGTGTTTTGTTTTGTTTTGTTTTGTTTTCAGCTGATACGCGAGAGAGGGACTTGGGGTTTGATACTCAAGGCGAGATTGCAGATACGCGAGAGAGGGACTTGGGACTTGGCCATTACATGGAGACGTACAGCCCTGAAGGAGGGGAGATTGTAACATCCCGATCCTACATCGGAAATGGATGAAATACTAGTTGGGTATATGAGTCAGGAAGAACACTTAACCTAATGAGGAGCCTTTTGAGGACAAAACCGTGCGGGCTTAGACCCTGTAAAATCTTGAATTTTAATAATTTTAAAATTTGGATTTTATGTATAATAATTGATTTAATTGGTGAATAATTTCAGGAAAAAGGGAGAAAGAAGTTATTTGGAGAAAAATTCTGGAAGTCAAGTGATGAGGAGTTCTTTGAAGTGGTAAGTTGGTTATTTAAATTTTATTGGCTGAGTTCATATGATTTAGGTGGTGCGGCAATGCATGTGATCATGCTAATAAGTTTTTACTATTTATGTAGGAAGTATTGGGTGGAGTGGCAAGCACCAAGTAAGTTTCAAATTAAGGTGATGGGCGGCAGCTATAAAATGGAGTAGTTAGTTAGTTTGATTAGTTAGTTGAGGCCTCTAGATAATTCTAGAGAATCTAAGAAGAAGAGAGTGAACTAGGGTTTCAAGAAGAGAAGGAAGAAGGGGACGATCAGATTTGGAGAAGACTTTTCGTCAGATCTAGAGAAATCAGAATAGAGAGAGTTGGAGATCGACTGTTTGCTTGATCAGATTTGGTGAATTCCTTTAAGTCAGAGAAGGATCAGGTGAGATATGAATTTAATTACTTGAATTCGTAAGAATCACATTCTATTAGGAGTTAGAGAACATATCTGGGAGGATTTTGAGTGTTTGATGTTATGTTGAGAACAATTTGTTGAAGTGATCGAGTGATCATTTTTAAGTTCAGATATGAGATTCTAGGAAGGAATTGAGCTTGAATTGTGTTACAGAGGTAAGTAGCACATTTCTAACCTGATTTCGTGCATGATTTATCGAGCTATTGTGAAGAAGAAGCCATGAAACATTGTTGTTTTGAATTAAATCTTAGAATCTAGAAAATTTGATGGAAAATGTTAGATTTGTATTTGTTTGTTGTTTAATTATTGTTTATATTAGTAGGAAAGCTTAAATGAGTGATTTAGAAAATGTTTAAAGAGTTTTAGACGGATCAGAACATGATTTGATAGGTTAGATTTCAAGAACTCAGAAATTTTGGAAAACAGTTACGTATTGTGATTTTGGCCGAGCGCCTGGAATTGTGCTTGAGCACAATCCCAAGCACCCCACCCGTGTGTTAAAATTTCTCAGAATCGAAACTGAAAAACCTAGGTAAGCCGAGCACCTGGTATAACGCTCAAGTGTTATTCTGAGCGTCGACTTCTTGATCTTGTTTTCGACGGACGCTTGTCAGGTGATTGACAATTTGGATACTACCACAAGTATATGGGTCATGACAAGTAGAATAGAGCAAACAAGGTATTGTATCCACAATGAGGAGGTTCTAATACCAATTAATCAAATTTCCTATATTATTTAGACAATTCCAAATATCAATGACAAATTTCCAGAATGATAAAAGAGAAATAAATTACTAAATTCAAAAGTGAGAAATCAATTATGAATGAGTTCTAGGATTTGGGTTTCATCAATTGGATTCTTTCAATGAATTTAAATATGATTGTTTGCATCCATTCTTTATTAATTAAAATGACTGAATTCCCATGTGCATGAGTTATCCTCTTTCAAAGTATAACATCTATACCTATATTAATCTTATATCTACTTTCGTGATCATAGTAATTAAAGTAGGTTCATTAAGATCTGTGGAAGTCTTAAATGAGAGTCACAAAGGTGTGTGATTATTTCTAAACTACACTACCCGGGTTTGATGAATTCACCAACTAATGTTGAATTTTCACTTTCGCTCCATCATTCAACATCTTAAACATGCAAGCAATGGCCAATTAATTGTAAGAAAAAAAATCCAAAATCATCAAATTTAATTAACAAAGAATGTATCACAATTTCATATGAAAATTAAATTCTAAAATCCAATGATTACATCTAAATCCTAGAATAAGAAAACTAGCCACTCATGTCTAACAAAATAATCCAATAACCATCAAAATATGAATCCAACATTAGAGTTCTACAATAAAAAAATCAAAGCAGCAAAGAAAAATAAGAAGAAGATGAAGAACTCTTGTCTATAGAAGCCAATCCTTACTACAGAAATCGCCCCTCCTCTTCAAAGTCCAATCCCCCAAGCCAAAAACATGCCTCTCTCTTTCTAACTCCTTTCCATCTTCAAAACTTCCTTTCCATAAGTCTAAATCTTCAAATCAAAGCACTTTCTATTTTTCTTCTCTTTAGATCCACTAAATTAGAAAGTTTCTTGATGCAATTTGCAACTAAATTTAGAGCACATAAACAACCTCAATTGAATTGGGACCCTCATGAAAGTTTTAGGGAAACTTCTTTGCTTTCTAAAACACATAATCTTGCTATTTTTCGGGCTCTACAACTCCAGATATGGGCCAAATACCAAAATGGGTCTGGGCCGCAACTGTTTTCTGGGCAGATTCGGACCTCTTTGTTCTTGCTAATTTTCAGCATTCAAAATGGAGGAACCGCATCTTGGGCTTTTGTGAAAGTTGTAGGTCTTTGTCTTAGCTTTCTAACAAGCTAAAGAACATCTGAAATCGAGGTCTGTAGCTCTGGTTATAGTCCAAATACTAAGCAGTACTTTGTATTGACTGGGTCAACCCAACTAAATTTTTGCTCATGGCACTAGCTCGAATTCAACGTTTTTGCTCAGCCCAAATTTAGCTTGAATCATTAGTTAAAGACCTGTAAAATGCCAGAAATTTCTAGAAATTAAATAAATGTAAAAGACATACAAAATTCTAATTAAATGTCCTAATAAACCTACAAAACACTCTAAAATCACAAAATATGACTAAGAAAATGTGTTAAATAATTTCCCACATCAAATACCCCCAAACTTGAATGTTTGCTTGTCCTCAAGCAAAATAGAACCATAAGCAACAAGAACAATGACCATAATCAGGCTCAATTTATCACACTCAAAATATCTATCATGCAAACATTAAATCTTCAAATTAGTACACAACAATATCAAATAAAGAAAAACTAAGCATGCTCACATCTCTAATTCAAATATCCATATATAATTCTAAACTTAGTTATGTTTATCATGTAAAGCAACACAATTGACTTATGTCACAAACTCAACCTATGATCATCCCTTCTCCCCAATACAAACAAGATACCAATACTAGAGAGCTTTTCTTTTTCTCTTTTTTTTTTATTCACTTGCCTTTTTACGCAAATGCAAATATTTGTGATGCATACACCCGATTACTCAACTAGTGACATACTTTTTTTTTATATCTTTAAGTTGTCATTTGTCTTTTGACGCGAATACAAACATTTATGATGAATGTACCCGGTTACTCAACAAGTTACACACCTAAAGTGCTTTTGCATACTCATATTTCAAGTTGCCTTTTTACGTAAAAGTAAAAATTGGTGATGCATACATCTAGTTACTAAGCAACTCAAAACATTGGATTAGATAGAATTTGTTTGCACTCAAATATCCTTTTTTTTTTCCCAAACTCTCTATTCATGCTCACCTAGTTGCTTCAACCCTGTTTAAGACTAGATTTAAGGAGATAATCACAAGAAAAGCAATCACACTCATCTTTCATGCATAGTCACACAACTCACACAACTTTGTAGAGACCTATATACTTCAATAATCCTAAAGAAAACCAACATGCTTAATATTACTTTATAAGATATTGCCTATCCTAAATAAAAAAAATGCAATGCTTAAACACAATAAAGAACCCAAAAGTGTAATGGTGATCCTAACTACGTCTTATAGGTTCATTTAACCTTAATCTTCACATAAACAAAAATCTGATTTGGGAAGGCATGAATATGATTAACAGAATTTGGAAAAAAAAATTTTTTTTTCTTAAACATGACAATGCATAATCAACTATCCACTCCCCTAAAACTTAATTTTCACAGTGTCCTCAATGTGAAAGAAAAGAGAAAAGTAAACTAATACTCCCCTTCTAGCAAGGATGAACACAATGAATTTCCAGTTGAAGTGAACACCAACTAGCTTCTTGCTTGATTTCCTTGAACGTACACAATAAAACCAAAAGAAAAGTTCATAGCCATACTTATTCACAAACTTAAATAAAAAAAACTAACTAAAACAAATAACAAAAGACAACAAAAAGAACACAAATTAAAGCTTTGGTTGCCTCCCAAGAAGAGCTTATTTATAGTCATAGCTTGACTTCTTCACCATCAACCATAGGTAGGATTTTGCAAGGAGTAAACCACTCCTTTGGGGACCACATTACCAGCAAAATAAAGCTTCAAACGTTCCCCATTAACCTTGAATGCTCCAGTAGCCTCACTATGTACCTCAACAGCACCATATGGAACCGTGAATGGACCAAACCATCTAGACCGAAGCTTGCCTGGAAATAACTTGAGTCTTGAGTTGAAGACTAACACTTGCTACCCAATTTCAAAGTTTCTAATATGTATATGCTTATTATGCCAAGCTTAGTATTTTCCTTGTAAATCCTAGCATTCTCATAAGCACTCAACCTAAACTCCTCCAACTTACTCAACTGTAACAATCTCTTTTCTCCAGCAGCTTTTAAGTCCATATTTAATTCCTTAACTGCCCAATAAGCCCTATGCTCCAATTCAACTTGTAAATGACAAGATTTTCCAAAGACAAGCTTGTAAGGAGACATTCCCAAAGGTATCTTGAGCGCTGTCCTATAAGCCCAAAGTGCCTCATCCAACTTAATTGCCCAATCCTTCTTTGAGTTGTTCACTGTTTTTTCCAAAATTTGTTTCAACTCTCTATTTGCAAGTTCCACTTGCCCATTTGTTTGAGGATAATAAGCAAGAGCCACTTTATGTGTAACCCCATATTTTTTCAACAAAGCTTCAAATGACCGGTTACAAAAGTGGGAGCCTTCATCACTAACAATGGTTCTTGGCACTCCAAATCTGGAAAAAATTCTCTTCTTCACAAATCTCATCACAACCTTAGAATCATTAGTCTGAGTTGCAATAGCTTCAACCCATTTAGACACATAATCCACTGCTACCAAAATGTATTGATTGTTGAAAGAAGGAGGAAATGGGCCAATAAAATCAATTCCCCACAAATCAAACAATTCAACCTCCAGAATGTTGTTCAAAGGCATCTCATTTCTTTTGGAAATGTTGCCAACTCTTTGACATCTGACACACATGCTCACTAGTTGTCTAGCATCTTGATTCATGGTTGGCTAGTAAAAACCAGATTGCCATACCTTTGCAACTGTCTTGGAGGTACTGAAATGTCCACCACACTCTAGGGTATGACAATGGTTAAGAATATCCTGAATCTCATCCTGGAGTATTCGTCTTCTAATCATCCCATTTGCACAATGTTTATAAAGTAGTGGTTCTTCCCAAAAATAATGCTTGACATACCAAAAGAATTTCTTTTTCTGTTGATAACTCAAATCAGGGGGAAGAATGCCACTCACCAAATAATTAACCAAATCTGCATACCATGGAATGATTGACACTGCTAACAACTACTCATCTGGTGTAACGCCCCGGATTCGGGTTACGTAGAACAACCGTAACTCATACCCCAAGGGTTATCTACAATCCACAGGATCTAAACATGAAATATTCAATGTAAATTCACCAATACATGAAATAAAAGTTCACTAATCCCAATCACCATCCAAAATGAAGTAACAATATCCATGAATACAACTCACAATATCAAGCAGTAACCCCACAACTAAAATCAAGCCTCTACAAAATGAAATAGTCCTCCTCACGGTACTCCGGATAATCTACTGGAATATCAGCCCCCAAAGTATCGTCCTCACTAAAATCTGAAAACAAAGCA
The DNA here is from genome assembly GCA_947561395.2 of Buxus sempervirens. Taxonomy (NCBI): domain Eukaryota; kingdom Viridiplantae; phylum Streptophyta; class Magnoliopsida; order Buxales; family Buxaceae; genus Buxus; species Buxus sempervirens. Next base: position 34,135,725 of record OX387183.1, read on the forward strand.
AAACGAGTGAGATATGAATATCTTAGCAAGTAGCACATGCATGCAAAAATACATTTATAGCAGTTCCAAATCATGAATAGTTTTAAACACATAATTTTACGGTTATCCACGGCTAATCCGACTAATCCCGGAAACATAATGACAATCATAATCAATATCAATATCATATTTGGAAAAATAATACAGTGGGACTCATGAAGTTTGTCTATTTTGTGTGGTTAAGCACTAGTGTTCCAAACGATCCAGTTGAAGAACACTGCAACATCTCAAAGATCCAAAACAATCACCCTCATGGTGAAAACTCATGTAACCTCACCTTCATGGTGGAAACAGAGTTGCTGCAGCACTTCCCTCATGGAAGGCCTCTCCATCATGGAGGAAACGCATGAAGGAATCCTAGACTTATATCCAAACAAAATGTACAAAATCCATTTACTAACTAGACTATGGATCCACACTAAGTCTCGCCCGTAATAACTTTGACAAAATTATCATATTATTTGCAAATTTAACGTAAAATCATGCACAAGGTAAATGAAATCATTTTATAACTAACAATACCAATTTCAGTCCAAATAAGCACTAAAATCATCAAACAATAGAATTTCCAGCAATGGCACAAACAGAAAGAATACTTTACGATTTATCAAAGACCATAACCAGTAATTTACTAAGGAAGCATAATCAAATACTATTCAGGTTGATGTGCCTAAATTTTATACATGTTTTGTCATATGTTTACCCTTAATTTTATGCTAGTTGGTGTTTAATTTGCCTATTTATTAGAGTTTTTATGTATTTTTGTTTATTGTTGTTTAGGAATAAATAAATTGAAAGAGTCAAGAGATTGAGGAGGGCATCTACAAGATATTCTCAGAATTTTCGAATGAACCAAAATTCTCTTCATCAAGAGAATAGGAAACTTTAATTTCCCGAGTTCCAGAAACATCCTTCAGTGTTTTGAGCATAACTTGAGCTAGAGAGCTCCAATAAGGGCAATCTTGGTGTCTATGGAAAGCTAAGAGAAGGCCCTACAAATTTAATGTTGAAGAGTTTCTCAAAAACAGTCATCTTGATGGAAAAGCTTGAGCATTAACATCAGAAACGGAAAACAGCTATTTTCAGAATTCAGTTTTGGAAAAGAAGTAAAAGGGGCTTTTAAAGCAAGGAAGGAAATTTTATATAAGAGAGACACAAGAGAGGAGGACGACCAGAGCTTAGAAGAGAGGAGTTTTTCACCATTGGAGAGGATTGGAAGCTTGGAGGAAGAAGAAGAAAACAGAAGCTGAATTGGAGTTTGTCGATAACTACAATTTTCTATCTACATACAGTTTCCCTCTTAATTTTCTCATCTTCTCTTCGTCCAATTTTCATTATGAATTTCAGAGATTTTATAGTTTGTTTGGATTCAATTATGAGCTAATTTCTATTGCTAAGGCTCCGATGTAATCTCTCCATGACAATTCTGAATCCTACTTCTATGTACTCATGATGTTATTATTCTTTTTGAGTATACATCGTTAAGTTTAATGCTTTCAGTTATCTGGCCAATAGTTGAATGATTTGTTGTGCATGTTAATTTGAGAGATGATGCATGTAGTTTAGCTTCGTTTGATGTATGCCATGAATTGAACGAAAGACAGAAATGTGCCAACGTGATTCGTGCGGTTTGTTTTTGTTGGATATTATTAATCTTAATGTACTCAATTGCTTTTAAATTCGCATAAGCATATCGCGGGTTATTGCATGTTGGGTAATTCTAATTCTACTCGAGAGAGGGTTTTAGATATATTTAAAATATTTCACCGTCGAATAGGATAATAATTGATTAATTGCTCGGTTAGGATTTGGAATTGGATTGGTTTGACGAATCGGATGCCTTAGTGTTTTCTTCTTGGGTGAAATATCCTTATTTTTAAGTGTTTGGTCAAGTCCTTATTTTTCGATTCAACTTTTATTGTTTTAATTTTTCAAATTCAAAACATCCCACTTTTGTTGATTTTCAAATAATTTAGAATTAGAACAATTTCAATAGCTAATAGGTAAATAGTCCTTGTGGGTTCGACATTCTTTTCATCACTATATTACTTGTTACGATTTCGTGCACTTGCGAATTTTCACAACAAGTTTTTGGCGCCGTTGCCGGGGACTATTTATTTTCTATTACTTTTGATATCATCAATTTCTAAGTTAATTTGATATTTCTTTATTTTAGTCTTAATTCTTAATTTTGTTTTATTTTTCCTTTTTCAGGTGTTCTGGGTTGTTCATGAGACGTAGTCGAAGCTTGGAGTTAGTACCTTTTGATCCTGAAATTGAACGCACCCTTCGTCGTGTGAACAAGGAGAAGAAGGAGAATTCCACAACTGAAAACGAAGCAATGGAAAATCAACTTGGAAACAGAACTTTGGGAGATTATGCTGTTCCCTTGGTCACCGGAGCTACTTCTAGCATTAGACGACCTGCCATTCAAGCCAATAACTTTGAGATAAAGCCAGCTGTTCTTCAAATGGTGACGTCAACGGTGCAATTTGGTGGCATGCCCCATGATGATCCAAATGCACACATAGCTAATTTTCTGGAGTTATGTGATACTTTCAAACATAATGGAGTTTCTGATGATGCTATTAGATTGAGGCTCTTTCCATTCTCCCTCCGAGAGAAGGCAAAGGCATGGTTGAATTCACTTCCACCATTAACCATAACTACATGGGACGATTTGGCTAAGAAGTTTCTAGCAAAGTTCTTTCCCCCAGCCAAAACCGTGAAGATGAGAAATGATATCACCACCTTTGTCCAATTTGATATGGAGTCTCTTTATGAAGCTTGGGAGAGGTATAAAGAATTGCTTAGAAAGTGCCCACATCATGGACTTCCTGTTTGGATTCAAGTGCAAACCTTCTATAATGGTTTGCAACCCACAACACGTACAATGATTGATGCGGCAGCTGGAGGGACTTTGATGAAGAAATCACCGGAAGAAGCATATGATTTGGTGGAGGAGATGGCAACTAACAATTACCAATGGCCAGCGGATAGAGTGACACCAAAAAGAACTCAGGGAGCTCATGAAATTGATTCTTTTTCTGCTTTAGCTGCTCAAGTTGCAACTTTATCTAAGAAATTAGATAATATCAATGTAAGTGCCATTCAATCTGCTAATGCAATTTGTGAATTTTGTGCAGGGAATCATATGGGGATAGATTGTCAAGTGGGAAGTCCCAACAATAGTTCGGAGCAAGCAAACTTTGTATCGAATTACCAACGACAAAACAACCCTTACTCCAACACTTACAATCCAGGATGGCGAAACCACCCAAATTTCTCATGGAGCAACTCACAAAATGTTTCCAAGCCTCCACCGGGTTTTCAAAATCAGCAACAAGAGAAGAAGTTGAATATGGAGGAGGTAATGGTACAATTTATGGCAAAGGTGGATGCTAGATTTCAAGATCATGACATTGCTCTAAAGAACAATGAGAACACTATGCGGAGCATAGAAAGGACGGTTGGTCAATTGGCAAAATTGTTGTCTGAAAGACCTCAAGGGTCATTTCCAAGCAGCACGGAAAATAACCCAAAAGAGCAAGTGCAAGCCATTTCTTTAAGGAGTGGAAGGGAGCTTAATGTACCAGAGAAAAAGCAGGGAAAAGAGAAGCAAACTATGAGAGCTGTGGTGCAGGAAACTCAAGGCCAGGGTGCTCTTCCTAGTTCTGAAGGCCAAGACATCGAGGCCGCAGCACCCACATTCAAGGCTGTGGTGCCCACCCTTATTCCGAGCCAAACTGTGAAAAACTCGGGAAATCCTCCCGTTTCTTCTCATACTCCTCCTATACCTTTTCCTCAAAGACTTCAGAAAAATAAGCTAGATAAACAATTTTCTAAATTCCTTGATGTGTTTAAAAAGTTACATATTAACATTCCTTTTGCAGATGCCTTGGAACAAATGCCTAGTTATGTGAAGTTCATGAAGGAGATTCTATCAAACAAGAGGAAGTTAGGAGAGTATGAGACTGTGATGTTGACTGAAGAGTGCACTGCCATTTTGCAAAATAAGTTGCCACCAAAGCTTAAAGATCCAGCAATTGGGGCTAGGAGAGGTCAAGGCCACTACAGTTTCACTTCAATTGGCGGACCGGTCAATTAAACGACCAAGAGGAATAGTGGAGGATGTTCTTGTTAAAGTTGACAAGTTCATTTTCCCTGCAGATTTTATTGTTTTAGATATGGAGGAAGATCGAGAAATCCCACTTCTTCTTGGTCGACCGTTCTTAGCCACGGGAAGAACTCTCATAGATGTGCAACAAGGGAAACTCATACTACGGGTGCAAGATGAACAAGTTACATTCAATGTGTTTGAAGCAATGAAATATCCGTCAACAACTGATACATGCTTCAACATAGATGTGATTGATGAATTTGTGGTAGAAATTTTTGAAGAGAGTAATCCTAAGGAACCACTTGAGGCATGTCTTGTACAATCTGGCACTATCGATTTTGAGAATTCCAAGATAAGCACTTGTGCACATTACTTGGAAGCATCTCCACCTTACTTGCCTAAAGGGAAGCCGGAAAACATAACATTGAGCAAAAACACTACTCCACAACAGCCATCCGTCATTGAGGCCCCCTCTTTAGAACTCAAACCTCTTCCTTCTCATCTTAAATATGCTTATTTACATGATTCTTCTTTACCTGTAATAATTTCTTCATCTTTGACAGGTCTTGAAGAAGAGAAGTTACTTAGAGTTTTGAGAGCTCACAAGCAAGCTTTGGGATGGACTATAGCTGACATTAAGGGAATAAGCCCCTCAATTTGCATGCACAAGATTCTAATGGAAGAGCATTTCAAGCCTACAGTACAGCCACAAAGGAGACTTAATCCAAACTTGCAAGAAGTTGTAAGAAAAGAAATTCTCAAATTGTTGGATGCTGGAATTATTTATCCAATTTCTGATAGCTCATGGGTAAGTCCGGTGCAAGTAGTGCCTAAGAAGGGAGGAGTGACAGTAGTAGAGAATGAAAATAATGAACTCATCCCAACAAGAACAGTCACCGGTTGGAGAGTGTGCATAGATTACCGCAAGCTTAATGATGCCACACGAAAAGATCACTTTCCACTTCCTTTCATTGATCAAATGTTGGAACGGCTTGCTGGTCATGCTTATTACTGTTTTCTTGATGGATACTCAGGGTACAATCAAATCCAAATTTCACCAGAAGATCAAGAAAAGACTACTTTCAATTGCCCGTATGGAACATTTGCCTATAGGAGGATGCCCTTTGGTTTGTGCAATGCTCCAGCCACATTTCAACGATGCATGATGGCCATTTTTTCGGATATGGTGGAAAAGTTTATTGAGATCTTTATGGATGATTTTTCTGTGTTTGGTTCTTCATTTGATAATTGTTTAAATAATTTATCTTCAGTTCTACAAAGATGTGAAGAATCTAACCTTGTTCTTAATTGGGAAAAATGTCATTTTATGGTGCAGGAAGGAATTGTACTTGGGCATAAAGTTTTTTCAGAAGGCATTGAGGTAGACCAAGCCAAAGTAGAGGTCATCGAAAAATTACCTCCACCTAGCACGGTCAAGGGAGTGAGAAGTTTTTTGGGACATGCGGGGTTTTATCGTCGCTTTATTCAAGATTTTTCTAAAATTATTAAACCCCTTTGTTCTCTTTTGGTTAAAGATGCTCCATTTAACTTTTCCAATGATTGTTTGCAGGCATTTGAACTTTTGAAGAAGAAGCTAAGTTCAACCCCAATAATATGTGCACCGGATTGGGCACTTCCATTTGAATTGATGTGTGATGCAAGCGATTACGCGATAGGAGCTATGCTTGGACAAAGGAAGAACAAGGTTCTCCATGTTATCTACTATGCGAGTCGTACCTTGACAGGTGCCCAATTAAATTATGCTACTACGGAAAAAGAATTGCTAGCGGTGGTATTTGCTTTTGATAAATTCAGATCATATTTAATTGGGTCAAAAGTAATTGTATACACTGATCATTCTGCTCTTAAGTACTTGTTAGCTAAAAAGGAAGCTAAACCAAGGTTACTTCGGTGGATTTTACTCCTACAAGAATTTGATTTGGAGATCAAAGACAAGAAGGGAACTGAGAATCAAGTAGCTGACCATCTCTCTAGACTTGAGCACACAACTAAAGAGACAGCCCCACCTTCTCCAATAAATGAGGTATTCCCGGATGAACAACTATTTGTTTTATCTCTAACACAAGTTCCTTGGTATGCAGATTATGTAAACTACTTGGTAAGCAATGTGATCAATCCTGAGTTTACATACCAACAAAGGAAGAAATTCTTTTCTGAGGTCAAGCACTACTATTGGGAGGAACCTTTTCTCTACAAGCATTGTAGTGATCAAGTGATTAGGAGATGTGTGCCTGAGGAAGAGATAGAGTCAATCCTAAGACATTGCCATTCACTAGAGGTTGGCGGGCACCATGGAGTGAACAAGACAGTAGCTAAAGTGCTACAATCAGGTTTTTATTGGCCCTCCATTTTTAAAGACATTTATGCTTTGGTTTCTTGTTGTGATCAATGTCAAAAGAGTGGTAATATCTCCTGGAAAAATGAAATGCCCTTAAATAATATACTTGTTGTTGAGCTATTTGATGTTTGGGGCATAGATTTCATGGGGCCATTCCCTCCTTCTTTCTCAAATCAATACATTTTAGTTGCTGTTGATTATGTTTCCAAATGGGTAGAGGCCGTGGCCCTCCCTACAAATGATTCTAAAGTTGTGTTGAATTTTTTGAGAAAGCAGATATTCACCAGGTTTGGAACTCCAAGAGCCATAATTAGTGATGGGGGAAAGCATTTTTGCAACCGGCAATTTGACGCACTCTTGAGCAAATATGGTGTTACACACAAGGTTGCAACTCCGTACCATCCTCAAACTAGTGGACAAGCAGAAATTTCCAACCGAGAGCTGAAACGAATATTGGAGAAAACCGTGAGCACTTCAAGGAAAGATTGGTAAAAAAAACTAGATGATGCACTATGGGCATACCGTACAGCCTTCAAAACTCCAATTGGTATGTCCCCCTATCGTCTAGTTTATGGGAAAGCATGTCACTTACCGGTGGAGTTGGAACACAAGGCGTACTGGGCTATCAAGACTCTTAATTTTGACATGGAGGCAGCGGGAGAGAAGAGGATATTGCAACTCAATGAGATGGATGAGTTTCGGCATGCAGCCTATGAGAATGCTCGCATATACAAGGAAAGAACCAAGAGATGGCATGATAAACAAATTCTCAAGAGAAACTTTGAAGTTGGCCAAAGAGTTCTACTTTATAATTCCAGACTTCGCCTCTTCCCTGGAAAATTAAGATCCCGATGGTCTGGACCATTCATGGTAACAAGAGTTCTCCCGTATGGTGCTATTGAAGTTTCTAATGACTCAAATGAAACATTCAAAGTCAATGGTCAGCGTCTAAAGCCCTACTTTGAAGGAGATTTCAATAAGCAAAAAGTCTCCATTGATTTGCTCGATCGGTGATTCAAAGAAGGAAAAGTCAAGCTAAAGACTATAATTAAGCGCTTCTTGGGAGGCAACCCAAGCATTCTAAACATTTGATTTTGTTAATTTCAATATCTCTTGTTCTGTTTTGTTTTTAATTTTAATTTTAATTTTTATTCCTCAAGTGTTTTGGTTGTGTTCTAATTTTAGTTCTTTTACATAGGTGTGGCAATGACACTGTTCCTCACTTCCTTGCTCTAGAACCTAAACGTGTTGATTACGATGCTAAGGGAGAGGAAGCTTGATCCGTCTCCACCAGTGTTTAGGGAAGTTTCTTGTTACTCTATGTTGGCTTTCATTGTTGCACATTGAGGACAATGCACATACTAAGTTTGGGGGAGTCACACTTGTGAACTTGTTTTCTTTTGTTTTTCTTATTTAGTTCCAAAAAAAAAAAAAAAAAAACGTATTGATGAGGTTTGATGACCAAAAGCCCATGATAAAATTTGATTGAACTAAACATGGTGTTTGGAAAGTGATAAATTTTGTTTTTGTTTGGATGCTTGAATCTTGTGTTGGTTTTATCTTATTTATGATTCTTTTGAACACTCTGAGCACATCGCCTAGAGCACATATCTGTTTTGCTTACCTTGAGAAAGTTTTTGTAAATCTAGAAAATTCCTATGATCTCAGTAAACTCTAGAACTTGCTTGATTAACACTTGAGGCGAAATCCTAGACTCCACCATGCTATGGAAAGGATTTAGGCCATTCTTTGGGCCGTTTGAGCTTTTCAAACCTACCTGACATTGGTTTATCCATAGTAGACCCCATTTGAGCCTGATTACACCTTTTCTTTGTCAACCACATACTAGCTTAACTTTCTAATTTTGTCTACCTGTTGCACCACAAGCACATGATCATTTTAAGAAATGTTATGAGATGAGCTACTGTATAGAGGAAGGATGAAGTTTCAACATTGTTCATTAAAAGAAGAAGAGGGTACTACACCCCTTGCTCATAAAAGAAAGAAACAAGTTTGGGGGTGTAGCAAGAGAAAGTTAAAAAAAAAATTAAAGAAAAAAAAATTGAAAACAGGAGAAAGCTGAATTAAATGGTGAACTAGAAAAGCAGAAGGTGTAACAAGAGAAAGTCGAAAACCAGCTTCGTGATACAACTTTTGGTGGGACAATTAGCTCTACAAGGATTTTGGAATGATTCATGTGCTTAGGGTGTTTTTGAGCCATAACACTATCTGTTACCATACCGTCACCCTAGCCGCATGTTACAAGCTTAATAAAGTCCTAATGATCTTTGGTGTGATGTTAGTCTACATTAGTGGAGAGTGATATGACAAGCAAGCTTATGGAGTTTATGTTTCATCAAAAGAGATCTGCAAAATGTTTATATGATTTCTTAAACCAATCAAAGTGGTGAATGGTTATGGGTAAAAGGTGATGCACACAAACACATTGAAGGAATCATGAATGAGATGATATTGGTATTTGATTTGAAATTCTACACATTAGCAATATTTAAAGTTTTCCTTGTGCTATAGACTATGTGACATCTTTGAGGCATGTTTTGTGACTCAAGCAGAATCAATACAAATTTTTTTTGTTTTCTTGTTTCATTTGTTTCGCTCGAGGACTAGCAAATCTTAAGTTTGGGGGTATTTGATGTGCCTAAATTTTATACATGTTTTGTCATATGTTTACCCTTAATTTTATGCTAGTTGGTGTTTAATTTGCCTATTTATTAGAGTTTTTATGTATTTTTGTTTATTGTTGTTTAGGAATAAATAAATTGAAAGAGTCAAGAGATTGAGGAGGGCATCTACAAGATATTCTCAGAATTTTCGAATGAACCAAAATTCTCTTCATCAAGAGAATAGGAAACTTTAATTTCCCGAGTTCCAGAAACATCCTTCAGTGTTTTGAGCATAACTTGAGCTAGAGAGCTCCAATAAGGGCAATCTTGGTGTCTATGGAAAGCTAAGAGAAGGCCCTACAAATTTAATGTTGAAGAGTTTCTCAAAAACAGTCATCTTGATGGAAAAGCTTGAGCATTAACATCAGAAACGGAAAACAGCTATTTTCAGAATTCAGTTTTGGAAAAGAAGTAAAAGGGGCTTTTAAAGCAAGGAAGGAAATTTTATATAAGAGAGACACAAGAGAGGAGGACGACCAGAGCTTAGAAGAGAGGAGTTTTTCACCATTGGAGAGGATTGGAAGCTTGGAGGAAGAAGAAGAAAACAGAAGCTAAATTGGAGTTTGTCGATAACTACAATTTTCTATCTACATACAGTTTCCCTCTTAATTTTCTCATCTTCTCTTCGTCCAATTTTCATTATGAATTTCAGAGATTTTATAGTTTGTTTGGATTCAATTATGAGCTAATTTCTATTGCTAAGGCTCCGATGTAATCTCTCCATGACAATTCTGAATCCTACTTCTATGTACTCATGATGTTATTATTCTTTTTGAGTATACATCGTTAAGTTTAATGCTTTCAGTTATCTGGCCAATAGTTGAATGATTTGTTGTGCATGTTAATTTGAGAGATGATGCATGTAGTTTAGCTTCGTTTGATGTATGCCATGAATTGAACGAAAGACAGAAATGTGCCAACGTGATTCGTGCGGTTTGTTTTTGTTGGATATTATTAATCTTAATGTACTCAATTGCTTTTAAATTCGCATAAGCATATCGCGGGTTATTGCATGTTGGGTAATTCTAATTCTACTCGAGAGAGGGTTTTAGATATATTTAAAATATTTCACCGTCGAATAGGATAATAATTGATTAATTGCTCGGTTAGGATTTGGAATTGGATTGGTTTGACGAATCGGATGCCTTAGTGTTTTCTTCTTGGGTGAAATATCCTTATTTTTAAGTGTTTGGTCAAGTCCTTATTTTTCGATTCAACTTTTATTGTTTTAATTTTTCAAATTCAAAACATCCCACTTTTGTTGATTTTCAAATAATTTAGAATTAGAACAATTTCGATAGCTAATAGGTAAATAGTCCTTGTGGGTTCGACATTCTTTTCATCACTATATTACTTGTTACGATTTCGTGCACTTGCGAATTTTCACAACACAGGTCATGACAGAGATTCAGCTAATTCAATAAGAGATTAAAAATCAAACAATTCAATAAGAGCTTTAAATTTAGTCCAAAAGATTTTTCGGATAACCACTTTAAATCACAAAGCTTACATTTGCTAACATTTCTCTCAAATGGATTTCAACTCATTGATTCCCTAATTCATACCTTCAATTTAATCCTCAGTAGAATTCTATCAGCTCCTGAATACCAATTAACTCTTGAATAACTCAGATGAAATGATATATTATGCTAGAACACAAAAATATGCTCAAAAGAGTACTAGCCGCAAGTTGTAGCAAATAAAGAGGATGCCTACCACTGGGTGCCTAGGCTGACCTGAGTGTCCAGCTATTTTCCAGGAAATTTTTACATGGGCGCCTACCTCATGCACTGCGCGTCCTTTGGGTGCCCAGCCAATTTCTATTCCAAAGTTGATTCGAATGTGCGGCAGTTGCAAATTTCCAATGTCTGAACCAAGTTCATCCATCCAAAACACTTCTAACACTGTGAAAATCATCCGAATAACACAAATACACTATCTCGAATTTAATCTAATCAAGTTTAACTTGAAACAAAAATCAAACGCTAACTTACGAACATAATTCAGAAATTTCGGTTTCTTCAAAACTAAATCCACAAAACCATGCGACGATTGATTTTTAAAAGGTGCTACTCACATGACTTCGCTGGAAATCCAACTCAACAGAAATTAGCAATGGCAGAACAGAATCTGAATGTCTAAACTCCTCCGATGAATGCTGAAATTTGCAAAAAATTTGTAGAACACAGATCTTAACGTCTGATCCAATATCTCTGCTAAATCCTTGATGAAACTTAACCAAATCAAACTAAATCACTCACTTCATTGTCCTTACCTGATTTGAATTGTAGCTTGAACGAAAATTCTGATCCACTGGATCAAATGCTCCTTCAATCGAACAGAGTCTCACTTCACTTCAGTTCTTCAAATCCAAACGATTCAACTTACCTCCAAGGATCAAATTCCTCTTCTTAGACAATCCTACTCAATCCTCTACTGCTCCAAATTCTTTAGCGACAAAATGGAATTCCGATCGCGCGCACTAAGAAATTTATAATCTACCCATTGCCGCTTCAAATCCCTTGCTTCATGATCCGCTGAAGCGCCTCTCCACCGAAATTCCTACACCAATCACCTTATTAGCCTTGAACAACTGATTTGCCACCCAGCTAAATACATCATCACTTAATTGAATCTATCAAAATTTACCTTCTACTATTTATTAAATTATTACAATATGATATGATTACCACTTACCCGAATTTACATAATCCCCCATTTTCTGAAATTCCAAAAATGCCCTTACGTGACACTCACTTGAAAATCCACCAAAATCATTATTAGAATTTTCTGAATATTTTCTCCAATTATAAATTCTAAGAATTAGGGGTTTTAAATCTGGAAAGCTTTCATTAATGGGCACTTGTTCTGCTCTTGACTGCCCTTCCAATCTAGACAAGTGATCTGCCACCACGTTCTCCATGCCTTTCTTATCTCAAATTTCAAGATCAAACTCTTGAAGCAATAGCACCCAATGAATCAGACGTGGTTTGGCATCTTTCTTTTGCAGTAGATATTTGATTACTGAATGGTCTGTATACACGATCACCTTGGAACTTACAAGGTAAGAATGAAACTTTTCAAAAGCAAACACAACAGCCAACAATTCTTTTTCAATAGTTGCATAATTCAACTGTGCATTATTTAAAACTCTACTAGCATAATAAATAACATGCAACTTCCTATCTTTTCTCTGCCCAAGAACTGCTCCCAAAGCAAAATCACTAGCATCACACATCAACTCAAAAGGTAAACTCCAATCTGGGGTTGCCATAATTGGTGCTGACACCAACTCTTGCTTCAACCTGTTGAAAGCATTTAAACAATTATCATCAAAATTAAACACAACATCTTTATTCAACAGATTACAAAGAGGTTTAGAAATTTTAGAAAAATCTTTGATAAAACGCTGGTAGAACCTTGCATGACCAAAGAAACTTCTAACTCCCTTTACATTGGTAGGTGGTGGAAATTTTTCAATAACTTCCGTCTTTGCTCAATCCACCTCAATACCTCTTTCTGACACTTTGTGGCCTAAAACAATACCTTCCTGTACCATGAAGTGATATTTCTCCCAATTCAATACTAGATTGGTCTCCTCACAACGCTGCGAAACCAGAGATAAGTTATTTAAACAGCTATCAAAAGAAGATCCAAAAAAAAAAATCATCCATGAAAATCTCCATGATCTTCTCAACAAATTCAGAGAAAATAGCCATCATGCAACATTGAAATGTAGGAGGTGCATTGCACAAACCAAAGGGCATCCTACCGAATGCAAAAGTACCATATGGACAAGTAAAAGTGGTCTTTTCTTGGTCTTCTAGGGAGATAGGAATCGGGTTATACTCTGAATAACCATCTAAAAAACAATAATAGTCATACCCAGCAAGTCTCTCAAGCACTTGATCAAGAAAAGGTAAAGGGAAATTATCGTTACGGGTAGCACTATTAAGTTTCCTATAATCTATGCAGACTCTCCATTCAGTTACTGTCCTAGTGGGAATTAATTCATTATTTTCATTAAACAACCTCAATTGAAGTGGGACCCTTAATGAAATTTTTATGGAAACTTCTTAGCTTTCTAAAACACATAATCTTGCTATTTTTCGAGCTTTACAACTCCAGATATGGGCCAAATACCAAAACGGGTCTGGGCTGCAACTGTTTTTTGGGCAGATTCGGACCTCTTTGTTCTTGCTAATTTTCAGCATTCAAGATGTCATAACTGGGTCTTGGGCTCTTCATGAAAGTTGTAGGTCTTTGTCTTAGCTTTCCAACAAGCTAAAAAACATCTACCTTTTTCCTCAACCCAAATTTAGCTTGAATCATTAGTTAAAGACCTGTAAAATGCCAAGAATTTCCAGAAATTAAATAAATGTAAAAGACAAACAAAATTCTAATTAAATATCTTAATAAACCTACAAAACACTCTAAAATCACAAAATATGACTAAGAAGATGTGTTAAATATTTTCCCACATCATCAGGACGCTTGAGCGCCATGTCGATCGCCCATAATAAAATTACCAAAATTTCCAATTTAAGGAGATTTTCACTACAGATTTGTTTTTAATTAAATCCAACCTATGTAAAAATAGGATTTAGGTGCTTAGAAAGTGTTTGCACAGGTTTTATCTCAAAATTCAATTTAACAAAAAATTTGTGCACATTCTACTAAAATGGGTTTTTGAAACACTTTTGGTTCCAAATTATTATAAAATGAGTTGTTTTGATTCCAACACTTGTAACACTTCACTGAGATCATTCTTAAGGTGTTTACAAAGGCAAATTTCATAAAAGGGATTTTATTTAATACTTGGCCACTTATTTCCCCAATATATTCCATTTTGTGGTTTAAAAAGGGAGTTTTGAGGTTTCACCTTATATTGGAAAGATCATAAGTATTTCCTTATATGGGATCATTGTAATTAATCATGTTATAGATAAATAAACTTTTGAAATTACTTTTCTAGTCAGATTTGGGAAAATTAGCATTTTGAACTCTATTTTGGATTGTTTTGAATTAACTTAACTTTATGGCAAAACTTGTGTTGATTTTCAACTATTATGATATATTCCTAGAGATTTGAGATTTATATTTACCTGAGATTGAGACTTGGTTTCTGATTTTGTAAAACCCTGGATTTTCCTAAAATAAAATAAATAAATAAATAGACAATTAAGGAATAAACTAGAGAAATTTAGAAGTGAAGATAAATTAGAAGGGAAAAATAGGAACCAAGTATAGGAATCTAATTTATATTATAAAGGATAATTTGAAGAACTAATATTTAAGCTTTAAAATTCCAAATTATGAAGAGAAATAATAAGAATAATAATATTTGAGGAATTGTGAAGCAATTTAAAGATTTAGTAAGGAAATAAAAGAAAAGGGTATTTTGGTCATTTCTAATTAGTCAAATCCATGAAAAGAATAAAATAATTAATTATTAAGTCAAGAAACTTAATTAGACCAAATTTTAGTTTAGTTGGATTTAAAATAATGAATTTAAGTTTTAAAAGAAGGAATCAGGACTTAATTGTAATTATTTATAATTAGGGTCCTTAATTTAAGTAATATGGGAGGATATGAAGTGTTTAGTTAAAATTTAAAAATAGGGATGAGAATTAACACGAAAATTAATTAAAAATTTCTTTAAGAGTGAAGTTAAGGGAAAATAATTAGGAAGAAGGGGTAAAGGAGGAAAGGGTTTTATATTAGAAGGGGAACAAACCTATTAGGGTTGCTTATTAGGGGAGGATATAAAAGGGGAAGTTTTAGAGAAGTTTTAGGGTTTCAAATAAGCCAAAATGAGGGGAAGAAGAGAGGAAAAATTCGTGCCAAGACCTGGAGAAAAATAGGAAGAGGAATGGAGAGAAGAAAGAGGGGTTTCCTGAAGGAGGAGTGCTGCAGATGGTCAACCAGCCAAGTTCGAATGGAGATCTTGAAAACTCCAGTCGTTGGATCGACCTCAAACTTGGTGGTTATGATCTTCACTCCTGGAACTTCAATCTGAACGGTTGAGATTGGATTTTGAGAAGTCTAAAGTGGGGCGATCAAGGTCAGAAAATTGGTGGATAATCAGATTTTCAAAAGAATGAGTTTACATGTTGAGGCAAGTAACAAACCCCTTTTGAAATTGGAGAAATTGCATGATTATCGTACGTTTTAGATGTTTAATCGTGATTTATTTTGATTCAAATTTCGTTTTGAAAAGTGGGGAGATTTATAAGTTGTTTTTGTTGTCCTTCTATTTAAAGAACCAAGGAAAGTGTTGATTTTTAGAGATTTAATTAGGTAGGAAAATTCTAGTTCAACTTATAATTATTGGAAATAGGTTAGGTATGTTTTAGAAGTAATTTAGAATGGAAATAAGATTATTAGAGACAACTTAAGATTATAAAAAGTATTGAACACTTCGGAAATCAGAAAACCCAGAAAAACATTGAGATTTGGCTGAGCACCCAAGTGTTCGCTTGAGTGCCAATACAAGCGCCCTGCTTCTATATTTGGAAACAAAACTTGAAAACCCAACGACCAACAAGTCGCTTCAACAGGCCGCTCGAGCGACCTCTGTCAGAATTTTCAGATTTTGGGATTTTGTGCCCAAATCAAATTTTAATGATTTTTCTTAGAATTCTAAAGTTGGAACACCTGTAATTAGGATAATTTGAGATGTAAGAAGTGGCAGAATTAAATTTGGATAAAAGAATATTAAATTGGGATGATGGATGTAAAGATGGTATCAGAGCATATAGGATCCCTAAACCTAGGAAGTCAAATCTTAGGTGGGTATTGGGACTGTGTGCTCGTTAGTTAGAAATTTAGGGCCATATTAGGATGAGAGATCTTAAGTTTTCTGAAATTTTCATAACTATTACTGTTTGCTTTAGTGAATATATTATTGCTTCCTCGTTTGATAGATATGTTAAATTATAAATATTAGTTGAATTTTTAGTAATGCAAGATCTAAATATTATTGCAAGGAAAGAAATTGGAACACAAAGAAAATGAAACAAAGAGATAATGATATATATATGATATATATGAAATCCCAATATTACAGCTTTTGTTCCAAAATGTGTACAAAAATAAACTAAAACAAAAGTAAATATATACATGTATTTCTCTTCCCCCCCCCCCCCCCCCCCCCCCCCCCCCCAAAAAAACAAAAATAAAATCATAACTACATCAACTAGATGGCCCAGCACCATCACCCTCCGCCTCACCATCCTCTTCATCATCACCACCCTCATCACCGACATCCCCATCATCACCCGCATCCTCGTCCACACCCTCCTCATCATGTGACGCCCCAGACCCGGACATGTTCATTAAAGGCATAAGCTGGTTCCTTTACATCAGGTAAGGTCCCAGAAACGCTTCTTAATCCTGATTGACCAATTAATATCAGAGTGCACTAATATTTAAAACAAAATAAAATAAGCAAAATGTGGGTGGAAGTGTTGACAAACATAAACCTGTTGTAAAATCCCAGATTTTAGTGATAAATAAAACTAATTATTAAATAGACTAATTGGGTTAATAATATGCAGGAGATGAGATATTGGTTCAAACCGGAAGAGTTCAAAGTGAACCGGAGGAGAACTTGGAAAGCTAATATAAGGTGAGATTATTCTTTAAGAAATTTTAGTTATAAATATTCAGATTAGTTATAGTGTGGAACTAATAAAAAAAAATAAAGAATAAGAATCAATAAGGGAGTTGGTTGAACCCAAGGAGAGTGGGTTGACCCAAAGATCGGTTTGGTTTGAGGTTTAATGGCCTAATTTTATTTGGTTTAAGGAGAGGGCAATTGGGTAAAAGAACCCAAAAATAATAAACTAAACCTATTGTGCATGAGTTATGCACGACCAAAAATTCTAAGAGCAGCCGCACGTCCTTTGTTTTCTCCTATTCTTCAACTTCACTTCTTGTGATCAAACCCTAATACTCAAGCACTTGTTGGAGCATGTTTAGAGAAGGAAGAAGGAGATTTTCGTGCACAAAAACTTAGGTAAGATCAAACAAAGATAGGAAGTTCTGTTTTTGAGAGATAGATGTGTTGTTGGGTTCCTAAAGTTATGATTTTCTTAACCCAGAAGTGATCGAGGCTTGTTGTGATCGTTTGGCGATCTTAGGAGTGATTTTTCGTTGCTTTTAGAGAAGGTTTAAGTTCTTAGAAACAAGTAAGTAGTCCCTTTAAATCTTGCACAAAAATAAATTCGTGTTTATTCGATATTCATGGTTATTCAGTGATTTGATGAGTTGTATTCGTTATTTATGATGTTTTATTTGTTGGAAATTGTTCTAACATGTTTATAAAGTGTTTTAGAATGATTTAGAATGGATTTGATGCATTGGATATTGAGTTGTGGAATTTTTATTGAATTTCGTGAAGTTTCGGATTTTCTTCATATCAGGCCACCTGAGCAGTCGCTTGAGCGCCCTTTGTGTGGTTGTCAAACCCGAGAGCAATTTTCCAGATTGAATTATCAAGTATAAGGCCGTTCGAGCACCCTTGGCGGCTCAAGCGCCCTGCCTGTCAGATTTTTGGAAATTGGCCTTTTAACCTAGTTATTCACTACGGAATTGTCTTTACCCAATTTTAACCTATGTACCATCAAGTTTAGGGTATTTGGGGATTGTTTGCACTGGCGGATGTTTAAAATTCATTTTTATAAAGATTTTGGGTAGATTTTACCAAAGAGGCACTTTTACTTAATACCATTGTTCCAAATGATTCTATTTTTAACCAAAGTTGATTTTGTGAGTTCATACACCTGTATTTGGGTGATTTGAAGGTATTTTGTGCATCGATGGAGTCGATACACATTCGGGACATATTTGCCCGTTGAAACCTGGAGTTTGGACATAGGAATTGGTACATCTTGTTTTGGTTTTGGGTCACAGTTGTGACAAGACAGGTGCTTGGTTTCTTGGTTTCCGCAGGGCAGATTTGGTTATACAGATAAGGTTCTGTATTTATGGGGGTTATTGAGAAGTATGTTCATTCCTTGGTTTGGTTTTCCACTGTTGAGTAGGCTTAGTGGTTATATGGATCCATAGAATAGCTAGTAACTAAAATGTTTATTAGAAGGGTTTGAATTCTGTGTCATAGGCATTCCATCATCTCGAAGGTGGTACCACTCCTAGATAGGTCGGTTGCTACGTTACCCACTCTTGGATAGGTTGGGCCGTACATGATAACTTATGGTTGGGTTCTTCCGTTGGTGTTGAATAGCCAGACTGCAGGGTGGTTGGTCCACTGTAGTTCGGTTAGGTAGCATATTTGCACATGTTTACTCTCATTCTCTGGTTTACTATTTCATGAGTCCCATGAGGTGAACAATTGGATTTGATCTGTTTTTATTATATTGTTGTTTGTATTATATTGTGGCTAATCTAATTAAGCGTTGCATATTTTATTGTGGTCAACTATTTGCATGACTACTTACTGAGATGTTGTTTCTCACATTATTATTTATCGGTTTTGTTTTCAGATATTCCTGGAGAGGACGTTGCTGAGGTAGAAACTCCGGGGGATTACTGCGATTACCAGGAAGAAGATTATTTCATTCCTGTGTAGGTTCAAGAGGATATGAATTTGACTTAGTTTTTGTTTAAGGATTGATATTAGTTATTTTATTTGAGGATTTTGAAGTTATTAAAGGGATTATTGGAAATTTTATTTACACAACTTTACTAGATGTCGCTTATTTTATTTAGTTGAACCTTTCCAAACTTTATGAATATACTAATATTGGATTAAAATTGGTGGTTTTAATTCCATGCTTCTTGAAGATTGGTCATTTATTTCCGCACTTTGATATATTTAATGGAATTGTTCAAGTCTGGATTAGTTATTTTGGGCCATTATACTAACGAACCAGATTTGGGTTTATGTTTTTAAATGAACCTGGATCCAGGGCGTTACACCTATATATACATTTTTCCCATAAATAAAGACATACAGATACGGTTCTACTAAGTTTTATGCACACACACTCTCTCTCTCTCTCTCTCTCTCTCTCTCTCAATACACAGTATATACAGAATCCAAAAAGATATACAACTAAACAAAAAGAATGCTTTCTAGTCCCTAGCCCGGATAATAGTAATCCTCAGGATGATACCCATCCGGATCACTATCTCTCTCAAGCCCAACTCGTGCTCGCCCCGCAGATCTATCTAAAAACAAAACACGCATGAGATTAATGTCCCAGTAAGTAGCACAATGCATGATAAGAACAGTTTATGCAAATTTTCAAACATTCAAGTAGCATGCTCATATACTATACGATTGAACTTTGGAAAAATCATGCTAATAAGCACTTCATTCTCATCTAAATAATACTTGAACTTTGCGGAATCATAAATCATAAATAGATAAACTCAGATTAATCCAAACTGCGATATCAGTAAAACCAAAACCAATAACCATGATGTAACACTATAGGACTCATGGGTTAGAATACCTTGGGTGATTTAACACAAATGTCCAATGTAAGCACCCAAATTTTGATCAAACCAAAAAAATGTGCTAAAAAACAGCAAAACAGCTCCAAACCCTGAGGAACAAAAAGTGACTTTCTGCCTGAGCCCAAATTGATTGGTATACCCTATCCCAATGGGTAGAGGATCTCGACGCGGTTCCAACGCAATTAGGTTTGCGTGAATCGGAGCCCAGATGGAAAAGATATGAGCAAAACAGTCCCATGGGCAAATCGGTCAAACTTTAAAATGTCTTAGTTAAACTAATTAAAATAAAGGAGGAATAATAAAAAATCAGAGGAGTCTAATTCGTCCGAGTGGGCAGCTGAGTCACCTCAGCCATCAACTCAAGCCAAAAAGGGGAGAGAATTCGCGATCGCATATAGAGTGCGGTCGATATTTTCGGCCGCCGTTTGTGCAAGCCAATTGCAGCAAGCGGTGGACGAAAAGTAACCGCACTGTAAGTGTGGTTAACTTTTTGTCAGACTGCGCCTATACGAGTTTGTCCCCTAATGATTGTTGAAAAGACGTGGCCGAACCGCACATACCATGCGGTTTAGACCTGTGCGGTTTCCAACTTGTGTTCTATAAATGGCAAATTCTGGCATGGGATAGGGGTGGGTGATTCTTGGCTGCCCTTTTCCTGGTTTCCCCCTCCCCTGGTGGTCTGAAACCCATCCTTTCCACCCCTCCCTTCTTCCCAAGTCCCCCAAGCACCAGTCAAGACCACTATACTCTTCTCTTCTTCCTTTCTTCTTCACCTCACCTTAGAAACAACACTAGGAGCTGCTGTTGGTGTGGGGAGAGCTCTCTCCAGCAGCTGTCCCAGTCTCAAAAGAAGTTCCATACACCACTCAAAGGTCATTTCGACCCTAAGGTAATGTTCTTTGCCATGTTTTATTCAACATAAGTGAAAATGAGTTTGTTTGTGACCCTTTTGGGTTGATCAATGTTTAAAGATTGCTTGGGATCGTAGCCTCATCCTTTTGGGCTCTCCATCTTTTTTTATTTGTGGTTTTATGTGGTAAGTTAACCCTCATGGTAAGGAGGGAGTGGGTATGAATGACTCCAAGAGAGGATGAGAGGTCATTTCCACATGGTTTTAAAGGCCCTTAATTTTCTGTTTCTTTGTTGTCTTTTTCCCTTTGAATGGGGAGCATGTTCCCCTTATTTTTCATTCCATTGTATCCCTAAATCTCTGCCCTCTTCCCTTTCAATTAAAGTGAGTGGTTAGTTTCTTTTGTTGCTTGCTAGCTTTATAAATCTATAGCTTGTCCTCATGATCGTGCATATATGATAAAAAAACATCTTACACATCCACACACTCATTATTATATCTATTGTTTTTGCATACTCTATTGTGGTGTCCTCATGCATGGCTACTAATTTTCTTGTTTATATTAGTTTGTTGATGTCGATCGAGCATATGTGTGAATGAATGAATGGATGAAAAGCATGTTTTGGCTGTGAAATGAGCTTTTGAACCACTGTGGGTCTGCTTAGAGACCCACAGAAGTTCACAGATGCCCCTGGAGAGAAGACCAGCAAATACCCATGGCTATTCTGGCCTTTTTTCGGATTTTCGGACCCAAACCGCATATTCAAAGCGGTTAGGGCCCAAACCGTGTGGTTACGCTTTGACCGGGGTTACACTTTGGGTCAACCCAAGCCCACTTTTTGAGACTGGGGCCCATTAGGGTCCAATAAGGCATTGTGGGCCTTCCAACGGGGCCCACATCCAGTTCGGCCCAAACCAAGGCCCATTTCGATAATGGGTCTCAAGGCCATTTGGTTAACTGTTCATGGGCCAATCCCAAGTCCATTGGGCCTGTAAAAGACTTAAACCCACTTAATTTGCATGTTTAATTAACCTCAAAATTAAAATAACTAAAACCAATAAGGGTTACCCAATAACCCTAATGGGCCTTAGGCTTGATTAAAAGCCCAACTCGGTAACCAATGGGCCTTCCAACGGGGCCCATATCCGACCGACCCACTTCACTTAAATGGCTAAAAAGTTGAAAATGAATAAAAGGGACTTACACCTGCAAATGTCCCTACCAGTCTTAATCTGATACATGCTCAATTAGGAGTTTTGTGAGACCAAGTTGACTTGAACCAGGGAAACCTAAGGGACCCGTCAATTGATGGGGTAGACCGGGGTGTTTTCAGACTTCCCCGGACTGTAACCGAGTCCTTAACCAAGATCTCAAGCCGCAGACCAAAATAGGCATGCTTAGGGCATCCAAGTGTCTGTCTGCACCCTATCAGGCAGTGGCGACTCCTTATTCCCACGTTCCCTCACCTTCTCGCGTGCCCTTCGGGGCTGACGTACGCACATCCAATTCGCCACCTCACGGTTTATAGGGAAAGATCTAGCTAGGATCACTCTTCCAAAGCGAAGCACTCAAGCATGAGACATGCATGAGCTGGCAAGTACAACCCAGTCGAACTAGTTAGCAGAAGTTAGTGATTTCTACTAGACCATCGAGTTGACTTTACGGGTTGCTGCGGCACATTCTGAAGTGGATGCAAGTTCACTACCCCCAGCCCATCACGAGCTAGGGTGAACGGCCATCCACTACCCCCAGAATCAGTGTAACACATGCTGGACAAGAGTATTAATTTTCACACAAGTCACCCCAACACACTATCCGGCTTAGACATGGATCCAACTCTACAACCAAGCCCACTAAACCTTAAAACAAACCACGGTTAAACGATTTCGCAACTCTGAACTTCTGGGGTGAATTTAGGTTCACTACCCACAATGCCTCCAAGCACGTGGTGAACTTAGTTCACTACCCCCAGATTCCGTATTTGTGGTGGATGTAGGTTCGCTACCTCTAGCTAAGGTGAACAACAGTCCACTACCCCCAGCCAAGGTGAACAGCAGTCCATTACCCACAAATACCCACATCTGTGGTGGATGCAGGTTCACTACCCCCAGTTAGGGTGAACATCAGTCCACCACCCCCAACTAAGGTGAATAGCTATCCACTACCCACAGAGACATCAAATCATAGGCCATCGGCCTTTCAAAGTGCTCATTTATCATAAAATACCCTTTGGACCTTTGAAAAAAACCTTAGAAAAGATCTCAGAGGAGTATTCCAGCTGGTGGAATCAAAATAACCTCACTTTACAAGAGTATGGAACCAAGAGTATTTTTAAAAACCTAGTTTAGTAAAACGTGCACAAAATCTTTATAAAATTGAATTTTAATGAAATTCCTGCGCAAGCACTTCCTAAATACCAAAATCTTAATTGTACATATGTTGGATTGGATTAAAAACAATTTTGTAGTGAAAATCAACTCAAATTGGAAAAATATGATTTTTCTGTCTTGGGCGCTCGAAGGGTCACTCGAGCCGCATATCAGGCGCTCGTTCTGTCTAAAATTTGGAGTTTCAGGTTAAGAAAACACAGGTCGAGCGCTCGAAGGGTCGCTCGAGCCGTGCTTTAGGCGCCAGGTTTTGGGTTCTAAAATTGACTCGACACCCAAAGGGGAGCTCGAGCTGCGCTTCAGGCGCTAGGCCAAATTTCAAGGTAAAATCAAGTTACGAAACAGCCGTGATTTTTGGGGGTTTCCTCTGAAGTTTCACTACCAAATCTTAATTAGATGACTATAAAACTTTGGGAATAGCTTCTAAATCCTTAGGGAATATTTTTTACATGATTCTAGAACAATTGAACTTATAAATCATGGCAAATTTATGGATGTTCTTCCAGCGACCCCAAAATACCAAATCTAGAATTTTAACTCTAGAGTTCAAATTCACTTCAACTTAAAGCTCAAAAATGATCAAAGTACACTCAAGAATAACCATCCAACCATTTCAAAGTTGATTCACACAATTCAAACGACAAAACCCCAAAATCGCCAAAAACCAAACATGCAAGTCGTCCTCGTTTAAACTATGAGTTTGTTGAAAACAACAAGTTGAAAGGGTGCTACTTACTTGTAGGTGTGAGAACCCAAGCCAGAAGCCTTCTCCTTCTTCTTCTCTTCTTCTCCTTCTTCCTATCTTCCCCTCTGTGTTTTCTCCTTCTCGCCTACTGTCAAACAAAATAAGAACCCTTGGTTTGGGTTCTTTTATCAATTAACTTATACCCCTCTTAAAACGGCTAAGCCAATTGAATGACCCGAACCCAATTAAAACAAACCCAGTCATTTTAACCTATTCACTTAAAGTAAACCAAACCCAATAAACCAACCTAACCAAATCAACCAATTGGAGTTAATTACTCTAATTAAATCCTTTAATCTCTACTTTCTCTTAATTAAAATTACTTAAATATCCAGGGTCTTACACATCAGCTCCCTCCTCGTCCTCAGCTACTGCAGTAGTAAATGGTCCAGCTCCATGCGTAGGTGTGTCCGGAGACCCCATGAAGGCGTGGAACTCCTCGTAGAGCCTAGTCAACTGCTGCTGCATCCCCACCATCATCTCTTCCATCCGGCTCTGGCTGAGAGCCATCCGTGAGATCTACTCCTGGAGAGAGGCTATGTCACCTGTAGATGGGGTAGAAGTAGAAGTAAGGGTACAAGAAAAGGAAGGAACACTAGGAGTAGGGGCCGACCGACGTCGTGAACCCATAGGAGGAGCCTGACCCCCAACCTCAACTCTCCTATAATGGGCCGAACTCAACTGCATAGTCTTTCTGTTTATAGGATGCCCCGGAGTCATAGGAATGAGGGTGGGTACTCAACAGGAGAAGAACGGAGGAATCTAGCAACCAAACAACCAAAGGGAAGTGAGTAGGATTTCTTGGGATCATCAAGAACCCCAAGAATGACAGGAATGATGTGAAAAGCAAGGTGAATAGAATCACCCTTCTTAAGGGCGTAAAGGAAAAGGAGTTTGGAGCAAGGAAGGGAAGAGAAATGAGAAATGGGCCATAGGTTAGTGAAAGTAATTCTTTGGAGTATATGAGTGTTAACAGGGAAGTGGGAAGTGGTGAAGGAAGCCACCCAATCATAGGCACACTCCTGACCCATGAGGAAGGTGGCAACCGTAGAGAAGTCGGGGGGTGTAGTGTAAGGGTAAACAGGGTCCCTCACCTTAGGAATGCCAAGGCTAGCGTCAAGAGTGTCAGCTATAACAGGGAAATGTGTGCCCCTCACATACCCTAGAAAAGTAGTCCTATCAGGCGAAATCCCACAAATATTACTATAAAACTTCCTAACCATGTCAGCACATGGTAGGTATGGTAATTAAACAAAGAAACCCAGCCTCTATCCGCAAAGATCTCCTTAGTGCTTGGATCAAAAGCTTCAAAGGACACTGTAAGCACCCAAATTTTGATCACACCAAAATATGCAAAAATGAAAGCCCCAGCTGGAAAGTCAAACCCTAAGGAGCAAAAAGTAACCTTTTGCCTGAGTTCAAATTAATTGCTATACCTTATCCAAGGGGTAGAGGATCCCGACACGGTTCCAACGCAATTAAGTTTGCGTGAATCAAAATCCAGATGGAAAAGATATAAGCAAAACGGTCGCAGGGGCAAATCAGTCAAAGTTTGAAATGTCTTAATTAAACTAGTTAAGATAAATGGGAAAAAATAAAAAATTGGAGGAGCATAATTCGTCCAAGTGGGTGGCTGATTCACCTCAGCCGTCAACTCAAGCCAAAAGGGGGAGAGAAAAAGGGCAAATCTGAAAGATTTGCCACAACAGCACATAATATGCGAAACGACCGCATATGGTGTGCGGTTGAATTTTTCGGCCACCGTTTGTGCGAGCCAATCACAGCGCGGGGTGGACGAAAAGCAACCGCACTTACAGTGCGGTTCACTTTTCGTCAGCCTACGCCTGCAGCAGTTTGTCCCCTAATGATTGCTAAAAAGATGTGGCCGAACCGCACATACCATGCGGTTTAGACCAAACCGCACCTATTGTGAGGTTTCGACAAAACTGCACATAAATCGCACTGTATGTGCGGTTTTGTCCCTGTTTTCTATAAATAGCAAACCCGAACTCTGAACAGGGGTTGGATGATTTGGTTTTGCTCCCCCTTCACCCCCTGTACGAAACCTCCCTCACCACCTTCCCAACTCCCTCCTAGCCCTTCAAACCACATCCAAATACTCAAAAACCCTCTCCCTTCTCCTCCTCCTCCATTCTTGAACCTTGGAAAAGCATGGAGGTGCTATTCGTGTGAAGAAGAGGTTGCTCAAGCTGCTACTCTTGCCTCAAGAAAGCTCAAAACACTTCAAGAAGGTATGTAGATCCCCAAGGTGAACTTCCCTTTACCTTTTGTTCAACATATATGGAAACAAGCTTGATCCAAGTGCTTTGAAAAAATTGTGTTCTTCATATGGTGTTCTTTTTTTATAGTACTAGCATATTTCTCCCTCTTCTTCCATGATTTACATCTTCTCCTTGAGAAATAGAGCTCTCATGGTAAGGAGGGAATGAGGACACCAAGAAATGGAGGATGACAGGAGTTTGTCTTCATGGTTTAAATATTGTTAAGCTATTATTTGTTCCTTTAATCAGGGGAGCATGTTCCCCCGTTCTTGTATCTCCATTGTACCCTTAATCTCCCCCAAATCCCTTCTCTTTAACTGCTTATTGTACGATTCCCGCACACAAGTTAATCGAGTCAACTTGCCTAAATTCCGTATAATGGGAACCCGTTATCTAGCGGGGTAATTTAGGGTGTCTACGGACTTCCTTGGGTTACAACTGAGCCACTTATCCAAGATCTCTGGTACACCACCCCAAACATAAATGTAAATCAAGAATTGGGTGACTGTTCACACCCTTAACAATGAACAGTGGCGACTCCCCAAAACCAACGAAAAAACCCACGAAAAGTCGAGCATCGGCGTCGTGCACCCCACGTGCGCACAGCTTGGCGACTCTGCTTGGGACAGGTTCAACCCAATTGAAGTTTAGACTGAGTTGACTCATTAGGATGCACATGTGCACACACGCACATACACTTCCATGTACACATGCACTTGTATATGCATATGCAGCATGTCTTGTTCTTCAGTTATCTATCTGCTTATTATATTTGCCTTCATAGCCCACATGGGTGATCTGATCTGAATGGCATGTGATACATCTTCTTGGCCTAGCCCTAAACCTCTCTAGCAGCCACCCTTCTTAACCGTATAAACAACTTTTGGGATGATATTAGCCTAACGCGCCCTTAGCTTGCCTGGGAAAGCGAAGGTAAAACATCCCCCTAGGTTTTTAGATCCTTATAGCACCGTTGGTTTCTTGCCGTGGTACGCGAGGGATCTTGGACTTGGCACAAACCCTTGTAGGCGTTTGTCTCAGGCTGTGTACCCTTTTTCCCACCTAGCGTTCTAATACACCTTTGTGATGAATGTGATTGTGAATGATGATACAAGAGGAGTAAAATCAATCTAAAATCTAAGAGTCCATCAGGGGCAGCAACCCCCTACCCTCTTTGCATCAAATTGAGCGGACCCTAGACTCTGGGCTATCTCAGCTCTAAATTAACAAGCCAACCTAACTTTGATCAGGGGAACCACCTCAGATCCATGCATTAAGTCCTGTGAGCCGTGGGCCTTGACCCATTTGAGTCCACAGGAAGCACACTAAGTCCGGATCAGTCTTCAAGCAGACGAAAGCCAGCCAGATCAGAAAAGCAGATGAAAGTAGATCAGATCAAAACAGGGACAGTGAAACCCTAGATCTAGGACTTTTCAGCCTACCCTCTTGAAATCAAATGTATCATTTCTTTGGGTTCCCAACAATCCTAAGATCGAACTCTTTTGTAGCTTTTCCAAGCTCCATGTAATTTCACCCTTGCTGGCAAGTTGTAAGCACTCCTTTAATCAGGCAGCAGAGAATCTTCAGAACAAATGAAAGACAAAGACTGATCAAGACTTAGATGTGCTTCCTCACACAAGTACATCTAGAAGTCGTGCCTTCACTGGCACCAACCCCTTTAGGGCTGCACACACATTTCAATTCTGTTTGTGTATTTTGCTTGGTACAATGTCAGAGGATGGTAGGCCCTGCAACACTTGCCCTTACCCTCCTGCACATGCATGATTCAGTTGCACATCACAAGTGCACCCACTCTTATGCCAACACTTTTGGTCAAAATTGCTTTGAAAAAATTGCACAAAAGAAGAATTTTCAAAATCAAATCGCCTTCGGGCGTACATCAAATCGCCTTTGGGCGTACATCAAAGTGCCTTTGGGCATACATTAAATCGCCTTTGGGAGTACATCAAGCCGCCTTCCAAGGTGCACTTTGTTTTTCAAAAAGCACAGATTAAAGTGGCCACCTTTCATGATGTACACTCGCAAAAAATCTCCCATGACTCACGATAAACCACTTCCCATGGTTATATCGAGCTGTCATCCTTGAGAAACATCGAATTGCCCTTTCATGGTTATATTCTTTTCAATTGAAGCAATGCCATCCACAGCATTATTTTGTGGAACCAATTCCAATGGTCCCCCAACTTTGCTACTTCATAGCAATAATTTCAAAATTTGCCAGTCACAGCATGATTTCAGATTTTGCCATCAAACGGCAAAACCTTAGAAAAGATTTCCAAAAAGTGTTTTAAACCGATCTTCAGAATCCTTGTGCTATTCGCGGCACACTCACAAAATTTCCAAAGCATCATTATGCCATGCACGGCACGATCCTAAAATTTTCAAACTCACTTTGCCATCCACGACACAAATCATGAAGTTTTCAAACTCCTGTGCCATTCACGGCATAAAACAAAAGAGAAAAAGAAATTTCAAAACTCACAGTGCCATTCATGGTGCAGTAAAGCTTTCAAACACATAGTGCCATCCACGGTACTTCACCAGATTCTCGAAAAGTTCATGTGCCATTCACAACACAGAACAAAACAAAGATTTCCAAAATTCACTGTGCCATCCACGGCACCAAAACCAAGATTTCAAAAGTCACTGTGTCATTCACGACATCATCAAAAATTTTCAAAATACACTTTGCCATTCATGGCACCAGCACCATACACGGTGCAACCTCCTTTGCTATTCACAGTATTCGCACCATTCACGGTGCCTTTTCCCAAGGGCTCGCCATGCACGGCATCCACATGTCATCCATGACATAAGCCTAAGGATCTACTATATACATTCGTTGCACTATCCACAGTGTTTACCCTTGAGACTAGCCAACCACGGCATCCTACATACAGGATATCACAGTCTTTCAAGAAGGCCCTAATCACGGCATCCACCCTTGGGCTACCCTTTTCGTGTTTAAAATAGCACAGCTTCGGCTACCCTTCTCATGCACGGGATAGCACAGCTTTCAAGATGACCACCCTTGGGCTACCCTTCTCGTGTTTGGGATAGCACAGCTTCAGCTACCCTTCCCCTACACGGGATAGCACAGCTTTCAAGAAGGCCCTAATCACGGCATCCACCCTTGGGCTACCCTTCTCGTGTGTGAGATAGCACAGCTTCGGCTACCCTTCTCATACACGGGATAGCACAACTTTCAAGACGACCACCCTTAGGCTACCCTTCTCGTGTTTGGGATAGCACAGCTTCAGTTACCCTTCCCCTACATGGGATAGCATAGCTTTCAAGAAGGCCCTAATCACGGCATTCACCCTTGGGCTACCCTTGCCAGTCCCCGGTATAGCACAGCTTCCAAGATGTTTCTTTTTACATGCATAGCCATTCACGGCAGTTGCCTTCCACGGCTGCAGCACTATCCACAGTGCGAAGATTCTTTTTTGCCATTCACAACACCAACACCAACACAAAGCAAAATTTACCTTTTTATTAAAAGCAGCACTTGCACAATGATCTCCGCGCCAGACACGGCAGTCACTCCATTCTTGCCACACACGGCACTCTAAAACACAGCTGCCCTCGCACAAGAGCAAACCATTTTCGGAAGAAACTAACATGTCTTTTGTTTTGTTTTTTCCTCTTTGTTTTATTTTATTTTACTAGGCTGAAAGCGTTGCGGCCATAGCTCACCGAAGTCCATATCTGTTAAGATCCCATACGAAGATGAATACGGAAGAGCCACCTATGCCTCAGCCACCGGCACCACAGCCTCCCGCACCACAGCAACCTCTGCCACCTCGCAGAATTGAGAACGAGCTAGCAATCATGCACTTAAACCAGCAAGTGGGGCAGATCACTAAGCTGCTCCAAAATCTCATCAGACAAATGCCACATGTAAAACCCCGGTATTTTCAAAGAATTAATTTTTATTATTTTATTATTATTTATGTGGACGAATAAATGTAAGGAGCTGTGTATATGTAGGAGTTTCGGTGGGCGAGCCTGCACGGAATCAAGGAATTTCAAAAGTTCGTCGAGCGGCAATGAAATTTTGGAAGGTATAAATACTTAAGGAAAATTAGGTTTTAGTTTTGAGAATACTCGTATACTCATACTGAAGGCGATTGGCGATTGTGGCTGTGGCGATTTTGAGTTAGGTTTTCATTGGGAGAGAAAGATAACGGTGAAAGTTCCTGCCGAGTGGTGTGTTCGTAATCAAGGGTTTTAGAAGAAAGGCAGACTCTTGCGAACAGAAGATCCGGGTGTCGATTTTGATCAGACAAACGACTGCTGGTGATCGGCCGTGGTTCGAGTATTTACTGTTACTGGGATATAAGCATGCAAGAGGTGAGTAGCATCGTTTTAAAACTGGGTTTTTGGATTGAATCGTGGGTTTAAATCTTGATGCATATGTTTTCTGGAAGAAGATAGTCCGAGCATGAGTTTTTTTAAGAACTGTTAGAGATGAATAAAAAGTTGTTTAGAATAATTTCAAAACTGGTTTAACTGTCTTCTGGGGATGTTAGGAGACTAGGAAAATTGCTATAGAGAGAAAAATTCCGGCCAGTTGTGTAGATCTGGAAATAACAGAGAGTCGAAGAAACATGGTAGTATCCGCCGAGTGGTGCCTACCTAGCGCCAACTACATGTACTCGGCGCAAGGACTTTTTCCCCTATCCGCCGAGCCCGCGCTCATCGCGTGCCTAGCTCGCACAGACCCTTTTCTTTCCGCCCATCTCGCGCTAGTCTCGTGCGTATCGTGCGCCTAGTTCGCGCCTACCTTGCGCCTACCTAATTGTAAGTAAGCGCGACATATAATTTTAACAAATGACTATCCGCTGACCTCACGACTAGCGCTAGAGGTCAGTGCAAGCCTCTATCTTTTGCCGAAATGAGAGAATTGACCAATCAATCTAGATTTTGATGAATTGAGGGTTCAAGAAATTAGCTAATGGTTTGTTTAAAATTTTAGAGATACTATCACCTGTTCAAATACCCTGAAATTATTAAGAGGAAGTTCTGGAAATTCTTAGAAGCATCAAAGGTTAAATTTGAAGGACTCCTAGTAAGTGATCTTATTGTACCTAACCTTATGAGTTCCTGATTTAATTTCCTTTTGTTACATACTGTACCTAAATGAGAATTTACTTAATCTGATTTTACTTGTTTGCAAATTTCTGAATTGTATTGTAAAGGGTTCTGTTGGTGTAAGTAAATGAGTTTTATTACAAATGAGCATGTGTTATGGATTTTGAGGACATACCGAAAGTACATGAGGTACTGTTTTGGTCCAGAGGGACATGTAGTGAACTAGTTGAGTTATACATGATGTTGAAGTATTGTTTTTATTTTGAAGTCAGAGTTGTGATTTAACGTTGGTTTACTGTTTTGGTTTAGCTTGTCCTGGATCCATGCTTAAGCTTAGTAATGTAATGTTATTGTTGGTTGTTGAAAGTGCATGGCCTTGCGTGTTGCCACGACCAGTATAGAGCAGCCAGAAACCCTGAGTAGGCCTGGTTGTCAATGCCGAAACCCGGGGAGTAGGCCGGCATTGGATGACGAAACCTTGAGTCGGCCGTCATTTCAGAGTTTCCGAAACCCTGAGTAGGCCGGAACTGTGTACATGGAGGTGTGGAGTGTCTACTTGGCATGTTTAATTTATCAACTTAACAATAGCCATGACATTGACCAATCGATGTGTTGTCAGTATTGAATTGAAATGTGATTAGAAACAATTATTGGTTTTGGTTTTAAACTTGGAAATTGTATTGGTTGCTTAATCATACTGGTTGTTTATCGATGCATAATTTGAACTGTTGTTAACTATTTCTGCATGCATATGCTACTCGCTGAGATATTCGTATCTCATTCTTTGTTTTTACTTTGTTTTTCAGATACTCGAGGTGAAGCGACTATTGGGGTAGATCCGACTGAGACATATAGGGAGGAGGACTACTATTACATCCCTTAGACTTGTAGGTTATTTTGAATTGAACTTTGAATTAATTGAATGATTGAGGTGTAATAAAGTCCATTGAGGTTGTACCATTTGAATCTTAGTTAAGTTTTGAATATTGAATTCTTAGATAAAGTATGATTGTGCACTCTGATCTGATTTAGTTAGGTGATTATCTAGCGATCACAAATGATTAAGATCCTTACCTAACACTCCGTGAGACGTGTTATATCTTTATTGAACAACACGGATCCGGGGCGTTACACCACAGCCGGTGATCCCGCAGCCACGAGGAGAACCACACGCATTGCTGCAGGGATTGCAGGGACCACCACAAGCACTGCCACCAGCTCATCTAATATCTCCACCAGTCTTCCCTCCTCAAGTACCGCCTCATGTTGTTCCACAAGTTCTGTAACCACAGCAAGTACCTCCTGAAGAAGCACTACATCTCCCACATATTCCAGAGGTAAACCATGAAGAGGAAGAGGAGTGGTACAGACAGAGAAATGAAGCAAGGGGCATCTCATCCAAAGTCAGTGCCATGATCAATGACTTGAGAGTAGACTGGCAAGAACTGAGGAGAAGGGCAGTGCCAGGAAGGATGACAGTCGACAATTTATGTTTCTTCCCTGACATAAAACTCCCAGCGAAGTTCAGGTGTCCTGACTTTGAGAAATTTGACGGGACCGGCTGCCCAACTGCACATCTCCGGTCATACTGTGGAGCCATGGTAGGATACAACAAGGGTGAATAGCTAATGATACAGCTATTCCAAAGGTCCCTAACGGGGCAAGCACACCGATGGTTTTCCACCCTAAACCCCGCACAAATCCGCACTTGGCCAGACCTGGCACACCTCTTCACTGAACAGTTTAGGTTTAACACTGAGGTGATGCCAACAAGAATGGAGCTGATGAAAATGAGCAAGAAGGCAAGTGAGGCAGTTCGAGATTATGCAAGGAGGTGGCGTGAACATGCAATGATGGTGCGCCCACCACTAACGGAAGAAGAGATGGCCAGCCTATTCATCTCAACCCTGGGACAACCCCACTACTCTCACATGATTGGCCAGCAAGCGACAAGCTTTAGTGCTTTGGTCCAGATCGCCGACAGGGTTGAAGGCGGCATTAAAGTAGGACTGATAGAGGCAGGCTCACCTGGGGCAATGTTAAGAAGGCCAGTGAACGGAGGCAAGAAGCCTGAAGGCCAGAAGGAAGTGGCGAGTGTTAACTCTACACAAGGGCAACAACCACTTCACCTGCAAAGAGGGAACCCTCCAGGAAGCACAAGGCCCATGGGGTCGGCGCCCATGCAAGGAGTACAAAGGGAAGATAGAAGAAGCAGGGTATTCACACCACTTCCATACACGCCTGCCAAACTCCTCCCAATGCTGCTAAAGGGAGGCTACTTGAGGATGATTTCCCCTAATCCAAACGCGGCATTGGGTAGGAGCTACGACCCCAAAGCAATCTGCGAGTATCACATGGGGGCACCAGGGCACGCCACCAATCAGTGTTGGGCCCTTCGGCATGCAATCCAGGATTTAATTGACTCCAAAAGACTTACTGTGGATCCTCCTACCCCTACCACTCCAGCCAACACACTGGCCACAGGTGTTATGCAAAACCCTCTTCTAGATCACAAGGGGGCATCTTCTAGTGGGACAAGTTGAAGGGAATCAGGCAAGGTTGCAAGGCGCAACCAACTCCCAAGAATCCAAAATCTTCACCGGACGCGGTCCCACACCGAGTCCACCATTCCTAGGCTAAGTTAAAATTTACCTTTTGCATCAACCGTTCCTGGTGATTGGTCATTCTGTAAATATTTTACATGCTTCTACTTTCATGCAAACTTTTGTAAAAAACCTTTTTTGAAAAAAAAAAAAAGAAGAAAATACTTTTTGAAAAAAATGGCAAGTGCTAGGGTCAATGATGACATCATTCTGAGACCGCACCTTTTTTTGTACGACCATGATCATGTGAAAATTTCCGAGTTGCTCAAAGGTGTCTTCAGCTAGATGCAACATACTGCTCCCATGAGAACCTTGACTAAGCCAGAGGCAGCCTTTTCCTGATCCATGCCTTGATTTTCCTTCCAAACCTATCTTTACAATGGGGCAAAATAATCCTTGAAAGAAAAGAAAGGAAAAGGAAAAAGAGAGAAAGTGCCTGAACCAGCTAAGGGCCAAGACCGGCTTTAACATCATGGCTTTAAGAATGGATAAGAGGCCATCCTTCATGCATCCTGAATTTTAAGAACAGCTAGTCAAAACACTATGGGCTCGATCGTGTTATTCAAATACCTGTGTTGTGTCTAGCCACCCCACACTGGGGCAAAGCTGAAAAAGAAAGTAAAAAGGACAAATAGATTCCTGAGTGAATTTGCATGAAACATTTCAACCAAGTTGTCACAACTTCTGCAAAAGGATGAAATGCCATTCTTGCTTTATGTTCCCGATTTTCAAAATCATATCTCTAGTCAAACCATTTGAGCCTAACTTTCTTCTTTCTAACCCATTGAGTCATGAGCACTAAGTACGGTGCCTGCTGAAGAAGAAAAGACATGGATGAGCAAGAACAAATAAAAATAAAGGGAAGCAGAAAAACATACTGGGGCATACAAATCAAAGCAAAAAGCCAAGAGGACCCCAAATCAAAGGAAAGAAAAAGCAAAGATGCTAGTGGAAAAAGTGAAGGTCACAAAAGGCCTCAAAAAGAAAAGGAAAATGAAGAAAAGTGAAAAGCATTGGCAAAGCCCAAGTAACAAAGAAAGATGGTAGAACATGACTCGACCCATTTACAAAGAGATTTTGGGCCATATTCCCTTTCTTCCTGTGCGCACCCGATTTCGGTCGCACGACGAGGCGCACGCGTAACGACGCGTGCCTCGGGATTTGGTTTGGAGTCGCCACTGCCTAATGGGGTGCAGGCAGACACCCGGGTGCCTAAGTTCTTCTTCTAAGGCTTTTGGTCTGCGGCTTTGAGATTCTAAGTAGGGGCTCGGTTGCGGTCTGGGGAAGTCCGTAGACACCCCAGTCCACCCCGTCAAGTGACGGGTCCCATAGGTTTCCCTGGTTTGAGTCAACTTTGGTCTCTCACTCACCCGATTCCAGCATGCAATTTTGATTAAGTCTGGCGGGACCGCCAAAGTGGTGTGGGTCCCTTTACTTGATTTTATCTTTTTAATTAAGATGATCTGGGCCTGGTGGGGTGGGCCCCCGTTGGAAGGCCCACGGTATCCCTTAGTGGGCCAAGTGTGGCCCGCATGTTCCTTGGTGGGCCAAGTGTGGCCCTTTGGATTTTGGCTCACTTTGAATTGATTTTATTTTAGAGTTCAAGTTGGATTAGTTAAGTGGATTTCATGCCAAAAGTGGGCCGGGATTGCTTTGTGGGCCCTTGAGTGGGCCCCACAATTGGTTGCCAAGTGATTTTGATTTTATCTTTTTTATCTGTGTCAAAATGGGCCAAGCATTGGGCTTGGGGCCCTTTACCTGGGCTTGGGCTTGAAAGCCCAAGGCTTCCTGAATTAGGGTTTGGAAACCCTAAGTTGGTCGGGTTCATGGGCTTAGTGGGCCCGATAGGCCCTACCCGTGGTCTCGGCCAAACCACATCCTACATTAATCATGCATGGCCCAATTAGGGCTTGGGTGGGCCTCAAGTGGTCTGGCCCACTCAAATCTTTTATTATCTTAGTTAAGCATGAATGGGTTGGTCGGGCTTGGTGGGCCCCGTTGGAAGGCCCACCGGAAATCAATTTGGACCGGGTTGGTCCATGGCCCATGTTGGGTTTCCGGGTGACCCGGGAACCCTATTGGTTCATCCGGGTGACCCGGGAACCCTATTGGTTCATCCGGTTCGGTTTGGAAATAAAACCCACATTTAGCAACAATCACATAAGAAAATACACAAAATTGACACCCTATCAAGAAAAAATTGGCTCATTGTGCTGGGTCCAAGGGTATGGTAAGGGGTATTTTTGGAATTTTCAAAAAAAATGACAATTCGGCCTGTTTTGGACCTGGCGCTCACCTCCTGAGGTGAGCGCCAGGTGGGCGCCAGATGGGCGCCAGAATCTGGGCGAAATTTTGACCTGGCGCTCACCCGATACCAGGTGAGCGCGAGCTGGGCGGGAGGTGAGCGCGAGATGGGCGGGAGGTGAGCGCGAGGTGGGCGCGAGAATTTCGCCTGTTTTTAGGTGGGCGCGAGCTGAGCGCCAGGTGGGCGCCAGCTCGGCGGGAAGTGAGGTGAAAGGGGCGCCCACCTCCTAGGTGAGCGCCAGGTGGGCGCCAGATGAGCGGCAGGTCACTGCAATTTTCAACTCTCTGTTTTTTTGAGATCTCCAACTCTGGCCGATTTTTTTAGGTCTGTAACTGTTCCACTAGCCTCCTAACATGCTCAGAACACTTCCCAACTAGTTTTAGATTTAATCTAAACACATTTTTATGAAAATCAAACGTCCTTGTAAACCTGCAAATCCGAACACCTAAACACTAACAGAACATGCAAGGAAGGGGACTGGGGGCTTTATGGGATACAGATGATGCAAACATCAGGGAGAACATGCTCCCCCCTCGAATCACACAATCACTGCTACTATACGAAATCGCAATGGGATTATTTATTTTGGAACAGGGGCCATTGAGAACATTACCTGGGTGTTCCTAACACCTCTCCGAAGTGGGTGAAGCCTCCTTGGAGCGCGCGAGCGGCCGCCGGAGCAACCTTCTTCTCACACCAAGAGCGCGGCCTCCTTCAGATTTGACGAGGAAGAAGAGGAAGGGAGGGGACCTGTGTGTCTGGTCTTTATCTTCAAAACCCCTAGCCCAGAAAAATGCCCAACCGAAACTCTCCCACAAAAATTTTTCCAAACCCGAAATCAGCCAACCTCTGCGCGAGAGAGAACCAAAAAAAATGCAGAACCCTTTGCCCTGAATCCTCGCGCGGCTTTTATAGATGAAGGGAGAAAGGGGTACGCGCTCAGCGCGTACCCGCATGCCACGTCCGCTCGAGAGACAAAATCATGACGGAAAAATTAATGCGGCCGCTCATTTGTTTTAAAAATCTGAAAATTAGGATATGGTCCCTGGTAATTTTCAATTCAATCCGATATTCTCGGCTTTTTACAGATTTAATCCCTGGGATATTTCGTATATTTGGATATTTACGGATTTAATCCCTGAGATCTTTTCCTGCGCAACTCGCCACGTGTGCAGCTTTTTGCCACGTGCGCAGATTGCCAGTTTTGCTGCTCGGGAACTTCGCCAGCTCATATTTTCTTCATCCGGGCTCCGATTTTGGCAAACTCAGTTGCGTTAGAATCGTATCGGAGCCCTCTATCCGATGACCTAGGGGTAGGCCTCCGGATCGGATTTTAGCAGAAAGTCAACTTTTGGCTCTGCTCAAGTTTGACCGCCCGCAGAACCTTCATCCGGACCCCGATTCCTGCAAACTCAGTTGCGTTGGAACCGTGTCAAGATTCTCTATCCAATGATATAGAGCAAGGTACTTGGCACGGAATCCGAGGAAAAGTCAACTCTCGGCTCTTCCTCAAGTTTGACCGCCCGCAGAACCTTTATCCTTAATGAAAAAGTCAACTTTTTGTCCCCTTAGGGGTTTGACTTTTTGCCAGGGTTTTCATTTTCAGCAATTCCAGGGGTGCAAAAATAAGGTGCTTACACTTCCATAAACCAAAAACCTCAACCTTCATTTCGTCCCATCAGAAAGTCCTTTCTAATTGCAAAAGATGTGACAATTGAATTCATGCAGATCAATGATAAAGGAATCTAAAAAAGGAATGAGCTTTGGCAAGACACAAGGTAAAACCTGAAAAATGAAGAGATAATAACTTGAGCTTTATATCCCATCATTTTTCAGACTTAAAACTAAGCCGATGTTTCGTCCTAATGTAAAGACCTCTCTGATCTATG
This sequence comes from Buxus sempervirens, assembly GCA_947561395.2. Taxonomy (NCBI): domain Eukaryota; kingdom Viridiplantae; phylum Streptophyta; class Magnoliopsida; order Buxales; family Buxaceae; genus Buxus; species Buxus sempervirens. The sequence continues at coordinate 34,173,589 of OX387183.1, forward strand.
GGACATGATGCACAAAAGTCGGCCAAAGACCCTCAAGCTGGGGCAAGCACTAACCCCAAGAGAAAAGACAAAGGGAAAACCATCAATTGCAAAATCCTGAAACCACCCTAAATGGTTGGGTAAAGGTGAGAGAAACCAAAACAAGGAAAGAGAGAACACTTCTTGAAATGTCCCTCATCTTCTAAGCCTTTGTAGAACCTTTGAGAGCCAATGATGAGACAAGTCAAGAATCTCATGAGAATATGTGTCGAGCACACCATCCCGAAGCACTTCAAGCCAACAAGGCAAATCACCATGGTCACTAGTCCTGCCATTTCTTTTGAAGCACTTGAACAAATTTTTGAAAAAGCTTTTGAAAAAATATTTCATTTCAGTCATGTGCACTCGCACACACAATAAAACCAAGTAAGCCACAAGTGCTTACAATATGAATTTCAGATACCTCACCACGCTGTGAGAATTTTGCAAGCTCAAGCCAAAAAAAAAAAAAAGAAAAGCAAAGTGGAGGAAAGCCATGCGGTAATCCAAAGCACACCAACAAGGAGTTTGTAGAAAGCTCACCTGTCCGCAGTGGGTTCTTTCCCAAATAAAGAATCCCCACATCCCCAGCGGAGAACCATCTAGAACAAAGCTTAAGCAAGCTTAAGAACAAGAAGTGAAGGCATGTTTTGAAGACAAAGGGCAGAAAAGGCCCTCATGTAATTTTTGATTTCCCACTTTTGTAAGTAGAGTAGGACAGGTGTGTAAGTTCCCTTGAGGCACCGGACAGCACCAGGAGCACCTCCTCACCAAGAGCACCTCCTTCTTCCTCTCTCCTTCCTCCCTCCCTAAAGAAAACAAACAAAAACCTAAAAATGTTTGCACCCTCACTGAAATATGAGAAGCTAAATCATCCAGAAAACCCAAAACCAGTGCACCGGCATTAAAGCAATGCACGGGCACCCCAAAACCTGAAAGATGTGCAAAGCATCACTTCTTTCTAAAAAAACTAGAAAAGTTCAAAGCGTCACTTATTCCTAAGAACCAGAATTTAGAAAAAAGGTGCTAATCACCACCAGTTTCTAAAAACCAGAAATGGTAAAAACACCACACGCGTAACCAGCTTGCGTTAATGTGCTTTATCCCACAAAACAGAAAAATCAACTCCAAGGCTCTCTCAGAAAGATGTGAGGAATGCAAATTTTGGGTTTCTTTCAACCTTTGCCGTTCGTCAACAAGTGACTTCGACAAAGGGGGGCAGCTATAAGCACCCAAATTTTGATCACACCAAAATATGCTAAAATGAAAGCCCCAGCTGGAAAGTCAAACCCTAAGGAGCAAAAAGTGACATTTTGCCTGAGCCCAAATTGATTGCTATACCCTATCTCAAGGGGTAGAGGATCCCGACACGGTTCCAACGCAATTAAGTTTGCGTGAATCGGAGCCCGAATGGAAAAGATATAAGCAAAACGGTCCCAAGGGCAAATCAGTCAAAGTTTGAAATGTCTTAATTAAACTAGTTAAGATAAATGAAAAAGAATAAAAAATTGGAGAAGCATGATTCGTCCGAGTGGGTGGCTGAGTCACCTCAGCCGTCAACTCAAGCCAAAAGGGGGAGAGAAAAAGGGCAACCGCACACAATATGCGAAGCGACCGCATATGGTGTGCGGTAGACTTTTTCGGCCACCTTTTGCACGAGCCAATCACAGCGCGCGGTGGACGAAAAGCAACCGCACTTACAGTGCGGTTCACTTTTTGTCAGCCTGTGCCTGTGGCAATTTGTCCCCTAATGATTGCTGAAAGACGTGGCCGAACCGCACATACCATGCGATTTAGACCAAACCGCACCTACTGTGCGTTTTCGACCAAACTGCACATAAACCGCACTGTATGTGTGGTTTTGTCCCTATTTTCTATAAATAGCAAAACCGAACTCTAAGCAGGGGTTGGATGTTTTGGCTTTGCTCCCCCTTCACCCCTGTACGAAACCTTCCTCACCACCTTCCCAACTCCCTCCTAGCCCTTCAAACCACATCCAAATACTCAGAAACCCTCTCCCTTCTCCTCCTCCTCCATTCTTGAACATTGGAAAAGCATGGAGGTGCTGTTCGTGTGAAGAAGAGGTTGCTCAAGCTGCTGCTCTTGTCTCAAGGAAGCTCAAAACACTTCAAGAAGGTATGTAGATCCCCAAGGTGAACTTCCCTTTACCTTTTGTTCAACATATATGGAAACAAGCTTGATCCAAGTGCTTTGAAAAAATTGTGTTCTTTTTTTTAGTACTAGCATATTTCTCCCTCTTCTTCCATGCTTTACATCTTCTCCTTGAGAAATAGAGCTCTCATGGTAAGGAGGGAATGAGGACACCAAGAAATGGAGGATGACAGGAGTTTGTCTTCATGGTTTAAAGATTGTTAAGCTATTGTTTGTTCCTTTAATCAGGGGAGCATGTTCCCCAGTTCTTGTATCTCCATTGTACCCTTAATCTCCCCCAAATCCCTTCTCTTTAACTGCTTATTTTAGGATTCCCGCACACAAGTTAATCGAGTCAACTTGCCTAAATTCCGTATAATGGGAACCCGTTATCTAGCGGGGTAATTCAGGGTGTCTACGGACTTCCCCAAGTTACAACTGAGCCACTTATCCAAGATCTCTGGTACACCACCCAAACATAAATGTAAATCAAGAATTGGGTGACTGTTCACACCCTTAACAATGAACAGTGGCGACTCCCCAAAACCAACAAAAAAAACCCACGGAAAGCCAGGCATCGGCGTCGTGCGCCCCACGTGTGCACAGACACTTTCCTCTCTAGGAGGACAGTCCTATCATGGAAATGGTCATTAAAAAGCTTTTTATGCTCATCATTCTTAAACCTTCTATCGACCTCAACCCTAGGCCTCTTAGAAGGATTGCTACTTGATGATCTAGGCATCTAAGAGTGGAATAGGAGAAGGAAAAACAATAGAAAACAGAAAAAGAAAGAAATAAGAAAGTTAGAAAAAAAATAGGAAATGAAGAACAGATATATGAAATACAAATTCTAAAAATAAAAGGGCTGAATTATATGTTAAATCAGGGCTAGATATGCAAGAAAAACCTCTAAAAAGCAGAAAAATCAAAAGCCAAATTGGAGAAATCAAGAACAGAAAAATAATTCTTAACTCAGGCCAGGGGCTCAAGTGGTCGCTCGAGCAATAGCCTGAGCGACCAAAGCTAAAAATGCCCAGATTGGGGGATTTTTGCAAAAAACAACTAAAATGCAAAAACCCTTCAATGAATCAACTCGAAATCACTAATAGAACATGCCACAAAGTAAAAGAAACCAATTTGAGCAAAAAACATTCAATATTGAAGTCAAAACAAACACTTTAAGTTGAAAACCCTAGAAAACTTTGAGAAAAACGAAAACCCTAGATAGATATGAACTATTAAGCAACAATCTACAAATAGTTACCTTTAGATCGTGAAGAAAATGGTCGTCTAGAGCTTCCGAAGGTAGGATGATCACGGGCGCAAGAGAGAGGGCTTGAGCGTCGGGTTGTCTTCGTGAAACAATAAAATAGTGAAAGCGAAAAAAAATAAAAGGAAGAATCGGGTTTTAAAAGGGCACAGTAAACGGTCGCTCGAGCGCCCAACCGTGCGTCCGGCTATTTAAAAAAAATTAAATTATGGGAATTTAAATTCTTAATTTTTTTTTTCCTTGTGTTATGCATTGATTGAATGGAAAATAAAGTAAGCAGTTTATTGAATGGGCTAAAAAAATTAAAATGAAATAAAATAATTGATCATATTATATGTATACTTGGGGATGAATGAATAGTTATAATATATTTGAATTATTGGTTGATGTTTGTTGAGTCGGTTGTACTAGGACATGCTTGGGTGTTGTGAAGCAGTGCACAATGTGGAACAATTACTTGGGTGTGAAACCTATGCAACATGGGATATGTAAAGTACATATATAATGTGTAAGTATGTAGTGTAAATATGTTATTTGGTACAAGTTAAGGCTAGAAGAAATTTTATAATTCTCTCCTCAAGATTTCGTATAAGCGGACGCATCTATATGTAGAGATTGATGGAAGAAGGGTTACGGATTTCTTCTAAAGTATTTTCAAAAAATAAATATTTTGAAAGAATGAAAGATGAGAAAATCTTTTCTTTGGAATTGTGTGTGTTGAATTTTGCATGATGCCTAGTTGTTTTAAAAGTTCGAGGACGAAATTTTTGTTAGGTGGGTAGATTGTAAAACCCTGGATTTTCCAAAAATAAAATAAATAAATAAATAGACAATTAAGGAATAAACTAAAGAAATTTAGAAGTGAAGATAAATTAGAAGGGAAAAATAGCAACCAAGTATAGGAATCTAATTTATATTATAAAGGAGAATTTGAAGAACTAATATTTAAGTTTTAAAATTCCAAATTACGAAGAGAAATAATAGGAATAATAATATTTGAGGAATTATGAAAAAATTTAAAGATTTAGTAAGGAAATAAAAGAAAAGGGTATATTGGTTATTTCTAATTAGTCAAATCCATGAAAAGAATAAAATAATTAATTATTAAGTCAAGAAACTTAATTAGACCAAATTTTAGTTTAATTGGATTTAAAATAATGAATTTAAGGTTTAAAAGAATGAATCAGGACTTAATTGTAATTACGTATAATTAGGGTCCTAAATTTAAGTAATATGGGAGGAAATGAAGTTTTTAGTTAAAATTTAAAAATAGGGATGAGAATTAGCATGCCAATTAATTAAAATTTTCTTTAAGAGTGAAGTTTAGGGAAAATAATTAGGAAGAAAGGGTAAAGGAGGAAAGGGTTTTATATTAGAAGGGGAACAACCCTATTAGGGTTGATTATTAGGGGAGCATATAAAAGGGGAAGTTTTAGAGAAGGTTTAGGGTTTCAAATAAGCCAAAATGAGCGGAAGAAGAGAGGAAAAATTCGTGCCAAGACCTGGAGAAAAATAGGAAGAGAAATGGAGAGAAGAAAGAGGGGTTTCATGAAGAAGGAGGAGTGCTGCAGATGGTCGACCAGCCAAGTTCGAATGGAGATCTAGATAAACCCAGTCGTTGGATCGACCTCAAACTTGGTGGTTATGATCTTCACTCTTGGAACTTCAATCTGAATGGTGGAGATTGGATTTGGAGAAGTCTAAAGTAGGACGATCAGGCTTAGAAAATTGGTGGATAATCAGATTTCCGGAAGAATGAGTTTACATGTTGAGGCAAGTAGCAAACCCCTTTTGAAACTGGAGAAACTGCATGATTATCGTACATTTTAGATGCTTAATCGTGATTTATTTTGATTCAGATTTCGTTTTGAAAAGTGGGGAGATTTATAAGTTGATTTTGTTTTCATTCTCTTTAAAGAACCAAGGAAAGTGTTGATTTTTAGAGATTTAATTAGGTAGGAAAATTCTAGTTCAACTTATAATTATTGGAAACAGGTTAGGGATGTCTTAGAAGTAATTTAGAATGGAAATAAGATGATTAAAGACAACTTAAGATTATAAAAAGTATTGAACACTTTGGAAATCAGAAAACCCAGAAAAATAGTGAGATATGGCCGAGCACCCAAGTGGTTGCTCGAGCGCCAATACAGGCACCCCGCCTGTGTATGTTGAAACAGAACTTGAAAACCCAACACCCAACAAGCCGCTCGAGCGACCTTTGTCAGAATTTTCAGATTTTGGGATTTTGTGCCCAAATCAAATTTTAATGATTTTTCTTGGAATTCCAAAGTTGTAACACCTGTTATTAGGATAATTTGAGATGTAGGAAGTAGCGGAATTAAATTTGAATAAAATAATATTAAATTGGGACGATGAATGTAAAGAGCATCTTGTAACGACCTGGATCCGGATAAATTTTCCAAACCCGAGGTGTTAGTGAATGTGGGCAAAAGCATCTAAATCCATAATTTAAAACTTTTTATCCATTTTATTATCAAAGTTATTATGCAGAAATAAAACTCAATTACAATGAACTTAACATTTACAAGTAACTTTTAAACTCATGACTGGTTCACATCTACTAACTACCCTTTACATAATATCCCAATGCTTGTCGAACTCTCCAAGAATACCTGAAAAAAAAATGGGGAAAAATGGAGTGAGATATAAATCTCAACAAGTAACAATATGCATGCTATAAAACAATCCATAATTTTATAAAACAAGTAATGAGTTATACAAGTAAACAAGATCGATGATAATAATAAGGGTAAATTACACTTACCTCCCTTGAGGTTTCTGAAATAACACTTTCCCCCTTGAGATTTGTGTATGGGTCAAAATAAGACTCTTTCATTGAAGTTTCCATCAAAACAGTAGTGATAGTTAGTAAAATAATTTAAACTGGACAAGATTACCCCTTCATAAAGATGAGAACAAAAATTTTAATGGCCTAAGGCATAACTATCATTTAACTTAAATGGGGGTAATCTTGTCCAGTTCAAATTATTTTACTAACTATCACTACTGTTTTTATGGAAACTTCAATGAAAGAGTGTTATTTTGACCCATACACAAATCTCAAGGGGGGAAAGTGTTATTTCAGAAACCTCAAGGGAGGTAAGTGTAATTATAGCATACCTCAAGGGAGGTAAGTGTAATTTACCCTAATAATAATAGTGATAAAACACAAATCATAATAATCAGCAAACCACATCGGTGACATCACAGGACTAATAGAATTTGTAAACGGAGTTACTACAGACATGTGCCAATATACTACCTAAATGACTTACAAGCGAACCAGCCGATACTGGATAGGCTATTCCACGCTAGGCGAAAGTACTAAAACGATACTGGAGTGAGTTAGCATGTATGGTCCAACTGATACCGGAGTGGATAGTGTAACACCCCAGATCCAAGTTTGTAACGCCCCAAACCCGGGTCAATGAAAAACCGACCTTGACCCGAATCCAGTTCGTCACTGTAACAACCCGAATTCAGCCCAACAACCGAATTCGAGATGCTACTGGCCCATATCAAATAATAATCAATAAATAACCAGACTGAAAAGTTAAATAATCCTTTATTCAATATCTATCAGAGTGCGGAAAACAGTATTATGCGGAAGTGTAGTCTAATATCTTCATAAAATGAATCCAATAAAAGCATCCAATCCAAATGATCATTTAAGTCTGGTAATAATCAAAGGTTCTAATTTCCCAATCTCTCAGATACATCAACCAAATAAATAAATAACTATCAAGAAAACTGAACATAATCCTCTATCCTTGACCTCAGATCAAATCGGGATAATAGTAATCCTCTGGCGAATAGTCCACAAGGTTACTCTGGAAGTCACCACTATGATCCCCCTTTCGCGTATCAGCTGAAAAATAACATAAGGAAGTAGGGTGAGATACGAATATCTCAGTAGACAACACATGCATGCTATAAACAGTTCATAATCAATAAAATAGATTTTCATGCATGTATAAGCAGTCTCGAGTAAACAGGCTCGTATAAAAATTCATCTCGTTCATGGAATACAAATCAGCATGTAAAACAGTTTAGTATTTGAGAACAGATAAAGTATATCAAGATCATGATTAATAAAATCAATAATAGAATTCAATATAAATCCGGGATGTACTAAACAGTCACATCCAACCATAGCATCCAATACATGCATCCTGCATGTGAACAATATCAGAAGTAAGTGTTTGTGATCTCAGTATCATTGTAGGACTCACAAAGAAAGATACACGTTTGAGATGACTCTCAACCATATGCTATACCACCGTGCGGCTTATGAGCGACGCTACTAATGATACTCAAACCCGTGAAGATCACCTTAGATATGAGCCGTAGTCATCGACTTATTGCACACGAACTCAACCAAGTTGGTAAGTACCACCAGCATGCAGCACCAGAATCAATACATGGAGATGGTCGCTTATCCACTTTTGCAGGGAATCACCAGGGGAGCACCGGGGTGTCCCTCCAGACATAGGATCCTCCAGAGCAAACCAACTTGCAAAGGAAATGTGTTCGCAACAAGGAGTAACCCAACCCAAATGAAATATCCCTTAGCTATCTAGCCAAAACTATGGATCCATAAACAGCTATGCCCACTAGACACCAACAATCCCTAATGACTAATATTTCTGTAGGTAATAGTGCCTAGCAGCATATAATGGTTATATCTGTAATTTCTTTTCTTATTGGGTTAACTGTGTTCAAAATCTGATCTAGAATTCCTGTATATCATATTCTGGTCAACAATATAAATTTACATGTCTCTTAATTAATTAACTAAAATTTACAAGTTTAGTTCTCCCAAAACTTAGGTTTCTTGCTATTTACAAAGCTTGGCCACTAATTACCCTAAATAACTTCCTATTTTTATTCTTTGGTAAAACAGGAATTGGTAAATTATTTTGGTCTTAAAACATCTTATTTGAAGGTTAAAATTTGTTAAAAATAGTTTAGAATTGAATCAGGGTTTGAAAATACGAAAATCTGCATTTTCTACACAGAGCGCTTAGGATCGCCTAGGATCGCTCAGGCGGTCTAGGGTAGGCGGTAGTTCAAAATCGATCACCGATGATAAGTCAGGTAGCGGTCTCGGGCGGTCTATTTTTTTCAACGAGCGCCTGGGAGCGCTGAGGATTGCTGAGCACAGTAAGCTCGGCGGTCTCCCAAAAACGAATAGACAGTGTTTCAAAACTTGATTTTTCAAGTTTAAAATGATTCTAACATACTTATAATGTTGTTATCAAACTAAATACATGATTATACAATACAAAAACATGCAATGGAGATTAAACCAATCGTGAATACAAAAACCAACGTTAAAACAGTGTTGCCTACCTCTATGCGATTGTTCCAATGAACTGTTCTTCTTCAAGGAAGAAAAACTACTCTAAGTCAATGGTGATCACACGAACAGACCTCCCTCTTCCTCTCTTTTCTTCTTCTCCTTCTCTTCTTCTCCTCTGGTCGCCTATGGTCGTGCGACTTCTCCTTGCAGCTGAGTAATACAACTCAATACGATTTAGAATACCACTCGTATTCCTCTAGGTTATTTTAATGTATTTTTATACCTACGATTCCATGTAACACACAAGCATCAACCACCATGCACTATCCAATCAGAATTCAACAACTTAAAATATTCATCTTACCGTGATATCCCACGATCAGACGGTCGAATCTGCGCCCAACTCTGGATCTCCACTAATTATAATATCACCTACATTAATACAATATTTCTATCAATTATAATCCTCAAGAATATTAATTATTAATTTACTTTTATATTTAGGAAAATTCGGGGTCTTACAAGGTTTATTTAATAACATAAACTCGACCCTAGAACGTTAGAGTAATGGCCCAAAATAACTAATCCAGACTTACACAATTCATTTAATATAATCAGAGTGCGGAAGTAATAATAAAATTTTCTTTTCTTTCAAGAGGCGCGGCATACTAAAGGAAAATCCAATTATCAATTCCTCAACTAAGTCTGAAAGGGGTTAAATAGAATCAAATATACCTCATCCATGCCATCTAAATAAAAGTAATCTGAAACAATTCTTCCAATGTTAAGTCAAATTTAATAATGTAAATCCCTAAACCTATACAGGAATAAAGTAATAATGTAAATCCCTAAACCTAGGGAGATGCGTGGGATCAGGGAAGAATAAAATAGGGTTGAATATTTTTAGTTGTATTCGTAAGATGTCTTGGGCGTTGAAGTTAGGAGGCTGCGGCGGAAAAGAAGAAGAACGAGAGAGAGAAAGGGGGACCGAGAAGAAGGAGGAAGAGGGCATATCTCTGGTTTCTCACCATTCCTGGAACGTCTCTTGCCTGTGAAGAGGAGAGGAAGTCTCTGGTTGGAAGAAGAAAGGATCTGAGCGGACGGAGGTAGGTAGCACCGATTTTCGTTTTGTTTTGTGTTCTGGAGGTTAATCGATTGTATTGCATGTTTTAGTGTTATATATACATGTATTTAGCTTGATATCAATCATATAATTATGTTAGAATCATTCTGGACATGAAAAATCAGATTTCTAAACATTGTATGTTCGTTTTTGGGAGACCGCCGACCTCTCTGCGCTCGGCGATCCTCAGCGATCCTCGGCGCTATTGTAAAATTTGAGACCGCCGAATATCACTTGAAGACGGACCGTCGGCGACCTATTTTGCACTACCGCTGACCTTTGACCGCCTAGGCGATCCTAGGCGCTCTAACAAAAAAATGCAATTTCGACAGTTTTTCATCCCCTTTTCTTCTCCAACCCTTTTCCAAATAACCTGAGCCTCCTACACAGCACCCTTATTTACCTAAAAGACATTTAAGTAAATGTCATGTGTATTTATTGCTCCATTTACTTAAGTCTTTACATGTAAATAAGGTTTTACCCCCATTTGGAACCAATAAAAATACTTCCAAGGTCCAATTCCCAACCAATAAAAAGTCAACTTTCCAGCTCGTGCCTAAATTTCCAGTTTTCCCGGTTTTTATCAAAAAGCCCGTTTTGGGTTTGATACCCAGATGAGTGATTCAGGAGCCCATAAAATTCTAGGAGATGTGTTTACCTTTCAATAGACTACAACCAAAATTTGAGCCCGAAACTCCTTGTAGATTTGTCTAGAAAAATTATATACCAAAAAGTCAACGTTTTTAACCAGACTTAGAATATTTTGGGGTCCGAAACTTTTTATTTCAGAATCGATTGATTTTTGGTATGGTGACCTTATTAGGGATCCTAAGACTATTCCACTCATCCAAAATGTATTTTGAGAACTTTATGACATTCTTAGTCCCAAATCATTATAAAATAGGATATTTGATTTCCACCATTTGTAACACTTCTCTAAGATTATTCTTAAGGTGTCTCTGAAGGCCAATTACACTAAAAAGTTCATATTAGATATTTAACCACCTTGTTCTATGATTTAGTACAATTTGGGGTTTAAAGAGGATCAAATTCACTTGAAATGATTACAAGGATTCTATATAGGTAATTTTCTTCTCAAAATATAATTGGACTGTGGACTGCATGCCATGATGGCTATAAGAGGTTGTACCATCTGCGGATGAGATATGAGACCACCTGCGGGTGAGATGTGTAACTCCTGCGGGAGAGACCTCCTGTTGGGGGAGATGTGATCCTGATTGGATTGCATCCCACAGGGGAGATATGTGACCACCTGTGGGTGAGATGAGACCTCCTGTTGGGGGAGATATGATCCTGATTGGATTGCATCCCACAGGGGAGATATGTATATGTGACCTCCTGCGGGAGAGATGAGACCTCCTGTTGGGGGAGATGTGATCCTGATTGGATTGCATCCCACAGGGGAGATATATGACCACCTGCGGGTGAGATGAGACCTCCTGTTGGGGGAGATGTGATCCTGATAGGATTGCATCCCACAGGGGAGATATGTGACCTCCTGCGGGAGAGATGAGACCTCATGTTGGGGGAGATGTGATCCTGATTGGATTGCATCCCACAAGGGAGATATATGACCACCTGCGGGTGAGATGAGACCTCCTGTTGGGGGGAGATGTGATCCTGATAGGATTGCATCCCACATGGGAGATATGTGACCTCCTGCGGGAGAGATGTGACCTCTTGTGGGGGAGATGTAATCACGATGTGATTGCATCCCACAAGGGAGATATATGTGATTACCACCTGCGGGTGAGATATGATGACTCCTGCGAGAGAGACCTCATGTAGGGTAGATGTGATTACTGCGTGATTGCATCCTACATGGGAGAATCTTGTTATCAGATTGAGACTTACTATTAATTATGAATGACATGATCTACATTTGAATCAGAAGAGTTTGATTTATATTACATTGCTTTTCTAATTGAAACGAAGGTTACATAATAAACTCTCTTTATTCCGAACACTGATTAGATTTTGGTTTCATATGGTGATTAATCGTTCTTATTATCGACCGTGACTACCTGATTATTTTATCGTGCATGAATGATTACTTTTATATATAAACTGTTTCTAGCATGCATGTGTTACCTACTGAGATAGTTGTATCTCACCCCTACTTCATATTCTACTTTGCAGGTTATCTTGGAGAAGACGCCACGGGTTAGACAGATAGTGGGTTGAAGTCTAGAAATTCCATATGAAAAGAGTAGGGTGATTTTATATAGCTGTATTTATTTTAGTGGAATCGTAATAGATGATTTTGTAGGATATTAAGAGTTAGTTAAATTTGTAGTTGCCTTTCATTTGATTAGTTAATGTAATCGGATGACTCAACTTCTAATAAATGATTTAAGCTTCCTAGTACTCTGATAAATCTTAGCTCTTTATTTCCTTATATTTGAACTGATTGTAATGTACCACAAGTTAATGCCTTGATCCGAGTCAAAATGAGAAAAAAAAATGACTCGGATTCGGGGCATTACATCTATCCCTGCAACGTCCTCACCAGGAATATCTGAAAATAAAACCGATAAAACGATAATGTGAGAAACAACATCTCAATAACTAGTCATGCAAATATTTAACCACAATAAAATATGCAACGCTTAATCCGACTAATCACATGATTTCAGTTACAATGAAAAATAAATCCAAGCATGGTGGCACAGAATGTAAAACCCTGAATTTTCAGTAAATAAATAAATAAAAATTTAATACGAATATTTGGAGTGTCAATGAATTTGTCAAAATAAATTGGGGATTTAATATAAAGGAATGATTTGGGGTACTTATTATTCGTTTGGGATGTATAACGGACTAATAATGACAAAGAGAATAAACTCAGAAATTTCGGAAGAAATTGAATGGGTAGATGTGAAAATATTAAGAGAAGGATATTTTGGTCAATTCACATTAATTATCGGTAAATAATTAAATACATTAATTAAAATTGTTATTAGAATTGAGAAATAATAATAGATTTAAGTTGGGGTTTAGATTGTCTATTAACAATGATATTTAAAGCTTAGTAATTGGAATAATGGCATATTGGTAATTATGTTTGATTTGGAGCTTTAAGTCAAAAAGATGAGAATTTTATTGAAGGATATTAATTATAATTATAAATGATCACACTGATAGAGGAGATCCAGAGTTTGACACAGATCTGACCGTTGGATCGCGAGATATCAAGGTAAGTGTGGATTATCGGTCCTTATTAAATCTAACGGGTGGATAAGTGTGGAACATGACCGTAAGGAGATACGTGGGATCAGAGGAGAACAAAATAGGGTTTTTATATTTTATTTGGGGTTGATCGTAGGGGAGTTTTAGTTTTGGGCATTTGACGGCTGAAGAGAAGAGGAACGAGAGAGAGAAAGGGAGACCGAGAGGAGAAGCCGGGGAGATCTCGGAAGTGCTTGGGCTGCTGCAAAAGAAGAGATCAAACCCACACAAAGAAGAAAGAGGAGGAAGAAAGGATTTTGAGCGAACAGAGGTGGGTAGCACTTCGTTTTAACGCTTGTTTTGTGTTATGGGATTATTCGATTCGAGTTGCATGTTCTTTTTATGTTGTAGATATACGTATATAGTTTGATATTAATCTTATATGAATGTTAGAAGCGATTAGAATACCAAAAAATGAGTTTTCAAAACTCGGTTTGTCGTTTTGGATAGAGCGCCGACCATGCCTGCACTTAACGCTCCTCAACGCTGTGTGGCGTTAGTTGAAAATTTTGAGCGCTCGAGATCGCTGACTGACAGTCAATCGGCGCTCATTCTATTTTAAATAAAACACGCATTTCCAAAACTCATTGTTGCTGAAGAGCGCTGACCTGCTCAGCGTTCCTAGGCGATCAAAATTTTAAACGAATTCATGGCTTGTAATCATTACAAGCCTAAACTTTAAATATTTCTATATACTTTAATGACTAAAAACTTAAACTTAAATACTTCCATCTTATTTTATTGAATTAAACTAAACTATAAATACTTTCATATGTCTTTTTGGCCCTCACCAAACTTTAAATAATTTGAAAAACTTAACCTAAACATACTTAGATTTGTTTACGTACATGAGTCTTTCACTAAATCTAAACTTTAATAATTTTTGATAATTTAACCATATCTTCATTAAATCTTAATACTTTAAAAACGACCCACATATATTATTAAACAATTGAATATTAATGTAATTAATACATGATTAGAACCTCACTTTAGCGTGCGTGTTATGCGTTCAATTTCCGATGTAATTAAATACCTGTTTAACACTAAATCAGGATGTCACGCTAAACTTATTTAAATGTACTGAACAAAATATTATAATTAATAAACTGAGAAACTGTTTAGAACCAAACTTTGAATTATCAACTAAACATGAACCTAATATGCTATAAATAATAATGGAATTGAGAATTATTTGTGCATTGGCTTGGTGGCCAGTTTTATTGATAACCTGCTTGGTGGCAGAGATGTATTGTATATTACCTGCTTAGTGGCAAAGATTACCCGCTTGGTGGCGGAGACCCAACCTGCTTGGTGGCAGAGACCCTAACCCGTTTGGTGACGGAGACCCAACCCGCTTGGTGGCGGAGACCCAACCTACTTTGTGGTAGAGATTACTAGCTTGGTGGCGGAGATACCCGCATGGTGGCGAAGACATTACCTCCTGCGGGAGAGATTCATTACCTCCTGTGGGGCAGATGTATTTCCGATGGATTGCATCCTACATGAGAAGTACCTCATGTGGGGGAGATGTGATTATGCGTGATTGCATCCCACATGGAGGATGAGTGTGTGAGTTACCATTGGAAGGTGAGGAAGCTATCTCCTACGGTAAAGGTAGATGCTATGTGTTCCCATCCTGTGGTAGAGTTATGCTATCTCCTGCAGGGGGTACCTATAGTCTTAGAGATGTGCATTCTCCTGCAAAGCTTGTGTGGATATTATGTGTTTACTTCCTGCGGTAGAGATAGGCTACTACCTGAAGGTTGGCTTTTATTACTGATATAATGATTGATTCTCCGATTGATGGATTGTTTTATACGTATTTGATAAGATTGTTTATCTAAAAGAAATATTGAAATGTCATAATGGAACAAAACTGCTATGATTTAATGTAAACTGTTAAAATGGAATATTATAGAATCATGAATAAAATGTAGAATTGTTCTTAGGAAGACACTAATTGAAATAAATCAGAAACCATGGGAATGTCAATTATAATACATTGACCTCTAGATTGGACTGAAATGCACATGATTAACTTCTTTTAATTCGGGCACTGATTAAATGTTTGTTTTATATCGAGATTATTCTTTTATCTTATTGACCGTAATTACTCGTCTATTTTACCGAGCATAAAACCACTGTTATTTTCTATATATATAAACTGTTTCCTCATGCATGTGTTATCTACTGAGATATTCGTATCTCACCCTTACTTCATATTTTATTTTCAGGTCATCTTGGAGAGGACGCAACGGGTTAGACTGATAGTGGGTTAAAGTCTAGAAAATCCAAATGAAAAGAGTAGGATAATTTTATATAGCTGTATTTATTTTATTGGAATCGTAATAGATGATTTTGTAGGATCTTAAGAGTTAGTTAATTTGTAGTTGCCTTTCATTTGATTAATTGATGAAATAGGGAGATTCAGTTTCTTATAAATGATTTAAGCTTCCTAGCACTCTGATAGATCATAGTTCTTTATTTCCTTATATTTGAATTGATTGTAATGTACCTCAAGTTAATACCTTGATCCGAGTCAAAATGAGAAAAAAAAATGACCCGGATTCGGGGCGTTACACAGAAATATAACCACAATGAAACATCTTGCCGAGTACACGGACTGATGATAAAAGGCAACAGCCACCACATAACTTTCATCCCACCAAGTACACGGATTAGGTTAAACCAATAACTATCTTCCCACCGAGTACACGGATTAGGAAGTATCCCATCGAGTACATGGATTAGGATAACCAAATAACTATCTTCCCACCGAGTACACGGATTTGGAAGTATCCCACCGAGTACATGGATTAGGATAACCAAATAACCATCTTCCCACCGAGTACACAGATTAGGAAGTATCCCACCGAGTATACGGATTAGGATAACCAAATAACCATCTTCCCACCGAGTATACGGATTAGGATAACCAAATAACCATCTTCCCACCGAATACACGGATTATGAAGTATCCCACCGAGTACACGGACTAGGATAACCAAATAACTATCTTCCCACCGAGTACACGGATTAGGAATTATCCCACCAAGTACACGGATTAGGATAACCAAATCCGCCCACGGAAATAACAAACCAGGCACCTGCCTTGTCACAACAGTGACCCAAAAACCCACACAAGCAGAGTCAAATACATATCTTAACATCATGGTTTCAATGGGCAAATTAATCCAGGTGTATATAAAATCATTCGGCACTCAAAACATGTCCCGATAGTCCAACTACATGTGTAGGAACTCTTGAATTCAAGTTTGGTTAATAGTAAAAGTGTTTGGAACAAAGGTATTAAGTTGAAAAGCCTCTTTGATAAAATCTACCCAAATTTCTTATCAATTTGAATTCTAAACATCCGCCAGTGCAAACAATCTCCAAATACCCTAAACTCGATGGCACTTAGGTTAAAATTCAATAAAAACAATTCCGTAGTGAAAAACTAGGCTGGATGGGAAGTTTTCTAAAACCTGACAGAAAGGCACTCGAGCGGCCATTAGGGCGCCCACATGACTAAATAAAACAGGGTATTTCAGGGGTAGTCGCTTGATAGATCGCTCGAGCGACAGTTCATTCTGGAAAACTTGCTCTCGGGTTTTGACAACACACAAAGGGCGCTCGAGTGACTGCTCATGCGGCCCGATATGAAAAAAATTCGAAGGTTTACGAAATTCAATAAAAATTCCACAACTCAATATCCAAGGCATCAAATCCTTTCTAAATCATTCTAAAACACTTTATAAACATGTTAGAACAATTTTCAACAATTAAAACATCATCAAACACAAAAAAAAACTCATCAAACCACCGAATAACCATGGATATCGAATAAACACGAATATATTTTTGTGCAAGTTTAAAGGGACTACTTACCTCTCTTCTGAGATCGAATCCTTCTCCTATCAATCCGAAGATTACTTCCTAATGAACCCCATGAATACAGCAAATCTCCTTCACTTAAACTTACACGAAATCCTTTCTTCTTCTTCTTCTGATTTGGTTAGCAAGTGCACGAAAATCAGAAGTTGGAAACTTGCGTATGGAAGAGCATGTTACGGCTAGTTTTCCTTCTTTTCTTTTCAACGTGAATAGCAACTTTCAAATTTTCTCTTATTTTTATATTATTTCAATTCTTTTACCTATTTACCCCTTAGCCCTATTATTAACTCTTATTACTATTTTATCCTTCCTACTTCTAACAAAACACAACTTTATAAACCCAATCATCCAGGTTAACCCCCCATTCTCAAATGGTTCAACCACCTAATTTATAATGTTTCTCTGTTTTATTAATTCTATCACTTTGTCAATCTTGAATATTAGCAAATAAAATTCCTACTTACCCTGAATTAAAATCTCACCTTATATAATTTCCCCACCTTCCTCCGAGTTGAACCAATGTCTCAACCTCTGTATATTAATCACTGAATCAATTCATTCATTACTAAAATCTAGGATTTTACAAATAACGTAGCAATCAACCAATCCAGGAGCGGTACCATCCTCGAGATGATGGAATGCCTATAACACAGAATAAGAACTCCAGAAAACAATTTTATTTACTAGCTACTCTATGGATCCATGTAAGAGCTAAGCCTGCTAGACACAACTCACAATCAAAAACATGTAATAACTTAATAACGTAGCAATCAATACTGAATGAATAGGCATACACCATGAGATAGCCACATACGCAAGAACAAGAGGCATACACCATGAAATAACCGCATACGCGAAGTCAATAATCCTGGCATACGCGATACAGCAAAGCCACATACGTGGAGACATATACATGTCAATAATAAAACCCCAATACGAGGAGACACCTACGTGTCGAGTCCAATATCCACAATCCTTACAAAAACCTCGGTTAAAATCTCAAAGATATAAAGAACCAAATCAGGTTTTAAACGGTGATAAATAGAAAACAACATTCCATACCTTAAACCATGTTATCTTACCAACATATGCCCAATTCCTTGATTAATTATCTTTACGGCTATTTATTACTGTGAACACTCTTGAATTACTTATATTTAAGTGTTAGATAGCTTACAAATCAGTATTTTAAGGTTTACTAAAATTCATCCCCTTGTTGGTTGTTATTCCTAATATTTACTCAAGAATTTCCTGAATCTCCTCTTTAAACAACCTCAGGTGTCAAAACTTATTGACCTTGTCATTTACTGCATCCAGGGGGTGACTTAGTTTTGTAGTGAAGTTTGGGAATAGGGTATACAAACCAAAACCAAGTTTAAATAGGTTAAGTCCAACTATTACTTCATAATACCTCTTTATAGTCCATCTTTACATTCATCGTTCCAATTTAATATTATTTTATCCAAATTTAATTTCGCTACTTCCTACATCTCAAATTATCCTAATTACAGGTGTTACAACTTTAGAATTCCAAGAAAAATCATTAAAATTTTATTTGGGCACAAAATCCCAAAATCTGAAAATTCTGACAGAGGTCGCTCGACTGGGCGATCGAGCGGCCTGTTGGGCATTGGGTTTTCAAGTTCTGTTTCAACATACACAGGCGGGATGCCTGTATTGGCACTTGAGCAACCACTTGGGCACTCGGCCAAATCTCACTGTTTTTCTAGGTTTTCTGATTTCTAAAGTGTTCAATTTTTATAATTTTAAATTGTCTCTAATCATCTTATTTCCATTCTAAATTACTTCTGAGACATCCCTAACCTATTTCCAATAATTATAAGTTGAACTAGAATTTTCCTACCTAATTAAATCTCTAAAAATCAACACTTTCTTTGGTTCTTTAAAGAGAATGAAAACAAAATCAACTTATAAATCACCCCACTTTTCAAAACGAAATCTGAATCAAAATAAATCATGATTAAGCATCTAAAACGTATGATAATCATGTAGTTTCTCCAATTTCAAAAGGGGTTTGCTACTTGTCTCAACATGTAAACTCATTCTTCCGAAAATCTGATTATCCACCAATTTTCTGAGCTTGATCGCCCCACTTTAGACTTCTCCAAATCCAATTTCCACTGTTCAGATTGAAGTTCCATGAGTGAAGATCATAACCACCAAGTTTGAGGTTGATCCAACGACTGGATTTCTCTAGATCTCCATTCGAACTTGGCTGGTCGACCATCTGTAGCACTCCTCCTTCTTCATGAAACCCCTCTTTCTTCTCTCCATTCCTCTTCCTATTTTTCTCCAGGTCTGGGCATGAATTTTTCCTCTCTTCTTCCCCTCATTTTGGCTTATTTGAAACCCTAAACCTTCTCTAAAACTTCCCCTTTTATATGCTCCCCTAGTAAGCAACCGTAATAGGTTTGTTCCCCTTCTAATATAAAACCCTTTCTTCCTTACCCCCTAATTATTTTCCCTTAACTCCACTCTTAAAGAAATTTTTAATTAATTTTTGTGCTAATTCTGATCCCTATTTTTAAATTTGAAGTAAACACTTCATATCTTCCCATATTACTTAAATTAAAGTCCCTAATTATACATAATTACAATTAAGTCCTAATTCATTCTTTTAAACCTTAAATTCATTATTTTAAATCCAACTAAACTAAAATTTCGTCTAATTAAGTTTCTTGACTTAATAATTAATTATTTTATTCTTTTCATGGATTTGAATAATTAGAAATGACCAAAATGCCCTTTTCTTTTATTTCCTTGCTAAATCTTTAAATTTCTTCACAATTCCTCAAATATTATTATTCTTATTATTTCTCTTCATAATTTGGAATTTTAAAACTTAAATATTAGTTCTTCAAATTCTCCTTTATAATATAAATTAGATTCCTATACTTGGTTCCTATTTTTCCTTTCTATTTTATCTTCACTTCTAAATTTCTCTAGTTTATTCCTTAATTGTCTATTTATTTATTTATTTTATTTTATGAAAATCCAGGGTTTTACAGATTTTGTTTTCCTATGTGTACTTGGGGATGCCCCATGTACTTGGGATGATGATGCCTCTATGTACTCAGGGATGCTCCGTGTACTCGGGATGAGATGATTGAGATTGAGATGAGTTGTACTTACTGGACATTGTACTTGGTTTTGTGTGTTTTCGTGTCTAGTGGGCATAACTCAATCTGGATCCATTTAAGAGCTTGATAGTGAGAAGGATTGTTCTTTGCTACTCGTAATTCTTTGTTCCTGCACGCTTTTCTATCATGTACTCGATGAAGCCTTCGCTATATTGGTGGGCTGTAACGCCCCGGATCTGGTTCAACAACCAAACCCGAAGTGTTCGTACAAATGGGCCAGAACAAACTAAAATTTAATAGGGAATTTAAAATTTTTAATCTTTATCAGAGTACAACTGGAAGCATAGTATAATTAATCTAATTTTAACAAATTAATTTAAAATAAATAGTTTTTTATTCTAAATTAATTCTAGAATCATGATTATAATTCTACCCATGTGCATTACCAAAATTTGATGATCTCTCCAAGTGCAAAATAGGGAAAACTGAAGTGAGATATAAATCTCAACAAGTAGCAAAGTGCATGCAATAAAACAGCCTATTTTTATGAAATAGCCATGAGGTATATTGATAAATCAAAGCAAGGATAAATAAATTCAAATTCATGTAAATAATCCCAACACAAACTATAAAATATACAAAACACCACATGTGACATCATAGGACTCTTGAAGCAAAATAAGTCTTTGAAAAGATACTCTTCATTCACTACGCCACCATGCGACTTATGAGCGAAGCTAGTAATACAACCCTCATACCTGAATGGAATCTGAATTATGAGGCCTAGACATTGACTTATTGTGCACAAAACTCACGTACCAGCAACTCATATATGAAATACGGAGTTCGGCATGTACCACCCAAGTATGCATCCCCTGAAATCTGAACATGGGGATGGCCTCTAATCCACACATGCAGGGCACCTCACCAGCAACTCATATCTGAATGAGACCCTATTGTACATGAAGACCTCCCAGTGCTAACTCACTCACAAAAGAAACGTGAGCGCAAACTTGAAGTAATCAACCCAAACGAAATACCACTTCACTATCTAGTTTAGCCTATGGATCCATATACAGTTATGCCCGCTAGACACAACTCACACATATCACAACTTAACCTGATACAATTGATTATCAATTCAATTGCATAAATCCACAATCTCTGATTTCATAAGTAATACTTCAAACTCAATAACCATACCACACCCTCGGGTGATGAACATGTATAAATCTCATTAACACAGACACATGATAACTGCATCTCTAATACAGGATAATATACACTTCTACTGCAAGAGGAATACATTCAACTCAACCACAGGAAGTAGTATCACTCAACCGTAATAGAAAGAACAGAAAGTTCATATATTATGTAAAACCCCGATAATTTTTCATGATTTTATGGGAAAAATAAATAATAATAATGATAATTATTACTAATAAGGTGTGTGGATGTAGGAGTTTTGGTGGGCGAGCACACACCAAATCAGAGGTTTTGAAAATTCATTGAGCGGCAAACTAATTACGGAAGGTATTTATACTCTAGAAAAATTAGGTTTTGTGTTTTACTCTTAATACGCTTATACTCATATTGAGGATTAGCGGCTGCGGCGATTTGGTCCTAGGTTTCTTGGGAGAGAAGAAGATCTGGGGAGGTTCCGACCGTTTAGTGTTCGTGATCAAGAAGTTCAGGAGGGCTTTTCTTCTTGTGATCAAGAGAACATTCGGGGCGATTATAGCCAACAGGTGAACGAACTGTTGGTTGGGGTTTGCTCTACGTGGGGTTGCTGTTGCCAAGACTTGGAAGCGTATAAAGTGAGTGGCACTGTTTTAAAACCTGGGTTTTGTATTACTCTTAGGTTTAATCCGAATGCATATGGTTGTGGAATGAGATATTCATTGGTTTTTCTGAACGGAGATAGTCCGAGGGTTGTTTCTTTATAACTGGATGAGGATAAATAAAAATTGTGTTAGATTAATTCCAAAACTAGTTTGAATGTGTTCTGGGGGTATTAGGAGACTAAAGGACTTGTTACAGACCGAAAAAGTTCGGCTAGAGTTGGAGATCTGGAAATAACAAAGAGTCGAAAAATACAGTGAGTATCCGCCCACTTAGCGCTCACTGGCGCCCACTTCGGGTAGTAGGCGCAAGGTAAAATCAGACTATCCGCCGAGCTTGCGCCCACTTGGCGCTCAGCTCGCGCGCACTTAAACCCGATGCGCGCATTTCGCGCGAAGCTCACGCTCAGCTCACGCTCACTTCGCACCGAGCTCGCGCTCACTTGAATTCGAGTAGCCGCATACCCCAAATTTGACCCTCGACCTATCCGCCCACCTCGCGCCTAGCACAGGAGGTGAGCGCATGGTCCCTTTCTTTGCCGAATTGCATGTCTGAGTAAACCAAGTTGGATTTTGATGATCTAAGGGTTCAAGCACTTAACAAATCACTTGTGTAGGACTCTAGAAACAATATTACCTATGTGAATATTAAAGATAAATTCTGGAAATTCTTAGGAGCTTCCAAGGTAAATTTAGGGCTATCTGTAGGCGATGTTTTGGATACCAACACTAGGAGTTCCTATTTTAGTTCTCTTTGGTTATACACTGTATTTGGTTGAGAATTTATTAAATCCTGGTTTTACTTATTGGCAATTTTTGAAATGTATTATAAAGATTAATTTTCTTGGTGTGAGTAAGATATTTTATTGCATGGAAATGTTGAAGTTCTGGTTGGAACACTTGTGAGGAAATTTCTGTTCTGGTTGGAACACTTGTGAGGAAATTACTGTTCTGGTTGGAATACTTGTGAGGAATTACTATTCTGGTTGGAACAACTTGTGATGTGTGTACTGAATGCGGAGTTTATTTGGTTATTTATCGGTTTTGGGTTTAGCTTCCCTTGGATCCTTGTTAAGCTTAGTAATGTGATGGTATTTGTTTATTGGTGTAATTGCATGGCCTTGTGTGTTGCCACGACCAGTGTAGAGCAACCAGAAACCCTGAGTAGGCCTGATTGTCAGTGCCGATACCCGGAGTAGGCCGGCATTGGATGACGATACCCTGAGTAGGCCGTCATTTCAGAGTGTCCGATACCCTGAGTAGGCCGGAACTGTGTACATAGAGGTGTGGAGTGTCTACTTGGCATGTAAATTAATCAATGTAACAATATGCATGACATTGACCTTTTTGTGTTGTTATCGGAAATATGTTGTTTAAATTGTTGGTTATTTATCGAAGCATGTCTTATAACTGTGTTAACTATTTCTGCATGCATGTGTCACTCGCTGAGATATTCGTATCTCATCCCTGGTTGTTGTTTTGTTTTTCAGATTTTCGTGGTGAGGCGCCTACTGGGGTAGATCCGACTAACACTTATAGGGAGGAGGATTATTACTACAATCCTTAGACTAGTAGGTTATTTAGTCTTAAACTCTGTTCAATTGAATTTGTGGGAATTGTAATAAGGTAGTAAATTGGAACCATTTGATGTATTTGAAGATTTTATAGATTGCTTGGATGAGAATTTTAAATGTGCACTCTGATGTGATATAAATTGTGTGTGATTATCCAGCGATCACCGTTATTGAGATCCTTACCTAACCCTCTGTGAGACATGTTATATCTTTAATGAACAACACGGATCCGGGGCGTTACATATTAACCCGAAATTAAACCCTTTTAAGAAAACACATCCAAAACCATGATTAAATCTCCAAATCAGGTTTCATAAATGTTATCGTATGTGAATGATGATAAATAAGTTTTAGACAAGTTGTATTTCACATTCATAATTAATAATAAGGTTCCTAAGTCTTGACTAAGACTTTCCTAATTAAACTACCCAATAATGTCTAAATTTCCTCATTTAAAACCTAAGGTGTTAAATTTTTCAATCTCTGTTATTTATCACTTCTAGCAATTCACATAGGTCCATATTAATGTCACGCCCCAGAACCAGGTCTGCCCCTCCAAGGCACAACCCGTTCCAGACCGTGGCAATTGGGTCATTCTACTTGATAAAATACAAAGGAATTAAAACTTTTTCCTAACAAGTGCAAGTGATAAGACAATTCATGCTGTGCATATCAAAAGTGTTTTCTATATATAAAAGAAATGTAATAAGACACAAGAGTTTGATTACAAAATGACGGGTGACTATATCACTCCTCTCAAAAGCAAGGTGTACAATCCAAAAAGAAACTATACATTTACAAATAAGAAATAAACCTAAGGCCTACAGAAATCCTCTCAATACCCAAAGGTTTTATCTTTGCCTCTATTCCCCAGCCCGGTCCTTCACACCGGACGACGATGGATCTGAAAAATAAGATAAGAAGCAATTGTGAGACGGATGTCTCAGTAAGCAACACATGCATGCACGAGAAAACAAAATTTAGGCATATATCAATCGGTTAAATCATGACATGCGATTAGTTGAAATCATAAATCAAATATCACAGCTTAGTGCCATACAAGTTGGTGCATGCTTGTGCGTCAGTGTACAGTTAATAAATTCAATACAACCTTTCATTCAATCTCACCAATTGTTATGTAAGAGGTCTAGTGTCATACCACACAAATTTCCATCTAGCTTCACCGTCTACATATGGTGGCTAGGCATCAAGAACAACAATAACCACAACTATCCATCTAGCTTCACCGTCTACACATGGTGGCTAGGCATCCAGCTTTACCTTCTACACATGGCGGCTAGGCATCCAACTTTATGGCTAGGCATCCAGCTTTACCGTCTACACATGGTGGCTAGGCATCGGCCACCAATTACACATGGTGCTGGGATGATACAACCATAGGGAACAGAAACAATAACAGTACAACATGCACCCCCGCATGGGAAGTGCTTCGTATAACCTGGGCTGCAGCCCTCCATATAACTCATATCATTTGATGAACCGAATATCTCACTATTTCAAGCTTTTGTGGAGGAGGCTAGTTCACTACCCTTAACGGAAGTGAACCGCACACACTACCCAAAAACTGGCTGATCAGTTATCCGCAACAATACCACATGCACACTTGCATGGGAACTGCTCAAGGGTAGCCCATGGCCTTACCCGAGTTAATCTTGGCCACGCCCTCATTCAATATCAGTAACCATGGGCCACTACCCTTTCATTCAATACCAAAGACCATGGGCCATAGCCCTTCCTATCTCATGGTACAAGTCGCAGACCAACGCCCTCATTGTCATGCAACTTATGTCAAATGTGGAGCCGAAGCCCTTCATATCATATGAGAGTACTAAGGGTACTAATCATGGAATTTAATGGTAAAGGGTTGATTTCCCAGAAATCTCTACATTTCATAACTCTTCCCGGTAGCCTATGCCTTAATTCTTTGATACTTGTACAACTGGGTCTTGGTTCTTGATTTCTATCTCTAAAGGTTAATTGAAAGTTACTCGAAGTGGTGGAAACAAGTTATCCTAATTCTATAGTACTCTGGGACAGAAACTCTTTGTAAGATCTTCCTTGGTAACACGTACCCAAAGTCCTTGTAAATTAAAATTTCGATATACTTCCAATTGGAACACTTCGTAGACATATAATTCTATCTCATACGTAGGTTGGATTTAAGTAAAAACACTTGGTGGTTCGATCTGGGCAAAAATCACATTTTTGGAACTTTTTCATGACCCAACTTGGCAATCTATGCCTCAATCCTTTTGAAACATATGCAACTTGGGTTTGGTCCTTGTATTCTACTTCCATAGGTTATTTGGAAGGTGTATGAAGCGGTGGAATCAGTTTATCCCACTTCTATAAAAATTCGGGACACAACTCTCTCTATGGGACCTATTGTAGCAAAACGTACCCAAAATCTTTACTATTTGGAATTTGGTGACAACTCCAATTGGAATACTCCCTAGGCTCCTAAATCTCACTCATACATGGGTTGGATTCACACAAAATCAATCCTTAGTTCAATCTGGACAAAATTGGGAAAACAGGGCAAGGCGCTCGATAGGTCGCTCGAGCCTGCTTCGAGCGGCCAAAGATTTACTCTCGGGTTCCTCTGTCCAAGCAAGTCACTAGAACAGTCGCTTAAGCGGCCATGCCTTAGGGCTCTTCCTAAAACTGTCGCCCGTTGCCACGCTCGAGCAGCTATTCAGGTGGCAGGGGTTTCTCAGCAACTCGCGAAATCTGACTTTTGGGGATTTGGGGTTTTTCTCAAATCTCACTCATTTTGGGTGTTTTTGGGCTCTAAATTGCTCCTAGCATGTGTAGTTATCTACTACTAACAAAACCCATAAAAGAAATCACCCCTATTCATCCAAATAAATCATTTCATACATCAAACCCTAGATTTCAGATTTATATACGAAAATGGCTAAAACTTGAAATGTGCGAGGGGTGGTGTTGCTTACCTCTTGCAAACACTTAAGCAAGTCTTCTTGCTTCCTTTGCAACCCACGAATAGATCCTAAGGCGCCTGTTGGTTGGTTTCACCGCAAATCTCCAAGCTTCTTCACCAAACGAAAATGGCACTTGGGTTCTCTTCTTTCTTTCCTTGCTGGTAAGGCTCTCTTTTCAAAGGGGAAACGTGATGGGAAGAAAATGAGGAAAGAAAGAGATGAAGAATGGGAGTGGGAAGGAGGAGGAAGATGAAGAATGAAGAAGGGAAGGGGAGGAGAGGTCGGGTGTGGGGTTTGGGACGTATGGGATTCTCCTTGGGATGGTGACTTCCCCCACTAGCCACTAAAATTTACAAGTTTGCCCTTCCACCTCCTATATTGCACAATACCAACACTTAGCCATTTTTCCTCAGTTAATACCCAATCCTATTCAACAACTAGAGGTTACTCACTTCATAGGCCACTGTCAAGCCGTGGCTTAGCCACTTTGACTGGCTTTAGGCTTTGGCTTCTCCAGCTTTACCTACACATCACACTCACTAGTTATAGTGTGATAGGGATATTGGAACGAAGTTTCACAATTAAAGTTTAGAAGTTGGTTCTACTCTCCAAATTTATGTTTAACTAAGTCTAGTCCACTAATTCCACCATCTTGTCCTTTTAAGTAGCTCTTTACATTCATTGTTCCAAATTAATAGTTTTAATTCCAAATTTAATTCCGTCAATTTTTACACCTCAAATTAACTTCTATACAGGTGTTACAATAATTAAATTGTTAGAAAAAAATATTAATTTGGACCTAAAATCCCCAAAATTCAAAATCTAACAGAGGCGCTTGACATGGGCGCTAAAGCGACCTGTTGAGCACCCACTCAATTCCAGTTGATTTCCAGATTTTTCCAATTTTCTGTAATTTGTATTATTTCTCTGATTTTAATGGTTTCTAAATTTACTTGTAATTAACTTAAATCACATCTAAAACTCTCTACACCTATTTGTATCAATTAATTACAAATTTATGGACATCCACAAAGATTAAATCTATATTCATCAATACTTTCTTACTTATCCTTCAAAAACATGAAAACCTATCGAGGAAAAACAAACGTATCCTTGAAACATGTTTAAGTCTAATCAAATCAATCAGAAACCAATCAAAACACAGAAAACATGCAATTGCTGTAATGCTCCTGATCTAAGTTTATTTAAAAACATAAACCCAAACCTTGAACGTTAGGATAAAAGCCTAGAATAACTAATCCAGACTTAAAGAATTTCTGTAAATATAATCAGAGTACGACAATAAAAGTAATTTCCTTCAAAGAAGCACGGAATGTAAAAATAAAACATCCAATACCAATCCATCAAACTAAGTCTGGATGGGTCAACTAAAATAAAAATAGTTCAGCATCTGTTAAGGTCATCTAAATAAAAATAAACCAATACCATCCCTCAAAGTACTAAGTCAATCAATATCAATGTTCCCTGAACCTATACAGGAATAAAATAATCTTCTTCCTAGTTATCAACAAAATCCCCTGGAGTGTCTACCCCTTCTGTAAGCACCTCATTTTTGCGCTCCCAAAAGGCCAAAAATGTAAAAACCCAGCCAAAAAGTTAAACCCTGAGGGGTGCAAAGTTGACCTTTTAATCAGATACAATTTGGCCACCTTGACCTATTCCATTGGATAAAGAATCTCGACAAGGTTCCAACGCAACTGGGTTTGCAGGAATCAGAGTCCGGATGAAGGTTCTGCGGGCGGTCAAACTTAAGGAAAAGCCAAGAGTTGACTTTTCCTCGAATTCCGTGCCAAATACCTTACTTTAACCCAATGGATAGAGAATCCCGACACAGTTCCAGCGCAACTGGGTTTGCAGGAATCGGAGCCCGGATGAAGGTTCTAAGGGCAGTCAAACTTAAGGGAAGGCCAAAAGTTGACTTTTCCTCGGAATCCGTGCCAAGTGTTTGGCCCCATATCATTGAATAGAGGGCTCCGATACGAGTTTAACACAATTGAGTTTGCTCAAATCAGAGTTCGGATGAAGGAGATATGATCTGTCAAAGTTTCCAAGCAGCAAAGCCGGAAACTGCACACGTGGCGCAAGAACTGCGCACGTGGCGGCCAACGCAGAAAAATATCTCAGGGACTAAATCTTAAATATAAAAAATTCGTACGGGCAATCCGTAGATATCAAAAAGGGTCAAATCGGTCGAATCAGTCGAATCGGTCAAGTCGAAGGGCAAATCCGTAAATTTTCGATTTGTATCCGGTCACATATACCGGATACACTAGCTCTCCTTCATGGCCGGACTTGAAGACCGGATACATAAAGATATTCGTGCGAAATTCGCGCCACTTGGCCGACAGATTCACGGCGGCATTAAATTTTGAAATGATTAAGTCATGTATCCGGCCTGAGTTGCCGGATACAAAGGGAAGCCAGTGTATCCGAACTTGAAGTCCGGATACGAAGAGGCCTTAGTGTATCCGGCCTGAGTTGCCGGATACATTAAGTTGCCTATAAATAGCCAACAGCAGCTCATATCCGAGGTTGGCTTTTGTTTTCTCCTTTTCCCTGCTCTCTTCTCTCACCTACCCCCTTCGAATCCCACCCCTCTCAACCTCCTCAACCCCCTTCCACCCCCAAAGACCAAGCAAAGCCACACCCAGCCCTTGCCTTCTTCTTCACCCTCTCCATTAAAACAAGAGGAGGAGTTGCTGTGCTAAAGAGGAGGCTCCAGCTGCTGTTCAAGCCAAAGAAGGGGTCCCCACCTTGCAAGAAAGTGTAGGAACACTCAGGTAAGACTCCCCGCTACG
The DNA here is from genome assembly GCA_947561395.2 of Buxus sempervirens. Taxonomy (NCBI): domain Eukaryota; kingdom Viridiplantae; phylum Streptophyta; class Magnoliopsida; order Buxales; family Buxaceae; genus Buxus; species Buxus sempervirens. The sequence continues at coordinate 34,202,918 of OX387183.1, forward strand.
AGAGGTTTATCATATATTAAATCCGGATTTTTTTGTGCATTTTCTGCTTCTCATCTCACACCTTGGCATGAGCTGTTTTCCATGCATCTTTGGCATGCATTTGATCCTCCCCCATGGTACTAAGCCACCTATAGCATGAAAGCCACGTAAGGCCCTTGGAGGGAATGGGAGAACTCCCTCCTTCCCATATCTATTTTGCTGTTTTCATAAGTTAAGCATGTAGGCTTACTGTTTTTAGCATATCTTTCAAGGAGCATGTTCCTTGGCCCTCATCTCATGTACCCCCATGTAAACCCCCCTCTCTCCCCCTCCTGTAAATTTTCGTGGGCTAGAGCATGAGGCTTTGGGGTTCGGAAGTCGCTAAGAGACGGACAAAATGCTTGCTAGATCATGGTTCAGTCCTTGGGTTTCCTCTCTTGCCTCAGTTCCCTTTGCTGATTTCCTTAAGTTGCATGTGGTGTGTTTTTTTTATTTACTTAATAACAAATGCTAGATTTCTTTAATTGCCCATCTGCTTATGCATGGTGAGTCATTTTCTTGCGTGCATACCTGCCCTGGTCAATCATGCAAGCATGATCCCCTTCCCCATTACTTTGCATCCCCATGTTTTTTTTCTGGAAAAGTCCAAGAAGGAGAAGCCAAAGGTGGCTTCTCCCAAACCTGAACCAACGTGGGCCCTTACAGGGGCCCATAAGACTCTTAAAATGTCCCAGGAACCCCCTGGAATCCATCCCGAATGGCCAAAACCAAAAAGAGGCCATTTCAGGATGATCCGGCAACTCAGGCCGGATCACCTGTGGCCCAGGCATATCCGGCAACTAAGGCCGGATAACCTAGGGCCCCTGTGTATCCGGCCACTCTGGCCAGATCGCCTGTAGATCCTGTGTATCCGGCCTGAGTTGCCGGATACACACAGAAGCATGTTTTTTTTGTATATTTTGATCCATTGTCGAATTCTGTGATGATTTGCTTCAAAACCTCTGAACCAACAGGGTTTCCGGGCCACCCGGAAACCCAAGATGGGACTTGGACCGACCGGTCCAGCTTGGCACACTAGTGGGCCTTCCAACGGGGCCCACCAAGCCCAATGAATCTGAAAGCATGCTATTAAATAACCTAAGCTAATTGAACCATGTGAACCGGGCGGGCCAAACCCGATGCGGCCCACCCGAACCTTGCCATATGAAAATGAGTGCATGAACTGTGTGGTCTGGCCGAGACCATGGGCTAGGGCCTGTCGGGCCCGCTAAAGCCCGCCAACCGAACCAAGTTAGGGTGCAAGCCCTAAACTCCAAGGAGCTGGGCTTTCAAAGCTCACAGTCTGGATCACGGGCCCCAAGCCCAATGACCAGCCCACTTCGGAAAACTAAAAGATAAGAGATGCAAAATCATTTGGCCACCTTGTGGGCCCACCTAAGGGGCCCACAAACCAATCCGGCCCACCACTTGCATGAAAACCACTTAATATTCAAACTTGAAACCCAATGTAAAATCCATACTTTAACCAAAGCCCACAGGGCCTCCTAGGGTTAGACAGAGGCCCGCCAAGGGTACACGGGCCAACTCAAGCCCATCCAAGACACCGGTTGGGCCTTCCAACAAGGCCCACCCCAAACAAACCCAGATCACTTAAAATTAAGAAAAGATAAAATCAACTAGAGGGACCCACACCACTCAGGCGGTCCCACCAAGACCTAACAAAAATGCATGCGGGATTAGGAATCGGGTGAGAACCAAAATGAGAGAGCTGACTCAAATTAGGGAACCCACGGGACCCGTCATCCGACGGGGCGGACTGGGGTGTCTACGGACTTCCCCAGACCGTAACCGAGAACCATACTTAGAATCTCAAGCCGCAGACCCAAGAGCCCTAATTAGACAAGATTAGGCACCCAGGTGTCCACCTGCACCCCATCAGGCGGTGGCGACTCCGAATCACCCCGTGCCGCATTTCCCACGCGCGCACACCTTCAGTCCTCACCAGGAATATCTGAAAACAAAACTGATAAAAAGAATATGTGAGAAACATCTCAGTAAGTAGTCATGCAAATAATTTTTAACAGTAAAATATATGCAACATTCAATCAGGCTAATCACGATAAATACAACACAATGATAAATGAATTAATATAGTGCAACAACAAGCAATTTAACCTCATGGGACTCATGAAATAAAAAACCAGAGAAAGATAGTAGACATATGCTAATATGCTACCTAACAGATTTACAGGTGGACTAGACGAAACCACAGACTGGCTATTCGACACCCAACAGAAGTACCCAACCAAAACCGGAGTGAGTTAGCATGTACGGCCCAACCTTAACTAGAGTGGATAACGTAGCGACCGACCAATCCAGGAGCGGTACCATCTGTGCACGCGTCGGAAACGTGGCACGGGAAAATTTGGAGTCGCCACCGCCTGATGGGGTTCAGGCGGACACCTGGGTGCCTAATCTTGTCTATTGGGCTGGTCTGCGGCTTGAGATTCTAGGAAAGGTCTCGGTTGTGGTCTAGAGAAGTTCGTAGACACCCTAGACCACCTCGTCGGATGACGGGTCCCGTGGGTTCCCTGGTTTGAGTCAGCTTGCCTTGGTTCTCACCCGATTCCTAATCCGATATGCAACTTGGTTAAGTCTGGCAGGACCACCTGAATGGTGTGGGTCCCTTTAATTGATTTTATCTTGCTTAATTTAGGTGATCTGAGTCTGACTGGGTGGGCCCCATTGGAAGGCCCACAGTGTCCTTGGTGGGCTTGGTCAAGCCCATGTACCCTTAGTGGGCCTCTGTCTGTCCTGGGAGGCCCTGTGGGCTTTGGTTAAGTGCATTGATTTTACTTTGGAGTTCAGATTTGAAGATTAAGTGTTTTTCCATGCAAAAGTGGGTCGACCTCGGTTTACGGGCCCCTAGGTGGGCCCCCATGATGGTTGCCAAAGTGTTTTCGAGTTTATCTTATTTAAATTTGCCAAGGTGAGTTGGACACTGGGCTTGGGGCCCGTAGTCCAAATTTGGGCTTGAAAACCCAGTTCTTTGAAGTTTAGGGTTTTGAACCCTCACTTAGTTGGTTGGTGGGCTTTGGCGGGCCCGATAGGCCCTTGCCATTGGTCTCGGCCAAACCATAAAATTCAAATACTCATTCCACACAACAAGGTTCGGTGGGCCGCATTGGGTTTGGCCCACCTGGTTCGATCAATTGATTTTTGCTTAGCTTGTTTATTTTGCATGCTTTAGGATTTATTGGGCTTGGTGGGCCCCGTTGGAAGGCCCACTAATGTACCAAGTTGGACCTGTGGCCCATGTCCCATGCTGGGTTTCCGGGTGACCCGGAAACCCTATTGGTTCAATTGGTTTAACTGTAAGATCATGAAAATTTGGCCAGAATTAAAAATATACAAAGATGGAATTTCTGGCATGTAGCCGACCTCTGTGGTCAGCTACAAACAAATATTAGTGTAGCCGACCATAAGGGTTGGCTACAAACACACCTAGGGTGATCCGACCTGAGTTGTCGGATCACCTTGAATTTGCTCTTTTGGGGGTTTTGCCACTAGGGTGGCCCTTAGGGGCTACCTAGGGACTTCTACAAGTCATGTGGGCCTCTGGGAGGGCCCACACTGGTTCAGGTTCGGGGAGCACCCCCCTTGGGTTTCCTTTGAGTTTTCCTAGCTAAGGCAAGGGGCTAGCCATGGGTGCATGGGGGTGCTACTCTTCATTTCTTCTTTCCTTTTTAGAAATTACAGCAACAGGATGGGATCCTGGCACCCCAAATTCCATGATTTCATGCTATCACTCAACAAGCAATTAAAACCAAATAGTCATGCATCCAGAACAATCAAGTAAGGACCAACAAATCTACTGTAAGAAAGAGAGAACAGCAGCTAACAAAAGAAATTCACATGGGCTTTAATCATGCAATGGTGGTGAGAAATGCATGGAGTTTGTGGGGGATTGGATGAGTTTTTCTACTAGGAACAGCAATTGCAAAAAGGGGAGGAGGGAACCTGTCCTAGGGAAACCTGGGGTTGGCAAACCAACTGGGAACAGCAGTAGCACCAAGTCCTACTGCTGTCCCCAACAGCAACCTATATTGGTGGATAAAAGGGGGGTGAGGTGTGAGGGAATCATGTTGATGGGTCACTTATGCATGCGAGTGTTTGGGACAATTAAACCACCCAACAAGTCATTCATATGCCCAGAAAATAGTAAGTAACAAAAGCAAGAGTAGTGCACCCGATCAATAGTATGCATGGTTTAGTAAAAAGGAAAAGTTATGCATGTGGTGGGGGTTGTAGGGGTGCATGCTCATTGATGCAAGAACAGTAGGTAAAGGGGTGAAGGATCATGCTTCCTTGGGTTCACAAATGGAAAATAACCAAAGAAAGGAAACATGCAATCCTCTCTAAAAGAAATGCAGAAAGTTAAAAGGAAGCGAACATGGCTGTGGGTTAATTCCGAGGAGGTTCTGGGATTCCAAACCTGCTGGGACAGCAACAAATGGTGGATGTTTGCTGCTGTCCCCGGCAGCCACTCATTTGGGTCATGGCAAAGGGAATGTGTGTGTGTGTGTGTGTGTGTGGGGGGGGGGGGGGGGGGGGGGGGGGGTGTGATGGGGGGTTTGCTTCCATGAAGATGAGGGCTTGCCGATAGGTGCTACGGCGGCTAGTCTTGGGGATGATCTTAGGCCTTCCAACCTGCTGGGACAACAGCAAACAGTGGGGGTTCACTGCTGTCCCCAGCAGCAACTTACATGGGCTAATGAAAAGGGGTTAGGGTGCGTGACAGCGGGTTAAGAGGCTAGGCTTGGGGGGATGCCTGGGCACTTAGGTAGGTCTGCTGGAGGTCCTGGAACAGAAGCAAGCAACAAAGGCTTGCTGCTGTCCATGACAGTAACTAGCATAGGTCTTTGAAGCTTGCTAAGTAAACTTACAAGGGGTAAAGGGGATCATGCTCATGGGCTGGAGGTTATCCACGAAAATGGGCTTCCTACCCACTGAGAATGGGAGGCTTTTGTGACTACGGTGTATGAATGAGGAAGTCGAACACATGCACATGTAATCAAACAAGCAAGAATAGCATTGCATGCATATTTACGCACAAAGAAGGAAAACACAGCATTCTGTAAAAACAGTGGGGGCAGCAAGCTTGGGGAGAAGGGGACATGCATCCATGCTTAAAAAAAACCAAATAAAGGGAAAGAAAAACATGGCATGTGAGTTGAAATTGCCAAGGAGAAGAAATGATACTGCTGCCGCCAACCGTAAGCCCAAAGATAACCCACATGCTTACTAAGTTAACAGAAAAGTAAACGAAAAAGAAAGGTGGAGGAGGGGGGATTCATAGGGGGTACATTAGATAAAATTAAAGAGGAACAAGCTCCCCTTTGCAAGAGGCTTAAAACAAAACCCAAGAACAGCAACTAAAGGGTATTCAAAATGTGTCAAAAAAAGGACTCCCATGCTTCCCTAAAGGAACCTACGTGGACTTCTTACTGGAGGTGGCTTTCATGCCATGAAAGAGACAGGAAATACATGCTCAAGTCACCATAGAAAAGAACTCATGCAAGGGAAGAAGAAAGGAGCAGAAAAAATCAGTAAAAAATCTGGTTTTAATATATGTTGAATACAATGGGATGAGGAACCTTACCTTGTGGTTATCAACTCTCTAGTGGAGGTATATGACCCTCTTGAAGCAACACCACAGCTGGGAACTCCACCTCTTGACAACAGCAGCAATGGCTCCGCCTCTTGGTGGGGAGCAAGTGAAGAGGAAGAAGTAAAAGAAGGGTGGAAGTGACTTGGGGTGGAGTGGGAAGGTGGTGGAGGCAAAGGGGTGCTGGGGAGGGAGGATTCGGATGAGCAAAAGAGGGGCAAGGAGATCCAAGACCAATGAAATGAGCCAACCCCTTTGAAGGGGGCTGCTGGCCCTTTAAATAGAAAAACATAATGTATCCGACCATATAGGTCGGATACACTATATCCTTAGTGTGTCCGACCTACATGGTCAGATACACTAAGCCCCACTTGTATCCGACATGGTCAGATACACTAAGCCCCACTTGTATCCGACATAAAATGTAGGATACAAAACATAAGAATTCCGAAAATTAAATGCCGCTGTGAATTTGTCGATGAATCGGCGCGAATTTCGCCAGAAGATCTCTTGTATCTAACAATATATGTCGGATATGCACAAATATACGTGTATCCGACATTTAAGATCGGATACAAATCCGATATTTACGGATTTAGCCCCGGATATTCGCAGATTCATCCGATACTCTTAGATATTCACACATTTGGTCCCTGCAAAATTTTGCTTTAAACCCTAGGATATTTTGCATGTTTGGATATTTACGGATTGCCCCTCGAGATATTTTCTTGTGCCACTTGCCACGTGTGCAGTTTCTTTGCCACGTGTGCAGTTTCCGGTTTTGCTGCTTGGAAACTTCGACAGCTCATATCTCCTTCATCCGGACTCCGATTTGAGCAAACTCAGTTGCGTTAGAACCGTATCGGAGCCCTCTATCCAACAACATAGGGCTAAGCACCTGGCTCGGGGTTCAGCAAAAAGTCAACTTTCGGTTCACCTTTAAGTTTGACCAGCTTGCAGAACCTTCATCCGGACTCCGATTCCTACAAACTCAGTTGCGTTGGAACAGTGTCGGGATTCTCTATCCATTGAGATAAAGCAAGGTGGACAATTTTCACTTGATCAAAAAGTCAAATTTTCACCCCTTAGGGTTTGACTTTCTGCCCAGGGTTTGCATTTCCAGTTTTTCTAGGAGCGCAAAAATGAGGTGCTTACACCATCCTCAAGATGATGGAATGCCTATGACATAGAATTCGAACCCCTCTAGAAGACATTTCACTTACTAGTTACTCTATGGATCCATGTAAGCGCTAAGCCCACTCAATGGTGGAAAAACAAACCAGGTGATGGACATATCTCTTGAAAATACCCGCATACGCAGAGACACAATCGTGTCAATAACATGCCCGCAGTCACGGAATAAATAAATTAGGCAATAGCCTTGTCACAATAGTAACTCAAAACCAACGAACCAAAACATATGTCCAAAATCCAGGTTTCAACGGGAAACTATGTTCCAGGTGTGTATCGAATCATTCAATGCACAAAACACGTTCAAATAACTCAAATACAGGTGTAGGAACTCTTGAAATCAAGTTTTGTTCAAGAGGGAATTGTTTGGAATAATGATACTCAGTTAAAAAGCCACTTTAGTAAAATATACCCAAAATCTGTATAAAAATCTATTTTAATTATCCGCTAGTGCAAACTATCTCTAGACACTCTAATCTTAATGGTATATAGGTTTAAATTGAATAAAACCATTTTTGTAGTGGAAAACTAGGCTGGTTGGAAATTTGGGAAAAATCTGTCTAGGGCGCTCAAGCGGCATCAGGTGCTCGAACGGGCGATGTTGAAAACTAGGTGAATTCAGGGTGGTCACTCAAGCAGTCGCTCGAGCGGCGGTTCGGGCGTTCGCTTTCTGGGTTTTGATCACTTTCGGGTTTTTGAAAAAAATTAAAACACAGGTGGGGCGCCCTCAATAGCGCTCGAGCGCCCACGAATTACCTCTCGGAGCCTACCTGGGCACTCGAGCGGTAGTTCGGGCAACCATTCAAAAATCAAGTTTTCTGCAACTTCCAAAAAGTTGTGTAATTCGATTAAAAATCCAAAAATTCAAATCTAATGCAACAAAACAAATCGAAATCATTTAAGAACATTGTATAAACATGTTAGGACAATTTAGAACAAATAAAAACACATAATCAATCCAAATGAATAGGGAAAATTCATGAAACACATGCTAAAACATTATCTATAAAGTGTTGAAATTCTCTATATGCTCTTCGGAATTCAATTATATATAATCAGGGGAATCGTTCTAATAATCAATCCTAAATATTTCTAACCATCTCAGACATGAAATCTACTCATTTACACTTCGGATCATTCACAAACAAGTCTGTAAACACAAGTATAATCATATTCCTTGACTAAACAACGAAAACTTTAGTTTATGCACTTTGAAGGAACTACTTACCTCTTCTGAGACTTAAACCTCCTCTAACAGCACTGCAAAATCACCCCAATGATGATCCAAATGAACCCAACTCCTCTTTATTCTTGTCTGGATCAAACAACATACTTTCAAAATTCATATTCACGTTTAGAACTCTAAAAACAGAATTTTTCTCTAACCTATTTCTTACCTGCAATTCCAGACGAATTTTCCCTCTTTCTCCTTCTTCAAATCTGCTCCAAGAATGCTAATGGTTAGGGTTTGATCTCATGCTAATAGTGTTATTTTAATATTTCTTTATCTTTACTCATTTACCCTTACTACCCCTTTAACCCTAATATCATTTCTTATTACAATCTTGCCCTTCTTTCTTAAAACCAAACAAAATAGGTATGGTCTGGGTCGACCTCACCTCCATTCTCCTTATTATTTTTATTTTTATCAATATTTACTTAGATATAACATAACAACAATATAATAATTATATTCAAATTTACTTAACCTAAATTCATAAACTCACCTTAGGTAGGTTCCCCAATTTCTTCTGGGTCACCTTGGATTTCTCCGAGTTGAACCAATTCCTCATCCCTTGCATTGTTAACAACCTTGATTAATTTAATTATTTGCCACAATTATTTTATTAATAAAATCTAGGATTTTACAGTTCCTCCAGTTTTCAAGTGATTATTACTTGCCTTAATATGTGAAATCCATCTTCTCATTGAATCTGGAATTTATTCCAAATTTCTATTGTTATTGCACCATCCTAGGGTTCTCCAAACAAGATCTCCACCGTTTAGACTGTAGCCCTACCAGTCGTGAACAAAACCTCCAAATTTGAGGTCAATCCAATGGGTGAATCTCTTCCGATCTAACTTTGATGGGTGCTGGTCGGAGGTTTATGCAACAACTCCCTCTAGAAGTCTTTCATTTTCTCCCTTCTCTTTCGCTCCTTTCCTTTCTATATAACTTGACTAGAAGAAACCCTAAATATTCTCTAGTGTCTTACTTAATAGGTTAATCTAATAGGTATCAAATTTTCGTCCATAATTTAATACTTATTTCTAAATATTACCTGAACACCCTATTAAGTCACTTTTTCTCCAAATTAAGGCCACTAATTAATTATAATTACCAAATTGCCCTTTTTCCTTCCTTTTTGCTATACTTATTACTATTTAACTTCTAACCTAACCCAATCAAATTTAATCTTCTATTTTCCAATTCTTTTAATTATCTAATGATTTAATTCATTAATTGATCCATTTGGAATTTACAAAAATACCCTTTTATCCTTCTAGGTTGATTTCCTTTCAAAATTCTCTTTTATTTTAAAATTATTATTTATTTAAACTATTAATCCTCTAAATTTCCACTCTTTTATTTCCACTTTATTCATACCCCTATTTTCTTTTATTTACTTATGGCTTAATTATTATCCAAAAATTCAGGGTCTTACGAGGCTGCAGCTTTCCCTCATTCAACGGAATTAGGTAACAATTCTAATTCTAATTCTCCCATGTGCTTCCAATCATAAGATTTGGAATTTAAGCCAACAATTCCAATTCCGTACTGAATTCTTACCCAAATTCTCTGAACCAATCAAGTCCTCAAGGTTTTCTTTCAAAGTTCGAGGTTTCTTTCTCCCATTTTCCTTTCTCTTCTTTCTTCCTACCATAACCTTCTCTCTCTCTCTCTCTCTCTCTCTCTAGTTGTGTGATGATAATAAAACCCAAAACCTATCCTAGTTTCCTTTTTCACATATTTCACACGACTACGCTTAGGTTTCCTATTTTATTTAGAATTCTTCATCCCTTCTTATTCCCAATTAAAAGCACATGCCCACTTACAAATGTTTCTTAATATTTAATTTTTCTTATTTCTCCTAATTTCTCTCTCTTACTAATCCTAATCCCATACTCATTTTCCTAATATAAAAATTATGATCTCATGGTATGCCACTCCACCAATACATGCACTCTTTGACCACCAGGATTTAAGAGAATCCTTATTCCTACCTTATACTTTAATTACTAATTCTTATTCATTAATTTCTTCCCCTAAATTCTCCAAATGTCAAAATCTTATATTTTTCTTATTCCTGAAATACACTTCTTGTCTTCAAACTTCTAATTTCTTTATATTATTTTAGTGTCTTAATTCCCTTTTGATATTTGCATCTTATCTCTATCATTTTATTATCCTAAACTTTTAAATTCCTTTCTTCCTAAAATTTTCCTCCAATTAAAATTCCAACTCCCCAATATTTCTATTTAATTTATTATATTCTATGAAAAATCAAGATTCTACATTGGAATTCTTCTTGTTAAGATTGAGGCTGCATTTATGTCTTGTTTTAGCCTTCTTCTGAGTGCTTGTTATCGCCAAATTGGGGGGGGGGGGGGGGGGAGAGAGAGAGAGAGAGAGAGAGAGAGGATGGGGCTGTGATCAACTAAATATCTTGTGTATTCTGTTTTTGAGAGCTTTTAGAAAAGAAATTAGACAACGACAAGTTCTAAGTGGGCTGACCGTCCCTTACAATCTTTGAGGTTTGGGCTGAAAAAAAGAATGTCTGCCCTTAGATGATGTGGGGAATTTAGTCCAATCAAGATCCAAACTTAATCCACTACACCCAGTATAATGAGAATTTAAAATATTAGCACTAGTGGGAGGGCGGTGTAAAATCCCAGATTTTTCTAATAAAATAATTGTAATTAATAAATAGGCTAATCAAGTTGATATAATGCAGGAGATGAGGAATTGGTTCAAACCGGAGAAATCCAAGGTGACTCAGAGGAAATTGGGGAACCTATCTAAGGTAAGTTTATGAATTTAGGATTTAGCAGAATTAAAATATGATAATTTTGTTATTTCTGTGATTTGTTTAAGTAAGTAATTTATAAAAATAAAAATAATAAGAATAAAGAGAAGGTGGTTGAACCCCAGAGAGAGTGGAGATTGACCCATATTAGGTTTTGGTTTGAGGATTGTTTGGGTTAATGAAGGAAGGGGGCATTTTAGTAAAAAGAAAAAAATTAATAAAATAACCTAATACTATCATGTGCGACTGTTCACATTCAAAACAAGTGAACAGCCGCCCAACTTCTTCTTCTCTTCTTTTCTTCCTTGTGATCAAACCCTAATCTTCAAGCAACCTTTGGAGCAGATTTTTCAGAAGGAAAAAAGAGAGGATTTTCGTCTAGAGTTTCAGGTAAGAAATAAGTTAGGAAAAAGTTTCTGTTTTTGGGAGTTTAAACATGAATGAGAGTTCTTAAAGGTGTGTTGTTTGATCCAGATAAGATAAAAAGGATTTGGGTTCGTTTGGATCTTCTTGGGGGTGATTTAGCAGTGCTGTTAGAGGAGATATTAGTCTCAAACGAGGTAAGTAGTCCCTTTAAAATTTGCGTTAACAGAATTTCGAAGTTTATATGATGATCATGTTTATTCGTGCATTTGATGATATGTTTGTGTTGGATTGTGTGTTTTAATTGTTCTAAACTATTCCATCATGTTTATGCAATATTCTTGAATGGTTTTGATGCCTTATATTTGAAGTTTCGGATTTTATTGTGATTTACGCAACTTTTCGGAAAATTCAGAAAACTAGTTTTGTGATAGGCCGCTCGAACGCCCTAATGTGCCTCAAGAAGGAGTTCGTGGGCGCTCATTAGCGCTTGAGCGCTGTCGAGGGCGCCCCGCCTGTGCTTTTTATTTTTTAGAAAACCCAAAAGTGATCAAAACTTAGAAGGCGAATGCTTGAAGCGTCACTTGAGCGACCAACCCTGAACTCACCTAATTTTCATGTCGCCTATTTGAGCGCCCGAAGCCGCTCGAGCGCCATTGTCAGAATTTCCAGATTTCTCCAACTAGCCTAGTTTTTCATCACGAAATTGTTTTTATTCAATTTAAACTAATGTACCATCAAGATTAAAGTGTTTAGAGATAGTTTGCACTAGCGGATCATTAAAATAAATTTTTATAAAGATTTTGGGTACGTTTTACTAAAGTGGCTTTTTAACTTAGTATCATTGTTCCAAACAATTCACTATTAAACAAAACTTGATTTTATGAGTTCCTACACCTATATTTGAGTTATTTGAACAAATTTTGTGCATCGAAAGATTCGATACACATCCGGGACATAGTTGCCTGTTGAAGACTGGAGTTTGGACATATGACTTGGTTCCACTTGTGTGGGTTTTGGGTCACAATTGTGACAAAGCTATTGCCTTGTTTGTTTATTCCGCAGTTGTGGGTTTGTTATTGACACAGTTGTGTCTCCGCATATGCGGGTGTTGTTGGGAGATATGTCCATCACCTGGTTTAGTTTTCCACCATTGAGTGGGCTTAGCAATTGTATGGATCCATAGATTAGCTAATAAGTGAAATGTCTTCTAGAGGGGTTTGAATTCTGTGTCATAGTTAGTCCATCATCTCGAGTATGGTACTGCTCTTGAATAGGTCGGTTGCTACATTACTCACTCCTGGATAGATTGGGCCGTACATGCTAACTCACTCCGGTTGTCAGTTGGGTTCTTTCGTTGGTGTCTAATAACCAGTCTGCAATTGCATCTGGTCCACCTGTAATTCGGTTAGGTAGCATATTGGCACATGTCTACTTTCTTTCTCTAGTTTTCTATTTCATGAGTCCTATGAGGTTGAATTGATTTTGTTTGTCAAAGTTTCATTTAATTATTATTATTTTGTATTTTTGTTTTGTGATTAACCTGATTAAACGTTGCATATTTTATTCTTACAAACTATTTGCATGACTACTTACTGAGGTGTTATTTCTCACATATTTGTTTTATCGGTTTTGTTTTCAGATATTCCTGGTGAGGACGTTGCAGGGGTAGCCACTACTAGGGATTATACTGAGTTCCAGGAAGAAGATTATTTTATTCCTGTGTAGGTTTAGGGATCTTTATTATTTAATTGACCTGGTATTTTGAGGGATTGGTTCAGTTTATTTTTATTTTAGTTAACCCTTTCTAGACTTAGTTTGATGAATTGGTATTGGATGTTAAATTTTTATATTATGCGCTTCTTAGAAGAAAATATATTTTATTTCCACACTCTGATTATATTTATTGAAATTGCTTAAGTCTGGATTAGTTGTTTTGGGCCATTATCCTAACAAACTAGGTTCGGGTTTATGTTTTTAAATAAACCTGGATCTGGGGCGTTACAGGCGGTCAGGTGAGCCCAAATCCAATCTAGATGAGCCTAACGTGAGGCCCTCCACCATACCTAAGTATGCCAGAGCAAGAGGATGATCGGTAGAATCTGAACCACTAGAAGGGCTAGTGGTTCTAGCTTGAGAGATTGGACTTCAGGTCTTGTCACCATCACGTTGGTTACCTAAAAGTAGGTTACAACGCCGCATGCAATTAGTACAAAATCTGCTTGAAATACTTCGCTAGAGACTTTTCCGACTTGCAATCAACCATATCCGGGGTAAATGAATGGGGGTAAACATTGAAATTATGACCAAGCAAACCACAAAAAAAATACAATTTTGCTAATCCTTCAAAAAAAAAAAACTCAACCCAAATGTTATGATCCTTTTTGGATTCCACATAAACACCAAAAGGAATGTGAAGATGAATAGGAAGTGGAATGCACAAACATGGGTAATAAATTTCCATACCTTTGGATAGGAGCTCGACCTTGAGGATCATGCCATATGTCTAACCTATGGTTCCAAAATAGTTCAAGCATGGAAGAATTGAGGCAAATCATGAAGTTGCATCCAAAGGGTGATGGTAGTAGGAATATGTGTCTCCACCTCCTCTGATGTAATTTGTTCTATAGAACACAAGGCACCATTAATGAAGCAAGGTTGAGCTTGAATGACAGATTTAAGTTGCTTTCATTCCCAAAGTAAAGGAGAAATCTCGAGGGTGCTATTTGGAAACACGCTAGCACTTTAACATCTTTCCACACCCTAATAATGAAACTTTCAATAGACAAAAGGATTGGTTTGGCGTTGAAATCAACCAAAATATCCATGAAACACCATCACTCTTGTAGCTAGATGTTCTCCTCTCAGCTACATATAACTTCAAAACTCTAGATGGATGAGCAGGGAGAAATGAATTTTTAAGATTTTCTGTAAGATCCTCCATGACCAAGAAGAAGTAACGCAGATTCAATACAAAGGACCAAGATGGAGGGTTAACGAAAAGGAAAGTAACATAGATTTATTAGTTCATGGTAGGTGGGTGAAGCAAGAAGATGGAGAATATAGGGCTTAGAGATGAGCTAAGTAAAAATAGGATTCAATAACTAAAATAGGGTTTCTAGAGGATGAACATCTTATAGGAAAGGGGCAAGAAAAAAGAAGCCAAATAGGAAGGCTACAAAGAGCGAATGAGAAGGAGATTTGTGGGGGAGGAAAGAAGCCTCAAGATCAGGTGGTGAAATCTCCGTGAACCAGGAAGTCTCTGGAAGGTAAAAAGAGATTGCCCCAAATTTACTTTGAGAGGAGAGCCCCAACACACAGCATGAGGCAAACTTCACACACTGCCTTAGTCCTTTGCACACCACCTTAGTTCGCCTTAGTCCTTCTCAAATAAATTTTGAATGGCCAAGAATCCCTACTTTAATGAAACATTGTTGCTTTTATAAGTAGCATGAGACAAAATAATATAAAAAAATTTTTTTGAGCTGTTCTTCAAACACAGTTCTGATTTATTCATTAATGAAATGATTTGAGCACAATTTTTCTACATATTTTGTACTCATCAATGAGTTCTCCGGTCTTTCTATACATGGCATGGTCAACTATCCTTTCTAGTGAACGCATTTCCTCTGGTCCCAAAATTTGGTGGTGCCCTGATACCACTAGCTTGGATCATTTTTTGAGTGTGGGCCAACTCTTGACATGAACATGCATCCGTCTATTTCACAATGGCCATTGAGTGGTACTAGAGAAAACAATCCCCTTGCTAGCTTGCCACCTATCAGTCCTATTACCCTTTCTAGACCTTTTTGCCACGTTGCATTCTAAGATTGCTTCTTCGTGCCACATGTCATGACAAGTGGTAAATGGATTCTAGAATCTTCTTAAACATGGATCCACTTGGCATGGCACCTGGTGTTCCTTTTTTCATATGTCATAATATGGTTGGCTGTTGCATGCTATACTGGATACTATTATGCCATAAATCATGCTATTTAAATCCAAATTCAACCCAACTTAGGTCTAATTAAATATTTTCCAGATCTAATAATTATTTAATTTATCAATTCATTAACTTGGCTAACTAGAAAAAGACTAAAATACCTTTTCTTTATTTAAATCATTGGATTTCTTCCAAAATTTCCAAATTTAATCTCTTATTATTTCTCTTCATAATATGAATTTGGATTATAATATTGATCCACCAAATACTTAGATTAAATCTTTATTCCTCAATATTTTAGATTTAAATCATTTATTCTTCCAATATTTAGAGTTAATTTATATTATTCTTTCCTCAAAATTTAGGATTCTACATGGATTCTCTTGTTTCATCGAGATTCCTTACCAAATCGAGATTCTATATTTTTTTTATTCATTTCAAGGTCATTAAATTGATTTTGGCCTTGGTTTGAATTGGATCCAAGCATAGATCCACATATTTTGTTAAGTTTCAATGATTTTTTTTTCTTAATATCAAAATCCATGTTAGATTATGAGCTTTCAAAGCTCATAAGTTCATCATATGAATGAATTTTTGAGTGAAACTTATTCCATCTAAAGAATATGTGTTCCTACTCTTTCTAGATTAATTTTTAGCAATTTACATATAGCCAATTTTACTCCATACTCAATTGAAGTTCGACAGTTTTGCAAAATCCAATTGGAGAACATGTAACTTTAACATGGCATATCTACTCAGCAACAAATCCATTTCTATTGATTTTTGTTTTTTAGTCTTCCTCGTTAAGTCTATGAATCAAAATTGATTTCAAACGCTTTGGACTTAATTTAAATTTTCTATGTCTAATTGATCTTGTACTGCTCAATAGCAAATTACACGATCAATAATGATTATTTTAATGATTTGGAGGATGCACAAAAGCCTCAAATGGTTGAATCCCTAAATGAGATTTGATTGATTTGAAAGCTAAGCACCCATGTTTATCCAAGCCAAGTTTTAATAAGTTATATGGAGCCAATCTCAATTATAGGCATTCAAAATTGGTCTAGTCATCATTCTACCAATTGCTATCCAATTTATGTGCTAGCAACTTTGTTTGAGCATTCCTGGCTCAACTTCATTCTAGCAGTTCAAAGAATCAATTTCATTAATGCAAATATGAGCATCTAGATTTTATTTTATTTTTCATAATTTTACTTTGATAGTAGCCTTATGAGAGAGCTTTGATTGTGACAAACCAATAAGGAACATCCTTACCTATAGGATGATTTTCATTGAGAGTCATACACTCATTTTATCTTTTTTTCTTTTAATTTTGTTCCATGTCTTTTATTATCTAAGAAATTTTAAATGACGGTGTAAGGATCTCATTTTTGCACCTCCCGGAAGTGTCGAAAGTGAAAACCCTAAAAGACAACTCCAAACCCTAAGAAGCAGAAACTGACTTTTTGATCAAATTCAAGTTGGCTACCTTGCCCTATCTCAATGGATAGGAATTTCTGACACGGTTCCAACGCAACTATATTTGCCAGAATCGGGGTCCGAATGAAGGAATTATGGGTGGGCCAAACCCTGGGGGAGCAGAAATGGACTTTCTGCTCAAACCAAATCAACTACCATACCCTATCCCGTCGGATAAAGATTTCTAACACGGTTCTAACGCAATTGAATTTGCCAAAATCGGGGTCCATAAGAAGAAGTTATGAGCAGATCAGAACCTAGGGAGCAGTTTCGGCTTTCTACTAAAAACTTGAATTTACTATCACACTCTATCTCAGTGGATAGGAAATTCCCGACACGGTTCCAACGCAACTGAGTTTACCAAAATCGGGGTCCGGATAAGGCAATTATGAGCAAGTCAAGCCCTGGGGCAAAAATGCAGAAAGCTGTCCACATGGCGAATGCGCAGAAATCTGCCACGTGGTGAAGAAAGGACAAAAGGACAAGAGAAATAAAATATCTTGAATATAATATTATTTTTTCTAAAAATATCTTGAATTTATTAATTAAAATAAATAGAAAATCCAAAAATTCATATTCGCTCATTAGGAGAGAGAATCCCATCAAATTAGTCAAATCCATCAAATCAATTAGTCAAAATTGAGGAGAGAGAAAATCTGCCTGCACAGTATATACGGGTGTGAGACATGGGAAAAAATCAAATCTAATGATTTCCTCTATCATCACACGGGATTATATTAAACAAAGAGTCGCCACCATTCAATTTAGGTGTGAATGGACACCAAAATATTAAACAAGCACAAAAGGCAAATTTTAGGGCAAAATAACCCTCCTAAAAAAAACAACCAGAGATGGGTAAGGGGATTAGGTTATGAACAGGGGAAGGTGTTAGGCACCCCTATTCATCCACACAAGGTGGTTGCCAGGTATTTGTTCATGTTAAAATAAAGGAAAAAGCTTGCTATAAAAATCACACAAAATCACAAAAAAGGCAAAAATATATGGTTTTTTCATATTAATAGTCTGATTGATCCAGAACTTTCAAATATGATCATACCATTCCTAGGGTTTCATGATCAAAACAAAATAGAGATAAAATCCAATAAAATCAATTTAAAGTGAAAAATCCAAAAATCTGGCTTCAAGTTAAATTCTAGAAATCTAGAAAAATATGATTTTTATAAAATAATTTAAAATTTAACTTGAACAGTCCAGGACATAGATAAAGCCCAAATTTCACATTAAATTTGAAAATCAAAACCAAAAAGACCCACATTGATGAAAAACACCAAAAGGGGAGAATCTAGACCGTAGGGTCTTCTCTCAATAATGAAAAACAATTTAAAAACCATCTCATGAAACCCTAGAATTTATTTTCAGGCTTCTGGATTCAGATCTACCATATTGATCATGATAAATCCAAGATCCTAGCCTAAAACCACAAAAATCCACGAAAACAGTGCTGTAGGTGCAAATATGTGGAAAATCCAAATTTTATCAAAAAGTGGGGATCTCATGCTATAAACATCATAGATTCATGTTATTCATTCAGATATATCATAAAAAGCATTAAAACATGATCAGGATATTTAAAACAGCCACATCTCACAAATTAGAGCACATGGGGGTCTACCCTACGGATCCACCTGTTCTCTTTTCCCTTAGTTCTCTCTTCACGTTTTACGGCTAGAGAGACTCTTGAGGTACTTAGAGATAGGTTTGGGTACACAAACACAATCACAGGCTTTAAAGAAAAAAACAGATATGGGTTCTATTCTAGGGATCCACCTTTTCCCCTTTCCCCTAGTTCTCTCTTCACGTTTTACGGCTAGAGAGACCCTTGAGGTACTTGGAGACAAGTTTAGGGATACAAAAACAGATATGGCCTTATTCTACAGCAATAGAGATGATCCTATTACATCTAGAATTGAAGACAG
This sequence comes from Buxus sempervirens, assembly GCA_947561395.2. Lineage (NCBI taxonomy): Eukaryota > Viridiplantae > Streptophyta > Magnoliopsida > Buxales > Buxaceae > Buxus > Buxus sempervirens. Next base: position 34,221,509 of record OX387183.1, read on the forward strand.
AAAATAAAAAGGGATAGGGGACTTACCTGGATTGAGCAGGCAGAGCAGCAGGGATTCCTTTCTCTCCTCTTGGAGCTTCTTAGAATTCCTTGGACTCAAAATTTCGTGGCCCTTAGCTAGAGGAGAGAGCCTCTATTTATAGACACACCCAGGGGCATGGTTGGTCCAGAAGGATATATCCTGATTCTCAGGATAGAGTGAAATATAGAGATAATGCCCATCCATAGTGGCTTCAGCGAATAAAATACTTAATTCGCTCGTTTAAAGATATATTGGACTTCAAATAAAGCTCGGAAATCGAGAGAATGACAAAACTTGCACGTGTCTTTAATGCCCGTAAATGATTTACGGTCCAATGGTGACCGTATTGGTACTACGGGCGCGCCTGCCCGTAGATATTTTGCGGGCGAGATAGGCCCGTGAATCCAATACGGGCAAAGCCTGTTCATTCTATTTTTAGGCTTTTTTGACCTGTTTTAAGCTCTAATTACATGTTTTTATTATTTTCTCATTTGGCAGTGCAATTTGGGGTGTCTACAGCTGCCCCCTCTTTGCTGGTAATTGGAACCAATTACAAGCAGAGAGCAAAAAGACCCGCCAATTGCACTTTCTGAGATTCTTGTATAATCAATTGCACTTTGCAAGGATTAAAGAGATGATTTTTGAAAAAAAGAATTGATTGTGGAAGATTTGCTAAGAAGTCCCTCAGCTTAAGGGCCAAATCTTCCTCTCTCCTCTCACTGAGCACTTGTGGGCTATGAAGTGAGATTTAAGACAAAATTTTTAAACAAAAGTGGGTATGGTGGCAATCCTTGCAACTTACAATTAATATAAACATTAATCTCTTGAAAATTGTGAAAAAATGATAAAAACATGCTTTTTTGGCTTCGCCCGTATTTGACTTACGGACTGATGCTGCCCGTAGGGGATTCACGGGCGACCGGGACCGTATGAGTTTCACGGGCGTCTGAAGCCCGTACTGAGTTTACGGATTTTACTCTCTTCTTAAGGCCGCGAACGCGACTTTTCCTTCCCTGCTCGCACTTTGCCCTAATTCTCTGCTGCCCGTATTCTTCTCTCCGGTCCCTGCCTCTTCTTCTCCAACAGTCCGACTCCTTCCTCCGGCGATTACTGTTCTTCTCCGGCGATCATTGTTCTCCGGCGACTACTGTTTCCTTCGGCAACCGCTATTCCTCCGGCGACTGTTGTTGATACATATTCCCACTACCGAGATTTGCTTTGACCATTTGTGAATCAAGCTTCCTCTTTTCCAGACCAGTGCTGCTCCTTCTCGTCACTTGGGATTTCGTTCAAAGCATCCCCCAAACATTAGCTATCATACGTGAGTGAGCTTAGCATTTCGATCCTTCCTTTGCTTATTTCCACATAAACAGGTATGCCGAAACCCACTTATGTTTATAGTATTCTCATGTTGACCGAATGTGATTTGTGCAAACTCTTGTTTCCTGCATGATAAGTTCCTGAATATTCCCAATTGCTGATTTTGCTTAATGGTTCAATACTGTTTTGGTTTTTATGCCTCTGTTGCATCCGAAAACTGGTGCCTTGGGTGCTTGCATTTCTTCTAACAGATTGAATGAGCAACTTCCCAAACTGATGTCTGGATTTTATTCATGGATGTACCCAGCTGTCCGAACTGATATTTGCAGTTTTTCTGATGAATTTCTGCTTTGTTGTATGCTCTAGATTCCCTTGATCATCATGGAACAATTTATCTTTGTCATTAGCTCTTCCTCATTTAGCATATTGTTTGCATCTGTTTATGCCTTCATCTTGGTGTTCTTATTATAGTATGTGCAAACCCATGCATGATTTTTGCTTTGAAAACCTTAGCTTGAGTCAAATACTCATGGGTTTAATACGAACTGATTCTTGACTGGATTTGATGTTGATCATCTTGTTCAACTGTCTTGGCATGAATACAATAGACTTTTGACTTTGCCTTTCTTGTGTTACTTCAGTCTCAATACAAGTATGCTTGAACTTTTATCCTGAAACCAAGTAAATTTAGATGGTTGGGTTTCTTTAGAAAATCCAAAAGAGAAAATTAAGATCAACTCTTAACACATATTTTTTCTTTTTCATATAAAGAGAATATACAGGAAGTCTAAAACTTCCTATATATAATTTATATATATTTTCCTGATTAAGATCACACTAAAATTTCCAAACAGCAAATTAAACTCCTTCAGTTGACTTCTGATTTTGATTGGGAGTTTTTGAAGCACTTTTTCCATTCTCCATTTTTCTTTTTCCCTGTCAATCAATTAAACCCGGTTAGAATGATTAATCAAGCAACTAAAAATTTAAATAATTAATCATCTCCCTGATTTGAACCGTAGATGGCCCGCCTTAGATCGGCTTCTCGAGATCCTGCAGATGAGCCTTCCTCCTCGAGGGTTAGGCGAGATCCTGCTGATGTGGCCTCGTCTTCGAGGGCTGAGAGGGATTCTGATTCTGATATCCCAGATTTCCCTTCTGGGGATTCGCGTGAGGCGACCCCAGAGGTATTCTCTAACCCTTCTGAATTTAACATTCTAAAAACATCTCCTTGATCCTTTCTTCTTTCCAATTGTTCCTTTAGCCGGCAGTTGAGGCTTCGGGCAGAGATAGGAGCCGTAGCAGGCGTCGAGCTGGAGGCGTAGATAGAGACCTTGATGAGGGTCATAGAGGAGGCCGCAGAGGGGGCCGTGGCAGAGATGAGGCCAGGACCAGGGTTGAGATCCCTGAGGAGGTGGCTGCCCAGATTAGGGACACTGATCTTCTGCATGGTTTGAGGACTCATCCTTCAGCATGCGTTAGGGTGGATATCGTTTTGGATTTTGCTATGTCCCATTATAGAGGGAGTTGGGCCAGCTTTACTAGATTCTTGAGAGCTTGCAGTTCGGCTTATCGTCGGGAGCTAGGATTGTACGGTTTCAGCATGTTTATCACTATCCCGGACGTACGCTTGGATCGAGCCCTCATTGCAGCATTATTGGAGAGGTTTTTCCCAGAGACCTTGAGCTTCCACTTCCCAGATATTGAGATTGGGATCCGGCCTTCTGATTTCACGCTCATCACCGGGATTAGGATGATTGGTGATGTTATTCCTGAGATGACGATGCCAGAGGCTGATGAGATCGCTGGTTATCTTGGATATATTGTGCTGCCTCCAGAGGCCTGGGATCGGGGGAGAGCTAGATTGTCTCTGACATGGTTGAGAGAGACTTTCAGGAGGAGGCAGTTTGGCCAGCTTGCTGCCGGTGACCATGTTTTTCCTTTCGCCTTCAGATTTCTTTTTCTGTATATGATGGGATCCTGCTTCTTCCCAGAGGACACGACTTCAGTTAGTCCTCACTTCTTGAGTCTTCTGGGAGATCTGCAGCGGGCGAGGAGGTATGCCTGGGGCCCACTCATATTTGGTACTATTCTGGCTGGCCTGCGCCGATCAGTGAGTGGCCTCTCTACTTCCAGAGGGGCTGGAGTTGGGTGCAGGTTCTTCTGGCCCTTCTTACAGGTGAAATGTTTATTTCTATTCTTTTTTTCTCTCTCATTTTCTATTCCTCTAACTCTTTTCTTTTTTCTTGCAGTTTTTTGCTAGGGTTTATATACCCTATTTCCGCCCTACCTCTACGATGCCTGAGGAGACGTATCCCATGGCGCTTAGATGGTGTCATGTAGAGCACGACTCTGAAAAGAGTCGTCCCAGGTCCGCCCGGGCCCACTTGGACAGGTTATACCGGTCTGAGGTAATCTTCTTTAATTTCTCTACTTTCTTCTTTTCTTTTCTTCCTGGATCGCATATCTGATGTCTTGTTCTGTTTTTCAGCTATTTGTCCCCAGGATGGAGGACATTCATGAGGTGTTGGCCCTGCAGGCAGCCAGAGATGATGCATTTGTCCCTGACCAGAGACGACAGAGATACCAGTTCTTTATTGGTCAGCTGGGCAGCATCTGGTATTGCGGCGAGCGCTTCTTCTTTCAGCATGTGGGAGAGCCACGGATTCCTGTCATCCCGCCAGATACTACTCTTCTCTATCCTCCTATGCCTGTTAATCCTGCCCAGTTCTTAGATTGGATTGAGGCAGAGACATTATTGGAGGAGGGTGACTATGATGCATGGTTCAGGCGATCTTCTGTTGGGTGCCTTATGTCACCCATGCCTGTCCGTGGCGGAGTCACGGAGATAGGAGGGGTAGTGATTAGGGCCTACGACACCACGGTATGCTTTCTTCTTTTGTGATCTTCTATTTCTATTTCATCTGTCCTTAGCATTTTTCTGACTTCTTTCTTCTATATTTCAGGAGGCTCAGTTGGCAGAGATCCGGTCTCGCTATGCTGATCTAGAGCGCCAGCGTGACGCCGCGATCGCCGAGCGGGATGCCCTCTATATTACCATCTCAGATCTCCGGGGGCAGCTAGCCAGAGCTCAGGGCCAGGAGGGTCCATCTGATGTACATGATCAGGCGGGTCCATCTGATGCACAGGACCAGGCGGGTCCATCCGATACTCAGGTTAATTTCTTCTTTTATTTCCATTCCTGCTTTTGTATTTGTTTGTCTTGTTCTGACTGAATTTTTCTCTTAGTTTCAGGAGTACACAGCTGGTCCCTCTTCACCTGCTTCACCCGTGCCTATGCATTTCCGGGATGAGGTGTTTTCTGTGGCACGGGTGGAGTTCGTGACGTCTCCTAGTCCAGTGGAGGTTCCTGCAGCAGAGCCCGAGGTCGAGGCTGATATCGTACCTGTTACTGAGGACGTGCCAGAGTCTGCCCCAGTAGCTGAGACGGCTCCTGCTACATCCGCTGATGTTGATATGGATTCGGCTATGGACGCCGCTGTAGTAGAGCCTATCCTGGAGACTGCCGTGATGGAGGAGGCTACAGCTGATCCTGTAGAGCCCGAGGTGGGGATGACTGCTACTGAGCCTGTGGAGCCGGAGGTTGATGTACCTGGGACATCTGCTCCTACTGGTCCTGTTAGTCCTGATATGGAGGATACGGAGGTGACACATGCTGCTGTTGATCCTTCTGCGGATTCTTCCCGTACAGAGTCTGATCCCGATTCTACGGGATATGTAGATACTTCAGGGTACGTCCCTCCTGATCATCCCACTGCAGGTCTTGTGCCTTTATATATGTGGCATGATATTCAGTCTGTTTTGAGCAGGATGACGCGTAGCACAGCCCGCAATGTGGTGCGGCATGTCTTTAAGCGCAGGCGATCTACAGGCCGTGGTCGGGGCAGAGGACGAGGCCGTGGCCGTAGGAGCGGACCTGCATGGCCATTAGATTAGGATTCTTCCATGTACCTTTCTATTTTTCTGGCTAAAAAGTGATGTAAACATTCATATATATAAAAGAAGTTTGATTTATTTCCATTTGTATTCTTTCTTCTTTATTTATAGTATTTATTACCTCATGAATGTTAAACAGGGACAGGTGAAGCTTAGGGAAACAGAGGAAATTAAAAATTCCCATTTTTTTGCATTTTTTCGAAGGAACCGTATTTATACTACGAGCAAGCCGTGCCCGTAAAATTACTACGGGCGTACCTTGCCCGTGCAGTTTCTACGGTCAGGCGTGTCCGTAATGTCTATACGGGCGCGCCTTGCCCGTAATATAATTACGGAATTTACTGCCTTGCGATTTTTTCTATATAAACTCCTAGGGAACGTCACTGTGACACTTTTATTGGTTGGAAAACTCCCTGAGCACGTCTTTTCTCGCTTTCCTTGGCTTCTTTGGCGCTTCCATGGCTTCCCCTACACCGCTTTCTCCTGCCGTTGAATCTCCTCCTGCAAGACAACCTGTTAGATCAAAACCTCCTAATCTTACCAGGTACAATATTGTGGATTCCTTTTATGATAGATGGGTCAACTCCATGACCCTTGATGAGGAGATTCGTTGGGATTCCATTCACTTAGGGCACATCCTACACCTCCCTAAAATTCCCTTTAAGTGGGAAATCATTGAAGCTTTGATAGGCCATTGGGTACCTGAGCTGAATCTCTTCCGTTTTGATGATAAAGAGATGACTCCTACCATAGAAGAGATTGAAACCATCCTTGGCCTTAGATTTTCTGAAAAAGTTGTGAACCCACCCCTAAAGCTTAGTTATAAAAAAGAGGCTTCCACTTTCTTGGGTATAGGGAAGAAGGACTTAGGAAATTCTGATGCACTGTTGACCTTGTCCAAGACCTTTTTGACTGAAAAACTTCTGAGGAGTAATGACAAGGACTCTAGGTTTAATGCATTGACCCTGATAGTGGTCAATCAGCTGCTTTTTCCACGGGGTGATGACCAGGTTGACTTGGCTCTCATCTCAGTTATCTGTCAGGTTAGGGAACGCGAGAGGTTGGCCCCTATGATCCTAGCAGAGATATATCAGGCTCTTACTGATTGTTATTTCAGGAAGAAGAAACGTTTCCTTGCCTGCGCCCCTATCCTACAGGTAAAATATGCATGTATTTTTTTTCTATTTTTTTTTCTTTCTATTCTTCGTTTCCTTTCTTCTTCTTTTTTTTTTTTTTCTTTTCTTTCTTTTTTTTTTCTTTTCTTCTTCTTCTCTTTTTTCTTTCTTTTTTTTTTTTTCTTTTTCTCTCTCTTCTTCTTTTTTTTTTCTTTTTTTTTTTTTCTTTTTCTTTTTTTTTTTTCTTTCTTTTTCTTTTTTTTTTTTTGGAAATAAATTGAAATACTCCCTTTTTCTGCAGCTTTGGTTGCTTGACCATCTTAGCCAGGTTGAAGAAATAACTCGCCGCTTCTTTCCAAGATTGAAAGTTCCTGTTTTGATGAGCAATAGGGGATGTCCTAACATCCAAGGTGGCAAGCAAGGCTGGTTCGCTTTCTTGGGTACTCTCCAGGATGATCAAGTGAGATGGCCTGGCACTTATCAGCCCACTCCAGAGACAGTGATCAGCTTTAGAGATAAAAACTTTCTGGTCTTAGCAGGCTTGAAATCTGCTGTTCTCTATCTTCCTTTGAGGGTTCTTCGGCAATTTGGAGCGACCCAGGGAATTATGATTCCCACAGGTTATGAGAGCTTTATAGGGCCACTTACTTCAGCCACCATGGGGCTAAATGCTCAATTAATGAAAGAGTGGTCCTATGTTTGCTTTCTGCGGGGTCCAGTCTTTTCTGAGTCCCATGTGAAGGACTATCACTTCTGGATCAAGGAACAGGTGCAGAGTCATGCCCCAGTACCAGAGGATCCTCCTGCAGTTCTTCCTCCTACTTATGAGGACATTCTGGAGTTAGAAAGGGCAACCCATAAACGGCTTCAACAAATATGGGTACGGGAGGCTCAAGAACTTAGGATAAAAGTTCTTTTTCTGGAGAGGCAGCTTGAAGAGCAGAAGTCTGGCCGCATTGCCATAGAGAAGAAACTTGAAGAACAAAGGCTAGCTCGTCGCTTTGAAGTCCGAGTGATGCGGAAGAAGTATCAGGATTCCTTGGCTGACCTTAGGGCGTTGAAGATCAAGCTTTCCTTTTCAGATGAGGTCATCTCCTTTTTGAGTGATCCTGATGCAGAGGGTGCTTCTGGAATCATTGCAACTCAGGCAGCTAGGATTAGGGAGCTTGAGGAGCAGTTAGGGAGTAGGGATTAGATTCTTTCATCATTTTTTTTTTTCATTCATTTTTTTCCATACTTTTTTACAAAAGCAAACTCCATTAGTGGAAAGATATTAGATTTAATTCAAAAATAGGTTTTATATTATTGGCCTCAGAATTCTCAGATGCTTATAAAAACAGAAGTTTTATGAAAAAGTATTTGATTTCTCATCACTGGCCAAAGTATAATTTTTTTTTTTTTTTTTTTTTTTGAAAGCTGATCCAAAACACTTAATCACATATAATTAAAGGAATTAAAATCAGGTTGAATAATGAAAAGGGTAGTCCAAGCAATAGGGAGAGACCAAATTTGTCTACCCCGTGACCTTTAGAATCATTCCCTAATGATTTTTCCTTCATGATAGGCCTTGCTAATCTGCTCAGTTTCCAGTGCTCATGCTGATTTGAAGCTTAGACCATATGATCAACTCAACCCTTGATTCTTTTTTTTTTTTTTTTTTTTTTTTTTTTTTTTTTTTTTTTTTGCCCTTCTTGCCCCTAGTGCCAATTATGGTTTTCACTAGGGTTGGCCTCTGCATTCCGTCATCACCAATCTTACCTTGAAAGTTGAATGAATATACTAAAATCACCGAGGTCTTAATAATAGGACGAAACAAAGGCTAGGTTCGGTTTATGAAAGAAAAGGTATTAAAGGCTCAAAATTTTCTAAGTGTGAAAATGGGTCAACTGGACTTACAGTCATGGTGAATTCAATCCCATTCCCCTTCTTTTGTATTTGGCATTTATTTGCCCCTATTTTTTCTTTTTCTTTTTTTCTTTTTTTTTTCTTTTTGCCCCTATTGGCCTTGCCCTTATTGGCTTTGCCCCAGTATAAAGCTGTAAGTCCAGTTTGGGTTTAACAAAAAATACGAACAGGCTCAAATTGGTTTGACTAGGGATTCAAATTTTGGGATATAAAGAACAATGGCCTCAGATCATTTCCTAGTAATATTCATTCATGGAAAATATCTCTTTACTGCATCAGAGTTAATTGGCTCAGGAAAATCCTTCCCATCCATTTCTGTTAAGATGAGAGCACCCCCTGATAGAACTTTCTTGACCACATAAGGTCCTTCCCAATTTGGTTTGAACTTTCCACGAGGATCTTCCAAAAAGGGTAAAATCTTCTTTAATACCAAATTTTCTTCTTGGAAGGTTCTGGGCTTCACCTTTTTATTGTAAGCCCTAGCCATCCTCTTCCGATATAATTGGCCATAACTAAGTGCCTTCAAACGCTTTTCTTCAATTAAATTGAGTTGATCATGTCTAGACTGTATCCATTCAGCTTCTTCTAATTCTGCTTCCATTAGCACTCTTAGTGAAGGTATTTCCACTTCCACTGGTAAAACTGCTTCCATTCCATAGACTAAGGAGTATGGGGTTGCCCCTGTAGAAGTCCGGATTGAGGTTCTGTAAGCATGTAGAGCAAGTGGCAGCATTTCATGCCAATCTTTAAAACTCACTACCATTTTCTGAATAATCTTCTTTATATTCTTATTCGCTGCTTCCACTGCCCCATTCATCTTTGGTCTGTAAGGCGCTGACTTGTGGTGGGTAATCTGAAATTGTTCACACATCTTCCTCATGTCTTTGTTCTTAAGGTTTGAAGCATTGTCTATTACTATGGCACTTGGCAAACCATAGCGGCAAATGATGTTGTGCTTCAAAAACTTAAGAACATGGCTACTTGTAATGTTTGCATATGAAGCTGCCTCTACCCACTTGGTGAAGTAATCGATTGCTACAAGTATAAACCTGTGTCCATTTGATGCCTTTGGAGAGATCATGCCAATGACATCTATACCCCACATAGAAAAAGGCCACGGAGATGTCATACTGTGTAATTCACTTGGGGGTGCATTCTTGTTATCTGCGTATACTTGGCATAAATGACACCTTTTAACGTGCATATAGCAATCATGCTCCATAGTTGACCAGTAATATCCCAATCGCAGAATCTTCTTGGCAAGCATATGCCCATTCATATGGGGTCCACAAACTCCTCCATGTACCGTTTCAACTATCCTTTCTGACTCAGTCTTTGCAACACATCTAAGTAGTATATCATTGTGTGATCTTTTGTACAACTGCCCACCACTTAGTAAGAACTGTCCTGCCAGCCTCTGTATTGTTCTTTTCTCTATAGAGGTGACACTTTCTGGTAAGCTCCGATCATTTAGGAAATTCTTAATGTCTTGAAACCATGGTACTCCTTCTTCTGGGGTTTCTTCTAGAACAAGGCAGTAGGCTGGTTCATCTCTGACTTCAATTTCTAATGGTCTAATATCAACACCTTCTGGCATACTGACCATTGAAGCCAATGTTGCTAGAGCATCTGCAAACTGATTTTTGGCCCTTGGCATATAATTGAAGGAAATTCGAGTAAACTTGGTGCTTATTTCTTCCAAATACTGGTGATAGGGGATCAATTTGTGATCCTTGGTTTTCCATTCACCAGTTGTTTGGAAGATGATAAGACTCGAATCCCCATATACGTCAAGTTCCTCTACTTCATGATCTAAGGCTGCTTGTAACCCAATTATGCATGCTTCATACTCTGCTATATTGTTTGTGCATTGGAACCTTAACTTCACTGCGATCGGGATATGTGCCCCATCTGGCTTGATCAATACAGCCCTTATTCCATTTCCATTCATATTGGCGGCCCCATCAAAAAACATTTGCCATGAGCTTTCGCCTTCTTCCTCTTCAGCAAACAAGATTGCCTCATCAGGGAAGTTGGTCTTTAAGGGTTGGTATTCTGGTAAAGGGTGTGCAGCTAAGTGATCTGCAATGGCTTGACCCTTAATGGCCTTCTGTGTGATATAGGTGAGGTCAAATTCAGAGAGTAACAACTGCCACTTTGCTGTTCTGCCAGTTAAAGCTGGTTTCTCAAATAGATACTTCAAAGGGTCCATTCGGGATATCAATAAGGTGGAATGACTAAGGAAATAGTGCCTTAGTCTCTGAGTCGCCCATACTAAAGCACAACAAGTCTTCTCTAAGGGGGAATACTTTGCTTCATATTCTGTAAATTTCTTACTCAGGTAGTAAATCGCCCTCTCCTTTCTGCCTGTATCGTCATGCTGTCCTAAGACACACCCCATTGATGTCTCCAAAACAGATAAGTATAGAATTAATGGCCTTCCTGGAGTTGGTGGTACTAGCACAGGTGGGTTCAATAAGTATTCCTTTATTGTGTCAAAGGCTTCTTGGCAATCATCATTCCAGATTGTCGGGTTATTCTTTCTTAAAAGTTTGAAAATTGGTTCACAGATAGCAGTGAGCTGTGCTATGAACCGGCTTATGTACTGAATCCTCCCAAGAAAACCCCGAACTTCCCTCTCGGTTCTAGGTGATGGCATTTCAATGATGGCTTTAGCTTTAGCTGGGTCAATCTCAATTCCCCTTCTACTTACTATAAAGCCCAACAATTTTCCTGATGTAGCTCCAAAGACACACTTCGCAGGGTTAAGCCTTAGACTGTATTTCCTAAGCCGGTCAAATACCTTCTTCAAGTTGATCAAGTGGTCTTCTTCCTCACATGATTTGGCTATCATATCATCCACATAAACCTCCATCTCCTTATGGATCATATCATTGAATAAGGCTGTCATGGCCCTCTGGTAGGTTGCCCCAGCGTTCTTAAGTCCAAATGGCATGACAGTGTAGTGGAAGGTACCCCAAGGGGTGATAAAGGCTGTCTTCTCTTGGTCTTCCTTAGCCATCTTAATCTGATTGTACCCAGAAAACCCGTCCATGAATGAGAACAGGCTATGTACAGCGGTGTTATCCACCAAGATATCTATGTGTGGAAGAGGAAAATCATCCTTCGGACTTGCCTTATTCAAATCTCTATAATCTACGCACATTCTGACTTTTCCATCCTTCTTTGGTACTGGCACTATATTTGCAAGCCATTCGGGGTATGTGGACACTGCTAAGAATCCAGCTTGGAATTGTTTCACCACTTCATCTTTAACCTTCAATGTCCATTCAGGTTTTAACCTTCTCAGTTTCTGCTTAACTGGCTTAGAGTCTGGTAGAATGGGTAGCCTGTGCACCACCATATCTGTGTCTAACCCTGGCATATCCCGATACGACCATGCGAACACATCTTCATAATCAGCTAAAAATCGTATCATTTCATCCCGCTGTACCCCAGATAGGCATACCCCAATCTTCACTATTTTTGGGTCATCTTCGGTCCCTAGGTTGATGGATATGGTCTCTTCAATATTGGGTTGGACCCCCTTTTCATGACGCTCTAATTGATATGTGATTTCTTTTGGAACGTCGTTTTCTTCGTCCTCGGTCTCTTCTTCAATCCCCATTAGGTCAAAGTCAAGCTCAAGGTCGAAGTCATATTCATCCTGATCCAATTCCGTTTGCTTATATGGTTCATAAATGGTTTGGACCTTTTTGAAAACTTTATCTTTTCTAGAAAAAATTGAAAAATCTTTTTGTGTTATTTGAGAGCCTTCTACAAAATCTTTCCCTGAAGACGAAGGCTCATTAAAACCTTCAGGAAAAGGGCATTCCACTAATGGAGTTTTTTTTTGGAAGCCATGTCTGTTTGCCAAACAAACGCGGCTTCAAAAGTAAGGGGAGTTTCCTCCCAATTATTCAGAATGAAAGAATCTGGGGCAGGGATACAAGCCTGCTCCTCAAGTTCAGGATCTGCATCTGAAATCACCAGTACTGGGTGAGTTGCATTGCCTGCTTCTTCGGTAGGGCCAGTTCCAGATGGAACTTCTACTGCAGCCCAATCAATAAAAGGTAGCTCCTCTGCTACTTTTTCTTGGTTGCCTTCTGTCATGGCAAAGAATGCCCCTATGTCCTCAGAAAAATCCTGCTTTTGTTCTGTCTGTGGCCCAGGCCCACCAGATGCCTGAGGAGATGGAACACATGGTTGTATTGTGGAGGGTTTAGGTTTCTGGAATGGGTTGACATTGTAGTATGGGGGTTTGGCCTGATCCTCAGGAGGAGACAGCTGAATCATGTGAGACAGCTTAGGAAAAGTTTCCCTGATGTGCGGGAATTTCATAGCTTCTGTCTGCCCCTGTCTTCTCCATTTCCTTGGCTTGGACCCCAATCCTGCTCTGTGAACCATCTTCTTAACCTGAACTGGTTCTATCCTTCCTTGTAGGTTAATCCCCAGACCTTTTCCAGGGTGAAAATGGTACTTTTCTAATACATTTTTGACCATTTTTTCAGCACAGGTCAATTTTCCTTCTTTTTGTTGATACCCCCCAGGTATATAATTCACAGCTTCAAACTGAAAAGAGTGAAATGCCATCTTATCTGCTGTCATTTCCGTGTTAATACAGGGTACATCAGGGGACCACATGGGGGGAACCAAATTTTCGGCCAGGACGGTAATCACCTTTTGCCCTCTAATATACTTGACTCTTTGGTGGAGGGTAGATGGTATGGCCCTAGCTGTATGAATCCACGGCCTTCCTAGGAGTAGGTTGAAAGCCGCAGGTATATCCATCACTTCAAATGTGATGTTGAAAATATACGGTCCAATTGTGACCGGCAGTTCAACCTCCCCTAGGGAGTGTGTTTTAGAGCTGTCAAATGCTCTTATAATTCTTCCGTTTTGTTTTATTTTGTTTCGCTCCAGATTGAGCTTAACAAAGGTTACCAATGGGCAGACATTGAGGGCTGACCCATTATCAATCAAGACCCGGGCTATCATGCAGCCCTTACTGAGCACAGCAATATGCAAAGGATCCACATGATGGTATCCTGCTGGACTAATTTCAGTTTCAGAAAAGGTTATGACATTATGGGATAATATTTGACCAACCATCCGGCCTAGTTGGTCTGGTTCAATGTTTTTAGGCACATGGGCCCCCTGAAGTATCCTCAACAAGGAGTCCCTATGTTTTTCTGAATTTAACAATAATCCCAGAATTGAGATCTGGGCAGGGACTTTGTTCAACTGTTCGAGAACATTGAACTCGCTTTTTTTTATTACCTTCATGAGGTCAGCAGCCTCACTGTTAGTTACCTGAGGGGCCTCTTCCCCTACTTTGGCCTTGCCTTTATTTCTTTCCTCTTCTTTATCCTTCTCTGTTTCTTTCTGTTTTTCTTCCACCCCTACACACTTTCCTGACCTCATCATAAGGTTTACTTCTTCCTTGCTTTCAACTGCAGGGCATGTAGTGGTAAATGCTTCACTGTAGTTCCATGGTACAGCCGATTCAATGTAGGAAGGCTTAGGGACATTCACCACCAATGGGGGAAGTTTGGATTTGGCGATGGAAGTCTGAGTAATAGGAACATTAACAACTAATGGAGGAAGTCGTTTTGGTTGGGGGTTTGCAGAAGTGACTGACGCACTAAGGGGGTCACAATTTATGACCAATGGTGGCTTAGACTGAATGGGCGGAGTAAAAGTGGATGGATTGTAATTAATGACCAAAGGTGGCTTGGCGATGTTCATTTGGGCCATGAGGGATGAGACCCGGTCCAAAGATGAGCTAATGTTCTTTGCAGCACCATCATTCCCCTTTGAAATCATGTTTATTTCTTTGCCTTCACTTCTCCTGTCAAAATATACTTTGACTGTTGTCCCTATGGGAGCCATTAATTGAGATGGGTCAAAGGTTATTTTGTCAGAAGAGATGACTCCTATGACATTAGATGGGCCTGCCCCGTGATGTTGGGGCAGTGGGTTTTGTCCAATATCTGTTCTTGGAGGATTGGAAGCCCCTGTATTGAAAGACAGGGTATTCTGGTCTAGTAAATCCTGAATGGCATGTTTCAAAGGCCAGCACTTGTCTGTAGGGTGCCCAGGTGCACCCATATGGTAATCACAAGTGGTAGAGGGGTCAAAATTTCTCCCCTTAGATGCATTCGGATTAGGTTCTCTTAAGGTGATATACCCTCCTTGCAATAAAGTGGGCAGCAATTGAGAGGGAGTCATTGGAATAGGGGTGAAAACCCTATTTCTCCTTGCTGCAAAATAGGCGTCCTTTTCCTCCTTGGTAAAAACCCTTTTTTGGTCTGAAGATGCTGCTGGAACATTAACCCTCATGGGGGCCTGGGTATGTGGAGATGGAGTAGGAAAATGAGCAGGTACGTTGATTTGTATGGGCTTGTTAGGGCCAGATGGTGGCTGTACCATGTTTACCTCACCCTCCTTCTTGTTCCCATTCTTTTTTGTTCCGCTTCCTTTCTTTAGGTTGGGGTCCTGCTGGCTAACCATGGCAGAGTGGTCAATTATCTTACCTGACCTTATTCCATCTTCAATTCGGTCAGCCACTTGAACCAAAGCTGCAAAATTAGTGGTGGTCTGACCCACGAAGTGGCTGTAGAATGGTTGACCCAAAGTGCTTATGAAGGTAGAAATCATTTCCTGTTCTAGCATGGGTGGCCTGACCTGAGAGGCTGTCTCCCTCCATCTCTTGGCATATTGCCTTACAGTCTCTTCCCTTCCTTTGCTCATTCTCATAACATAGTACCTATCTGGCATGATCTCTGAATTGAACCGGTATTGAGCCAGGAAGGCATCGGCTAGGTCCTTCCATCTTTTGATCTTCCCATGGTCCAGAGTGGCGAACCATCTTAATGCGGTTCCTGTTAGGCTCCTTTGGAAAAGTTGGATTAGAACACCTTCATCTTGCCCAAACTGGCATAGGGCACCACAGTATAACTTTAGGTGGCTCATAGGGCACCCAGTGCCATCATACTTGTCTAAGTCTGGGCACTTAAACTTAGCCGGCAGGTTAACATTGGGGTATAGGCACAGGTCTTCAAAATTGGTGCCTCCAAAATTGTTTACCCCTTTGACTTCCCTAAGTTCATCTTGGATCATTTCTAGCTTATGCATGAACTTTCTTTCAACCTCTTCCCTTATCCTTTCCTTTTCCTTAGCCTTGTTTGATTCAGCTGTCTCATCCCTGGTCAGTATAGGTTCAGGGGTGGGTTCATAGACGGGTTCAGGAGTTGGTTGCACTGGAGGTGGAACGTTGACTTGGGGTGGAGGCGCAGGGTTGGATGTGGATGCCTGGTTCTGGGCCTGCATTTGTTGGGCCTGCACTTGTTGGGCCTGTACTGACAGTATGTTCTCTAGCATTCGGGCTAGTCCTGCCACTTGTTCTTGGAGTAGAACAACATCTGGATGAGGAGCATCAACTTCATCTTCAATGGGATTCATGGCTCGAGCTCTTGATCTGGTTACAGGAGCTATGATTGCGAGTGTATTAGTACCTGGCAAAAATAAAGATAAAATATCAGTGCCAATTTAATCTCATTCACATGTCTAGATATACTTATGTGCAAGCTGGGTGAACACGAGTTTGGATTTTTTTTTTTTTTATTTATTTATTTATTTCCTTTTTTTTTTTTTCTTTTTTGAATTGAATTGTTGGAATATTCTAGGGCTTCCAACAGGTCCCACAAAAGAGAGAAAGGTCTGAAATTCAAAGGCTTTCAGAGGCCCGGGTTTTTTTTTTTTTTTTTTTTAAAAGGTCTGAAATTCAGAGGCTTTCAGAGGCCCAGGGATATTTTTGGAAAAGGTCTGAAATTCAGAGGCTTTCAGAGGCCCAGGGTTGTTTTGATGAAAGTCTGAAATTCAAAGGCTTTCAGAGGCCCAAAAGGAAAAGGTCTGAAATTCAAAGGCTTTCAGAGGCCCAAAAGTTCTGAAATTCAAAGGCTTTCAGAGGCCCAAAAGAAAAAGATCTGAAATTCAAAGGCTTTCAGAGGCCCAAAAGAAAAAGGTCTGAAATTCAAAGGCTTTCAGAGGCCCAAAAGAAAAAGGTCTGAAATTCAAAGGCTTTCAGAGGCCCAAAAGAAAAAGGTCTGAAATTCAAAGGCTTTCAGAGGCCCAAAAGAAAAAGGTCTGAAATTCAAAGGCTTTCAGAGGCCCAAAAGAAAAAGGTCTGAAATTCAAAGGCTTTCAGAGGCCCAAAAGTTCTGAAATTCAAAGGCTTTCAGAGGCCCAGGGATTTTTGAGAAAAAGTCTGAAATTCAAAGGCTTTCAGAGGCCCAGGGATTTTTTGAGAAAAAGTCTGAAATTCAAAGGCTTTCAGAGGCCCAGGGATTTTTGAGAAAAAGTCTGAAATTCAAAGGCTTTCAGAGGCCCAGGGATTTTTGAGAAAAATCTGAAATTCAAAGGCTTTCAGAGGCCCAAGAGTTTTGAAAAAGTCTGAAATTCAAAGGCTTTCAGAAGCCTTTCTCTCACATTTTTTTCCTTTTAAATATTTTTTTTTTTGAAGCATTTTATTCAAACTTGTTTCCCTTTATCATTATTTAAAGGTTAAAAGAATATTTTAGTGGGAAAAACTGATTAAAGTTGAATATTCCAAGAAAACCGTATATACAGTACGGTCCAGCCTTGCCCGTATTTAAATTACGAGCCTGCCGTGACCGTAAGCAATTCACGGGCCAGCCTAGCCCGTATATCCAATACGGTCAAGCCCAGCCCGTGTACTAAATGCGGTTTTACGGAACCCTGTTATATTTTTCCAGTTTTTAGATGGTTTGATCACTTTCATTGTTCATCCAAACGTACGGTTCACCCATTGCAGAGCTTCTAAACTGTCCCAAAGTGGACCTTGGCCTATTTGTAAAACACATGTTTGGGAGGGTACATGTACCCTCCAAATTGACACCATACTTATACTTTGGTACCCTTTTGTTGCCTCTTGTACAAACATTGGGTAGGATTGATTCTAGACAGAGTTAGAAACTCCTCCTATGGGCTACACCAATTTTAGGAAACATGCATATTTTGGGACCAATTTTATCCCGAACCAATGGGTACCATGACACCCCTATGACATGCAAATAATGTAAAACAATAGGGTTACCTTGTTACCTTGTTTACCTTCAATATGGCATCCGCATTATGCCCTGGTTTGTAAGCCATGCACACGGCCTTCCCACAATCATACAAACCCCATATTCCCACGTAATTGTGTACTTTAGCCAAAAACGTGTAACTCCACCTTCAAGCGTAGGGGTTTTGGGTTTTGGCTTAATGGCAACTTAGCACTCAAGCCTAGTGATGACCAGAATCCCAGATCCACATTATCATCACATCATTAGCTCAAAGTTCTAAGGTGAATGTTTTCACTTTCGCTTTCCGAAGTATCGACCTCGTTGCGCCAAGCTACACACATTCGGGTTCAACTTCCTATAGGTTAAGGGTAGGCTGTGTAAAAGTAAAAGGTGCACAGTGCATTGTAAAAATAGGGTGCATTCACAACGTCCAAAACCCTTGCCACTCTTTTCGTAGCCACGCATAAACAAACCAAGGCATAATAGGAAAGCATATTTAATCAAGTAAACATAAGTAAACAAGCAACCCTATAGCACCTAAACATGCTCATAAAAATCATCCAAATCATGTCAACATATGCTCATATTATATATCCAAAATACACCATAGAAAGCATGCTGAAAATTAGAACATGCATATTAAAATACAGCAAGAAATAAGCATGGTTTATCAAAATAAACCTCCCCTACGCATGTTTCTAGAAACAATCCTATACATCAGAATTAAGCATGTTTCTACCCCCATTAATTCTTAAGCAATAAATCAGATTTACAACCTATCCCACATGCTTAAGAACACCAAACAGCAAGCAAAACAAAGACATGCTAAAAACACAAAATAGCAAGCAAATCAAAAAGTCAAAAACATGAACAAACACCAAAAAGGCTCAAATCCACAAGTCCCCAGCAGAGTCGCCAGTTGTGAGACATGGGAAAAAATCAAATCTAATGATTTCCTCTATCATCACACGGGATTATATTAAACAAAGAGTCGCCACCATTCAATTTAGGTGTGAATGGACACCAAAATATTAAACAAGCACAAAAGGCAAATTTTAGGGCAAAATAACCCTCCTAAAAAAAACAACCAGAGATGGGTAAGGGGATTAGGTTATGAACAGGGGAAGGTGTTAGGCACCCCTATTCATCCACACAAGGTGGTTGCCAGGTATTTGTTCATGTTAAAATAAAGGAAAAAGCTTGCTATAAAAATCACACAAAATCACAAAAAAGGCAAAAATATATGGTTTTTTCATATTAATAGTCTGATTGATCCAGAACTTTCAAATATGATCATACCATTCCTAGGGTTTCATGATCAAAACAAAATAGAGATAAAATCCAATAAAATCAATTTAAAGTGAAAAATCCAAAAATCTGGCTTCAAGTTAAATTCTAGAAATCTAGAAAAATATGATTTTTATAAAATAATTTAAAATTTAACTTGAACAGTCCAGGACATAGATAAAGCCCAAATTTCACATTAAATTTGAAAATCAAAACCAAAAAGACCCACGTTGATGAAAAACACCAAAAGGGGAGAATCTAGACCGTAGGGTCTTCTCTCAATAATGAAAAACAATTTAAAAACCATCTCATGAAACCCTAGAATTTATTTTCAGGCTTCTGGATTCAGATCTACCATATTGATCATGATAAATCCAAGATCCTAGCCTAAAACCACAAAAATCCACGAAAACAGTGCTGTAGGTGCAAATATGTGGAAAATCCAAATTTTATCAAAAAGTGGGGATCTCATGCTATAAACATCATAGATTCATGTTATTCATTCAGATATATCATAAAAAGCATTAAAACATGATCAGGATATTTAAAACAGCCACATCTCACAAATTAGAGCACATGGGGGTCTACCCTACGGATCCACCTGTTCTCTTTTCCCTTAGTTCTCTCTTCACGTTTTACGGCTAGAGAGACTCTTGAGGTACTTAGAGATAGGTTTGGGTACACAAACACAATCACAGGCTTTAAAGAAAAAAACAGATATGGGTTCTATTCTAGGGATCCACCTGTTCCCCTTTCCCCTAGTTCTCTCTTCACGTTTTACGGCTAGAGAGACCCTTGAGGTACTTGGAGACAAGTTTAGGGATACAAAAACAGATATGGCCTTATTCTACAGCAATAGAGATGATCCTATTACATCTAGAATTGAAGACAGAAAATAAAAAGGGATAGGGGACTTACCTGGATTGAGCAGGCAGAGCAGCAGGGATTCCTTTCTCTCCTCTTGGAGCTTCTTAGAATTCCTTGGACTCAAAATTTCGTGGCCCTTAGCTAGAGGAGAGAGCCTCTATTTATAGACACACCCAGGGGCATGGTTGGTCCAGAAGGATATATCCTGATTCTCAGGATAGAGTGAAATATAGAGATAATGCCCATCCATAGTGGCTTCAGCGAATAAAATACTTAATTCGCTCGTTTAAAGATATATTGGACTTCAAATAAAGCTCGGAAATCGAGAGGATGACAAAACTTGCACGTGTCTTTAATGCCCGTAAATGATTTACGGTCCAATGGTGACCGTATTGGTACTACGGGCGCGCCTGCCCGTAGATATTTTGCGGGCGAGATAGGCCCGTGAATCCAATACGGGCAAAGCCTGTTCATTCTATTTTTAGGCTTTTTTGACCTGTTTTAAGCTCTAATTACATGTTTTTATTATTTTCTCATTTGGCAGTGCAATTTGGGGTGTCTACAACGGGCAGGCCTTGTTTGTATATGCTATGTGGGCGAAATCTTATCCGAAATCTGGGGAAATCTCAAATCCGTATATACTATGCGGACGAAGCAAAAATAGGCTAAAAATGTCTTGCCCGCACTTCCTATACGGGTATAAAAGATTTTCCGGAAATCTTATCCTCTGTGAAAATCTACCACGTGGCTGATTTGCACTCATTGCGGACAAGACATCGCGTCCGTATATAGTGTACAGGCAAGGCCTGCCCGCACACTATATACGGACAGACCAAAAATCTATAAATACAAGCTTATGGCCCTTGGCTAAGGGTTGGCTTCCCTTTGCTTGTTCTCTAACCCTTCTCCCACACCGAGACAACCCTCTAACCCTATTCCCTCACCTTCAAGCACTCAAAACCCTCCGAAACATCTCTTAATCCCTTCTTTGCTCTCTTTTGCCTCGTGGACCAAGAAGACACCAAGGAAAGGAAGGGGTGGAGCCAAGAGGAGGTGTGCAAGTGCTATCCATCTCACTAGGGACCCTCCACACACGTGCTGTTTTTTCTCATTCTTTGGCTTGCCTCCTCCCTCCCCTCTTCATGTTCCTCTATTTCTCTAGTAAAAATGGTTTCCCACGGGTAAAGGGAGATGTCATGATCAACAAGGGAGGTTGAGAAAGCATGTTGCTTTCTTTTATTCGCTAAAATAGCGTTAAGTCCTTTAATATCTCTTGTTTAGGTTTACTTCTTTAATTTGATCAAAAGGAGAGTATGTTCTCCTCTTTTCCCCCCATCTAATGTATCCCAAAATACCCTTTAACCCTTCTCTTGTTTTCTAAACACTTTGTGCGTATGATTTGCCATGTCTCCATGGAGCATGTTAGTAGTGTAGATTTTCATGTGTAAAAGTGCCTTGTTCACACACACACATTTTCCATGTTCATTCACTGATTTTGAGGTTTCCCATGTATGCAAATGAAAAATGATCACACCCACACATCCATGCACATGCTTATCACATTGAATGAGCTTATACATGCCCTTAGCATTCCATGCATCCTCCATGTTTGCACACACACTCATAGGTTTTCTTTAAAGCCTCTTAGAGTAATACTTTTGGTATCTCCATATTGTTTGTTTTTTTGGTATATGAATGTGCTTGTTCCCTGGTTTTGCCGGACAAACTTAAGCACAAGGCCTTTCGGGCCCCTTGATTGGTCTTTTCCTTAAGAGACTCATCTTTGGTGTATGCAACCAGGTGGGGAATGATTCCCCACCTGAGCCCTTTGAGTTTAAGCTCAAAGCATTGAGGGAGAGGCCCTAAGCCTTCTCCCTCCTTTCCCCCTTTGAGAAAATGTAGAAAATTAGGGTTATTGCTAAAAAAATGAAGATGGAGAGCCATTGTGGATCAACACAGTGACCCACAGGTTTACTCAGACACACATGGGATAGGGGCCCCTGCTCCCCCCTCGAAAATTGGGATTTTTTATTTTTCGAGTCCTGCCCGTAAACACAGGCCAGTTTGGCCCTGTCCATATATAACATATGGACCAGGCCAATCCATATAGAAACTCCAAAATCTGGGTTTCTCGGATCTCTTTGGGGTTTGGGCCCATCCAAGGCCCAATGTGGCTTCTTTGTGGGCCTTCCAACGAGGCCCACACCCGCCTTGCCCAACCTAAGTCCACTCCAATGGTGGGCTTTAAAGGCAACTTGACTAAACCTTTGCGCCTCCTTCAAGCCCAATAGGACTTCTTTAAAAATCAAAACCAATTAAATAAATCTTGCATGCCTTTAAATCACCTCCAAATCAAACAAAACCAAATCCAAAAGGTGTTATTCAATGTAAACCCCAAACGGGACTTGGGCTAGACTTAAGCCCAAATTGGCATACCCACGGGCCTTCCAATGGGGCCCACACCAGACTCAGATCACCTTCAAAATAAACAAAATAAAAATCAAATAAACAGAGGACCTACACCATTTCAGTAGTCCCTACACAGACCTAAACCTAAGAAATGCATATCTGATATAGGAATCGGGTGAGACAAACAAATTGACTTTTAACCAGGAAGGCTCGTGGGACCCGTCACCAGATGGGGCGGACTGGGGTGTCTACGGACTTCCCCGAACCGCAATCGAGAGCTTAGACAGAATCTCAAAGCCGCAAACCGCCTAAATAGACAACTCTAGGTACCCAGGTGTCTGCCTGCACCCCATCAGGCAATGACGATTCCAAACCCCGAATCTCCCAAAAGGAGGCACACACTCACGTGCGACCTCGCATGTGCGGCCTGCGGATCAGACACGCGCACAGACGGAAAACAAGGCAAACATTTGATGATGGATGACTGAGGGTGCCTAACATGTTCCCTTACTCATAACCCTATTCCGTACTTATGAATCTGGTTTTGACCGGTATTGCTTGTTTTTGTATGTTTTGGTACCATTCGCGCCTAAACCCTATAGATGTGGCAACTCCTAATTTATCTCAATTCCTTGTTCCTACGATCCCTATTGTTTTATAGTACTTCCATTGGTGCAAAATTAGGATGCTTATATATTCCATAATTTTGTGGTAAACATATTTTTTAGTGTTTTACTATGGTACCCAAAAAAGGAAACGTACCAAAAAAAAATTTTATAATACAAATCGCCATAACAATGGTGATTGACAAGTAGAAATCACCACAATAATCACCAATCTTGTAGTGACTTGAAAATTTAGGATGCACCCATATGTACGATGAAACTCTAAGGAAAAAGGAAAAGTAACATTCATGTGCTGTAAATTTTGCCTAATTTTTTAAAATTTCTCTTTAGATAATAATTATATTTTTGTATTAGAAAAACTTGTAATAAAAGCACAAACTACCTTAAATATGATGTTTTCTTCTTTATTTCACACACCCCAACTATCCTTGTTTAAAATTATAATTCAAAAATCCTTCTCCAATTTAAACTTTGTAAGTTACTGGAAAATTTAATAAGATAAAAAAGGGAAAAAGAGAATTCATGAATGAAACTAATTTTTCTATTTTCTAAAAAAATATATTTATGTTTATTATTAATATTGTATCTTTGTTTAGAATTTTAATTCCAGTGTTTTGATGCACCTTTTGTCTTGACATTTTCGTGTCTTTCAATGTATTTTTGTCTTATTGAATAAAAATTAAGTTCTACTTCATCAGCGCTCGAGCTATAGCCAAAATGCTATCGTGCTTGATCTGCGCGCAAGTAGTGCTGGAGCAGGACCTTGTCAGCTTAGCAGTGCTCGGTGGCAGTTGTTTGTCTTCTATCAATCTGCATCCCTAAAGCATACGCTTGATTTCCGCTCGATTAGTACTCGAGCGTCAGAAGTTTATTTGTTAAATCTGTCTTTTGTACTCGTCCTGCACTCGAGTGGCAGCGGCAGTTTTTGAATGTTACGAATTTCGAACAGATTTGTGAATGGATAGTTTCAAATTTTTTTTTTTTTTTTTGGTAACGGATGGATAGTTTCATGAAACCTGTGCAATGACTCATCCTCCATTTATTGGGGCTTTTCTTGGTAGAAAACAATCATTATTGATATGAGAAAACGAGTTATGAGAACCCAAGTCATCCTCTCGTCTTCCTCTTTGTTTCATTATTTTCTCCATAGCTGTTTTTCCTCTTCTCTAATATTCAAGAAAAAGAAAATGTATGTTTATTCGTGCTTCTGTCTTCCCTATTAGTACAAAACAAAGGAGACCGAAGTGTATAGCCGGGCTGTTGTATCTCGGCAATGTCGTGCTACATCTGTTGTACCGAAAATCCATCGTAGTGGTGTGAAACATCTTAAAGAGAGCAACATTGTCTACGCCACATCTCTGCCTTTCTGCTCTTATATTTTGGTCAGTCAATTTACATATTTTTTTGAGCAATGTACTATTTACTGCAAGTTTATCTGATGTTATTCCAACAGGACAATAGAGAAATTGATTTAAAGATCTGTCTCAAATTCTTAGAAATTCATTTATAGGATAAAAATTGGGGTTTTATAAATAATAAACCATTCCCCGACTTTTTTCAATTCTCAACCAAGAAATCATAAGAACGTGATAGTTGACTCCCTGCAGCACAACCAGCACAACCATAATCTATCCCATCAGCATAATTACTACTTGCCAATACAATATTAGTTATATGCTTGTTTTATGAATTAAAGGGGAGGAGGGGGCGACCAGCGTGGAAACCTCTTTGGGTGTGACCATGGAGCACGTCCGTCGGTACTTGTCTGATCAATCACACTGATAGCTTCAATAGTTCACTGAAATTTGGTCTAGTTTTTTTTCTTGGTATTTCATCGGTTACTAATCAAGTATACGTATAGTAGGCCTCCTTCGCCACTCCACAAGTGGCTCGGCTTGGTCTTGCTCCCTTCGCCCGCCTATCGTATCGGCGAAGCACGAAACTAACTATCTTAGTATTGACGTAACTACCTTTATTTAACTCTACTTTCTAAAAGTCTTAGACAAGTCTAGTGTTAAAGAAAATGGGAAGTGAGAGGTTCCGACACTCATATTGGAAGGGACTGAACTCCGCAACTTGTTGGAATTGGAATAAGTTCGGCAACAGATCACGAAATCTTGGTGATCTTCTCTATCTAATGAATGGGGAGCCCGCTTTGAAATTGTCTACCTTGCACCCACACCTCACTTTCCATAGCTCTCTACACGGTGACTACCCTTTTGGGTGTTACCTTATCATATATTTGCCGGAGAGGTTCATTCTCCCACAAAAGTGATTATCAATGGCTGGTTGAGCTCAAGCTCCTGCTTCTTGGTCACCACAGAAGCAGAACCAAAGCGAGCAGGACCGGATAGTAGGGAGGCATCTAGCAGCAAATGATCTTCTCGACCCTCCTTCCTACCCCACCCTTCTGCCCATATGGAAAACTGATATTTAGCTGTGAATTCCCAGCTCAGCTGTGACTCAATGATCGGGAGAACTCTCCCCACCGGGTCAATTAGGGCTACTCAAGTTGCTGCTCCAGCGCGAGATAGAGCTTTTCTTGGAACAGCACCGGTGCCCCTGCCCACTGAGCCCTCCTAGCCTACCAGTTTGGCAGAAGGTCCATTTCTCATCTCACTGCGGGTTCACCCAATTCAATTCGTTTAGCCTAGCCTAAGTGAGGGCGGCTTCTCTTTACGGGAGACCTGCCATTGTGTGATCCGGCAGCTGACTACACATAACATGACTTAGTCAGCTGAAAAGCAGCCTCTGTTTTGGCAGCCTCCTCTGCTTCCCCGATTTGCTTGGCTTGATCTGTACTTCTGCCTGCATCCCCTGGTTCCCATTCAGCTCAGTCACCTTTGGTAAGTGTGAGACATGGAAAAATCAATTTAATGATTTCCTAATCATCACATGGGATTAAATAAAACAAAGAGTCGCCACCATTCAATTTAGGTGTGAATGGACACCAAAATATCAAATAAGCACAAAAGGCAATTTTAGGGTAAAAATAACCCTCCTAAAAAAACCAACCAGAGATGGGTAAGGGAATTAAGTTATGAACAGGGGAAGGTGTTAGGCACCCCTATTCATCCACACAAGGTGGTTGCCAGGTATTGTTCATGTTTAAAATAAAGGAAAAAGCTTGCTATAAAAATCACACAAAATCACAAAAAAGGCAAAAATATATGGTTTTTTCATGTGAATAGTCTGATTGATCCAGAACTATCAAACATGATCATATCATTCCTAGGGTTTCATGATCAAAATAAAATTGAGATAAAATCAAATAAAATCAATTTAAAGTGAAAAATCCAAAAATCTGGCTTTAAGTCAAAATTCTAGAAATCTGGAAAAATATGATTTTTATAAAATATTTCACAATTTAACTTGAACAGTCCAGGATATAGATAAAGCCCAAATTTCACATTAAATCTGAAAATAAAAACCAAAAATACCCACATTGATGAAAAACACCAAAAGGGGAGAACTTAGACCGTAGGGTCTTATCTCAATAATGAAAAACAATTTAAAAAACCATATCATGAAACCCTAGAATTTATTTTCAGGCTTCTGGATCCAGATCTATCATATTGATCATGATAAATCCAAGATCTTAGCCTAAAATCACGAAAATCACGAAAACAGTACTGTAGGTGCAAAAGTGTGGAAAATCCAAATTTTATCAAAAAGTGGGGATCTCATGCTATAAACATCATAGATTCATGTAATTCATTCAGATATATCATAAAAAGCATTAAAACATGATCAGGATATCAAAATAGGCATATCTCACAGATTAGAGCACATGGGGGCCTACCCTACGGATCCACCTGTTCTCTTTTCCCCTAGTTCTCTCTTCACGTTTTACGGCTAGAGAGACTCTTGAGGTACTTAGAGATAGGTTTGGGTATACAAACACAATCACAGGCCTTATTCTATGAAAAAAATAAAAAAACAGATATGGGGTTCTATTCTAGGGATCCACCTGTTCCCCTTTCCCCTAGTTCTCTCTTCACGTTTTACGACTAGAGAGACTCTTGAGGTACTTAGAGACAAGTTTAGGAATACTAAAACAGATATGGCCTTATTCTACAGCAATGGAGATGATCCTATTACATCTAGAATTGAAGACAGAAAATAAAAAGGGATAGGGGACTTACCTGGATTGAGCAGGTAGGCAGCAGGAGTTCTTCTCTTCTCTTGGAGCTTCTTAGAATTCCTTGGACTCAAAATTTCGTGGCCCTTAGCTAGAGGAGAGAGCCTCTATTTATAGACACACCCAGGGGCAAGGCTGGTCCAGAAGGATATGGCCTGGTCTTTAAGATAGAGTGAAATACAGAGATAATGCCCATCCATAGCCAACCAAGGTGGCTTCAGTGAATTAAAATACTTAATTCGCTCATTTAAAGATATATTGGACTAAAGATAAAGCTTGGAAATCGAGAGAAGGATAAAACTCGCACGTGTCTTTAGTGACCGTAAATGCACTACAGTCCAACGGTGACCGTATAGTTTCCACGGGCGCGCCTGACCGTAGATTGATTTCGGGCGCGACCGGCCCGTGAATGAAATACGGGCAAAGCCAGTTTTGTCAGTTTTTATGCATTTTTGACATGTTTTAAGCTCTAATTACATGTTTTTATTATTTTCTCATTTTGTAGTGTAATTTGGGGTGTCTACAGCTGCCCCCTCTTTGCTGGTAATTGGAACCAATTACAAGCAGAGAGCAAAAAGACCCACCAATTGCACTTTCTGAGATTTTTGTATAATCAATTACACTTTGCAAGGATTAAATGGATGATTTTTGAAAAAAAGAATTGATTGTGGAAGATTTGCTAAGAAGTCCCTCAGCTTAAGGGCCAAATCCTCCTCTCTCCTCTCACTGAGCACTTGTGGGCTATGAAGTGAGATTTTAGACAAAATGTTTAAACAAAAGTGGGTAAGGTGGCAATCCTTGCAACTTACAACTAATATAAACATTAATCTCTTGAAAAATGTGGAGAAATTGATAAAATACGCAATTTTTGGCTTCGCCTGTATTTTGCTTACGGACTGATGCTGCCCGTAGGTTGTTCACGGGCGACCGGGACCGTATTACTTTCACGGGCGTCTGATGCCCGTACTGATTTTACGGATTTTACCCTCTTCTTAACCTCGCGACCGCGACTGTTCCTTCTCTGCTCGCATTTTGCCCTAATTCTCTGCTGCCCGTATTCTTCTCTCGGTCCCTGCTTCTTCTTCTTCAACAGTCCGATTCCTCCTGTTGTTCTCCGGCGACGACTTGCTCATTCCGGCGACTGTTCCCATTTATTGTTCTTCCACTGTCGTGCCAGTGGTCTTAGCTTCGGGTGTTCTTCGAATTTCCTCAACCGACCGTGAATCATCCTTGAAGCTTCAGTGGAGTCAGATTTTAGCTTGCAAAACTTCCATTCAGATAATCAGGTATGCCTTTTCTCAAATTCTTCTTGCAAACAGTTCGTCCATGAGCTATTCAATCTTCTGTTCCTTGATTATAGAAATTCAGATTTGTTTTATGGTTCAACCACTGATTTTTATGCCAATGCTTCATACGAAAATTGTTGAAGGAATGCTTGAAATGCTTGTATGATCTTCATGAGTAAATCCTATATTCGGCCACATGATTTTCTGTTCTTGGGCTAACAGTTTTAGCTTTTAAGTGAGCAAATTCTTGAATTTTTGAATTTGCTCCCGGCTGACTGAACTGATATTTGCAAATTTTTCTGATTGAGACTGGATTTCTGCTTCAATCTTGTATGCTCTAGATTCCCTTGATCTTCATGGGACAATTTATCATTGTCATTAGCTCATCCTCATTTAGCATATTGTTTGTATCTGTTTATGCCTTCATCTTGGTATTCTTATTGTAGTAAACTCAAACTAATGATTGATTTTGCTTTGGAACTTCAGCTTGAGTTGAACACTTGCGAGTTTGAACTTGATTCTTGATCTGGGGATGTTTGAACCCCTTATCCATATTTCTGAATTTTCTCATGAACAAGCCTAAATTTGCTAGGCATTTTCCTTATTAAACTTGACCTCCTGTTCACAACCTTAGGTTAGTTTGAACATGTCTTGACTGTCCTGAAATCCAACAGGAAAGATATGAATAAGTAACTGATAAAATAAGCCATTAAAAGATAATTGAGCTTCTTAAAGAGTTTCTTGAGATCAAAAAGATAATCTCTTTTTTTTCTTTAATTGAATCCTGATTTGGTCAGGAGCTTCTGAAGTATTTCTTCTATTTTCCATTTTTCCTTTTCCTGCAAATTAATTAAACTTGGTTAGAATAAAGATCAAACAATAAAATTTTAACAAGAATAATTAAATATCTCCCTGGTTTGAACCGTAGATGGCCCGCCTTCGATCAGCTTCCAGGGATCCTGCGGATGAGCCTTCCTCTTCGAGGGTTAGGCGTGATCCTGCTGATGTGGCCTCGTCTTCGAGGGCCGAGGAGGATTCAGATTCTGATGTCCCTGATCTTCCTTCTGGGGATTCGCGTGAGGCGACCCTAGAGGTATACTCTAACCTTTCTGAAATTTCATATCCTTTCCCAAAATACATCTTCCTGATTCTTTCCTCTCTTTAATTATTTTCTTTTAGCCGGCTGTTGAGGCTTCTGGCAGAGATAGGAGCCGTAGCAGGCACAGAGCTGGAGGCAAAGATGGAGGCCATGATGAGGGCCGTAGAGGAGGCCGCAGAGGGGGCCGTGGCAAAGATGAGGCCAGGACCAGGGTTGAGATCCCTGAGGAGGTGGCTGCCCAGATTAAGGATACCGATCTTTTGCATGGCTTGAGGATTCATCCCTCAGCATGTATTAGGGCGGATATCCCTTTGGAGTATCCTATGTCCCACTATAGAGGGAGCTGGGCTAGCTTCATTAGATTTTTGGGAGCTTGCAGTTCGGCCTATCGTCGGGAGCTAGGCTTGTATGGATTTGGCATGTTTATTACCATCCCGGACGTTCGCTTGGATCGAGCCCTCATTGCCGCATTGCTCGAGAGATTCTTCCCGGAGACTTTGAGCTTCCACTTCCCTGATATTGAGATCGGGATCCGACCTTCTGATTTCACGCTCATCACTGGGATTAGGATGATCGGTGATGTTATTCCTGAGATGGTGATGCCAAAGGCTGATGAGGTTACAGCTTATCTTGGATATATCGTGCTGCCTCCTGAGGCATGGGATCGGGGGAGAGCGAGATTGTCTCTGACATGGTTGAGAGAGACTTTCAGGAGGAGGCAGTTTGGCCAGCTTGCTGCCGGTGATCATGTTTTCCCCTTCGCCTTCCGATTCCTCTTTCTGTATATGATGGGATCTTGTTTCTTCCCGGAGGACACGACTTCAGTTAGTCCTCATTTCCTGAGCTTACTAGGAGATCTTCAGCGGGCGAGGAGGTATGCATGGGGCCCTCTCATTTTTGGTACTATTTTGGCTGGCCTTCGCCGATCAGTGAGCGGCCTCTCTACATCCAGAGGGGCTGGAGTTGGATGCCGATTCTTCTGGCCTTTTCTGCAGGTGAAATGTTTATTTCCTTTCTTTTTTCCTCTCTCTCTCTTTTTCCCTTTTTCCTATCTCTCCTTTTCTATTCTTCTAACTCTTTTCTTCTTCTTTCAGTTTTTTGCTAGGGTTTATATACCCAATTTCCGTCCTACCTCTACGATGCCTGAGGAGACGTATCCTATGGCACGTAGATGGTGTCATGTAGAGCACGACTCTAAAAAGAGTCGTCCCAGGTCCGCCTGGGCCCACTTGGACAGGCTATACCGGTCTGAGGTAATCTTCTTTAATTTCTCTACTTTCTTCTTTTCTTTTCTTCCTGAATCACATTTCTGAGGTCTTATTCTGTTTTTCAGCTATTTGTCCCCAGGATGGAGGACATTCATGAGGTGCTGGCCCTGCAGGCAGCCAGAGATGATGCATTTGTCCCTGACCAGAGACGACAGAGATACCAGTTCTTTATTGGTCAGCTGGGCAGCATCTGGTACTGCGGCGAGCGCTTCTTCTTTCAGCATGTGGGAGAGCCGCGGATTCCTGCCATCCCGCCAGATACTACTCCTTCCTACCCTCCTATGCCTGTTGATCCTGCCCAGTTCCTAGATTGGACTGAGGCAGAGACTTTATTGGAGGAGGGTGACTATGATGCCTGGTTCAGGCGAGCTTCTGTTGGGTGCCTCATGCCACCTATGCCTGTCCGTGTCGGAGTCACTGAGATTGGAGGGGTAGTGATTAGGGCCTATGACACTACAGTATGCCTTCTTCCTTTCACCTTTCTATTTTCATTTCATCTGAATTTATCATTTTTCTGACTTCTTTCTTTTCTATTTCAGGAGGTCCAGTTGGCAGAGATCCAGTCTCGATATGCTGATCTAGAGCGCCAGTTAGATGCTGCGATCGCCGAGCGGGATGCCCTCTATATTACCATTTCAGACCTTTGGGGGCAGCTAGCCAGAGCACAGGGCCAGGAAGGTCCATCTGATGCACAGGACCAGGCGGGTCCATCTTATACTCAGGTTAATTTCTTCTTTTATTTCCATTCCTACTCTTGTATTTGTTTGTCTTGTTCTGACAGAATTTTTCTCTTAGTTTCAGGAGGACACAGCCGGTCCTTCTTCACCTGCTTCACCCGTGCCTATGCATTTCCGGGATGAGGTATTTTCTGTGGCACGGGTGGAGTTCGTGACTTCTCCCAGTCCAGTAGAGGTTCCTGCAGCAGAGCCCGAGGTCGAGGTTGATATTGTACCTGCTGCTGAGGATGTGCCATAGTCTGCCCCAGTAGCTGAGACTGCTCCTGCTGCATCTGCTGATGTAGATATGGATTCGGCTATGGACGCTGCTATGGTTGAGCCTACCGTGGAGGCTGTGGTGATGGAGGAGGCTACAGCTAATCCTATAGAGTCCGGTCCTGATGCTGATGTACCTGAGACCTTTGCTCCTGCTAGTCCTGCTATGGAGGATGCCGAGGAGACGCATGCTGCTGTTGATACGTCAGCGGATTCTTCCCGTACTGATTCTGATGTAGATACTTCAGGGTACGTCCCTCCTGATCATCCCACTGCTGGCCTTGTGCCTTTATATATGTGGCATGATATTCAGTCTGTTTTGAGCAGGATGACGCGTAGCACAGCCCGCAATGTTGTGCGGCATGTCTTTGAGCGCAGGCGATCTTCAGGCCGTGGTCGAGGCAGAGGACGAGGCCGTGGCCGTAGGGGCGGACCTGCATAGACATTAGATTAGAATTCTTCCATGTACATTTGTATTTTTTGGCAAAAGTGATGTAAACATTCATATATATATATATAAGAAGTTTGATTTATTTCCATTTGTGTTCTTTTCTTCTTTATTTTCAGTATTTATTACCTGATGAATGTTAAAACAGGGACAGGTGAAGCTTAGGGAAACAAAGAAATTAAAACTTCCCATTTTTTTGCATTTTTTCGAAAGAACCGTACGTAGACTACGAGCAAGCCGTGCCCGTAAAGTTACTACGGGCGCACTCTACCCGTGAAGTTTCCACGGTCAAGGGTGTCCGTAGTTCCTATACGGGCGAGCTTTGACCGTAGTATAATTACGGAATTTACTGCCTTACGATTTTTTCTATATAAACTCCTAGGGAACGTCATTGTGACACTTTTATTGGTTGGAAAACTCCCTGAGCATGTCTTTTCTCGCTTTCCTTGGCTTCTTTGGCGCTTCCATGGCTTCCCCTATACCGCTTTCTCCTGCCGTTGAATCTCCTCCTGCAAGACAACCTATTAGATCAAAACCTCCTAATCTCACCAGGTATAACATTATGGACTCTTTCTATGACAGGTGGGTTAACTCCATGACCCTTGATGAGGAGATTCGTTGGGATTCCATCCACTTAGGGCATATCCTACACCTCCCTAAAATTCCCTTTAAGTGGGAAATTATTGAAGCTTTGATTGGACACTAGGTACCTGAACTAAAGTTTGATGATAAAGAGATGACCCCTACCATAGAAGAAATTGAAACCATCCTTGGCCTAAGATTTTCCGAAAAAGTTGTGAACCCACCCCTAAAGCTTAGTTATAAAAAAGAGGCTTCCACTTTCTTGGGTATAGGGAAGAAGGACCTAGGAAATTCTGATGCACTATTGACCTTGTCCAAGACCTTTTTGACTGAAAAACTTCTGAGGAGTGAAGACAAGGATGCTAGGTTTAATGCATTGACCCTAGTAGTGGTCAATCAGCTGCGTTTTCCACGGGGTGATGACCAGGTTGATTTGGCTCTCATCTCAGTCATCTGCCAGGTTAGGGAACGTGAGAGATTGACCCCTATGATCCTAGCAGAGATATACCAGGCCCTTACTGACTGCTATTTCAGGAAGAAGAAGCGCTTCCTTGCCTGCGCCCCTATCCTACAGGTAAAAATATACATATATTTTTTTTCTTTTCTTCTTCTTATTTTTTTTTTCTTCTTCTTCTTTTTTTCTTTTTTTTTTCTTTTTGCTTCTTCTTCTTTTCTCTTTTTTCTCTTTTTTTCTTTTTCTTTTTCTTTCCTTTTTTTTCTTTTTTCTTTTTGGAAATAACTTGAAATACCCCTTTTTTGCAGCTTTGGTTGCTTGACCACCTTAGCCAGGTTGAAGAAATAACTCGCCGCTTCTTTCTAAGATTGAAAGTCCCTGTTTTGATGAGTAATAGGGGATGTCCTAACATCCAAGGTGGCAAGCAAGGATGGTTCACTTTCTTGGGTACTCTCCAGGATGATAAAGTGAGATGGCCTAGCACTTATCAGCCCACTCCAGAGACAGTGATCAGCTTTAGAGATAAAAACTTTCTGGTCCTAGCAGGCTTGAAATCTGCTGTTCTCTATCTTCCTTTGAGGGTTCTTCGGCAGTTTAGAGCGATCCAGGGGATTATGATCCCTACTGGATATGAGAAGCTTTTAGGGCCACTTACACCAGCCTCCATGGGGCTAACTGCTCAATTAATGAAAGAGTGGTCATATGTCCGTTTTCTGCAGGGTCCTGTCTTTTCAGAGTCCCATGTGAAGGACTATCACTTCTGGATCAAAGAACAGGTGCAGAGTCATGCCCCAGTACCAGAGGATCCTCCTGCAGTTCTTCCTCCTACCTATAAAGATATTCTGGAGTCAGAAAGGGCAACCCATAAGCGGCTTCAACAAATATGGGTACGGGAGGCTCAAGAACTTAGGATAAAAGTCCTTGTTCTGGAGAGGAAGCTTGAAGAGCAGAAGTCTGGCCGCATTGCCATGGAGAAGAAACTTGAAGAACAAAGGCAGGCTCATCGCTTTGAAGTTCGAGTGATGCGGAAGAAGTATCAGGATTCCTTGGCCGACCTTAGGGCGTTGAAGAGCAAGCTTTCTTTTTCAGATGAGGTCATCTCCTTTTTGAGTGATCCTGATGCAGAGGGTGCTTCTGGAATTATTGCAACTCAAGCAGCTAGGATTAGGGAGCTTGAGGAGCAGTTAGGGAGTAGGGATTAGATTCTTTTATCTTTTTTTTTCTTTTTTCATTCATTTTTTTTTCATACTTTTATACAAAAGCAAACTCCATTAGTGGAAAGATAATAGTTTTAATTCAAAAATAGGTTTTATATTATTGGCCTCAGAATTCTCAGATGCTTATAAAAACAGAAGTTTTATGAAAAAGTATTTGATTTCTCATCACTAGCCAAAGTATAGTTTTTTTTTTTTTTTTGAAAGCTGATCCAAAACACTTAATCACATATAATTAAAGGAATTAAAATCATGTTGAATAATGAAAAGGGTAGTCCAAACAATAGGGAGAGACCAAATCTGTCAACCCCGCGACCTTTAGAATCATCCCCTAATGGTTTTACCTTCATGATTGGCCTTGCTAATTTGCTCAGTTTCTAGTGCTCATGCTGATTTAAAACTTAGACCACATGATCAACTCAACCCTTGATTTTTTTTTTTTTTTGCTGCCCTTCTTGCCCCTAGTGCCAATTACGGTTTTCACTAGGGTTGGCCTCTGCATTCCGTCATCACTAATCTTACTCTGAAAGTTGAATGAATATACTAAAATCACCGAGGGCTTAATAATAGGACGAAACAAAGGCTAAGCTCGGTTTATGAAAGAAAAGGTATTAAAGGCTCAAAATTTTCTAAGTGTGAAAAAATGGGTCAACTGGACTTACAGTCATGGTGAATTCGATCCCATTCCTCTTCTTTTGTATTTGGCTTTCATTTGCCCTTATATATTTTTTTCTCTTTTTTTTCTCATTTTTTTTTCTTTTGCCCCTATTGGCCTTGCCCTTATTGGCTTTGCCCCCGTATAAGACTGTAGGTCCAGTTTAGGTTTAACAAAAAGACGGACAGGCTCAAATTGGCTTGACTAGGGATGTAAATTTTGGGATATAAGGAAAAATGGCCTCAGATCATTTCCTAGTAATATTCATTCATGGAAAATATCTTTTTACTGCATCAGAGTTAATTGGCTCAGGAAAATCCTTCCCATCCATTTCTGTTAAGATGAGAGCACCCCCTGATAGGACCTTCTTGACTATATAAGGCCCTTCCCAATTTGGTTTGAACTTTCCACGAGGATCTTCCAAAAAGGGTAAAATCTTCTTTAATACCAAATTTCCTTCTTGGAAAGTTCTGGGCTTCACCTTTTTATTGTAAGCCCTGGCCATCCTCTTCTGATACAATTGGCCATGACTAAGTGCCTTCAAACGCTTTTCTTCTATTAAATTGAGTTGATCATGCCTAGATTGTATCCATTCAGCTTCTTCTAATTCAGCTTCCATTAGCACTCTTAGTGAAGGTATTTCCACTTCCACTGGTAAAGCTGCTTCCATTCCATAGACTAGGGAATATGGGGTTGCCCATGTAGAAGTCCGAATCGAGGTTCTATAAGCATGTAGAGCAAGTGGCAGCATTTCATGCCAATCTTTAAAACTCACCACCATCTTTTGAATAATCTTCTTTATATTCTTATTCGCTGCTTCCACTGCCCCATTCATCTTTGGTCTGTAAGGCGCTGACTTGTGGTGGGTAATCTGAAATTGTTCACACATCTTCCTCATGTCTTTGTTCTTAAGGTTTGAAGCATTGTCTGTTACTATGGCACTTGGCAAACCATAGCGACAAATGATGTTGTGTTTTAAAAACTTAAGAACATGGCTACTCGTAATGTTTGCATAAGAAGCCACTTCTACCCACTTGGTGAAGTAATCGATTGCTACAAGTATAAACCTGTGTCCATTTGACACCTTTGGAGAGATCATTCCAATGACGTCCATACCCCACATGGAGAAGGGCCACGGGGATGTCATGCTGTGTAATTCACTTGGGGGTGCATTCTTGTTATCCGCGTACACTTGGCATAAATGACACCTTTTGACGTGTATATAGCAATCATGTTTCATAGTCGACCAGTAATATCCCAATCGCAGAATCTTCTTGGCAAGCATATGCCCATTCATATGGGATCCACATACTCCTCCATGTACCGTTTCAACTATCCTTTCTGACTCAGTCTTTGCAACACATCTGAGTCGGATATCGTTATGTGATCTTTTGTACAACTGCCCACCACTTAATAAGAATTGACCGGCTAATCTTTGTATTGTTCTTTTCTCTGTAGAGGTGACATTTTCTAGCAAGCTCCGATCATTTAGGAAGTTCTGAATGTCTTGAAACCATGGTACTTCTTCTTCTGGGGTTTCTTCTAGAACAAGGCAGTAAGCTGGTTCATCCCTGAGTTCAATTTCCAATGGTCTAATATCAACACCTTCTGGCATACTGACCATTGAAGCCAATGTGGCTAAAGCATCTGCAAACTGGTTTTTGGCCCTTGGCATATAATTGAAGGAAATTCGAGTAAACTTGGTGCTTATTTCTTCCAAATACTAGTGATAGGGGATCAATTTATGATCCTTGGTTTTCCATTCACCAGTTGTTTGGAAGATGATAAGACTCAAATCCCCATATACGTCAAGTTCCCCTACTTCATGGTCTAAGGCAGCTTGCAACCCAATTATACATGCCTCATACTCTGCTATATTGTTCGTGCATTGAAACCTTAGTTTTACTGCGATCGGGATATGTGCCCCATCTGGCTTGATCAAAACAGCCCCTATTCCATTTCCATTCATATTGGCGGCCCCATCAAAAAACATTTGCCATGAGCTTTCACCTTCTTCTTCTTCGGCAAACAGGATTGCCTCATCAGGGAAGTTGGTCTTTAAGGGTTGGTATTCTGGTAAAGGGTGTGCAGCTAAGTGATCTGCAATGGCTTGACCCTTAATGGCCTTCTGTGTGATATAGGTAATGTCAAATTCAGAGAGTAACAACTGCCACTTTGCTGTTCTGCCAGTTAAAGCTGGTTTCTCAAATAGATACTTCAAAGGGTCCATTCGGGATATCAGTAAGGTGGAATGACTAAGGAAATAGTGCATTAGTCTCTGAGTTGCCCACACTAAAGCACAACAAGTCTTTTCTAGAGGGGAATATTTTGCTTCATATTCTGTAAATTTCTTACTCAGGTAGTAAATCGCCCTCTCCTTTCTGCCTGTATCGTCATGCTGTCCTAAGACACACCCCATTGACGTCTCTAAAACAGACAAGTATAAAATCAATGGTCTTCCTGGAGTTGGTGGTACTAGCACAGGTGGGTTCAATAAATACTCCTTTATTGTGTCAAAGGCTTCTTGGCAATCATCATTCCAGACTGTCGGGTTATTCTTTCTTAAAAGTTTGAAAATTGGTTCACAGATAGCGGTGAGCTGTGCTATGAACCGGCTTATGTATTGAATCCTTCCAAGAAAACCACGAACTTCCTTCTCCGTTTTGGGTGATGGCATTTCAATGATTGCTCTGGCTTTAGCTGGGTCAATCTCAATTCCCTTTCTACTTACTATAAAGCCCAATAACTTTCCTGATATAGCCCCAAAGACACATTTCGCAGGGTTAAGTCTTAGACTGTATTTCCTGAGCCGGTCAAACACCTTCTTCAAATTGATCAAGTGGTCTTCTTCTTCACATGACTTGGCTATCATGTCATCCACATAAACCTCCATCTCGTTATGGATCATATCATGGAATAAGGCTGTCATAGCCCTCTGGTAGGTTGCCCCAGCGTTCTTAAGTCCAAATGGCATGACAGTGTAGTGGAAGGTACCCAAGGTGTAATGAAAGCCGTTTTCTCCTGATCCTCCTTTGCCATCTTGATTTGATTATAACCAGAAAAGCCGTCCATGAATGAGAACAGGCTATGTACAGCGGTGTTATCCACCAAGATGTCTCTGTGTGGAAGTGGAAAATCATCCTTTGGGCTTGCCTTATTCAAGTCTCTGTAATCTACGCACATTCTGACCTTTCTGTCCTTCTTTGGCACTGGTACTATATTTGCAAGCCATTCAAGGTATGTGGAGACTGCTAAGAATCCTGCTTGGAACTGCTTAACTACTTCATCTTTGACCTTTAAAGTCCATTCCGGTTTCAACCTTCTCAATTTCTACTTAACTGGCTTGGCATCTGGTAGAATGGGTAGCCTGTGCACCACCATATCTGTGTTTAACCCCGGCATATCCCGATACGACCATGCAAACACATCATCATAATTAGCCAAGAATCGTATCATTTCTTCCCGCTGTACCTCAGATAGACATACCCCAATCTTCACTATTTTTGGGTCATCTTCAGTCCCTAGGTTTATTGATATGGTCTCTTCAATATTGGGTTGGACCCCCTTTTCATGACGCTCTAATTGATATGTGATTTCTTTTGGAACGTCGTCTTCTTCGTCCTCGGTCTCTTCCTCAACCCCCATTAGGTCAAAGTCGAGCTCAAGGTCGAAGTCATATTCATCCTGATCCAATTCCGTTTGCTTATATGGTTCATAAATGGTTTGGACCTTTTTGAAAAATTTATCTTTTCTAGAAAAAAATGGAAAATCTTTTTGTGTTTTTTGAGAGCCTTCTACAAAATCTTTCCCTGAAGACGAAGGCTCATTAAAACCTTCAGGAAAAGGGCATTCCACTAATGGAGTTTTTTTTTAGAAGCCATGTCTGTTTGCCAAACAAATGCAGCTTCAAAAGTAAGGAGAGTTTCCTCCCAATTATTTAGAATAAAAGAATCTGGGGCAGGGATACAAGCCTGCTCCTCAAGCTCGGGATCTGCATCAGAGATCACCAGTACTGGGTGAGTTGCGTTGCCTGTTTCTTCTATAGGGCCAGTTCCAGATGGAACTTCTACTACAGCCCAATCAATAAAAGGTAGCTCCTCTGCTACTTCTTCTTACTTGCCTTCTGTCATGGCAAAAAATGCTCTAATGTCCTCTGAAAAATCCTGCTCCTGTTCTGCCTGTGGCCCAGGCCCATCAGATGCTTGTGGAGGTGGAGGTGGAACATATGGTTGTATTGTTGAGGGTTTGGGTTTCTGGAATGGGTTGATATTGTAGTATGGAGGTTTGGACTGATCCTCAGGAGGAGACAGTTGAATCATGTGAGAAAGCTTTGGAAAAGTTTCCCTGATATGAGGGAATTTCATAGTTTCTATCTGCCCCTGTCTTCTCCATTTCCTTGGCTTGGACCCCAACCCTGCTCTGTGAACCATCTTCTTGACCTGTACCGGTTCTATCCTTCCTTGTAGGTTAACCCCCAGATCTTTTCCAGGGTGAAAATGGTACTTTTCTAGCACATTCTTGACCATTCTCTCAGCACAGGTCAACTTTCCTTCTTTTTCCTGATACCCCCCGGGTATGAAATTAACAGTTTCAAATTGGAAAGAGTGAAATGTCATCTTATCAGCAGTCATTTCCATGTTAATACAGGGTACATCAGGGGACCACATGGGGGGAACCAAATTTTCGGCCAGGACGGTAATCACCTTTTGCCCTCTAATATATTTGACTCTTTGGTGGAGGGTAGATGGTATGGCCCTAGCTGTATGAATCCACGGCCTTCCTAGGAGTAGGTTGAAAGCCGCAGGTATATCCATCACCTCGAATGTGATGTTAAAAATATACGGTCCAATTGTGACCGGCAGTTTAACCTCCCCTAGGGAGTGTGTTTTAGAGCTGTCAAATGCTCTTATGATTCTTCCATTTTGTTTTATTTTGTTTCGCTCCAAATTGAGCTTAACAAAGGTTACTAACGGGCAGACATTGAGAGCCGACCCATTATCAATCAAGACCCGGGCTATCATGCAACCCTTACTGAGTACAGCTATGTGCAATGGGTCAACATGATGGTACCCTGCTGGACTGATTTCAGTCTCAGAAAAAGTTATCACATTGTGGGATAAAATTTGACCAACCATCCGGCCTAGTTGGTCTAGTTCAATATTTTTAGGCACATGGGCCCCCTGGAGTATCCTTAACAAGGAGTCCCTATGTTTTCAGAATTTAACAATAATCCCAGAATTGAGATCTGGGCAGGGACCTTGTTCAACTGTTCGACAATATTGAACTCACTCTTTTTTATTATCTTCATGAGGTCACCAGCCTCACTGTTAGTTACCTGAGAGGCATCCTCCCCTATCTTGGCCTTTCCTTTATTTTTTCCTTCTTCTTTTTTTTCTTTCTCTGTCTCTTTTTGTTTTTCTTCCACCCCTATCCATTTTCCTGACCTCATCATGAGGTTTACTTCTTCCTTGCTTTCAGCTGCAGGGCATGTAGTGGTAAAAGCTTCACTGTAGTTCCATGGTACAGCCAATTCAGAGTAGGAAGGCTTGAGGACATTTATCACCAAGGGAGGAAGTTTGGACTTGGATGCGGAAGTCTGGGTAAATGGAACATTAATAACCAGAGGTGGAAGTTGCTTTGATTGAGGGGTTGTAGAAGTGACTGATGCACTAAGGGGGTCACAGTTTATGACCAATGGTGGTTTAGCTTGAATGGGTGGAGTAAAAGTGGATGGATTGTAATTAATGACCAAAGGTGGCTTGGCGATGTTCATCTGGGCCATGAGGGATGAGACCCGGTCCAAAGATGAGCTAATGTTCTTTGCAGCACTATCATTCCCCTTTGAAATCACATTTACTTCTTTGTCTTCATTTCTCTTGTCAAAATATACTTTGACCGTTGTCCCTATGGGAGCAATTAATTGAGATGGGTCAAAGGTTATTTTGTCAGAAGAGATGACTCCTATGACATTAGATGGGCCTGCCCCATGATGCTGGGGCAGTGGGTTTTGTCCATTATCGGTTCTTGGAGGATTGGGAGCCCCTGTATTGAAAGACAGGGTATTCTGGTCCAGTAAATCCTGAATGATATGTTTCAAAGGCCAGCACTTATCAGTAGGGTGCCCAGGTGCACCCATATGGTAATCACAAGTGGTGGAAGGGTCAAAGTTTCTCCCCTTTGATGCATTCGGATTAGGTTCTCTTAAAGTGACATACCCTGCTTTCAATAAAGTGGGTAGCAACTGAGAAGGAGTCATGGGAATAGGGGTGAAAACCCTATTTCTCCTTACTGCAAAATAGGCATCCTTTTCTTCCTTAGTAAAAACCCTTTTTTGGTCTGAAGGTGCTACTGGAACATTAACCCTCATGGGGGCCGGGGTAGATGGAGCAGGTGGAGTAGGAAAATGAGCTGGTATGTTGATTTGTATGGGCTTATTAGGGCCAGATGGTGGCTGTACCATATTTACCTCACCCTCCTTCTTGTTCCCATTCTTTTTTATCCCGCTTCCTTTCTTCAGATTAGGGTCTTGCTGACTAACCATGGCAGAGTGGTCAATTATCTTACCTGACCTGATCCCGTCTTCTATTCGGTCAGCCACTTGAACCAAGGCAGCAAAATTAGTGGTGGTCTGACCCACCAGGTGGCTGTAGAATGGTTGACCCAAAGTGCTGATGAAAGTAGAAATCATTTCTTGTTCTAGCATGGGTGGTCTGACCTGGGAGGCAGTCTCCCTCCACCTCTTGGCATATTGCCTTACAGTCTCTTCCCTTCCTTTGCTCATTCTCATTACGTCGTACCTGTCTGGCACGATTTCTGAATTGAACTGGCATTGAGCCAGGAAGGCATCGGCTAGGTCCTTCCATCTTTTGATCTTTCCATGGTCCAAAGTGGCGAACCATCTTAATGCGGTTCCAGTCAGACTTCTTTGGAAAAGTTGGATCAAGATACCCTCATCCTGCCCGAACTGGCATAAGGCACCGCAATATAACTTTAGGTGGCTCATGGGGCAACCAGTGCCATCATACTTGTCCAAGTCTGGGCACTTAAACTTAGCCAGCAGGTTAACATTGGGGTATAGGCACAGGTCTTCAAAATTGGTGCCTCCAAAGTTGTTTACCCCTTTGACTTCCCTTAGTTCATCTTGGATCATATCTAGCTTATGCATGAACTTTCTTTCAACCTCTTCCCTTATCCTTTCCTTTTCCTTAGCCTTGTTTGACTCACATGTCTCATCCCTGGTCAGTATAGGTTCAGGGGTAGGTTCATAGACGGGTTCAGGAGTTGGTTGCACGGGAGGTGGAATGTTGACTTGGGGTGGAGGTGCAGGGTTGGATGTGGATGCCTGGTTCTGGGCCTGCATTTGTTGGGCTTGCACTTGTTGGGCCTGTACTGACAGTATGTTCTCTAGCATTCGGGCTAATCCTGCCACTTGTTCTTGGAGTAGAACAACATCTGGATGAGGAGCATCAACTTCATCTTCAATAGGATTCATTGCGCGAGCTCTTGATCTGGTTACAGGAGCTATGATTGCAAGTGTATTAGTACCTGGTCACAAGATAAAGGAAAAATATCAGTGCCCAATTAATCTCATTCACATGCCTAAGAATGCCTATGTGCAAGCTGGGTGAACACGAGTTTGGATTTTTTCTTTATTTGCTTCTTTTTTCTTTTTTCTTTTTTCTTTTTTTTTTTTTTGAATTGAATTGTTGGAATATTCTAGAGCTTCCAACAGGTCCCACAAAAGAGAGAAAGATCTGAAATTCAAAGGCTTTCAGAGGCCCTGGGGGTTTTTGAAAAAGGTCTGAAATTCAAAGGGTTTCAGAAGCCCAGGGATATTTTTGGAAAAGGTCTAAAATTCAAAGGCTTTCAGAGGCCCAAGGATTTTTGATGAAAGTCTGAAATTCAAAGGCTTTC
The DNA here is from genome assembly GCA_947561395.2 of Buxus sempervirens. Lineage (NCBI taxonomy): Eukaryota > Viridiplantae > Streptophyta > Magnoliopsida > Buxales > Buxaceae > Buxus > Buxus sempervirens. The sequence goes on from OX387183.1 coordinate 34,264,158, forward strand.
AGAGGCCTAGGGATATTTTTGGAAAAGGTCTGAAATTCAAAGGCTTTCAGAGGCCCAAGGATTTTTGATGAAAGTCTGAAATTCAAAGGCTTTCAGAGGCCCAGGGATATTTTGAGAAAAGAAGTCTGAAATTCAAAGGCTTTCAGAGGCCCAAAGATCTGAAATTCAAAGGCTTTCAGAGGCCCAAAGATCTGAAATTCAAAGGCTTTCAGAGGCCCAAAAGAAAAAGGTCTAAAATTCAAAGGCTTTCAGAGGCCCAAAAGTTCTGAAATTCAAAGGCTTTCAGAGGCCCCAAAAGGAAAAGGTCTGAAATTCAAAGGCTTTCAGAGGCCCAAAAGTTCTGAAATTCAAAGGCTTTCAGAGGCCCAAAAGAAAAAGGTCTGAAATTCAAAGGCTTTCAGAGGCCCAAAAGTTCTGAAATTCAAAGGCTTTCAGAGGCCCAAAAGTTCTGAAATTCAAAGGCTTTCAGAGGCCCAGAATTTTTGAAAAATCTAAAATTCAAAGGCTTTCAGAGGCCCAAAAGATCTGAAATTCAAAGGCTTTCAGAAGCCCCAGGATTTTTTGAAAAATCTGAAATTCAAAGGTTTTCAGAGGCCCGAGGATTTTTTTGAGAAAAAAAGTCTGAAATTCAAAGGCTTTCAGAGGCTCAGGAGTTTTGAAAAAGTCTGAAATTCAAAGGCTTTCAGAAGCCCAAAGAACCTTTCTCTTACATTTTTTTTTATTTTTATTTTTTGAAGCATTTTATTCAAACTTGTTTCCCTTTATCATTATTTAAAGGTTAAAGGAAGATTTTAGTGGGAAAAACTGATTAAAGTTGAATATCCCGAGAAAACCGTATACACAGTACGGTCCAGCCCTGCCCGTATGCAAATTACGAGCGAGCCGTGACCGTATGAAATTCACAGGCGAGCGTCGCCCGTATAACTAATACGGAAGAGCCCAGCCCGTGTATTAAACACGGTTTTACGGAGCTCTTTTATGTTTCTCAGTTTTTTCATGGTTTGATTACTTTAATTGCTCATCTAAACATACGGTTCACCCAGTGCAAGGCTTCTAAACTGTCCCAAAGTGGACTTTGACCTTTTTATAAAAACACATGCTTGGGAGGGCACTTGTACCCTCCAAATTGACACCATACTCAAGAATTTGGTACCCTTTTGTTGACTCTTGCATGAACATTGGGTAAGATTGATTCTAAACAGAGTTAGAAAATCTTCCTATGGGCTACACCAATTTTAGCAAACTTGCATATTTTGGGATCAATTTTATCCCAAACCAATGGGCACCACGACACCCCTATGACATGAAAATAATGCAAAACAATAGAATTACCTTGTTACCTTGTTTACCTTCAATATGGCATCCGCATTATGCCCTGGTTTGTAAGCCATGCAAACGGCCTTCCCACAATTACAAGCCCATATCCCCACGTAATTATGTATTTTAGCCAAAAACGTGTAACTCTACCTTCAAGCGTAGGGGTTTTGGGTTTTGGCTTAATGGCAACTTATCACTCAAGCCTAGTGATAACCAGAATCCCAGATCCACGTTATCATCACATCATTAGCTCAAAGTTCTAAGGTGAATGTTTTCACTTTCGCTTTCCGAAGTATCGACCTCGTTGCGCCAAGCTACACACATTCGGGTTCAACTTCCTATAGGTTAAGGGTAGGCTGTGTAAAAAAAATAAAAGGTGCACAGTGCATTGTAAAAATAGGGTGCATTCACAACGTCCCAAACCCTTGCCACTCTTTTCGTAGCCATGCATAAACAAACCAAGGCATAAGAGGAAAGCATATTTAAAATAAACAAGTAAATACAGCAATCCTATAGCACCTAAAACATGCTCATAAAAAAATCATCTAATCATGCAAACATATGATCATGTTATACGCCCAAAATCATCATGGAGATCATGCTGAAAATTAAAACATGCTATCATAAAAATATAGCAAGAAATAAACATGGTTCAGCAAAACGGACCTCCCCTACGCATGTTTGTAGAAACAATCCTATAAATCAAAATTAAACATGTTTCTACCCCCATGAATTCTTAAGCAATAATTCAGATTTAAAACATACTCAACATGCTTAAGAACACAAAATAGCAAGCAAATCAAAAAATCAAAACATGAACAAACACCAAAAGGCTGAAATCCTCAAGTCCCCAGCAGAGTCGCCAGTTGTGAGACATGGAAAAATCAATTTAATGATTTCCTAATCATCACACGGGATTAAATAAAACAAAGAGTCGCCACCATTCAATTTAGGTGTGAATGGACACCAAAATATCAAATAAGCACAAAAGGCAATTTTAGGGTAAAAATAACCCTCCTAAAAAAACCAACCAGAGATGGGTAAGGGGATTAAGTTATGAACAGGGGAAGGTGTTAGGCACCCCTATTCATCCACACAAGGTGGTTGCCAGGTATTGTTCATGTTTAAAATAAAGGAAAAAGCTTGCTATAAAAATCACACAAAATCACAAAAAAGGCAAAAATATATGGTTTTTTCATATGAATAGTCTGATTGATCCAGAACTATCAAACATGATCATACCATTCCTAGGGTTTCATGATCAAAATAAAATTGAGTTAAAATCAAATAAAATCAATTTAAAGTAAAAAATCCAAAAATCTGGCTTTAAGTCAAAATTCTAGAAATCTGGAAAAATATGATTTTTATAAAATATTTCACAATTTAACTTGAACAGTCTAGGATATAGATAAAGCCCAAATTTCACATTAAATCTGAAAATAAAAACCAAAAATACCCACATTGATGAAAAACACCAAAAGGAGAGAACTTAGACCGTAGGGTCTTATTTCAATAATGAAAAACAATTTAAAAAACCATATCATGAAACCCTAGAATTTACTTTCAGGCTTCTGGATCCAGATCTATCATATTGATCATGATAAATCCAAGATCTTAGCCTAAAATCACGAAAATCACGAAAACAATGCTGTAGGTGCAAAAGTGTGGAAAATCCAAATTTTATCAAAAAGTGGGGATCTCATGCTATAAACATCATAGATTCATGTAATTCATTCAGATATATCATAAAAAGCATTAAAACATGATCAGGATATTCAAAGCAGTCACATTTCACAAATTCGAGCACATGGGGGTCTACCCTACGGATCCACCTGTTATCTTTTCCCCTAGTTCTCTCTTCACGTTTTACGGCTAGAGAGACTCTTGAGGTACTTAGAGATAGGTTTGGGTATACAAACACAATCACAGGCCTTATTCTATGAAAAAAAGAAAAAAACAGATATGGGGTTCTATTCTAGGGATCCACCTGTTCCCCTTTCCCTTAGTTCTCTCTTCACGTTTTACGGCTAGAGAGACTCTTGAGGTACTTAGAGACAATTTTAGGAATACTAAAACAAATATGGCCTTATTCTACAGCAATGGAGATGATCCTATTACATCTAGAATTGAAGACAGAAAATAAAAAGGGATAGGGGACTTACCTGGATTGAGCAGGTAGGCAGCAGGAGTTCTTCTCTTCTCTTGGAGCTTCTTAGAATTCCTTGGACTCAAAATTTCGTGGCCCTTAGCTAGAGGAAAGAGCCTCTATTTATAGACACACCCAGGGGCAAGGCTGGTCCAGAAGGATATGGCCTGGTCTTTAAGATAGAGTGAAATACAGAGATAATGCCCATCCATAGCCAACCAAGGTGGCTTCAGCGAATAAAATACTTAATTCGCTCATTTAAAGATATATTGGACTAAAGATAAAGCTCAGAAATCAAGAGAAGGACAAAACTCGCACGTGTCTTTAGTGACCGTAAATGTACTACGGTCCAACGGTGACCGTATAGTTTCCACCGGCGCGCCTGACCGTAGATTGATTTCGGGCGCGACCGGCCCGTGAATGAAATACGGGCAAAGCCAGTTTTGTCAGTTTTTATGCATTTTTGACCTGTTTTAAGCTCTAATTACATGTTTTTATTATTTTCTCATTTTGTAGTGCAATTTGGGGTGTCTACAGTAAGAAAGCAGCACCGCCAAAGGCATCCATTCAAGAGACAGTTGATCAGGTTCTCTAAAGAAAGGACGGACCTCCCCCATGAATGACTCTTTGCGGAAAGCCCAGGGAGCCGAGTGCCGGCTTGCTAAGCTGTTAGGTTAGTTCCCAGGACCACGGTCCTTAAAAATCATGAGTTCTAAGCCTTGTGATGCTCCTATAGTACAGTAAGTATGTCTGTAACCGAATATGCAACTGAGCACCTGAAGTAGCCCCAAGCCATCGAGGAGCTAAACTAAAAGCACTAGTCACACTATTACTTTGTCTTAGTAGCGGGAAGAGAGAGCCAGTCTTTCCTGAATTGGAGAGAGCTAGGTTATGTTTCCGGGGGGGTTCTTCGAGCAGAGGCAGAGGCATGAAGCTTAAGGAAAAGCAGCCATAGAGCCGATCTCTCCCATCAGTCAAACAGATGCGATCGTTAGAGATTCAAGATTCCCGGTTGGACCAATTCAAGCGATTGAAAGAGTCCTCAAAGCAAGAGCGGAATTCTACATACCTTGCTTGAACTTTCATTCACTATCAGGCTAGAAAAGGCCAGCAATTTTTGCAAGAGTTGCGTTCTTCTATGCAAGAAGAAGACTTAGAAAGAACAAAGAAGATTGGATCCGAAAAAGTATGCTTAGGCAGTTCCTTCGCTGAGCGCACTGCAGAATGTTCAGTTTTGGGCCATAGCTTCTGCCCTTTGGGCTAGCTCGTCATTGCAGCACCAGCAAACCACCAGTTTTATACTATATATCTATGGTGGGACTTCAATGTTTATCTATTTTTGGTTTTCAAAAATACTCTTATCTTTTATGACTTAATTAATTTTGGAGACCTCTTTATTTAAATAATATTTTAAACATTCCACTTTAAACTATATAAACATTAGCTTTTTCATATATTTTTCAATTAAAATTATTCTTTATATAAATACTCCATATGCTTACTAGCATATTAACAATCTTCAATATCAAAAACATTCATAGCCCTTATGTATTTAGGGACGGCAATTGAGTGGGTTAAAGGGCAACCTGGCCCGCCCATAATGGTTAGGGTTTCGTATTACAAAAAAACAGATTAGGGCAAATTTGGGTTAATTTAGACCAACCTCGATCTTAATATATTAAAATATTATCTTTATATGTTTAAGAATATAATTTTCCATATTTATGTCATTAATAAAATATAGTACTAATTTACATATTATATTTAAAAAAACACATTTTTATGCATGGGCGATCAGATGACCCTAATAACCCATTAGCAATAGGGGCCGATTAAGGTTTTGTATTGGCTAACCAGACCAACCCCATTGCCATCCCTAAATTTATACTATATATAAAGAGAACATAAGCTTGGGAAACGTGCCAAAAATGTCTTTTTTTCTTTTCTTTCTTTTTTTTCGAAAATAACCTTCTAATGCCATTTTGTCTTTCATATTTAGGTGGGTAACTTTGTTTTCACGTTTCAAAAGATATCTTTCAACTATTTGTTATCCCTTAGGCCCCGATTGGTTCAATGAATTGGAATTGGAATTAAGAATTATAATTCCAATTCTAATTCATCAAGAATTGGAATTGGGTAGAATTGAAATTATTGTGATTGGATGGCAAGAGAATTGAAGTTTGGAATTACAATTCCATGAAGAATTGATTTAAAATCCAATTCCACTGGATGAACTTATGAAGAATTGATTTGTATCATTCCCATGTTAATAATAACACAAAATAATTGATTATCATAACATTTAATTCCAATAATCCATTCTCTGCAACCAAAACCAAAACAACACTACTGGGTTTTAATAATATTTTTGTCTTAATCAGGTCCTCCAAATAAGACCAGACGATTATGATCAACTCGATAGGTCAAAGCAGAAAGAGGAAACAAAAGAGATAGAGAGACGAGAGAGAGAGAGAGAGAGAGAGAGAAAGAGGAGAGAAGAAGGGAGAAGATACGTACTAGTCCCTGCACATCGGTGAGGAAGAGGAGAACGAGATTTGGTAGCTTCACAACACTAGCGAGGAAGAGGAGAATGAGATTTGGTAGTTTCTTTATCGATAGAGCTGGCAAAGGGTCGGTTTGAGTCGGGTTCAGGGTTGGGTCATAATCGGGTTGGGTTAATTGGGTCGGGTTCGGGTTAAACTAAATTAAGGCGGGTTGGAAAACCCTCCAACCCGCCAATAAATGGGTTCAACCCACCAACCCGTTTATTATTATTTGTTATTTTTATTTTTAAAAAAATATGATTAAAATAGGGTTGGGGGTTAATTGGATCGGGTTGTACCATGTTTGGGTCGGGTTGGGGTTAATCGGGTCGAGACATGACACTTTCGCCGTTTTTTTTTTTATTGGGTTACTCGTCGGGTTGCCGGGTCATAATCGGGTTGACCCAATTACTAGCGGGTTGGGGAAACCCCAACCCAATTAATATATGGGTCAACCCAAACCCGTTTAACTCGTATCGGGTCGGGTCGCATTTTGCTAGTTCTATTTGTCGGGCATATATCGTGCTTCTAATTCTTTACCTTGTATCCCCAATTCTTCTCGATTTAGTAGGGAATTAGGTAATTTCAAAAATAGCCCATAAGCTAATTCCATGGAATTGGGTCTTAATTCCAATTCCAAATTCCAAATATTTAACCAATCAAAAGAATTGGAATTGGGAACCCAATTCCAATTCTTACCCCAATTCCAACCCCTGATTCCGCGAACCAATTGGGCTCTTAGGTGTCCTAATTAATGTCATTTTTCAATTTTCAAAAGATACCCTCCAAACATTTTATTTACCGCGTGCAATATTACACGTGCACCCTGCTAGTACATATGGAATGAAATCGTTTGTCGCCTTTCCCTGATTTTCTCTGTGAAGCGACCTAATGCCATGTGGAGCATCTCACAACTAGTATTTTTTTTTTATTGTTTTAAATGTTTTGAAGTGGGGCCCACATGATAAAAAAACTGGTCGACAGACGATTTCTTCCCCGTGTATATCTATTGAAAGCTCAACGTTCATGTGCACACTTAATAGTCTGCTTAATAATAGCAAGGACGAAACATGGATCCGAACGTGGCAACAATATTTTGTTGGTCAACCTTGGCAATTCCGCGTTGAAACCGCGTTGTGAATTGAATAAAGAGAAAAGCAACATAAATGACAAAGATAAGTATAACCATAACAAAAAGGATATATATACAAACAAGAGGAATCCCCACGAAGAAGATATAAAGAAAGAGGAAGAATATTACCGTATTCTCCTTCCACTACTTTCCGTTTTTTCCTCACACTTTTCACTTTTTCTTTAGCTTTTTGATTAAAATGGCAATCATGCCCTTTTATTAAAGCTATTTTTGTACAATTATATTATCTCACTTTTGAAAATACTCGAAATTATCCTTCTACGCTTTCAGACAAAGTTCATGTTTTGTTTTTTTTTGTTTTTTTTTTTTTTTTTTTTTGTTTTCGTTCTTATTGAAATTAAAATTTAGGAAAAATGTGGTAAAAACAAGAGTCTTTCCAACTCATTGGAAAGGTTATTTTATTTTATTTTATTTTAAATTTCACTTTATTGAAAAGTGTACACTCAAAAATACCATCCTCAAGTAACGAAAATCAGTTAATGAACTAGAAACTTTTGATGGATACATCAAAAGTTTCTAGTTCAAATAAAATTAAAGTCGCATTAATGTTTCCATTAGATATTTCAGTCCCATTAATTCATAAATCGGTTATCTAACAACTCATCGTTTCAAAAGTATTGTGCATAATTAGACTCCTCACCATGATATTCTTTATAATTCTAAATGTTCATATATCTATATTTGGATCCTTAAGTTTTCTTGTGACTTTACAATGTTATATTTGCAATCTTATTTATATTGGCAATATTATTTTTATTTTTAGTATTGTTGTCATCATCACCATCATCATTTCTTGATATTTATGCCTAACGATAAGAAACCTCATTATAGAGCCTTACCTATCATTGTCCTCTCCTAAATTTATATAAGCTTCAAATATAAATCTTGCATTAAATAGAAAGAACTTTTGTCCTTATATTTTGGAATGTGTATCCTCTGGTAAAATACAATTTGGGATGGTGTTTTTGAGTGTGGACTCCCTATTGCCATGGGCATGTATATGTCCGTTTCACTTTGGTACCATAGAGTGGTATGAATAGAGTGGTATAAAAGTAAAAGACTATTATTTTGGAATTTTTTTTCATAAATTAGCAGTTAATTTCAAACATCTAGATCTTTGTACTATTAGTAAAACCAACCCTACATAATATTACCTAGGATTCTGGCCCTCCCTTTGTCTCCCCATAAATACCCTCCACATATAAAAACCCCACATAAAACCACCATCCCAATTCACTTTTTAGCTTCAATCGCCTATTTTCATGTTGCACAGTTATCAACGGTAGAAATACAGTTATTTGCAAACAAAATTACCCAAAGAGTTTGGCCGAAGTGTAGCAGTGCACATGCTTCCACCAGGGGCGGCTCAAACTTTTTGGGGGCCTTAGGCAAGGTTATAAAAATGAGGCCTTTTAATTAAAAAAAATTAATATTAAACCGTAAATTTATTTCTTGCCCTTTTAGATGCAAAATTACTAATTACACTTTTGTATTCAAGTTTAGTCAATAAATCATTTTGAATAGATAAAATTGCTAAACCGTTTAATCTATCTTGACACATAGTTGTTTGTAAATAATTTTTTATAATCTTTAGTTGTGAAAAACTTCTTTTTGCTGATGCAACTATAACAGGTATAGTAAGTAATATTCTATACGCAATAAAACAATTGGGAAAACAATCAAGTTCTTTTATTAGATTAAGTATTTCAATTGGAGTATTAATTTCTGTTTTTGCAACTTCTTTTAAAACCTTTAATTTTGAAAACAAATCAAAACCATCAATATCAGAATGAATGTCATGCTTAAGAAAATTTTCAAGATCAAGATATTTCTTTTCTAAATCACAATCAACAAAAGAACCTAATCTGTCAAGACCAAATAAAAAACCAAATATATCATCATACTTTGAAAATAGGTCAAATATATCATGCATTGAAGATATTGCATGATCTACTATGTCTAAGTGCCCTCTAATACTTAGTTCTTCACCAATTACCTCTTGATTCGAATTTTGTTCACTTTTATTAACAAGGTATTTGTTCAAGGCCCCTTTTTGAGATTTTACTAAACTTTCTATTCTCCTTTTTTTCTTAAGTTTTTCGTATCCAGATACATATTTTCTACCCGTCAAATACTAAAAACAAATAGTAAATAGAAGAATATAAATATTTTCTAACTAGTGATGGAAGTCAAATGAAGAACAAGATCAAACAAAATAACAATTGTACTTACGATAGACAGAACAAAGAATTGAAAACAATAAATAATGAAATCTAATATGTGCAAGAAGAACTTATCAATCTGAAATCGAGACAAGGCTTTCAAGCTTTTGTGCTTAAAACAATTAGTGCCCCCTATTGGTACTTTGCCTCGTAAATGGTCGGAGACCTCTTCCGATAAGTCGGTAACGTACACTTGAATATGAGTTTGAAGGCAAACTCAATAGCAATGTCACTCAATCACTCTTTGATTTCAAAAGCAAATAAGAAGATAAGATTAGCAATGCCACTCTTTGATTTCAGAAGCAAATAAGAAGAGAACATGGTGTGTGAGAAGATGAGTATTTTGTTTTTCATAAAACATAGAAACCCTAACCCCCTTTTCCTTTTTTAGAAAACGAGAGAGAGAGGGTATTCCACGAGACGAGTTGCTCTAAATGTATTTTTTTTTCTTTTGGGTACACAAGCAGCTCCATAGAATCTAAACCTCTCTCTTTTTTTTTTGGTAGGCTCATCTAAACCTCTCTTAATCTTAACATCAATAAAAGTGAGGCTTTCATTGGTGTGGGCCTTAACGTATGAAAAAATTATAAAAGAACAAAAACATTAAAAAGGGAAAACCTAATAGTTTGGCCGTTGGGGGCCTTAACGGCTTAATGATTAAGGAAAAAAACAAAAACTTAATAAGATAAGAAAGAAAACATATTTAAAAAATGGGGCCTTTGTAGATTGGGGGCCTTAGGCGGTAGCCTAAGTGGCCTACCCCTTTGAGCCGCCCCTGGCTTCCACTAGTTGTTAATTCATAGGAAATAAATACATAGAAAAAATATTAATTAGACAAGTAATTGAGATGACCTTTTTGCATACATATCAACATAAAAAACCAATTAACGAAAGAATCAACTTTTCAAAATTTTTTTTTGGTTAGTAATTTTATTTTTCTAATTTCCTACTGGAAAAGGTGAAGGATAATTCGGTAATTGCGAATGATTTACATTTGAGAAAGCGATTGCTTGCGAATGGAGAGTATTAGATGCCTTTAGAGACGGTCGCTCGTATAAAACCCTAATTGACCGGAGAAGAGATAGGCCAAAGAACGGGGATTCCTTCTCTGCAAATTTTTCAGATCCAATCCTTTGTTACTCAATCCGTGACGTGAGAAGAATGGCGGATCAACTGACGGACGATCAGATCTCGGAGTTTAAGGAGGCTTTCAGCTTGTTCGACAAGGATGGAGACGGTCAGATATCTTTCATTTTCTGTGTTTTGTTTTGGTTTGTCTGTGTTTCTGGGTTTTCTCATTTATAACTTCTATGATTTCATTTCTGCTTAATAGATCCATTTATGGGATAAATCCTTTGTAATCAGTTGGTAAATTATCAAATCAGTAATATGACAGTGCCCTCATCTGTCCTTTATAAAATTTTTTGTGTTTTTTCATATTAAAGTGTTCTCTGTTATTGTTGATTATTAAAAGGGATTTCTGTTTCATTCGTTTTTGTTGTGGATTTTGTTTTGTATGCTTTTGATCATGGTGAGATCGAGATCTCTCTCCTGTATTTTTTTTATTTGCTCCTGATTGATAAATTTGTTCTTAGTTTGAATTTTATATACCAATTTGTTCTGGGAATAACCTAGCAATGAAAGAAGTTGTTTCCATAAATTATCTTCAATTTATTTTTTGATTTCTGGGTTCTTTGATTACTGTTTTATTAGAAGAAACGAATTCAGAAGAAAGTGAAATTTTTTCTCATGGATTTTTACTTTAAATTTGCTTATGCTTCATATTATAGGGCACATGAATATATCACAGTTCCATAGAATTAGAAACCCATTAGAAAACTGAAACAAGATATTTGATGTTTGAAATATTTTATAATCATCGTTTGATTTGTGTATGTATTGAATATGGATATCAGCTTCAATATTATTGAAACAGTATTGATTTGCCCTACTTTTCAAGCCTCTCTGGCATTCTTTAAGTACACTATAAACGTAACTGATAGATCTGTAGCTTTGGGGACCTTGAGTTGTCAAACTGTTTATCTTTTCTCTTTTTTGGAAGTGATTGGTTTTTGATGGAATTTAATGATCATTAGCCTTTGAAGAAGCATTATTTAAGGATGGAAGGCAAAAAGGATGTCTCTTGTTTCCTTCCTTCATTCTCTGTTGTTTTATTTTGAAGTTCTGAGTCAAATGCTTACACTTGGTTATTTTGATTATCAGGCACAATTATTGTTTTATTTTGAAGCATTATTTTGAAGTACTGAAGTTTTATCTAGTAGTTGAGTACACGTATTTGTTGCTAACTGAAATTGCTTATATTTAAAGTTCTTCAATATTCTATAAGATTAATGTTTTTCATTTTTCCCTCCTGTTTTTTATGGGTGCATGTGTGTGTGCGCGCGTGCACACATGGAGGAGAATGCATCTCTTAGAAGCTTTCTGATACCACGAGTGACTGAATTAGCAATATGCAATATATAGTCATGAAAAGCTCTTTTTCATTAAATTTGATATTATTGGTTTGTTAGCTGAACAGAAGTTTTTGTATTTTGTCAATTGGTATTCCAAATGGAAATTTAATGTCAACTATCTTGTGGTATACTTTTGCAGCCTTAATCGTAGGACCGATTGGATACTTTGCTGACGACACATGATTTAATGTTCTAATGAATAAATTTATTCATAATTGCTGCAGGTTGCATCACCACTAAAGAACTGGGGACAGTAATGCGGTCGTTGGGGCAGAACCCAACAGAGGCAGAGCTCCAGGACATGATCAATGAAGTTGATGCAGATGGGAATGGGACTATTGATTTCCCTGAGTTCCTCAACCTGATGGCGAGGAAGATGAAGGACACCGACTCTGAGGAGGAGCTTAAGGAGGCTTTCCGGGTATTTGATAAGGACCAGAATGGCTTCATCTCAGCAGCTGAGCTTCGCCATGTTATGACCAACCTTGGCGAGAAGCTCACGGATGAGGAGGTTGATGAGATGATCCGTGAAGCTGATGTTGACGGTGATGGCCAGATCAACTATGAGGAGTTTGTCAAAGTCATGATGGCCAAGTGAGGACCCCAATCCCACCAAACTAGGGTAAAAAAATGAACCAAAAAAAAAAAATTGAAAAAAACGGAAACGGGGAAACAGGGCAGATAAGTATAATGTGATTCCATATTTCTTCTGGGAATTAATTTCATGATTCTTGAAGGGATCAAAGGGTAGTAGCGATTTTTGAGGTGATGGATGGATTATCCGTCTTCCTGTTTATGGTGGTTGTGTAATTTGTGCTTTCCCGTTCTGTCTTGCGTTGTTTCTTGTATGGTTCTTTTCTATTGTCCTAGCAGTGTGGATTCGTAGGTTTTTTTCTTTTTTATTTAAATTTCTTTCCTTCCTTTGCAGAAAACCTTGAACGATTATGGATGACTAATTTTATTAAATCTTAATTATTTTATTTTGTTCATTTTCATGTGAGTGTATTTATTAATTTGCTTGCTGTTTTCGACTGGTCAGGGTTAGTGGCCAAGTCTAATTGTAAGCATATGTCGGCCCTGATGGGACAAGATTTGGGACAATATTTTTGTCACTGACACCACTTTACTTTGGGGCTGACTTTTGATAATAGTTATGATGATGTGTGTCTTGATGGCAGTTGATTGGCGGGCAGGGACTTGGTTATTTTCTAAAATAGTTTGATGTATTGAATGTGGGCTGGGATGTGGATTTGGGCCCATTATCCTCTCTTTTTTATAGAAGGATATGATTGTCCTTGGTTGAGTATATTCACATATTTTGGTGTATTTGATATAATGATCGAGTGTATTCTAACTTTTCATCTGTTTGTATTGAAATGGTTTTTAATTTTATTTCCTCTCATTTCTGTCATCAAAAGAGTTTTTTTTTTAATAATTTTATCAAAAAAATAAAAACTTTAAAAAAAAACACACAATAAATGAGTAAAATAAGAAATTGGAATTTGAATTTTTTGTTTTGTCCTTTATGTTTAATTTTCTTTGACTTTCATTAATTAATATTTTTGGTCATTGAAGATATATGATATGGTGATTTTAATTTCATAGTAATTTTTAGAAATAACTAATATGTGCTTAGAAAGGACTTTTATCTGTCACAACAGCTTTCGGTCATTCTTGTTTGTAGACGAGCATATTTGAGAACCATATAAATTTTTAATGATTCTTAGGAATTTTCTTCATGGTATTGTTTTGAGCATTTTGTGGAGATTCATTTATTGTGAGAGAATGCATTCCTAAGATTTTCAGTCCTTTTTGCGGAAACACTAATCGAACTGATAACTTGGAATTCTTTTCTTCTCCTTTTTCTTTTATTTATACAGAAGAAGAAAAAAAAGGACAAATGGAGAACCATCCAAAGAGAATGGAAGTGGAAGCAACAGCAAAAGGATTCGTAGGCTATGTGTTGTTCTCTGAATGTTTTTAAACCTAATCTATGATAATCTTCCTGGTTTCATCAATAAACTAACACAATAGGAAATAAGGTGTTATTATGTAAATGTAAACTTTTTTTTCTCTCTATAATATTAATATAAAACACAGTTCCAAGATCTACCAAGTTCTTTTACTATTCATATTCGACAAGTAAAGTTTGTTCTCGGATTGCTGGTAGAGACTTGGAGGGGGTTTGGTAATGTTTTCAATTCCAGTTTAATCGTTGGAAAATCCAAAATTATATTTGGTAAGCATTGTTTTCAAATCGTATATGAGAAAAATTATTGAAAAATGGGCTGTTTTTAAAAACTAGAAATTTCATTTTTTAAAAACAGCAAATCGTTTTTATGTTGTTTTTAATGGCATTGTTATAATTTTCTTTGATTAATCTATTTGCTAAAAAATAAGGAGCCGAGCTCTCATCTTCATCTTCCTCGCATTGTTAGGAATATAATTAAATATATAAAGTTTACCCCTATTATCAACTTAACCTTTTGGTAGGACTGGTATTTTCTATGCTCGGACAAGAAAACCAGAAGCCGAGCTTTATCTATCTTCTTCACAATCAAGTGGATGACATTGAGAAATTCTATGCTCGATTTTTTCGATCTCCTCCTCCAATCAACTTGCCTTATCGACGTTCTCTATGAGGTTGAAGCACAGCTAAAACATTGGGAGCAATGGACAATCCCCGTTGAAGGCGGAAGCTTTCCCACCGATGACGAGCTAGCCATCACTGTGGATTCATTCCTGAGATTCGAAAAACTCCAGGCTTCGCCAGCCATACATTGAAATGCAAACATGTAAATCTGTCATCTTGTCCGACCTATGTGTTTGGTCTTTGAAACCAAATCCAATATACCGAATGATTTGAGTTTTTGCTTCGGTTTCGGTTATTCTTAAAACTTAACCGTTGCCATCTCTAGGCTTTATGCATCATATCGTATAAGGTAACATAAGCAAAATAAGTTCTTAATTAGTTAGCAAACACATTCTTATTGATTTTTAAAATTATAATTGATTTTGACTTAATTGTTAACAAACGGCGAACGGGGGGTTTTTCTGTTTTTTTTTTTTTCCTTGTTCTCAAAAATGCGAAAACAATTTTAAAAGTTTTTGGTTTTCAGATTGTTTAAAAAAAGTTACCCAACGGCCTCTAGGGCTTTCCCCACCTTGTCCCTACTAAAAAATTGGAATGGAATAGAAAAGATATTGGGGAAACTCATGCTCACAATGTTAGTCATCTAATTGTTTGATCGTGTGTTGTTCAAGCGGATTTTGAATAGGGGTTTCTTCGTGGATTCAGTTTCAGATTCAACTAAAGAAGTTCTTGGTAGAAGGCTTCGTGAGTTCCTCTCTCTGAGCATTATGTATATCAGAAACAATGGGATGACGAATTCTGTGGTTGCTGCTTGAAGTCAATGAATGCATGTGTTTCTAAGTTCAGCTAAAAGTAAAGGAAGTATTCAATAATCGGTACTGCAATACCCTGAACTTCGCTATTTAAACTAAATCAATGTTTTAAGTTGGTGTTAGTTAAGAATTTGAAATTTCTAGGGGTTGACGAGGGAAACTAGGATTGGAAACTTTTTGAGGCCTAATGGCTAAGTGAAGGACATTAATTAAGGTAAGTGTAAGGACCCGGTCAACTTTTCAACGTTGACTAAGCTTCACCATATTGGCTAGTCAAAGATCTTAAGTGGATGGTAAATTGGAGGGTTGAGATTAAGTCTCACACCCTAAGAACTAGATGAGGATCATGAATATAATTAAAGGATATTAAAGGAATTTTACTTCATAAGTATAAAATGAGGATTAGGGTTATTTTATTAGTTTTTTAGCAACACTGATTTTGGGTTTTGTATGTGACGACCAAGAGAAAGGAGCACTTGATGTTGAGTTTTTTTTTTTTTGGTCTTTAAAAAAAAAATATCCAGGTAGGTGTTGTTATTCTATTCTTTATAATTTGATTTGTTAGAATATGGTAAGTAGAGCAAAGATTTATATTGATTTGGAAATGTTAGCTGTTAGAATAGGTTATTAGAATGTATGCATGATTTATGGTTAATGGTAGAGAGTATACTTGCATACCGATTTGAAATGATGTGTTTAATTGATTGATAATCCGTGATTGTGTAAACTACAAACTGAAACTCTTTGTTGCTGTTTGGTTCGATTCTCGAAATCTGTTAATTCTTAAAACTGTGTGGAAACTTCGACTGCCATAAGATCATCCTGTAATTAGAAAGATTGATAAAGATTTATGAGTGGTTAGGAAGAAAAAGAATGAAAACAAAGTAGAGAAGAAATGGGTGGCTGCCGTATAAACTAGAAAGAGAACAAGTGAGATTCTCGGTTGCTGTAGAGAGAGAACAGATGGTTGCCTTGCGATTTTACCAAAACAATTATAACAGTTAGAGAGTTTAGAAAGGAAAATATATAAAATGAAATTTTCAAAGAACAAAAAAGGGATCTATCGACTTAGGAATTCGGAAGAAAGAGAGAGTTTTAGAGGAGAGAAGAGGAGAGAACGTGAAGGAGAGAGAATAAATAAATAAAGAAGAGAGATAAACATGTCAACCCCTTTTCTTAGAAAAGATGTGATCAATTCTTTAAAAAGAGTCACTTTTATATATTTCAAGTTTGTGTAACACTAACCTTATAATTAGAGAAGGGGCTGTGGTCTTTGTGAAGAAATCTAAACCATTCTTAATCAATTATTTCAAATATTTAAAGTTTAGGTGGAACCTTTATTTAAATATTACGAGAAAAAGGGACGTCACTGGTGATGTGAATTATAATCATTAATCAATTTTTAATATTTAAAGATTAGGTAATGTGAACTTTTCCTTAAATACTTGGGTTTTAAAAGAAAGTGATTCTTTTCTTAACTGGTTTGTTAGTTATTTAAATGTTGATTAATAGAACTTATAAAGTCTGGCAAGGTAGCAAGGGGAGAAGGACCCTTGAGATTTGTAAAGTCTGGTAGGGTAGCGGGGGAGAAGGACCCATGAGACTTGTGAAATGTAACGTCCCGGATCCAGGTTTACTTAACCACATAAACCCAAATCCGGTTCGTTAGGGAAAATGGCCCAAAACATTATTCCAGACTTAAACAACTTCATTTATTATATCAAAGTGTGGAAATAAGAACATCTTTCAAAAAGCGCGGAATTAAACTACCAAAATAATCCATTTATATTTCATCTATGAAGTCTAGAAAGGGTTCAACTAAATAACACAAATAACATCCACCAAGGTGTGGATTAAAGATACCATTCATCTTTTAAGTGACATCAAACTCCTTAATCAAAATACTAAAAATAATCCCTAAGAAAATAAATCTAAGTGTCTCTCCATGTCCTACACAAGAATGAAATAGTCTTCTTCCTAGTAATCACAATATTCCCCCAGTGTCTCTACCCCGGCAATGTCCTCTTCAGAAATATCTGAAAACAAAACCGATAAAACAATAATGTGAGAAACAACATCTCAGTAAGCAGTCATGTAAATAGTTGACCGCAATAAAATATACAAAGTTTAATCCGAATAATCTCAATAAGAATTCAAGACAACAAAGAAATACAATTTGTCCACCTCATGGGACTCATGAAATAGTATACCAGATAAAGAGAATAAACATGTGCCAATATGCTACCTAACCGAATTACGATGGACCAGCCGCCCTGCAATCTATGTAAAACCCCGAATTTTCATTTAATAAATAAATAAATAATAAATAAAAGAAAATGTGAGTTGAGTCCTAGTTAAAATAAAAAGTGAAGGTTTAGAGGATAATTAATCCGTATTACATCATAAGTTGTAAATAAAGAAGAATTTTAATGAAATTAGCCTAAAAGAGTAAAAAGGGTATTTTGGTAATTTTCAGAAAAAGGTAATTAATAAATAGATTATTAAATAATAACTATAATTAGAAAATAGAAGAGAATAATTTATTTAGACAAGTTAGAAATTAAAAGGAATTAATAAAAGCCTAAAGTGGGAAAAAGGGTAATTAGGAGATTTCACGTCTTAATCTGGAGAAAATGAGGTTTTAGGTGATATTAAAGTATAATTAAATATTATGCACGAAAATAGGTTGTAAATAGGAGTTTAGATGATAAGAAATTAAATTATTAAAGTTTAAGTAGAAAAATAAAAGGTGGAGAAAAAGTAGGAATTAATTAGAATGGGTTAGACTTTAATTAGACCATGGTTGGGTTAGCCCAAATTAAAGTAGCCTATTAGGGTTGGTTTAGGACTTCTAAAGCCTAGTGTAAATAAGAGATTAAGGTTAGACAAGAGAGAATTTTCGTGGGTGTATTATTGAGAGAAAGGAGGGAGAGAGAGGAAGAAGGCTGCTCATGGACATGTCTAATCAGCCATCATCAAAACACGATCAGGGAAAATCCGTGCGGTGGATCACCGTCAAATTTGGGGGTTTTGTTCATCACTGATGGAACTACATTGTGTACGGTGGAGATTTGAATTGGGAGACTCTAGCTTGGTGCATTTGGGAGAAAAAGTAAGGTCCAGAATTAGAAGCTTCAATGGAAGAAGGATTTTAGCGTATAAAGCAAGTAGTAACCCTTGGAAAACGTGAGGAACTGCATGATTTCGTTTTTTGTGATTTCATATGGATTGAATGGATTAGTCGGAACAGTATTTACATGGAATCAAATTGTTTATATGTTAGTGATTGGTATTCTTAAAGGATTTGTTGAAATAAAGAAGAAAACTTGGTTTGATCATGAAATTAATTATAGGATGGTATTTAATTGATGAGAATTAGTCTAGAAGGCTTTAGGTATGTTTTAGAATGTTAGTAGATTAATTTAGACTAAAGAAACATATAGCAAAAGCATAAAAATCCGAACTTTGTAAATCTAGAAATTTCTGTTTAATTTTGCTCAAGCGCCTAGGATCGCTTAGTCCTGTAGAGGTCGGCGCTCTATGTAAAATTTGCAAATTTTGGGATTTTGTAATAGGAATAATTATCCAATAAATTTCTAATTAGTTAAGCATGTTAGCATCTTTATAAGGACCTAATTAAGGTATAAAAATTATAAAATTAAATTGGAAAGATTTATCAATAAATTGAAGGTTATAATGAAAGAAATGCATGAAAGGGGCTAAATGGTATGGGATATTGATAAGAATAATTTTACTAGAATTCCTAGGGTAAAAACATCTCCTAAACTTTATTTTAGGTCTGTAGAACATGCTAGAGAAATAAAATACAGGAAATTTAAATAGAAACTAGCTTAGGTGTTAAGACGAGAAATTGGATTCTAATAAAAGGGATTAATAAGGAAAACTCTAAGTAAGATTGGATTTACTTTATTTTGAGCTTTTAATAGGAATATTGGCTACTGTAATTGCATGAACTCTAAGTTTTATCAAACTTATGAAACATGAGTTTTATTTTGAATATAATTGGAAGAATTGCATATGATATCCTAAAAAAGCCTATAATTGGATTTGTAATGATTGAATCATGATTTTCACATGGAATGGAATAATTGGATATGGTTTGGTATGTGGTATGATGTTGTTCACTTTACTTTTACAGCTAGGTGATACGGCTTCCGTGGTTGAGTTGATACTAGCTTTTACGACAGAGATGGGTAATCCTCTGTGTAGAAATGTGTAATCCTTTACCGGTAAAAGTGTGTATGCCTCCTACATCAGCATGTCTTCCCGTATGTGGTTTTATCGTGTTTTGTGTCAGTGGGCTTAGCTGTATATGGATCCATAGTTTTGGCTGGTTAGCTAAGTGGTATTTAGTTTGGGTTGAGTTACTCCTATATGCGAGCGCGCTTCCCTTGCAAGTTACTTTGCTCTGGGAAGGTCCTATGTCTAGAGGGACACCCTGGTGCGCCGCTGGTGATTCCCTGTATATGTGGATAAGCGACCATCTCCATGTATTGATTCTGATGCTGCATGCTGGTGGTACATGTCAACTCTATTGAGTTCGTGCGAAATAAGTCGGTGACTACAGCTCTTGTCTATAGCTGCGCTGCATGGGGCTTGAGTATCATTAAGTAGCACTGCACCTAAGCCGCACGGTGGTATAGCAGTTAGTTGAGTATCATCTAAAATACTTATCTTTGTGAGACCTGCAATGGCACGTGTTTTAGCACTTTTGTCAGTTTTACCTCATTAACATCAAATTACTGGTATTTATACATGATCATTTGTTTTATCACTTTATTTGGAATGGCCATGGATAATTTGGATTTCTCGTCTTACCATTGATTAATCGAATACCTCATGGCTATTTGCTTACATTGGACTGTTTCAATTTGTATGCACCTGCTACTTGCTGAGATGTAAATCTCACTTCGTTTTCCCCTATTTTTCAGGTTGCTTGGAGAGATCGCGAAGATGGGGTTTATCTGATGGGTAGAATTGTGATCGATATAAATGTTCACATGTTAATTGATAAAAGTGATTCTAAAATGAATTGAATATATTGATTATTGGCCACCAGAACTCTGATACAATTCATTAAAGTTTAAAAATCATTGTGAATCTTAGCATGTATCTGACCCCAGCTTCGTGGTAACACCTCGAGTTTGGTTGTTGAACTGGACTTGGGTTGTTACAGTAGCGAACCGGGTTCGGGTTGGGTGCCGGTTTGCACTGACCCGGGTTCGGGGCGTTACAGTCTGGCTATTCAACACCAACGGAAGAACCCAACCATGAGTTAGCATGTACGCCCCAACCAATCCAAGAGTGGGTAACATAGTGACCGACCAATCCAGGAGCGGTACCATCCTCGAGATGATAGAATGTCTCAGACACAGAATTCAAACCCTTTAATACGCATTTCACTTACTAGCTATTCTATGGATCCATATAACTGCTAAGCCTACTCAACAGTGAGAAAACCAACTAGGGTAATGGACATACTTCTCAATAACACCCACCAAAATACAGAACCATATCTGTAACCAAATCCGCCCATGCGGGATACAATAAATCAGGCACTAGTCTTGTCACACCAGTGACCCAAAACCAAAACAAAATGTACCAAGTCATATGTCCAAAACTCTAGGTTTCAACGGGTCAATATGTCCCGAATGTGTATCGACTCCATCGATGCACACAATACCTTCATATCACCCAAATACAGGTGTATGAACTCACAAAACCAACCTTAGTTAAAAGTAAATTCTTTTGGAACAATAGAATCAAGTAAAAGTGCTTCTTTAGAAACATCTACCTAAAATCTTTATAAAATTGAATTTAAAACATCCGCCAATGCAAACACTTCCCAAATACCCCCAATCTTGATAGTACACAGGCTAAAATTGAATAGAACCACTTCCTTAGTGAAAACTAGGTTGAAAAGTCAAGTTTTCCAAAATCTAACAGATTGGTCGCTCGAGCGGCCAAGGGCGCTCGATCGGCCTTACAAAACAGGTTATTTCAGGGTAGGTCGCTCAAGCGACTATTCTAGCTGTAGTTCAATCTGGGTAAAATTGCTCTCGGGTTTTCAACTATATACATAGATCGCTCGATCGACTGCTCAAGCAGTCCAATACGTGAAAATCTGTAACTTTGCGAAATTCAATAAAAATTCCACAACTCAATATTCAATGCATCAAAACCATTCTAAATCATTCTAAAATACATTATACACATGCTAGAACAATTCCCAACACATAAAACATCATAAATAACAAAATCAACGCATCAAACATCGAATAACCATGAATATCGTCTAAACACGAATTTAGATTTTATGCAAGCGTCAAGGGACTACTTACCTGGTTTTAGGAACTTAAATCTCTTCTAAGAGCAACGAAATATCACTCCTAAGTTTGTCAAACGATTCCGACAAGCCTCGATCACGTCTGGGTTCAAAATCACACTTTTAAGCCTCTAGCAACATATCTATCTCTCAAGAACAGAACTAGTTATTAACTTGCTCTTACCTGAGTTCTTTGAGCACGAAAATACTCCTCCTCTTCTCTAAGATGGCTCCAACAGTTGTTTAGGGTTTAGGTTTGATCACAAGGCAACTAGGAGAAGAAAAATAGGAAACAAGCAAAACTCACGGCTCCTTCTATTTTGGCGTTTTTGTGCTCAACGTGTAACACCATCTCCATGCACAACTAGGTTTTATTATTTATTTAATGGCTTTTACTAATTTGCCCCTCCTTCATTAAACCAACTTAAATCAAACCATCTTAACCCTTGGGTCAACCCACTACCATTGGGTTCGACCAACCCCTTTTATTCTTCTTGTTTATAATACAATTAATTCTTACTAATATAATATAATTGCACAATAATTAATATATTAAAATTATATTTGGTCAATAATTAGGAGCTCACCTTATATAGGCTCTCCTATCATGTCGGGTTCATCTTGAACTCCTCCGGGTTGAACCAAGATCTCATCTCCTGCATATTATTTACCAATTAGTCTATGTACTGAAATCTGGGATTTTACAGTTGTGATTGGGTTATTATGTTAATTTAAAGAATGCTATGTGGAGCAATGTGTTGAGATAATTCCCTCTTATTTGGAGGAGAGCCCAAAGCCCATATGGAGGAAACGTATAGAAGAAGAAGATTAACCCTAATTGAGGTTGGAGAGAAGGAGTTAGGGCAAGAGAGAAAAAGAGGTGCCCGAATTTTTGCAATTTGTTTTTCCATAGACTAGTTGCAATAAAACCTCCAATCCCATCTCATTAACCATTGGATCAAGCTGAAATTTGGTTGGAAGGTTCGCAACGGAAGGGTCATAATTCTAAATGATGAGATTGGATTTTTAGTGCTCTAACTCAAGTTTTCAAGCAAACAACAGTACCTGAGTTTTTGGTATTATCTATCTATTTCACTAGTTAGATTTGCCAAGATAGTATTGTCTTGATGATGTTTGGTTGGAGCCTCTAGTTGAGACTAGAGAAGACATTGTATACCCACTATTTCGTTGATAGTAGAGTTGTTTAACTAGACTACATCTCGTGATTTTTCTTCCTCACACTAGGGAAGTTTTCCACGTAAAAAATTGCTTGTGTTTTTGTGTTTTGGTATTGTTGTTTGTCTGTTGCTTTATTTGATTTCTTTCAAGGAGAAGAATCATTCCACTGCGTTTGAATTAATTAAGCTTGAAATTTCGGATTAGCTACATCTCTCCCAACAAGTAGTATCGGAGCTGTAGTTAGTGTTTGAAACTACGGAAGCAAATGTCAATAGAATGGTTAATATTAATGGTTTGAATTATCACATGTGGAAAGGAAAAATAAAATATCTTCTTTCGGTAAAGGATTATTATTTACAAGTGTTTGCTACAGAAAAACAAGAAAATAAATCTAATGAAAAATGGACATTGCTACATCAACAAGTATGTGGATACATTAGACAATGGATTGATGATAATGTTTTAAAAAACACATGCATGTTGCTTGTGTACTAAGCTTGAGATGTTGTATGCAAAAGACTAAAAATAATAAATTATTTTCTAATTAAGTAAATGATGTGCTTAAGGTACTAGGATGGAATTGTAAGACCCCGAATTTTCCTAAATATAAAAGTAAATTAATAATTAATATTATTGAGGGATTTAATCGATGGAAATAATTTATAGTTGTAGGTGATATCATAATTAGTAGAGATCCAGAGTTGGGCGCATATCCGACCGTCTGATCGTGGAATATCACAGTAAGATCAATATTTTAATCCTACTGTATTTTGATTGGGCGATGTGTATAGGAATTGATGCATATGCGTTGCTTGGGATAATAGGTATATGAATATAGAATATTAGCCCTAGGAGAATACGCTGGCATTCTCTCCGTATTCTTTTTGTTTGCTGCGTATTCGACGGCCACAGAATACAGCAGTCGCACGACCAAATAAGAAGATGAAGAAGGAGAAAGGGAGGACGTTGGTCTTGTGCTCTTCATCGTCTAGAGAGTGTCTTGCATTTGTGAACACTGTTAGTTAGAGGAAGAAGAGGAGGAACAATCGAACAGAGGTAGGCAGCACTGTTTTCGCAAGCGTTTTGTGTTCTTAACTTGTTTAATCTCTATTACATGTTTTTATGTTGTAGAAATATGTATTTAGCTTGATATCAATCTTATAAGTATGTTAGTATTGATCAGAGCATGAAAAATCAAGTTTTTAAACACTGTATGTTCGTTTTTTGGAGACCGCTGAGCTTACAGTGCTCAGCGATCCTTGGCGCTCCTGGGCACTTGTTGAAATAGTTTGACCGCCCAAGACCGCTTATTGACTTATCGTCGGTGCTCTGTTTTGAACTACCGCCTACCATAGACCGCCTGAGCGATCCTAAGCGCTCTAACCAAAAAATGCAATTTTTCGTATTTTTAACCCCTGATTCAATTCTAAACCATTTTTAACAAATTTTAACCAATAATTAAGATGTTTTAAGACCAAAATAAATTACCAATTACTTGTTTTACAAAAGAATAAAAATAGGGAGGTATTTAGGGTAATTAGTTGCCAAGCTTTGTAAATAACAAGAAAACTTAAGTTTTGGATGAACTAAACTTGTAAATTTGAGATAATTAACTAAGAGACATGTAAATTTATATTGATAACCAGAATATGATATACAGGATTTCCATATCAGATTTTGAACCCAGTTAATCCGATAATGAAAGAAATTACAGATTTAACCATTATATGCCGCTAGGTACTATTATATACATAAATATTAGTCCTTAGGGATTTTTGGTGTCTAGTGGGCATAGATGGTTATGGATCCATAGTTTTGGCCAGATAGCTAAGGGATATTTCATTTGGGTTGAGTTACTCCCTAGTGTGAACGCGCTTCCTTTGCAAGTTGGTTTGCTCTGGAGGGTCCTATGTCTGGAGGGACACCCTGGTGCCCCGCTGGTGATTCCCTGTACATGTGGATAAGCGAGCATCTCCATGTATTGATTTCAGTGCTGCATGCTGGTGGTTTATGCCAACTCGATTGAGTCGTGTGCAATAAGTCAATGACTACGACTCTTATCTAAGGTGATGTTCACAGGTTTGAGTATCATTAGTAGCGTCGCCCATAAGCCACACGGTGGTATAGCATATGGTTGAGAGTCATCTCAAACGTGTATCTTTCTTTGTGAGTCCTACAATGATACTGAGATCACAACCACTTGCTTCTGATATTGTTCACATACTGGACGCATGTATTGGATGCTATGGCTGGATGTAACTGTTTAGTACATCCCAGTTTTTTATATTGGATTCTATTATTGATTTTTAAACCATGATCTTGATATACTTTATACTGTTCACTAATACTTAAACTGTTTTACATGTTGATTTGTATTCCATGATCGATATGAATGTTTATATGAGCCTATTTACTCGAGACTGCTTATTCGTGCATTAACATTTATTTTAATATTTATGAACTGTTTATAGCATGCATGTGTTGCCTACTGAGATATTTGTATCTCACCCTACTTCTTTATGTTATTTTTCAACTGATATGCGAGAGGGGGATCCTAGTGGGGATTATCAAAGTGAACCTGCTGATTTTTCGCCGGAGGATTATTATTATCCCGATTTGATCTGAGGTCGAGGAGAGAGGACTTTTTAGTACTTTGACAGTTTGAATTTATTATTTATTTGGTTTTGATGTACTAGAGAGATTGAGAGCTTTAGTGACCTTTCATTATTACCAGACTTGATCACTTGGATTGGATGGTTATTTATTTCTGTATGAGGATGTTAGACTACACTTCCGCACATTTGATGATTTTGCACTCTGATTATTAATATTAAATGGATTATTTTAATTCTTCAGTCTGGTTAATTATTGATGAATATTTGATATGGGCCAGTAGCATCTCAAATTTCGGTTGTTGAGCTGGATTCGGGTTGTTACAGTAGCAAACCAAATTCGGGTCAAGTGCCAGTTTGCATTGACCCGGGTTTGGGGCGTTACAAGAACTCCTTTAGTAGATCACTTGAATACATTCTAAGGTGGCATTTGGGGTTGTTCATGCATATGGGTAAGTATAAACAAATTATTTTAATTGAGTACTTATCCACAACTCTAAAAAATTGCTTATTTTTAAAAAGATTGTGTTTGGTAAACACTTTAGTAGAGCGCTTATAGTAGTCCTCGAGATGGCATCCGACGTATAGAGTGGGTTTTGATAACTAATTGTGGAAGTTCTTCGAAACTCACCAAGTATTGTTACCATTTTACTCTCCAAGCTAGACAATCTTTGACATTCAACAAAGACAAATGCTTCTCATCTTTTAACATCCATCTCTTATGTCAGAAGAGATTTCATTGTCGGTAAATGCTCCGAACAATCTGTAACCAGTGACAACCCCATTATGATGCTCATTTTCTGTGCCATCATTGCAACTTTCATTGTCCTCTCGGTTTCAATTATCCACAGTCAATTGGGCATCCATCAAATTTATCAGCTACACCTACTATCTTCCTCCACTAGATTAAGGCTAGGGTTTCCATCATTGTGAATCATTTATTGGAAGTCGTTGATGGCAAAGTTGCAGGTATCAAAGACGATTGGACTAATAAACTAGATGAACCCGATGAGTATTCTCGGGTTTCAAATGTGGAGGAGATTTTGGGTGGAGAAGATGTAATGCCCCGAACCCGGGTCAATGCAAAACAGGCACCCAACCTGAATCCCAAGTGCTATTGGGCCCCAAAACATCAAATTACCAGACCAATAATATAATTCATTCAACAATTAATATCAGAGTGCTGAAGTTTACCATCTATAACAACTCAATAAGTGTGGATAAAATGTCATCCAAACCATCACATCAAAATAAACCAAAGTCTGGTAAATAGGTTCTATCACTCTCACTCTCATAATCATCAAATCCATAAAATAATAAACAAATAATAAATCAAATGTATCTAACATCTGTATCAACCTCAAAACTATAACTACTCAGAATAATAATAATCCTCTAGGAGAAAATCTGCAATCTCGCCCTGAGTATCAAACCCCAAGTCCCTCTCTCAAGTATCAGTTGAAAAACAAAACAAAACAAAACACGAATTAGATACGAATATCCCAATAGGTAACAACATGCATGAATAACAGTTATACATAAAAATAGTCATGCTGTGATATCCCGATCCCACATTGGAAACGGATGAATATCCGGTACGGTATAAGAATCACGGAGAACACTTAACCAAGCGAGGTGCCTTTTAAGGACAAAACCGTGCGGGCTGAGGCCCAAAGCAGACAATACCTTGATAAAGTAAACAAATAAATAGGATACAATCTCAATAAATAAATAGTAATCAACAACATTTCAAAAGATGTAATCTTTCCCATTAACATGAATTTCAACACAAAAGTGTAATAGATAAAACCAAAACCAATCCATCATATATCTTTGTAGGACTCATGAAGACAAGAACGCCTTTAACAAGAAACTCTCCATCCACTATGCCACCATGCGACTTATGAGTGAAGTTAGTAAATCCTCAAACCCGAATCTCAATCTGACAATAAGAGGCCTAGACATCGACTTATTGCGCACGAAACTCACGGAGTTCGGCACGTACCACCAACATGCAACCCTTGAATGAATACATGGAGATGGCCGCTTATCTTCAAATACAAGGTACTCACCAGCAACATAAACATGAAATAAGACCCTATAGATATGAAGACCCCCTCCAATGCAAACTAACTTGCAAAGGAAGCACAAGCGCAAACTAGGAGTATCCAACCAAAGAAAAACATTTTCACTCTTTAGCTTAACCCTATGGATCCATATGCAGCTGTAAGCACCCAAATTTTGATCAAACCAAAAAAGTGCTGAAAATGAAACCCCTAATTGAAAGTCAAACCCTAAGGAGACAAAAGTTGACTTTTTGATCAAGTGCAAATCCACCACCATAGTTCTTCCCAATGATTATGAAATTCCGACACAATCCTAACACAACTGAGTTTGCTCATATCGGGTTCCGGATGAAGAAGTTATGAGCCAGTCAAACTTGAGGGAGAGTAGAAATTGACTTTCTGCTAAGCCCCAGATCAGCTGCCCAACCTTGTCCCAGTGGACAGAGGACTCCGATGCGGTTCTAATGCAACTGAGTTTGCCAAAATCGGAGTCCAGATAAAAAAGATATGAGTAGTTCAAGTTTTAGGGTAGCATTGCCGAAAACTGCCCACATGGCGAAAAGAGTAGAAATGACAACAGTTAAAAATATCTAGGGGAAGATAAGTAAATATTAAAAGCCTAAAAATATCCTGGGGTAAATCCGTAATTATTCTGAGGAAAATCTGTAAATATCTTAGGCAAATTTGCAAATATCAAAAATTCACCTTTTTGTATTCGACATATATTGTCGGATACACATACTTTCATTCATATCCGAAATATAATTTCGGATACAAAATGATTTTTCCAATCTTTCATCCGGACACTCTGACAGATTTTTCGACGGAAAATTGATTTTGTCAGGATTGCTTGTATCCAAAATTGTATTTCAGATATAAGTATATACTAGTATATCCGAAATATATTTTTGGATACACTAAGTATATAGTGTATCCGACCTAAGTTGTCGGATACAAATTTTTGTTTATAAATAGAGCAACAGCTCATTTCACCAAGGTTGGCTGGCTTTCACCCTTTCTCCCCCTCCCCCACTGGTGCGAACCCTTCTCCTTCAACCCCTCTTTGCCTCACCCCCCAAACCCACCTAAAAGACCATTTTACCCTTCTCTTCCTTCTTCCCTCTTCATCTTCATCACTTTAAAGTCTGAAGAAGGACAAGTAGCTGTTGGTGTGGGAAGAGGTCTCTCCAACTCCTGTTGGTGCTTCAAGGAGGTCCTCACACTCCACACAAGGGTTTAGACCCCAAGGTAATGTTCCCGATGACATTGTGTTCAATACAAATTGGAATGAGCATGTTTCAAGCATGTTTGGATACTCTCTACTTTTAGCATGTTGTTCCCTCCATTTCTAGGATGATTATTCTCTTTTCTCTCCACTTTCCCTCTTCATGATTGAATATGGAAACTCCCATGGTGAGGGGAGTGTACATAGGGCTCCAAGGGAGGGAGAGGTTCCATATATGCATGGTTTAATGGTCTTTGGGGTACTACCTTGC
Source organism: Buxus sempervirens (assembly GCA_947561395.2). Lineage (NCBI taxonomy): Eukaryota > Viridiplantae > Streptophyta > Magnoliopsida > Buxales > Buxaceae > Buxus > Buxus sempervirens. The sequence goes on from OX387183.1 coordinate 34,293,117, forward strand.
TAGTGATTTGTTTCATTCGGATGGGGGAGCTTGTTCCCCCTTTATTTGCTCGTCTAATGTACCCCTTTAAATCCCCCTCCTTAATCCCTTCTTTAGTACCTTTCTAGGTCGCTATCATGCTTTACCTTTCCATGAGGTATGCTTGTGTGGCATGGTGGGGAATCCATGCTGAAATGGAATCTTCTTCACCTACATTGCCATGGTTTTCCCCCATTTTAGCTACTGTTTAAAGTTTTTGCATGTTCCCCCTACCCCCTCACATACACCCAACACACACATGTATATCTCCCCACTAGAAGCATGATAGGACACCTCCCATTTGTACTATCATCCACCTCTTGGTATGAATATGAACACACACACTATTACCATGGTTCAAAGCATGTTTTATACACTTGTTTTGTTGGTTTTCAATTGTTCCACTTGCTTGTTGATGTGTGGAGTGATACAATCCAAAATAGGGACACTCAAGTCCCTGTTTCCTCCTTGAAAGTGGCCCAAAAGGGAGAAGGCAGCACCTTAGGCCTTCTCCCCTCTCCCTTGATGCCAAAATCCCCAAAAAGAAGCAAAAAACGAGGATACCCCCCCCCCCCCCTTTTCCTAAACCACTATTGGCCCCCACAGGGGCCTACACAGTTGCTGACATGCCCCAAGAAACCCAGAACCAACCCCATCCGAAAAGCCTAAAAAGGGGGTTTACTGGGCTCATCCGACAACTTAGGTGGGATAAGCCTAGGCCTGCTTGTTAATTTTGGATACACCCTGTTTCAATGTATCCGGAATTCATTTTCGGATACACCCTGTAAATCTTGATTTTAGGGTTTTCAGCCCCTTAGCCCATTTCCAATCATATTTCCACAAACCAATTAATCCAATAGGGTCTCTGGGTTAACCCGAGACCTAACATGGGCCCTGGACCCAGTGGGTCCATCTTGAGAACCGTGGGCCTTCCAATGGGGCCACCAAGCCCAAACAAACCACATCGAGTTAAGCAAGATAATTAAGCCAATCGAGTGGACTACACCGTTCGAAGCCCACCAGAGCCCAATTGGAAGCATGCCGGCTTAGTTTAGGTTTGGTTTGGCTGAGACCACAGGCCAGGGTTAATCGGGCCCGTCAAGCCCATTCACCAAGCAAGAAAGGGATCAAAACCCTAATTTCCTAGGCTAAGGGCCCCAAGCCCAAGGCCTAGCCCATTTTGGCTCAATTCAAATAAGATAAATCAAACTACTTGACCAACATTGTGAGGCCCACCCAGGGGCCCACAAATCATTTCCAGACCCACTTTTGCATGAAAGTCACTTAACTTCCAACTTGAACCTTAAATAAAAATCAATTTACTTAACCAAGGCCCAAAAGGCCTCCCAAGCTTAGACTGAGGCCCGCCAAGGGACATGTGGGCTATATTTAGCCCACCCAGGAATTCGCGAGCCTTCCAACGGGGCCCGTCCTATCAGACTCACACCATCTTAAGCTAAAAAGCTACAATCAAGCAAGAAGGGAACCCACACCACTTCATTGGTCCCCGCCAAACCCAAGGAAATATGCATGTTAGAATAGGACCCGGGTGAATAAACAGACCAAGTTGACTCAAACCAGGAAACCCATGGGACCCGTCAATCAACGGGGCGGACCGGGGTGTCTACGGACTTCCCCGGACCGTAACCGAGACCTTAACCAGAATCTCAAGCCGCAGACCAGCCTAATAGACAAACCTAGGCACCCAGGTGTCTGCCTGCACCCCATCAGGCAATGGCGACTCCGAATCCCGATTTTCCCAAAAGAAGGCACACAGATCCACGTGAGCCCCACCGTGCGATTTCCACCGCGCACAGCAGCAACTATGCCCACTAGACACGCACAATAACAACTAACTCAAAACAATATAGTTAGTAATAATGCCTAGTGGCATATAGGGTTTTCTGAAGCTTAAACGCTTTCCAAAGATAACTCTACAAAATATTTTTAGTGTGAAGTTTTCGTAAAGTTTCAGAAATCAATATACTTTAAAATATATTTTTCTAAGTAAGAATAAACTCAAATCAGATTGTGAAATAGTCCCAAAAATCCTTTTATTTCCAAAGTAAGACAACCTTTTTGCAAACAAACCTAAATCACTCTTCAAATTGTTTTTAATACAAAAGATCATTGAAAACAGTTGTAAACACCTAATATCTACTGGTTCAGATATTTAACATCATTTAAAAACATTTTGTATTGAAATAACTCTTCAAAATTAGAAAAATCAGGTTTCTGTATAGGTCACTCGACCTCGTCGCTTAGGCGACCTGGTTGGGCGATCGTATATTAAATAACTCTGAAAATTAATATGGTCGCTCGTTGAAGGCGCTCAAGCGATCAAATGGGGGTCCTATCTAAAAATAACTCTTTTCAAACTGGTCGTTCAGGCGATTGGTTGGGCAACTAACTTTCTAAAATACACAAGCGAGCCGCTCGACCAGATCACTCAGGTGCTCGACAAATAGCAGCTAAATCCAACTTCCGAAACAAGTTTTTATGCAACAAACAACATTTTATTCATTTAAATCATCTCTAATATCTTCAAAAACATATATGCAATACTTCCAGATCATGTAAAAAATTCAAACCACAATAAAACTCAATATCGACTAAACGGGTGTGCTACCTACCTCTGTTCATTCAAGAACTCCTTCTTTCTCTTTCCTCTTAGTGTAGGTTCTGACCTCTCCCTCTTCAGCAACACAAGACTCTTCCTGGGATGCAGAACACTTCAAGAACGACAAAGCTCCATGGTTTATTCCTTCTCCTCTCTCTCGTTTCTTCTCTTCTTCTATTAGCCGCAAGAGACTACGTATGGAAATAGTAGGTATACGATTAGTGTATACCCTCTTAAGAAACCCTATTTTAATATTTATGATACCATATCCCTTACATCAACTCTTATACTTCTAACCAATCAAATTAAAAGATAGCCTTAATTTAATACTTACCCCAATATTTCATGATCCAATGGTTGGATTTACATCAAACTCCCGATCTCCTTCATCAATATGATCACCTATATATTCCATTACAAACCATCAATAAAATCCACAATAAAATACTGATTATTATTTCATTAAAATTTATGAAAATTTTCAGGGTCTTACAAAAGACCTTGAGGAGTAAGAGTTGGGATCTACATTGTTGGAGTTACAAGATGAGCATTTGATAAGCATTCAATTAATTAGTGGGAGGACTACTTGATCTTCGATTTGTCTTCAAGTTCAGAGGATCTCCAACCTGATAGCGGGTGCTTCTCTCATGCTGTTGCAGTTGATACTTGGAGATTATATTGGTATAAGCACTAGCTTTTACATGAGAGGATGGAGAAGCTATCCCGTGGGGCTTCTCCTTATATGTAGCCTTTCCCTTGTCCTTACGGATAAACTCTTATCCATTTAAAATTACCAAACACAATTGTGGCTTCGAAAAGTGCTTTATTAAGCTATAAACTTCAAATAAGCACTTAATTAAGCAATCCCAAACGTAGCCTAAAGAATTATGAATCAGTTGACTGGAATAGATATCAAGTTTAATGATGAGATACAGGGGCTATGGTTACTTGGTATTTTGTCGTACTCATGGAAGATGATCAAAACTTCATTATCTAATTCTGTTATTGGTGGTGTAATCACAATGGATCTAGCCAATAGTTTGTTAAATGAATAAAAGATAAGAAAATCACAAGATCTTCTTCAGAGTCAAAGGTAGTAATTACTTAAAAGAGGGGGAAGGGTAATGTTGTCAATATTTCATGCCACGAGACCAGTTGGGTGATTGACAGTGGTGCTTCCGTTCATGCTACATCTCAGAGGGATTTCTTGACATCCTATCAATCTAGTGATTTTGGAACTATAAAGATGGGCAACAATGTGTAACGCCCCAAACCCAGGTCAGTGCAAACCGGCACCAGACCCGAACCCGGTTCGCTATTGTAACAACCCGAATTTAGTTCAACAACCAAATCCGAGGTGTTACTGGCCCATATCAAATACATCATCAATAATATACCAAACCAAAGAATTAAAATCCATTCAATTTATTATACTATCAGAGTTGCGAAAACAAGTATGTGCGGAAGTGTAGTTTAAAATCCTCAAATAACATATAGTTTGATCATCAATCATTAATATCAAAGTCTGGTAAAATAAATTGGTTACTATCTCTCTCTCATCTCTCTAATACATCAAATCCAAATGAATAATAATAATCTAATCAAAAGGGCTAAGTCTATGTCATTCATCCACCTCAAACAAGATCCGGATAATAGTAATCCTCCGGTGTATACTCAGCTATCTCTCCCTGGAAATCACTAAGATCCCCCTCTCGCGTATCAGCTGAAAAATGAAATAAAAGTAGGGTGAGATACGAATATCCCAGTAGGTAACACATGCATGGTTAAACAGTTCATATAAGTAAAGTAACAGTTCATGCACGATTAAGCAATATCGACTAATCAGGCTCGTATAATCATTCATCTCATTCATGAATACAAAACAGTTTGATAAACAGTTCTAGAAATGAATTTCAGCAAGTTTTAATATAAGAATCCAATATCAAGATCAATAACATGATTCACACTTTGTTAGGATGCACTAAGCAGTAACATCCGATCAATATCCCAATCACATGCCTCCAGCATGTATTCAATAATAATATCAAGTATTGTGATTTCAGTGTCAATGTAGGACTCACAAAGATAAATAAACCTTTTGAGATGATTCTCAACCAATTTCTATACCACCGTGCGACTTAGGAGCAACGCTACTAATGATACTCAAGTCCCATGCAGCACAGCTTAGACAAGAGCCGTAGTCACTGACTTATTGCACACGTACCCATCAGAGTTGGCATGTACCACCAGCATGTAGCACCAGAATCAATACATGGAGATGGTCGCTTATCCATATGTACAGGGAATCACCAGCGGCTCACCGGGGTGTCCCTCCAGACATAGGACCTTCCCAGACAAACTAACTTGCAAAAGAAGCGCGTCGCATATAGGAGGAACTCAACCCAAATGACATATCCCTCAGCTATGTAGCTACAACTATGGATCCATAACCAACTATGCCCACTAGACTCCAAAATTCCCTAAAATATAATATTTCTATAAGGGTTGGTGCCTAGCGGCATATAAAGGTTAAATCTGTCAATTTACTTCAATATTCAGTCATCTGAATTCTGAATTCTCTTTATAAAGTTTTCTAACTTATAGTGTCATTTAGAAGATGTTCTAGTAATTAAATACAAGTTAGGTTTTCCAAAAACTAGGTTTCTCCATTTCTTTCAAAGTTTGGCAACTAATGTCCTAAATACCTTCCTAATTTATTTTTCTGTAAAACAGGGAATTAGATAGTTTATTTTGGTCTTAAAACATCTTATTTAATCATTAAAATTGTCTAAAAATAGTTTGGAATTGAATCAGGGTGTAAAATTATGAAAATCTGCAAAATCTGAACAGAGCGCCTAGGATCGCCCCGGCGGTCTGTGGTCGGCGGTAGTTCAAAATCGAACGCCGACGATACGTCTTCAAGTGGTCTACGGCGTTCTGAAATTTAATACGAGCGCCTAAGATCGCCGAGCACAGTCGAGGTCGGCGGTCGTTTGAAAACGATCAGAATCAGTTACAAAACATGATTTTTCTCGTCTAAACTCATTCTAACATATATATAACATGATTATCAACATATATACATCATTATATATCATAAAAACATACTTTTGTCGATTAATCACATGTAAAGCCAAAAACGAAGGAAAACGGTGTCACCTACCTCTTGAACGAATGTTCCTCTTCCTCTCTTCTTTCAACAACGATTCTCTATCACCCAGCAACACTCTGGACGACGAAGAACTCAAAAACCCAAGCTTTTCTTCTCCCTCTTCTTCTTCTTCTCCTTCGGTTGCTCATTCACTCAAGGCTGTCGCTTGTGGCTATTCAATACGAGCGAGAATACGAAGTATAAATTTAGGTTATTAAACTAATACTTATACTCACTTATCCCATGTATCTCACATACACCAAACTCCATACACACGCCCAATCAGAATACATACCTCGATATCTCATGATCGGACGGTCAGATCTGCGTCCAATTCTGGATCTCGACTAATTAGATCATCCCCTACAATAATAAATTATTTCTATCAATTATAACTCTCACTAATATTATTTATTAATTTAATTTATTATTTAAGGAAAATTCGGGGTTTTATACAATGACTCCGTTAAAGTCGTCGGCATAATACATGTGCATTTGGAGATGAATATTGGCACAAGGTTGGCTCTTATAAATGTGAAACAACTCCCTAACATTTGCTTGAATTTGATTTCTGCAAGAAAAGTTGATGAAGGGTATTACAACACATTCATGGATGGTCAATGGAAGCTAACTAAGGGTGCTATGGTTGTGACTCGAGGCAAGAAACTCTCTTCATTGTACATGCTATAGGGAAAGGTCTCCAAGGGCATTAATACAATGTAACATGATAAAACAATAGAATTGTGGCATAAGAGGCTTGCTCACATTGTAACACCCCAAATTTGGGTCATTTTTTTATGACTCAAATCAAGGCATTAACTTGTAGTACATCACGATCAACTCAAAAGATAAGACTAAAAGATTTAAGAGTTATCAAAGTGCTAGGAAGCTTAAATTATTCATTAGATTCTATATCTTACTATTACATCAATTAATCAAATGAAAGGCAACTACCATTTAACTAACTCTCAAACTCTACTAGATCACCTACTATTATTCTAAGAAAATAAAAACATTTACATAAATATGCTACTCTTGACTTCTGAATATTCTAAACTTCAAGCCTATCAGACTAACCCAAGGCGTCCTCTCCAAGATCACCTGAAAACAAAACATTTAAAGCAAGAATGAGATATAAAATCTCAGCAAGTAGCAACATGCATGAAAGCAAACAGTTTATATATATATCATTTGCAAACCTTTCATGAGTTGCAGAACAATATCACAAGTATCGTTAAAACAAGAAGGCAAAGCCGTATAATCAAATCTACAATTTTCCCCAAATTCTTATAAATGGTTTTTCCCAAAACAATTCATCATGTTAATTATATAATTTTAATATTCCTTTCAAAACCATTCTTGTCAAAACATGGCTAAAGCAACCAATCAATCTCTTTCTTTTTAAAAGAAAACAAATCATATATAATTAGTAATCAAAGCTCACCTTCAGGTAGTAGCCTACCTCTACCGTAAGATGTAAACACATAGCATCCACACCTCCTCCGCAAGAGAATGCACATCTCTAAGACCGCAGGCACCCCTCGCAGGAGATAGCATAACTCAACCGCAAAATGTGAACACCTAGCACCAACATCTCCCCTGCAGGAGATAGCTCTCTCACCCTCAAGTGGTAACTTACACACCCATCTCCCATGTGGGATGCAACCACATAGTAATCACATCTTCCCCCACATGAGGTAACACATCTCTGCCACCAAGCAGGTAAAACACATCTCTGCCACCAAGCAAGTAATACACATCTATGCCACCAAGCAAGTAATACACATCTCTGCCACCAAGCAAGTAAGTAGGTGTAGACACCCCAAATTGCACTACAAGATGAGAAGATAAAGAAAAATATTTATTTGGATTTGAAATAGGTCAAAAAAGATGAAAAATTCGTCAAACCTATTTCTGTCCGCATTTGATATGCAGACAAATCATGTCTGCAAACCAAATGCGGACACGCGTGTTTTTGGGCGTTTTCGTTAAATCTCGATTTTTGAGCCTTGTTACTATTTCTATATCTCTCTAGGATTTCGTCCATACCGTTTTGCCCTCATTGAGTGTCATATTTACTCCAACTCATGCTTCTAAAACTGAATTGGAACATTCTAGAACCTCTTGGGACCACCCTGCCCTTGCTCCTGCTTATAAATAAGATGCCTCTCCTCAAGCAAATGGCTGGAAGTCAAGGCTGAGAATTAAAGGCTGGAAATTGTGTCTAAGAATTGTGCTGAGAATTGGAAGAGCTCCAAGTGAAGAAGAGAACCCCTACCTCTTTGCTTTCTCAAGTCCAGGTAAGCTTCTCTACCCCTTTATTTTCTAGTTTTAATTTTTAAGATAGTTCTAATATTCTCCCTTTCTATAGAATAAGGTATGTGTGTGATTGTAACCCCAAACCTAAATCCAAGTACCTCGAGTATCTTCTTTAGCTATAAAACGTGAAGAGAGTTTTAGGGGAAAGGAGGACAGGAATGGATCCGTAGGGTAAACCCCCATATGCTGCAATCTTAGAAATGTGTAGTTGTAATGTTTTGTTTAAGTTATGTGATGATTTATTGATGAAATATGGAAGAATACCAGAGATCTAATTTTCCTCCTAGATTTTGATTTTCACATCATTTTCTCCCTTTTTATGTTTTTTGATGTTTTTAATCATTTAGGCTAAGATCTTGGATCTTCCATTGTCAATATGGTAAATCTGGGATCAGAAGCCTTAAAATAACCTCTAGGGTTTCATGAGGTGATTTTTGAGTTGTCTTTGATTTTTGAGAGAAGACCCTATGGTCTAAACTCTCCCTTTTGAATGTTTTCCATCAATGTGGGTGAATTTGGTTCAAATCTCTTAATCAATGAGAAACCTAGACTAGATCTGTACCCTAGATGATTTTGATTTATTCTTCAACTTTACAAAGTGATTTTTGGCTTATTTTCAATTTTGAAAGAAAACCCAATGATCTAAACTCTCCCCTTTTGATGTTTTTCATCAACGTGGGTATATTTGGTTTAGATTTCTTAATTAATGAGATATCTAGGTTAGATCTATACCATGGATTGTTCAGGTTTAATTTTTCAATATTTTGCAAAAATAATTTTTTTATTATTAGGTAATTATTAGATTTCAAGGATTTGACTTAGAGCTATATTTTTTAAGTTTTTACTTTAGATTTGCTTTCATTATCTTGATTTTAGTCAATCATGAAGCCCAAGGAATGATATATTCATAAGAAGGATCCAGAATTAATTGGATCATTCATATGAAAAAAAAAGCCATACATGGTTTATGCTATTTCTTTTACTTTTGATTTGATTTTTATTAGTAAGCTTTTTTAAAACATGAAAAATACTTGACAACCACCTTGTGTGGATGAATAGGGGTGTCTAACACCTTCCCCTATTCATAATCTAATCTCCTTACCCATCTCTGGTTTATTTTTTATTATTCAAGTTACTTTTACTCTCATTTTGTTTTTTTTTATTTACTTTATTTGATTATTTTGGTGTCCATTCACACTCTAAAAGGAATGGTGGCGACTCCTTCTTTTTTATTAAGCCCGTGTGATGATTTAGGAAAGTCATTGAATTGATTTTTTCCCCATGCCTCATAGTAGGTACATCTCTGCCACCAAGCAAGTAATACACATCTCTACCACCAAGTAGGTAATCAATAAATCTGGCCACCAAGCCATAGTACAAATAATCTACATTGCCATCATGGCATATAAATCATTCCCTGGTACATGGAAGAGCATAAATCCACAATCCAATTTTGTATATAAAATAGTTTGTTCATGTTCAATCAATAATCCAAAACCTCTTGTCAATACTTATTATATTTCAAAACATAGGCTCAACGTACTCAAATCTATTATAAAAGTATTTTTGATCAATTCCAAAACTTGAATCACGTCTAAAACATTGTTTTACAGGTGTAGAAATCAATCAAATCGATTTTAACCAAATTCTAGAATCAAAACTTTCTTTCAAGTCAAAACAAGATATATTTCAATAGAACGTACCCAAAACTTTTTATAATTTTTATAAAATTAATCGACCACTGAAAACAACTTATAAACACCCAAATCTTATTTGTACATGTGTTTGATTTGTCTAAAAATCATTTTATAATAAAAATCTAGGTATATTTCTCAAAGTTAGAAAATCTGGGTTGGGCGCTCAACAGATCGCTCAACCCCTTATGTCTAGCAATCTCATAAATCAGTTTTTCTAACGGGCACTCAACAGATCGCTCAAGCGGTCCTGTCTAGCAGTCTTTGAAATAAAATAGAACAAAACGGAACAAAACAGGCGCTCAACAGAGCACTCAAGTGATTGTGTTGAGCGGTCAATAATGGAAGTAATACAGGTGATTCGCTTGACATGGTCGCTCAAGCGACCTATCAGGGGCTCACCCAATTGCAACAAAACCTGGAAATCTTATTTCTGTAATTTTTCTCTTTTAATCCTATAAATCATGATTCCAACAATTCAAACCACTTCTAACACATCTAATGTCATCTATAAATCATATTAAATCATTCTAAACAAATCGAAGCACCGATTTACTACAAATCTAAATCAAAATCTTAGAAAAACAACACTAGAGAGCATACTTAACAAATTTCATAAACCCCATCTAAGATCATTCAAACCCATGAAATCTACTGTATAAAATACATGGTTTGATATCTCAAATCATCATATATTAATTATAGATTAAACTCAAATGATTAACCCTAAAATCATGCAACGATAAAACAAAACGGGGTGTTATTACTTGCCTCAAAATACAAAATCCTTCTCTTCAAGGTACAATCGAAGTCTGTTATTATCACACCCCTCTAGAGACCTCAGAACACCATCTCCACCATTCAGAAGAAATTTCCACCAGTCGTGAATAAAACCCCCAAATTTGATGCCAGTCCAACGGTTGAATCTCTTCCGATCTAACTTTGATAAATGCTGGTCAGAGGTTTCTGCAATACCTTCTCTCTCCATATTCCCCAAACGTGAGAGCCCTCTTTTCTCCTCACTTTCTTCTATATGATTTGATTAAAAGAAACCCTAATTCCTCCCTAAAGCTTCCCTTTTATAGGCTCAGAAAAAATAGAAGTCCTATTTGGTTTAGAAAAATTTCTAACTAATCCCACTAGGATTCCTAATCTCACTTAAAAGCTTTCCTAATTTTTTTATAACTCCTTCCTCTAATTCTTTTCTTTTAATTCTAAATAAGAGAAACTTCTATTTTTCCTAATTTTCGTGCTAATTATTTCTCCTATTTTTTAAATATTACAAAAACTCCCAAAAACTCCTCTTTTCCTCAACTTAAGGCTCCTAATCAACTATAATTACCAATATGCTCTTTTCCCACTTATTAAGCTATAAATATCGTTATTAATAATCAATTTAAACCCACCTTCAGTCTAACATAATTTCTCAAGTCTAATAATAATTTAATTAATCTAATTAATTATTTACCAATAATTAGTAGAAATTTGACCAAAGTACCCTTCTCTTGTTAATTTCATATCTACCTGTGCGTGCCTAACTTCGGTGTCGCACTGGGTAAAAATGGGAAATTGGAGTCGCCACTGCCTGATGGGGGCAGGCAGACACTGGGGTGCCTAGATTTTTCTATTAGGCGGTCTGCGGCTTTGAAATTCTAAGTAAGTTCTTGGTTGCGGTCTGGAGAAGTCCGTAGACACCCCAGTCCACCCCGTCAAATGACAGGCCCATAGGTTTTCCTGGTTTGAGTCAACTTATTCCAGCATGCACATTTGGTTAAGTCTGGCGGGACCGCCAAAGTGGTGTGGGTCCCTTTACTTGATTTTATCTTCTTAGCTTAAAGTGAAGTGAGTTTGATTGGGTGGGCCCCGTTGGAAGGCCCACGGATCCCTTGGTAGGCCAAGTGTGGTCCGCATGTTCCCTTGGCGGGCCTCAGTCTAAGCCTTTGAGGCCCTTTAGGCTTTGGTTAGTTCAATTGATTTTACTTTAGGGTTCAAATTGAATTTAAGTGCTTTTCATGTAAAGGTGGGCCAGTTTGGTTCATGGGCCCATTGGGTGGGCCACACATGGAAGCCAAGTGATTTATTGGATTTATCTTGCTTAAGTTTCCACAATGGGCCAAGCCTTGGGCTTGGGGCCCTTTACCTGGGCTTGGGCTTGAAAGCCCAAGACTTCCTGAGTTAGGGTTTAGAAACCCTCGGTTAGCTTGGTTCAATGGGCTTTAGCAGGCCCGAGAGGCCCTACCCGTGGTCTCGGCCAAACCATGTCTAAATCTAAGCATGCTTCCAGAATCGGGCATTGGCGGGCCTCAAAGGGTCTGGCCCACTCAATTCTTTTAATTATCTTATTTAAGCACAATTTAATGGTTCGGGCTGGGTGGGCCCCGTTGGAAAGCCCACTGGAGATCAAATTGGACTGGGGGTCCAAGTCCCATCCCATGTTGGGTTTCCGGGTGGCCCAGAAACCCTATTGGTTCACTTGGTTTGGTTTGAAGAGGTCACCTGCAGTCAGCAAAATCACAGAATATATAGAAATCAACAAATCACAGAATATGCAAAAATGGCATTTTTCGGGGGAGATCGGCTCACTATTCTGGGTCCAAGGGGAGGGATCTGGGGCCCCTGTGGGCGAAGCGAAGCGGAGCCCACGGGGTTGGACGCGCGGTGAACAACGGGGTTCGCCCCCCGCGGTACGGTCAAAGGGCATTTTCGGGTTTTCAAAAATACAAGCAATTCGAAATTAAAAAGGGGGTGCACTAACCTCAGGCGCTAGGCGCGAGGTCAGCGCGCACTCGGTCGAACCAAAAACAACACAAAAGGACCCCTGGCACGCGCTCAGCTCGAGCAAGGAGGGCGCAAAAAGGCGCCCGGCGCGAGCGAAAAGCACCGAGCGCGAGTGGGGCGCGAGCTCGGCAAGTGCAAAAAGTGTTGAGCACAAGCTCAGCGCCAGCTCGGCGGACACCCCCTCTGCACAGACAACTCTCTGTTTTTTGCTCAAACTCCATGACTATCTGGTTTTCAAGCTCTGTATCACCTTCCCGGCGTTTCTATTGCTCCCAAAAGGCATTTAAACCTGACTTGGAACCAATCTAGCCTACTTCCCATGCTTCACATCAGACTTGAAAAGTCTTCGTAACCTCCCAAAACGTGCACCTCAACCCGACCAACCGGGGAACAAGCCGAGGAGAAGGGTAGAGAAGGGGGGCTTTATAAGGGTACATTAAATGAACTGACCATCGGGGAACATGCTCCCGTCTTCGAATCAGACAAGCAAGAATAGCAAATAACATGATAATGTAACGCCCCGAATCCGAGTTATGTATAAAACCATAACTCATCTCCAGAGGTTAATATGTAACACAAGATCGCAATATCAGAGTGAAGGAAAAACATAAATAGACAATAACTATATAACAAAGTGCGCTAAAATAATCCCAAACAAAAATAAACTCACATGCCCAAGTAACTACCCGCAAGTATCATCCTCTCCAGGAGCAGCTGAAAACAAAACAAAACAATACGGAATGAGATACGAATATCCCAGTGAGCAGCACATGCATGCACAAATACATTTAGTTCAGTTCTAAAACATACCACGGTTATAAACCATATACAATGATGATAACACGCATATTCCGAATAATCCAACTAAACTTCAATAATCCAATTCATATCAGTGTGGAAAACCATCAGGTAAATCAAGCAATAACAATCAGTTTCCAATCCCGAAGATATCGATAAAATAATGATTAACTGACAACAACATAGCGAATAACCATAATTTCTTATTATTCCAGATATACCAATGTCATATAACACAAAGTCTTCTCATAACCATGCCCACGCCTCCAAATGTATATCCGGCCTACTCAGGGTTTCGGATATTGAAATGACAGCCTACTCAGGGTTTCGTTATCCAATGCAGGCCTACTCCCCGGGTGTAAGCACCTTATTTTTGCACCCCTAGAAGTGCTGAAAATGCAAAACCCGACTGAAAAGTCAACACCTGAGGGGTCGAAATTTGACCTTTTGATCAAGTGATAATTGGCCACCTTGATTTATCTCAATGGATAGAGAATCTCGACACGGTTCCAACGCAACTGAGTTTGCTGGAATCGGAGTCCGGATGAAGGTTCTACGGGCAGTCAAACTTGAGGATGAGACGAAAGTTGACTTTTCCTCGAACCCCGTGCCAAGTGCATAGCCCTATGTCATTGAGTAGAGAGCTCCGATACGAGTCTAACGCAATTGAGTTTGCTCAAATCGGAGTTCGGATGAAGGAGATATGAGCTATCGAAGTTTTCGAGCAACAAAACCAGAAACTGCACACGTGGCGCAGGAACTGCACACGTGGCAGCCAACGCAGCGAAATATCTCGGGGACTAAATCTTGAATATCCAAAAATCTCAAGGACTAAACAGAAATTCGTACGAGGCAATCCGTAGATATCCAAAAGTGTCAAATCGGTCGAATCGGTCAAGTCGAAGGGCAAATCCGTAATTTCTTGATTTGTATCCGGTCAAATATGCCAGATACACATACCCTTGTGTATATCCGGACTCAAATACCGGATACAAAAAGATTTTCGCGCGAGATTCTCGCCGATCGCCCGACAAATTCGCGGCGGCATTAATTTTCTGAATGATTATGTTTTGTATCCGGCATTTAAGACCGGATACAAAGAAGCCTCTGTGTAACCGGCCATGAAGGCCGGAAATGAAGGGCACTTAGTGTATCCGGCCTGAGTTGCCGGATACATTAAGTTGCCTATAAAAGGAAACAGCAGCCTGATTTCCGGGGTTGGCTTCATTTTGGCTGTTCTCCACCCTTTCTTCTCCACCTCCACTGGTTCGAATACCCTCTCTTCCACCTCTCCTTGCCTTCCAAGCCCCTCAAGCACAACCTAGAACCCATCTAACCCCTCCCTAGTCTCTTCTCCCTCACTTGAACCTTGGAGGAGAACAAGATTTGGTGTTAAAAGAAGGAGCTCCAGCCCCTTGCCTTGCTTCAAGGAATCTCTACACCACACAAGGGTCATTTGACCCCAAGGTAAAGCTTCCCTTGGCATTTTGTATATCATAAGTTGGAATGGGCATGTTCTAAGCATGTTGGAGTGTGCTCCATTTTTTGGCATATTGTTCTTTACTTTTCCTTGTATGTTGCTGTTTCTCTACCCTATTGCTCTTCTCCATTTTGCGTAAGGAAAATCCCATGGTAAGGGTAAGATGTGTGATCGGCTTCATGGGAGGAGGAGGGTTATCTCACAAATGATCTTGGTAGTCTTAGATCATTATCTTGCTGCTGGTTTACTTCATTCGAATGGGGGAGGGCTGTTCCCCCTTTGTTTGACTCTCCATTGTACCCCATTGTAATCCCCATTCTCCACCCTTCTTTAGGTGTTTATGAGGCTCCAGCATGCGAAAGATTTTCTTTTAGTTGCACTTGTATGATCATGCATGTTAGGTTACTTTCTTATGTGCTAGATTCCTTTAGTTTGTGATGCATGCTGGATTTCTTTTTGAGACATGCTAGATTTCTTTAGTTATTGTGTATGCATGAGGCCACCCATGGTTCATCACCATTTAGAGCCTATACGTCATGGTTTTATGGTCATGTGAACACTTCCCATTTGCTGTTTTGGCATGCTTGACATGGTGTTCATCTCATATTGGTTGTAGCAAGTACACACACTCACTTTAGCATGAAGTTGGTCTTTCAAGCTTTTCCATGTTATTTCCTTGCCAATATGGTTACTGCTTTTTAGAATGAAGAGGAGGCCAAGATAGGGACACTCAGTCCCTTTGTGCTTGTTGAAACAAGGGGAGGGAACCCCCCACCCATTTCCCTTGGTATCTAGTCTTGAAACCCCAAGAAAAAGAGAAGCCAGTTGTTTCTATTCGAACCACTATGGGCCCACACGGGGGCCCACACGATTACCAGAACCTCCTAGGAGACCCAAGAAACCAACCCCATTGGAAAAATCCAAAAAAAACGGATTTCGTATGTTGATCCGGCAACTCAGGCCGGATCAACAGAGATCTGTTTGTAACCGGCGAAGAATGCCGGATACACTGTCCTGTGTGCGTAGCCGGCATCTCAGGCCGGCTACACTGCCAGATTGCCTTTTTTGCTATTTTGAGATATTGTGTTGATTTCTTTGGTTTGTTTGTTCAATCTGAGTGAACCAGAAGGGTTTCCGGGTCACCCGGAAACCCAAGATGGGCCATGGACCAACATGGTCCAAATCAATTTCCAGTGGGCCTTCCAACAGGGCCCACCCGACCTGAACCATTCAATTTTGCTTAACTAAGATAAATAAAAGATTTGAGTGGGCCAAACCACTTGAGGCCCACCCAAGCCCTATTTGGGTCATGCATGCTTAAAGTAGGTTGTGGTTTGGCCGAGACCACGGGTAGGGCCTATCGGGCCCACCAAGCCCGTTAACCAACCAAGGTTAGGGTTTTAAAACCCTAACTCAAGAAGTCTTGGGCTTTCAAACCCAAGCCCAGGTAAGGGGCCCCACGCCCAAGGCCTGGCCCATTTTGGCACGGATAATCAAAGATAAACTAAATCATTTGACAACCAATAGTGGGGCCCACTCAAGAGCCCACAAACCAACCCGGCTCACCTTTGCATAAAAATCACTTTAAATTCAACTTAAACTTTAAAGTAAAATCAATTCACTTGAACCAAAGCCCAAAGGGACTCTCAGGCTAGACTGAGGCCCACCAAGGGACACGTGGGCTCAACCAAGCCCACCCAATCAGACTCACTTCATTCAATAATAAGAAGATAAAATCAAGTAAAGGGACCCACACCACTTTGGCGGTCCTGCCAGACTTAACGAAAATTGAATGCTGGATTAGGCATCGGGTGAGTGAGAGACCAACTGAGTTGACTCAAACCAGGGAAACCTATGGGACCCGTCACTTGACGGGGTGGATTGGGGTGTCTACGGACTTCCCCAGACTGCAACCGAGAACCTACTTAGAATCTCAAGCCGCAGACCAAGCCTTAGTAGAAGGACTTAGGCACCCAGGTGTCTGCCTGCACCCCATCAGGCAGTGGCGACTCCAAACAAATCCCGAGGCACGCATCGTTTTGCGTGCGCCTCGTCGTGCGACCGAACTCGGGTGCGCACACCGGGTTTCTGCATTGACAACACCGAACCACTCAGGGTCACGATGCTATTCTACATCGGCGGGAGATACAAATACCCAATAACCGGTAAACAATATTCCATGAACCATAAATACCAACAAACCAACGAATAAAACATATCACGTCAAACAAAATCAAATACCAACATTGGTCAATGTCATGTAGTTGTTTACATTGGTTAATTGACATGCCAAGGCGACATCAACCCCTCCATGTACACAGTTCCGGCCTACTTAGGGTTTCGAACACTCTGAAATGATGGCCTACTCAGGGTTTCGTCATCTAATGCAGGCCTACTCCCCGGGTTTCTGCATTGACAACCAAGCCTACTCAGGGTTTTTGGCTGCTCTACACCAGCAGTGGCAACACTCAAGGCCATGCAATTACACCAACGAAGCAATAACATCACATTACTAAGCTTAGACTCTGGATCCAGGACAAGCTAAACCAGCAGTAAATATAAAACTAGCAAATCAACCCAATGTGTTTTCCATCATATAAAATTGACATATAGATCAACATGTTCAAGTGAATCAATCCTGAAGTGTACCGTGCATTCGAAGATGAACTAGCATAATAGTGTAGATGCATTTCAGCAAAATAAATATGGTTTCAAAATTGACTTTTCAGAAGTAAACACATTATACAAAAACAATTACAGCATCCAAACTTCGATTAAACATAAATCAGCAAACAACTCCTAGATTCTCAATTTCGCTTTCATAAACCAATGAATCAAAACAAATGTCATAAAATCCTCAAAACACATTTTGGATGAGTGCAATAGTCTTAGGATCCCCTACAAGGTCACCATACCAAAAAGCAATCAATTCTGAGACAAAAAGTTTTGGACCTCAAAATATTCCAAGTCTGGTTAAAAACGTTGACTTTTGGTATATAAACTTTTTCCAGACAAATCTGCAAGGAGTTTCGGGCTCAAATTTTGGTCGTAGTCTATTAAAGGGTAAATACATCTTCTAGAATTTTATGGGCTTCTGAATCACTCATCTGGATATCAAACCCAAACCGGGCTTTTTGGTAAAAACCGGGATTTAGGCATGAACTAGAAAGTTGACTTTTTATTGGCTGGGAATTAGACCTTGGAAGTATTTTTATTGGTTCCTGTGAGACATGGAAAAATCAAAATTATGATTTCCTCAATCATCACGCGGGATTAAATTAAACAAAGAGTTACCACCATTCAATTTAGGTGTGAATGGACACCAAAATATTAAATAAGCACAAAAGGCAAATTTTAGGGCAAAATATCCCTCCTAAAAAAAACAACCAGAGATGGGAAAGGGGATTAAGTTATGAACAGGGGAAGGTGTTAGGCACCCCTATTCATCCACACAAGGTGGTTGCCAGGCATTGTTCATGTTTAAAATAAAGGAAAAAGCTTGCTATAAAAATCACAAAAAAGGCAAAAATATATGGTTTTTTCATATGAATAGTCTGATTGATCCAGAACTTTCAAATATGATCATACCATTCCTAGGGTTTCATAATCAAAATAAAATTGAGATGAAATCAAATAAAATCAATTTAAAGTGAAAAATCCAAAAATCTGGCTTCAAGTCAAAATTCTAGAAATCTAGAAAAATATGATTTTTATAAAATATTTCAAAATTTAACTTGAATAGTCCAGGACATAGGTAAAGCCCAAATTTCACATTAAATCTGAAAATAAAAACCAAAAAGACCCACGTTGATGCAAAACACCAAAAGGGGAGAATTTAGACCGTAGGGTCTTATCTCAATAATGAAAAACAATTTAAAAAAACATCTCATGAAACCCTAGAATTTATTTTCAGGCTTCTGGATTCAGATCTACCATATTGATCATGATAAATCCAGGATCCTAGCCTAAAACCACAAAATTCACGAAAACAGTGCTGTAGGTGCAAAAGTGGCAAAAATCCAAATTTTAGCAAAAAGAGAGGATCTCATGCTATAAACATCATAGATTCATGTTATTCATTCAGATATATCATAAAAAGCATTAAAACATGATCAGGATATTTAAAATAGCCACATCTCACAGATTTGAGCACATGGGGGTCTACCCTACGGATCCACCTGTTCCCCTTTCCCCTAGTTCTCTCTTCACATTTTACGGCTAGAGAGACTCTTGAGGTACTTAGAGATAGGTTTGGTTATACAAACACAATCAAGGGCTTTATTCTAGAAAAAAAGAAAAAAACAGATATGGGGTTCTATTCTAGGGATCCACCTGTTCCCCTTTCCCCTAGTTCTCTCTTCACGTTTTACGACTAGAGAGACTCTTGAGGTACTTAGAGACAAGTTTAGGAATACAAAAACATATATGGCCTTATTCTACAGCAATAGAGATGATCCTATTACATCTAGAATTGAAGACAGAAAATAAAAAGCGATAGGGGACTTACCTGGATTGAGCAGGCAGAGCAACAGGGATTCCTTTCCTTCTCTTGGAGCTTTTGATTCTTCAAAATTTCGTGGCCCTTAGCTAGAGGAGAGAGCCTCTATTTATAGACACACCCAGGGGCAAGGCTGGTCCAGAAGGATATAGCCTGGTCTTTAAGATAGAGTGAAATACAGAGATAATGCACATCCATAGCCAACCAAGGTGACTTGAGCGAATAAAATACGTAATTCGCTCATTTAAAGATATATTGGACTTCAAATAAAGCTCGGAAATCGAGAGAAGGACAAAACTCGCACGTGTCTTTAATGCCCGTGAATGCACTACGGTCCAATGGTGACCGTATCGTTACTACGGGCGCGCCTGTCCGTAGATAATATTCGGGCGCGATGGGCCCATGAAGGAAATACGGGCAAAGCCTGTTTATTCAATTTTTATGCTTTTTTGACCTGTTTTAAGCTCTAATTACATGTTTTTATTATTTTCTCATTTTGTAGTGCAATTTGGGGTGTCTATAGCTGCCCCCTCTTTGCTGGTAATTGGAACCAATTACAAGCAGAGAGCATAAAGACCCACCAATTGCACTTTCTGAGATTTTTGTATAATCAATTGCACTTTGCAAGGATTAAATGGATGATTTTTGAAAAAAAAGAATTGATTGTGGAAGATTTGCTAAGAAATCCCTCAGCTTAAGGGCCAAATCCTCCTCTCTCCTCTCACTGAGCACTTGTGGGCTATGAAGTGAGATTTGAGACAATATTTTTAAACAAAAGTGGGTAAGGTGGCAATCCTTGCAACTTACAACTAATATAAACATTAATCTCTTGAAAAGTGTAGAGAAAATGATGAAAAAGACAATTTTTCTGGGTGGCCTGCAGTTGTAGCATAATGAACAGCATAGAACAAACACAACTCAAAATTACACATTTGAAAAACATCTCATTAAATGAACTTGCTTTGGTCAAACAAAGAAATGATAAAAATATGGATTCGAAGATAGCCAATGAAACCCCTGCTTGAAGTGGGGTGGCGTCTCTTCCTTATCTCAGATTTCTTGGAGCTCTCGTGGCTATGAAAAGAAATCTGAGACAAGCAAATTTTGAAAAGAATGTGGATTTAAAATTGACCACTACAAACTCAATTGATTTTGATGTTTTTCACTTTTTGAATTTTCCTAATTGATTTTCTTATTTGATATACCTGGGTGTCATTTGATGCCCGAACCTGTGCTTGAATATTCTGTAACTTGCTTTTGCTTCTTTATCTTCTTGTTCTCTCAATAACGATGTATGTGCCATTACTGCTCATAACCTGTCTTCATGCTTTTTAATTGCCCAAGTGAATGCCCTCATCTTGATTGATGGATCATGATCTGTTGATCTAACCTCATGCCTTTACAACCCATTATCTGTCTTTCATGCCTTCTTGCTGTCCCAGTAAAATCCTTCTTCATGATTGAAGAATTGGGAACCCTTGTTTAACGAAGAAAACATGCCATTGCTTCGAAGCCCTTTTTTTTTTCTTTCAAATTCGAAGACTAAAGCTTGACTACTTCCAGATGTTGGAATTCATTCCAATGAAAACCCAGAAGGAAAGACACTGAGCATGCCCCGGTTTTGATTGTTTGAAGAAGTATTTGCCCCTCAGTAGAGATGATCCTCTTTTTTCCTTTTTCTCTTTTCTTTTTTTTCTTTTTTTTTTTTTGTTTTTTTAACCTTTGCCAAAAAGAAACCCTAATAAAAGAATACAAGTGCAAAAATAAGAAAATAGGTTTTATACTAGTGGCCTCAGAATTCTCTAATGCTTGCAAAACCAATGTTTTATGAAAAGATATAGATTCTCATCATAGGCCAAAGTATAATTTTTTTTTTTTTTTTTGAAAGCTGATCCAAAACACTTAATCACATATAATTAAAGGAATTAAAATCAGGTTGAATAATGAAAAGGGTAGTCCAAGCAATAGGGAGAGACCAATTCTGTCTACCCCGTGACCTTTAGAATCATCCCCTAATGGTTTTACCTTCATGATGGACCCTGCTAATCTGCTCAGTTTCCAGTGTTCATGCTGATTAAATTTAGACCACATGATCAACTCAACCTTTGATTTTTTTCTCTCTTTTTTTTTCTTTTTTTTTTCTTCTTTTTTTTTTCTTCTTTTTTTTTTCTTTGCCCTTGTTGCCCCTAGTGCCAATTACGGTTTTCACTAGGGTTGGCCTCTGCATTCCGTCATCACCAATCTTACTCTGAAAGTTGAATGAATATACTAAAATCACCGAGGGCTTAATAATAGGACGAAACAAAGGCTAAGCTCGGTTTATGAAAGAAAAGGTATTAAAGGCTCAAACTTTTCTAAGTGTAAAAAAAATGGGTCAACTGGACTTACAGTCATGGTGAATTTGATCCTATTCCTCTTCTTTTGTATTTGGCTTTTATTTGCCCCTATTTTTTTCTCTTTTTTCTCAAAAATTTTTTTTTCTTTTTGCCCCTATTGGCCTTGCCCCACTGTAAGTCCAGTTTAGGTTTAACAAAAAAGACAAACAGGCTCAAATTGGCTTGACTAGGGATGCAAATTTTGGGATATAAGGAACAATGGCCTCAGATCCTTTCCTAGTAATATTCATTCATGGAAAATATCTCTTTACTGCATCAGAGTTAATTGGCTCAGGAAAATCCTTCCCATCCATTTATGTTAAGATGAGAGCTCCCCCTGATAGGACCTTCTTGACAACGTAAGGTCCTTCCCAATTTGGTTTGAACTTTCCACGAGGATCTTCCAAAAAGGGTAAAATCTTCTTTAATACCAAATTTCCTTCTTGGAAAGTTCTGGGTTTCACCTTTTTATTGTAAGCCCTGGCCATCCTCTTCCGATATAATTGGCCATGACTAAGTGCCTTAAAACTTTTTTCTTCTATTAAATTGAGTTGATCATGCCTAGACTGTATCCATTCAGCTTCTTCTAATTCAGCTTCCATTAGCACTCTTAGTGAAGGTATTTCCACTTCCACTGGTAAAATTGCTTCCATTCCATAGACTAGGGAATATGGGGTTGCCCCTGTAGAAGTCCGAATCGAGGTTCTGTAAGCATGTAGAGCAAGTGGCAGCATTTCATGCCAGTCCTTAAAACTCACTACCATCTTCTGAATGATCTTCTTTATATTCTTGTTTGCTGCTTCTACTGCCCCATTCATCTTTGGTCTATAAGGGACTGACTTATGATGAGTGATCTGAAACTGTTCACACATCTTTCTCATGTCCTTGTTCTTAAGGTTTGAAGCATTGTCTGTTACTATGGCACTTGGCAAACCGTAGCGACAAATAATATTGTGCTTCAAGAATTTCAAAACGAGGCTACTTGTAATGTTTGCATATGAAGCTGCCTCTACCCACTTGGTGAAGTAATCAATTGCTACAAGTATAAACCTGTGTCCATTTGATGCCTTTGGAGAGATCATTCCAATGACATCTATACCCCACATAGAGAAAGGCCACGGAGATGTCATACTGTGTAATTCACTTGGGGGTGCATTCTTGTTATCCGCGTACACTTGGCATAAATGACACCTTTTAACGTGCATATAGCAATCATGCTCCATAGTCGACCAGTAATATCCCAATCGCAGAATCTTCTTGGCAAGCATATGCCCATTCATATGGGGTCCACACACTCCTCCATGTACCGTTTCAACTATCCTTTCTGACTCAGTCTTTGCAACACATCTAAGTAGTATATCATTGTGTGATCTTTTGTACAACTGCCCACCACTTAGTAAGAACTGTCCTGCCAACCTCTGTATTGTTCTTTTCTCTGTAGAGGTGACATTTTCTGGTAAACTTCGATCATTTAGGAAATTCTTAATGTCTTGAAACCATGGTACTTCTTCTTCTGGGGTTTCTTCTAGAACAAGACAATAAGCTGGTTCATCTCTGACTTCAATTTCCAATGGTCTAAAATCAACACCTTCTGGCATACTGACCATTGAAGCCAATGTTGCTAGAGCATCCGCAAATTGGTTTTTGGCCCTTGGCATATAATTGAAGGAAATTCGAGTAAATTTATTGCTTATTTCTTCCAAATACTGGTGATAGGGGATCAATTTGTGATCCTTGGTTTTCCATTCACCAGTTGTTTGGAAGATGATAAGACTCGAATCCCCATATACGTCAAGTTCCTCTACTTCATGGTTTAAGGCAGCTTGCAACCCAATTATGCATGCTTCATACTCTTCTATATTGTTCGTGCATTGGAACCTTAACTTTACTGCGATCGGGATATGTGCCCCATCTGGCTTGATCAACACAGCCCCTATTCCATTTCCATTCATATTGGCGGCCCCATCAAAAAACATTTGCCATGAGCTTTCGCCTTCTTCCTCTTCAGCAAACAGGATTGCCTCATCAGGGAAGTTGGTCTTTAAGGGTTGGTATTCTGGTAAAGGGTGTGCAGCTAATTGATCTGCAATGGCTTGACCCTTAATGGCCTTCTGTGTGATATAGGTGAGATCAAATTCAGAGAGTAACAATTGCCACTTTGCTGTTCTGCCAGTTAAAGCTGGTTTCTCAAATAGATACTTCAAGGGGTCCATTCGGGATATCAATAATGTGGCGTGACTAAGGAAATAGCGCCTCAGCCTCTGAGTTGCCCACACTAATGCACAACAAGTCTTTTCCAAGGGGGAATACTTTGCTTCATATTCTGTAAACTTCTTGCTTAGGTAGTAAATCGCCCTTTCCTTTATGCCTGTATCGTCATGCTGTCCCAAAACACACCCCATTGATGTCTCCAAAACTGACAGGTATAAGATCAACGGTTTCCCTGGAGTTGGTGGTACTAGCATAGGGGGGTTCAATAAATACTCCTTTATTGTGTCAAAGGCTTCTTGGCAATCATTATTCCAGACTGTCGGGTTATTCTTTCTTAAAAGTTTGAAAATTGGTTCACAAATAGCGGTGAGCTGTGCTATGAACCGACTTATGTATTGAATCCTTCCAAGAAAACACCGAACTTCCCTCTCGGTTCTAGGTGATGGCATTTCAATGATTGCTTTAGCTTTAGCTGGGTCAATCTCAATTCCTCTTCTGCTTACTATAAAGCCCAACAATTTTCCTGATGTAGCCCCAAAGACACATTTCGCAGGGTTAAGCCTTAAACTGTATTTCCTGAGTCGGTCAAACACCTTCTTCAAGTTGATCAAGTGGTCTTCTTCTTCACATGATTTGGTTATCATATCATCCACATAGACCTCCATCTCCTTATGGATCATATCATGGAATAAAGCTGTCATGGCCCGCTGGTAGGTTGCCCCAGCGTTCTTAAGCCCAAATGGCATGACAGTGTAGTGGAAGGTACCCCAAGGGGTGATAAAGGCTGTCTTCTCTTGGTCTTCCTTAGCCATCTTGATCTGATTATAACCAGAAAAGCCGTCCATGAATGAGAATAGACTATGTACAGCGGTGTTATCCACCAAGATGTCTATGTGTGGAAGTGGAAAGTCATCCTTTGGACTTGCCTTATTCAAATCTCTATAATCTACGCACATTCTGACTTTTCCATCCTTCTTTGGCACTAGCACTATATTTACAAGCCACTCGAGGTATGTGGAAACTGCTAAGAATCCGGCTTGAAATTGTTTAACCACTTCATCTTTGACCTTTAGCGTCCATTCAGGTTTTAACCTTCTCAGTTTCTGTTTAACTGGCTTAGCGTCTGGTAGAATAGGTAGCCTGTGTACCACCATATCTGTGTCTAACCCTGGCATATCCCGATACGACCATGCAAACACATCTTCATAATCAGCCAAAAATCGTATCATTTCATCCCGCTGTACCTCAGATAGACATACCCCAATCTTCACTATTTTTGGGTCATCTTCGGTCCCTAGGTTTATTGATATGGTCTCTTCAATATTGGGTTGGACCCCCTTTTCATGACGCTCTAATTGATATGTGATTTCTTTTGGAACGTCGTCTTCTTCGTCCTCGGTCTCTTCTTCAACCCCCATTAGGTCAAAGTCGAGCTCAAGGTTGAAGTCATACTCATCTTGATCCAATTCCGTTTGCTTATATGGTTCATAAATGGTTTGGATCTTTTTGAAAACTTTATCTTTTCTAGAAAAAACTGAAAAATCTTTTTGTGTTATTTGAGAGCCTTCTACAAAATCTTTCCCTGAAGACGAAGGCTCATTAAAACCTTCAGGAAAAGGGCATTCCACTAATGGAGTTTTTTTTTGGAAGCCATGTCTGTTTGCCAAACAAACGCGGCTTCAAAAGTAAGGGGAGTTTCCTCCCAATTATTCAGAATGAAAGAATCTGGGGTAGGGATACAAGCCTGCTCCTCAAGCTCAGGGTCTGCATCTGAGATCACCAATACTGGGTGAGTTGCATTGCCTGCTTCTTCTGTAGGGCTAGTTCCAGATGGAACTTCTACTGCAGCCCAATCAATAAAAGGTAGCTCCTCTGCTACTTTTTCTTGGTTGCCTTCTGTCATGGCAAAGAATGCCCCTACGTCCTCAGAAAAGTCCTGCTCCTGTTCTACCTGTGGCCCAGGCCCACCAGATGCTTATGGAGGTGGAGGTGGAACATATGGTTGTATTGTGGAGGGTTTGGGTTTCTGGAATGGGTTGACATTGTAGTATGGAGGTTTGGACTGATCCTCAGGAGGAGACAGTTGAATCATGTGAGAAGGCTTTGGAAAAGTTTCCCTGATATGAGGGAATTTCATGATTTCTATCTGCCCCTGTCTTCTCCATTTCCTTGGCTTGGACCCCAACCCGGCTCTGTGAACCATTTTCTTAACCTGTACCGGTTCTATCCTTCCTTGTAGGTTAACCCCTAGACCTTTTCCAGGATGAAAATGGTACTTTTCTAGCACATTCTTGACCATTTTCTCAGCACAGGTCAATTTTCCTTCTTTTTCCTGATACCCCCCGGGTATATAATTCACAGCTTCAAATTGAAAAGAGTGAAATGTCAACTTATCTGCAGTCATTTCCATGTTAATACAGGGTACATCAGGGGACCACATGGGGGGAACCAAATTTTCGGCTAGGACGGTAATCACCTTTTGCCCTCTAATGTATTTGACTCTTTGGTGGAGGGTAGATGGTATGGCCCTAGCTATATGAATCCACGGCCTTCCTAAGAGTAGGTTGAAAGCTGCAGGTATATCCATCACCTCAAATGTGATGTTAAAAATATACGGTCCAATTGTGACCGGCAGTTCAACCTCCCCTAGGGAGTGTGTTTTAGAGCTGTCAAATGCTCTTATGATTCTTCCATTTTGCTTTATTTTGTTTCGCTCCAAATTGAGCTTAACAAAGGTTACTAACGGGCAGACATTGAGGGCCGACCCATTGTCAATCAAGACCCGGGCTATCATGCAACCCTTACTGAGCACAGCAATGTGCAAAGGATCCACATGATGGTACCCTGCCGGACTGATTTCAGTTTCAGAAAATGTTATGACATTATGGGATAAAATTTGACCAACCATCCGGCCTAGTTGGTCTGGTTCAATATTTTTGGGCACATGGGCCCCTTGGAGTATCCTTAACAAGGAGTCCCTATGTTTTTCAGAATTTAACAATAATCCCAGAATTGAGATCTGGGCAGGGACTTTGTTCAACTGCTCGATGACATTGAACTCACTCTTTTTTATTATCTTCATGAGGTCAGCAGCCTCACTGTTAGTTACCTGAGGGGCCTCTTCCCCTACCTTGGCCTTGCCTTTAATTTTTTCTTCTTCTTTCTCCTTCTCTGTTTCTTTTTGTTTTTCTTCCACCCCTACACATTTTCCTGACCTCATCATGAGGTTTACTTCTTCCTTGCTTTCAGCTGCAGGGCATGTAGTGGTAAATGCTTCACTGTAGTTCCATGGTACAGCCGATTCAATGTAGGAAGGCTTAGGGACATTCACCACCAGTGGGGGAAGTTTGGACTTGGCGATGGAAGTCTGAGTAATAGGAACATTAACAACCAATGGAGGAAGTTGTTTTGGTTGGGGGTTTGCAGAAGTAACTGATACACTAAGGGGGTCACAGTTTATGACCAATGGTGGTTTAGCTTGAATGGGTGGAGCAAAAGTGGATGGATTGTAATTAATGACCAAAGGTGGCTTGGAGATGTTCATCTGGGCCATGAGGGATGAGACCCGGTCCAAAGATGAGCTAATGTTCTTTGCAGCACTATCATTCCCCTTTGAAATCATATTTATTTTTTTGCCTTCACTTCTTCTGTCAAAATATACTTTGACCGTTGTCCCTATGGGAGCAATTAATTGAGATGGGTCAAAGGTTATTTTGTCAGAAGAGATGACTCCTATGACATTAGATGGACCTGCCCCGTGATGCTGGGGCAGTGGGTTTTATCCAATATCGGTTCTTGGAGGATTGGGAGCCCCTGTATTGAAAGACAGGGTATTCTGGTCCAGTAAATCCTGAATAGCATGTTTCAAAGGCCAGCACTTGTCGATAGGGTGCCCCGGTGCACCCATATGGTAATCACAAGTGGTGGAGGGGTCAAAATTTCTCCCCTTAGACGCATTCGGATTAGGTTCTCTTAAGGTGATATACCCTCCTTGCAATAAAGTGGGCAGCAATTGAGAGGGAGTCATTGGAATAGGGGTGAAAACCCTATTTCTCCTTGCTGCAAAATAGGCATCCTTTTCCTCTTTGGTAAAAACCCTTTTTTGGTCTGAAGGTGCTGCTGGAACATTAACCCTCATGGGGGCCTGGGATGATGAAGCAGGTGGGGTAGGAAAAGGGGCAGGTATGTTGATTTGTATGGGCTTGTTATGGCCAGATGGTGGCTGCACCATGTTCACCTCACCCTCCTTCTTGTTCCTATTCTTCTTTATCCCGCCTCCTTTCTTTAGGTTGGGGTCCTGCTGGCTAACCATGGCAGAGTGGTCAATTATTTTACCTGATCTTATTCCGTCCTCAATTCGGTCGGCCACTTGAACCAAAGCTGCAAAATTAGTGGTGGTCTAACCCACCAGGTGGCTGTAGAATGGTTGACCCAAAGTGCTGATGAAAGTAGAAAACATTTCCTGTTCTAGCATGGGTGGCCTGACCTGGGAGGCCATCTCCCTCCACCTCTTAGCATATTGCCTTACAGTCTCATCCCTTCTTTTGCTCATTCTCATGACATCGTACCTGTCTGGCACGATCTCTGAATTGAACCGGTATTGAGCCAGGAAGGCATCGGCCAGGTCCTTCCATCTTTTGATCTTTCCATGGTCCAGAGTAGCGAACCATCTTAATGCGGTTCCAGTCAGGTTCCTTTGGAAAAGTTGGATCAAGATACCCTCATCTTGCCCGAACTGGCATAGGGCACCGCAATACAACTTTGGGTGGCTCATGGGGCAACCAGTGCCATCATACTTGTCCAAGTCTGGGCACTTAAACTTAGCCGGCAGGTTAACATTGGGGTATAGGCACAGGTCTTCAAAATTGGTGCCTCCAAAGTTGTTTACCCCTTTGACTTCCCTTAGTTCATCTTGGATCATTTCTAGCTTATGCATGAACTTTCTTTCAACCTCTTCCCTTATCTTTTCCTTTTCCTTAGCCTTGTTTGACTCAGCTGTCTCATCCCTGGTCAGTATAGGTTCAGGGGTGGGTTCATAGACGGGTTCAGGAGTTGGTTGCACTGGAGGTGGAATGTTGACTTGGGGTGGAGGTGCAGGGTTGGATGTGGATGCCTGGTTCTGGGCCTGCATTTGTTGGGCCTGCACTTGTTGGGCCTGTACTGACAGTATGTTCTCTAGCATTCGGGCTAGTCCTGCCACTTGTTCTTCGAGTAGAACAACATCTGGATGGGGAGCATCAACTTCATCTTCAATGGGATTCATGGCTCGAGCTCTTGATCTGGTTACAGGAGCTATAATTGCAAGTGTATTAGTACCTGGGCACAAAACAAAGGAGAAAATATCAGTGCCCAATTAATCTCATTCACATGCCTAGGAATGCCTATGTGCAAGCTGGGTGAACACGAGTTTGGATTTTTTCTTTATTTGCTTCTTTTTTTTTTGTTTTTTTTTTTTGTTTTTTTTTTAATTGAATTGTTGGAATATTCTAGGGCTTCCAACAGGTCCCACAAAAGAGAGAAAGATCTGAAATTCAAAGGCTTTCAGAGGCCCGGGGGGGGGGGTTTTTGAAAAAGGTCTGAAATTCAAAGGCTTTCAGAGGCCCAGGGATATTTTTGGAAAAGGTCTGAAATTCAGAGGCTTTCAGAGGCCCGGGATTTTTGATGAAAGTCTGAAATTCAAAGGCTTTCAGAGGCCCAGGGATGTTTTGATGAAAGTCTGAAATTCAAAGGCTTTCAGAGGCCCAGGGATATTTTGAAAAAAGTCTGAAATTCAAAGGCTTTCAGAGGCCCAAAAGTTCTTAAATTCAAAGGCTTTCAGAGGCCCAAAAGGAAAAGGTCTGAAATTCAAAGGCTTTCAGAGGCCCAGAAGTTCTGAAATTCAAAGGCTTTCAAAGGCCCAAAAGATAAAGGTCTGAAATTCAAAGGCTTTCAGAGGCCCAAAAGTTCTGAAATTCAAAGGCTTTCAGAGGCCCAAAAGAAAAAGGTCTGAAATTCAAAGGCTTTCAGAGACCCAGAAGTTCTGAAATTCAAAGGCTTTCAGAGGCCCAAAAGATCTGAAATTCAAAGGCTTTCAAAGGCCCAAAAGAAAAAGGTCTGAAATTCAAAGGCTTTCAGAGGCCCAGAAGTTCTGAAATTCAAAGGCTTTCAGAGGCCCGGGGGTTTTTTGAAAAAGGTCTGAAATTCAAAGGCTTTCAGAGGCCCAAAAGTTCTGAAATTCAAAGGCTTTCAGAGGCCCAAGTGTTTTTTGAGAAAAAGTCTGAAATTCAAAGGCTTTCAGAGGCCCGAGGAATTTTTTGAAAAATCTGAAATTCAAAGGCTTTCAGAGGCCCAGGATTTTTTTGAAAAATCTGAAATTCAAAGGCTTTCAGAAGCCCAAGAGTTTTGAAAAAGTCTGAAATTCAAAGGCTTTCAGAAGCCCAGGGAACCTTTCTCTCACCTTTTTTCCTTTTAATTATTTTGTTTGTTTGTTTGTTTTTTTTTTTTTTGAAGCATTTTATTCAAACTTGTTTCCCTTTATCATTATTTAAAGGTTAAAGGAAGATTTTAGTGGGAAAAACTGATTAAAGTTGAATATTCCGAGAAAACCGTATACACAGTACGGTCCAGCCGTGCCCATATTCAAATTACGAGCCAGCCGTGACCGTATGCAATCCACGGGCGAGCCTAGCCCGTATAACTAATACGGGCAAGCCCAGCCCGTGTACTAAATGCGGTTTTATGGAACCCTGTTATATTTTTCCAGTTTTTACGTGGTTTGATCACTTTAATTGCTCATCCAACCATACGGTTCACCCAGTGCAGAGCTTCTAAACTGTCCCAAAGTGGAACTTGGCCTATTTGTAAAACACATGTTTAGGAAGGCACATGTACCCTCCAAATCGACACCATACTCAAAAATTCGGTACCCTTTTGTTGCCTCTTGTATGAACATAGGGTAGGATTTATTCTAAACAGAGTTGGAAACTCTTCCTATGGGCTACACCATGCTTAAGAAAATATGCATATTTTGGGACCAATTTTATCCCGAATCAATGGGCACCATGGCACCCCTATGACATGAAAATAATGCAAAACAATAGGATTACCTTGTTACCTTGTTTACCTTCAATATGGCATCCGCATTATGCCCTGGTTTGTAAGCCATGCACACGGCCTTCCCACAATCATACAAACCCGTATCCCCACGTAATTGTGTAATTTAGCCAAAAACGTGTAACTCCACCTTCAAGCGTAGGGGTTTTGGGTTTTGGCTTAATGGCAACTTAGCACTCAAGCCTAGTGATGACCAGAATCCCAGATCCACGTTATCATCACATCATTAGCTCAAAGTTCTAAGGTGAATGTTTTCACTTTCGCTTTCCGAAGTATCGACCTCGTTGCGCCAAGCTACACACATTCGGGTTCAACTTCCTATAGGTTAAGGGTAGGCTGTGTAAAAGTAAAAGGTGCACTGTGCATTGTAAAAATAGGTTACATTCACAACGTCCCAAACCCTTGCCACTCTTTTTGTAGCCATGCATAAACAAACCAAGGCATAATAGGAAAGCATATTTAAAATAAACAAGTAAATAAAGCAATCCTATAGCACCTAAAACATGCTCATAAAAAAATCATCTATCATGCAAACATATGATCATGTTATACACCCAAAATCATCATGGAGATCATGCTGAAAATTAAAACATGCTATCATAAAAATATAGTAAGAAATAATAAGCATGGTTTAGCAAAACGGACCTCCCCTACGCATGTTTGTAGAAACAATCCTATAAAGATTAAGCACGTTTCCACCCCCATGAATTCTTAAGCAATAATTCAGATTTAAAACATATTCCACATGCTTAAGAACACAAAATAGCAAGCAAATCAAAAATCAAAAACATGAACTAAAACACCAAAAGGCTCAAATCCACAAGTCCCCAGCAGAGTCGCCAGTTGTGAGACATGGAAAAAATCAAAATTATGATTTCCTCAATCATCACGCGGGATTAAATTAAACAAAGAGTCGCCACCATTCAATTTAGGTGTGAATGGACACCAAAATATTAAATAAGCACAAAAGGCAAATTTTAGGGCAAAATATCCCTTCTAAAAAAAACAACCAGAGATGGGAAAGGGGATTAGGTTATGAACAGGGGAAGGTGTTAGGCACCCCTATTCATCCACACAAGGTGGTTGCCAGGCATTGTTCATGTTTAAAATAAAGGAAAAAGCTTGCTATAAAAATCACAAAAAAGGCAAAAATATATGGTTTTTTCATATGAATAGTCTGATTGATCCAGAACTTTCAAATATGATCATACCATTCCTAGGGTTTCATGATCAAAATAAAATTGAGATGAAATCAAATAAAATCAATTTAAAGTGAAAAATCCAAAAATCTGGCTTCAAGTCAAAATTCTAGAAATCTAGAAAAATATGATTTTTATAAAATATTTCAAAATTTAACTTGAATATTCCAGGACATAGGTAAAGCCCAAATTTCACATTAAATCTGAAAATAAAAACCAAAAAGACCCACGTTGATGCAAAACACCAAAAGGGGAGAATTTAGACCGTAGGGTCTTATCTCAATAATGAAAAACAATTTAAAAAAACATCTCATGAAACCCTAGAATTTATTTTCAGGCTTCTGGATTCAGATCTACCATATTGATCATGATAAATCCAGGATCCTAGCCTAAAACCACAAAATTCACGAAAACAGTGCTGTAGGTGCAAAAGTGGCAAAAATCCAAATTTTAGCAAAAAGAGAGGATCTCATGCTATAAACATCATAGATTCATGTTATTCATTCAGATATATCATAAAAAGCATTAAAACATGATCAGGATATTTAAAATAGCCACATCTCACAGATTTGAGCACATGGGGGTCTACCTTACGGATCCACCTGTTCCCCTTTCCCCTAGTTCTCTCTTTACGTTTTACGGCTAGAGAGACTCTTAAGGTACTTAGAGATAGGTTTGGTTATACAAACACAATCAAGGGCTTTATTCTAGAAAAAAAGAAAAAAACAGATATGGGGTTCTATTCTAAGGATCCACCTGTTCCCCTTTCGCCTAGTTCTCTCTTCACGTTTTACGGCTAGAGAGACTTTTGAGGTACTTAGAGACAAGTTTAGGAATACAAAAACAGATATGGCCTTATTCTAAAGCAATAGAGATGATCCTATTACATCTAGAATTGAAGACAGAAAATAAAAAGGTATAGGGGACTTACCTGGATTGAGCAGGCAGAGCAACAGGGAGTCCTTTCCTTCTCTTGGAGCTTTTGATTCTTCAAAATTTCGTGGCCCTTAGCTAGAGGAGAGAGCCTCTATTTATAGACACACCCAGGGGCAAGGCTGGTCCAGAAGGATATAGCCTGGTCTTTAAGATAGAGTGAAATACAGAGATAATGCACATCCATAGCCAACCAAGGTGACTTGAGCGAATAAAATACGTAATTCGCTCATTTAAAGATATATTGGACTTCAAATAAAGCTCGGAAATCGAGAGAAGGACAAAACTCGCACGTGTCTTTAATGCCCGTGAATGCACTACGGTCCAATGGTGACCGTATCGTTACTACGGGCGCGCCTGTCCGTAGATAATATTCGGGCGCGATGGGCCCATGAAGGAAATACGGGCAAAGCCTGTTTATTCAATTTTTATGCTTTTTTGACCTGTTTTAAGCTCTAATTACATGTTTTTATTATTTTCTCATTTTTTAGTGCAATTTGGGGAGTCTACAGTTCCAAATGTGGGGGGGGGGTGTAAAACCTTATTTACATGTAAAGACTTAAGTAAATGGAGCAATAAATACACATAACATTTACTTAAATGTCTTTCATGTAATTAAGGGGCTGTTTTTCAACAAGTTGGGTAGGTGCGCTGACCTCGAGATGGTTGGCGCGAGGTAGGCGATAACTAAATACTTAAACTACATGTCGCGCTTACTTAAAATAGACTAGGCACGAGCTAGGCGCACGATAAGCACGAGATAAGCGTTAAGGAAAACCGCTCGGCGCGAGCTAGGCGCGCGATGAGTGCGAGCTCAGCGGTAAGGAGGAATTGGTCTTGCGCCGACTCAACCCAATTGGCGCTAGGTAGGCGCCAACCCGGCAGATACTACCTTCATTTTTCAAGTCTCTATTATTTCCAGATCTACACAACTGACCGAAATTTTTCTGTCTGTAACCACTTTCCTAGCCTCCTACTATCCCCAGAAGATGTTTAAACCACTTTTGAAATTATTCTAAACACCTTTTTATTTATCTTTAACAATTCTTAAAAAAACTCACGCTCGGACTATCTTCTTCCAGAAAACATATGCATCAGTATCAAACTCACGAATCAATCCGAAACCCAGTTTTAAAATGATGCTACTCACCTCTTGCACGCTTAAATCCTTACACTACAACTCATGGAACTGGAAGTGAAACATCGATCGCCGCCCAAAACCTTCTCTGGTCGCACGGTAATTTTTCTGAACAACCTCTAATCGATGAAAACCCTCCGATCGATGAAAACCCTTCGATCGACTGGAACACACAATATTGCTCTTCTCCCAAACGCCCTAGGACTCCCAGCCGAAATCCTTCGAACTCCAAAAGTATGTGAAACCTATGACCTAAATACCTTAAAGTATTTATACTCCTACATTCGACCACTTAAAGC
Source organism: Buxus sempervirens (assembly GCA_947561395.2). Lineage (NCBI taxonomy): Eukaryota > Viridiplantae > Streptophyta > Magnoliopsida > Buxales > Buxaceae > Buxus > Buxus sempervirens. The sequence continues at coordinate 34,327,720 of OX387183.1, forward strand.
TCATGATTCAGTGCATGCTCGCCCCCACATCTCCATACATGCGCAGCCTCCCAGTCGTTTGATCTAATGAAACTATTTTCTACATAATCACCACATAAAAATTATTTTATTTTAAAACCACTGAATTCAACCAAAGAAAACTCAGCTAACCGATTTGTCATTTTATAATCTCTCCTATAATTATTTTTCTTTTAAGTATTTTGCTCTAAATAATTCCCTTTTCTCTATTTCTAAGATTTCCCATTAATTAAACTAATTAACAACAAAAATCTAATATTTTTAATATGATTAAAAATTCGGGATCTTACAAATAAAGACTGAAAACGCCCTAACATGCTTGAGCTTATTCTTATTTATGAGCAGGACGAGTTATGGGAAACATTACCTTGGGTTGACGAACCCTGGCAGGACGTGTTGAACCTCCTTGGGCACGAACGACTGCCAAAGCAACACTTCTCCTCACCAATAGTAAGCTTGTCGTCCTCTTGGTTATGAGGCAACGGAGAGGAAGAACGGAGGGTTTCGACTCAAGAAAAGTGGGGGAAAGAAGGTTCTCTGTGGGAAGAGCCAACACCGAAGAAAGCCCCCAACGAGAAGAAAAATCGACAAAGGCAAAGAGCAAAACCCCGAAAAAAGCCCCCCCGAACCCCTTCGCAAGAGGGGGGTTGCCGTATTTATAGAGGGGAAAATGAGTGTCCGCCGGGTTGGCACCGAGCAGGCACCAAGCACCTTTCGAGCAAGCCTTGCTCGTGCGAGCAAGACACAATCATTAAAACATTTAATTCCGCCGCGGATTTGTCTAAAAAAATCCAGTATTTACAGTATAGTCCCTGGGATATTTTGAGAAAATATTATTTTATTTAGATATTTTCAGACATTTTCAGATTGATCCCTGGGATTTTTTGAATGTTTTGATATTCACGGATTTGATCCCCGAGATATTTTCCTGCGCAACTTGCCACGTGTGCAATTTGCTGGTTTTGGTGCTCGAAAACCTTGACAGCTCGTATCTTCCCCATCCGGACTCCGATTTCGGCAAACTCAGTTGCGTTAGAATCGCATCGGAGCCCTCTATCCAATGTCATGGGGTTAAGCACCTGGATCGGAGTTTAGCAGAAAGTCCACTTTCAGCTCCCCCTCAAGTTTGACCGGCTCATAGATCCTTCATCCGGACTCCGATTCCAACAAACTCAGTTGCGTTGGAACCGTGTCGGGATTCTCTATCTAATGAGATAAAGTAAGGTGGTCAATTATCACTTGATCACAAGTCAACTTTTTGTCCCCTTAGGGTTTTGACTTTTCTGCTGTCTTTTAGCACATTTTTGTTTTCTTCTTTTCTTTTCTTTTTTTATTTTTTGGTTTGATCAAAATTTGGGTGCTTACACTACCCATTGGATTTCTTCTAAAATTTCCAAATTTATTATCTATAGTATTCTTGGCTATAATACACATTTGGATTAATACCTATCTTTCCCAAACTTCATATTTAACTTACTTTCCCAATTATTCTAAATTAATTCTTCACTTTTCCTATTACTATTAATTAAAGTCAAATCTATAATTAATCTTCCAATTAATTTAATTACTATTCCAATTCCCAATAACTCGTAATTACTATCATTTATTTAATTACTAATACATACCTGCTTGGAACATAATGCTAATCCTCCAATACTTGGATTAATTCTTTATTCCTTAATATTTTTTATGTTTATCTAACTTATTATCCAATATTTAGATTTATTTATTATATTACTATATTCAAAAATTCGAGGTTTTACAAACATGAATAAGAAAGGCTTAGCAGTGTCTTCCATGAAAGAATTGCTACTTGGAGTGAAGAGTACCCATCTAAGAAAGGGTGCCCATTTCTTCGCAAGTAAAATAAATAGAGTTTCTTTCAAAAGATGTACTCCTTCTAAAAGGCCAAATGTACTTGATCTAGCACATTCTGATGTTTTTAGTTCTATGAAGACAAGGACACTTGGTGGTACTCTCTATTTTGCAACATTCATTAACAATTATTCAAGGAAGATATGGGCTTACACCTTGAAGACAAAGGATCAAGTGCTAGATGTTTTTAAGCAATTCAAGCCCTAGTTGAGAGACAAACTAGGAAGAAGCTAAAAGGCATCAGGACAGCTAATGGGGGAGAGTATTCAGGACCTTTTGATGAATATTGTAGACAACAAGGTAATCAGCATCAAAAGACATCTCAATTGAATGGTTTGGCAGAAAGAATTAACAGGACATTAGTTGAGAGAGTCAGATGTTTGCTTTCACAAGTAGGGTAGCCAAGATCCTTTTGGGATGAGGCTTTGAGTTATACATGTGTTAAATCTCTCACCTTGTATATTTCTTTACAATTTGATGTGCTAAATAAATTTTGGACACTTTAGATATAGGGCATGCATATGCCGCAAACAAGCACTAGTTGCAAGTCAAAAAAAAAAAAAATTTTTATCTCTACAAGCTCCAATTTATCTATAACCTAGTTTGATAAATAAATAAAAATTTATTATTTAAGGTCGTCACCTCATTTATCTATAAATGCCAACAAGTTTCAATCACTTATAACTCAAAAAACTAGTTCAATGAAATAATTATATATCATGAACCGAGTCAAGACCGAGTTGAATTCTTCTCTAACACAATGGTCTTTCCACCCCTCTAACGCCCCCTTATTTGCTACCACCCGTCCACTCTCCAGATCAAAACGATTTCGGCGTTAATGCTGTTAACGTCGACTTCTTTAGCGAGCGCGGATAAAAATGTCAATTTCAATTTCAAAACAATTCGGTTCCCACCCAAATAAAATCCTGTGGATCCTTTATCTAGACTCGTTACGTGGATCATTCACAAGATTGTGCCATGTGCCCCTTGAATGGTGTAAATATAATTTTCTTAAATGCTTCAAAGGGCACATGACACAATCTTGTGGAGGATCCACGTAAGGAGTCTAGATAAAGGATCCATAGAATTTCAACTCGTTCCCACCATATAGCCGATATGTCTCCCTCATCTCTCCCGTGGCGAGGCTCTCTCCCCTCCACCTTTGTCGTCTCTATTGCAGTTCGTCACCATTGCTCAAGATGGACGGCATTGTAAGTTGTGATAGCGATGGACGCAAAGCCGGCTGTCTTGATGGCGGAGAAGCTCGGAGAGGCCGGCACTAAAGGTAGTCACTAAGTGTTCGAATCCTCCGAAAGTCGCCTCAAGGTTGTTGGCCGAGCTGGTGTTGGCATCGACAACGTCAATCTTTCTGCTGCTACTGAGCACAGTTATCTCGTCGTTAATATGCCAACTGCTAAAACGATCGCTGCCTCTGAGCAAGGGATTTCGCTCCTCACGGCTATGGCTCGAAACATCGCCCAAGTTGATGCCTCTGTCAAAGCGGGTGAGTCCCCCTTCTATACTGTATTCTATCCCTTGATTTCTTGCTATTCATGAAGGCATTTCTGGGAGCAGTTATGATGCTTATCTGCCAAAGATCTGGGTCTTATTTGATTATAGAAATTGAGAATATTGGATTCTTTAAGAATCGGCAATGGACACGTCTGATCTGATTATTTCATGAATTGTTTTTCCAGATATGTTTTATTTGTGTTTCACAGACGCCAATGCTGTGTCCAATCTTTGCTCAGGTTTTTCTCTTTTCGGTCTCAAAGCCTATAATTGTCATCATAGGTAAAATCATGGAGAAAAAGCATGAGTAAATTGTGTTTTCTTGAATGCAGGCATCACATGATGTGTTCACTAAGGAACCACCCCTTTTTGTTCAAAAGGGGAGCTTTCTGCAACTGCTGTCAATGCACCCATGGTCCTTGCTGAGGTATTAAATTCTTACCCACTGATTTGTTCTCTGCATGGGAACGGAAATTTTAAAGCTAACAGATTATTGATATTCATTTCATGTAATGCTCGAATTTGCCCCTTTTGTTGTCGTTAGATCATTTTTATTGTTCTCAAATGATTCAAAAGTTTCAATACTTTTAATATTTAATATTCAGATAAAACTTGATATAGGAATTCCATGCATGTGCGAGATTTGAAGCTAATTGTGCAATGCTGCCAAAATAAACTAGCTGTTGTTTAACTCTATGGACCATAAGTTCTTACAATTTGCATCAAAACCTCAGGTTCTGTGGGAGCTTGCACCATTTTTTGTACTTTCACAGAAGCCTGGTAGAATGGCTGCGCAATTGCTAGCAGGTGGAAGTGGCATGAAAACAGTGAAGGTGACTTACGCTTCTTCTAGAGCTCCCGATGATCTTGATACTAGACTCCATCGTGCCATGATCACCATGGGTTTGATTGAGCCAATAGCGCGTGTTTGTGAATCTGGTAAATGCATATTTCACACCCAAGCAAAGGAGACTAAGGATAACAGAAGAGCTAATGCTACTGGATGGTTTACCGGGGATATACCAGCTATTGTGGAGTTCATTTTCTTCAAGTTATAGGGATGTACTCATCGTTTTTAAGGCTGGTATCCAATTTTGAGGACATCTAAAATATAATTAAGTGTGGTCTGTTATTATATTCGGAACCAATAAAGCATTTGAGGCAAGTTGATGAATTTAACATTGTTTCAAGAATCGCTGTTGGTGCTGTATCAATTTTCAAGTTACGCTAGTTCCATCACTTCGTTTGCTATAAAGTCTTCTCTCTTTTTTACTACTTGCAGGGTGCACGTGCACTATTGCACGTGATAAGGGATTTAAAGGGAGCCATTATAAAACTGTTTAAGTTTTAAATGAAAAGAATTGACTTGTTATGACAATTATACCTCTTTTATTAATGAATCTTACCAATGTGAGGAAGCGGTTATTTGGTAAGTTGCACATTGTATTAGGCATGCTTCCCAAGGGCCCTTCTCGTGTTAAATATAGTATAGATTTTTGTTTGACAATTAATTAACTACTATTCTCTTCTGCAAATGCTAGTATTTGATCATAGGGGTGCAATTCGGTTCAGTTTAGTCCAAGTTGAGGTCAATCCAAGACCAAACTGAGATTACATACACTCAACCCAAAACCGAACCAAACTGAATTATAAACCGAAATTAAATTAAAAAAACGAAATCCAAACTGAATTCCATAAGATTAATTCAATTCGGTTTGGTTTGTGTTAAACCGACACATCCCCACCCCCTTCTCTTTCTCCCCCCTCTTCTTTCTCTTCAGTCTTCACCCCCTATTCTTATAAGCAGCAGCTGGTATTACTGCTCAATGACCCCCAAAAAAAGAAAAGAACCACTGCTAAAAAGTGGTTAAAATGTGTATTTTTCGGTTCGATTTGGTTCAGTTTTACTGAACATCCAACCCAAAACCAAACCAATCTAGTTGGGGTTAAGGATTTTTTGGATTGAAACCGAACCGAATGCATAAAAACCGAACCAAACAGAATCAAAGTCGGTTTGGTTCAGGCAGTTTTTGGGTTTATCCGAACCAAGTTGTACCCCTATCATCATATATAAAGCTATATTGATGAAGTAACCAACGGGGTATACTTCCTTGTAATCTGGTTTTAAAAAGTCGTTCCAATCTATGCTTGCATATATATGGTTTCTTTTATGGGATGGAAAACATAAAGGCAAACAGAGATATTTCCCCCCAGGCTCCTTCAACCCTGCCGTTAGCACAGAGACAATTCTATCACTTTTTTGGCTAAAGATAACAGAAGCATACGTTGGGAGGGTAGCATTTATTTGATTACTATTAGTAAACATCAACGACTGATTTTTTTAACTAAAAGGATCGTAAGCGCCGATGGTAAACTTTCAACAATTTCACCAAATCAGCATGATTCCTCAAACTAAAATTTCAGTAAGAGGTGGATTGGTGATCGAGATCGTCCAAAATACTTGTTTGTTATTTGATATTTCCATTACAAATTGGGCAGATAAGGGGGCGTTAACTGAACGTGAGAAGACATTTTATCCTGACAAATATTCAGTCCTTAGTTATATTCCCACCTTTTGCTTAAAGCTTTCTGGGGTCCATAGTTTTAAATCAAGAACGCATTATATACACCTCTATTGCTCAACTTGGCTGGATTTTGGCGAATTACTAATTGTTGGGTTGAATCCTTTACTCAAGAAATCCTATGCACAACGCAATTTATTTTAGCCTTTCCATAATCTTTCATGTATACCAGACGCGTCTAGCGTTATTTTTACCATTAAACATGGACATACAGCCTCTTATCTGTAAAGTAGTCATATGGCAGCTACACTATCCACCCCTCTTAGTGCTTCAAATAGTGCAGTTTCTTGTGAAGTTAAGGTTCCACATGCTTTATCATAAAACCCATGCTCACAGCTAGTTAAAACGGGTAATAGTTTGAGGCACATATTATCAAACACATGCCGTGCAGTTCAATTGAAGGGCAAACTCTTAATGCTTCAAATAGTGCAGTTCAATCTTGATAACACATATTATTAAGCAAAGTATCTACACCTGTATCACCTAGCGGAACATCAAGATCTACATCTCCAAGACCCTTGGATAATGCTAATTCATCATTTTCAATCTCTATGCTGGTGACTCAAGGTGTCTTCATTGAAGAGCAAGTCATAGTAATGGCTAAAGCCATCGCTGCAATCACAAAATCTATTTAAGAAAATGAAGCTCAAATTGCAACACTTATGAGCAAAACTCAAAACTGTTGGAGAGTCAAGACATGGGCCAATTGATCAACCTAAGCTGTTGGATATTGCTTTTCTTAAGTCTGAACATTTTCAATCTCTAAGCCAATTGATCCACCTAAGATGACAATGGATCAATTGTCATCTTGTCAGTGGCAGTGGAACCAAGCCCCGGTTGAATCAGTATCTCCACAAGAAGTTGAATCAATAGACAAAAATGATTAGCATATAAACGAAAACAATCCAATACCTCAGCTTTCTGTTATTATTTCAACTCTTTATCATCGGTTTCGGACCACAAAGCTCATACTTGATTCTGTTAAGCAACCTACTTCAGATCAAGTCTCGATATAGCTTATGGTAGACTAGATATATGGCTTCAGAAAGATAGGAGAAGAGAGTGATAAATACTTATAGTATTTAAAATTCCTTCTCAAAAAAGAATAATTGATCACGAATAATGTCACAGAGGATCAATATGAGTGTCAGTTCAGATGACCTTGATTCATGCTAACCAGTCTGAAGCTTCAATCCATCTTTCCAGAAGAGTTCCAAACTGTAAAATGAAGTGAGCTTGAAAACATAAAAATTTCAGGAGACCCACTTCAAAAAAACTGGCCAGAAATCTTCGAAGAATGCACCTTACAGAACTGATTTGGGCATCTCCATACAACTAAAGTAACATGATTATTTGCCCCCAAGATAAGATACCCATTCAATTGTAATCAGCCATGCTCTGGAGACTTTTCTTGTTAATGCAGAAGGTTTAAAGCTCATCATGGCTCTGTGGCTGTTCCGCATTCATTAAATCTAGCTTATGTTGTAGTTCCTGTCATATTGACCATCTTTTTCATTCTCATAAAAGGATTTAGAATGTAGGGGAAACTGGTTGACAATTGAAATAGATGGATGCAAGTACCTTAAGCTTTTCTTCTACGCAAAGAGCTGGGGTTGACAACAATGCTACATACCTGGCAATAACAATAGAAAAAGCAAGTCAAGTCTCAGGACTGTTGCACTTGTACATGCAGATATCCAGCACAAATATTCAAAGTTAGAGAGAGAGAGAGATTTTTACTCGCAACGGCTTGGTTCATCTACATCAGTCAGATCATCATTCAATCCACACCTAAGCCTGACCTGTAGCAAAATCAACCAAAAAAAAATCATGTATCTCCCAAAATGAATAGCACTCCATTACCACTTTGTATCCACTTTCAACAGTGGCAGACAAATTTAAGACCCAGATCAACCTTTTTTTAAGAACTGAGACTGTTCAATACACAGGAGGAGAGACCATGCTTAGCATTTTTCCCTACCATTAGAGCCATGATATTGTAGATAGATTTATTAGATATATAAAAAGAAAAAGGGTATAATTAGGAGGCAAGAGAGAAAAAGCAAGTTGCAGATAGTGTCAGAAACCATGATAATTCATAAACTAAAAAGATTTGGCAAATGAAATCTGCATACATTACCTATTTTTTAATAGATATTTTAAATTCATGGTTGGCCCTTTTTTTATATATTCATGGCTATCTATGTAGTCCAATTTGCCTCTGAACTGACTATTTAGAAAACTAAAATAATCCCTGGGGGGACCATCTGAAGGATTCAACTACCAGCTAATCCGGATTAAAAACATTGGTCCAGATAATGCCAGGACCAATTTTGCACCAATCAGATGAGCCTATCCATCAGAAGAGCACATGGTGGAAAATTACTCCCAAACATTGTCATCAACCATGTCAATGAGTTCACCTGGATATGGATGCCACAATATGCACACGAGGTTCAGTGCATCTGGTTAAGACATGTTTGCATTCAAATAAAATGATATTCAGTACCTTTAAACTTCTATCAGGTCCATTCCAACACTTATCACCATTCGAAAATAGCATCACTCTGTATGAGTCCTCAAATTTCTCCCAGTGCCTATTATTGTCAGGAAAAGAGAAGAAATCGCCATTAAAATTTTGAAATTAGCACAGAAAATTCAAGCTTATTATGCTTTCACCTCTCCAAAAGGGTAAGAGCAAGCATTCATACTAGTTAGAGGACATGAATCAACTCCTTTGAGCTTACAGAATTGCTCTAACACTCTGCTACGTAGCATTAAATATATGATTAGAAGTTCTTTCATAGATATTATTCAGAATCATGCAACATACTGTATTATTGGTTTCAGATTTCAACACCATGGATCCATCCTCTGCTATTGAGTTCTAATTGCGCCAACTGCTAATCAACTTGACATCAGAATTTAATTTTCCAAGACCATGTACAGGACAGGACATAGCTGACATTATCCGGCCTGGTTTAAGTCCAATCAGATCAGACAAATTGTACCATTGCTCCTTTTTTATTTTAAGGTTCAGTATGAAGAAAAGGAAGAAGAGAAGCATATCAATTTGTACTATTCTGTACCACTGGTACTGGCTACAATAAATCACCACATACTAGTATGATATTCTATTTTTTTATTTTTTTATTTTGATTGCAGACCTATGCTGGGTGGGTTTTAGTCTGTTACCAGTCCATACTAGCCAGAGGTCCACTAATCCATCATGTTAAGATCCAGAAGGTGTTAGATTTTTCCCATTTTATGCCTATCACTGATTGAAATGTTCAAATGTAAAAACAAGGCCAAACAAGAAAATATAGACACTTGCACAACAATAAAATACGGACACTTGAAAAGAAGGCAAGCCGCACAAATAGGGGAAAAACATTAGTCCACAAATGGAACAGATACGAAACAAGAAAGTTACAGCAAAACATCTTCACTAAAAGCTAAATAATGCTCCTTGACATGGAAAAGTGGCAGTTTGAGTGTATGAACTTCTCTAACCATTTAGGATGATTATATCACAAATTTTGACATGAATATGAGTTATATTGGAGGAATGTTGCAACTTCAAAGTTAAATCATCTAAACATTTCACACAACACTTCAATCTTCTATCCTGAATTTTTGGACATTTTGTCTTTTTTGTTCCACCTAATTTTGAAACAATATTCATGCAAGAAATAAATGTATCCTAAATTTATGCCCCTTTAAGAAAAAGTACATGTCTCACTGTATCTAGATGTCCTTGGGAATTACCATACACTATCATCTTTCAAGCAAATACATCTCTGGTGACACATTTGGTTAAGTTCATAATATGCCTAATGTTAATCTTCAAGAATCTTTGTTGGAACAACTGAAGGTCCAAAAATAAAGCTCAAATTGCGAGAATGGCTCGCAAAACATCTTGTTAACCTCTTTATTGCAAATTTGCACTCCAAGTAACAAGTGCATGACAAATACCTTTGGGTATTAATGTTCAAGTTCAAAACAGCATAGAAAAACAGGACTGAAGACCCAAGTGCAAAGATTCCAAGTGAAGAAATAGAGTTTCAAGCAATTTTATTTCTGAAGCAGGCTTCCCACACCCTGAGCACACCCTGGAGTAGGCAGCCTGCACACTAGAGCTTGTTGGACTAATGGCACACCCTGGCCTCACCCTGGTCGCACCTGCTATGCGCTCTCGGGTTTATCATGTATACAGGCCAGTGCATGGCCACATGCTGCCCATGTCGTAAATCTAGCCTTATAAATAGTGATTTAGGGTTTTTTGAGTGACAATTCTTCCAATCTTTGTTTTTGTGCTTCTTTGAAAAAAAGAAAGAGATTGAAGACAGCTTAGCTCTCGTGTTTCAAGGAGAGTTTCATTGAAAAGCCAATAACATCGTTCCTTATTCATCTAAGGAATTGGAAGATTCTTTGGTGGATTCCAAAGAGAGTTGGAGAACTTTCAGTAGATTCCAAAAAGCCATTCCTGATTGCTTGAAGGACTTCAAGGTAAAGGTCGGGATCAAGCCGCTTGGATTTGATTAATCGTGGAAACGAACAAGGGTGAGAATGGTGTAGGACGGAGGTTTGTAATCTTGTGAACTCTTGTATTCAACATTTTTATAGTGGATTGATTTTCAAGAGTGGTTGCCTTAAAAGACCCGAGGTTTTACCTAGATAGATTTCTAGGATTTCCTCGTTATATTGTGTGTCTTGTGATTGTTGGGTTTGCATCCATCTAATTGTTTAAGTCTATAGAGATCTAGGCCTCTCACTTTAGATTTTTCACTACAAAATATCCCTTTTTCAACTGAATAGAATATCAATCCCAAGCTTTGGAATTTGGATCATATTTTAGATCGAACAAAAGTAAATCCTCTCATGACTATGTGAAGAATGTTGTATCAAGTCAGACCAATGCTTTTCCGACCCATGTGGAAAAAAAAAAAGGCCTTCATGAGTCTCTTCAATTTTATAACTCCACTGATTTCAGTGTATAACACTTTCTTGAATGGGTTATTCCCTTCTTTTTTTCCTTTTTGTTTTCTTGTAGTTCAGCAATTCTATTAATGGAAAGAAGCAGAATTAAAAACTTATTGGGATTTGTGGCAGAACAGATCAGGCCAGCAAAAGGCAACTTCATGGAACTCAGAAAACTCAATTCAGTTGACAAAACTTGGATTCCAGCAAATTAAAATTTCCTTATTTTAAGTTATCGACAAGAAATTTTCCAAATTTCAATTATTCTTCATATCATTTTAAGACCTTTTAAGTTATGTGGTTCTTAATACTACGTCATTGGTGCTGGAATAATCACTGAGATCACATAAAAGACATGATATTTTGACTCATCAAAATTGCGGTCAATTCAAATTATCAAGGTCTTAAAACAATAAGAAAATCTGGGGTTCTCATTTACAAAGAACTGTATAAAATATTTTTCCTCACTACTACATCAAAAAATGAAGAGGCAAATAACACTGCCAATAGCAACATTCTGAACATATTTATAATCTGACTTAAAGAATATTGACTAAATAAAAAAAATGAAAACTAATATCTATACTATATATTAAGGAAGAAAATGTGCCAGAAACAGAACAGTTTCTTCCCAAAACAAACTTGATATACCCCATTACAACATTTTTCCAAAAGAGCAAGTGAGTCTTTATATATTCTTACAAGATAAAGAGGTTGTGCACTGGCAACTGTTCCCTCAATTTTTTTTTTTTTTAAGTTACTACTTAAACTGTTCCATTAGAGTTCCCAGGATTGTGTGTTGAGGGCATAGAAAGGAGTCTCCTATAATGACCCCCAACAAATTTCAATCCCATCTTTTAGGGTTTGAGACACTGTTAAAACTCTCAGACTACTACAATTCTATCGCTTTCAATTACATGTAATCCATCATGTCTCTCTCTCATATATACTTTAATAATTTCCACATAGGTGTTGCATTCATGTACATGGGACCAATAACTTGACAGAAACCACCTAGGAGATCTTCTCAGCTAAAGACTTGATTGATGACCATTATTATCAGATATATATTGTTCACTGTGATGTAATATGAAATATACAGATTCCACAAATTAAACAACTAAAATTACCCACAATTCATTGCTCAGATGGCTCCTCTATGCAGAAAAACCTAATTGATGCTTCCAACACTCTACATATGTTCTATAAGTAACTTGTATCATAAATAGAGCATCTTTCCAGTCCATTGACCAGGATAAATTTTTCTATCAGTAACATAAACTCATTGGCATAAAATGGGCTTGCAATTGTAAACAATAAACATACTGTATACAAAGAATATCAATAAGGATTTAGCCCGGTAAAAGCCGTTGTTGATGCTCAATTCTGAAGGATGAAATAGTTTATTTGGAGACATACCCCAACTGTGTTGTACTATGGCCCTCAACCTGGGAGGCTTGCTTAAATGGGCAGACTTTGTACACATACCTGAAAGCAAACATTTGCATTCCCCAAAGTGAAGAAAATTAAGGAAACCAATGAGCAAAATTTCCGAAATATTTAGTCATGTAAAACATAAACAGAAGCAACATAAAAAAGGAATTTCATTACTTGTTCTGCTTGTGTTCAAAGCAACGATCGTAAAATGAATAAAATTCCTTCTCCGGCCCTGAAATTTAGGATGTTTGGTTAACAAACTGTGCAGTAACAGCAACATAAAAATCTAGAAGCAATTTCCTTTTATTCCAAGTAAGTGCAGAATATAGATGCAGAAAAAGTTTTCTTTGACATACCAAAATCATGTTTTAACTTTTTTGTTAAACTTGAAATTCTTGACTGCATCTTAGACAACTTCTTACTGGAGTCATCATATTCCTTCCTGACACGAGCAGCATCTGCAGAAGCCAAAATGAAAGATTTATTTTCAATTTCAACGCATTAATTGTTCAGAGTTGAACGCTGCAAAGATTACATCATCAACTCCTACCCGATTTATCAACTGGAGTCTTAAACAAGTTGACTGCCTGTAGAACGTTCCGAACAGTTTGTTGAATCTTATCCAACAAAGATGGATTATCTGAGGTTGCAATATCTGAGCATGTAGCAAGATGAGCAGAAAAAAAATATTTAGAAATATAATGGTAATTATATGCAACCAAAATTCCAGAAGGAAAACCAACAGAATTGGAAAGAACAAGCAGTTGCAAACCAGAGAAATCTGTTTGGTCTTCTGAATCAGCTTCATATGAGTCCCCAGAATTGCCATGATCTTCTCCAAAATCTTCACTCACGTGTTCTTCCATGTCACCATCATCATCATACTTTTCAGTCTCTTCATCATTTTCTGAAGCATAGCCATCATAATCCTCATCATGTGAACTATCTGGTGTCTCTTCATGGCCTTCATGGCCGTCCACTTTTTCAGCATCAGCTTCCTCAGTTTTCTGCCCTGTAGTTTCTCCTGTCCAGCGAGAAGCAACAAGGCGGCCCAATTCTTCCCTTGATAAGCCTTCAGTGTTCTCAGATCCATCATTCACCTGCAGATACCGTTGTATTCTTAAAGGTATGTCTACATACACTTAAATACATCAACACACAGGTACTGTTACATGCAAATAACATGTACATTCTTACACAAAAACAGACAGACAGAAGTTCACAGTTTTCATGACAATGTTGGATAATGTATTGATCTATTCTAGCTTTTCCTTTTCCTCTAACCTATAATCATCCATTATCTTTTTCCTCATAGAGTAAATTGTTATCATTGATTTTTGATTAATGAGGAAATTCATTAACAACCAAAATGGGGGATAGAAGTACAAGGTACTCACAAGAAATGGGCAATAATGAACAGAAAAAAGGAACAACACTAGCAAAAACTGTGTGACAGTAGAAAGACAACAAAACACTATAAGAGTAGTCCATGAACGCTGGAGTCAACCAATTATGAAGCACTTCTTGTGGTAAAGACTAAACTCCCCTCATATACACACACAAGCAGCAATTGAAACTGAGATGTCCTCTATGATTCTGTTTCTGCAAATCAATAATCCATAAAAAATTCAATGATTATGAACCAACCAAGTAGTTCACATCCTCGCAAAGAAGACTCCATGGTAAATCAACTTCCCTTTCCTTCCAAGGGATGGGAACCGCCAATGATATGCCAAGTCAACCAAGCTCCTTGAATAGACCCAACTCAACTCTATCATTCCCAATAACGACGACCATAGGGCTCTAGCTAGCTCAAAATGCAGCAGAATGTGATCTAAAGACTCACCATCTTTGAAACACAATGCACACACATTAGGTGAAACAGCTAAGAAATTCCAGCACTTTGGAGATTGTCGAGAGTGCTGACGCCATTATAAAATGCTATCCAAAGAAAAGCTTTACTTTGAGAGGAGCCGAGGATTTCCAAAGGAAAGATGGAGCGAATGGAGGACACACCCAGCTGGGAACGACAAAGGAACTCAAAGAAAGAGCTAGATGACAAAAATTCATGCCAGGAAAGAGACCAAGTTCATTGATATGGAATGTCAAGCTCAAGAGTCACAGATGCAAGGTCCTCCAAAACAGATCCCAACTCCTCCATTTCTGCTAAACCAAGATCATGACGGAGCAGAAGATCCCAAGTAATACCTGTGGAACTTCAAGAAAGGATATCTGACACCAAAGGATAGAAAAGTAGTCTAACACGAACATGTCCAAGATATCAGTGGGAAAGGATAAAATCCCTCACCAGAGGCCCAATAAAACAAATAAATAAATATGTAATAAAAAATAGAGAGGAGCCATAATGGATTTTGAGAAGAATCCAAGGGTTGAAAGGACGAAGCCGTATCAGCCATCACTTTTCCAAGACTAGCACCATGGATCCTAACCTTGGGGTTTATATCCCATCCATTTCTGTGAATACCATATTTACTTATAAAAACCTTATGACACAAAGTCCCCCATTCCACCCAAACCGCTATAGCCACTTCCATAAAAGATAAGAATTGCTAAGTTAGATGTTCCCCAAGCCTAAGTCCCCATGATTTTGTTAGTGAAAACCTTAATCCAGCAAACTAAATGATCCTTCCTATGTTCTCCTCCTCACAAGAAATCCTTCAGCCATTTTTATATCACTTCAATTACCTTTTTCAGAGCCCTAAAAAGGGACAAAAAGTAAACTGGAAGATTTGCTAAAGACTTAACTGGGGTAATTCGACTACCAAAGGACAAGTAATTCCTTTTCCAAAGAGCTAATTTCTTATCCATACTTCCAATGACAGCATAACATCCCTAGTTCTTCAAAATTTTCCGAGGCATAATTAAAAAGGGCATTTCAGCCTTCTTTTGTGCTTGCTATTTGTAAATTATGTAATATAAAGTACATAAGTACAATGGGATGAATATTAGTATGAAAAAATTGGATTGGTGCTTACATTTGGTGTTCGGCGATATATCTAAGTTAATAAATCACTAGACTCCATTTTTGTGTATCTTTACAAAAAAAATTAAGATAAAGGAGAAGAAATTGATAAAAACTAAGGAGAAGAAACAAGGAGAGAAATAAGAAAGGAAGGTTGGAGTAAGGAATAAATTCTATTTGCCATAAATCAGAATTATGCGTAAATATCTCTAAATTAAAACTAAATTCGTCCAGGTTTAAGTTGTACTATTCTAGTATTCTAGACATGACAACACTTATTTTGAAGATTGGAAAAGAATAAAACCAACCAAAGCCTAGTTGGCAAAGTTCTGATTGTGTATTGAAGTATATTAGGCTTCTGGGAGTCTTTGATAAATCCTAGAAACAAATCTAAGAAGCTACGGAAAACTATTGGTGGGGCCAAGATCTGGTCTGAAGTAGACATTTACTCCGAGCCCATTAGCTCCACCTTGGCCAAACTACCTATAGATAAGGATTAGAAATTCATGACCATTTAAATATACAAAATATTTTTCAAATTGTGTCCATGGAAGGCTGGAATATATGACTATTTATCTCAAAATAAAACCCAAAAGTATGTCATCATATGAGTTAGGGAAGTACATCTAAAAACTTAACCAAAACCCTAAAAAGGAGGCATTAACACTTGGATAAGGGATCCTGGAATTTGAATTATGTGGCTAATTAGGTTAGTGATATCTATTTTGCACGGCTGAAATACTCAAGGAATGATCCTACATTGTCTGGTCATTCACACCAAAAAATATACATAAAGGTTAGGTCAGAATAATATATATTCTCGATTGACAGATCATGATTAGGAAATTCCATATTTCTACTTCTCATGAAAACAACATTTTTCTTTGTTCTATTTCAAATGATGATAAATAAAGAAGTGTTTTTTTCGATTTCTGTACATTATTCCAAATTATGACATGGTTCATGATGCATTATTTAGCATGATAAATGATAGTTGGCATATTTTGGTATATGAAATGAAGTAATCAATGTATATCATGAATTCATGTGTGGAAGAATGCTTGGAAGGCCAGAAGTTGCTGAGTGTATGCACAAATGAAGGGCCAGTTGTGCCTAGTTTTGTGGATATGGAAGGGTTGGGTGTGCCCAGTTTGTGAGACTAAAAAAATGTATGGGGGTCGTTAGTGTCTATGTGAATGCTATAAATGAGAGATACAGGTGTGCTATTGTATCGAGCTTCAAGAAATCGTGAATGGTCTTATCAATACACAAATGTATAACTCCCCAGGAATTTCAATTGCGCTTATTATATTCATCACTGTAGGAATTGGGTTCAAGCTTTCCCCAGCCCCTTCTCATCAATGGACTCCTGACGTATACGAAGGAGTGCAGTTGTCATTCTTGCTTGATATTGATCCTTTCCCTAATGATGACAAGGTGAACCATAATAAGTATTATTATGCATTCACTTAAATTTGATGGTGCTTGGGGTGACCCAGAGGAGGGATGGATGAGCTGCAATGGTCCAAAAGTGTCCTTGTAGGCAAGAAATATCCATGCTGTCATTGGTTTGATTCCAGGAACATAGAAAATAGATGGAGGGAATTGCACACTCGGGTTAAAAATCCTTAAACCTAGTGTCCACAAGTACATGATATGGCCTCCCGAAAAGAATGAGCACTATGGCCCTAATCCACCATATGAATGGAGTGTGGACTCTATTCTAGTCCTGATTTGTCAATCCTAGGAAGGTAGAGTTGACTATATTCCTTCTGGATTTAAGAGGAATATATCCATTGCCATCATTTCAGCTAGTGTTGGAATTGCATGTTGCATAGTATGCTGTCCTGCACGATTGACTGGTATATTTCTGTGTATCATTTTTACAATATGTGGTTGTGATAGAGAATGATCAATGTGCTAAATTGAGATAGCATACTTATGTTTTATTCCAGAAGGATTGGAATTATAATCATCTGGATTTGTATCTATATGTTTACTATTATGTGGTGATATTCTGCTAATTGTGATAGTAGAGTTCCTTACTGGGTTGTATGACAAGGTAGAGGGATGTGTTAGACGGGATCCCAAAAACTACTTCCTTGGGCTTGCTTTAAGAGAGCGATCAAGATATGAGATGGGCCATTCCTAAGATTTACACCACACCAAATCAATACACTCTGATAAAACCTGTCTTTTCAGCATGGATTCGTAGCAAACTACTCTTATCTAGATTTAATTTATGTAGAGTGATCATTTTAAAGCATCTAATAATGCATTTGACCTAGAATACTTGATTCTTTGATGCTTCTAAAATAAATAAAAAAAGAATTGTATCATTAGCGAATTGAAGATAAGAAACAAGGATCCTACATATATATATTGATGAATAATGAAGGATATATTAGTATTAAGGGAAAGAGGTCATACAAGACCCCATGAGATATGGGAGTACAAAAACAAGAGAGAAAATTATAAAGTGCTGAACACAGCTAAGAAAAGAAAACTAGGTCAATTAAGCATCAACTCAGGACCAATCTAAAGCATTTGAATGACAGTTACCCAACCCCGTAATATGTCATTTGTTGAAGTAGATCTGAACTCATCCCTAATATTGACCCAATCTGCTACCAGGACAGTGATATCCTTTAGAATTTTATATTGTTGTATAGTACCTCCATCCAATATGCACCGATTCCGAGTTAGCCATACCAGCCACGTAATAGCACAAAGAACTGCATGATACATCAATTTCCCCTTCCTTCCGAGAAATGGAAAGTGCCATTGATATGAAAGTTCAGAAATGGTTCTTGGCTGAACCCAACTAATATCTAGAAGCCCCAAAAAATAAGACCAAATGGATGAGATCAGCTTACAGTGCAAAAAGACATGATTCACAGATTCCTCTTCTTTGAGGCAAAGCAAGGTTTACAGTTTCGGTAAAATTTCGGTTTTGGTAGCCCCGGTGATGCGTTTCACCGGGGGAAATCGCTAGGGGCGTTTCCCCAGCGATTTGTGTCGAAATTTCGTCGAAACCCAGTGAAATTTCGCTGGGTTTCAAACGAAATTTTTTTGTCGACCGAATCGCGCGCACGTGTGCCTTTCGCACACATGCACGCGATTTTAAGTTGACACGCCGGTCGACTTGGGCGAAATTTCGCCCAAATCGACAGGCGAAGAGGGCAGATAGGGTTTTTGGGGGAAGTGACGAACCAGGGTTTTTGGGGGGATTTTGGCGCGATTTAGCCTTCGATCCAGGCTCTGTTTTGGCCGTTTTTGATCATATATCAAGATTAGAGTGGTTTGAACTTGATTATTGTGGATTTGGAGGAGATTGAAGGCATGTTCATCACACACTTTAGGTAATCTTGTTTTTTTCAATTTTTTTTTATCTAGAGCTTATAGAATGTCTTCATTTCATGATTTGTTGAAGTCCAACACCCGATCTACAGATGGGTGTCAACGTTTTATTTTTTGCATCAAAATTTTATTTTTAGCAATTATTATATCCAAAAATACATATAATTTTTTTTAATTCATTTAAATTAGATAAATAATGTTTTTGGTTATGATAATTATATATATTATATGGGGACACCCGAACTACAAATGGATGCCCCCGGATCAATTTTTTAAAAAATTCTTATTTTTGTAAATTTTTAAATCCGAAAATTGATATATTATTTATAAAATGAAGAAAAATAGATAAGTAGTCAAATTAAATTCATAAAATTGATTTATTTATTGTAGAATTATTTCTGTTAAGGAATTGGAGTTTATATAATTTTTTTATGTATTTTTTATTTTTTGGAATTAATTAATCCGAAAATTAATTAATTGTTCATAAAATTAATAAAAAATGATGAATACTCAAATTAAATTCATAAAATTGATTTATTTATTGTAGAATGATTTATGTTAAGGAATCGGAGTTTATATAATTTTTTATGTATTTATGATTTTTTTGAATTAATTATTCCTAAAATTAGTTAATTATTCATAAACTTAATAAAAAATATAAGGACTCAAGCTAAATTCCTAAAGTTAATTTGTTTATTATAGAACAATTTATTTTGAACAATCGGAGTTTTTATAATTTTTTATATAATTATGATTTTTTTAATTAATTAATCCCAAAATTAATAAATTATTCATAAATAATAATATAGTTTATAAATTATAAATAAGAAATTATAATTAGTTGGTAATGTTAGTATTGTAGAATGTGGATTAATATTTATAATTTTTTATTGTGCTCTATTACTGTGCACTTGTGCAGGGGTTCGGATTCCAGTGCGGCGCTTCTTGGTTAGTCTGTTAGAGACAGTCAGACGAACAGACAGTATGGCATCTGGCAATGGTAGCGGAGAGGGCAAAGATAGTAGCAGGAGGCAGGATATTGGTTGGGCCCATGGCACGAGATACGAGGGAAACAAAAATAAGACGGTTTGCAACTATTGCCACCAAATCATAAATGGTGGTGGAGTATCACGGTTGAAGTAGCATTTGGCACACGGCTAAAGTAACTTGGTCAACTGTCGTCAAGTCCCTCCAAAGGTTCAGGGGCTAATGAGAGAGCACTTACAGTCAGGGAATGAAGCTAGGGAGGGGAAGAGGCATGCACGAGAGGAGGTTAGACGTAGATTGGCAGAGCCTGTCCAACCCTCTGTGGTTGCTGATGATGATGACGATGACATCGTGTACATAGCCGAGTATGTAACAAAGGCAGATAGGGCAGCATTCAAAGCCTCAGTGCGAGCATCTTTGCAGTCTGAGTTTGAGAGGAGAGAGGCTGCGAGGTACGGATTTCACAGGGGTGGTACCTCTAGAGGAGATGCAGGTGCAGCTGATGTTGATGCTCCTACTCCTAGACATGGGGCTGGGGCTGGACCTAGCACCGGGATGCCCGATTATCCTATGGAGCCAAGTATATGACATTCATCTGGTGCCAAGCAGAAGAGATTGAAGGATGTGTGGAGCGGCGGCAATGTCAGGGAGAAGATGGGGAAGCTCATATCCAATTTTTTATCTTCAATCACATTCCAGCGAATGCAGCAGGGAACCCCCATTTCAAGAACATGGTCGATGTTATCTAGGAGTCAGATCAAGGAGTTTTGCCTCCTACGCCACAGGAGATTATGGGTACGTACTTGGATCAGGAGAAGGCAGAGATGATAGAGTTTATTGCATCCCTACAACCCCATTGGAAGCAGTTTAGAGTTACGATCATGTGTGATGGATGGACAGGCCCTACTAAACTGTCCATTATCAATTTCATGGTGTATTGTAGAGGTAGGGCAGTGTTCTTGAGATCTGTTGACGCATCACACAATATCAAGGATGCGCCCTATATTACAAGCTTATTAGGGAGGGTGGTAGAGGAGGTTGGCCCTGAGAACGTAGTTCAGATTGTGACAGACAGTGCCAGTGCGTTCAAGAAAGCCGGCGAGACATTACAACAGCAGTATAACCTGTATTGGGCACCCTGTGCTGCACATTGCACTGACTTGATGCTAGAGGAGATTCGCAAGAGAAGCCAAGTGCTGACGACATTGAGGGATGCACGAGCACTCACCACATTTGTGTACAACCATAATTACGTACTAGCAAATATAAGAGAGAAATGTGGTGGGGACATAGTTTGGCCAGAGATTACCAGATTCGGCACAAACTATATTGCATTGGAAAGTATTCTGAGCCACAGGCAGGGATTGAAATCTCTATTTACCAGTGAGGATTGGACGAGTTGTGCTCAGAGTCGCAAAGAGATGGGGATGAGAGTAGAAGACATTGTTTTGTCCAGCACTTTTTGGGAGCATGTGCAAGAGTTGATTGCTATACTGCAACCCATATACCGTATACTGCGGATACTTGACACAGATTCCTATCCTACGATAGGATCCATTTATAAGTATATGGCAGTGATGAAAGCTCAGATTAAGGCCGCATCACCCAAATCACATCAGTGGGTACTCAGGATTGTTAACGATAGATGGTACAAGTCGCTAGGTCATCCTTTGCATGCAGTAGGTATAATTATAATTTTATTTGAATCATTTTATGTTCAATAATGTTTATAATTATATTTTAATTATTGTACTAATGTTTTTTCTTGTAAACGTCAATGTAGCGTATTATTTGAATCCTTATAAGGATAATCTTGGCGCACGCCACGACCTCTGCGCTCGTGTCCACGAGGTTTACATGAAATTGGACCCCCATTCAAAATCAATTGGAGAATTTGGAAACGAGGTAGGGGTCATAGCATTTAACTTCACTTATGTTATGGATATCACTTCTTCTTAATAGTTATATTAAGTATTGACCCTTTCAAATTATTCCACTACTAGCTGATACAATTTAGAGATGCGATGGGCTCATTCGGGATGACTACGACGATTGCATCGAGGGACAAAATGCCGTGTAAGTGACATGGGATTATGAATATTAATATTTTAAATTTCTAATTTCTAAATAATTGTTAATATTTTCTATTTTTAAATCCAGGTGAATGGTGGGCGATGCATGGCACAAGTGCCCCCACACTGAGGAAGTTAGCATGTCGAATATTGGCTCAAACAGCATCCTCCTCTGCTTGTGAGTGCAATTGGAGTACATTCGCCCTCATACACACGAAGCATAGGAACCGGCTAGCTTATCAGAGGTTACAGAAGTTGGTCTTCTGCCATTATAACATGAGGCTGAGGACGAAGCAATTAGAGATAAAGCACACCACCACAGCCGCGACTGTGAAGGATCCTTTGGATGTGTTATTCAGTAATGAAGTCGATGACGAGGATCCATTTGCAGAGTGGGTTAGATGTGTTGAGATGGATCAACCTGATGGTAGTCCTAGCCCAGTCATATCACACGCTGCAGCAGAGTTGGGCATCAATGTGGACGCAGCTATGGAGGAGGAGAGGGAGGAGGTTAGCAGAGACTCACTGGATAACTTCGTCAGAGTTGTACCTTCTTCCGTTACTGAGATAACACCAGCCCCAGTCCCAGCCCGTAGGCATGTTTCATCGTCAGAGGAGGAGGAGGAGGAGGAGACAGATAATAAGGATGAGTCCGGATCTTCAGATGATGATGATGATGGTGGTGCTAGTGGTAGTTATGGTGGTGTTGGCACCAGTGGCCCAGGGTTGAGCCCTTTTACTGGAGAGGTGGCTTTCCATCATACCACACAGGATACTGACCACGGAGATAGAGGTCATGATGAGAGTGAGGGATATTCCTTTCAGAGGAGGATAGGCAAGGAGAAACAGCATACAGGGATACACGATGACTCGTCCTCCATAGCATAGAGTTTCGGATCTTTAGATGTTAAAGGATCATCGAGTTCTTATGGAGAGCAGTATCCTCACTATCCACCATAGCTGACCTAGGGACACTATCCAGCCTACTATCCTCAGCAACTTGGGCCAACAAATTCATCAGATAGTAGTAGTTACGGTACATCATACGGATATCCTGGAGCACACATGCAGACATCTGATCCATTTGGGATCTTTGCAGTGAATCCATATCCGTACGGCTATTATGCTATGCCTGTACCTATTGCTATTGGAGCTGTAGCAGTAGCCCCTCCATATGAGCATCCCGGTTATCCTACACCGTCTCCTCCGTCACCACCACAACCAAAGCCAAATACGTGCTACTATTATGATGATTTTCCTCCAGTTGGTATCATGGCTCACATGACACAGGAGGAGTATGAGCAACATGTCCATGCATATCAGAGAGAATACAAATTTCGGATGGGATGGAAGCGTTACTGTCATTTTATTGGTGAGAGATCAGGGTTTGAGCCACGTCGTTCATTTCATGTCTAATTTGACGGTATGATTGTATGTTTTTTACTTTATATATTGTTGTTTCAGTTTAATTTAAAATTTGGATCCTCTTTGTCATATTTTATTTAAACACAGCGCACAACATTACCCCGATGGGTCCGATCATTACATTTACATGTCAGTGATGTCACATTGTGTTTTCATGATTTTTGAAGTATATAATTGATACTTGTGGTAATTTAAATGTAATTTTGAAGTATATAACTGATGCTTGTTGTAAATCTAGCATTTTCTTTGAAAAAAAGCAGCCAGAAATATTTTTGGCAAAATTTCAGCGGCACGTTCGGAAAATAGGTTTTCCAATGAATCGTCGACATTTCAGCGGCGTGCCAATGAAATGCCGTTCGGTGCCCTGGGCAGCATGCCTAGGTGCACCGAAACTCAAAACCTTGAGGCAAAGTATACAAACATTAGGCGAAATTGCTAGGCCCCTCCTTTGTAGATTATCAAGAGTATTGGTACCATTAAGAAAAGCAACACAAAGAAATGTAAGAACTTTCGGGGGAGCTGGAGCATGCCAAAGAAAAGCAGGAGAAAATGATATGGACCCAATGATGCTACTCAAGCATAGATGATTAAAAAAGAACCTCGTAGAGAAAGAATCACTAGAAGACAAAGACCAACACCGTGAGTCCATCAAGGCAGAATCAATGGTAATAGAACTGAGTTGATTTAACAAAGAAACAAGATCCTCAATTTCTAGAGGCTCAGATCCCAACGAAATTGTAAGTTCCATGAGAAGCCCATAGAATCCCAAGAGAGGATTTCAAAAACAAGTGGATAGGGTAGCTAACGCACACGATACAACCTAGGGGAAGAGGTAGAAAAGCATGATGAGCCCCACCACCAATCCTCCCAAAAACTCAAGGATGAACCAGCATGAGGATTGTACCTAACCATAGGATAAAAATGAGGTGCAAGAGCGGAAATTGCTTTCCAAGGACTGGCACACCGAATGCTTGCCTTTGGATTGCAATCTCGCCCGTTTTTATGAGTGCCATATTTGCTTACAATGATCTTATGTCACAGCTTCTCTTCTTCCCCACCAAATCTCCAAAGCGACTTAGCCAAAAGGGCAAAGTTTCTAAGATATAGATGCCCAAGCCTAATCCCCCCTGGTGCTTAGGAAAACACACTTTACTCCATCTAACTAAGTGGTCCTTTTTTTCTCTCTCTCCCCTCCCATAAAAAGTCCCTTTGCAATTTTTCTAATATGCCAATCACCTTCTTAGGAGCCCAATAGAGAGATAGGTAGTAGACCGGAAGATTCATAAGGGCTGCCTTAATTAGTGTTACCCTACCCCCCTAATGAGACATAATTTCTCTTCCAATAGGCTAGTTTCTTTTTCATTTTCTACACAATAGGATCCCAAAAACTAACCATATTAGGCCTTGCTCCAAGAAAGAGGCCAAGGTAGGTAATTGGCCATTCCTGAGCTTGACACCCCATGGACTTAGAGCATGATGAAAGGGTGTTTGCATCTACCAAAATTTCTAACATTTTGCTCTTATCGAATTTCACCCTAAGGCCAAACAAGAACTCAAAACAATTTATCAAGCACTTAGTCCCAAAAACCTGATCTTGAGAAGCTTCTAGGAACACAATGGTATCATCTGCAAATTGCAAATGAGAGACTGGGACTTTAAAAGTCCCAACTTTTAAATATTGACCCACTTGGAAACCTTTAAATACGCTTGCGCTCACCTCTTACTGAAGAAACGACTAAGGACATCACTGACAACGAAAAAGAGAAAGGGGGATAGGGGATCCCACTTCCTCAAGCCTTGAGAAGAGGAACAAAAGCCCGTCACCAAAAAATTGATGATAAAGAAAATGATACATTATTTAAACAGCCTTTAATCCACTAACACCATTAATTCCAGAAACCTTTCCTATGTAGTGCTCACTTTATCCTCACTCCAAACGGTCGTAGGCCTTTTCAATCCAACTTACAAACTAATCCTGGCCCACCTGAGTGAAAGCAATCCTCTACAAACAAATCGAAGCTAGTAATCGGGGTAATTGGACAAAATCCTTTAATCCAACATCACCTAGGAATTTAGGGATCAAACTTAACATATCAACATTGGTAATTCTGTTCATGATCCCATCATAGTGGAACCTGAAAACAAACACAAGATCTTGACTCACCACTTTCAAACAATCCTTAAAAAGAAAAAAAGGAGCCATGTTTAATCCATGAGGCCTAGGTGTTTTAACTCTACCTAGCAAACCCATAGATGTCTTAATCCCTTCGAATTCAAACTCCTACTCTCGCCATGCCTCTGTCTTTCATCAAACTTTGGACCAACCGTCTGATCCAAGTTAAAACTAAATCGTTCCTCTGATTTATATAAACCTAAGTAGGAAGAAGAGAAACAATTTAAAATTTCCTTCTCATATTCTATTATCTTTCCTTCCACTATTACTGTGTTGATCTCATTTTTCCTTCTTATTCCACTGGCAACCTATGAAAGAACTTGGTATTTCTCCCTCCCTCCTTGATCCATAAAGCACTAGATTTTTGTCTCCAATTAAATTCTTCTAGCCTTATCACTTCCTCCAGATCTATCTTAGAGATTTTCCTCAAACTCAGATCCCCATCATCTAGTCCCTAACCTCGTCTTAATGATCCAACCTATATCTTGTTTCAGTCAAACATCTCTTGTTTGCATTAATACTCCTGAAAACCTCACAATTTCAACACTTGATTTTTGCTCTAAGACACCCAAAATGTTTCATGAAAGAGAAGCCTTTCCAACGGGACTTGTCTTCAAGAGACCTAAACTGCCACTCATCAATTAGGGGTTTGAGTGACTTCTCATGTATCACATATTAGCAAAGCAAAATTGAGGAAATCCAATCCTAGTACAAGGAACTGCAGACAACAGAATGGAACAATGGTTAAAAAGGGGCTGTGCACATTTGAGAAATGATCCTCCCAATCTGTGAAAACTAATGCCCTATCCAAGCGACTACAAATGGGGTCTTTTTGCATGTTACACCAAGTAAATCTGGCTCCTGTAAGCATGATATCCACCAACTCATTTCTATTGATGAATTCTGAAAAGGCTTTCTTACTTCTAGTCAACATTCTACTACCTCGCTTCTCATGCCCAAACCTTATCACACTGAAATCTCCAATCAAACAAGATAAGGCCAGTCTCTTATAATTGCATCCAACTCCTCCCAAAACAACCCAGGAATGCTCGGCCTAGGAGGCCCATACACACCAGAACTTCCACATGTCATCCCATCCTTCAGAACTCCCACATGTCACATATGCTTGGGCTTCTCACATGATTGAGAGCATGTATTTCACTTACCTGTAACATCCAAGCCCCTGCTGCTAATACTCCATGTCTGACCTGAAATTGGAAAAGAAAATATTGTCAACCAGGAAAAGTCCTAAACTCATTTCTTCATAATATGTATTCCATTCAGCAACTGAAATCATCAAAGTCTTCTGCTGTAAACTCAACACAGTTGGTGCTCGTCATTTGAGAATGTCTATCCCAACATCTCATGCTTTTCTTTTGGGCCCAACTTCAACCTGTAGAACCTTTGTCAAGCAAGACTCTCGAAGGGCTGGCCACCTTGGCAAAAGTGGACCATTCAAATCAGAGTAGAACGGGCATATCGGCTCATCTCTATTGGTATAACAATGTCTGGAAATGAGTCTCAAATTCAATGAAACCTTAAAAAAACAATGAGTAAATGTATTTTCCAGAGTTTTTTTCTTAGAATTTTATGTTGTCAAATTTAATTGCTTAGATTGTGAAGCCTTCTCTTTGTTCTATTATATTTAGAGAACACAGAAGGCCTTTTGTTTTTTTTTTGGTGACAAATGATTACTGAATATTATCTCATCTATAACGAAATTATTAGAATAATTTCAAAGTTAAAATTGAACAAGAAATTTAATGCGTTCTTCAGAGTTGCCACTCCTTGCTCTTGGCGGTAATGAGATACCTCATAATTGACAAGACTACCAAGGAGAATAAAGATCCCAATGTTAAGAGTCTTAAGACTCCACCAAATCTATCTCAACTTCCTTCTAATTCATCTCGTTTTTCCCTTTTTTTTTTAATCTTCTTTTAGTCACATTCTTATTCTTCTTCTCATGTTGAATGATCCTAATCTGTGTGAAACACAAACACCAAAAATTTCATATCCATGAATCATAAATCCATATGCTTTATATCTTGTGTGACAATTAATCAACTACAAAAATATGATCTTACTAGTGGGCATTATCTAGTAGAAAATGACATTACCTTCTCTACCCCTTGATCAGGAGATGCATTGCTCCCAGCATCATGACTTTCAGATGCAACAACAGTCTCCTTGTCTTCTGTGTGCTAGACAGAACCATAGATATTAAATACTACAATGCTTTCATAGCTTAGCTATCAAAGCTATAAAAACATCAATTTTCAGAATTATGTACAAGAAAAAAAAAACAAATAGATGAGTTTCTCATTTACCTGGTTTACTCTATGATTTGGAGGATCCTTCTTTCCAGAATCATCACTATTTTGAACTTCAGCAGTGCCATCATCATCTTCTACCAAATCCTGTCAAAATATCATAGGAATGAGAAATAGCAAAAAAAGTTTACGGTATAAGGGAGCAGAGAACAACATACTGACAACTACATACAAACAAAGATATAGAGACATACTTGTGTGCATGTGTTCATGCATCACTATACATATGCATGGGGATACATTTGCATGTATCTGGAGGCAATTTTTCTAACTATGTTTCCGATGAAGAGTTCTGGACTGACACATTTTGGACAAAATGGTAACATAGTTGTCAGACCAAGCACACAAGTTCAATACCACAACCTCTCTTCATGGGGTAAATTTCAGTCCCATCGGACATCGCCAAGCATAAAAAATACCATGCTTTACCTCAGCATATATCCATGTTTTAAATCTTAGTCCAACCAGACGTTAACAAGCATAAAAAAGCCCATGTTTTCTAAACCATTTTTAAATTTTTTGAATTTTGAAATTTCCAACTGTTACTGTTCTAGTTAGAAATCTTTGATGATCCAACACACAATGGATATAGTGCATATGTGGACAGAAGGTACAGTTGGCTAATCAGATTTATGCTATCAGAAGGTACATCATTCCTCCACATGGCAGAAATAAACAAGCCAATTTAGAAAAGAAGATTGAAAGACAAACTTGATAACTTCATGCATATTCACATATGTTAGAGCCCCCTTGTTATCGCAAGTAAACATTCAAAATGCAATAACAACCAATTGAACCTGATCTGATGGAGGATCCTTCAAAAGTCCAATTTTTTCATCATGTGGAGTTCCCATGACTTCCTTTTCTTTCTCATCAGCTTTATTCGCTTCTCCTTTTTCCCCGTTATCGTTCTCCTCAGCCTCTTTCTTCATCTTCTCTTCTTTTTCTTTCTGTAAGCGTTCCTTCTCCTCTTCCTTCTCTATTTGTTCTTTCCGCTCTATATCAATGTGTAATAAATGAAAAATAATATAATAAGTTTCATTTGAGCAATAAACTGAAAAATTCACATCTTTTCAGATGTCTATGCAATCCATTAATTATGACCAAAAAGCCAGCCAAAATCAACTGGGCAGTAAGAGAGACAAATTTCCAATGTATATCACAGTAATGGTGTAGGTTGCACCAATTATTAGCCACGGTATCTTAATTCAGAACACAAGTGGAATTTTGTACAACTAATATCAAACTTCTAAATTTCATCATAAATACAAACTTGCCTCCACATATGGGAATTTATTACACGGGCGAAAAATTTTCCAACTAAGGTAAAAAAAAATTAAAGAACATGCCAAGAAGAAGAAAAATCAGTCAAAATTTAGAAAGAAGATTAAGAGGCATGATTATAACCTACATTTCTAAGTAATTTAAGAAAATCAGGTACATAAAGCAAGAAAATTTTCAGTGCAAAACTTAGCGTGCAAAGATTAGCACTGCCAGGCATGATCAATAGATCTAAAAACAAACCTTTCTATTGATTGACCATTAAAATTACCAGATATAAAAACAATTAAACCAAAAAAACACACACACACAAAAACACAAAGTAATAACAAACAACCAAATAAAAAGTCAAATTAAAAGAAATTCACAACCACATGAATTTCAAAATTAGCAAATACTTAAATCCATATACATAGCAGGAAATCAATGCCTATACATGCAATTGATTTAATTATATGCCTAAGTGTATGAGAAAGAATCATACAAGACCCTCCCTAAAACCAAAAAGAAAAATTGGTAAATACAATCTAGTCAATAAAAAATTTACTTTCAAACGTGTAATCTTCCAAGATATACTACGTGGACTTGCACCAAGTTGTGGTCTTTATTCTGTATTTCTTTCTTTTTACGTTTTTCTTTTTTTGGTTGTTCATAGAATACTGTATAAATTGAGAGTACTGGTGGGGATATTTTTCCTGACAGGCAAAGAATTGAATATTTTGTAAGAAATTTTGATTCCTTTGCCTAAAATTAATAACATGGTAAAATTATGACAAAAATATTATTGATTATATGGGTTGTCTTCTGATATCCTGGCCATCAGCAACCAAAAAAAATGTTTCTTTTTTCAAATGACGACACCATCACCAAGATAGTTTTTTTCCAGTTTCCTACAGAAAAAATTTTCAGTATGATAGCTTTGCAGGCATTTGCCACTGGGATCAATCTTTTACAAGTTGAATTGTTCTTCCACTTTCTAGTCTTATATTTTTCATATAATGATTGTTTTACAATTACATATAAGATGACAAACTTTGGCATTTTGATGACTCTGAACTAATATATATATATATATACATAACAACTTAAAAATAAAGGAGCAAATAAAAAAAATCAAGATATATCTAAGAATTAAATAGAGTAATTCTTTTTCCTATTCTTTCAAAAATGCTGCAAATATTCAAGCCAAAAAATTACAATATTTCTGGGGTGGAAGATGTTGGAAGGAAATGAAAATGTATCGAAAAAGAAAGTTGACAAAATGTTTGGGCAATTCTTGGATAATATCCAAAAAGAGAAAAAGGATATATAATATGTACTATTGGGTGAGAGGGAGGCAAGGGGACAGAGAAAGAAAGAGGGAGAGAAAGGGAAAAGAAGAAGAGGAACAAAGTACCTTTGAGCTGTTGAACAAGACCTTTTAGTATTTTCTCCTCATTTTTTAGCTTCGACAATTCCGCCTCATCTTTGGCCAGTGCTTGCTTCACTTTTTCAACTTCCTGCTTTCTTATAGTGATCCCTTCCTGATATGTTGCAATCTTTTTCTTTAATTTGTCTCTAGCCACCTTGCCAGCCTCCCAGCATGTATTTGGACACTTAACTTTGCCGTTATACTCATCACTCCCATCACAACAATCTGTTAATAGTGATCAGGAATGAAAAAGAAAAGTAACAATGATGAAGAACAAGTGAAGCAATGGCTTTCTATTATAAGTAAGGGATTCAAAATTAGCCAACCAGCACTTGATTCACTGCATGCATTAAACAGGTAATTTGTATGTATATTCATACTAACACTAACAGCATAACGTGTAGTAAGAAATGATCAACAGCTAAAAGCCTATCTTCAGCAAACAATCTAATGACAATGATGATGATAATGATGAGATAATAAAAATAAAAAAGTACTAGAAAGGGGAAAAAGTTCCTTCAGAGAAAAATTATTTGGTATTTATTTTATATCTACTCAAAAAATAGTAAGCCACATGTAAACAATATGTACTGAGAAATTTCCACCAGCAAAAGCTGTACATACCTAGCGGATAATTAGAAAAGGAAAAGGTGTTAAATACTGAAAGAACACTAGTAGCCTATCCCTCTAAAGTCTTTTAATATAAAATCCCCTTTATTCAGCCTCATCCTAGTTATTTAGGATTGGATGCACATCCTAGTTATTTATGCTTGGCTGCAGAATCATAAATTTACATTTGACCAAAAAATGGTGCATTAATTCATCGTTTCCATGTAACGAAAATTTTAGGCGTGATGTTCTCATTGATCAGATGATCAATTGCAATAATCTTCTCCATGCATCACCTACATGAAGCCCAATTTAGATGGAATAGACAAGCCCAAGATTTGGTTGAAGTGCCTGGAGGGATGCATTTCTGAAGCTCAGTAGAAAACCAACCAAAATTCACCTTCAGTATCCCATTTTCATCACTGTCCTGTCTAGTCAGTTATCCATGGTTTAGGATTCAGCAATTTTTATACTGGCTGCCAATTTGATGCAACCCTCCAACTTTATCCAGCCTTGGGTTGTAATGCACACCTCAGATGTGGAAATGCAAGGCAATGTTGTGGAGATTAGAGTAACAAAATGACCTACATATGTAAAATTACAAAACATAAACTTGTATATTATATGTATAATTAGGTGCCTTCACTTGGTATGTTGGTAAAAGTCTTGGGCTGCCATTGTGAAAAGCAAACTTGAGTCGTAGCACAGCCACTTTGCAGAAGATTGTCAAATGTCAGGTCTGTTGTCAGTCCAACTATCCTGCTTCGGCAGGACCTGCAAGCTACCGTGGGTTTTTCCAGCCAAACTTACTCTTTTCATGAAATAATAGAGATTCAGCCATTTGGGCAGCTCGGGAAAAAATGATGTACATAAGGACAGTGCAGCTTCCTTGTGGTTGATATGGAATAAAAGCAATAGAAGAATCTTTGAAGACATAATATCTAATTGGGAGTTGATAGTGGAGTCTTCCAGACTATTGTGTGCATCCTGAATGGTGATTCCACCTGAGTTTTCAGGCATTTCCACATCTGAGATCATCTGTCATTGGCCAAACATAACGGATACGTAACCACAATAGGAGAAAATTTGTGTTGGACAGATTCCACCTAAACCAGGTTACTTGAAAATGTCAAAGGAAGTAATCCTCCAATTGACAGCCTTTAGTATAGCTGTATAGATTCTTTCCTTGTACAGATTCTTCCTAGTAGGAAAGAAGGTAAGCTGTAAATATTAGGATGGCTGTATAGATTGATTTCCTGTAATTAAGGGATTGATTTCCTACAATTAAGGTGCTGTAATTAAGGTATAAATTAGGCAGCAATTTATGATCTTTCCTGTAATTGTTTGGCTAATCAGCCTATATAAATGGAATAAGAAAAGCATACAGCAGCAAGTTTTCACAGAACTCTCTAAATGTCTTCAAGTTTATCATGGTATCGGAGCCAGGTTTCTGAATCCTCATGTGTCTTCCATTCTCAAGTCCTCTTGTCTAGCTCAATCTTAGTTTAGTTCTTTGATTCTTGGTATTCTAGATTAGCTCCCTTGGCCTCATGTCTTCAGACAAGTCTGATGCCTTCTTGATTCGTTTTAATGGCAAAAACTACTCAGCTTGGGAGTTTCACTTCAAGGTTTTTGTCAAAGGCAAGGATCTATGGGGCCATGTTGATGGCAGTAACCCTCCTCCTGACAAAAACAAAGACAAGGATACCTATGCCAAATGGGAAGTCAAGGATGCTCAAGTCATGGCGTGAATTCTTGGATCTGTAGACCCCAACCTCATCTTGAACCTTCAACCGTCGAAGACTGCTGCAGAAATGTGAACTTACCTGAAGAAACTCTATAGCCAGCGCAACACTGCCCGTCGGTACAAGTTTGAACTTAAAATATCCACTCTCCAACAGGACAGTCACTCTATCTCTGATTTTTTACTCTAGCTTCATGAATCTTTGGGCTGAATATACTAAAATGGTCTATGCCACTTTATCTCCCGAAGGTCTTAGTTATGTTCAATCTGTCCATGAAACTACTAAGAGAGATCAGTTCCTTATGAAATTGAGATCTGAATTTGAAGGCACTCGGTCCAATCTTATGAATCGAGAGCCTGTTCCCTCTTTGGATGCATGTCTCAATGATTTGTTCCGTGAGGAGCAGCGTCTCCTGATTAAAACTGCCATGGAACAACGTAGCTCCATCTCTTCTCCCATTCCCATGGCCTATGCAGCACGAGGCAGGCCAAGAAGCCGAGACATGAGCGCTATCCAGTGTTTTAGTTGCAAAGGATTTGGCCATTTTGCTTCAAACTGTTCAAAAACTTCTGCAATTACTGCAAAAAGGATGGCCATATTATCAAGGAATGTCCTACTCGACCTCCCAAGAAATCTGAAAAAGCATATACTGCCTTAGTTGGGTCTTCTAGTGCTGATGATTCTGTGGATACAGCAACTCTGTCACAACATGCTCCTCATCCTGCTCAACCTATGACTCCTGAACTGATCCAACAAATGATTGTTTCTACATTCTCAGCTTTAGGACTTTCAGGTAAACTCTTCTCTAAGTCTCCTCCTTGGTACTTTGATTCTGGGGCTTCTCATCATATAACAGACAATGCAAAATCTCTTACCAATACTCACAAATATTCTGGAAATCTCAAGATCCATACTGCTGATGGCAGTCCTTTACCTGTCACAGCTGCTGGTGACGTTTCTCCTTCTCTAACCGATGTCTTTGTCTCTCCTGGCCTTACCACTAATCTTGTTTCTGTTGGTCAACAATGATTGTAAAGTGGAATTTTCTAAATCTGGCTGTGTTGTGCAGGATCAACAATCCGGGAAGATGATTGCAAGGGGGCCTAAAGTGGGATGTCTTTTTCCTCTCCATTTACCTTTGTGTCCATGTTTATCATTGCCTCTTGTCTTGTAACTCTGTTCATGTTGATTTCCGAGCATGGCATAAACGTCTTGGACATCCAAACTCTAATGTACTTCATGGTTTGCTAAATTCTGGTTTGCTTGGGAATAAAGAGTCACCTTCTCTTAGTACTGTCCAATTTGATTGCAACTCTTGTAGTCTTAGCAAAAGTAAAACTCTACCATTTCCCACTCACACACCAAATGTAATCAATCCATTTGACATGATACATAGTGGTGTGTGGAGTATGGCACTGGTTACTTCTCATGCTAATTACAAGTACTTCATCACTTTCATCGACAACTATAGTCGATTCACTTGGATTTATTTTCTGCGTTCTAAAGGAGAAGTATTTTCTGTTTTTAAGCTTTTCCATGCACATATTCAGACCCAATTTTCTGCCAATATCAAAATCATACGCTTTGACAATGGGGGTGAGTACATGTCTCATTCATTTCAGGAATTTCTGCAAACTCATGGCATAATCTCACAGCGGTCTTGTCCTTCAACCCATCAGCAAAATGGGGTGACCGAAAGAAAGTACCGTCATCTTCTTGATGTTGTCCACGCCCTCCTATTAGAGTCATGTGTGCCCTCCCGATTCTGGTGTGAAGCTCTCTCCACTGCTGTCCACCTCATCAACAGATTGCCATCTACCTCCTTGAACCACGTATCTCCTTTCACTCAATTATTCGGTCATACTACAAATTATTCTAACCTTCGTACCTTTGGTTGTGTGTGTTATGTTCACCTTCCTCCACATGAACCAACAAAATTCACAGCTCAGTCAGTCCAATGTGCTTTTCTAGGATATTCTACTCACCAGAAAGGTTTTCTTTGCTATGATCCAAATCTGCGTCGTATACGGATTTCTAGAAATGTAATCTTTCTAGAAAACCAGTATTTTTTTTCAACTCATCAAGATCCTGTTTCCCCTTCATTTTTAGTTCTTCCCTTGTTTACTGAGCCTCCTACAAATCCAATAACTCCTAAACATCTCCTAGTGTACCAGAGACGATCTCCAATACCTCCCGAGCCCTCTCTAGACCATCTCTCAACTGCTGATCCTGTTCCAGCAACTACACCTGCCCCTCTCAGACGCAACACTCAGGTTCGTAGACCCCTAGACAGGTTTGGTTTTGCCCCTCCTTTATCCTTGACAGCCACCTTGTCTTCCGCTCCTATTCTCTCATGTTATAAACAGTCAATGGAGCATGAGTGTCGGCAGAAAGCTATTGAAACCAGTGTTTACAGTTTCGCGGCGTGCCGTCGAAATTTCGTTTTTTCAGAGGTATCGATGCGTTTCAGCGCAGGAAAATCGCTTATTTGCAAATCAACTGATTTTTTGCGGCTTGCCAAGCGAAACAGGGAGAAACAGGCGATAAAGAGAGGAAAAATGGAATTTTTTAAATTTCATTAGCAATTTTTGGCAGCGTGCCGACAAAATTTAGACAAAATAAAAAAAAATCAATTTTTTCCCAATTTTTGTCTTCTTGATTTTCCAGCGTTTTGTCGGCACGCCACCGACATGCCGATATTTTCAAGGATCGGCACGTCCAACGACACCAAAACTCAAAACCTTGATTGAAACAAAGCTTCTTGCACTAGAAGACAATCAAACATGGGAGGTTGTTCCATGTTCTCCATCTGTGAAACCCACTGGGAGTAAGTTGGTGTTTTCTATGAAGCTTCATTTAGATGGTTCCTTAGACCGTTACAAGTCTCATTTGGTGGTTCTTGGCAACAAGCAAGAGTATGGCCTATACTACAATTAGACATTCACACCAGTAGCTAAGATGACCACCGTGCGGACCATCCTAGCCCTTGCTGCCTCTCAATCCCGGCTTTTACATCAATGTTAAGAACACATTCCTACATGGTGATCTTAAGGAAGAAGTTACATGAAACTTCCCTCTGGTATGACTACTTCCTCACCCGCTGATGTTTGCAACTAAAACATTCTCTGTATGGTTTGAAGCAAGCACCAAGGGCATGGTTTGAAAAATTTCGGACCACTCTCCTTGGCTTTTCATTCACTCAGAGTCAATATGACTCCTCTCTTTTCCTACAAAGGACACCTAATGGCATATTTGTCCTCCTAGTTTATGTGGATGACATTATTGTCACTGGTTCAGATATAGCGGCCATCTCTGAGATTCAAAATTTGTTGCATTCTACTTTCCATATGAAAGACCTTGGGCAGCTCACTTATTTCTTGGGGCTGGAGGTGCATCATCGGCCTCAAGGTATTTTCTTGAAACAAAACAAGTATATTCAGGATTTGGTTCAGTTGGCTCAACTCACAAACGCTACTTCTGTTGACACCATCATGGAAATTAATGTGAAATATCAGCGTGATGAAGGGGAGCTTCTTGAGGATACTACTCCCTATCGGAAGCTGGTTCGTACTCTTATCTACCTAATCATCACTCGACCAAACATCTCTTATGCTGTCCACATTGTCATCAAATTCAGGCAAGCTCCTCAGCATCTCCACCTAGCCGTTGTTCGCCGCATCATACATTACATCCTTGGCACACCTAGTCGTGGCTTGTTCTTCCCTACTAGTTCTTCACTCCAACTACAGGCCTACTATGACGCTGATTGGCCCAGCTGCCTAGACACTAGGAAATCTACTACTGGATGGTGTATGTTTCTTGGAGATGCTCTTATCTCTTGGAAATGCAAGAAGCAGGATTTTGTCTCCAAGTCATTCACTAAGGCTGAGTACCGCGCCATGTCCGCTACCTGCTCCGAGATCATTTGGCTGTGTGGTCTCCTCACAGAACTTGGTTTCCCCTACTCCACTACATGCTGACAACACTAGCACCATCCAAATTGCCGCCAACCCTGTCTACCACGAGCGCACGAAACATATAGAGGTTGACTGTCACTCCATCCAAGAGGCCTTTGACCGCAAAGTCATCACCCTTCCACACATATCCACTACTCCAAAGATCACGAATATCATCACCAAATCCATGACACATCAACGCCATCATTCCTTGTTAGCAAATTGATGCTTGTCGATTTACCAAGCATCAGTTTGAGGGGGGATGTCAAAGGAAGTAATCCTCCAATTGACAGCCTTTAGTATAGCTGCATAGATTCTTTCCTTACACAGATTCTTCCTAGTTGGAAAGAAGGTAAGCTAAAAATATTATGATGGCTGTATAGATTGATTTCTTGTAATTAAAGGATTGATTTCCTAAAATTAAGGTGTTGTAATTAAGGTGTAAATTAGGCAGCAATTTATGATCTTTCCTGTAATTGTTTGGCTAATCAGCCTATATAGATGGAATAAGAAAAGCATACAGCAGCAAGTTTTCACAGAACTCTCTTGGTGCCTTTAAGTTTATCAGAAAACTCAACTTCGATGGAAGTAGTCTAGGCAACTGAGTCATCTGGTGTGCGAGTTGTCATAAGAGATGAACAAGGCACGAATTGTTCATGTTTTCTCAGGACATGCTAGAGTTGATAACTCACTAGGAGCTAAACCACAAGAACTCGTTACTAGGTTGAAGGAGGTTGTCCATCACGGGTTTCAGAATCTAAAAGTGCAAGGCAATTTATACAGTTATATCTTGGATGGGTGCCAAAGACTACGCTTAGAACTCACTTGGTCCAATTGGCTAGATCTTTAGTGCGTGATCTAAATACCTCATTCCACCATGTTCAAAGAATAGCCAATACAGTATCGGACCACCTACCTATGCTGGGAGTATGTAGGCAATTGTTTTCTACAAGTCATGAGATCAATTGTGTGGGAGGGAATGACAGATGCAATTTGTACTTACAATAATGCCCACTATAGTTGGATATGCTAAATTTGTAGTTTACACTTATTTACTTTACCTTAATAAAGTGACCTTTCTCCAGAAAAAAAAAAGTGAAATAAAAGCACCATGAGAACTTGCCATCTAAATGTCAAAACGTATATCTAAATTTTCCAAGTACGAGAGCACTTGTGGAGAAAATCTTTCAACCTATCTTAATACCATCATCACCTGCAAGAATTATATCAACCATATAATTGACTAATACAATAAATTCATCATCCATCAAATAAACACAATAGGATCAACTCCACAACACTAAGACCAAATCTCATAACAGTGTCAAATGTGCCAAACCAAGCATTGATGTGAGATCTTGGAATCCCACATCGCTCAAGGAGGAGAAAGCGAAGGTCCATAGATGTAGAATTGTAACTCCTTCATGCAACGAAGCCTTTTAGGATAAAAACCAAGAGAAAAACCATGAGGTCCATTAGGCCAAAGCAGAAAATATCGTTGCTGGTGAGATTGGGGCATTACATAATAGTATCAGAGCTAGATCCTGACCAAAAATTGTGGGAGCTTGACGTTGCTTGGTGCATATGGGCGGGCTCAAGTTAGTGGCCTAGCAAGCTACTATGTAGGGATGTCAGCCCTAAGTGGATTGTGAGATCTTGGATTCCCACATTGCTCAGGGAGGAGAAAGTGAAGGTCTGTATATGTAGGCTTGTGACTACCTCAAGCAACGACATCTTTTAGGGTAAAATCCAAGAGCAAAACCATCAGGTCCATTGCGAGTGGGATCAAGGCATTATGCTTGATTACTTCAAGCAATAAATTGCCTATTTCAGCTAGCAAACTCTGCCATAATCCTCTAAAAAACAATCTTGGGAGGTTGCTCTATACACTTTTCTTCTTCCAACTCTCTATGTAAGGAGTTTTTTGCATATCCAACTAATAGAGCAGACAATAATAACATGAACATATTGAATTTTAGCAACAGGAGTGAACATTCTTAAGTAGTTAGTGTCATATATATAAGTATATATCTTGGCAACTAGACAAGATTTAGGTTATTCAATGGAAACTGTAAGCGCCCTACTTTCGCACCCGGACTATGCCCAAAAAATTGAAGTCAAACCAGAGAATCATGATCCTTTTAAACTTTAGCCCATGTGATAGAGCTTTGAAAATCGAAAGCAATGGCAAAAACTGCACCCAAATCGAATGAGAAATGAGCAGGATATGGGCTGTGGAATCTTAGGATGCCACGTTGGCCGTCATGTGTACGCAATATATGAGCGCAAAATGTAAGCCACATAGCCACTTTTCACACAGACCGAGAAACCTTTATTCAAGCCAAAGTTACTAGACTTTAAATATCCTTTTGAAAACATAAGAGAAGCTCACTTTCCCATGAAACTACCTTGGCACAAAAGAAAGAGAATTTTGACCAACCCACCCAAAAATAGGTGGGCACAGCCAACAAAAGGAGGGAGGTGCTCTCTTGGAAAAGGGGGGAGTGGAAATAGGGAGAACATGCTTAGAAGGGGCAGGGGGATTTAGAGAAAAATACCTCCTCATCTGGAGATGGACTTGTCCTAAACCTTCTGGGAAGAACAACAGAAAATCCCATGGCTGCTGTCCACATTCCATGAGGGCTCTGAAATCTGGTGGCAAGTCTCAAAGAGGTAAGCATCTCATTTCATGTATTATAGTGAGAATAATTCAAAGGCATGCATAAAGGGCGATCCTTATATTTGATTTATTTTTCTTCATATTTGCAGCTTGTTAGTTTTTTATGCAATAAACTACCTTGTCATTTTTTTTTCTGATTGTTCTCAATGTACAAAACCATTTGAATCATTCAAATGCCTGATTTTCTTTTGGTTTCATCAAGTATAACACAATACACTATGATCTCTCATTGGTGTTGTAGCAAGTCTTTTAATCTTGATGTTATCATGGAGAGGTGGAAGTGTTTATTTCTCCTTTGGGTGCACTTATTTTGAGTAATTGATAGCAGCTGTATTCCTTATCTAAACATGATTCTTTTCATTGCAACATCAAGAATGCATCAAAGTATGCATTTTAGTTTCATCTCTGTAAGTTGTGTAAAGAATTTGATGAGTGTTTTTGTGAGAACTTGCACTGATAAAACTTTAACGCAGCAACATCCAAGTTCATCTCTTTTGATAGATTCCTTATCTTGCATTTGATGATGCATAAACATGTAATGGAACTTGTTTTGGGTGGAACAATGAAAGGAATTAGCCAAATAACAGCCGAACCTGGGCTTTTGCATGAGTTTCTGTTCTTCACTTGAAGACATTTAACAGTAATGCAATAGTAAAAAAAATGATAATAATAAAAAAAAAATTGAGATAAAAGTAAAGTGAGATGAACTTCTTTTTAGTTTTTTTAACTCCTTTAGGGCTAATTGCATTCCTCTAGCATATTAATCTCATGTTTCTCTTATTTTATAAAGAAAAAAAAACAAATGAAAGCAATAAAAAATGATTCTATTGTTTTCATCTAGCTGAGATGGTTGAACATGGCTGTGTTTTGTTTCTCATTTTTTCTAATTATCCACTCACATTCAATCTTGTTCTAATTTGGGCTTTTCCATTTTGAAACTTTTGTGATATCTTAATGTTCACAGCATATGCAAACCGTTTAGAGTTTTCCTACTTAGTTTTGTTTCATGTAACATAGTGGTCTCCCACCACTTCAACCATCGTAAAAATTAAAAAAAAAAAAAAAAAGAAAGAAAAAAATAAAGGAGAGGGGAAAAAAAGAAAATGAAAATGACAAAATAAGAGGGCCCATTAAATGTCCAATTAAATCCATATATGGGAACCTGCAATGCAGGATGACCCAGGTTGTTCACGGACAATTAAACCAGTTGACTGCCAAACCCCTTAAACCAATAGGCAGTGGTGACTCCAAAAGAACCTAAACCGCGCAGATCCAAGCCGGCCAGGCCGAAAGTGGGTTGCACACAGAAACATTAGGCAAACATTTAATAGTAAACATCCAACGAGAATCAACAGCTGTTTTATCTGCCAAAAGAGGGGCAAAGTCCAAAGTACAATTGGACTGTAGAGCATCCTATTCTTCTTCCGTTGCTTTCAGTCATAGCAGGAAAGAAACGACAAGAAGTGGACATGGGAAAACAATAAGACAGCTATTGGAAGCAATCTTAGCCTTATGAAGAGCAAACAGGTAAATTGCCACCAATCAGGATAACTGGCACATGGGAAAACAAATTCTTAGATGGAGAAAAACATGAAGAAGGTATAAAGGCTGCTGGAGCCTTTGCATATTTAGACATAAACTTGCAAATCAGGCCACTGCTTATTTTGTGACAAGTCTTCAGGATTAAAATTAAGAACAACATTTGAAATAAAATAATATCAGAACAAGGATGGATCCAGTTGGGATCCAACTTCAGAAAAGAAGGGTGTAAACTCAAAAAAAGACATGATAGGAAAAATAAATTGCCAACAAGGACTTGGACTATAACACTCATAAACTTTTTGAGTACGTGAATACTTAG
The DNA here is from genome assembly GCA_947561395.2 of Buxus sempervirens. Taxonomy (NCBI): domain Eukaryota; kingdom Viridiplantae; phylum Streptophyta; class Magnoliopsida; order Buxales; family Buxaceae; genus Buxus; species Buxus sempervirens. The sequence goes on from OX387183.1 coordinate 34,368,997, forward strand.
AAAACCAAACTTCACAGCCCAAGGATCAAGTTTATCATGCCCAAAAGATAAATAATGAACAAAACACCCACCTAAAAATGCATGGAGTAAAGTAAATATGGAAACCATAGGAAATAAAATGGAATGTAGCGAATTTCCTCCAGGAACAGATGAATGGCTAATAAAAGTGGAGGAGGTGAGAACTTCATCACTCAAATAGGTTTTAAAGACATTCATATGGATCACCAATGCTCTTGTTGTATCAAGAAGGTGTAAATTCGACATGGACACTAAATATCTTAATGGAACAATAAAAAGGCACTATATGCACAATTATAAATTCTAGAGACATTCTATGATGTTTAAGTAATTGACATGACTCACATAAAAGAGAAGATAACAAACTTGATTCTGGTTCTAACTTCAACTTCTCCAAGAAGACAAAGCCACTCATACAAAGACCACAAACTATAAAGAGTAACACATAAAGTTCTCCAACAGAACCCTTTTGTGTTGTAGAACTGACAAGGTGTTATTGTCTAATACCTAGGACTCCCACTTCCCAGGAGTAACAAAGAAATTTCTCCCTAAGCCAGTTTCAAATCATTGCCCTTTGATGTTCGCCAGCACTATGAGAGTTCATATTTGAAAACATGTGGCTCATAAACCCTTCTTTTAAGGAGTTGGCTAAAATATGGTGGCAAGGGGGGCTCGTGGGTATACAACTGCAAGGATGGATAGAGTTCAGACTTATTCAAGGGCTTAAGGGCATGAAAAGAGGGTTAAGCGAGTGGAACGATACCCTCAGAAAAGAAGAAATCTGTTGGACATAAATGTAACATCACGGTTTCGTAGTAATCATGATTCTTCGTTTGATTTACCTGTTTTAGCATATTTCCTGCTATATTTGTTTAGTCTATAACTGTTAGGATCAAACGCTTACCACTAAACCAATAACTTTAGTTATTGGTTAGAGCGCAACTTTATTTCCTTATACCATAGCAGGATGCTAGACCTTGGCCCAACATCCCCAACAATCCCCCCTCCAGCACTTGCAACCGCAAGCCAATACCTGCCAATCGGAGGCAACCGCAGGCCACCACTTGCCAACAGCAACATGCCTTCTTAGGACCCCCTTGAGAGACTCAAACCCACAACCTATCCGAGGTCCCTCCTTACACCTGTGAACCGTAGGAGGACAGCCAACACCTACCACAACCACAGGGTGCATTCTGGGGATTGAACCCCCACCTCCCCCCAAACCACTAACACCTGTGCACACCCCCTTAACACTTGTGCCACATAAACTGGGACCACGCCTACACAAATCGCATAGCATGTTCTCAGGAGGACTTGAACCTAAGACCTGGGCTCCGATACCAATTCTTAGAATCAAGCGCTTACTACTAGACTAATAACTTAAGTTATTGGTTAGAGCGCAACTTTATGTCCTTATACCACAGCAGGATGCTGGACCTTGGCCCAAAATCCCCAACAATAACTATAGATAATTGTGTTAATCTTTGCTTGGAAAGTTATTTTGGCTTGCTATGATCTATTAATCTTATTATTTTTTAATCATAGCAAACCAAAAATATATATATACACACACATATTCATTATTCATAAAAAAAATTGATTTATTAATCTCATTGCTTGGAATGATGGTGTGCTAAGCTTATTTCAATTGTACAGGATGTGTTTGGGCTTATCTTGGGATGATAAATACCATATTATATTTTATTTCAGTGCACATTATATTTATTTGTAGATTCCTTGTGGCTGAGTGATGGTTTGGGGCTGGTTATGGTTGGTTGAAATGACTTTTGGACCATTTTCTAGTTTTGTGATTCTAAACTACAATGGGCTTGTTGTCATCTGGTTTGTGATTGGTGGAGTAGGCTTTGGTGTGGTATTGCATGGGATCATGCAATAGTTGGTTTAGTAATTAGTAAATCTTCTTTAGTTTAGTTTAAGTTGTTCGTTTAGGTAATTTAAGTGTTTCTAGTGGCTTCTATTACAAGCCTAATTGTTTTAGGTTTGTCTCTTCTCATGATTTCATCATTGACGACCAAGAGATTTTAAACGCATATCAAGTATTGAGTCCTGTTTATAAACTTAAGATTGATGAATTCAAACCAAAATCTTTATCATCCAGTTTTGAATGATTTATTTGGAATTCCACCTGGCATGTTTTCATTACATACTATATGGGTAATAAGTTGTATTTAAAAAGCTAGGCTTTGTGAGTAGGTTGACACACACTTAATCCTTTTTTGTTTAATGTTTCACCCTTGTTATGTTGTTTTGTCCTGCAACAAACAAGTTATGGATTAGTGGTTTACTAATTAGTAAGGACCAAATGAATTTTCCCATTTGATCTAGATAGATCTATATGTATGTTTTGGATATCCAGTAGTTTGGTGAATTTGTACTGACTGTACGTGTCATGTGCTCTACTATTGCATTGTATTATATTCCAAAGTTGGTATGAGTTATGTGACTATGTTTACTTTGCCAACTACGTTGGGGATTCTGCCTAGTATGACTTGTTTGCACTTGCGATTGACATTCTTTGATAGAAAGAGTCTTGGCGCAAATTGTGGGAATTTGTGGATGATTCACCTGTGACTTATGAAGGGTCCTATTTACATAATTGTGGTGAATTGAGCGGTTTACATCCTAGCCTAAATAGTATAATTGTAGTGGTCCCATGTTATATTCAGGCTCACATTATACTAAGTAGTCTGGATTTATTTGGACTTGTATGGATTACCATGTGATTTGTTCTAAGTTATGAATTGTTCTCTGGATTTAACTTACAAATTTGAACGCGTTCTGAACCTTGACTGGTTTTATGATATTTAGTGAGTTTTTGTAATAACCCACATGCACATGTGATTTGTGATTGTGATGATTTAGGTATTTGATATTATGAGTATGAATTGCAAAACCATGATATGGATATTTGATTGTTATTTTTCTGTAGTTCATGCAGAGTAGTTTGAACAGGAGTCTCCCCCAGAGTTAGATACAACATCCGATTTGAATGACCAAAAGTGGGAGGACATAAAATCTTCCACTGTTGACTTCTTTGTTTCAGTCTTGTGGGTTTGTTGTTCCCAACTAGTTCAACTGTCCTTTTGTTTTTTTGGGTATGTATATGTACTTTGAGACTTCTATATATATATATATATTTGACTTACATTTTTTCACAACAAATTGCTAGGTCTTCCGCTGTATTTATTTGGTTAGCGTACTTTGATACCGATCACGGAGCATGAATTTATGTGTTTATAAGGTGATTGGTTATCTTCTCAAGCTAAGAGAATTTGGATTCAATTTCGTTTAGTTTAAATCCGAATTCGCTTGCCTTCTGACATACCAATCTCAACAGCTATATGGTTGTATGCCATACAGCGCACGTATTAAATTGGTGTATGTCATAGCAAAAATCTAGGATGACATGGTTGAAGGATGGAATATGAAATTCTTCCAAAAGATTGATAATGGCTGCAAAAATAAGAATTTCATATACAAATTGAAATTTGATGGCATGGAGGTGGAGCACCATGAAGAGATACAACAAAATCTCAACTTGTTTTACCCAGCTCCTTATCAATTTGAACAGGAAAATAAATTTTTTTGAAGAACGAGAGTAATTGTTGATTAGAAGAATCAATTAGTGAAAGGTTGGAGAGAGCTTTTAAGGAAGAAGATGTTAGAAAGGCCATGTATGAGAGGGAAAATGGTACAAGAACACATAAGAACCATGAGATATGGAGTGTCATTGAACAAGAGATGAAGGTAGCTTTATATTTTTTTTAATAGTTAAAAGAGTCTTTTTTTTTATGAAAATATGAATAATGGAGTATATCAAATCAAGAGGAAAAGAATGCACATAGGTGACATGGATACTTAGGGTGAACCTAGAAACTCGCGTTGGACTCAAAGGACAAAATGACCAAACTGGCCCCACACCCTAGAGATCTATATACATCAAAGAGAACCAACTAGGTTGGCCCAGACAAAGCCTAGAACATCTACTATTCACATAACTCCACAAAATCCCCAAATGGAGCCCCAATAATAATACATCTCTAGTTATCCCATGCCTAGCCAACTGATCTGCAATGTCATTAGCCTCTCTAGGTACGTGATTGAATGAGGCATTCAACTCACGTGCCAAAACTATAGCTCTATTGATGAGATGCGAGAACCTTCAAAACCTTGTGACACCTATGGTCATCCACCTAAAATTAATGGAGTTATCTTATTAATAATAATATGAGGTAGGCAAAAGGTACAACAACTCATAGGACATGTGAGATATGGGAAACCTCATATACATCAACTAATAAAGAACAAAATACATCACAAATTGATCTAGAAACACGATTGTGGACCAGTAATATGAATAAAATAGGGAATTCTATCTTCCTATTAATCACAAAGAAAGTGGGGGTGGTCGAGATTTAAGGATTTTAGACCAATTAGCCTAACCACAAGCCTTTATAAAATTATAGTTGAATTATCTCAATTCTCCAAAAGTAATATCGGCTAATCAGATTGCCTTTGTTCGGGGTAGGCAAATTATTGATGTTTGTCGGTAGCCAATGAATGTGCGGAGAGCTGCATCCAATAGGGACGTAAAAGAATAGTATGTAAATTGTATAAAGAGAAGGCCTATGATCAGGTGGAATGGGGATTCTTAGATTTTCTTTTCTACTAGAAAGATTTTGGGTCTAGATGGAATAGGTTGATGAGAGGTTGTGATAGTAGGGTGCAATTTCCATTTGTATTGAATGGGTCAGCTATGGAGCAGTTCTCCTCATTTATAGAACTGAGTTAAGGGGACCCTTTATCACCTTTCCTCTTCATTTTGAAAGGAGAAGCTTCGGTTTTGTTGTGATTCCTTGATGTTGCAATAATTAATCTATAAACTTAAAAAGAAGAATTAAAGAGAAATTGAACAAAGATATTGAACATAGATATATGTGGTTCAGCAATATGCCTACGTCCATTGGATAGAGAAGAGTTCTTTCACTACTATGAGAAAAGATTATGGTTATGATAAAGATCCAAAAAATAGCAAAAGAATTTTATGAATTAAGAAAAGAATTGTAAAGAATGATGAGCGCTGTCAATGGATCAGTGCTATAAATTTTTATAGAAATTGTAAGAATGAAAGAAGAAGAAGAGTTTAGACTAAGGAGGATTTTGAGAGCCTCCGTTCTCTCCCAACTCAGAAGATTCTCGACAGAACCACTGCCTGAATACCCCCCCTCCCCCCAAATTCCCCCCTTTACCCCAATATACCCCTGAGCAAAAAACCCCATTATACCCTGGGCTTCTCTTATGCTTTCCGAAATAATTACATCTGATTGGGGGCCTATCGATACCCCCGGCCAAAAGAAACACCTTGTCCTCAAGGTGAAAGTCTGGAAATTGCTGCTGCGCCAAATCAAAAGGCTCCCAAGTTGCCTCTTGTTCAGTCATGTCCTTCCAATGAATTAAAACTTCGGAGTGAGATGATGCGTCCCCACTGCAAGGTCGAATCCCCAAAACAGCAATAGGTTCTAACCCCCATTCTTGGGCCGGGCTGATACTAGAAGGTAATTGTGGACTAGTAGAAATGGGGCCAATGGCGCATTTCAATTGGGACACATGGAAGACTGGATGAATGGAACTTGAAGCCGGTAGACCCAATTTGTAAGCAACCTTCCCAATTTTCTGGAGCACCGAATAAGGCCCAAAAAAATGAGGAGCTAGTTTCTCATTAGCTCTTGCCATCAATGATGTGTGTCGATATGGACGCAGCTTCAAATACACCAAGTCCCCCAACTAAAAAGAAACGTCCCTCGGGTGCTTATCAGCTGAAGTCTTCATGTAATCCTGTGCACGAAGCAATCGTTGCTTCAAATTATCCAAAACAGCATCTCTTTCCTGTAACTATTGGTTTATCGCAGAAATATTCGAAGAGTTATTACCCAAACGAATAAAAGGGGGAGGTTCTCGACCATACACCACGCAATAAGGGGATGGGTGAGCAACTGTATGAAAGGAAGTATTGTACCAATGCTCGATCCAAGGTAGCCATCTCGCCCATGACGTAGGCTGATCATTTGCAAAACAATGAAGATAAGTCTCGATACTTCTGTTCACCACTTCCAATTGTCCATCAGTTTGTGGATGATATGCAGTACTCCTTCGTAATACCGTGCCTTGTAGGCAAAATAATTCTGTCCAGAAGTGGCTTAAGAACACTTTATCCCAATCTGAAATAATAGAACAGGGAAACCCGTGAAGTTTCACAACATACTGAACAAATAAGTCGGCCACTCGCTTGGCTGCGAAGGGATGCTTAATGGCTATGAAATGCCCATATTTGCTAAGTCGATCAACCACAACAAGGATAGTGTCAACCCCTTGGGACTTCGGAAGGCCCTCGATGAAATCCATGGTTATATCGTCCCATATAACTGTAGGAATTGGTAAAGGTTGTAACAAACTGGCTGGAGAGAGGGTGAGATACTTGTTTTGCTGGCAAATGTGACAACTCTCTATGTACTTCTTAATGTCATTCTTCATGTCCTCCCAATATAATTCCCCCGCGATCCTTTTATGTCTTGAGGAATCCCGAATGGCTGCCAATACCACTTCAATGAAACTCATGCAAAATAGAGGGAAGTAGATTGGACTTAGATGGAATGACTAACCAGCCTTTGTAAAAGAGCTGTCCATTAAGCAAAGTCCACCCTGGTTTGGACTATGGGTCACCAATCAATGCTGATCTAATGGCTTTGAGTTTATCATCGTGCTGAACCTGATGTTCCAATTCTGCTAAGTCCAAAACATGAGGTACCATTAACACAGCCATCTCCCCGCAATGTACTCTTGACAAGGCATTAGCTGCTTTGTTGTCTAGGCCTGGTCTGTATTGAATCTCAAAGTTGAACCCAAGAAGTTTGGTTAGCCATTTTTTATGTTCAGGGCTGATTAGGCGATATTCCAACAGAAACTTCAAACTCTTATGGCCCATTCTTACAACAAAGTGCTGGCCCAATGAGTAATGTCGCCATTTCTGTAAAGCTAACACAATGGCCATCAGTTCCCTCTCATAGACAGATTTTAGTCATGCCCTAGCCGACAAATATTGACTAAAGAAAGCAATTGGCCACTAGTCCTAAGATAACACAACACCCAATCCCACCCTAGAAGCATCTGTCTCTACGATGAAAGGCTTAGAGAAGTCGAGAAGGGCTAATCTGGTACCTTGGTCAGTGCTTCTTTAAGCTGGAGAAAAGCTGTGCGAGCGTCTGTATTCCACAGAAAGTTGTCTTTTCTTAGTAGCCGTGTGAGAGGCTCAGCAATCTTCCCATAATTGGCAACAAAACGGCGATGGTAACCGGTCAAACCAAGGAATCCCCGAAGATCTTTAATGGAAGTGGGTGCTGGCCATTTAAGCATAGCCTCAATCTTTGAAGGGAAGGCTGCCACTCCTTGCTTGAAATCAGATGTCCCAAATACTCCAATGTTTGAGCAAAACAACACTTCTTTTTATTAGCATAGAGATGGCTCTCCTCTAAAATGCTTAACACCAATTTGAGATGTGTCAAATGTTCAACCGAAGCTCTGCTATAAACCAGAATATCATCGAAGAATACAAGCACGCGTTTCCGTAAAAGTCCCTTGAAGATTGTATTCATTAAGGATTGGAATGTTGCTGGAGTGTTTGTGAGGCCAAACGGCATCACAAGGAACTCATAGTGACCTTCATGAGTTCAAAACGCCGTCTTGGGAACATCCTCTGCTTTCATTCTTATCTGGTGATAACCCGATTTCAAATCCAACTTAGAGAAAATAGTGGCTCGGTTGAGTTCATCTAGCAACTCATCAATGGTAGGTATAGGGAACCAATCTGGAACAGTAGCCTTGATAATAGCTCGATAGTCTACGCAAAACCTCCACCCTCCATCTTTCTTCTTGACCAAAAGAATAGGACTAGAAAAAGGGCTGGTACTTGGTTGAATAATACCTGCTGCGAGCATCTCAGTAATCAACTTTTCAATCTCATTTTTTAGGCTGTGAGTATAGCGATTGGTTTCAAATTGATCAGTTCAGTGCCATTCTTGAGTACTATTGAGTGATCCTTCTCCCGAGATGGAGGTAGCCCCTTAGGCACCTGAAATATGTGGCTAAACTGTTCTAACAGGGCTTGGACTTCATTTTCTGGTTGCTAGACAGGTCCCGATAACTCCCCTCCCAAGCTATTCAGCTCGATAAGAATGCCTTGACCCTCTTGGTGGCTAGTCTTGACCATTGATTTCAGTGATACTAAGGATTTACTAAGGCTGGAATCACCTTGTAATGTGATAATATTTTCCCCCATCTATGCCATCATGGTAAGTTTTCTCCAATTGATTTGCATGGTGCCCAGAGAAACCAACCACTGGATTCCTAGAATTACATCGGAGTTGCCCAGCTCTAATGGCAAATATTCCTCCACAACTGTAATAGATTGCTACTGCATCACCACTCCCTTACAGATTCCCTTGCCCTTTACAGCCACTCCAACGCCAATGAGGACACTGTATCCTGCTGTCTCTGTAATCGGAAGCCCAATCGATCCACCAATTAAATGGCAATGAAATTGTGGGTAGCTCCACAATCAATTAAAACTACCACCTCATGCCCCAAAATATTTTGCATAACCTTCATTGTTTTAGGAGATGTGAGTCCCACAACTAAATTCAAGGACAACTCCACCCCTGCGACTGGGTGTTCCTCACCAATAATTTCCCTTTCCTCCCTTGGTTCCTCAACTACCCCTTCTTGCTCTTCATCCTCATGCATGACAAGGACTTGTAATTCTTTCTTTTTACAACAATGTCCCATGCTGTACTTCTCGTCGCATCAGAAGCATAATCCTTTCTCTCGCTTGGCTTGTAATTCTGCCTCCGACAACCTCTTGAAAGAGCTAGACCCGCTGTTCTTTTCATCAACAGGGGCCGGTCGATTGAACGTCCAAGATACAGTTTGATGTTCTTGCCGTAACAGATAAGAAGGCATAGATCGCAACAATCTTGATTTATCTGTCACAAATCTTCTTCAAGAGCAAATTCCGGTCCTCCACACGTTTAGCAGCCTCCATGATTTCTGTCAATCCTTTCGGATTAATCATAAGAACCTCAGCTTCAATTTCATTGTTGAGACCATTAAGGAAAACCCCTTCAAATGTCTCCGCATCCAAGTTCTTCAAAGGAGCCGACAACGCCTCAAATTGTTCTCAATACTCTTCAATAGATCCTTCCTATTTAAGAGCCAAAAATCCAGAATGTAGGGAACCACCATGAGAGTTTCCGAAACGTTGACGGAGCAACGCCATCAATCCATCCCAACTACGAATCAGCTTGCAGCAGTCCTCCCACTAAAACCAAGATAGGGCCACACCTTCCATGCAGACACTGGCAGCCACTACTTACTCCATATCGGTCAACAGATTCATGTAGAAGTATCGTTCTGCCCAAAAAATCCAAGAATCAAGATCTATTCCATTAAATACAGGTAGATCTAGCTTTTGATGCCTACTATTCAAAATATCGGTTTCCATTTTCTCAGTCGATACTACTCCAACTGCGTTTGAGGCGTGAAGATTCCCCTGGCTGCCTATTGTTGATCAGATCTCACTATTCTCACCAATGACATGCTGTTTATCACATTGAGTTTGCATCACTGCACGACAAACCTCCTCAAATTTCTAATGAAGTGCGATGCCGTTGTTACTTTCTGCCATCTTCTCCACAACGTCCTTCATCTGGTTCTTCAACTCCGAAATTACTGAATCCATCGCAGGTACTCCCGACGACACTCCAGCAATTGTTGATTCAAGTTGTTCCATCCTTTATTCCACTCTCGTTGCCATTCCCAACTAATCGAGATGCTCTAATACCAAAAGTGATAAGATCCAAAAAATAGCAAAAGAATTTTATGAATTGAGAAAAGAATTGTAAAGAATGATGAGCACTATTAATGGATCAATGCTGTAAATCTGTATAGAAATTGTAAGAATGAAAGAAGAAGAAGAGTTTAGACTAAGGAGGATTTTGAGAGCCTCCATTCTCTCCCAACGCAGAAGATTCTCAACAGAACCACTGCCTAAATATCCCCCCAGTTCCCCCCCCCCCCCCCCCCCCCTCCCTTTTCCCTTTTATTTCTCACTTACTAGGCTACTAACAAAAAACCCCCCATTATACCCCTTGAGCAGAAAACCCCATTATACCCTTGGGCTTCTCTTATTCTTTCTAAAATAAGTACATCTGATTGGGGGCCTATCAGGTTACAACTTATAACTCTCCATATCTCCATTACAACCTTAGCCCCATATATTGGTCAAAATCCCCAATATACCCTTACCGTCCTTGTACCCTAAATATGAGCCACTATTTCCAACAATCTCCACCTTGATGAATATTCACCTCTTTGGAAGAAAAAAAAAAACGGCAACCTTAAACTCCACCTGAAACCAATGGACTGGAGGTACTTCTCTTATCAACATGTAGAAACATTGATCAATTCCAAGCAATGCTTGAATTTTTCAATAGGAATGGACTTTGTCAACATGTCAGCTGCATTCCTAGAAGTATGAACCTTCTCAAGTATAACCTCACTTGTAGCAATCAACTTCCTTATCTTGTGGAATCTTACATCCATGTGTATGGTTCTAGCATCATAAATGTGGTTTTATGCTAAGTAAATAGCACTCTGACTATCACAGTACAACTAAACTCCTTGTATAACACCAAGGATCTTTTATCTTTAGGCATGGGTCAATCATTGCCATATACTCAATTTCTGTTGTAAATAAAGCTATAACTGACTGTACCGTGGATCTCCAACATATAGGCTCACCTGCCAATGTGTAAACATAACTCGTTGTGCCCTTCAAATATCTGAAAATCTACTTGATAGCCTTCCAATGTTGTCTTCCTAGATTTACCATATATTTGCTTACCATGCTTGCTGCATGTGCTAAACCAAGTCTGGTGCAAACCATTGCATACATCAGGACAACCCGCTACACTAGCATATGGCAAACTTGCCTTGTCCTGGATTTCTTCCTTTGTCTTTAGGCATGGGTCGGCAGATAACCTAAAATGATTGGCCAAAGGTGTGCTTACAAGTTTAGCATTGCCCATACTAAAACTTTCCAACACTGTTTCAACATATTTATGCTGAGATACCCACAATTTTCCAACGCCCCTATCCCTGTGAATCTCCATACCAAGGATCTTTTTGGCAACTCCTAGATCCTTCATTTCAAATACCTTGTTCAACAAGGACATCAACTTCCTAATCTCATTCATCCTCTTAGCAACAATTAGCATATCATCAACATATAGCATCAAGAAATTATAAGAACAATCTTGAAGAATCTTAAAATAAACACAGCAATCATACTCACACCGTGTGTAGCTCATCTAAACCATAAAAGAATCAAAATTATTCTACCATTGTCGTCGAGACTGCTTCAGCCCATAAAGCGACTTCTTCAATCTGCAAACAAGGCACTACTTTCCCGGTTGCATGAACCCCTCTAGCTGCACCATGTAAATGTCCTCTTCCAAATTACCATGAAGGAAAACCGTCTTCACATCAAGCTTCTCCAATTCCAATTCATAATTGGCTACTACAGCTAACACTACCCTCATGGAAGTGTGCCTAACAATAGGAGAAAATACTTCATTGTAGTCAATTATCTTCTTTTGCAAGTAACCCTTTGATACTAACTAAGCCTTGAATCTTTCCCATTCCTTTTTCTGATATTGCTTCCTTCTTCCTGTATACCCACTTGCACCCATTGCCTTCTTTTCTTTTGAAAGCTCCACCATTTCCCAAGTATCATTCTTATGTAATGACTCCATTTCCTCCACCATAGCATCCATCTATTCTTCTCATAGCTGCCAATTGCATCCTTATATGTAGAAGGATCACTGCTACTAGTAATAAGTGCAAATGAGAAGAGGTCATCAAACCCACTCTTAACTGGTGGTCGCATAATGCATTTGGGTTCACACGAAGCAATGCTATGATGCTCCTAATTTGTGCTAAAGATTTCATCTGAATGAAGCCCACTCTCCTCGTGTTCCAAATCATCTAGCTCCACTTGTACCACTTGTATATTGCTGCTATTATCTATCATCTGCTATTCTTCACCCTTCCTGAGGTTTTCAACATATATTTTTCATCAAACACCATATCCCTACTGATCACCACAATCTGTTTTCTTCTGAATCCCAAAGCTTGTACCCTTTTACCCCTTTCTCATACCCAAGAAAGATACACCTTCTAGACTTTGGATCAAGCTTTGATCTCTCTTCAGTTGGTTTGTGCATGTGGGTTGGACACCCAAATACCCTCAAACCTGAGGAATGAACCTCTATTCCTATCCACACCTCTTCTACAACCCTTACATCAAGTACTATTCGTGGTGACCGGTTAATGACATAGCAAGCCATGTTCACTGCCTCGACCCAAAACCTTTTAAGCAGATCTACATTCAATCTCAAACACCTTGCTCTCTCTCTATAATGGTTATGTTCATCCTTTCTGCTATACCATTTTGTTGCGGTGTTCTTCGAACTGTGAAGTGTCTCTTGATACCATTTATCTCACAAAATTTTAGAAATTCTGCATCCTTGTACTATGTATCATTGTCTATCCGAAGACACCTAATCTATTTCCCGATCGGGTTCTTTACTTCTGCCTTCCATAGTTTAAAATTGGAAAAAGTTTCCAACTTGAGCTACATGAAGTAAACCCAGGTCTTCCTGGGGTAGTCATCAATGAAGCTCACAAAGTAGCGATTTCGCCTTTTCGATTGGATTGTCACTAACCCCTGAACATCTGAATGTACATAATCAAGGATGCCATCACTCTTGTGTGTTGCTGGCTTAAACCGAACTTTGCATTATTTCCCAAAAACAAAATACTTGCAGAAGTCCAGTTTGCATAACTTTACCTCCTTCAACAGATTTCTCTTATAAAGCTCCATCGTGCCTCCTTCACTTACATGACCCAGCCTCATATGCCACAATAGTGTATCATCATCATTCAATTCTGCAAATGTACTTGCTACAACTCCACCTACAACCGTACTTCCAACCAGTTTGTAGATATTGCCTGTAACATTCTGACCCTTCATCAAGACCATAGCGCCCTTGGTTACCTTCAAGACCCCACCTTCAGATTTGTATCTGCGCCCGTTTGTGTCTAAGTTATCCAATGAAATCAAATTCTTCTTCATATCTGGAACATGTCTCACACTAATCAACATTCTTACCACACCATCAAACATCTTGATTTTGGTTGTGCCAATCCTAATGACTTTACAAGAAGCATCATTGCCCATTAGAACACTACCACGATTTTCTGATTTGTAGCTATCAAACAAGTTCATATGTGGACGCATGTGAAAGGAACATCCGGAATGTACAATCCACGAATCTATAGATCTGTCTATACCCGATGAAATTGAAAGTATATCACCATGAGCAGAATCTGAACCCTCTTCTACTACATTTGTCGAGTTTGAGGCTTTATCCTTTTCCTTTTCCCTTCCCTTCTTTAGTTGTGGATAACCCCTCTTCATATGTTCCTTCTCATGGCACTCAAAACATTCTCTTCCTTGCCCTTGATCTCAATCTAGAGTTACCTTATTAGATTTACCCTTCTGTCTTCCACGATCCTGATTACACTTAGCAACAAAGCCCTCACCTTAGGAACCCCCCACTACTATTTTGCTTTCTCTAATTGTAAGCTAGGAAAGGTGCAATGACTTCCTCTATTTCCAGGGTCTCCTCCCCCCATAAAGTAAGGATGTTATCTTCTTCCTCGAACTTCACATCAATCCTTAGCAAATCATTAATGATCTGATTTAAATATATTGAAGTGCTGTATGAGGTCTGCACCATCTCCCATATTAAGCCCATACAACTTCCGCTTAAGATATAACTTGTTCATTAAAGACTTAGACATATATAAACTCTCCAACTTTGCCCGGATGCTTGCAGGAGACTCTTCATACATGGCTTGAAATAGAACTTCATCTGCAAGACACAATCAAATGTTATTTACAGTCCTGATCTAGAGTTCTTTCCAATCATCAGCTGTCATCCTCTCCAGCTTACAGTGCCTTCACCAAACCCTATCACACCAACAAATCCTTCACCCTTCACTACCACAGTCCAAAATTCCCAGCTCCATCAAAATTCTCCACATCGTACTTAGCAATTGAAGCGTTCACAACCATCACAGCTATATGAACCAAGCTCTAATACCAATTGTTGTGATGCTTTGATGTTGAGATAAGTAATCTATTAACTTAAGAAGAAGGATCAAAGAAAAATTGCACACAGATATATGTGGATCAGCAATATCCCTACGTCCACTGCAAAGAGAATGAATTCTGTCACTACAATGAAAAAATATTAGGTTTACAACTTATCTCTCTCCCAAGGATGGAAATTTCGCATTTCGCCGACATTTCGCTGAGGGGGCTGTAGAGAAATTTCGCTGAAACCAAAGAATATTTCCCCACATTTCCCCAATGAGGGGAAATATGTGTTTTCTTTTTTTTTCACTTTTTCTTGTAGTTTTTTGGTTTAATACATCCATAATAGATGCATACATGGGGAAATCTAAGGAAATATGGGGAAACCTTGGAAAATCTAGGAAAATTTAGGGAAATCTGAGAACATTTCGCCATATTTTGCCACATTTCGCCAAATTTCGCTGAAATCAAGGAAACTAGGGAAATCTCGTTTTCCCCAAACATTTTGTGTCGCTGACCTTGCAAAAACGAAATTTCGGCGAAATTTTGCTGAAATATCGCGAAATGTCAAACCATGATCTCTCCATATCCCGAGTACAACCCTAGTCAGTATATTGGTCAAAATCTCCTCTACACCTTTACAATACCGTAGAAAGGGGGCTCTATTCATGGGCGGAGAACAGCAAAGCCCATGAGCCCCTCAGGTTCCTCCCCCCTTGGACCCTTAATATGAGCCACTGTATCAAACAAGATTTTTAAAATAGTAGCTCAGACCAGGGATTGGATTAGAGGCTTTAAGGTAGGTAGAGATTCTATGTCTGTGACCCGTCTTCAGTTTGCAGAAGTTACAATCTTATTCTTAGAAGCTGACTAAGCTTAGGTTGAAGTGTATTCTTCTCACTTTTTAGATGATATCAGGAGTCTGACTTTACAGTTTTTTTTTTTTTTCCTGCTGTTTCTGGTTTGATCAAGCAGATTTTTTTACAGAGTTTGGCATCTCAACCTGCTCAGATCTTTGTATATTCTTCATCGCCCAATCTAATAAACTCGTCAGAAAATAAAAATAAAAGCACCATCAATTCCCGAATCTAAATAGCATAGTCAACTTGATTCATGCTCCCCACCAATCTTCTTCTTCATCCACAGATCCTAGAGAACATTAAAAGAAAGAAAGGGTATGTAGTTTAGACAGAGTATATATAAGCCAAAGAACTTGAACACTTTCAAATCTTCCTATTGCCTCTTAAAAACTTTTGAGACCCATGGATTTGAAGGATAAATATCCAACTGTTCACACAAATTCACCAAAGAAGAATAATACTTGGTTAAATTCTACTCACCTTTGTGCAAATTCAAATACTCAACAAAAGTCCTACATACTTGTCATATCATTTGATCTTGAAAATAACATCCTAGCATGCTCCTATACTTAGGTGAATCTACATACGTTATCATATTATACAGCAGATCTACTTTTCCATAATTAAGTCATAATCTGAACACAGTTTGTCCATTATCAGATATTCCAACTCCCCTTTTGCTCTCAAAAAGAATCACTCACAGCCTTTCTCCACAGTGCAACTTACATTAAGTTTAATGCAAGTCATTTGAACTTGGGAAAAATCATGAGTCATCGGATTACCTTGCTTCATCTCCATTGCAACAAACCTATTAACCATGTCAACCTAATCATAGAATGGACAAAGATCCCATGAGAATGAATAACTTTACAAGGCCAAAAGGATTCTATTACGTACACAATTTAGGAAAAACCATTAAGCACTATCGACCTTAGACTAGGTCAAAAAGGAAAAACTTCACAACAGCAATAAATACCATCACCAATCACAACCACTTTAACCAACCACAACAAACCCTTAAAACAACTTTCTTGTGTTGTATCTTCTATCACACAATCTGTCGCTGTTAAAACACCAACTAGCAGCAGAGAAACCTTGTGTAGATTTGAATAACCATCTTAGTTAGGCTTTTCAACCTGCCAACAAGATCTTGTGAAGAGTAGTAACACATGAATAGTGCAAATGAACAATATCACATTGATCTCAAAAATTGAAAGATGAAATAGATCAAGCCCTATGCTCCAATACTATGTAAAGTCTAAGGTATTAGAAACAAACCAGTTAGACAAAGATGAAAGAGAGAAAAGGAGGAAGAATAAAAGGAGAGATGAGGAGAAGCCTAAAACAGATCTTATCACCAAGGTTTACAGTTTCGGCGGTACGCCGTGGCATGCCGTCGAAATTTCATTTTTTTGAGAGGTATCAATGCATTTCAACGCAGGAAAATCGCGTATTTGCAAATCGATCGATTTTTTGCCGCGTGCCGACAAAACGGGGCAGCGTACCAAGCGAAATGGACTGAAACGAGTGAAACAGGCGATAAAGAAAGAAAATTTTGATCTTTTTTAATTTTCATTAGCGATTTTTTGCGGCGTGCCAGCGAAATTTCAACAAAATAAAAAAAAAATCAATTTTTTTCCCAGTTTTTTGCCTTCTTGATTTTTCCAGCGTTTCGTCCATCGGAACGCCCATCGGAACCAAAACTCAAAACCTTGCTTATCACTTCCCTTATATGTATATAAGAGAAAATAAAATAAAGTTAAAATACAGTAATACCCCTCATTCAAACTGAAACTAACACATCTAATACAACGTATAAATTTATACTTATTCACCAAAATGGAAAAAGAAAAAGAAAAGACAATTAGATCATCAATAGTCTGCATCACTTTACTTTTATATCGACTCTTTGATATTGATGGCATGAAACTTCAATCTAGAAACAACAAATGAAAGCATAATGTTATGCAACATTTACTTTCTGAATCAGCTCTTAAGCACTGACATTACAGAAGTGAATTCCAGAAAAAACCATTAATAAGACCCCTCTTATGCCACATCACGTCACAGAGAAGTTTAAAAGTAAAAATGCAAAATAAATTGATCAAAACACATACAAAGACTGGTAATGTAGTAAATGGATGGATCCTCTCAACAGATTATTGTTTATATGCAAGCCTCAGTCATTTGAGTGAGAGCATACTGCCACAAACAGAAACAATGATCATCGAGTTGATCCATCTCAGACAGAGGCAAAACCATTGATGAAGGAGTTCAAAAATGGTTCAGGAAACTAAGAGGGTAAAGTTGGGTTATTTTTGCCCTACTTTCAATGACAGAAATTATAGTGGATATTGTGCAATGTAGATCAACCCCCATGAGAAGCAGCTAACTCTGTCAATGATAATTCATACCGATATGATAACCCAATATGATCAAAATTCAGAGATACATATAGCTGCTAAGCAAAACAAAAGAGGATGAGAAAAGTGTGAAATGAGAAGATGGAAACATTTATGATAACTCCCATAAAGAACAAACAAGCCAAAGTTTCCTTATTTTCAACATAAGCTGCTTACCCATTATCGGCAAAGTTTCCTTATTTTCAACATAAGCTGCTGACCCATTGTAGGACTTTGTCATAGAATTCCTCTTTAGTTTAGGACAATACCAATTGCTCTATGAAAAAACAATTTCAAATTCATCTCAAACCCAAAAGAAAGAACTTAAAATCAAAGACAGCATATCAGGAAATCCTTCTACATTCTCATTCTCATTCTCTCCATTGCAGCCAATTTTATTTACTTATCTGTAATCACTTGCCTTTGTAGCTTTTGCAGATCATAGTAATTTAAAAGCATTTGATTTTCTCCAAAGATTAACTCATAATTCAAACAGATACACGTAATTTTGATAATTCTTACCACAGATACCGTCATTCACTCTGGAAGAGAATAATAAAAGAGGAGCATGTCCTGCATTCTGACAATAGAACTTTCCTCCTGGGCACGCTGATGTTCCTGAAACAAAGAATACAATTGGTGAAAACACTGAAAAAGAAGCAAAAAATGTATCTAAACCTACCCTCTAATTCAAGGAAACAACAACCAGGAAAAACAAAAGTCTACTAGTCAAGAGTAACGAAAAAAAGGGTTCATCAATCCAAACAGAACAAAATCACTAAGGCAGAGAGAAATAAATAAATGCAAGAAAATTTGCTTTAGTTTGACGTGATTTTTATTTTTCTCTACAGCATTTAACAGCACTTTCTACCCCTAAATAATCAAACAAAGTCCAACCCAACAAAATAATATAATGGAATACCCATGTGCTATATTGAACCCCAGATTACAAAGTTAACAAGAATGGGGAACCTGGTTCATCAGTTCCATCCGGGCAGTCGCAGAAGTCGTCGTTCAGCTGAGCTTTGGAGAATTTCTTCGATCCATCTTTGCATTTGATAATCTCCGATTTGAAGTATTTCACGTCTGAGAAAAAGAAGATTTCAAAATAGATGAAAACCCGGTGAAATTCAACTTTCTACTGTCCAACAGAGAGAGAGACGACGACGAGAATAGTGAATCACTCACCGGAAGGAGCGATTCCAAGTAGGTCTTTGGAAAGAGAAGCTGATCCACCAATGAAGATCAGATACAAGAGACCAAACAGAAGAAACAATCGATGGTCGTTCATCCCTCGAAGAAAACGAAGCAGAGAGAATTGAGCGAATGCAGGTTCGCTAAGCAAATCGTGTGAAATTACAGAACTCAGTCTGGAGTTCCCGGAGAAAAAGAGGAATATAGAGAGAACCAGGGATGGCAACGGTTCGATTAAACCGATAAACCGAACCGACCTGTTACTGTTAGGTTTGGGTTGGGTTCAATTTTCAGGTTTTACGGTTAAACCGAACTGATTATATATTCGTTTGAGTCATCCAACAAATTTCCGGAGGGTTCGGTTTATTGGTTAAGACCGCTAGACCAGAGGGAACTTAAGCTATTTTGGGTTTATGTTAATCGGTTTCGGTTCGATTTTACACTAAAAAGCTGATTCGGTTTAGATATCGGGGTGTCGCACGTGTACAGCTCTTCAAATAAAGGATGCCTCTTGCAGCTCGCTGTTATACTCCGCGAACGGCTAGAAGACGGTGTGAACCAGCACGTGAAAAGCATGGAACAAAGTTCTTATTACGTGCAGGTTGCCTTCGTAATGAATTTCTAAGAGGCTCTTTGTTAACGCCTTTTATAAAGACAATTTTTTTTTTATAAAGACAATTTGAAAACCAAAAACTTAAAAAATTGTTGTTATGTTTTTAGAAACAAGTGAAACAAAATCTCTTGGTAACATTTAGTTAAAAATCAATTATAAATTTAAAAATCAGTAAAAATGACTATGGTAAAGTTTTTAAAAATAACTTGCAATTATAGTAGTTGTGCCAATATTTTATCTAACCGACTTATAAGGGGGTCAACCGATACCGATCAGGATATTCGACGCTAGACAAAAGTACTGAACTGATACCAGAGTGAATTAGCATGTACGGTCCAACCGATATCAAAGTAGATAACGTAGCAATCAACCAATACTGGAGTGGTACCATCATAAACATGATGGAATGCCTATGATGACATAGAATCCGAACTCTAAAAGACCATTTCACTTACTAGCTACTTTATGGATCAATTAAGAGCTAAGCCAGCTAGACACAACACACAATAAAAAAACATTAAATAACTTGTTTAAGAATAAAATTTAAGAAACATATGTCATTAAATAGCCACATACGTAGAGACATATACATGCCAGAAACATACCCGCATATGCGGAGACACATACGTGTCAAAAGCAAACCCACATACATGTCAAATCAAGTAACCATAATCACCGCTAGAAGTCTTGTTTGAAATCCAAAAGATATTAAAATAGTCAAGATTTGGTTTTAAACAGAGTTCCAAGTATTAAAACATGATATTTATAGCAAAACATGCCCGATCCCTTGATTTAATTTTCAGAGCATAATTTATCAATGTAGACACTCTTAAACCACTCTCACTTAAGTGTTAGATATGTTATTAGGCTCCGTCTGTTTTGATGTAAAATGTTTTCAAGAAAATCAAAGATTTTCAATTGTTTGGATGAACATTGGAAAATAGAGTTGAAAATGAAAATTTTTCATTTTCTTATGTTTGGAACAAATGAAAATAATCAAGGAAAATGACCTAAGACTTACTATAACCTATTCGCTCAAAAGTTTGGACAAAATAAAGAATTATTAAGAATTCTAAATTTTTTTATGGAACATGACTTTCTTACTTTATATAGTTTACACTACGATGATCATACCTGACGAGTCACATAAGACAACCTTAGTTATCTTTTATTTTTCTCTAACTTTAAATTATTTAAAAGATACACTACATGCACTCTTAATTTATCATTTAAAAAATGTTCCGTATTTCCCTCCCACTACAACCCATGTACTGGAACGTCATGTTCCAAACATTAAAAAATGTTGATTGGCCAAAAACGTATAATGCCATTTGTTAGGATTATTTTGTATTGGCATTATTCTGTGTCAAAAAGGTCTTATTAAAGTGTTCAAAGTATTTGGGTTAGGTTATAGGTATTGCGGTTCAAACGGGGTTAAGGTCAGAGTAAATTGGATGAAGTTATGACCAACGTTCACTTAACGTTCGCCGACCGTTCGACCTTTGGTGTTCCCCAGAGAAACCCGAGAGCAGCGTTCGCCATATGTTCACTGATCGTTCGACCGTTGGAGTTCCACAGAGAAACCCGAGAGTAGCGTTGGCCCTACGTTCGCTGACCGTTCCACCGTTGGAGTTCCATAGAGAAACCCGAGAGCAGCGTTCGCCCTACGTTCGCTGACCGTTCGACCGTTGGAGTTCCACAGAGAAACCCGAGAGCAGCGTTCGCCCTACGTTCGCTGACCGTTCGACCGTTGGAGTTCCACAGAGAAACCCGAGAGCAGCGTTCGCCCTACGTTCGCTGATTGTTCAACCGTTGGAGTTCCATAGAGAAACCCGAGAGCAGTGTTCGCCTCACGTTCTCTGGCCGTTCGAACGAGAAGAGAAAAAGTGAGTTTTTGTATTGAACGTTCAAGCCGCGTTCGCTGAGCGTTCGAACGCTCATTAACAAACTTCAGTTTTAGGAGTCCGATCTTTTCTGATTTGTTTCCTTTTCCACTTCTACCTTCTCCTAATCTATATAAGGAGTGTCTAGACTATTGTGAGGGTTACCCAAGACGTTTTAGAAACCCTAAAACGTGTGTGAGAGCAAGATTTCCTTCTTCTCTTCCTCCTTCTTCTTTGAGCCATTAAAACCATCATTCATCTTTCTTTTCTACCTTGGAGTTCCGGGTTGGAGAGTTTGCTCGTGGGAGTTCCTACGGTTGCTGAGCGAGTTCATTTGGCGCTTCACTAAGAAGATATTCAGAGTTCTAGATCGTTGCAAGGATGCAAATCTGAAGAGTTCTTCAGATATTTACATTGTGAGTCAGAGTCAGTATTGGGTCGTCTGAACCACTATTGTAAGTCTTCTTCTTATAGTGATATTCAGAGGTGGCACCTTATCGCCCGGAGGGTTTTTATCTTTGAGAGTTCTCTTAGAGTTTTCCCTTCATCACCAAAATTGCTTGTGTTGTCTCTTCTTTATTTTGCAATTTTGTGTGATGGATTGTTAATTGCTTAGACTTGTGCATGCCTATTAATTAAGAACTTGTTTTTAATTGGTAGAAATTTTATTCCGCAATCGGTTTCACCTATTCACCCCCCTCTAGGTGTTATGGAGTCTAAACTGTGTTTTTCACCATTGTAAGCCATCCTCTAGGCCATATAGATTATGCATTCCTCTCCCAATCTCATACACTCTAGGTGCTACCTCCCCATGGATCTCTTTCTCCAATGTAACATCACACTTTGATGGCTACACATCACTTGACCCACCATTTGTTTCTTTATCCTTTTTGTTGTCATTAACATTAGGAGCAACTGTTCCTATATCTGTGCTTGCATGATGACAGAAGACACCCATGAATCATTCAGCTAAACCACTTAATAAGATCTCATACTCAATTTCATAATAAAATTCTTATTCTATAAAAAATTGTATATAAATAGAATAATTCTCATAAAATTAAAAAATCTAAATCATAACTAACACCATTCATAGTCAAGTAAACTTTTAACCAATAATAAAACAATTTCAAATGTCTACACCAATTGTTATAATCTAAAATACTAAATTAGAATTATAAGTACTAAAGAAAATCTAACAACTAGCACTTCATTTAGATCATTTTATTTGGGTCAAATTTCTGCAACCAATATTTGCGAAGCTTATCATTCTTAGCAAGGAATGCTTGTGCAATGTCTTTGTGTTGTACGAGATAATCAAAAGCTGATGCAAGAAATGTATCCTCGAAGCCTTCAATCTTCATTATTTCTTCATATAACACATTTGTAATATAACTGCCAGATAGCTCAGTAATTGCCGCTGTAACCTTTCCAATTTTGCATTGCCATTCCTTCAACTTTTTCTTCCATGCCTTCAGAAGAACGCCTTCGCTTTCCATGTTTTCTAACTTCCCTTTTTGTAGGCTTTTTGGAATGTTGTTACTTGTCAATCTGTATGTCAAATATGATATCTTCAATGCTATTGATGTCATCAACAAGCTTGTTTTCATCTTCATCACACAATTCAACTGGGGTTTCTATGTCATAAAAGCTCTTGGTAAAATCTCCTCTTGCATGATCATCCTCGCACACAAGAGCCATTGTGAAACCCTGACCCTATAAATGATGTTTTTGTTTCATAATAGTATGGTTATGAGTTTATGTGAAGAAAAATATATTTAATTGATTTGATATTAAGGGTGAAATGAAAGTGAGATTAGTCATGGATTATATTGGTTCACTCACTATGAGTGTTGAACCAAGTGTGGTAAAAAAAAAAAATTTCTTTATATTATTACTTGGATGTAAATTGTAAGATTTATGGCTTAATAAAAGAAGAGTTAATGAGAGATTAATTACTTATGTAATAAAACTAGTTTGACTTAAACAAACCATAAAAGATGGGTTAAAAAGGTGTATGGTTTAGTATAAAAAAAAATAATGAGGAATGAAATGGGGTTAATCTTTGGTTAATTAGATTTTAAATGGCAATTGTTTAAGGTTAAAAGAAAAACATTGAGAGAATGGTTCAATTGGAAGTAAACCAAGGGGTTCACTTAAAAAAGGGGGTTGGATGGGTCAATGGGTCTTTGGTTTAGTATAAAAAGGGGGGCTTTGGGTCATTTTCATTTGTTCTCTCCATGCAATAGAATTGGGGAAAGAGGGCTGGAGGATTCCTCTTCTTCTTCATCACAATTTCAGCTCAAATCAAGCTAAATTGAAGAGGAAGTGCAAGGAATTGGTGGGATTTTGAAGGATCTTGGTTAAGGAAGGAGAATGGAGCCATTGGGGTTGTGAAGCTTTGCATTTGGGGATTTTAGTTGCTGTCCAGGAGTGCTGCAACTATTAGAATGCTGATTTAGTAGAGTTCTTCATTTATCTTGGTTCAGATTTAGCATTTGAGGTAGGTGGTACCTTCCAACAGAATTTTTATAGCAATTGTTTACAGATTTTTGTGTTAGGGTTTGAAATATTAGGGTTTACTTTGTTAAATTTAAATCTGGAAGTTCCATAGTATTTAAAGTAATTTTTATCATCTGAGATGCTAATTTACATATGTATGCATGAATAAATTGAATTGCAAAACTGTATGAGTTGATATTTATAAAAATTTCAGTTTTTGTAATTCTCGGATTACATTACACTCAGACCAGTGTTTTAAAAATGGCTATAACTTTTCGTGGAAAAATTGAAATTTCAAACCGTTTGTTGCATTAGAACCCAGATTCGTAGGGCTTTCCAACAATATATAATATGCATACCAAATATTGTGCAGAACAGAGCAGAATTGTATGTTTTGTAAGACAAAAATTACTGTTCTGCATCATCAATTTCGTGATTTCTTGCTGAATTTTTATTAAGATATCCACTTGTATCTGTATTCTGGTATTCAATTTTGTCTTATGGTTTCTAGGAGCATATATGTTGCTTGATTTAAGTCATGCATGATTATAATTGGGTCATGAAAATTTTGGATTAAAACTGGCAAAGTTCAGCCAAGATTTTTCTTGAAAAGATGGAATTTGCTTAGTTTCTTCTTGCAAACAAAGTTCTGGTTTCACCATTGTTTTTTTTTTTTTTTGGTTTTAATTAGCATATAAGGTGTTTTTATTAGGGCTATGCATGTGATAGGAAATATATGGAATTCTATAGCTGAATTGAAGAATATTCAGCCATGAATTGTGTTGTAGAGCTATAAATTCCCTTTGCTGTTGTTAAATGGTATTGGTTTGCAATTGCATGGGTTTGCCTCATGTTTTCGCAATGTGTTATGATTTTGTTTGAGTTGCAGACATATACATGGAGTGTAATGTCAATAACTGCTCAAAAATCAGATTTTTGAAAATAATAGGCTGAGTTCTATGTATTTTGGAAGTGGGCAGAGGACTCACTGTGTTATGTGAATGTGAATTCCACTGATTATGAGGTACTGCAAGATGCAGTGTAGATCTTCATCTTCTATTTATTTTATGTCTTGTTAGTACATGTTATTGTAGTCTATTATGGCATAGTAGGCAAAGGTAGGGGTATGGATCCATCTCCAAGCTAGTAGTGTTTAGCAGAGGCTTGTTAGATTAACATTTAAGTCCTATTGCTATAGCAGCAACCCAGTTTTGAATGGGATAACACAGGCCCTCGGGCTCCCCCATTGGGATTTATATGATATGGTATATTGGGATGGGGTAACACAGGCCCGGCGTGGCTCCCCCATCAAGGTGTTGTGTATATTGGGATGGGGTAACACAGGCCCGGCGTGGCTCCCCCATCAGGGTGTTATTGTGTGGATTAGATGGTATGGTTGGACATGGGTTGTACTTGCCAACCCTAGGAAGAGGGTACTCCGCAGGGAGACTGACTGTCTTTCTCCTAGTAAGACGTGAGGTGGCAAATGAAGGACTTATATCTTAATCTAATTTACAAACATGCTTAACATGAATCCTACTATATTTTAGACTATTAGAAAGTCTGTAATGCTTGCTTTTATAGATGCATGCAATTTTATTATCATGCATATTTCTCTATTTCATTGTACAGCATACTTAATATAAGAATGCTTTGTGGTTTTAGCATGATATTATCCAAACTCAACTATATTTCTTCTTCAATTTGCATAATTGATCTTTGCATGAAAAAACTGTATTTGTGCATTTACTACCTACTGAGAATTATGTTCTCACGTGTGTTTTGTTTTATCGATGTTTTGTTTTCAGTCCCAGAGCAGGCCGGACAGAGAGTGCAGGGAGAGCAGGATTATAGACCTGCTGATTACTACTATCCTTGAGAGGGGATCTAGTCGTAGGTTCTTTTTGTTTAATCTGGATCATATTTTTGAGATCTTATATCTATGAATGATGGAAAGTCACTAGTCTTTTTTTTATTATTGTATATGATGTATATAATGAGAGACTGAGTGATAGAACCCAGCTAGTTGAATGTTATCATATTTTTTGTTATTAGTATGAACTGTTTTTATCAGGTGATTCAGAAAGTTATTTTATGGAGTCACTAGTTTCAGACGTTATATAGCTGATTTTTTTTATTAGGACTTTTATGTTAATTGTACTAATTGTAGTTAATTATTCAAGTCTTTTCATGCTTATCAAGCAATCTAACACTCTATTACCATAAAGAGCCCTGTAGGGACAAAAATGGTATAGGGTGTTACAGCCATCTCCTCATACATATCTATTGGTTTATTTAAAAACTGTGCTGTAGTAGGATGAGCCTGAGTTCAAAACAACAAATGATTCCATAATGTTATTAAATAAGTTATGAAAGGAAAATAAATAAATATAAAATTACATTCTGCCATACCTTAACATATTCAGAATATTCCTTTGGTCTTGCTTTAATAACTTTAGCATCTTCATCCCATCCAAACCCAGAATTATTACGAACTTCCTGTATTTTACTCCATAATGCTTTGGTAGTTCTATAATGGTTGATCAAATGTCCAGTAAGGCATTCAACTTCAAATGTCTCAGTTATGGCATTAGCAACACGGCTGTAGGATTCACTTTTGAATCTCTTGTCAATTTTGTTTCCCACACTCACTTCTTCAGCAGGTATGCGAAGAAAAAGATCATCCATTATTTTTGTCCATCTAAATTGCTTGATCTTGAGTTTTTTGCTTACAACACCTTATTCTTTTTCCATATCATTTAAGTTGACTCTTTTGTTGGAAGGATTTTCATCTTTAGACAAATCCATTTCTATTGCATTGAAAGAAAAAAACCACATGCACATACAAATGATCATAATTAGTTCACATAAAAATATGCATTATTTTATTAATATCAAATAAACAAGATATGCCATACAAAGAGCAAACGTCAATATACTTTTGCCTACACATTAAAAATAAATAAAAATTTCATCCTCTAGATTTATAGTCATCATACATCATATTAGCTATTTCATCTCTTCTCATAGCCCATTCTCTATTCTCTTCCCTCTCTTTTCTTTGTGTCCCTCTAGATCTTTGTGATGTAGCTGAAATCTCTCGATTTGTCTCATACATAAATTTATCATTAGGATCAACTCCCATTATATGGTTGTGTAAAACATAGCATGCAAGTACAACATCTACTTGGATTGCATATTTCCAGTATGGCTCAACATCTAATACACAAAAACGTTTTTTCAACACTCCAAAAGCTCATTCAACAGCATTTCTTAAATATGAATGTCGTAAGTTGAATATTTTCTTTCATTTTCAGGTGAATGGTTAGAGTACTCTTTTAAATGGTATCAAACACCACGATATGGTGGAATAAATCCATTTCGAAGACCGTATCCAGCATCCACGAGAAAATATTTTCCTACAAGATTAATGAGTTGTTATTTGTAATGTATAAAAATATAACTATTTATTCTTTGAAAAAAAATATATTTTCAACCTACCTTCAGGCACTTGAAGTCCATTATGTCTTGATAAAGCATCATCCAAAATTTTAGAATCATGTGCTGATCATTCCCACGCAGCAAGCACATACATAAATTTAAGATCAAAAGAAACAGCTGCCAAAACACTTTGTGTTAATCCATGTTTTCATCCACGAAATCTTCCCTGAATTGTACGTGCTCGGAACTGAACCACGAACAATTGTTCCATCTATCGCCCCAATACAATCCTATTGGTTGTTAATAATGTAGAAAAAGAGTTATAAACTTTAAAAATAAAATCATATATTAGAAAATTAGCATTATTAGCCACTAAATTCTTACCTTGAACCATGGCCAGTATCTTCGATTATTTTGAATCTCTGATGGAGTTGAAGATTGTGGTGGTCTAACAAGATCTTTATGCAATTTTATGACTGCTCTTAGTGTTTTTCTAAAATATCGATGTATATTTTCTACAGATCTAAAGAATCGAGAACCAATAACCCATAATCTCACATTGTGACCAATGATGTGGAGGAATATTAATAATTGTTCTTCCATAGTTACATTCAATGTCGGTCGAAGTAGATCCTTCTCTTTCATAATATCACAAAGCTTGAAGAAAGCTTTTGGAGTCATTCGTATAATATCTGTACAATGTGATTCACTTCCATATATTATACTACTTATGTAAACTCCTCTATGTTTATCTCTATTAGTATGAGGGCTTCTCGGTATAATAGTGGAGTTGATGGCTATAAGTGTTGTTACACATGCATACATGAGCGAGATAGCAGAGCCCACCACAACTAGGAAGATGACATTCTTGTCATTATAACCACCACCATTCATCTACAATCATTTACAAAAATAATAAAATAAGATAACCAAAATATCGTAAGATACCTCCTATTCTTAGCTAGCTATCAGAACAAATTGTGAAAAGAAATAATTGACATGAGAAGTGAAACAAATCAAAAAAATATGGTTTTCGCAATATATGAGAGAAATGTGTTCAGTGGGTTGATACTGGGATAGAAGCGTAAATTTATGGAACTTTTAAAGTAAAAATACAGGGGATCACATCTGTCATTGAACATACAAGGCAGTCCAGTGCAGCATGTACAAGGTTGAACAAGATCGTCCAATATGGCCAGGATCTGACAATATCTATCCAATTCTTGTGGAAGATGTTTTAGTTGCAAAACTCTAAACATAATTAATGCGTTTCTGTCTTTTCTTCCTTCTAAACCTTTTAGGAGAAATGACCAATATTCATTGTGGATGTGAAAGTCAACTACTCTAGAAGAGAAAAGAAGCAAACAAGTCTAGAGGAGAAAGCATCAGTGTCTCTCTCAATTCAAAGAATGAGGAATTAAAGAATCCCACCTTTTCGTGTATCTTGCTGTCTTTCATGTCACTCTTTTTTCAAGAAAATAAAGAAAGCTTTTATGAAAACAAATCTTTTATGCAAGCTTGTGAAATCGAGTTAAAAAAAATGCTTAAAACAATGAGGAAAGGAAGGAATCAGAAAGGAAAAAAAAACCCTAAATTATACCTCCGAAAACGGCAAGATAGTAGAGTGCAATATCAATGTCTCTAACGATGTTTATGCAGATGATGTATCTTCCTCGCACGATCAACTCCAAATATGTTGATGGAACCAAAAACCTGTAGGAAGTGATGCCAAAAGGCTTTTGGTCTTATTAGTTTTTGAGAGAGATTTGAAGAACAATAAAAAAGAAAAGAAAAGAAGAAATAACGAAAGTAGAAAACGTATATCACGAGAGGTGTACCATGATTTGTTGGAAGTATTTCGTTTGAGTAAGAACTCTTGAGATGGCTCTGAAAATTGAGGACGATAAAGAAAATCTGAAGAATCACCAAGCAGTCCGAAGATTGAGGACGATAAAGTTAATCCCAAGCAAGAAGATAGCTTTGAAGGAGGACAATAGAAGCTTTGAAACTTACTGACGCTTTGATTGAAAGAGGAGGACAATAGAAGCTGGAGACTTTCTTTTTTATCGGTAATAGATGGATACGCTCGATATCGAGCGTGGTTTCATTCTCCGAAAAATGACATACTCGATATCGAAAGGTAAGTCGTTTTCTGGAAAATTGCTATTTTTTAGGAAAACTGTTTTACATTACATTGTATTTTACATGGAAACAAACACTTGAAAATCCCCACTTTACCTCGAAAACATTTTCCGGAGTAGATTTTCGTCAAAACAAACAGAGCCTTAGTTCACAATAATAAGTCTTACTTGAATCCCATACCTTGGTTAAGATTTTTCTTATTAGGTTACTTAATAATGTCCAAATTTCCTCATTAATAACCTAAAGCATCAAAACTTATTAAATTCATTATTCAATCCTTCCAAAAAGTAATTCAAGTCTGTAATTATGTTTAAGAAAAGGTTTTATTCACTTAACCCAGGTATAATTAGGCCAACTCAATTTAATCCTTCAAACTATTATTTTGTGAACCTAAATTACATTCATTGTTCCAAATTACTATTCTTTTATCTAAATTTAATTCCACCACTTCCTACATCTTATATTATCCTAATTACAGGTGTTACAATCATAAAATTCCCAGAAAAATTATTAAAAGTTGATTTAGGCTTAAAATCCTCAATTTCATAAAAATCTGACAAAGGGTCACTTGAGCATTCATTGGGCGTCCTATCAGGCACCCTAATGTTTCCTAAAGTCTTAGTTTAGGAAACATACAATTTCTCCGGTGCACCACCTTGGAGCACTAACACGTGACCTCAGCGAAGGCAACGGGTTCAATCTGGAATTGTCATCTGATTTAGAAACTCAATACGCCACTAGAGAAAGGCGTATGCAAAGAGATTTTGATGTGCGCGACCTACGCGCTCCCAGCCTCCTGCCAATGGCGACATAACTGGGTTTTATAAATAGCACGTCTAGGTTGTGTTTAAACCTAATCTCTTCATTGTTTCTTATTCTTATTATTTTGGAGAGAGAAGGACATCCAAGAAGGCACAACCTGTGAGACCCCGTTCCAATATCCCTAGCACACCCTAATTAGTGAGCTTAATGTGTAAGTGAAGTTGGAAGAGCCCAAGCTTAAAGCCAGTCAAAGTGGCTAAGCCCCGGCTCGACAGTGACCTGTGAAGGTGAGTAATCTCTATTTGGTTAAATAAGATTTCTTGTTGTGCAACAAATGGCTAAGTGTGGTTGGTATTGTGCAAATAGGAGGAGAGTGGCAAAGATGTAAATCTGTGTCTAGTGGGAGTCACTTAAGTGAACAAGAAAAGAAAAACAAAACACAACACTCCATTCGACCAAACCCCATACCCGACCCCTCTCTTTCTCTCTTCTTCATCTTCGTCCTCCCTTCCCATTCCCATTTCTTCTTCATCTTCTTCTTGACCTTCACCCCTCATCACTTCCATTTATTTTTGAACCCATTTGGAGAGAGAGAGAGAGAGAGCGGCAGCAAGAAAAGAAAGAAGAGAACCCAAGGAAACCATTTTCGTTGGGTTGAGCTTGGAGATTTGTAGTGAAAATAGCCAAGAGGCACGAGGAGTGCTGTTTGTGGGTTTATTTGGAAGCAAGAAGACTTGATTAAGTGTTTTCAAGAGGTAAGCAATACCACCCCTCCCACATTTCAAATTTTCGGCCATTTTCGTGCATGAGATGTGAGTGCTAGGGTTGGAGTATGGAAATGTTTATTTGTGTAAATAGAAAGGATTTTTCTTGGGCGTTTTGTAGGAAATAGGTTTCCCCACATGCTAGGAGCAATTTAGAGCCCAAAAATACCAAAAACGAGTGAGATTAGAGAAAATCCCCAAATCCCAAAAGTTCGTATTTCGCGAACTACTGAGAAAACCCAGCCGCCTAAACAGCCGCTCGAGCGCGGCATCGGGCGACATTTTAAGTAGAGACCCAAGGCATGGCCACTTGAGCGACTACTCTAGCGACCTGCCTGAAACCCAGAACTTGAGAGTGAATTCCAGCCGCTCGAAGCAGGCTCGAGCGACCTATCGAGCGCCCTGCCCTGTTTTGAGTTCATGTCCCAGACTTTTATAGAAGTGGGATAAATTGATTATACCATTTCAAATACCTTCCAAATAACCTATGTAAGTAGATTACAAGGACCAAACCTGAGTTGCATGAGTTTTCAAAAGAATTTAGGCATGAGTTGCCAAAATGGGTCAAGGAATGTAGGAAGTTTCCAAAAGTGTGATTTTAGCCCAAATCTTACCACTAATTGTTTCTATTCAAATCCAACCTACGTGTAGATGAGAATCACATGTCTAGTAAGTGTTCCAAGTGGAAGTACCTCGAAATTTCAAATAACAAGGATTTTGGGTACGTGTTACCAAGGAAGGTCTTACCGAGGGTTTCTGTCCTAGATTCCTATAGAGGTAGAATAACTTGAATCCACCACTTAGAACACCTTTCGAATAACCCTTGGAAGTAGAAAACAAGAGCCCAAACCAAGTCACCAAAGTATCAAAGAATTAAGGCATAGGCTGCCCAGAAGAATCATGAAATGTAAAAATTTCTGGAAAACCAACCCTTTACCATTGAATTCCATGATTAGTACCCCATACATTATATGAAGGGCTTCGGCCCCACATTTGACATGAGTTGCATGACAATAAGGGCGTTGGCCTGTGACTTGTACTATGAGATAGGAAGGGCTGTGGCCCATGGTTACTGATATTGAATGAGGGCGTGGCCCAAGATTAAATCGGGTAAGGCCATTGGTTACCCTTGAGCATTCCCCATGCAAGTGTGAATGTGGCATTGATGCGGATAATTGAACAAAATTGTATTGGTGGGTAGTGTATGCGGTTCACTTCTGTTGAGGGTGGTGAACTAGCATCCTCCACAAAAGTGTATTGGTGGGTAGTGTGTGCGGTTCACTTCCGTCGAGGGTAGTGAACAAGCATCCTCCACAAAAGCTTGACATTGTGAGATATCTGGTTCATCAAATGATATGAGCTATATGGAGGGCAGTGGCCTAGGTTCTATGAGAAATAAAGGAGGGCTTGGCCCAAGATTGACTCGGGTAAGGCCATGGGCTACCCTGGAGCACTGCCCCTGCAAGGGTGCATGTTGTATTGTTATTACTTCTATTCCCTATGGTTGTATCATCCCGGCACCATGTGTAATCGATGGCCGATGCCCATTCGCTATGTGTAATCAACAATGGATGCCTAAATGTCATGTGTAGACGGCGTGTTAGTTTCTTACGTCGTGTGTAATTGGCGTAGATGCTTAGCCACCATGTGTAGACGGTGAAGCTAGATGGATATGCCTAGCCACCATGTGTAGATGGTGAAGCTAGATGGATATGTGTTGATGTTGTTTTTGAGTAGTATAATATTAAACCTCCTACATAGCCATTGGTGAGATTGGATGAAAGTCTGTATTAAATGTATTAACTGTACACCGACGCACAAGCATGCACCAAGTTGTATGTCAATAAACTGTGATATTTGATTTATGATTTTAAATAACCACATGTCATGATTTAACCGATTGATATATGCCTAAACTATGTTTTCTTGTGCATGCATGTGTTGCTTACTGAGACATTCGTCTCACAGTTGCTTTACTTCTTGTTTTTCAAATCCATCGACGTCCGGTGTGAAGGACCGGGTTGGGGATAAAGGTAAAGAGAAAGCCTTGGGGTATAGAGAGGCAAATTTTCATAGGCCTTAGGATTTTATTTCAGTTGATCATGTATAGTTTATTTTGGACTTGTAAACCCTTCTAATTGAGAAGTGTGATATAGTCACCCGTCATTTTGTAAATAACTCTCGTGTCTTATTACATTTCTTTTATATATAGAACACACTTTTGATATGCACAACATGAATTGTCTTATCACTTGCACTTGTTAGGAAAAAGTATTAAATCCTTCGTATTTTTAGCAATTAATTGGCCCACTTGCCACGGTCTAGGATGGGTCGTGCCTTGGAGGGGCAGACTTGGTTCCGGGTCGTGACACAACCTTATGCTTGAGAGAGAGTTTGGATCGTCAAACTCATTGATTCTTAAAGGTTTTGAGTCGTGATGTAACGCCCTAGATCCAGGTTTATTTAAAAACATAAACTTGAACCTAGTACGTTAGGATAAGGCCCATAAAATACTTATCCAGACTCACATAATTTCAATAATTATAATCAGAGTGTGGAATTTAAAGACATTTTTTCAAAGAAGCGCGGAATAATAAAACAATAATCATCCAAAATTAAACCATCAATCAAAGTCTGGTTTCGGGTCAACTAAAATAAATGAATCAACATCCACCAGAATCATCTAAATAAATAATTCAAATATCTCTCAAACCACTAAATCAAAACTCAATGTATTCTCCCTAGACCTACACAAGAATAAAATAATCGTCTTCCTGATAGTCAATATAATCCCTTGTAGTGTCTACCCCTGCAGCGTCCTCTCCAGGAATATCTGAAAACAAAACCGATAAAACGAAAATGTGAGAAACAACATCTCAGTAAGCAGTCATGCAAATAGTTTGTAACAATAAAATATGCAACGTTTAATCAGGTTAATCACAAAACAAAAATACAGAATAATAATAATTAAATGAAACATTAACAAACAAAAGTAATTCAATCTCATGGGACTCATGAAATAGAAAACCAGAGAAAGAAAGTAGCCATGTGCCAATATGCTACCTAACCGAATTACAAGTGGACTGGACGCAACTGTAGACTGGCTATTCGACACAAACGAAAAAACCAACTGACAACCGAAATGAGTTAGCATGTATGGCCCAACATATCCAGGAGTGGTGTGAGACATGGAAAATCTATCCAATGACTTCCTCAATCATCACACGGGATTGAATAAAACAAAGAGTCGCCACCATTCAATTTAGGTGTGAATGGACACCAAAATATCAAATAAGCACAAAAGGCAATTTTAGGGTAAAAATAACCCTCCTAAAAAAAACAACCAGGGATGGGTAAGGGGATTAGGTTATGAACAAGGGAAGGTGTTAGGCACCCCTATTCATCCACACAAGGTGGTTGCCAGGTTTGTTCATGTTAAAATAAAGGAAAAAGCTTGCTATAAAAATCAGGAAAAATCACAAAAAGACAAAAATATATGGTTTTTTTCATATGAATAGTCTGATTGATCCAGAAGTTTCAAATATGATCATACCATTCCTAGGGTTTCATGATCAGAATAAAATTGAGATAAAATCAAATAAAATCAATTTAAAGTGAAAAATCCAAAATCTGGCTTCAAGTCAAATTCTAGAAATCTAGAAAAATATGATTTTTATAAAATATTTCAAAATTGAACTTGAATAGTCCAGGTCATAGATATAGCCCAAGTTTCACATTAAATCAAAAAAATCAAAAAATCAAAACCAAAAATACCTACGTTGATGAAGAACATTAAAAGGGGAGAACTTAGACCGTAGGGTCTTCTCTCAATAATGAAAAAGGACTCAAAAACCATATCATGAAACCCTAGAATTTATTTTTAGGCTTTTGGATCCAGATCTATCATATTGATCATGATAAATCCAGGATTTTAGCCTAAAACCACAAAAATCACGAAAACAGTGCTGTAGGTGCAAAAGTGGTGAAAATCCAAATTTTAGAAAATAGTGGGGATCTCATTCTATAAACATCATAGATTCATATGATTCATTCAGATTCATCATAAAAACAATTAAAGCGTGATCAGGATATTCAAAGCAGCCACATTTCACAGATTATAGCACATGAGGGTCTACCCTACGGATCCACCTGTTCTTTTTTCCCCTAGCTCTCTCTTCACGTTTTACGGCTACAGAGGATTCTTGAGGTACTTGGAGATAGGTTTGGGTATACAAACACAATCAAAGGCTTTATTCTAGAAAAAAAAGGAGAAAAACAGATATGGGGTTCTATTCTAGGGATCCACCTGTTCTCTTTTCCCTTAGCTCTCTCTTCACGTTTTACGGCTAGAGAGACTCTTGAGGTACTTAGAGGCAGGTTTAGGAATACAGATACAAAAGATGGCCTTATTCTACAGCAATAGAGAAGATCCTATTACTTCTAGAATTGAAGACAAAAATAAAAAGGGAAAAGGGACTTACCTGGATTGAGCAAGCAAGGCAGCAGGGGTTCCTCTCTTCTCTTGGAGCTTCTTAGACTTCAAATTTTCGTGGCCTTTTGCTTGAGGAAAGGCCTTCTATTTATAGGCAAACACAGGGGTATAGTTGGTCCAAGGTTTGGCAAGATAGAGTTTCGGTTTGAGTTAAACATAAGATCATGCCCATCCTTTATCCACAAAGATATTTTGCACGAATAAAATATATAATTCGCTCATTTAAAGGGATATTGGACTAAAGATAAGGCTCAGAAATCGAGAGAAGAACAGAACTCGCACGAGTCTGATGTGCTCGTGAAAGATTTACGGTCGAATGGTGTCCGTATATGTATTACGGGCGCTGCGTGCCCGTATATAAAATTCGGGCGCGCTTAGCCCGTAGGTACAATACGGTCAAGGCTTAAATTATTGATTTTCATGCATTTTTGGCCTGTTTTAAATCTCAATTAATGTTTTCATTATTTTCTCATTTTGTAGTGCAATTTGGGGTGTCTACAACTGCCCCCTCTTTGCTGGTAATTGGAATCAATTACAAGCAGAGAGCAAAAAGACCCACCAATTGCACTTTTTGAAATCTTTGTCTAACTAATTGCATTTTGCAAGGATTAAATGGATGATTTTGGGAAGAAAGAATTCATTGTGGAAGATTTGCTAAAAGTCCCTCAGCTTAAGGGCCAAATCCCCCTCTCTCCTCTCACTGAGCACTCGTGGCTATGAAGTGAGATTTGAGACAAAATTTTTAAACAAAAGAGGGTAAGGTGGCAATCCTTGCAACTTACAACTAATATGGACATTAATCTCTTGAAAAGTGTGGAAAAAATAATAAAATATGCAATTTTCTGCTTCGCCCGTATTTGCATTACGGATAGATGCTGCCCATAATTTGAACACGAACGAGTTGGACCGTATTACCTTCACGGGCGGCTGCTGCCCGTATTACTTTTACGGATTTTGCCTTTCTTCTTAATCGCGGCCGCGAACAGTTCTTCATTTCTGTCCGCACTTCAGCCCTAACTTCTTTGCCCGTATTTTCTTCTCTGGTTTTCTTCTTCTTCTTTCAATCTCCGACGACTCACACCTGTCTTCCGGCGGCGACTTCATCTTCCCCCGCGATTCTCACATTCTCCGATGACTCTCACATTCGAGCATCCTTCAGTGACAGTGAGCTTTTGCTGAGACCGTTGCCTTGATCATACCAGTGTATCTCTTCACTTCCTTTTGCTCCAAGCATCCCTCAAACATCTCCTGTGAGTGAGCTCGAAACTTCCATTTTTATTTTGCAAACTTCTCATTCGACCCACACAGGTATGCCGAACAGTAGCTAGCATTGGTCTGTTTTGAATGATAGAAATCCCCAAATGCTTTGCAATTTCATTGAGCTGCCAATTCTGATTTTTAAGAACTAAATTGCTCCATGCATAGGATATTCCATGTTTCCTGTTTTGCTTGCCATTTCTGTGACTTTAGGAGCTTGTTTTATTTCATTTTTTTGAGTGGCCGAAATCCTCTTTGTTCTGCAATTTCTTGTTGCTTTGCTTGTCTCTCATTTGGACTTCTATTTCCGTACTCAAGTAGTAATCCGAACCATGCTGCTATTTAGGAAATTTTCTGCCTTCATTGAGTTACCGAATCATGCTTGCACTTCTTCTGCTTGTTTTGCTCATTTTCTGATGTTCATTGCTTGCATTATTTTGACTCTTGCCTCTACTATTTTTAATATGAAAATGTGCATGAACAATGCTTTGCCTGTTTTGACTTGTTCTTGGATGACCCAATTTCACTTAGCATGCTATCTGCACCTTAACTTGAGTTGGACACTTGTATAGCCTAGTATGGACTGATCCCTGAACAAGCCCAGATTTGTTAGGCATTTTCCCTATTACCACAATAGACTTGAACTCCTGTTCATAACTTCATGTTAGTTTGAACATGCCTTGATTGTCCTGGAACCAAGTAAAACCCATGATCAGACATCTTTAGGAAATACAAAGGAATAAATTAAAATACCCACACATTTTTTTTTCATATAAAGAGAACCTATAAGAAGCATGTACTTCTTATATAGTTTTTCTATATAATTTTTAAAGCAAAGATAAATAAAATATCCCTAGAAATATAAACTCCTTTAGTTGATTCTTGATTTGATCAGGAGTTTCTGAAGCATTTTCTTCATTCTCCCTTTTCTTATTCCTGCAAATCAATTAAACTTGGTTAGAATGGAAATCAAGCAATAAAATTTTAACAAGAATAATTAAACATCTTCTTGATTTGAACCGTAGATGGCCCGCCTTCCCTTAGTTTCCAGGGATCCTGCAGATGAGCCTTCCTCCTCGAGGGTTAGGAGGGATCATGCTGATGTGGCCTCTTCTTTGAGGGCCGAGAGGGATTCCGATTCAGATGTCCCAGATCTCCCTTCTGGGGATTCGCGTGAGGCGACCCCAGAGGTATACCCTAACCTTTCTAAATTCAATATTCTTTCATCAAATTCCCACCCTGATTCTTTCTCCCTTCAATTGTTTCTTTAGCTGGCAGTTGAGGCTTTAGGCCAAGATAGGAGCCGTAGAGGGCGCTGCAGCGGAGGCAGAGATGGAGGCCATGATGAGGGCCGTAGAAGAGGCCACAGAGGAGGCCGTGGCAGAGATGAGGCCCGGACCAGAGTTGAGGTCCCTGAGGCGGTTGCTGCCCAGATTAGGGATACTAATCTTTTGCATGGCTTGAGGACTCATCCCTCAGCGTGTATTAGAGCAGATATCCCTTTGGAGTATCCCATGTCTCATTATTGTGGGAGCTGGGCTAGCTTTATCAGATTTATTGGAGCTTGCAGTTCGACCTATCGTCGGGAGCTAGGCTTGTATGGCTTTGGCCTATTCATCACCATCCCAGATGTTCGCCTGGATTGAGCCCTTATTGCGGCGCTGCTTGAGAGGTTCTTCCCTGAGACATTGAGCTTCCATTTTCCGGATTTCGAGATTGGGATCAGGCCGTCTGACTTCTCGCTTATCACTGGGATTAGGATGATCAGTGATGTTATTCCTGAGATGGGGATGCCAGATGCCGATGAGATCGCCGCTTATCTTGGTTATATCATGCTGCCTCCCGAGGCATGGGATAGAGGGAGAGCGAGATTGTCTCTGACTTGGTTGAGAGAGGCTTTCCAGGTGAGGCAGTTTGGCCAGCTTGCCGCCGGTGATCCAGTTTTCCCGTTTGCCTTCCGATTCCTTTTTCTTTACATGATGAGCTCTTGCTTCTTCCCAGAGGACACGACTTCAGTTAGTCCTCACTTTTTGAGTTTATTGGGAGACTTGCAGCGAGCGAGGAGGTATGCATGGGGCCCGCTCATTTTTGGTACTATTCTGGCTGGCCTGCGCCGATCAGTGAGCGGCCTCTCCACTTCTTGACGAGCTGGAGTTGGGTGCAGATTCTTCTGGCCCTTCCTGCAGGTGAAACAATTATTTCTCTTCTCTTTCTTTCTCCTTTTCTATTCTTTTTGACCCTTTTTCTTCTTTTTGCAGTTCTTTGCTAGGGTGTATATCCCCTATTTCCGCCCTACCTCTACGATGCCAGGGGAGACATATCCCATGGCTCGTAGGTGGTGTCATGTGGAGCACGACTCTGAAAAGAGTCGTCCTAGGTCTGCTCAGGCCCACCTGGACAGGCTATATCGATCTGAGGTAATCTTCTTTAATTCCTCTTCTTTTTCTCTTCTCTTTTTTTTTCTTCTGGATCACATGTCTAATATCTCCTTTCTATTTTCCAGCTGTTCGTCCCCAGGATGGAGGACATTCGTGAGGTGCTGGCCCTGCATGCGGCCAGAGATGATGCTTTTGCCCCTGACCAGAGACGTTAGAGATATCAGTTCTTCATTGGTCAGATGGGGAGCATCTGGTATTGCGGCGAGCGCTTCTTCTATCAGCACATTAGAGAGCCCTAGATTCCTGCCATCCCTCTAGATACTACCCCCTCATTTCCTCCTATGCCTGTTGATCCTGCCCAGTTCCTAGATTGGACTGAGGCAGAGACTTTATTGGAGGAGGGTGACTATGATGCCTGGTTCAGGCGAGCTTTAGTTGGGTGCCTTATGCCACCCATGCCTGTCCGTGGTGGAGTCACAGAGATTGGAGGGGTAGTGATTAGGGCATATGACACGACGGTATGTCTTCTCCTTTTTTGATCTTCAATTCATATACTTTATTTGAACTTAGCATTTTTTTCTTACACCTTTTCTATTTCAGGAGGCTCAGTTGGCAGAGATCCGATCTCGGTATGCTGATATAGAGCACCAGCGAGATGCTGCTATCGCCGAGCGGGATGCCCTCTACATTACCATTTCTGATCTCCGGGGACAGCTTGCTAGGGCACAGGGCCAAGCGGGCCCTTCTGGTACACAGGACCAGGCGGGTCCATCTCATACCCAGGTTAATACTTTCACCTCTTTTCATTCCTGCTTTATCTTTTATTTATCCTGTTCTGATTAAAATTTCCTTTCTTATTTTCAGGATGACACAGCCGGCCCTTTTTCACCTGCTCCACCTGTGCCTATGCATCTTCATGGTGAGGTATTTTCTGTGGCACGGGTGGAGTTCGTGACTTCTCCCAGATCGGTAGAGGCACCTGCAGCAGAGCTTGAGGTCGAGACTGAGGTTGCTCCTGCTGTGGTGGATGTGCCAGAGTCTGCTCCAGCACCTGAGACTGCTCCTGATGCTTCTGTAGATATGGGTATGGAGCCGGCCAGGGATGCCGCTGTGGTGGAGCCTGCCGTGGAGGCTGGGGTCATAGAGGAGGCTGCTGTTGATGCTACTGGGCCGTCCATTCTTGCTGATCCTGCTTCTGCTGATTCTGAGTCTGTTTAAACGGATTCTGATACCGAGTTTACGGGATATGTAGATACTTCGGGGTACGTTCCTCCTGATCATCCCACTGCTGGCCTTGTGCCTTTATATATGTGGCATGATATTTAGTCTGTTTTGAGCAGGATGACCCGTAGTACAGCCCGTAACATAGTACGATATGTTTTTGAGCCTCGGCGATCTTCAGGCCGTGGTCGAGGCAGAGGACGTGGCCGTGGCCGTAGGGGTGGACCTGCGTAGATAGTAGATTAGGAATTTTCATGTATATGTATTTTGACAAACTGATGTATCCATTCATATATATATAAAAAAAAATTGATTCATTTTTATTCACTTGTGCTCTCTTTTCCTTTTATTTTTAGCTTTTCTTGCATGATATATGTTAAAGTAGGGACAGGTGAAGCCTAGGAAACCATTGAAATCAAAATTCCCCACTTTTTGGCATTTTTCCGAAGGGACCGTAATTAGGTTACGAGCAAGCCATGCCCGTAATATTAATACGGGCACACTCTGCCCGTAAATTATTCACGGTCACAGTGTGTCCTTATTCTTTATACGGGCACGCCATGCTTGTATTATAATTACGGATTCTACTGCCTTTTCGAATTTTCTATATAAACTCAAGGGGGACGTCATTGTGACACTTTTAAAAGTTTGAAAACTGCCTGAGCCTTCCGTTTTCTGCTTTCCTTGTCTTCTTTGGTGCTTTCATGGCTTCCCTCGCCCCTTTCTCTTCTGTCGATGAATCTCTTCCTGCAAGACAACTTGTTAGATCAAAACCTCCTAATCTCACCAGGTACAATGTTGTGGATTCCTTCTATGATAGGTGGGTTAACTCCATGACCCTTGATGAGGAAATTCGCTGGGATTCCATCCACTTAGGGCATATCCTACACATTCCTAAAATTCCCTTTAAGTGGGAAATCATTGAAGCTTTGATTGGACACTGGGTTCCTGAATTGAATCTCTTCCGCTTTGATGACAAAGAGATGACTCCTACCATAGAAGAAATTGAAACCATCCTTGGCCTAAGGTTTTCTGAAAAAGTTGTGAACCCTCCCCTAAAGCCTAGCTACAAAAAGGAGGCCTCTACATTCTTGGGTATAGGGAAGAAAGACTTAGGAAAATCTGATACCCTATTGCGCTTGTCCAAGACCTTTTTGACTGAAAAACTTCTAAGGAGTGGGGACAAGGATGCTAGGTTTAATGCTTTGACTTTGATAGTGGTTAACCAGTTACTCTTTCCACGGGGTGATGACCAGGTTGACTTGGCTCTGATCGCAGTTATCTGCCAGGTTAGGGAATGTGAGAGATTGGCTCCTATGATCTTAGTAAAGATATACCAGGCCCTAACTGACTGCTATTTCAGAAAGAAGAAACGTTTCCTTGCCTGCGCCCCTATCCTACATGTAAGAAATAATAATTAAAATTTTTTTTCTTCTTCTTCTTCTTCTCTTTTTCTTCTTTTTTTTTTCTTCTTTCCCTTTCTTTTTTTTTTCTTTTTCTTTCTCTTCTTTTTTTTCCTTTTTTTTTTTTTTGAAATAAATTGAAATACTCCCCTTTTCTGCAGCTTTGGTTGCTTGACCACCTAAGCCAAGTTGAAGAGATAACTCGCCGCTTCTTTCCAAGGTTGAAAGTTCCTGTTCTGATGAGCCACAGGGGTTGTCCTAATATCCAAGGCGGCAAGCAGGGATGGTTCACTTTTTTGGGTACTCTCCAGGATGATCAAGTGAGATGGCCTGGCACTTATCAGCCTAATCCAGAGACAGTGATCAGCTTTAGAGATAGGAACTTTCTGGTCCTAGCAGGCTTGAAATCTGCTGTTCTCTATCTTCCTTTGAGGGTTCTTCGACAGTTTGGAGCGACCCAGGGAATTATGATCCAACTGGCTATAAGAGCCTTGTAGGGCCACTTACATCAGCCACCATGGGGCTAAATGCTCAATTAATGAATGAGTGGTCCTATGTTCGCTTTCTGCGGGGTCCAGTCTTTTCTGAGTCCCATGTGAAGGACTATCATTTCTGGATCAAAGAGCAGGTGCAGAGTCATGCCCCAGTACCAGAGGATCCTCCTGCAGTTCTTCCCCCTACTTATGAGGACATTCTGGAGTCTGAAAAGGCAACCCACAAGCGGCTTCAACAAATTTGGGTACAAGAGGCACAAGAGCTCAGGATAAAGGGTATTGATCTGGAGAGGCAACTTGAAGAGCAGAGGTCTTGCCGCATTGCCATGGAGAAGAAACTTGAAGAACAAAGGCAGGCTCGTCGCTTTGAAGTCCGAGCGATGCGGAAGAAATATCAGGATTCCTTGGCTACCCTTAGGGCGTTGAAGATCAAGCATTCTTTTTCAGATGAGATCATCTCCTTTTTGTGCGATTCTGATGCAGAGGGAGCTTCTGGAATCATTGCAACTCAGGCAGCTA
Organism: Buxus sempervirens; assembly: GCA_947561395.2. Classification (NCBI taxonomy): domain Eukaryota; kingdom Viridiplantae; phylum Streptophyta; class Magnoliopsida; order Buxales; family Buxaceae; genus Buxus; species Buxus sempervirens. The sequence goes on from OX387183.1 coordinate 34,411,635, forward strand.
GGATTAGGGAGCTTGAGGAGCAGTTGGGGAGTAGGGATTAGATTCTTTTATTATTTTTTCCTTTTTTTTCTTTTTTTTCATACTTTTATACAAAAGCAAACTCCATTAGTGGAAAGACAATAAATTTGATTCAAAAATAGGTTTTATATTATTGGCCTCAGAGTTCTCAGATGCTTGTAAAAACAGAAGTTTTATGAAAAAGTATTTGATTTCCCATCACTGGCCAAAGCATAGTTTTTTTTTTGAAAGCTGATCCATGACACTTAATCACATATAATCAAAAGAATTAAAATCAGGTTGAACAATGAAAAGGGTAATCCAAGCAATAGGGAGAGACCAAATCTGTCTACCCCGTGGCCTTTAGAATCATCCCCTAATGGCTTTTTCTTCATGACAGACCCTGCTAATTTGCTGCTGATGCAGACTTCAAACTTGGAACACATGATCAACTCAACCTTTGATTTTTTTTTTATTTCTATTTTTTTCTTTTGCCCCTATTGCCCCTAGTTCCAATTGCGGTTTTCACTAGGGCCGGCTTCTGCATTCCGTCATCACCAATCTTACTCTGGAAGTTGAATGAATATACTAAAATCACTGAGGACTTAAGAATAGGACGAAGCAAAGGCTAAGCTCGGTTTATGAAAGAAAAGGTATTAAAGGCTCAAAATTTTCTAAGTGTGAAAATAGGTCCACTGGACTTACAGTCATGATGAATTCAATCCCATTTCCCCTTCTTTTGTATTTGGCTTTCATTTGCCCCTATTTTTCCTCTCTTTCTTTTTTTTTCCTCTTTTTGCCCCTATTGGCTTTGCCCCTATTGACTTTGCCCCAGTATAAGACTGTAAGTCCAGTTTAGGTTTAACAAAGAAGACGAACAGGCTCAAATTGGCTTGACTAGGGATGAAAATTTTTGGGAAATATAGAAAAATGGCCTCAGATCATTTCCTAGTAATATTCATTCAAGGAAAATATCTCTTTACTGCATCAGAGTTAATTGGCTCAGGAAAATCTTTCCCATCCATCTCTGTTAAGATGAGAGCACCCCCTGATAGGACCTTTTTGACAACATAAGGTCCTTCCCAATTTGGTTTGAATTTTCCACGAGGGTCTTCCAAAAAGGGTAAAATTTTCTTCAATATTAAATTTCCTTCTTGGAAAGTTCTGGGCTTTACCTTCTTATTGTAAGCCCTGGCCATTCTCTTCTGATACAATTGGCCATGACAAAGCGCTTTCAAATGCTCTTCCTCTATCAAATTGAGTTGATCATGTCTTGATTGTATCCATTCAGCTTCTACTAATTTAGCTTCCATTAGCACTCTTAATGAAGGGATTTCTATTCCACTGGTAAAACCGCTTCCATCCCATATACTAAAGAATACGGGGTTGCCCCTGTAGAAGTCCGAATCGAGGTTTTGTAAGCATATAGAGCAAGCGGCAACATTTCATGCCAATCTTTGAAACTCACTACCATCTTCTGAATGATCTTCTTTATATTCTTATTAGCTGCTTCCACTGCCCCATTCATCTTTGGTCTGTAAGGAGCTGACTTGTGGTGGGTGATCTGAAATTGTTCACACATCTTCCTCATGTCCTTGTTCTTAAGGTTTGAAGTATTGTCTGATACTATGGCACTTGGCAAACCGTAGCGACAAATGATATTGTGCTTCAAGAATTTCAGAACGTGGCTACTTGTAATGTTTGCATATGAAGCTGCTTCTACCCACTTGGTGAAGTAATCAATTGCTACAAGTATAAACCTGTGTCCATTTGATGCCTTTGGAGAGATCATTCCAATGACGTCTATACCCCACATGGAGAAGGGCCATGGAGATGTCATGTTATGCAATTCACTTGGGGGTGCATTCTTGTTATCAGCATACACTTGGCATAAATGACACCTTTTGACATGTATATAGCAATCGTGCTTCATTGTCGACTAGTAATATCCCAATCACAGAATCTTATTGGCAAGCATGTGCCCGTTCATATGGGGTCCACACACTCCTCCATGTACAGTTTCAACTAACCTTTCTGACTCGGACTTGGCAAGACATCTAAGTCGGATATCGTTGTGGGATCTTTTGTACAACTGCCCACCACTTAGTAAGAACTGTCCTGCCAACCTCTGTATTGTTCTTTTCTCTGTAGAAGTGACATTTTCTGGCAAACTCCGATCATTTAGGAAGTTCTTAATATCTTGAAACCACGGTACTTTTTCTTTTGGGGTTTCTTCTAGAACAAGGCAATAAGCTAGTTCATCTCTGACTTCAATTTCCAGTGGTCTAATATCAACACCTTCTGGCATACTGACCATTGAAGCCAATGTTGCTGGGCATCCGCAAACTGATTTTTGGCCCTTGGCATATAATTGAAGGAAATTCGAGTGAATTTGGTGCTTATTTCTTCCAAATACTGGTGATAGGGGATCAGTTTGTGATCCTTGGTTTTCCATTCACCAGTTGTTTGGAAGATGATAAGACTCGAATCTCCATATACGTCAAGTTTCTCTACTTCATGGTCTAAGGCTGCTTGTAACCCTATTATGCATGCTTCATACTCTGCTATATTGTTTGTGCATTGGAACCTTAACTTCACTGCGATTGAGATGTGTGCTCCATCTGGCTTGATCAAAACAGCCCCTATTCCATTTCCATTCATATTGGCGGCCCCATCAAAGAGCATTTGCCGTGAGCTTTCCCCTTCTTCTTCAGTAAACAGGATTGCCTCATCAGGGAAATTAGTCTTCAAAGGTTGGTATTCTGGTAAAGGGTGTGCAGCTAAGTCATCAGCAATGGCTTGACCCTTAATGGCTTTCTGTGTGATATAGGTGAGGTCAATATTCAGAGAGTAACAACTGCCACTTTGCTGTTCTGCCAGTTAAAGCTGGTTTCTCAAATAGATATTTCAAAGGGTCCATTCGGGATATCAATAATGTGGAATGACTAAGGAAATAATGCCTCGGTCTCTGAGTTGCCCATACTAAATCACAACAAGTCTTTTCCAAAGGAGAGTACTTTGCTTCATATTCTGTAAATTTCTTGCTTAGGTAATAAATCGCCCTTTCCTTTCTGCCTGTATCGTCATGCTGTCCCAAGACACACCCCATTGACGTCTCCAAAACTGACAAGTATAAAATCAATGGTCTTCCTGGACTTGGTGGTACTAACACAGGTGGGTTCAATAAATATTCCTTTATTGTGTCAAAGGCTTCTTGGCAATCGTCATTCCAGGCCGTCGGGTTATTCTTTCTTAGAAGCTTGAAAATTGGTTCACAGATAGCGATGAGCTGTGCTATGAACCGGCTTATATACTGAATCCTTTCAAGAAAACCACAAACTTCCTTCTCCGTTCTAGGTGATGGCATTTCAATGATTGCTTTAGCTTTAGCTGGGTCAATCTCATTTCCCTTCCTACTTACTATACAGCCCAATAATTTTCCTGATGTAGTTCCAAAAACACATTTTGCAGGGTTAAGCCTTAGATTGTATTTCCTAAGCCGGTCAAACACCTTCTTCAAGTTGATCAAATGGTCTTCTTCTTCACATGATTTAGCTATTATATCATCCACATAGACCTCCATCTCCTTCAAGATCATATCATGGAATAAGGCTGTCATGGCCCGCTGGTAGGTTGCCTAGGTGTTTTTAAGCCCAAATGGCATGACAGTGTAGTGGAAGGTACCCCAAGGTGTAATGAAAGCCGTTTTTTCTTGGTCATCCTTAGCCATCTTAATTTGATTGTATCCAGAAAACCCGTCCATGAAGGAGAACAAGCTATGTACAGTAGTGTTGTCCACCAATATGTCGATGTGTGGAAGTGGAAAATCGTCCTTTGGGCTTGCCTTATTCAAGTCTCTGTAGTCTACACACATTCTGACCTTTCCATCCTTCTTTGGTACTGGCACAATATTTGCAAGCCATTCAGGGTACGTAGATACCGCCAAGAATCCAGCTTGGAATTGCTTAACCACTTCATCTTTAACATTCAATGTCCATTCTGGTTTTAACCTTCTCAGTTTTTGCTTAACTAGCTTGACATCTGGTAGAATGGGTAGCCTATGCACAACCATGTCCGTGTCTAACCCCGGCATATCCCAATATGACCATGCAAATACATCTTCATAATCAACCAAGAACCGTATCATTTCATCCCGTTGTACCTCAGATAGACATACCCCAATCTTTACTATTTTTGGGTCATCTTCGGTCCCTAGGTTTATTGATATGGTCTCTTCAATATTGGGTTGGACCCCATTTTCATGATGCTCCAATTGATATGTGATTTCTTTTGGAGGGTCGTCTTCTTCGTCCTTGGTCTCTTCCTCAACCCCCATTAGGTCAAAGTCAAGCTCGAGGTCGAAGTCATACTCAACCTGATCCAATTCCGTTTGCTTATATGGTTCATAAGTGGTTTGGACCTTTTTGAAAATTTTATCTTTTCTATAAAAAATTGAAAAATCTTTTTGTGTTTTTTGAGAGCCTTGTGCGCACCCGATTTCGGTCGCACGATGAGGCGCACGCAAAATGATGCGTGCCTCGGGATTTGTTTGGAGTCGCCACTACCTGATGGGGTACAGGCAGACACCTGGGTGCCTAAGTTCTTCTACTAAGGCTTTTGGTCTGCGGCTTTGAGATTCTAAGTAGGGGCTCGGTTGTGGTCTGGGGAAGTCCGTAGACACCCCCGTCCACCCCGTCAAGTGACGGGTCCCATAGGTTTCCCTGGTTTTGAGTCAACTTAGTTGATTTCTCACTCACCCGATTCCTATTCCAGCATGTAATTTGATTAAGTTTGGCGGGACCGCCAAAGTGGTGTGGGTCCCTTTACTTGGTTTTATCTTTCTTGGCTTAAAGTGGTGTGAGTCTGATTGGGCAGGCCCCGTTGGAAGGTCCGTGGATTCCTTGGTGGGCTTGGTTGAGCCCACATGTCCCTTGGTGGGCCTCAGTCTAAACCTGAGAGGCCCTTTGGGCTTTGGTTTAAGTAAATTGATTTTATTTAAATTCCAATTTGATTTATTTAAGTGAGTTTTTATACATAAGTGAGCCGGGACTGTTTATGGGCCCTTGAGTGGGCCACATAATTTGTTTGCCAAGTGGTTTGAGTTATCTTTGATTAACCTTTGCCAAAACGGGCTCGACAGGCCCTGCTCGTGGTCTCGGCCAAACCACAATCTACTTTAAGCATGCATGGCCCAAATAGGGCTTGGGTGGGCCTCAAATGGTCTGGCCCACTCAAATCTCTCATTTATCTTATTTAGGCACAAGTGGGTTGGTCGGGCTTGGTGGGCCCCGTTGGAAGGCCCACCGGAATTAATTTGGACCGGGTCGGTCCATGGCCCATTTTGGGTTTCCGGGTCACCCGGAAACCCTACTAGTTCGCCCGGAGTTGATCAAACAAACCAAAAAATCACACAAGATCAGCAAAAATGGCAAAAAATGAATTCTGGCAGTGTAGCCGGCCTGAGATGCCGGTTACACACAGGGTTCTGTGTATCCGGTATCTATAGCCGGCTACACGGGGGCTTCTGTTGATCCGGCCTGAGTTGCCGGATCAACCTCCAGAAGCCATTTTTTTGGATTTTCGCATTGGGGTTGGGTTTTCATGCTTCTTGGGCTGTTCCAGTGATCATGTGGGCTCCTGTGTGAGCCCACGTTGGTGCAGGTGAGAGTCACTTGGCCCTCTTGAAGATGTTTTCCAAGTTTAAGCCGACAATGGGGACCAAAGGGTGTATCTTTCCCTTCCCCACTGAAGCAAGGAATGAGTAGGGATCTGTGTATCCCTACTTTAATCCGATTCTCGAAAGGGACAAAGCTTCACATGCATGAGTCAATAACAGGCCCAGAGCAAGCTCTTAATCTAAGGTTGGGCTAACATGAACAAGGTGGACACCTAGCACACCAAATCTGATTTTAGGCATGCACATTCCTGGGGGATGATGATATATTCAAATGCCTAGACATGTTTCTAGCAGACAAAGAACCCAGCATGCAAGTGAGACCCCCAAGGCAGCAAACTAGATAAGAGGGGAGGTCATAGCCATTCAGACATACCAAAATCTATCATGTTACCTAAGCATGCATCATGGTTGTGAAAAGGATCGCAAGCCTACCAATAACCAAACATAAACAGTAAAGAAAGGATGAGAAGGGGGTTTAATTATGGGATACATCAGATAGATGATCACAATGGAGGAATATGCTCCCCCATGCACACAAAATAACCAAGATAAGCCATGTGAAACATGCTTAGACAAAAGTACTATATCATGCTCAAGAGATGCTCAATTTAATATATGCTGAATAAAATGTATCAAGGAACAATACCTAGGGGTTTTGAAACCCCTTTGCAGTGTGTAGTCTTCTTCTTGAAGCACAAACACAGGCTGGAGCAGCACCTTTTCCTTCCACCAACAGCAACTCCTTCTTGGTTGTGAGGAAAATGGAGAAGAAGAGGGAGGAAAGGGGTTAGATAGGTTCTAGGTGGTCTTTGGTTGGCATGGAGGCTAAGAGGGGTGAGAGAGGCTGGTTTCGTACCAGGAAGGGTGGAGGAGAAGGGGTGGAGGCAACCAAAAAAAAGCCAACCCCGGATATGAGCTGCTGGTTTGCTATTTATAGACACATTAATGTATCCGGAAACTCAGGCCGGATACACTGAGGCTTATTCATATCCGGTCTTCAAGTCCGGATACACTGAGGCCCCTTTGTATCCGGTCTTCAAGTCCGGATACAAAACATAATCATTTGAAAATTAAATGCCGCCGCGAATTTGTCGAGCGATCGGCGCGGATCTCGCGCGAAAATCTTCTTGTATCCGGTCTTCAACTCCGGCCATGAAGGGAAGCTAGTGTATCCGGTATATTTGACCGGATACAAATCGAGAAATTACGGATTTGCCCTTCGACTTGACCGATTCGACCGATTTGACCGATTTGACCGATTTGACACTTTTTGATATCTACGGATCGCCCGTACGAATTTTTGATATTTAAGATTTAGTCCCCGAGATATTTTGCTGCGTTGGTCGCCACGTGCGCAGTTCTGGCGCCACGTGTGCAGTTTCTGGCTTTGCTGCCCGGAAACTTCGACAGATCATATCTCCTTCATCCGAACTCCGATTTGAGCAAACTCAATTGCGTTGAACTCGTATCGGAGCCCTCTATTTAATGACATAGGGCTAAACACTTGGCACGGGTTTCGAGGAAAAGTCAACTTTCGGCTCTCCCTCAAGTTTGACCGGCCCACAGAACCCTCACCCGGACTCCGATTCCTGCAAACTCAGTTGCGTTGGACTCGTGTCGGGATTCCCTATCCACTGAGATAGAGCAAGGCGGCCAATTATCCTTTGATCAAAAGGTCAAATTTCAACCCCTTAGGGTTTGACTTTCTATTTAGGGTTTTGCATTTTCAGCACTTCTAGGGGTGCAAAAATAAGGTGCTTACAAGCCTTCTACAAAATCTTTCCCTGAAGACGAAGGCTCATTAAAACCTTCAGGAAAAGGGCATTCTACTAATGGAGCTTTTTTTTGGAAGCCATGTCTGTTTGCCAAACAAACGCGGCTTCAAAAGTAAGGGGAGTTTCCTCCCAATTGTTTAACATAAAAGAATCTGGGGCAGGGATACAAGCCTGCTCCTCAAGCTCAGGGTCTGCATCCAAAATCACCAATACTGGGTGAGTTGCATCGCCTGCTTCTTCTGTAGGGCTGGTCCCAGATGGAACTTCTACTGCAGCCCAATCAATAAAAGGTAACTCCTCTGCTACTTCTTCTTGGTTGCCTTCTGTCATGGCAAAAAAGGCTCCGACGTCCTCAGAGAAGTCATGCTCCTATTTTGTATGTGGCCCAGGCCCACCCAATGCTTGTGGAGGTGGGGGGTGGAACATATGGTTGCACGGTTGAAGACTTGGGTTTCTGGAATGGGTTGATGTTATAGTATGGAGGTTTGGACTGATCCTCAGGAGGAGACAGCTGAATCATGTGAGAAAGCTTTGGAAAAGTTTCCCTGATGTGTGGGAATTTTATGTCTTCCATCTCCTTCTGTCTTCTCCAATTCCTTGGCTTGGACCCAAATCCTGCTCTGTGGACCGTCTTCTTAACCTTTATCGGTTCTATCCTTCCTTGCAGGTTAACCCCTAGACCTTTTCCAGGGTGAAAGTTGTACTTTTCTAGCACATTCTTGACCATTTTCTCAGCACAGGTCAATTTTCCTTCTTTTTCCTGATACCCTCGAGGTATGAATTTAACAGTTTCAAACTGGAAAGAGTGAAAGGCCATCTTGTCAGCAGTCATTTCCATGTTTATATAGGGTACATCAGGGGACCACATGGGAGGAACCAAATTTTCGGCTAGGATAGTAATCATCTTTTGCCCTCTAATATATTTAACTCTTTGGTGGAGGGTAGATGGTATAGCCCTAGCTGTATGAATCCACGGCCTTCTTAGGAGTAAGTTGAAGGCTGCAGGTATATCCATCATTTCAAATGTGATGTTAAAAATATACGGTCCAATTGTGACCGGCAGTTCAACCTCCCCTAAGGAATGTTTTAGAGCTTTCAAATGCTCTTATGATTCTTCCATTTTGTTTTATTTTATTTTGCTCCAGACCGAGCTTAACAAAGGTTATTAACGGGCAGACATTCAGAGCCGACCCATTATCAATCAAGACCCGGGCTATCATGCAACCCTTACTGAGCACAGCTATGTGCAAAGGGTCAACATGATGGTACCCTGCTGGGCTGATTTCAGTCTCGGAAAAAGTTATGACATTATGAGATAAAATTTGCCCAACCATTCGGCTTAGTTGGTCTGGTTCAATATTTTTAGGCACATGGGCCCCCTGAAGTATCCTTAACAAGGAGTCCCTATGTTTTTCAGAATTTAACAATAAGCCCAGTATTGAGATCTGGGCAGGGACTTTGTTCAATTGCTCGACAATGTTGAATTCACTCTTTTCTATGATTTTAATGAGGTTAGCAGCTTCACTGTTAGTTACCTGAGGGGCATCTTCCCCTGCCTTGGCCTTTCCTTTATTTTTCTCTTCTTCCTTTTCCTTCTCTGTCTCTTTTTGTTTTTCTTCCACCCTTACACATTTTCCTGACCTCATCATGAGGTTCACTTCTTTCTTGCTTTCTGCCTCAGCTGCAGGGAACGTAGTGGTGTAGCCTTCACTGTAATTCCATGGTACAGCCGATTCAGAGTAGGAAGGCTTAGGGACATTTATCACCAAAGGAGGAAGTTTGGACTTGGAAGGTGAAATTTGCGTAAGAGGAATATCAACAACCAATGGTGGACATTGTTTTGGTTGAGAGGTTGCAGAAGTGACTGATGCACTAAGATGGTCACAGTTTATGACCAATGGTGGTTTTGATAGAGTGGGTGAAAAATGGGTGGATGGGCTGCAATTGATAACCAAAGGCGGCTTTGCAATGTTTAATTGGGCCATGAGGGAGGAGGTCCGGTCCAAAGCAGAGCTAATGCTCTCAGCAGCACGATCATTTCCTTTTGAAACCATATTTATTTCTGTTTCCTTATTTATTCTGTTAAAATAAACCTTGACCGTTGTCCCTATAGAAGCAATTAACTGGGATGGGGCAAAAGTTATTTTATTAGAGGAAATTACCCCTATGCCATTAGAGGGGCCTGCCCCATGATGCTGAGGCAACGGGTTTTGGCCAATGTCTGTTCTGGGAGGATTGGGAGCCCCTGTATTGAAAGACAGGGTATTCTAGTCCAGTAAATCCTGAATGACATGTTTCAAAAGCCAGCACTTGTCAGTAGGGTGCCCAGATGCACCCATGTGGTAATCACAAGTGGGGAAGGGGTCAAAATTTCTCCCCTTGGATGCATTCGGATTAGGTTCTCTTAAAGTGATATACCCTGCTTTCAATAAAGTGGGCAGCAACTGAGAAGGAGTCATTGGAATAGGGGTGAAAACCCTATTTCTCCTTGCTGCGAAATAGGCATCCTTTTTTTCTTTAGTAAAAACCCTCTTTTGGTCTGAGGGTGCTGCTGGAACATTAACCCTCATGGGGGCCTGGGTGGATGGAGCAGGTGGAGTAGGAAAATGAGCAGGTATGTTGATTTATATGGGCTTGTTAGGGCCCGATGGTGGCTGCACCATGTTTACCTCCCCTTCTTTCTTGTTCCCCTTCTTTTTCAGCCCACTTCCTTTCTTCAGATTGGGGTCTTGCTGATTGATCATAGTAGAGTGGTCAATTATTTTACCTGACCTTATCCCATCTTCGATTCGGTCGGCCACTTGTACCAAAGTCGCAAAATTAGTAGTGGTCTGACCCACCAGGTGGCTGTAGAATGGTTGACCCAGTGTACTAATGAAAGTGGAAATCATTTCCTGCTCTAGCATGGGTGGCCTGACCTGGGAGGCAGTCTCCTTCCATCTCTTAGCATACTGTCTCATAGATTCATCCCTTCCCTTACTCATTCTCATTACATCGTACCTGTCTGGCATGATTTCTGAATTAAACCGGTACTGAGCTAGGAAGGCATCTGCTAGGTCCTTCCATCTTTTGATCTTCCCATGGTCTAAGGTGGCAAACCACCTCAACGCCGTTCCAGTCAAGCTCCTTTGGAAGAACTGAATCAAAATGCCCTCATCCCGTCCGAATTGGCATAGGGCATCGCAGTACAACTTCAGATGGCTCATGGGGCAGCCCGTGCCATCATACTTGTCTAGGTCTGGGCATTTAAACTTAACTGGCAAGTCAACGTTGGGGTATAGGCACAAGTCTTCAAAATTGGTGCCCCCAAAGTTGTTCACGCCTTTAACCTCTCTTAGTTCGTCTTGGATCATCTCTAGTCTGTGCATGAATTTCCTTTCAACTTCTTCCCTCATCCTTTCCTTTTCCTTTGCTTTGTCTGATTCCGCTGTCTCATCCCTGATTAGTATAGGTTCAGGGGTGGGTTCATAGATGGGTTCAGGAATAGGTTGAACTGGAGGTGGAATGTTGATTTGTGGTGGAGGTGCTGGGTTGGAAGTGGATGCTTGGTTCTGGGCTTGCACTTGTTGGGCCTGTACTGACAGTATGTTTTCTAGCATTCGGGCTAGTCCTGCCACCTGTTCCTGAAGCAAGACAATATCTGGGAGAGGAGCATCAGCTTCAGTCTCAATGGGATTCATGGCGCGAGCTCTTGATCTGGTTACAAGAGCTATGATTGCAAGTGTATTAGTACCTGGCAAAAAGTAAAGGAAAAATATCAGTGCTCAATTAATCTCATTCACACGCCTAGGAATGCCTATGTGCAAGCTGGGTGAACACGAGTTTGGATTTTGTTTCTTTATTTGCTTCTTTTTTTTTTTAAATTGTTGGAATATTCTAGGGCCTCCAACAGGTCCCACAATAAAGAGAAAATGATCTGAAAGGCTTTCAGAGGCCCGGGGGTATTTTTTTTTAAAAAGGTCTGAAATTCAAAGGCTTTCAAAGGCCCAGGGATATTTTTGGAAAAAGGTTTGAAATTCAAAGGCTTTCAGAGGCCCAAGGATTTTTTATAAAGGTCTGAAATTCAAAGGCTTTCAAAGGCCCGAGGAAAAAGATATGAAATTCAAAGGCTTTCAGAGGCCCAAAAGGAGCAGGATATGAAATTCAAAGGCTTTCAGAGGCCCAAAAGAAAAAGATCTGAAATTCAAAGGCTTTCAGAGGCCCAAAAGGAAAAAAGATCTGAAATTCAAAGGCTTTCAGAGGCCCAAAGGAAAAAGATCTGAAATTCAAAGGCTTTCAGGGGCCCGAAAGGAAAAAGATCTGAAATTCAAAGGCTTTCAGAGGCCCAAAAGGAAAAAGATCTGAAATTCAAATTTTAGAAAATAGTGGGGATCTCATGCTATAAACATCATAAATTCATATGATTCATTCAGATTTATCATAAAAACAATTAAAACGTGATCAGGATATTCAAAGCAGCCACATCTCACAGATTAGAACACATGGGGGGTTTACCCTACGGATCCACCTGTTCTCTTTTCCCCTAGCTCTCTCTTCACGTTTTACGGCTAGAGAGGATTCTTGAGGTACTTGGAGATAGGTTTGGGTATACAAACACAATCAAAGGCTTTATTCTAAAAAAAAAGGAGAAAAACAGATATGGGGTTTTATTCTAGGGATCCACCTGTTCTCTTTTTCCTTAGCTCTCTCTTCACGATTTACGGCTAGAGAGACTCTTGAGGTACTTAGAGGCAGGTTTAGGAATACAGATACAAAAGATGGCTTTATTCTACAGCAATAGAGAAGATCCTATTACTTCTAGAATTGAAGACAGAAATAAAGAGGGAAAAGGGACTTACCTGGATTGAGCAAGCAAGGCAGCAGGGGTTCCTCTCTTCTCTTGGAGCTTCTTAGACTTCAAATTTTCGTGGCCTTTTGCTTGAGGAAAGGCCTTCTATTTATAGGCAAACACAGGGGTATAGTTGGTCCAAGGTTTGGCAAGATAGAGTTTCAGTTTGAGTTAAACACAAGATCATGCCCATCCTTTATCCAAAAAGATATTTCGCACGAATAAAATATATAATTCGCTCATTTAAAGGGATATTGGACTAAAGATAAGGCTTAGAAATCGAGAGAAGAACAGAACTCGCACGAGTCTGATGTGCCCGTGAATGATTTACGGTCGAATGGTGTTCGTATATGTATTACGGGCGCTGCGTGCCTGTATATAAAATTCGGGCGCGCTTAGCCCGTAGGTACAATACGGTCAAGGCTTAAATTATTGATTTTCATGCATTTTTGGCCTGTTTTAAATCTCAATTAATATTTTCATTATTTTCTCATTTTGTAGTGCAATTTGGGGTGTCTACAAGTGGGTAACGTAGCAACTGACCTATCCAGGAGTGGTACCGTCCTCGAGATAATGGAATGCCTATGACACATAATTCAAACCACTATAGAAGACTTTTCACTTATTAGCTATTCTACGGATCCATGCAATTGCTAAGCCTACTCAATGGTGGAAAACCAAACTAGGTGATGGACATATTCCCCAATAACACCCGCATATGCGGAAACACAACTGTCTCAATAACCAAACCCGCAACAGTGTAATAAACAAACCAGGCAACTGCCTTGTAACAACTGTGACCCAAAATCCCACACAAGTGGCACTAAGTCATATGTCCAAACTCCAGGTTTCAACGGGCAACTGTGTTCTGGATGTGTTTCGAATCGTTTGATGCACAAAATACATTCAAATAGCTCAAATACAGGTGTAGGAACTCTTAAAATCAAGTTTTGTTTAAAAGGGAATTGTTTGGAACAATGGTACTAAGATAAAAAGCCACTTTAGCAAAACGTACCCAAAATCTTTATAAAAATTTATTTTAATGATCCGCTAGTGCAAACTATCTCAAAATACTCCAATCTTAATGGTATATGGGTTGAAATTATATAAAAACAACAGGCAACATGAAATATAGGTGAATTCAGGGTTGGTTGCTCGAGCGACGCTTTGGGCATTCGCCTTCTGGGTTATGATTACTTTCGGGTTTTCTAGAAATTAAAAAGCACAGGCGGGGCGCCCTTGATACCGCTTGAGAGGCTATCGAGCGCCCACAAACTGCTCGCGAGAGCCATATGGGCGCTCAAGCTGCGGTTCAAGTGGCTTGTCGCAAAACCATTTTTTTGCAACTTCCGAAAAGTTGCGTAAATCATTCAAAAATCTAAAACTTAAATTCTACAGTATCAAATCCATACTAAACCATTCTAGAATACTTTATAAACATGTTAGAACATTTGTGAACAATTAAAACACAATATAGTACACAAACGAATCATCAAACATGCGAATAACACGATCATCGAATAAACACAAAATTCTGTTTATGCAAATTTTTAAAGGGACTACTTACCTCATTTGAGACTAAAACCTTATCTAACAGCACTCCAATATCACTCTAAAGATGATCCAATCAATCTCAGCAAGCCTAGATATCCTCGGGATCAAACAATCATACTTTTAAAGACTTTCATTCATGTTTAAGACTCCCAAAACAGTATTTTTCTCTAGTTTGTTCTTACCTGAATTTTCTGAACAAAAAACCTCTCTTCTCCTTCTGAAAAATCTGCTCCAAAGGATGCTTGTGGGTTAGGGTTTGATCTTGCTATGGAGGAGTTGAAGAATAGAAGAAAAAGAGGAGACGTGCGGCTGTTCACTCATTTTGAACATGAACAGTCGCATGTAACAATTAGGTTTAGTTTATTATTTTTTTCCTTTTTACTCATTTGCCCCCTTCATTAAACCAAACATAATCTCAACCCAAACCAAAATCTGGGTCAACCTCCACTCTTTGGGGTTCAACCACCTCTCTATTTATTCTTATATTTTTATTATTATTATTTTCCTATCACTCACTTAAACAAATCACCTTAATAGCAAAATTATTATATTAAAATTCTACTCAACCTAAAATCATGAACTCACCTTAACTAGTTTCCCCAATTTCCTCCAGGTCAACTTGGACTTCTCCGGGTTGAACCAATGCCTCATCTCCGACAGTATTTAAAACTTGATCAGTCTATTTAATAATTGATATTATTTTATTTATAAAATCTGGGATTTTACATTCTCCCCTCCTAAAAAAAATTTTCATCCTCGAAATTTATCTTGTGATTCCTCAAATAAAGATGGATGTTTCTTCTTCATTTTAGATTCCAACTCCCAGGTGGCTTCTTCCACTATATGACTTTGTCATAGCACCTTAACAAGTGGGATTACCTTCATACGGAGGATCTGCTCACGTTTGTCTAGTATCTGCACCGGATGCTCCTCAAAAGTTAAATGCTCTCGTATGACCAAAGGCTCGTAATCAATGATATTGCTGTGATCATGCACATATCACCTTAACATCGAAACATGGAACACATCGTGAACTGCTCCAAATGAGGATGGCAATGCTAGATAATATGCCACTGGTCCCATTGTACCAAAAATCTCAAAAGGCCCTACAAACCTTGGGGAAAACTTTCCTTTCTTACTGAACCTTCTAATACCACGGAAAGGAGATACTTTAAGGAATACCTTATCACCAACTTCAAAACTCAAGTCTCGCCGCCTATTATCTGCATAACTCTTCTGGCGACTCTGTGCTGCCAGCAAACGCTGCTTAATCAGTTTTACCAAGTCAACACTGTCCTGCATATACTGAGGACCCAAATACTGGCTTTCACCAACTTCTTCCCAACAGACTGGTGATCTACATGCTCTATCGTACAATGCCTCATACGGTGCCATCTGAATACTCCTCTGATAACTGTTATTGTAGGCGAACTCCACCAGAGGTAGGTGCTTACTCCAATTACCTCCCCAATCAAGGACACAACACTGCAATATATCCTCAAGTGTCTGAATGGTCCTCTCTAATTACCCATCGGTCTGAGGATGGTAACTTGTGCTGAATTTCAACTATGTACCCATGGCCTTCTGGAAAGATTCCTAGAACTGAGACGTGAAACGAGGATCACGATCGGAGAGAATAGATACTGGCACTCCATGTAATCTCACGATCTCCTTCACATACAGCTCTACTAATGCATTAAGCGGTTGGTTCATTCTGATAGGCAAAAAGTGAGCTGACTTAGTCAAACAGTCTACAATCACCCATATGGCATCATGCTCCCTTGGAGAAAGGGGTAATCCACTCACAAAGTCCATGGTGCTGTGTTCCCACTTCCACTCTGGAATAGGAAGGGGTTGAAGCAATTCTGCTGGTCTTACGTGCTCTGCCTTGACCTACTGATACACTAGACACTTAGCAACATATTCTGCTATATCCTTCATCATTCCTGGCCACTAATATACTACCTTCAAATTTCTGTACATCTTTGTGCTGCCAGGATGCACTGCATACTTTGATCTGTGAGCCTCTGCCATAATCATTGCCTTAATATCATCATCTATTGGAACACAAATCCGACCCTGAAATCTCAATAATGCATGTGTTACTTTCTAGGATTTATATCGCATTCTTGCTTGTTTTGTTTTGTTTTCAGACTTCATCTTGGAGAGGACGATTCTGCAGGGGTAGAGCCACAGGGTACTAATGAGGAGTATCTATCTGACGACTACGTAGAAGGCGATTATTATTGTCTTATGTAGGATTTTTTATTTATGTCATAGGGAATTTATTTTCAGTACTTAGGGATTTTATTTTATGATTTGAAGAGATGAGAGTGAATGATGTACTGGAAATTGGTGTTCAAATTTTTATAGTAGGAGTTTTATTATTCTATTTGAAGACTTAATTAGATTTTATGAAGTAATAAAGTTTTAGTTTAGTTGGTTTTATTTCCCTTTTGTTTCTGCACTCTGATATTGATATAATTGTTGAATTATATTATAGCTTTGGCTTGCTATGGGCTCAAGCATAGTGTTATCGTGAGATGAGTTACATCTTTAATTAACAACATGGATCTGGGGCGCTACATAGACTAGTTGGTGGTATTTATGTCAGATGTGAACATCACCGTTTTTCAAGACCCTGTGTAGTACCGTATGGAACCTGCTTTAGATGTGGATTGTTCGGGCGCCATATAGCTGATTACTTGCATCTAGTGACTTACCATCCCCTAAAAATTATACAAGCACCATCTACTGTCCAACAGATTTATGGTGTCTATCAATTCAAGAACTAGAGGCCATGCTAGGGTAATGGACCACCGTCCGACTAGAGATAGCAGATAAGGTTTGGTGCACAAAGGGGGTTAGCACAACCAGGAGTCGTTCAGAGGCCATAGTTAGCTAGATGTGACCCCAGCAGATCCAAGGGAGAATTTATGCCATGGTAGTAAAGTATGAGCCTGAGGCCTTAGCATTGGTAGGAGGTAAGATTTACAATTAAGGTCATTTTACTTGTTGCTTGTTTGACTCTAGTGCTTTAAATTTATTTGTGTCTTCTCGGTTTGTTGGAAAACTCAATTGCTTGCCTAATAATTTGGATGAGAAACTGACTGTAAATACACCTATGGGAGAGTCTGTGGTCGTAAGAAAAGTTTATAGAGGTTGTGTGGTTAGATTGGGTGATTTGAAATTATTAGTAGATTTAGTGGAACTTGAATTCAAGGATTTTGGTGTCATCCTAGAGATAGACTGGTTAGCCAAGCACCATATCAAAATTTACTATTACAATAAGACCGTTGCAGTCATTATTCTTGCATAGCCGACACAGTGCTTTATCTGTGGGGATTTTGTAAAATCCCATATCTTAGTAATGAATAAATTGATTAAGTTATTAATATGTAGTGGTTGAGGCATTGGTTCAACCCGGAGAACTCCAAGGTGAACTGGAGGAGAACTCGGAAAGTTAACCTAAGGCGAGATTTTAAACTTAAATTAAGGGAAAATTTTAATTGTTATTATTTGGATTGTGATAATGTGGAACTAAAGTAATCGCAAACAAGGAAAATAAAAAGAGTTGGTCGAACCCTAAAGGAAATGGGTTGACCCAGAATTAGTTTGGTTTGAGGATTAATGTAACGCTTCGGATCCAGGTTTATTTAAACACATAAACCCAAATCTGGTTCATTAGGGAAAATGACCCAAAACACTATTCCAGACTTAAACAACTCCATTTATTATATCAAAGTGCGGAAATAAAATCATCATGCAGAAGCGCGGAATTAAACTACCAAAATAATCCTTTTACTTTTCATCTATGAAGTCTGGAAAGGGTTCAACTAAATAACAAAAATAACATCCACCAAGGTGTGGATTAAAGATACCAATCATCCTCTAAATGACAATCAAAATCCTTAATCAAAATACTGAAATTAATCCCTAAGAAAATAAATCTAAATGTCTCTCTAAGTCCTACACAGGAATGAAATAATCTTCTTTTTGGTAATCACAGTATCCTCCCGGTGTCTCTACCCCGGCAACGTCCTCTCCAGGAATATCTGAAAACAAAACCGATAAAACAATAATGTGAGAAACACTATCTCAGTAAGAAGTCATGCAAATAGTTGACCATAATAAAATATGCAACACTTAATCCGAATAACCACAATAAGAATCAAGACAACATTGAAATACAATTTGTCCACCTCATGGGACTCATGAAATAGTATACCAGATAAAGAGAGTAGACATGTGCCAATATGCTACCTAACCGAATTACGATGGACCAACCGCCCTGCAATCTGGTTATTCAACACCAATGGAAGAACCCAACCATGAGTTAGCATGTACGGCCCAACCAATCCAGGAGTGGGTAACGTAGCGATCGACCAATCCAGGAGCGGTACCATCCTCGGGATGATGGAATGCCTCAGACACAGAATTCAAACCCCTATAATACACATTTCACTTACTAGCTATTCTATGGATCCACATAACTGCTAAGCCCACTCAACAGTGAGAAAACCAACCAGGGTAATGTACATACTTCTCAATGACACCCACAAAATACAGAACCATATCTGTAACCAAATCCACCCATGCGGGATACAATAAATCAGGCATCTGCCTTGTCACACCATGTGACCCAAAAACTAAACAGAATGTACTAAGTCATATGTCCAAAACTCCAAGTTTCAACAAGTCAATATGTCCCGAATGTGTATCGACTCCATCGATGCACACAATACCTTCATATCACTCAAACACAGGTGTATGAACACACAAAACCAACCTTGGTTAAAAATAAAACGTTTTGGAAAAATAAATCGTGTAAAAGTTCTTCTTTAAAAACATCTACCCAAAATGTTTATAAAATTGAATTTTAAACATCCACCAATGTAAACACTTCCCAAATACCCCAATCTTGATGGTACATGGGCTAAAATTGAATAGAACCACTTCCTTAGTGAAAACTAGGTTGAAAAGTCAAGTTTCCCAAAATCTAACAGACTGATCGCTCGAGCGGCCAAGGGCACTCGATCGGCCTTACAAAACAGGTAATTTCAGGGTAGGTCGCTCGATAGGTCGCTCGAGCGACTGTTCTAGTGGTAGTATAATCTGAGTAAAATTGCTCTCGAGCTTTCAACTATATAAATAGATCGCTCGAGCGACTGCTCAGGCAGTCCGAAACTTGAAAAATCCGTAACTTTGCGAAATTTAATAAAAATTCCACAACTCAATACTCAATGCATAAAAACCATTCTAAATCATTCCAAAATACATTATACACATGCTAGAACAATTCCCAACACATAAAACATCATAAATAACGAAATCAACGCATCAAACATCGACTAACCATGAATATCGTCTAATTGCAAATTTGGATTTTATGTAAGTGTCAAGGGACTACTTAGCTGGTTTTAGGAACTTAAATCTCCTCTAAGAGCCTCGAAATATCACCCCAAAGTTTTGTCAAACGATCCCAACGAGTCCGATCACGTCTGGGTTAAAAAGCACACTTTTAAAACTCTTTAACATACGAAAATCTCCAGAACAGAACTTGTTATTAACTTGCTCTTACCCGAGTTCTCTATGCATGAAAATACTCCTTCTCTAAGATGGCTCCCACAATTTGTTTAGGGTTTAGGTTTTGATCACAAGGCAACTAAGTGGAAGAATAGGAAACAGTAAGGAAACTCACGACTGATTCTATTTTGAGTTGGACGTGGGTTTCTCATGCATACTAGGTTTGCTTATTAATTTAAAGTCTTTTACTTAACTGCCCCTCCTTCATTAACCAAATTACAACTAAGCCTTTAAACCCATCTAATTCTTAAACCAATTCAATTCCTTGGGTAAACCCACTATCCTTGGGTTCGACCAACCCCTTTGTATTCTCCTTGATTATAATTCAATTAATTCTTACTAATAATATATTAGCACAATAATTAATATATTAAAATTATATTTGGGTCAATAATTAGGTGCTCACCTTATACCGGCTCTTCTATCATATCCGGCTCATCTTGAACTCCTTTGGGTTGAACCAAAATTTCATCTCCTGCATATTATTAACCAATTAGTTTAGTTACTAAAATCTAGGATTGTACAATTAAAGGCTTGATTGTAAATAGGTTTACTGAAGGGAGGGTATTTAA
Source organism: Buxus sempervirens (assembly GCA_947561395.2). Taxonomy (NCBI): domain Eukaryota; kingdom Viridiplantae; phylum Streptophyta; class Magnoliopsida; order Buxales; family Buxaceae; genus Buxus; species Buxus sempervirens. The sequence continues at coordinate 34,431,624 of OX387183.1, forward strand.
GTAAAAGACTTTTAAACTAACCTAATATATGCATGAGTTAAACACGTCCAACTCTAAGAGAAGAAGCAGCCGCACGTTTCATATTCATATTACCTTTACTTTTCTTTCCCCTTCCAAAGATTAAACCCTAGTACTCAAGCACTTGTTGGAGCTGTCTTAGAGAAGGAAGAAGGAGAATTTCGTGTACAAAAACCCAGGTAAGATCAAACCAAGATAAAAGCTCTGTTTTGGAAAGTTAGATGAGTTGTAGATTCCTAAAGTTATGATTTTCTTAACCCAGAAGTGATTGAGGCTTGTTGTGATCGTTTGATGATCTTAGGAGTGATTTTTAGTTGCTTTTAGAGAAGGTTTAAGTTCCTAAAACAGGTATGTAGTCCCTTTGACTCTTGCATAAATACAATTTCGTGTTTAGACAATATACATGGTTAATCAGTGGTTTAATGAGTTGTATTGTTATTTATGATGTTTTAATTGTTGGAAATTGTTCTAGCATGTTTATTAAGTGCTTTAGAATGATTTAGAATGGATTTGATGCCTTGGTTATTGAGTTGTGAAATTTTTATTGAATTTCGTTAAGTCACGAATTTTTAACGTATCGGGCCGCCTGAGTAGTCGCTCGAGCACCCTATGTATATTTCAAAACCCGAGAGTAATTGTCCCAGATTGAATTGTCGCCTGACCAGTCGCTCGAGCGACCAACCCAGAAACAACCAAATTGTATGGCCGTTTGAGCGCCCAACTGCTGCTCGACCGCCCTGTCTGTCAGATTTTGAAAAATTGCCTTTCAACCTAGTTTTTCACTATGCAAGTGTTTTTATTCAATTTTAACCTATGTACCATCAAGTTTAGGGTATTTGGGGATTGTTTGCAATGGTGGATGTTTAAAATTCATTTTATAAGAAATTTGGGTAGATTTTACTAAAGAGGCTTCTCAACTTACCACCTTTGTTGCAAATAATTCTATTTTTAACCAAAGTTGGTTTTAAGAGTTCCCACACCTGTAATTGGTCTATCTGGATATGTTTTGAGTCCCGAATGATTTTACCTACACCCGGATTGTTTTGCCCATTGAAACCGTGATTTTGAGATATGCATTTGACTCTACTTGTGTGGGTTTTTGGGTCACAGTTGTGAAAAGGCAGGTGCTTGGTTTATTGCTTCCGCAAGGCGGATTTGGTTATTGTTATTTATATCCTCAGTCCGTGTACTCGGCGGGATACTTCCTCAATCCGTGTACTTGGTGGGAAGCTGGTTACTTTTGGTTATCCTCAGTTTGTGTACTCGGCGGGATACTTCCTCAATCCATGTACTCGGTGTGAAGCTAGTTACTTTTGGTTATCCTCAGTCCGTGTACTCGGCGGGATACTTCCTCAATCTTTGTACTCGGTGGGAAGCTGGTTACTTTTGGTTATTCTCAATCCGTGTACTCAGCAGGATACTTCCTCAATCCGTGTACTCGGTGGGAAGCTTGTTATTGGTATTTACTTCCTCAATACGTTTACTCGGTGGGAAGATGGTTATTTGGTGGCTGATGCTTTTTATCCTCAGTCCGTGTACTCGGCGGGATACTTCATTATGGATGTGTTTGTATTTCACAGTGTTTGAGGTTATTGAGTTTAGTCTGATTAAATGCTGCATATGTTTTACTGTTATCAACTATTTGCATTACTACTTACTGAGATTTTTTTCTCACATTATCATTTTATCGGTTTTGTTTTCAGATATTCCTGGTGAGGACGATGCAGGGATAGACACTTCGGGGGATTATACTGAGTACCAGGATGAAGATTACTTTATTCTTGTATAGGATTAGCATTTTAAATTATTAAATTTGACTTGGTATTGGAAGAATTGTTTCAGATTACTTTTATTTAGATGGCATGGGTGATGTACATTTTATTTTTGTTAACCCTTTCTAGACTTAGTTGAGGAATTGGTATTAGATTTTTCCTTTTGTATCCCGCGCTTCTTGAAAGAAAAGAAAATTTATCTGTTATTTCCGCGCTCTGATTATATTAAATGAAATCGTTTAAGTCTGGATTAGTTATTTTGGGCAATTATCCTAACGTTCTAGGGTCGGATTTATGTTCTTAAATAAACCTGGATCTAGGGCGTTACAGATTTGAATGCTCGTGTTGGGTTGGTTCCCTCCTTGGAATTAGAAGACGATAAGCCAAAGGAAGTAAGTATGTCAAACGTACCAGTGGTGAAAGTGTATGAAGGAGTATCTCCTAAGGAGTTGTCAGAGTTACCACCTTCAATAGAAGTTTGTGGCTAGTGTGGGTCCTGGTGTTGCCCATGGGAGGTGGTTAGATCGACGAGAGCGGGCTAGTGATAGCTGGTAGGCTTCTAGATTAGTGGGTCATTGCAGGGGATTGTGCAGTCCTAAAAAGGGGAGATTGTGACATCGCAATGCCACATCGAAGATGGATGAAAGCCTAGTAAGGTATAAGAGTCAGGAAGAACACTCAACCTTGCGAGGAGCCTTTTGGGGATAAAACCGTGCGGGCTTAGACCCAAAGCGGATAATAGCTCGCTAGGTACATGATATGTGCCTCTTATATTTCAAAGATTAAGCAGAGGATACTAGAAGAGTGCTATAGAGCAAGATATGCAGTGCACCCAAGGAGTACAAAAATTTATAGAAATCTAAAATTAGTTTACTGATGGTCTAGGATGAAAAGGGAGCTTGCGATATTTGTTTCGAGGTGCTTAGTTAGACAGCAAGTTAAGGCTGAGCACCGAAGGTCAACAGGATTGTTACATCCACTTCCCATCCTAGAGTGGAAATGGGAGCATATCTTTATGGATTTCATATTAAGGTTGCCAGTCACCATGGGATAATGTGATGCTATATGGTTTATGTAGAATCCCAAATTGTAAGAAATAATAATATAATTGTAAATATACAGTTTAGAAGAAATAAAATAAATAAATTTAAAATATCAAGAGATAAATACTTAATCTAAGTATTTGGGAGATTGAAATTATAATCCATACTCATATTATGAGAGAAATAATGAAGAGATTAAATCTGGAAATTTAGAAATAAATCTAATGGTCAAATATAGTATAATAATGAAAAAGGGTATTTTAGTCTTTTCCCAATTGCCATATATTAAATTAATAAAATAAATATTTATTGGGATTGAAATAATCAATTAAATTTAAGTTAGGTTAAATTTGGATTTAAGTAGCTTAATTTATAGTTTAAAAGATGAGAAAATAGCTTAATTGTAATAATACTTAATTAGGGGTTTTAAATTTGAGGATAAGAGGAGTTTTGGGGTGTTTTAGTAATATTTTAAAATAAGGAATTAAATTAACACGAAAATAAAGAAAAATAGAAGTTTTTTATGAGTTAGATTTAAGAGGGAATAATTAGAAGGAGGGATAAGATAGGAAAGTCTTCCAAAAAGAATTAGGAATTCTAGTTAGAAAGTTTTCTAATCCAATTAGGATTTGTATTTAGGTGAGCCTATAAAAGGAAGTCATTAGGGAAGATTTGGGGTTTCCATTAATTCAATTGTGAGGAGAAAAGGAGAGAGAAAATTCGTGCTTAAAGGCTGGAAAAATAGAGATAGAAAAATAGAGAGAAAATAAGAGACATTAGAGAAAAAGATGAGTTGTAGAGAAGTCCGACCAGCAAACTCCGAACGACGATCTAAAGAGATCCAACCATTGGATCGGCCTCAAATTTGGAAGTTTTATTCTAGATTGGTGGTTCTTCAATCTGAACAGTGGAGATCGTGATTGGACATCCCTAGAGTTGTGCAAGAATTTCAGAAAATCGGCTATACTTGAGGTTATTGAAAAAGAAGAAGGATTTTTGCAATCTTAAGGCAAGTAGTAACCCTTTACCTTGGAAAAATTGCATGGTTTATTGTTTAGATGAAAAATATTGTGTTCTTCGGATTTATGATGATTTAGAAACATGTTTAGGTTGATTTGGAAGGTTTTGATTGAGGTTTAAAGCATGGAAGAATTATATCTTCTTCTTTTTGATAGAATTTTGTTTACTTTGATCTTTAGATGAAAAGCATGATTTTGATGATTAGAGTTGTTAGTAATTGTTTTAGAATGGTTTAGGGTGTATAGAGAATGATTTTAGATGTGTTAAAAGTGATCTTGATTGATGAAAATAAGTTCAAGAAAAAGAAATAGAAAATTCGGAAAAATTTCGTAAAACCCAGATTTTTAGAAAATCAACGAGCACCTGAGTCATCGCTCGAGCGCCGTGTTAAAGGCACCCGCCTGTGTTTTTTTTATTTTTCAAAACCTGAGAGTTGTCAATTTCCAGTAAACCGAATGCCCGAGAGGTCACTCGAGCGCCATCTTGAGCAACTAACCTTTCAAAACTTGTTTTTAAACGGACGTCTGCACGAGCGCCCTTGACAGAATTTCTGATATTTTGGAAAATGCCTAGTTTTTCACTATAAAAATGTTTTTATTGATTTCCAAATTATGTACCAATAAGATTTAAGTGTATTGAGAGTGTTTGCACTGGCCGATGATTTATTTGGATTTTTATAAAGAATTTGGGCACGTTCTACTAAAATGACTTTTATTTGAGTTTATCGTTGTAAATCATTTTCCTTTGAACTTGGTTTGATTTTATTGATTCAAACACTTGTATTTAACCTACCTAAAGATGTTTTCATAATTGTTAAGGTAGAATTGTTATTATTTTCCTCTGTGTACCTCAAAGTGATGAATTTCTCACTCATGTAGCTTGGTTTTGAGACTTGGATTTCCTCCATGTATCTTGGAGTTGATTTGGGGATTATTATTTTTATTATTTTCCTCCGTGTACCTCGGAGTGGTTATTCTTACTCATGTAGCTTGGGTTTGAGACTTTGTTTTTCCTCCATGTATCTTGGAGTTGACTTGTGGTTATTCTCACTCATGTAGCTTGGGTTTGAGACTTGGTTTTCCTTCATGTATCTTGGAGTTGACTTGTGGACTTATGAAATATGGTTGGCTTTTTAATGAAAGTAAGAATATTTCTTATCTCCATGAGGGAGTATTTCTGCCAAGAGGGGAGTGTTTGTTAGTTTATATTCATGAAGGAATGATTTATGGAAATTACTTATCTATGTTTTTTTAACTAAATCACATTTTTTGGTTGAATTGTGTCTAGCGGGCTTAGCTCATTGTGGATCCATAGTTTAGCTAGATAGTGAGGTTTATCTATCTTTGTTTGGATTAAGTTTAGTTCCATTTATGCGTTTCCTCTAAGAGGGAATGTGCTGAACCGATTCGTTTCCACTAAGATGGTGAGGTTTTTGTTGGATATGTTGCAGCATTGTTCTTTGATAGGATTGTACTCGCCAACTTAATACCTGTATTAGGTTTAAGTGATCTGTTGTGTAAAGCGAAGTCCGAAACCCAGAGTAGGCCGGCTTCGTGGTGACCGAAACCCAGAGTAGGCCGGTTCATCACATGTAAGAACGTGAGGGGGCGATTGGGATTGGATCTAACCGCTCAAAGTAGTCATATTTCATGAGTCCTGTGATGTCACAATTGTGTGGCTTGTTGTGTGAATATTATGTTGGTTTTGGATTATAACTTGTTGGATTTTAGACTTTATACTGTATTTTTGGATTATGAACTTTGGTTTATATGTTGTACCTCATGAAAATGTTTTATAATTATATGGACTGTTTTATAGCATGTATGTTGCTACTTGCTGAGATTTTATATCTCATCCTTGTTTTTAATATTTGTTTTCAGATACTCTCAGAGAGGACGTGCAAGTTGGGGTAGATAATACAGAGGGTACAGCAGTGGACCTTGATGAGCACCTTATGGATTACTAGTTTTCTTTTATATTCTATTAGGAGATTTGTTTAAAAGTTATTTCTTTTATAGTAGGTTTGAGAAGTGTCTAGAATAGGTAGTTGCCTTTTAAATTTTCAAATTTGATGTATTGAATTGAGAAGTTCATTTTGAGGATCATTAGTACTTTTATTTATGAAGTAATAAAGTTTCAGTTTAGTTGTTTTTTTCCCTTTTAGTTTCTGCACTCTGATATTAGTATAATTGTTAAATTATATTATGGCATTGGCTTGCTATGGGCTCATGCATAGTATTACTGTGAGACGAGTTATATCTTTAATGAACAACTCAGATCCGGGGCGTTACAGTTTATTATGGATTGTAAGACCCCGAATTTTCCTAAATATAAAAGTAAATTAAATAATTAATATTCCCGAGGATTATAATTGATAGAAATATTGTATTAATGTAGGTGATATTATAATTAGTGGAGATCCAGAGTTGGGCGCAAATCCGACCGTCTGATCATGGGATATCGCGGTAAGATGAATATTTTAAGCTGTTGAATTCTGATTGGATAGTGCATGATGGTTGATGCTTGTGTGTTGCATGGAATCGTAGGTATATAAATACATTAAAATACCCTAGAGAAATACGTTTGGAATACCTTTCGTATTGAGTTTGTATTGAACAGCCGCAAGGAGAAGTCGCGTGACTGAGAACGACAGGCGACCAGAGGAGAAGAAGAAGGAAAAGGGAGAGAGTGCTTTGATTCTGTCTTTTGGACGTTGCTTGGGGACTGTGAAGAGGTTTGAGTGTTTTTGTTTAGAAGAGAAAAAGAGGAACAACCGTAAGAGGTAGGCAACACCGTTTTTAACGTTGGATTTTTGTTTTACGATTGGTTTAATCTTCATTGCATGTTTTTGTATTATATAATCATGTATTTAGTTTGATAGCAATATTATAAGTATGTTAGAATGATCTTGGACGTGAAAAATCAAGTTTTGAAACACTTTCTGTTCGTTTTTGGGAGACCGCCGAGCTTATTGTGCTCAGCGATCCTTGACGATCCCAGGTGCTCATTGAAAAAAAATAGACCGCTACCTGACTTATCGTCGGCGATCGATTTTGAACTACCCCTACCCTAGACCGCCAGAGCAATCCTAGGCGATCCTGAGTGCTCTGTGCAGAAAATGCAGAATTTCGTATTTTCAAACCCTGATTCAATTCTAAACTAATTTTAATCAATTTTAACCTTTAATTAAGATGTTTTAAGAGCAAAATAAATTAACAATTCCCTATTTTACAAAAGAATAAAAATAGGAAGGTAGTTAGGGAAATTAGTTGCCGAGCTTTATAAATAGCAAGAAACTTAAGTTTTGGAAGAACTGAACTCGTAACCTTGAGAGATTTCATTAAGTGACCTATAAATTATACTGTTAACCAGAATATGATAAAACAGGATTTCCAGATTATATTTTGAACATAATTAACCCAATAAGGAAGAAATTACACATATAATCATTATATGTCGCCAGGCACTATTAATTACAGTAAAATGAGTCCTTAGGGATTGTTGGTGTCTAGTGGGCATAGTTAGTTATGGATCCATAGTTTTGGCTAGATAGCTAAGGGATATTGCATTTGGGTTGGGTTACTCCCTGTTGCGAACGCGCTTCCTTTGCAAGTTGGTTTGTTCTGGAGGGTCCTATGTCTGGAGGGACACCCCGGTGCTCCACTGGTGATTCCCTGTACATGTGGATAAACAACCATCTCCATGTATTGATTCTAGTGTTGCATGCTAGTGGTACTTGCCAACTCCGTTGAGTTCGTGTGCAATAAGTCGATGACTACGGCTCTTATCTAAGGTGATCTTCACGGGTTTGAGTATCATTAGTAGCGTCGCTCATAAGCCGCACGGTGGTATAGCATATGGTTGGGAGTCATCTCAAATGTGTATCTTACTTTGTGAGTCCTACAATGATACTGAGATCACAAATACTTATTTCTGATGTTGTTCACATGCAAGAAGCATGTATTGGATGCTATGGTTGGATGTGACTGTTTAGTACATCCTGGATTTATATTGAATTCTATTATTGATTTATTAATCATGATCTTGATAGACTTTATCTGTTCTCAATTACTAAATTGTTTTACATGCTTATTTGTATTCCATGAACGAGATGAATGTTTATACGAGCCTATTTACTCGAGACTGCTTATACGTGCATGAAAATCTATTTTATTGATTATGAACTGTTTATAGCATGCATGTGTTATCTACTGGGATATTCGTATCTCACCCTACTTCCATATGTTATTTTTCAGCTGATATGCAAGAGGGGGATCATAGTGGTGATTTCCAGAGTAACCTTGTGGACTATTCGCCAAAGGATTACTATTATCCTGATTGATCTGAGGTCGAGGATAGAGGATTATGTTCAGTTTATTTGATAGTTATTTATTTATTTGGTTGATGTATTAGAAAGATTGGGAAATTAGAACCTTTGATTATTACCAGACTTGAATGATCATTTGGATTGGATGTTTTATTTGGATTCTTTTTATGAAGATATTAGACTACACTTCCGCACAATAATGTTTTCCGCACTCTGATAGATATTGAATAAAGGATTGTTTAACTTTTCAGTCTGGTTATTTATTGATTATTATTTGATATGGGTCAGTAGCATCTCGAATTCGGTTGTTGGGCTGAATTCGGGTTTTTACAGTGACGAATCGGATTTGGGTCATGGTCGGTATTTTATTGACCCGAGTTTGGGGCATTACATGGATCAACTGACAAAATCAGCCCGTTTCCTTGCTATCTAGAAGTCATAGCCATTGGAATCATTAGTAGAGTTATATATCACGGAGATAGTAAAACTTCATGGGTGCCGATATCTATTGTATCTGATCGTTTTCCCTTCGTACATCAATGTTTTGGAAGAGTCTACAGGACGCTTGTAACGCCCCGGATCCAAGTTTATTTAAACACATAAACCCAAATCTGGTTCGTTAGGGAAAATGGCCCAAATTACTATTCCAGACTTAAACAATTTCATTTATTATATCAGAGTGTGGAAATAAAAACATCTTTCAGAAAGCGCGGAATTAAACTACCAAAATAATCCTCTTATATTTCATCCAAAAGTTTGGAAAGGGTTCAACTAAATAACATAAATAACATCCACCAAGGGTGTGGAATAAAAATACCAACCATCCTTCAAATAACATCAAACTCCCCAAACCAAATACTAAAAATAATCCCTAAGAAAATAACTCTAAATGTCTTTCCATGTCCCTCTGGACCTACACAGGAATGAAATAGTCTTCTTCCTGGTAATCACAGAAATCCCGGGAGCCTCTACCCCAGCAACGTCCTCTCTAGGAATATCTAAAAACAAAACCGATAAAACAATAATGTGAGAAACATCTCATTAAGCAGTCATGCAAATAGTTGACCACAATAAAATATGTAACGCTTAATCTAAATAATCACAATAAGATACAAGATGATAATGAAATACAATTTGTCCACCTCATGGTACTCATGAAATAGTATACTAGAAAAAGAGAGTAGACATGTGCCAATATGCTACCTAATCGAATTACGATGGACCAGCCGCCCTGCAGTATGGTTATTCAACACCAACGGAAGAACCCAACCATGAGTTAGCATGTACGGCCCAACCAATTCAGGAGTGGGTAACGTAGCGACCGACCAATCCAAGAGCGGTACCATCCTCGAGATGATGGAATGCCTCAGACACAGAATTCAAACCCCTCTAATACACATTTCACTTACTAGTTATTCTATGGATTCATATAATTGCTAAGCCCACTCAATAGTGAGAAAACCAACCAGGGTAATGGACATACTTCTTAATAACACCCACCAAAATACAAAACCATATCTGTAACCAAATCCACCCATGCGGGATACAATATATCAAGCACTAGCCTTGTCACACCAGTGACCCAAAACCAAAACAGGATGCACCAAGTCATATGTCCAAAACTCCAGGTTTCAATGGGCCAATATGTCCCAAATGTGTATCGACTCCATCGATGCACAAAATACCTTTATATCACCCAAATACAGGTGTATGCACTTACAAAACCAAGCTTAGTTAAGAGTAAATTCTTTTGGAACAAGAGAATCAAGTAACAGTGCCCTTTTAGAAACATCTACCCAAAATCTTTATAAAATTGAATTTTAAATATCCACCAGTGCAAACACTTCCCAAATACCCTAATCTTGATGGTACATGGGTTAAATTTGGATAAAAACACTTTCATATTGAAAACTAGGTTGAAAAGACAAGTTTTCTAAAATCTGACAGACTGGTTGCTCGAGCGGCCAAGGGCGTTTGATCGGCCTTACAGAATAGGTTAATTCAGGTAGGTCGCTCAAGCGACTGTTCTAACGACAGTTCAATCTGGGTAAATTTGCTCCAGGGTTTTGGAATAATTACATAGGGCGCTCGAGCAACTGCTCAAGGGGCCCGATACGTGAAAAATCTGCAATTTTGCGAAATTCCATAAAAATTCCACAACTCAATATTCAATGCATCAAAACCATTCTAAATCTTTCTAAAATACTTTATAAACATGCTAGAACAATTCCCAACAAATAAAACATCATAAATAAGAACAACAAACGCATCAAACACTGAATAACCATGTATATCGTCTAAACACGAATTTAGATTTTATGCAAGCGTCAAGGGACTACTTACCTGATTTTAAGAACTTAAATCTTCTCTAAGAGCAACAAAATATCACTCCTAAGTTTGGTAAACGATCCCAACTAACCTCGATCACATCTGGATTCAAAATCACACTTTTAAGACTCTTAAACATTCTCAAATCTCTAGAATAGAAACTTATATTTATTTGGTTCTTACCTGAGTTTTCTATGCATGAAAATACTCCTTTTTCTTCTCTAAGACGGCTCCAACAGTTGTTTTAGGGTTAGGTTTTGATCACAAGGAAACTAGGAGAAGAATAGAGGCAACAAGGAAGAAACGAACGGCTGCTTCTAAATTGGTGTTTTGTTCTTAACGTGAAACACTCCTTGCATGGTTAGGTTTAGTTTATTATTTATTCCCTATTACCATAATACCCTCCTTCATTAACCCTACTTAAATCAAACCATTAATCTTTAAACCAACTAAACCCTTGGGTCAACCCACTCTCCCTGAGGTTCGACCAACTCCTTTTATTCTCCTTGCTTATTTCTCACTTTATTCTCACTAATATAAACCATAGCAGCAATAATTATTATATTAAAATAATTACCTAGTCCATAATCATGAAACTCACCTCATATAGGCTCTCCTATCACCTCCGGTTCATTTTGAACTCCTCCGGGTTGAACCAAAATCTCATCTCCTGCATATTTTAACCAATTAATCTATTTATTTATTCATTACTAAAATCTAGGATTTTACATTCTCCTCCCTACAAATAAATTTCGTCATCGAAATTTTTACCTCGAGATTCCTTAAATAAGAATGGGTACTTCTTCTTCATTTCAGACTCCAACTCCCAAGTGACTTCTTCCACGGTATAACTCTACTATAGCACTTTAACAAGTGGAATCACTTTAGTACGAAGGATCTGCTCACATCTGTCTAATATCTGCACCAGATGCTCTTCATAAGTCAAATCCTTACGTATGACCAAAGGCTCATGGTTAATGATATGAGTAGGGTCATGCACATATCGCATTAGCATCGAAACATGGAACACGTCGTGAACTGCTCCAATTGATGATGGTAATGCTAAGCGGTATGCCACGGGTCCTACTGCACCAACAATCTCAAAAGGTCCTACAAATCTGGGGGAAAGCTTTCCTTTCTTGCTGAACCTTCTTATACCATGGAAAGGAGATATCTTGATAAATACCTTATCCCTAATCTCAAATTTTAGATCTCGCCGCCTAGTATCCACATAACTCTTTTGGGAAATAAATGAATGATAGCAAGCAAAGATCTAACCAACTATCACTAAGGGGTAAGTTTTCATCACTGTAACGCCCCGGTTCCAAGTCCATTCCCAAACCCGAGGTGTTATGGTAAATAAACAAAGCAACTAAAGAAACTGGATAATTTGAAACTTTTTCTAACTTTATAATCAGAGTAAATGCGGAAACTTAAAATCAAATTCTCTTTATTAATCAACGAATGTGATATACAAGGATTTTAACTTCTATGAGCATCCTACATCTATACAGACTACCCAGCTACAACTTAGCCCCAAAGTTTGACGTTCTCACCAAGAGTACCTGAAAAATGGGGAGAAACCGGAGTGAGAATAAATCTGAACAAGGAGACGATGCATAAAATAAAAACAGTCCATAATGATTTACAAAAATAGTCATGAGGTGAACGTTAAAACCAAAACCACGATAACACAATGATATAACAATAACAATTTACCAATTCAAAAAAAAACACGTGTGACATAATAGGACTCATGAACTGAAACCACTTAATAAGATATTCTTGCCCCCATAGTTCGCCACATCACGGCTTATATGATAGATGGAGCCCGCACCTGCAGTTACTACCATCTTCTCCGTCAACCATCAATGCGAATCACCCCCGAGATACACGGATAGGTTGGCGAGTACAATCCTCAGTCCAAAAATAAAATCCCATCATGGGTACTGCTTCCGCGGAGGCCATACCAATCCGATCAAAGATTAATGGCCCACGACAACACGTCTAATACCAGTGCATGTGCAAATCACGAGTGATCCTCAAGCACAACCAAATTATAGTTCCAACGTGCGAGTCACAAGTAACCTACCAACATGACCAATATAAAGCTCGTGAAAGTCGATGTCTCATTGAAGTATGCGGATGGTAACCTGAAAAATAAAATAAAAACCGTTTACCAAAAGCAACCTTGGCTAAGACAGCGGTCGAGGATTGCTGCCTACGTTGCCCGCACCTGCTAGTACGACAGACCGCAAACTGGGGAGTTCCGAACAAGAATAACTTACCAGCCAATTCCCTTTCACTTCCTAGCTAAGCTATGGATCCATACTAAGCATTGCCCACTAGACACAACTCACAATCAAAACCATGAATAACTCAAAGATACAATATTCAGTGAGAAACCTCGTACCAATAATCACAACCATGTCCCAAGTGATGTATCCAACAATAATTTCCAAAACCACGATGTCCAACCAAAAGGTATTCAAATAACCATTAAACAAAGTTCCATATCATTTAATAAGAAAAGTACGAGAGTATACACAAATTCTAAATAAAAGGTTCAGATTTGAGTCGTGTTAGTGTGAGCATACTTAGTTTATCTTTCTAATTCAGTATTCAGGTTATTCTTTATTTCTTACAAAGTTTACTCCAAATCCTACACTTTGGTTCATCCTAAAATCTTTACTTTTAAATCCTTTATTTATCAACTAATACCCTAAATCTCTAAAACCTTTAGGTTATGCTATTGACTCTTTCCAGATGTTAATTTAGGTCTATTATGACTTGTTAGACTAGGTTTAATACCTAGAATCCTAATGAAAATGGTTTGAGTGCATAGGTTTACCTTAACTAGTCTATTTTGATTCTTATTACATTCATTGTCCCAAATAATTATCCTTTTATCCGAATTTAATTCCATCACTTCCTACATCTCAAATTATCCTATTTACAGGTGTTACAACATTAAAATTCCAAGAAAAATATTAGAAATTGAATCTGGGCACAAATCCCTAGTTTAGAAATTTCTGATAGTTGGTCGCTCGGGTGACGGGCTCTAGCGTTTAGGTTTTCAGGTTCTGTTATTTTGCAAAGGCCTATCGCATGAGGTAACGCTTGAGCGGTGTATCGAGCGCTCCAGCTATAATACTGTTTTTCTTCAATTTAAGGAAATTTTAGAACTTTCTATACATACTATTTACTTGTTTTGATTCTAAACATCTAATTTCCATCATAAACAAGTTTTGGGACAACCCTAAACTAATCCTATCACCTTTCTCCTTATCTTGAGTTTCTTTTTAAGTTCAAACTCACCATGATCAACCTTTATTTGATTTCTAAAGAAAGTTAAATGACCAAACAATTCTTTTAAAAAATATAAGCTTTTCTCATGAAATCCAACTTCAAAAACAATACGATCAAACATCAAAATCACAAAAAAAACATGCAATTCCTCCATTATCAAGGGTTTGCTACTTGCCTTTTGATGAACTCAGATTTTTCAGAAACTTCGCCTATGCCTGTTTTTGACACTCGACCACACCCTTTTTGACTTTTCCAATTTAGATCTCCACCGTTCAGTTTGAAGTCTTCCATGAGTAGAACAAAACCCTAATATTTCAGCCCATTCCAACGGTTGGATATTCCTAGCTCGCCATTAGACGTTGGCTGGTCGGCCATCTCTGCAACTCTTCTTCTTTCTAGTTTCCTCTTTTCTTTTCTCTCTTTTCTCCTTCTATTTTTGGCTCCTATCACTTATGCAAGAATTTCCCTCTCCTTCTAAATTATTTTCAAAACCTAAAACACTCTTTAAACCTCTCTGTTATAGCCTATCTAATAGTCCAACTCTAATTAGGTTTAGCTTATTCTAATATACTAAGTGTATTCCCTCTTCTACCATTCTCCTTAATTTAACTCCTTTAACTCTCATTTAAGGAATCTCCTAATTAATTTTCGTGCTTAATACTATTCCTAATTTTAAATTGTAATTAGACTTTTATTATTCGCTCAAAAGACCTAAATTTTGGACCCTAAGTAGTAGAATTACCATTAGGCCCTTTTTCCACCCTTTAAGCCTTAATTTCATTATTTTACATCCAACTAAGCTACAATCTTGTCTAGTTGAATTTGTTGACCAAATAATTAATTATCTTATTTCCTTTAATGAATTTAACAAATTGAAATGACCAAATTACCTGTAACGCTCCGGATCCAGGTTTATTTAAGAACATAAACCCGACCCTAGAACGTTAGGGTAATGGCCCAAAATAACTAATCCAGACTTAAACAATTTCATATAATATAATCAGAGTGCGGAAATAACATATAATTTTTCTTTTCTTTCAAGAAGCGCGGAATACAAAAGGAAAAATCCAATACCAATTCCTCAAACAAGTCTAAGAAGGGTTAACTAGAATAAAATGTACATCACCCATGCCATCTAATGAAAGGAGTCTAAAACAATTCTTCCAATACCAAGTCAAATTTAATAATATAAATCCCTAAACCTATACAGGAATATTGAAATCTTCATCCTGGTACTCAGTATAAACCCCCGAAATATTTATCCCTCGCAACGTCCTCACCAGGAATATCTGAAAACAAAACCGATAGAACGATAATGTGAGAAACATCTCATTAAGTAGTCATGCAAATAGTTGACAACAATAAAACATATGCAGCATTTAATCAGATTAAAAATGATAAACTCAAACACCGTGAAATATAACCACAACCATAGTGAAGTATCCCACCGAGTACACCGACTAAGGATAAAAGGCAACAGCCACCAAATAACCATTTTCCCACCGAGTACACGGATTAAAGAAGTAAATACCAATAACAAGCTTCCCACCGAGTACACAGATTGAGGAAGTAAATACCAACAACAAGTTTCCCACCGAGTACACGGATTGAGGAAGTATCCCGCCAAGTACACGGACTGAGGATAACCAAAAGTAACCAGCTTCCCACTGAGTACACGGATTGAGGAAGTATCTCGCCGAGTACATGGACTGAGGATAAACAAATTGTAACGCCCCGGTTCCGGGTCCAATTCCCAAAACCCGAGGTGTTATGTCAAGCAACAAAAGCAACTAAAATATGGAATAATTTAAAACTTTTTCTAACTTTATAATCAGAGTTAAAGCGGAAACTTGAAATAATATCCAATAGCAAATAAACTATAAGCCATTACAATGTTTTTAATCACAAGAAACTAATCTACAACTAAATTGACTACCCCTTTACATACTAGCCCAATGTTGTCGTCATCTCCAAGAATACCTGAAAAATGGGAGAAACTGAAGTGAGAATAAATCTCAACAAGTAGCAAGGTGCATGCATGAAATCAGTCCATGTTTATAAAATAAGTCATGAGGTGTACGATTAAACCAACAACATCAACAAGGATAATTCCAAAGTTTAAATCCAATCCCATTAATATTATCAAATCATATTTCAATAACAATACCGATAAAACATCGAATGGTCAATGTCATGTAGTGGCTTAGATTGGTTAATCAACATGCCAGAGCGACATCCACACCTCCATGTACACAGTTCCGGCCTACTCAGAGTATCGGACACTCTGAAATGACGGCCTACTCAAGGTATCGTCATCCAATGCCGGCCTACTCTGGGTATCGGCATCGACAACCAGGCCTACTCAGGGTTTCTGGCTGCTCTACACCGGTCGTGGCAACACTCCATGGCCATGCCATTACACCAATAAAGCATATACATCACATTACTAAGCTTAGACTCTGGATCCAGGACAAGCTAAACCAAAACCAAATTAAAATTTTCATATAACTCAGTATTTTCAAAACAATAAACCCACACCA
Source organism: Buxus sempervirens (assembly GCA_947561395.2). Taxonomy (NCBI): domain Eukaryota; kingdom Viridiplantae; phylum Streptophyta; class Magnoliopsida; order Buxales; family Buxaceae; genus Buxus; species Buxus sempervirens. The sequence continues at coordinate 34,447,981 of OX387183.1, forward strand.
ATTACCATCCTGTGTATCCCAATACACTCATCACAAGTCATTCCAACCAGAACAGCAACTCATCACAAATCGTTCCAACTAGAACAGCAACTCATCACAAGTCGTTTCAATCAGAACAGCAACTCATATAATTTCCAGCAATTAATCCAACTCCCAAAAACCCAATTAAACAATTTCAAAAACAGGAAACAGATAAAGTATATACCCAAACTGGCTCATTTACTTATAGGATCATGAATAGCAACAACCTACCTAAATTCCTTAAACTCTCCTTTCGAACAGTTTGTAGTAATATTCAGAATGTGATTCAATAGTCTCTAAATTGTTTTGAACGAATATAGTATTTCTAACATCCTAAACTAGTCAATAGGTAAGTGCTTAAACCCTCAAAGTGTCCACTATAACTTGATTTTTGTCAAATCTCACCTTTCGGCAAAAGATCAAGCTTGCGCTGACCTCTAGCGCTAGGCGCGAGGTCGGCGGTAAGTCATTTCTTATCAATACATGTCGCGCTTACTTCAAGGTTACTGGGCGCGAGCTGAGCGAGCGATAGGCGCGAGACTCGCCCGAGATGGGCGGAAAGAAAAGCAAGTCCGCACGAGCTAGGAGCGCGTTGAGTGCGGGCTCGGTGGTAAGGGGAAATGTCGATTCGCCGACCAGGGTTAGTTGGCGCTAGGTCGGCACCACTCGACGGATACTACCCTGTTTCTTCGACTCTCTGTTATTTCCAGATCTACACGACTGGCCGAAATTTTTCCCTTTGTAACAATTTTCTTAGTCTCCTAATATCCCCAGAAGCCATTTAAAACACTTTTGAAATTATTCTAAACACATTTTTATTTATCTCATTCATTCCTAAAGAACCCACACTCGGACTATCTCCTTCCAGAAAACACATGCATTCAGATTAAACTCACGAATAATACGAAAACCCAGTTTTAAAACGATGCTACTCACGTCTTGGTGATTAAAATTTACTTAGGTTTCTTTCTAAATCAAACCACTCATGAACAACATTTTTTTCTTGATTCTTAAAGAGAGATTCAAATCACCAAATCAAAACTTTATAATCATCTAACTTTTCCAATAAAATCCAACTTAAAAACCAATACGATCAATCATAAAAAACACAAGAAAATATGCAGTTCCTCTAGTTTCAAGTGTTTGCTACTTGCCTTTTTTATAAACCCAGATTTTTCAGAACATCTTCTGTGCACGTTTTTGGAGCTCAACCGCACCCCTCTAAACTTAACCAATTTAGATCTCAACCGTTCATTTTGAAGTCCTCCATGAGTAGAACAAAACTTTAAAATTTCAACTCATTCCAACGGTTGGATCTTTCTATCTAACCGTTTGAAGTTGGCTAGTCGACCATCTCTGCAACTCTTTTTTTCTTCCAAAATCTGATTTTCCACCAACTTCTGGGTTAATTAGCACCACCTTAGACTCATTCAAATCCAATCTCCACCGTTCAGATTAAATTATCTCATGTATAGAGTATAACCTCCAAATTTCATGACGATCCAACGACTAGATCTCCGGAGATCGTCGCTCAAAGTCTGTTGGTCAGACCTCTGCAGCACCTCAATTTTTCCTTTCTTCCCTCTCTTTTCTCTCTTCTTTTCTTTCCTTTATTTTTCTCCCAAGCCCAAGCACGAATTTTCCTCTCTTTCCTCCTTATTTTTGAACTTGCTAAAAACTCTAAACCTTTCCTAGACCTCCCCTTTTTATAAGCTCTCTTAATTAGAAATCTTACTAGGTTTAGAAAACCTTATAAATAGACTTCTCACTCTTAATTGGAAACCTCCCTATCTTAACCCTCCTTCTAATTCCTCTTTTAAGTATCTTATATAAAAGAATGATTTATTTTAATTTATTTTCGTGCTAATTAAATTTCTTATTTTACAATATTACTAAAACACCCTAAAGCTACCTCTTATCCTCAAACTTAAGGCTCATTATCAACCATAATCACCAATATACCCTTTTTCCTACTTTTAAGCAATAATTTGCTATTTAAATCCAAACCTAACCCAAATAAAGTCTAGTTAAATATTTTAAGTTTAATAATTATTTAATTAGTCAATATATTAATTTGGCTAATTAGAAAATGACTAAAATACCCTTTCCTTGAAATTCCGTACTTAACCTTTGAATCTTTTTCCAAAAATTCTCCTCTTTATTCTTCACATCAATCTTAACCATATAATGTACTTGGATTAATACCTATCTTCTCCAATCCTTTATATTTACTTTACTTTATTTTAGGAAAATCCAGGGTTTTACATAAATACCAATAACAAAATCCGCCCTGCGGAAATAATAAACCAGGCACCTGCCTTGTCACAACTGTGACCCAAAAACCCACACAAGTGGAGTCAAATACATGTCTTAAGATCATGGTTTCAATGGGCAAAATAATCCAGGTATATGTAAAATCATTCGGAACTCAAAACGTGTTCAGATTGCCCAAATACAGGTGTAGGAACTCATAAAATCAAGTTTGGTTAAGAATAGAAGTGTTTGGAATAATGGTATTACGTACAAGTGACTCTTTGGTAAAATCTACCCAAAATCTTTATAAAAATGAATTTTAAACATCCGCCAGTGTAAACAATCTCCAAATACCCTAAACTTGATGGTACATAGATTAAATTTGGATAAAAACACTTCCATAGTGAAAAACTAGGTTGAAAGACAAATTTTCAAAATCTGACAGACTGGGCGCTCGACTGGTCACTCGAGTGGCCATACAATTTGGTCATTTCAGGGTTGGTTGCTCGATAGGTCACTCGAGCGACTGTTCTAGCGACAGTTCAATCTGGGTAAAATTGCTCTCGGGTTTTGGAATAAATACATAGGGCGCTCGAGCGACTGCTCAGGCGGCCCGATAAGTGAAAGTTCCGTAACTTTGCGAAATTCAATAAAAATTCCACAACTCAATATTCAATGCATCAAAACCATTCTAAATCATTCTAAAACACTTTATAAACATGCTAGAACAATTCTGAACAATTAAAACATCATAAATAACAAAAACAACGCATCAAATCACCGATTAACCACGTATATTGTCTAAACACGAATTTGTATTTTATGCAAGCGTCAAGGGACTACTTACTTGGTTTTGGAAACTAAAACCTCTCCTGAAAGCAACGAAAGATCACTCCTAAGAACACCAAACAATCTCAACAAGCCTCGATCACTTCTGGGTTAAGAAAACCATAACTTTAGGAACCCTATAACAAGTATAAACTTTCCAAAACAAAGCTTTCAACTTGGTTTGATCTTACCTGGGTTTTTGTGCACGAAAATACTCCTTCCTCCTTCCCTAAGACGGCTCTAACAAGTCTTGAATACTTGGGTTTTATTTTAGGAAAAAGAGAGAGAAGTGTAGAGGAAATAGAAGTGGTCGTGCCGCTACTTCTATTATGTGTTTTGCTCTTAACGTGAACAACTCCATGCATGTCTACGTTATTTAATTATTTAAGGTATTTTACCATAATACCCCCTTCACTAAGCCAAACCAATTAAATCATGAAGCCTCAAACCAAATAACCCTTTGGGTCAACCCACTCTCTTTGGGTTCGACCATCTCCCTTATTATTTTATTTTTAATTAGTTCAACACCATAATAATCTGAAAAATTATAACTAAACTTTACCCTAATTTAAGTTTAAAATCTCACCTTAGGTTAGCTTTCCGAGTTCTCCTCCTGTTCACCTTGGAGTTCTCTGGGTTGAACCAAGTTCTTAACCACTGCATATTACTAATAACTTAGTTAGTTTATTTATTAAGAATAATTATTTTATTACTAAAATCTGGGATTTTACATTATCCTTGCTCTTTAAATTCCTATTTTAACCTTTAAATCTCTCTTTAATTCCCCTACTATTATATTTCTTAGTAGTTTCTCTACAATTTATCCTTTAATTATTTATTTTATTTTTAGGAAAATCCAGGGTTTTACAATCACTACAATATTATGATGAAAACGATGTCGTGAGGGCTAACGCGTGATGCTTGTGTACATAAAGGATTATAAATAAATTTTTTTTTTTGCATAATCATAGCTGCTAATGGGGTTGGGCTACATTATTATTTCCATGAAGCTATTGATGATGTTGATCTCTCATGTATTATCACGATGCCCTCTTTAAGGTTTGTCAACTTAAGTTATACAAACAAAAGGACAAAGTTTTTACCCACAAGCCAAAAACACCAATGAAGAAGATGGGGTTCATTCATAATGTCATTGATAAATCTAAGACTTTTAGAAAGGCTTCATTTTAATAAAACCTAGGTCATGAATGTTGCTTTATGTCCTTTATGTGGTTAGCAAGAATTGAAATATCTCTATCAAAAGTTTTAACTAACATGGGTATTTGGGCTTGCAAAATTGGGCCTTGTTAATGACCAGGCTCATGTCACTACACAGGTCATGGATAATTAGATATTCCCAAGTATGCTATGACTGGACGATTCAACTTGAAATCTCATGTATACAACTTTGGTGTAGCCTTTCTTGAGCTCATTATAGGATGCAAAATAATTTACAAGACCCGAGTTCTTGGTGAAAAAAAAATCTTGATGCATGGGCACGACAACTTTTCAAAGATCATAAAGAAGTTCCAAAGTTGCTAACCCACTACTTCATGCTCGTTATCAAAGGTGAGGACTTTACTAGACCCTTGATATTATAGCTATGTGATTGCAAGATCAACCTACAACAAGACTATCCTTTTGTCGCTGCACTCACATATTCGATCGGGCCCTGAATACTATGTCACTAGTTTGGTTGTTGCTTAATCCTATGTAATCCTTATGGTATATGATATCGAGGCTAATGTTAGTTGGTTACATCATCCGATTAATTGGGGGCTCCTATGGTTACTATTTGGTGGGAGCAACAAGGGAAATAATTGATAAAGGAAAGACCAAATTGGCAGATTGAAGAGGAAAATAGGGATGTAATTATGGAACAAAGGTTATCATTACCAAAGCAAGTTCAATCGGCAAGATGTGCTGTAAAATCCCAGATTTTATTAATAAAATAATTATAATTTATAAATAAATTGATCAAGTTATTAATACAGTAGGAGATGAGGAATTGGTTCAACCCGAAGAAGTCCAAGGTGAACCGGAGGAAGTTGGGGAACCTATCTAAGGTGAGTTCAAGATTTTAGGTTAAGTATGATTTTAATATAATAACTTGGTTATTGCTGTAGAAAGTAATAGATAAAAATAAAAATATAAGAATGAATAGAGGAGGTGGTCAAACCCCAAAAAAGTTGGGGGTTGACCCAGATCAATTAGGTTATGGAGTTGTGTTTGGTTTAAAGAAGGTTTAAGGGCAAGATAGTAAAAAGGAGAGAAAAATAATAAAATAACCTAACAACTACATGCACCTATTCACGTTTGAAACAAATCAGCCGCACGTCCATACCAACCTTCTTCCTCTATTCCTCTTCTCATCTTTGGTGTGATCAAACCCTAACCTACTAGCAACTTTTGCAGCAGATTTTAGAGAAGGAAAGGAGGATTTTTCATTTAGAAAAACTCAGGTAAGAAACAATTGTAAGTGTGAAAACTCACACTCCTTATATGGCAAATTTTTGACAAATTATATCTTCTAATAATCTTCAAGATGTGCAGAATCAAAATATAAGTTCTGTGAATTTAGTAAAGAGGAAGGTGCTGCTGCCACACAGCTACCACTTCGCTGGTAGCTCAAGGAAATGTAAGGTTGTCTAAATAAAGAACATTTCGTAAAGGCACTTGCGAGGAACATCGCCGCTACCACTCCGCTGGCAGCACATAAGTGAAATAGTGCTTTGAAAGTAAAGTACGCGCACCGGCGTCGTAAGGCGACGCCGACACGCCGCTGGTAGCACAGAGCAAGATTGAAGAATCTAAATATCAGTTGTGCACATGCCGCGTTCCCTCCCGCTGGCAGCGCACCCTTAACTGAGTCTATTTGGATTTGAGTGGGACTTGTGTTCGCTTCCAGCCGTCTACCCCGATCGCACGGCGACGCCACCAGCGCTCGATGCGATCTGAGTTTTCTTCTTTAAATAGATGAGCTGTATTCTTTTGGAAGTACTTTTCTTTTGATCAATTCGATTTGGATCTTGAGGTGTTCAAGATTCAATCAATTCATCTTTAGAGAGTCGGTGATCGAGTGAGGGGGAGATCTGGGAGAGATCTCCTGGAATTGAAAATTGAGGATTCTTCTTCATTTCAGAACTTCACATGATCGTATGATCTCCTGGATTGGTGATCGAGCTTGTTGGATGCATAGGTGGATTCCTATTGCATTGGATCATCTCAGTGGACTCTGAGGTGATTGTCACGATCTGGATTGATCGTGAATTGCAACTTGTGGATTCAAGTTGTGTTACAGTTCGTGGATTCGAGTTGTGGATCTGGATTGATCGTGAATTGCAGCTTGTGGATTCAAGTTGTGTTACAGTTCGTGGATTCGAGTTGTGGATCTGGATAGATCGTGAATTACAGCTTGTGGATTCAAGTTGTGTTACAGTTCGTGGATTCGAGCTGTGGATTGCTGTTAAGTGAGTTCAATTGTAAAGGTTAAGTGTGTTTTCCTTTGTAATTGATTTTCATTTAATAGTGGAGATTCTAAGGGTTAGTCGCCTCATATAGACTCAAGGTTTTTCCTAGATCTGGATTCAGGTTTCCTCGTATAAATTCTGTGTGTATGTTTCCGCATTGTTAAGATCATAATTGTTGTAGATTGAGGACCTGTAGAGTAGTCTCCTACTCTTTCAATTGGTATCGGAGCCTATTCACTTTGAATTGTTATACAAAGTGTGATCTAGATCTATAGCATGGACTTTGGAAAAGAAGGAGGATCTGCCTATAGACCTCCATTATTCGATGGTAACAATTATTCTTACTGGAAAGCAAGGATGAGAGCTTACCTGAATTCTATCGATGAGCGTGTCTGGCTCTCGGTATGTAATGGTTATCATCCACCAGAAATCACAACAGAAGGAGGTGTTGTGATGCCTAAACCTCATGATCAGTGGAGTAAAGCTGAATCTGATCTATGTGAATGGAACAACAAGGCAATGAATGCCTTATTTTGTGCTGTAAGTGTTGAGGAATTTAGGAGAATTTCCTCATGTGAAGCAGGTAAGGAAGCTTGGGACATTCTTGAGGTCACTCATGAAGGAACCTCAGCTGTCAAGCTGTCTAGACTTCAAAGACTTACAACATCTTTCGAAACTTTATACATGAAAGATGATGAGTCCTTTGATGAATTTTATGCTAGACTTTCGGATATTGTTAATTCGAGTTTTAACCTTGGAGAAAAGATCTCTACATCCAAGGTTGTTAGAAAGATCTTGAGATCTTTGCCTGAAAAATTCAGACCAAAAGTTACTGCCATTCAAGAGGCAAAAGATGTGGATACCATGAGAATTGAAGATCTTGTAGGATCTTTATAGACTTATGAGCTAGATCTGAATATTCCTAAAAGGAATAAAGGAATAGCTCTAAAATCTGTAAATAATGAAGAATCAAATAATTCTGAAGTAGATCTGGATGAATTAGTTCTCTTAGCTAAAAAGTTCAAGAGAATGTTTAAAAAGAGACAATCTAATCCTTTACTATCCATGGACAAATCTAATAGAAGATCTGATAAGAAAATTTCTGATCTAAGAAAGGAGAAGAAATTTTCTCAAAACGATGAAGTTCAATGCTATAAATGTAGAGGATTTGGTCATGTTGCTTCTGATTGTCCCTCAAAGGATAAAAAGAAAAAAACAAATTATCAGGTTACTTGGGATGACAGTAATACTGATAATTCTTCACAATCAGATGAGGATATTTCTGCTAATTTTACTACTTTCAATTCTTTTTACTCATCTTCTTCTGGTAGTTCAATCTCTGACATTGCAGGAGATAATAAAAAAAGTTTATCAGATGATGAAGAAGAATTACAAGAAGCCTACAATCAGCTATATAAAGAATTCAATAGAGCTCAGAAGAAAGTCAAGAAACTGAGTAAAAAATTGAAGGAGTCAGAAACAGAGAAAAATAAAGCTTTTGTAGAAATAGATTCAATAAACAAGAAGTTACTTGAAAGACATGTCAAAGAAAATTTTCTGGTAACTTCTTTGACTGAAAATACTGAAAAATTAAAAGAAAAGGAAGTTCAAATTTCTGCACTTCAAGGTAAAGTTATTGAACTTGAGAAATTGTCAAATTCAATTAAATCTAATACTTCAAAATTTCCTGCAAGAAATCATCAAATTGATGAGGAATCAACTTCAAAGGAAGTTCCTGAAAGCTCAAATTCTGCTAAAAAGAGAATGATTGTAAGCAATCAAAATAAGGAATTTTCACAGAAAATTTCTGCTGGAGAAGTAAGCTCAACAGGTAAATCTTCAAAATCTTCAAAATCTAAATCTGTACAGTTTAGAAATACTGTCAAATCTGGAAATTTTGATTCTTCTGAATATAGGTTCATACCTGTGTGCCATCATTGTAATAAAAGGGGTCATATAAGACCAAAGTGTCATGTTTTGCATGGTTTTCCCAAGGGATATTTTGACAGTAAGAGGAAAGTAAATCAAAGTCAGTCCTTGGATTTACATAACAGATTTGATTCCTTGTTAAAATTGACTGAATCATTAAATAAGGAAGTTACAAATCTGTTAAAGAAACTTCCTTCAAAATCCCAAGTTGTTGATGAAGGTACTTCTCAGAAAACGCATGAAAAACAGATTTGGGTTAGAAAAGACTGCTTAGTTGCAAATGTGGTTCATATAGCTTTGAAAGTTCATGATGTCAACATGTGGTACTTAGATAGTGGTTGTTCAAGACATATGTGTGGACATAAGTCTATGTTTAGTACCTTTGAAGAATATTTTGGTGGAAGTGTAACATTTGGTGATGGAAGCACTTCTCAAGTCAAAGGTAAAGGAACTGTAACTGGTCCTAATGGAGTTTGTCTAAAGAATGTGTTATTTGTATCTGGTTTGAAGGCAAACTTAATTAGTATTAGCCAGTTATGTGATTCAAGATTGTTTGTCAACTTTACCAGAAAAGAATGTAAAATTTTGGATAATTCTGGTAGAACTGTTCTTATAGGTGTAAGAACAAGTGACAATTGTTATGGAATCATTGGAAACAATGAAAGCTCTTTAAAATCCTCTATATGCAATGAAATTAATTTGTGGCATAGAAGACTTGGTCACATTAACTATAAAGATTTGTCAAAAATCTCTAAGTCTGAATTGGTTAGAGGAATTCCCAAGTTTGGGAACAATAAAAAGAAAGGAATGTGTGGTCCTTGCAATCAAGGAAAGCAAATCAAAGCCACACACAAAAAAACCAACATTGTAGGAACCTCTAGACCATTAGAACTGATTCATATGGACTTGATGGGACCTACAAAGACTGAAAGTCTTGGAGGAAAGAGGTATATCTTTGTTGCTGTAGATGACTACAGTAGATACACATGGGTAAATTTTCTAAGAGAAAAGTCTGAATGTTTTGATTGCTTTAAACAATTGTGCTGTCAAATTCAAGTTGAAAAGAACTTGCAAATATGGAGGATTGTTAGAATAAGATCTGATCATGGGACAGAATTTGAAAATCAGATGTTTTCCAAGTTTTGTGAAGAACAAGGAATTAAACATGAATTTTCTGCTCCTAAGACCCCACAACAAAATGGAGTTGTGGAAAGGAAGAATAGAGTTTTGCAAGAAATGGCTAGAACCATGATGATAGCCAAGAAAGTTTCAACAAAATTCTGGGCTGAAGCAATAAATACTGCCTGTTATATAAGTAACAGAGTATATGTCAGATCTGGGTGGAAACAAACTCCTTATGAAATTTGGAAAGGAAAACAGCCAAACTTGAAATATTTTAGAGTTTTTGGAAGTAAATGTTATATCCTAAGGGACAGAGAAAATCTAGGAAAATTTGATTCTAGAAGTGATGAATGAATTTTTCTAGGATATTCCTCTTCAAGTAGAGCATACAGAGTTTTTAACTTACAAAAATCTGTTGTAATGGAGTCTATTAATGTGTTAATAGATGATGAAGGAATTGACTGTGAATTCTTGCAGGTTGTAGATGAAGAGGATGAAATTAGATATGCTTCCTCAAGCAATGAAGTTGTTCCTCTGACAAAAACTCTCAAAGACCACCCAACTGAGCAAATTGTTGGAAATATTTCAGATGGAGTAAGAACAAGACATCAACTACATAATGAGGTAAGATTTTCTTCTTATTTATCTCAACTTGAGCCAAAATCTTATAAAGATGCCTTGTTGGATGACTCTTGGTTAAATGCTATGCATAAAGAACTAAACCAATTTACTAGAAATAATGTATGGGAATTGGTTGAAAGGACCTCTAATCTGAATGTGATAGGAACCAAATGGATTTTTAAGAACAAATCTGATGAGAATGGGGTTGTAACCAGAAATAAAGCTAGACTTATTGCTCAGGGATACACCCAAGTAGAAGGAATAGATTTTGATGAAACCTTTGCTCCTGTAGCTAAGTTAGAGTCAATCAGATTGCTTTTGTCTATTGCATGCTATTTGAAGTTTAAACTGTTTCAAATGGATATTAAGAGTGCATTCTTGAATGGATATCTGAATGAAGAGGTTTATGTAGAGCAACCTAAAGGATTTGAGGACTCAAATCATCCTAAACATGTTTATAAGCTGAACAAGGCCTTGTATGGACTCAAACAAACTCCTAGAGCTTGGTATGAGAGACTCACCTCTTTATTACTCGAATCTGGATTTATGAGAGGAAATATGGATAAAACTCTCTTTATTCAAAGAGAGTCCAAGCATATTTTGATTGCTCAAATCTATGTTGATGATATAGTGTTTGGATCTACTTCTGAAACTCATGCTCATTCCTTTGGAAACTTAATGAAGAGTGAATTTGAGATGAGTATGATGGGTGAACTGAATTTTTTCTTAGGACTTCAGATTTATCAATCTCAACAAGGGATATTTTTCTCTCAAGCAAAATATGCAAGAAATCTAATCAAGAGATTCAGTTTAACTCATGCAAAACATGCTAGGACTCCTATGAGTACTAGCTTAAAGCTTGGAAAAGATGAATCTGGGAATGATATAGATCCTACCTTGTACAGAGGGATGATTGGAAGTCTTCTGTACTTAACAGCAAGTAGACCTGATATAAGTTTTAGTGTTGGAGTTTGTGCAAGATATCAGGCTAATCCTAAAGAATCTCATCTAAATGCTGTGAAAAGGATTATAAAGTATGTAAATGGAACTGTTGATCTGGGAATTTGGTTCTGCAAAGAAACAAACCCATATTTTACTGGATACACTGATGCTGATTGGGCTGGGTGTATGGATGATAGAAAAAGCACCTCTGGTGGTTGCTTTTATATGGGTAATAACCTCATTGCTTGGTTAAGCAAAAAGCAAAACTCAGTTTCACTGAGTACAGCTGAAGCAGAGTACATTGCTGCAGGAAGTAGTTGTACTCAACTAATTTGGATGAAACAAATGCTATCTGATTATGGTTTAGATTAGGATCAAATGATTCTCTTCTGTGACAATCAAAGTGCCATAAATATTTCCAAAAATCCTGTTCAACACTCAAGGACTAAACATATAGACATCAGGCATCACTTTATAAGAGAGTTAATTGAAGACAAAACTGTTGTGATTGAATATATATCTACTGAAAAACAGTTGGCTGATATTTTCACTAAACCTTTAGATCAGAACAGATTTGAAACTCTTAGGAAATCCCTAGGAGTATGCTCTCAAAACTGAAAATCAGGTTCTGTTTTGAGTTAATTTAGATGTAAAATGATTTACATGTCTGTTCAAAATGAATTTATGTGTTCTTGATACTAAAATCTTAATTCAGGAAGCTTGAGTCTATGCATATTGACAGAAATGTCTTGTACTCAACTTTCAATTTTGTCTTAAACACCTTTGTGTATTGAAGTTTATTGTATGTTGAAGCTTGGGATCTATAGGCTATCACCTTTATGAAAAGAAAAGTTTTGGAAATGGCTGCCATAGAGATTAGAGTGAAAGCCACTGTAATTCTCAAAAAGAAAAAGAGAAAGAAGGTATATTCTTGGAATGAACTGTAAACTCAGGTTTTTTAAGGGTCAATGCCTTCTACAAAAAGAAAAGAAAAAGAGATCAGAAAAGGCTACCTATCTCTGATGTGCGAAAGCCACCAAAATGAAGTTTGGGGTATGTCTATACTTTCCAAGTATGATTACACTAAAATAGCCTTCCATATGTATAAAGTGTAAAAGTCAAAAATGTATTTCACACACTACACAAGCATTGATTCATTAATATGCATGTGTGCTCAATATCTTGAAGAAAATTTATAGTATGAGAAACCATGAAGAAAATTTTGGCCATAGATATGAAATGTATCACATCTGAATTAACCTTGATAGGTTCTTCAAGATCAGTTTTGTGATAATTACTTCTTGGATTGAATAAAAGTTGATTATCTGGATGATTTTTAGTTCAGTTAAAATCTTAGCTTTGTGTTTCGATGTATGATTTTTTCATGAAGAATAGTTCAAACTCTTTTTATAAATTTTTGCCTTGTGATTGTATTTTTTTCTTGATTGCGCATGTGCACCTTCTACGTCGCTAGAAGCGTGCTGGTAGCCCTCTCCCTTCTTTCGTGCTTTGGCACTTGCCCTGTTAAGCGTCGCTGGATGCACGCTGGCAACGAGATTTTTTTCTATAAAAAGGGGAAATCTGTTTCACTTTTTACCTCTGTTTCTTTCTTTTTGTCTTTGTCTGCGATTCACCTCGCTCCTCGCGTCATGGTAATCAGTTGCCTTCGGTCTTCCCTTCCTTCACCTTGTCCACTGTTCAGGTAAAAAATTTTTTACTGTCTTCGTCTTTCTTCTTCATTTTTTTCAGTTGCAGTGTTCTTCTCTCGTTCTTCTAAGTTAGGGTTTGATAGATTGTTCTGCCATTAGGGCTTTGTCGTGCTTTGCTTGTGTTCTTCTCTCTCTTCTATTTTTTTCTCCTATATTTTCATCATGCCTCCCAAGAAAAAGTCTAGGACTGATTCTCCTTCCAAATCTTCTCCACCAGTGAGAACCTCTTCGGTTGTCTCTTCTCCACCGGTAAGACCCCCATCCCCTTCACCTTCATCTGAACCATTCATTGGAAATGGTTTGTCTGATTATAATGAATTCTTCAAGCACAGGCCACTCCTCTTGGAAAGGGCCATTAAGCTTGACTCCTTCTCTGACTCTCCGCTCTTCTCCTTGTTTTCGGATAATGGATGGAAGAAATTTGCTCTGATAAGTGGTTTTGCTTATCAAGACCTGGTTCGAGAGTTCTATTCGAACCTCCACCATCTTCATCTTGCAAATCAAGGCTTCGTCAAAGCCTATGTCCGGGGAATCTCTTTCGACTTCTTGAAAGATCTTATCTCCTCTCTTCTGGAACTGCCCATTGTTGAATCTCCTTCTTTTGGCTTTCTAGCCTCTCACTCTGATCCTCCCATGGAGTCAATAATTTCTTCTCTTATTGTTGAGGGTGCTCCCACCTCTATCAAAAATAAGCCCAACTATCTTCCTCATGGCTCTCTCCAAGATCTTCTCAGGATCTTGAATCTGTTCATTTGTGCTTCTCTTGTTCCCTCAGATCATCATTCTGAGATTTCTCACTCTCGAGCAAGACTCCTTCATGCTCTATGGAACAGAGACAGTGTCTGTCTCCCTTCCATCATCTTCAATCAGATCATTCAGTCTCGGAATTTAAAATCCAAGACTTCTGCTCTTCCCTTTGGGATTTTCATCACTTACTTGTGTATTCACCAGGGGGTCCTACCTGATCCTGTTGAATTGATCCTTCACCCCAAACCTCCCATTGATGCTTCCACCCTTACCAGAAGCAAAAGAGCCAATCCCTTTCGGTTGGCTTCATCTTCTCAATCCTCTTTGTCCAATTCTGATGCTATGGCAATCATGGACAAGTTGAATTCCATGCAAGCCTCCCAGGAGGCTTTCTATTCTGAAGTAAGGGCTCACATGCTCATGATGAGCATGTTCAAATCCGAGACCCAAGAGAAGCTGGATAAGCTCGCAAAGGATGTAGATTTTGCTTGTGGAGAATTGCAAAGGGATGTTGCTGCGCAGCAACGCATGCAAAATGAAGCTGATCATTTTCTGAGTAGCATTCGCAAAACCCAGTTGGAAATGGATCACAAGTTGTGTTGGCTGCACTCCCGGTCCCAAGATGCGTACAGGCATTATTCCAGAACTTGGGAACCAAAACCTCCTTCCAGAATGGGGGAGTCATTTTGATGATGCTGCTGGATGATGCTGTTGGTTGATGCTGCTGGTTGATGCTGCTGGTTGATGAACTTTTTAGTTTTGTTTGTTCTGTTGTTTTTGTGTTTTCTGAAAGATGGTTTAAGGGGGAGTGAATGTATATATCTGTATATATCTTCTGAACAATGTATTTTTTTTGAAATGAATGAAATTTTGAGTTCTCCCTTATCATTGTGATTTGAATGCTTAAATGGAAATCAATATCTGAATTTGATATTAAGCACTCTTTTAAGTTTGTTATCAGGCATTTGCCAAGGGGGAGATTGTAAGTGTGAAAACTCACACTCCTTATATGGCAAATGTTTGACAAATTATATCTTCTAATAATCTTCAAGATGTGCAGAATCAAAATATAAGTTCTGTGAATTTAGTAAAAAGGAAGGTGCTGCTGCCACACCGCTACCACTTCACTGGTAGCTCAAGGAAATGTAAGGTTGTCTAAATAAAGAACATTTCATAAATGCACTTGCGAGGAACAACGCCGCTACCACTCCGCTGACAGCGCATAAGTGAAATAGTGCTTTGAAAGTAAAGTACGCGCACCTGCGTCGTAAGGCGACGCCAACACGCCGCTGGTAGCACTGAGTCTATTTGGATTTGAGCGGGACTTGTGTTCGCTTCCAGCCGTCTACCCCGATCGCACGGCGACGCCACTAGCGCTCGATGCGATCTGAGTTTTATTCTTTAAATAGACGAGCTGTATTCTTTTGGAAGTACTTTTCTTTTGATCAATTCGATTTGGATCTTGAGGTGTTCAAGATTCAATCAATTCATCTTTAGAGAGTCGGTGATCGAGTGAGGGGGAGATCTGAGAGAGATCTCCTGGAATTGAAGATTGAGGATTCTTCTTCATTTCGGAACTTCACATGATCGTATGATCTCCTGGATTGGTGATCGAGCTTGTTGGATGCATAGGTGGATTCCTATTGCATTGGATCATCTCAGTGGACTCTGAGGTGATTTTCATGATCTGGATTGATCGTGAATTGCAACTTGTGGATTCAAATTGTGTTACAGTTCGTGGATTCGAGTTGTGGATCTGGATAGATCGTGAATTGCAGCTTGTGGATTCAAGTTGTGTTACAGTTCGTGGATTCGAGCTGTGGATCTGGATAGATCGTGAATTGCAGCTTGTGGATTCAAGTTGTGTTACAGTTCGTGGATTCGAGCTGTGGATCTGGATTGATCGTGAATTGCAGCTTGTGGATTCAAGTTGTGTTACAGTTCGTGGATTCGAGCTGTGGATCTGGATAGATCGTGAATTGAAGCTTGTGGATTCAAGTTGTGTTACAGTTCGTGGATTCGAGCTGTGGATCTGGATAGATCGTGAATTGCAGCTTGTGGATTCAAGTTGTGTTACAGTTCGTAGATTCGAGCTGTGGATTGCTGTTGAGTGAGTTCAATTGTAAAGGTTAAGTGTGTTTTCCTTTGTAATTGATTTTCATTTAATAGTGGAGATTCTAAGGGTTAGTCGCCTCATATAGACTCGAGGTTTTTCCTGGATTTGGATTCAGGTTTCCTCGTATAAATTCTGTGTGTATGTTTCCGCATTGTTAAGATCATAATTGTTGTAGATTGAGGACCTGTAGAGTAGTCTCCTACTCTTTCAAACAAACTCGAAAGAAATCTGTTTTGGGAGATAGAAAATGTTTTTGAATTCTTAAAGATGTGATTTTTTATCCAGAAGAGATAGAGGTTTGCTGTGATCGATTGGATTATCTTTGGAGTGATATTTAAGTGCTATTAGAGGAGGTTTAAGTTCCAAAAACAAGTAAGCAGTCCCTTTAAAACTTGCACAAAAAGATTTTCGTGTTTATTCGATGTTCATGTTTATTTGTATGTTTGATGACTCGTTTGTGTATTATATTATGTTTTAGTTGGTTAAAATTGTTCTAGCATGTTTATAAAGTATTCTTAAATGATTTAGAATGGATTTGACGCTTTAGATTACGAGTTTTCGATTTTTAAGTGATTTACGCAACTTTTTGGAAAAAATAGAAAAGTGGATTTGTGACAAGCCGCTCGAACCGCAGCTCAAGCGCCCATATGGGTCTCGAGAAGTAGTTCGTGGGCGCTCGATGCCACTCGAGCGGTATCGAGGGTGCCCTGTCACGACCCGGAACCAGGTCTGTCCCTCCAAGGCACTACCCGTTCCAGACCGTGGCAAGTGGGTCATTATACTTAACAAAACACGAAGGATTTAAAAAAACTTTCTATACAAGTGCAAGTGCAGATAGTTCATACTTGTGCATATCAAAAGTGTGTTCATGCATATATATTTGAAATGAAATAAGACGTGGAAGTTAATTACAAAAGATGGGTGACTAATCACTCCTCTCAAAGGTAAGGGTTACAAGTCCAAAATAAACTATACATGCAATAAAGAAGTAACCTAGGGCCTATAGAAATCCTCTTCTCTATATCCTATAGCTTTCTCTTTGCCTCTATCCCCAGCCCAGTCCTTCACACCGGACAACAATGGATCTGAAAAATAAGATAAGAAGCAACTGTGAGAAGACTGTCTCAGTAAGCAACACATGCATGCATGAGAAAACACAGTTCATGCTGATAATATTCGATGAAATCATGTCATGCGGGTATTTGAAATCAAACTTAATGAAATACAGCTCGGTGCCATACAATTGGTGCATGCTTGTGCAATAGGTGTACAGTTCATCAATTTATAACAATCACAATCAATTCTCATAATGTCATATGTCACGGATCCCAAGCTTGCGTGGAGGATACGAGTTCTCTATCTCCAGGCCAGGGTGAACAAAGGTCCATTACACCCAACCGAGATGAACCGATCCATCTACCCACCAATAATTATATAATCACTGTTCATCATACTTGACCTCTCAGAATTCCAAGCTTGTACGGGGGACGCTAGTTCACTACCCCCAAATTGAGGTGAACAATAGTTCACTACCCTCAATTGAGGTGAACCGCTCACTCTAACACCCCATACTTACTGTTGTAGAAGGGCTAATTCATTACCCCCAAATTGAGGTGAACAATAGTTCACTACCCCCAATTGAGGTGAATAGCACACCTACCTACCAATATTCTCTTTTGTGAAAGAGCTAGTTTGCTACCCCCAAATTGAGGTGAACAATAGTTCACTACCCCCAATTGAGGTGAACAGCATATATAGATAGAATACTAAACAAATGGGCCAAAGCCCTAAATAAATCTCATGGACTTCTGGGCCACTGCCTTCCATACAATTCATGTTAAATGTGGGGTCGAAGCCCTCTGCTCAATACATCTCAATGTCATTGGGGCCACTGCCCTCCATTCATTATCAATACAACGCGCCACTGCCCTTTTCATCTCATATTGTAAATAATGGGCCAAAGCCCTTGAAGTTGTGCAAATGTAATACGGGCCAATGCCCTTCATACCATGTGCCAAATACCAGGCCAAAGCTCGTAGCTCCAGGTGTGGTGTACTCACATTGATATTCAAAGGTAAAGGTTAGGTTTCCAGAATTTTTCTACCTTTCCTGACTCATTTTGGGCAACCTATGCCTCAACTCTTTTGATACTGGTATAACTTGGTTTTGGCTTTTGTTTTCTACTCCTAATGGTCAATTGGAAGGTGCTCGAAGTGATGGACTCATTTTATCCTATTTCTATAGTAATCTGGGGCCGAAACTCTTTCTAAAACCTTCTTGGGCAAAACGTACCCAAAATCTTGGATATTTGGAATTTTGAGTTACTTGCAGTTGGAACACCTCCTAGACACCTAACTTTCACTTATACATAGGTTGGATTTGAATAAAAACAAAGGGTAGTTCAATCTGGGTTGAAAACTCAAAATTTGGAATTTTGAGTTACTTACACTCGAGCCTGCTTCGAGCGGCCAATATTCAGCTCTCGGGTTCTTCTGTTAAAACAAAACGCTAGTACAGTCGCTTGAGCGGCCATGCCTTAAATCACTTATTAAAACTACCTAAACTATTGCCCGATGCCGCGCTCAAGTGGCTGCTCAGGCGGCCTAGGTTTTTGACAGTTCGCGAAATCCGAACTTTTGGGGATTTTGGTTTTTCTCAAATCTCAGTTGTTCTAGGTGTTTTGTGCTCGAAATCACTCTTAGCATGTGTAGAAATCTACTACCAACAAAACCCCTCAAAGAAATCCCTCTCATTTGGCCTAGGACTCGTTTTCACATCTCAACCCTAACATTCATCTAAACATGTGATTTTGGTCGAAATTTGAAAACAAGGGGAAGGGTGGTGTTGCTTGCTTCTTGCAAACTCTTAAGCAAGCTGTCTAGTTCCTATTGCAAGCCACGAATAGCTCCTTGCTTGCTTCTTGAATGATTCCTCCGAAAATCTCCACCAAGATACCCATACGAAAATCACTTCCTTTGGGCTCTTTTCTTCTTTTCTTGCCAACCAGCACCTCCAATGGGTTGGAATTGAGTGGGGATGAAAATGGGGGAAGAAGGGAGAAGAAATGGGAAAGGGGGAGAAGAGGAGAAGAAGGAAAGGGTTGGTCGTATGAAGCTTCCCTTTGGCTATTTCTTCTTAAGTGGCTTTCCAACAAGACACTAGAATTTACAAGTTTGCCACTCCTTCATCCTATATTGCACAAGACCAAACAACACTTAGCTATTTGTCCCCATAAGAAATCCTATTTAACCAAATGACAGATGCTCACCTTCACAGGTTGTTGACAGCCCAAGGCCTAGCCACTTTGACTGGCTTCAGGCTTGGGCTCCTCCAGCGTCACCTACACATCAAGCTCACTAGTTAGGATGTGCTAGGGATATTGGAACGGGGTTTCACACGCCCCACCTATGCTTTTTAATTTTTTAGAAACCCGAAAGTGATCAAAACCCTGAAGGCGAGTGCCCGAAGCGTCGCTCGAGCGACCAACCATGAATCAACCTATTTACATGTCGCCCATTTGAGCACCTGAAGCCGCTGGAGTGCCCCTTGTCAGAATTTTTGGATTTCTCCAATTAGCCTAGTTTTTCACCATGAAATTGTTTTTATTCAATTTAAACCTATGTACCACTAAGTTTAGAGTATTTAGAGATAGTTTGTATTGGCGGATGTTAAAAATTAATTTTTATAAAGATTTTGGGTACGTTTTGCTAAAGAGGCTTTTTAACTTAGTGCCGTTGTTCCAAACAATTCTTTTTTAAACAAAACTTGATTTTAAGAGTTCCTACACTTGTATTTGGGTTATTTGAGTGTATTTTGTACATCGAAGGATTCGATACATATTCGGGACATCGTTGCCCGTTAAAACCTGGAGTTTGGACATATGACTTGGTGCCACTTGTGTGGGATTCTTGGGTCACAGTTGTGACAAGGCTAATGCTTGGTTGTTTATTCCGTTGATGTGGATTTGTTATTATTGACACTGTTGTGTTTCCACGTGTGCGGGTGTTATTGAGAAATATGTCTATTCCCTGGTTTGGTTTGGTTTTCCACCGTTGAGTGGGCTTAGCAATTACATGGATCTATAGAATAGCTAGTAAGTAAAAAGTCTTCTAGAGTGGTTTGAATTCTGTGTTATAGGCATTCCATCATCTCGAGGATGGTACCGCTCCTGGATAGATCGGTTGTTACGTTACCCACTCCTAGATAGGTTGGGCCATACATGCTAACTCATTCCTGTTGTCGGTTGGGTTCTTCCGTTGGGTGTCGAATAGCCAGTCTGAATAGTTGCGTCTGGTCCACCTGTAATTCGATTAGATAGCATATTGGCACATGTCTACTTTCTTTCTCTGGTTTCTTTTTCATGAGTCTCATGAGGTTGAAGGTTTGTGGTTGTTTTACTTTTGTTAAAGATTTGCTGTACTATATTTTTTATTGTGATTAGTCTGATTATTCGTTTCATATTTTATTGTCATAAACTATTTGCATGACTACTTACTGAGATGTTGATTCTCACATTATTGTTTTTATCGGTTTATTTTTCAGATATTCCCGGTGAGGACGTTGTTGGGATAGACACTTCGGGGGATTACTTTGACTACCAGGAAGAAGATTACTTAATTCCTGTGTAGGATTATGGATCTTTATTAATAAATTTGACTTGGTATTTGGAGGGATTATTTAATTATTTTAGTTAGATGATTTTGGTGGATAATGATTATTTTATTTTAGTTGACCAAAAAGCAGACTTTGATTGAAGGTTTAATATTGGATGACTAATTTATATTATGTAAAATCCAGATTTTGGTAATAAATAAACTGATTAAGTTAATAATATGTAGTGGTTGAGGCATTGGTTCAACCCGGAGAAATCCATAGGTGAACGGGAGGAGAGCTTGGAAAGCTAAACTAAGGTCAGATTTTTAAATTTAAATTAAGGAGAAAATTATAGTTGTTATTATTTATATTGTTATAGGGTAGAACTAATTAAAAATAAAATATAAGAATATTAAGGGAGGTGGTTGAACCCTATAGATATTGGAAGGTTGACCCAAAAACTAGATTAGGTTAGAGGTTTAATGGGATTTTGTTCGGTTTAATATAAAAGGGGATATTTTAGTAAAAGGGCAAAGGTGTAAATAAGAATAATATAAAAAGAAGAGAAACAAACCTGCGGCTGTTGCTAACCACATTCAAAAGAAGAAAAAAAAAGAGAAGCAGCCATCACCTCCTTTCTTCTCTTCTCCTTTTCGGATGTTTCAACCCTAATCTCCTAGTCTCTTGGATCAGATCAGAAGGAGGAGAAAAAGAGAAGATTTTCGTGGGATCTAGGGTAAGAGAATGAATCAAAATATTGGTTGTGGTCTCCACGTATGGTTTAGTTGTTTAAAAATATTCTGAGTTCATGTTTGTATGATTTAGTCAATAAAGGAACTTGCTGTGTTCATTTGGATCGGTTAGAGAGAGATTTCTAGAGTTGTTGGTGAAGGTTTAATCAAAGAAAACAGGTAAGTAGTCCCTTTAAATCTTGCACAAAAATAAATTCGTGTTTATTCGATATTCATGGTTATTCGGTGATTTGATGAGTTTTATTCGTTATTTATGATGTTTTATTTGTTGGAAATTGTTCTAACATGTTTATAAAGTGTTTTAGAATGATTTAGAATGAATTTGATGCATTGGATATTGAGTTGTGGAATTTTTATTGAATTTCATAAAGTTTCGGATTTTCTTCGTATCAGGCCGCTTGAGCGCCCTTTGTGTGGTTGTCAAACCCGAGAGCAATTTTTCCAGATTGAACTGTCGCCTAAACAGTCACTCGAGCGACCAACCCTGAAACGACCAAAGTATAAGGCCATTCGAGCGCCCTTGGCCGCTCGGGCGCCCTCTTTGTTAGATTTTTGGAAATTGGCCTTTTAACCTATTTTTTCACTACGGAATTGTTTTTATCCAATTTTATCCTATGTACCAACAAGTTTAGGGTATTTGGGGATTGTTTGTACTGGTGGATGTTTAAAATTCATTTTTATAAAGATTTTGGGTAGATTTTACCAAAGAGGTAGTTTTTCTTAATACCTTTGTTCCAAACAATTCTATTCTTAACCAAACTTGATTCTAAGAGTTCTTACACCTGTATTTGGTCTATCTGGACATGTTTTAAGTTCCAAATGATTTTACATATACTTGGATTATTTTGCCCATTGAAACCGGGATCTTAAGGCATGTATTTGACTCCACTTGTGTGGGTTTTTGGGTCACAGTTGTGACAAGGCAGGTGCCTGGTTTATTATTTCCGCAGGGCGGATTTGGTTATTTGTTTATATCCTTGGTCCGTGTACTCGGCGGGATACTTCCTCAATCCGTGTACTCGGCGGGATACTTCCTCGATCCGTGTACTCGGTGGGAAGCTGGTTATTGTTGTTTATATCCTCGGTCCATGTACTCGGCGGGATACTTCCTCGATCCGTGTACTCGGTGGGAAGCTGGTTGGATACTTCACTGTGGTTGTATTTCTATTCCACCATGTTTGGAATTATATTTCATTATATCTGAAATTTATCGTGATTAGTCGGATTAAGCGTTGCATATATTCTAATCTGTTACAAATTATTTGCATGACTACTTACTGAGATGTTGTTTCTCACATTATCGTTTTATCGGTTTTGTTTTCAAATATTCTTGGTGAGGACGTTGCAGGGATAAACACTTCTGGGGATTGTACTGACTACCAGGAAGAAGATTTCTTTATTCCTGTGTCGGTTTATGGATCTTTGTTATTAAGTTTGATTTGGTATTGGAGGGATTGTTTAGATTACTTTTATTTAGATGACATTGGTGATGTACATTCGATTTTAGTTAACCCTTTTCCAGACTTAGTGGAGGAATTGATATTGGATGTTTCACTTTAGTATTCCGCGCTTTTTGAAAGAAAGCTTTTTACTGGTTATTCGATAATAATTATCGGATACAAAGGGTGTTGTTTGTATCCAACTGATAATGTCGGAAACAAAGAGTTGTGTTAGTATCCGACCTGAGTTGCCGGATACTAGGGTTTTGCTGTAAAAATTGGAAAATTCTGAGGGTTTTCACTTTTTTTACTGTTTTACATATCTCTATGAGTGGGAATTCTCGAAAGTAGCCTTAAGGTTTAAGTTGGTGGATTCTAGACATAATTTTGTATCTACCATTAGGGCACCCCTTGCCCTAGCCTTTGCCTATAAATAGGAGGCCTCTCCTCAAGCAAATGGCCAAGAAGTTGGAGATTGAAGAGCTCCCAGTGAAGAAGGGAACCCTTGCCTCTTTGCTTTCAGCAACCCAGATAAGCCTAAAACCCTTTTACTTTTATGTTCTTAAATTCTAGAATTAGTCTCTTCTTCTTCCTTTCTGTAGAATAATGGCCTGCTTGTGTTTGGAACCCCATTCCCTACTCAAAGTACATCAAGACTATCTCTAGCCGTAAAACGTGAAGAGAAAGCTAGGGGAAACGAGAATGGGAATGGAACCTTAGTTATAGAACCTTCTTAATGGCCTACTGTTGTGTGAAACCCCATTTTCTACTCAAAGTACCTCAAGACTATCTCTAGCCGTAAAACGTGAAGAGAGAACTTGGGGAAACGAGAATGGGATTGGAACCCTAGTTATAGAACCCCCATTTGACTGATATGCTTTGAATGTTATATGTTGTGATGTGTTGATTAATCTAATATTTTTGATTTCGTTTTCTGGGGAGAATACCTAGATCCATCCTCTTTATAGCATTGGATCTCCATTCCCTCCGGAAAAAGGTGTTTTTTTACACATGCACACATCATCTGAGTTATGAATTCTCTTTATAAAGTTTTCTGGTTTATAGTGTCATTTAGAGTTGTTTTGACAATCAAATAATAGTTAGGTTTTCCAAAAACTAGATTTCTCAATTACTTTCAAAGTTTGGCAACTAATGTCCTAAATATCTTCCTAATTTATTTTTCTTTAAAACAGAGAATTAGATAATTTATTTTAGTCTTAAAACATCTTAATTAATCATTAAAATTGTTTTAAAATAGTTTGGAATTAAATCAGGTTTTGAAATTTCGAAAATCTGCAAATTCTGAACAAAGCACCTAGGATCGCCCCGGCGGTCTGTGGTCGGCGGTAGTGTAAAATAGGATGCCGACGATACGCCTTCCAGCGGTCTTCGGCGGTCTAAGATTTTTAACTAGCATCGAGGATCGCCGAGTACAGTCGAGGTCGGCGGTCATCCAAAAACGAACAGAAACAGTTTTAAATCATGATTTTTCTCGTTCAATCTCATTCTATCATACTTATAACATTGATACTAAACTAAATACATCAATAAATCATATAAAAACATGCTTTTGCGATTAAACAAACGTAAATACAAAAAACGAACGAAAACAATGTCACCTACCTCTTGAACGTGCGTTCCTCTTCTTCTCTTCTCTAAACAATGATTCTCTATCACCCAGCAATACCCTAGACGATGAAGAATACAAAACCCAGGCCTTTCTTCCTCCTTCCTCTTCTTCCTCAGTCGCTTGATCGTTCAAGCTTGGTTTGTCGCTTGCGGCTGAAGCATACGAACGAAATACAAACGAATACGTTTTAGGTTATTAAACTAATATATATACCTCTTGATCCCATATATCTTACGTACAACTTTCCTATACACACTGCCCAATCAGAACACATACCTCGATATCTCATAATCGGACGGTCAGATCTGCGTCTAACTCTGGATCTCCACTAATTAGATCATCCCCTATAATAATAAAATATTTCCATCAATTATAACTCACAAGAATATTATTTATTAATTTATTTTATTATTTAAGGAAAATTCGGGGTTTTACACTAACACTTATGCATGAATTTCCCTCTCCTTCTAACTTATTTTCAAAACCTAAACACTCTTTAAACCTCTCTTTTATAGCCTCCCTACTAGTCCAACTCTAATTAGGTTTAGCTTATTCTAATATACTTAGTGTATTCCCTCTTCTACCCTTCTCCTTAAATTAACTCCTTTAACTCTCTTTTAAAGGATATCCTAATTAATTTTCGTGCTTAATCTTATTCTTAATTTTAAATTGAACTTAGACTTTTATTATTCACTCAAATTACCTATATCTTGGACCCTAAATAGTATAATTACCATTAGGCCCTTTTTCCACCTTTTAAGCCTTAATTTCATTATTTTACATCCAACTAAGTTAAGATTTTGTCTAGTTGAATGTGTTAACTTAATAACTAATTATCTTATTTTCTTTCATGAATTTAACAAATTAAAATGACCAACTTACCTTTCCTCTTTAAATTCCTATTTTAACCTTTATATTTCTCTTTAATTCTCCTACTATTATCTTTCTTAATATTTCCTCCATAATTCATCATTTAATTATTTATTTTATTCTTAGGAAAATCCAGGGTTTTACAATTCTGCTATAAAATCTTCCTTCAATAGTACCATAAAAAAAATTCTAGATTGATGTATGTCGAAACAAGAATTTCTTTTGAAAAAGAAGAGAAAATTTGTTCACAAAAGAGGATGATGACAGCACCTCCTTCTATCGTTGGAGATGTGTCTATACAGGAGGGTTGTTTCTTAAATCACACCTCCTCGCCCACCATCCAACCACAATTAATTGATCGATAGCAAAATAGTGCAAATAAAAAGCGCAAAAGACAAATTGAAGCATAAGAGGAAAAAGACAAACAGCGATGGGGTTTTGTACGAGAAGAAGCAGTCGATGCAAAAGCCCTAATGCTGGAAACAAAATGGGTAAAAAGGCCAAAAACAAAAAACAAAAAAAAGGCAAGAAGCATGTTGGTCAAAGAACAGCGATCTGATAGGGAAGTTAAAGAGACACTTGGTAGATAAGACAATATTTGTTTGCAAAAGAAGACAATGATAGCACCTCCTTCCATTGTTGGAAACGTGTTTGTACAAGAGAGTTGTCTCTTAAATCGCAACTCCCTCTCATACCTCATTGCCCAGTAATGCAGCCGCAATCAATCACAGGTGATGAAGCAGTTGACGACCAAAGACGGAAGGAAAGCGCGATGTGAAGTGGTCAAGCATGTAGCTTGGTTGAACAACGAAAAGCAGGACAAACTTTCTTTTATATTAAGTATTTTAAAAAATATGCTTGATTTTTAATTATAGAAAATTAAATCACTTAATCTAAATTATTTTTAAAACCAGAAACCAACTTTTCTGTGGGAAGGAAGAATTGCAGCAACTCCTCTCGTTTTATATAAAAGTGTACCTTATTTTACTATTACGAGGAATTGAATCTAAGTTATTTCAAAAAATAGCACTTAAAACTAATTTTAAGTACTTAAACTTAAATTCTTTTTATATGAAATACTTTTTTTTTATAGTAAAACATGAAACTTTTATTAAATTAACCAAGTACAAAACGAGGCTGTATACGCCCAACAAAGTCCTCTAATACAAATTTTTTAATTCTCTCAGGAACTCTCTTTACCCAGAAGCAGGAGAACTCATCTAGAGCATAGTTTGCTAATTGATCGGCTACCATGTTAGCCTCTTTGAAAATCTTCCGGATCTGAACATTTAGAAATAAACTGCCCATATGAATTGCTTCCTCAATCAAGTGCACTATCCTCCAGGGTGTGCAGCTTTTGTTCAACAAGCAATTCACGATAATTGCTGAATCACTCTCAATAATCAATTGTTTACAGTCCAATGCCAACGCTAGTTTAAGTCCCTCCATGATAGCTTGTGCTTCCGCCATTATTGCATTTGTATTGTCAATCTTGTGTGCGATTGCACGAAGCAAATTCCCATCATCATCTCTAACTACTGCACCAATTGCAGCATCACCCAGGCTTCCTCTCGCTGCTCCATCCACATTGAGCTTGCTCCATCCTCCTCTTGGTCTCTCCTTGTGCGCACCCGATTTCGGTCGCACGGCGAGGCGCACGCAAAACGATGTGTGCCTCAGGATTTGTTTGGAGTCGCCACTGCCTGATGGGGTGCAGGCAGACACCTAGGTGCCTAAGTTCTTTTACTAAGGCTTGGTCTGGGCTTGAGATTCTAAGTAGGTTCTCGGTTGCGGTCTGGGGAAGTCCGTAGACACCCCAATCCACCCCGTCAAGTGACGGGTCCCATAGGTTTCCCTGGTTTGAGTCAATTCAGTTGGTCTCTCACTCACCCGATTCCTAATCCAGCATTCAATTTAGTTAAGTCTGGCGGGACCGCCAAAGTAGTGTGGGTCCCTTTACTTGATTTTATCTTCTTTAGCTTAAAGTGAGATGAGTCTGCATGGGCGGGCCCCGTTGGAAGGCCCGCGGATTCTTTGGTGGGCTTGGTTGAGCCCACGTGTCCCTTGGTGGGCCTCGGTCTAAACCTGAGAGACCCTTTGGGCTTTGGTTCAAGTGAATTGATTTTACTTTGAAGTTCAGTTTGGTTATTTAAGTGATTTCTATGCACAAGTGGGCCGGGACTGTTTGTGGGCCCTTGAGCGGGCCACACAGTTGGTTACCAAGTAGTTTTGATTATCTTTCTTATCTGCGCCAAAATGGGCCAAGCATTGGGCTTGGGGCCCTTTACCTGGGCTCGGGCTTGAAAGCCCAAGACTTTCTGAGATAGGGTTTGGAAACCCTACACTTGTTTGGTTTAATGGGCTTAGTGGGCCTGATAGGCCCAGCCCATGGTCTCGGCCAAACCACATCCTACTTTAAGCATGCATGGCCCAAATAGGGCTTGGGTGGGCCTCAAGTGGTCTGGCCCACTCAAATCTTTTATTTATCTTAGTTAAGCAAAAATGAATTGGTTGAGCTTATTTGGACCGGGTCGGTCCATGGCCCATTTTGGGTTTCCGGGTGGTTCGCCCGGATTTGCTCAAACAATCCAAAATATAGCGCAAAATCACAAGAATGGCAAAAACCACATTTTGGTAGTGTAGCCGGCCTGAGATGCCGGTTACACATAAGGCTCAGTGTATCCAGCATCTTTTGCCAGCTACACATGGGGTTCAGTGTATCCGGCATCTATTGCCGGTTACACATAGGCTTATGTTGATCCGGCCTGAGTTGCCGGATCAACACACAGAAGCCCTTTTCGGATTTTTTGCACTGGGGTTGGGTTTTTAAGCCTCCCAGGGTGTTTACAGCAATTATGTAGGCCCCTGCGTGGGCCCACAATGGTTCGAATGAGGCCCTTTGGCCTTCTTCTTGGGGCTTTCAAATTCAAACACAAAGGGATAGGTGGAGGATCCCTTCCCTCCTTAAAATCATGCATAAAGACCAACCAAGGATCTAGATATCCCTGGTTTGGTTCACCTTATCCTACCAACAGAACGTCATGCTTGCATATGGATAAAAGTCAAGCCACATGACTACAATAAGCATGGTTCAAATTCAAATGCAAATAAACAATTCAGCCATGTTAATATCAAGCTTCCTAAACATGCTCTCAATCGGGACTAACACATATAAACCTATGGGATGTACATACAAGAGGGATCATCTACTCATGACTACAAGTAGGGACTGAAGGATGATGAGAAACCATGCGGGCACTTCATGTATTTGATCATGCTAATATTACCTCACGAAACCTAATAAAGTAACATACGAAGAAGGGAAGAGGCTGGGGGCTTACATATGGGATATATGAGAAGGCATGCACAAGAGGAACATACTCCTCTTTTTTGATGAAAATAAGACAAAATAAAGAAACAAGCAAGTTAGTGGCCGAATGGGGGGGGTACATGACCACCTTCAAGCCATCAAAATATTTCCCATTATTTCTTTATACTACCCACACCTCACCTTTCTTGCCGTGTGGGAGTAACCATTCTCCAAGTGGCTTACAAGAGGCTAATGGGGGGAGAAGACATGCAATGTCCCGTAACAAAACGTCATGTATGCAAACATGCTTCAAATCATTCCATATTCATATATGTTAAACAAATGGTGACGAGAAATAATACCTTAGGGTTAGAACCCTGGAATGGGATGTGTGGAGCCTCCTTTCTAGCCCAAACAGTGGCTGGAGCAGCTCCCTCCCTGATAAGAACTCAATTTGTTATATTTTTCTCTACTAATATGTAACCTTTTGAATTTACTTTTGTGCCTAAATATACTGATTATGCTCATATTTTGATTTAGGTTACAATTGGCAGCATGTAGGCAAAATAAAGCTAATTAGATACTCTTGGTGATTATAGAAGTCATGGTTCAAACGGCGTAAAAATCGGAGTCAAATTGAAGAAGATATGTTCAGCGTTCGCTGGCCGTTCGACTGTCGTTCGAACGTTGGTGTTCTGCAGAGAAACCCGAGAGCAGCGTTCGCTGGCCGTTCGACTGTCGTTCGAACGTTGGTGTTCTGCAGAGAAACTCGAGAGCAGCGTTCGCTGGCCGTTCGACTGTCGTTCGAACGTTGGTGTTCTGCAGAGAAACCCGAGAGCAGCGTTCGCTGACCGTTCACTGAGCGTTCGAACAAGAGATGAAGAAATAGCTTTTTAACTTGAGCGTTCGACCCGCGTTCGCTGAGCGTTCGAACGATCAAGAAGAAAATCCTGTTATAAAATTCCGAACTTTGCGGATTTGTTTCCTTTTTCTTGGGGATCTTCTTCTAGTTTTTAGGAAGAGTTTTAGGGGTTTCTAATTAAAGAGATTAGGTCGTTTTTTGGACTTGAAAAGTCGTGGATATACTAGGAAAGGGAGTTCTCTCTTTCTAAGGAGGTTGGGAAGGAAAGTTCATTATTTTTCTCTTTAAAAGGGGAGAGCTTTTCTGAGTTCTGGACGTCCTCTTTTCTCTTCTTCCTTTCTTCTATTCATCTTCTGATTTTGTGATTCATGGCCATGTGTGGCTAAACGTTTATTCTTGGTCAAGGGAGGCTGAAACCTCGGAATTAATAAAGCTGTGAGATCTTAATGTTTTAATTATTCAGTTTATACTTGAGCATTGATATTCTTCTATGTTTATTCTCATGATTGTTCCGTCTAATTGCTAGGAGGCCTACTAGTTTATTATTCGTTGCAATTTATTGCTAGGCTAGATATCAAATCCGTAATTGTTTGATCCCTCTAATCTATGAAGCAACTGAGGTTTGATGATTTGCTGCGTCAGGAATTGTTAGACTTTAGGAAGAATTTTCTGCTAAATTAAATACAGCCGCTTGTGATTGTATTGTTTAGATTCGTCAATCTTTCTAGTCCCTAAAGCTGCTACTGGATTAAACCTTTGCCGCTTGTGTGAGGTTGTTTAGTAGTTAGGGTTAATTAGATCGCTTGTTTTCTGATTAACTACAATTGAAAGAGTTTGGAAAGTATTTCCAGGGATGAATGTTCAATGTGTGAATTGATATATTTTAGCATCTATGATCAGCTTTGATATTCCGATGGTGGATGTTAACTTAGACCAAGGTTTGTTTTCTTGATTGATTTATTAAAGTTTTTAGTAATCTGTTATTTTCTGATCTCATTGTGACAAAACCCCCTCTTAATTCTGTTTTCTAAAGCATAAGAAGAGATAGAAACTCTCGGTGGAACGATCCCTACTCACTTTGCTATATGCATATTTTTAAGTAGTGGTTTAAATTTGGTTGTGTACGACAGTCATCAAATTTTGGCGCCGTTGCCGGGGAGTTTCTCTTTGATAATCATCTTTGATTGTTTATGACTGCAACTCGATCTTCTAACCAAGGTTATTTGCAGAAAGATCCAGAAATCGAAAGAAGTTTGCACAGGCTACGGAGGGCAGCACAGAGACATTCAGAAGAGAACGATCCATCTCTTTTTGCTAGTGAATCTAATTCCGAAGAAGAAGGAACCATGGCTGGAAACAGAACTTTGAAAGAGCTTGCTGCTCCTGATTTAAATCAGCAACCTTTATGCATAACTTTTCCTACTTTAGATGTGGCAACTAATTTTGAATTAAAGTCTGGACTGATACATCTTTTGCCTTCTTTTCATGGATTTGCAGGTGAAGAACCTCACAAACATCTGAAGGAGTTTCACGTGGTATGTATAAGCATGAAACCCACTGGAGTGACTGAAGAGCAGATTAAATTAAGAGCCTTCCCATTCTCTTTGAAGGATTCGGCTAAAGATTGGCTTTATTACTTACCTTCTGGGACTGTTACTACATGGAATGAAATGAAAAGATTGTTTCTGGAAAAATATTTCCCAGCTTCAAGAGCAGCAAATATAAGAAAAGAAATTTGTGGTGTAAGGCAAAACAATGGAGAATCTCTGTATGAGTATTGGGAAAGATTCAAGAAGTTGTGTGCAAGCTGTCCCCATCATCAAATCAGTGAACAGCTACTGATCCAGTACTTCTATGAAGGACTTTTACCCACTGAAAGAAACATGATTGATGCTGCCAGTGGAGGAGCTTTGGTAGACAAAACTCCAGAAGCTGCTAGAAATCTGATTGTGAATATGGCAGCCAATTCTCAGCAATTTGGCAGTAGACTTGATTCTTCATCTAAACAAGGCAGAGAGGTAAATATTTCTTCCCTTGAACAGCAAATTGCAAGTCTAACTTCTCTTGTTCGTAATATGGCTGTAGGTAACATGCAAGCAGCAAAGGTTTGTGGAGTTTGCTCTGTAGAAGGACATGCAACAGACATATGTCCAACTCTTAGAGAGGAATATGATGAACAAGCAAACTGGGCAAATGGTTCTCCTGGACAACCTCAAAGGAAATATGATCCTTATTCGGATACATATAACCCAGGATGGAGGGATCACCCAAATCTTAGATATGGGAATCCACAAGCAACTCAGCAAATACCTCCAAACAGATCAAATTTCCAGCAATATAAGCAACCATACCCCCCAAGACAACAACAGGGCCACACTTCTAATTCTGGTATGTCTTTAGAAGATATTGTTAAATCTCTTGCCACTAACACTGTGCAATTTCAACAGGAGACAAAACACTTCCAGCAAGAGACAAGAAACAGTATTCAAGGCTTGGAAAACCAAGTAGGTCAAATGGCCACTGCCATTAGTCGTTTGGAAGCACAAAATTCAGGAAAATTACCTTCTCAGACAGTAGTGAATCCAAGAGAGAATGCCAGTGCAATTGTTTTGAGAAGTGGTAAAGAAGTTGAAACTCAAGTAGAGCCAACATCTACAATGCTGAATAAAGAAGAGGAGAAAACAAGTGAAGCCATGAAGGACATTCCAAATGAAAATGAACCAAGTATATTCCATCCTCTTCCTGATTATAAACCAGTACCCCCTTTTCCTTTGGCTTTAAAAGAAAATAGAAAATATGAGAAGAACTCAGATCTTTATGAGACTTTCAGAAAATGTGAGGTAAATATTCCACTCTTTGATGCTATTAAACAAGTACCTCGTTATGCCAAATTTCTGAAAGAGCTATGTACCATAAAGAGGGGACAGAAACTTACTGGGAAAGTAAGAGTAGGGGAGAATGTTTCTGCTGTTATTCAAAGTAAACTCCCTACAAAATGCAAGGATCCAGGTATGTTTACTATTCCTTGTATGATAGGAGACACCAAGTTTGAAAAAGCCATGATAGATTTAGGAGCTTCTATAAATGTCATGCCATATTCTATTTATGAATCCTTAAAACTTGGACCTTTGAACAAAACTGGTGTTGTAATCCAATTGGCTGACAGATCAAATGCATATCCTAAAGGTGTTGTGGAGGATGTTCTAGTGAAAGTAAATAATTTGGTTTTTCCTGCTGATTTTTATGTTCTTGGTATGGAAAATGGTGACCAAAATGCACCTATCTTGCTAGGAAGACCATTCTTAAAAACATCTAAGGCTATGATAGATGTCCATGAAGGCACTCTTACCATGGAATTTGATGGTGCATTTGTTAAGTTTAATATATATGATGCCATGAAATATCCTTGTGATGAAAATCCTGTATACTCTGTTGATCTGATTGACTCTTGTGCACAGGACACTTTAGAACTTGATGGAAAAGATAATTTAGAAGTTGTCCTCAGCAACCATCTTGAGAAAGAGAATGTAGAATTGGTTTTGAACGCTGATTTATATGAAATTGTTGCAGCATTGGATGTTTCTCCAAAGTTACAAGATACAGATTTGTTTCAACACATTGCATTACCAATTTCTAACAAGAGGCCTTTACCCTCTGTTTTGCAGCCCCCCATTCCAGATTTGAAACCTCTTCCAAGCCATCTGAAATATGCTTTCCTTGGAGAGAAAGGAACCTTGCCAGTAATCATCTCCAACAAACTGACTGCCTCTCAAGAGGAACAACTTGTCCAAGTTCTTAAGAAGCATCAAATGGCTATTGGCTGGGCAATTGCAGATATTAAGGGAATCAGTCCATCTACATGCATGCATCGGATTTTGATGGAAGAAGGAGCAAAACCTTCACGTCAACCACAAAGAAAGCTGAACCCACCCATGATGGATGTAGTGAAAAAGGAAATCCTAAAACTTTTGGAAGTTGGGATGATCTATCCTATTTCAGATAGCTGTTGGGTTAGCCCAGTTCAAGTGGTTCCTAAGAAGACTGGAATAACAGTGGTGAAAAATCAGCATGATGAGTTAGTTCCCACCCGAGTTCAGAATGGGTGGAGGGTTTGTATAGATTACAGAAAATTAAATGCCGTAACCCGCAAGGATCACTTTCCTTTACCTTTTATTGATCAAATGCTTGAACGATTAGCTGGTCATTCTTACTACTGTTTTCTTGATGGTTATTCAGGTTACTTCCAGATTGCCATTGCTCCTGAAGATCAAGAAAAGACAACTTTCACATGCCCATTTGGCACTTTTGCATATCGACGAATGCCTTTCGGCCTTTGCAATGCCCCAGCTACTTTCCAAAGGTGTATGGTCAGCATATTTTCTGAATATCTTGAACAATTCATAGAAGTTTTCATGGATGATTTTACAGTTCATGGAGATTCCTTTGATAACTGTTTGCATAACCTTACACTTGTTCTTCAAAGATGCATAGAAACTAACCTTGTGTTAAATTCTGAAAAATGTCATTTTCTAGTTGAGCAAGGTATAGTCTTGGGTCATGTTGTTTCATCTAAAGGAATTGAGGTAGATAAAGCTAAAGTGGATATTATTCAATCTTTACCTTATCCTACTAGTGTACGGGAGATTCGTTCTTTTCTTGGACATGCAGGTTTTTACAGAAGATTTATCAAAGACTTCTCCAACATAGCATCCCCCTTATGCAAGTTGCTACAAAAGGATGTGACCTTTGAGTTTGATGAAGCATGCAAAAGGGCATTTGACAAGTTGAAAGCACTGTTGACATCTACTCCTGTAATACAGCCACCTGATTGGACTGTGCCTTTTGAGATCATGTGTGATGCCAGTGATTATGCTGTAGGAGCTGTTTTGGGTCAAAGAATTGGAAAAGCATCTCATGCCATCTACTATGCTTCCAGAACTTTGAATGATGCACAACAGAATTACACTACTACTGAGAAAGAACTATTGGCTGTTGTTTTTGCTTTGGAAAAGTTCCGTTCTTACTTACTTGGTACTAAAGTGATTGTTTATTCTGATCATGCAGCTCTTCGCTATTTGATGACGAAGAAAGAAGCAAAACCAAGATTGATCAGATGGATACTTCTCTTGAGTGAATTCGATATGGTAATCAAAGATAAAAGAGGGACAGAGAACTGCGTTGCAGATCACTTGAGTCGCTTAACTCATGTAGAGGATACACTTCAGTTGCACGAAACATTCCCTGATGAGCAACTGTTTTCAGCAAGTTTGAAGTTACCTTGGTATGCAAATATTGTCAATTATTTGGTTACTAATGTGTTGCCTCCTGATTTAGTTAAAGCTCAAAGAGACAAGCTAAAGAGTGACTGTAAGTATTTTGTGTGGGATGATCCCTACTTATGGAAGCATTGTGCAGATCAAGTAATAAGAAGGTGTGTACCTGAACATGAAATTGCTTCCATTCTCACCTTTTGTCATTCTTATGCATGTGGAGGACACTTTGGAGCTAAAAGAACAGCAAGAAAGGTACTAGAATGTGGTTTTTATTGGCCACATCTGTTCCGAGATGCATATTCCTTTTGTAAGTCATGTGCTAATTGCCAAAGAACAGGTAATATTTCCCAAAGGAATGAGATGCCACAAACCCCTCTACTGTTTTGTGAAATTTTTGATGTTTGGGGCATTGATTTTATGGGACCTTTTCCTTTGTTCTTTTGGTTATGTTTATATCCTCCTTGCTGTTGATTATGTCTCAAAATGGGTGGAAGCAAAAGCCACCAGGACTGATGATTCTAAAGTTGTTGCAGATTTTCTTAAGTCAAATATATTTTCCAGATTTGGAATCCCAAGAGCTTTAATCAGTGACCGAGGTACTCATTTCTGCAATCGAACTGTGGAAGCTTTGCTGAAGAAATATCATGTTACCCACAAAGTTTCAACGGCATATCACCCACAAACTAGTGGACAAGCTGAAGCATCGAATAAAGAGATCAAGTCCATTCTCGAAAAAACAGTAAATCCAAATCGAAAAGATTGGAGTTTGCGCTTAGATGATGCTTTGTGGGCATATAGGACTGCATACAAGACTCCTATTGGTATGTCCCCTTATCGGTTGGTGTTTGGGAAGCCATGCCACCTTCCGGTTGAATTAGAGCACAAGGCTTATTGGGCTGTCAAGAATTTTAACAATAAGATGGATGAGAATGGAGATCATAGGAAGCTGCAGCTACAAGAACTAGAGGAAATTCGAAATGATGCATATGAGAGTGCCAGGATTTATAAGGAAAAGACAAAGGCTTTCCATGATAAGATGATCTCTAGGAAGGAATTTCAGATTGGTCAAAAAGTTCTTCTTTACCATTCAAGGCTTCGTCTATTTCCTGGTAAGTTGCGTTCTCGTTGGATTGGACCTTTTATTGTTACTAATATTTTTCCTCATAGTGCAGTTGAAGTTCAAAGCTTAACCACGTCCAAAGTGTTCAAAGTGAATGGACATAGACTTAAGCCTTTCCATGAAGGTTTCCAATCAGAACCAGTGGCTGAATTGCACATTGAGGATCCAGCATATTCTGATTAAGGACAGCCGAACTGAGTCGAGCCAGAGACAATAAACAAAGGCGCTGCTTGGGAGGCAACCCAAGGGGAGTTTGTTCCTTTTCTTTTTATTTTTGTGTTTCTCTTTTGGTTATTTTTGTTGCTTCTTATCTGCCTTTACTTTACATTGGGGACAATGTAAGTTTTAAGTGTGGGGGAGGGTATCAAGTGTGTTTTAATTTGTTTTCAAGTGAGTTTGTCCTTATTCTTGTGTGGTTTTCAACAGTAGCTGATTGTGTATGTCATGAGAAAGATTCTGTTAAGCTTGAGAAAAATTCAGAACATGATTGAATGAGTAATCTTTCAACTTAGCATTACTTGGTTTAGTTATTTTTCCTTGAGGATGGTAATGACCAAACTTGATAGACAAAAGCTGGTGAGATTTTGAGCCTTTGGACTGACGCATCCATATCAGTCTTTTATTCTTTCTTGTGTGATATTCTTCCCTGGTTTCGTTTCTCTAGAACTTGCTTTGATTCTCATTCAAGATCACATTGACACATGTATGCATGAATATGATTAAGGCCTTCTTTGTTATAAGTGATAAAAGCCAAATAGCCTACCTTGTGATTGATTATTTTCCTTTTGTAAACCCCATTGAGCTTTATTGACTTTTCTGAGAACCCAGATTATAAATCTTATACCAAGCTGTTGATTATGCCTTTACCCAAGTTGAAGATCTAGTGGAGCATTGTTCATTATTCTGGTATGCATGGGTGTACAAGAAGTAAGTGTGGGGGTGTTTTTGGTATGGCTATGATTGGTGGAAGGGAACATGTTTTATCCTCAATTCTGGAGTTCCACTACTAATTTTAGAAAAAAAAAAAAAAGAGCAGAAAAACAGAACAGAAAAGAAAAGGAAGAAAAAGAAGTGATAGAAAGAAAAATCTTGTGGATGGCAGAAACTGCTCATGTTCATAAATTTTCATAAAGTTTCAAGAAGAAAAAGGGTTTGTTTATGCATGATATATGAAAAAAAAAAAAGAAAATTTTCTGAAGGGAGTGATTGGTTTTATATGTCTTATACATTTAAGCTTGAGATGATGTACTTTTGCTCCATTAGTTTCTAAGGCTTTTGAGCTTCATTCCCACTTATTTCCTACCTTAATCCTAAACCCCATTACAACCCATGAAAAGCCCTTATGATTTGTGTTATTCATGTGATCCCAGTGGTGGAAATTGAGAAGATAAACAAGCTTATGGTAGATCAATTCCATTGGAATGAATTTGAGTGAAACACATACCCTTCAATTGCATGAGTGTTGAGTGTTTATTTCTATGAGGGTCTATGTGTTTGGTTTGCTCCACCTTCAAGTGAAAATACTTGCTAAGTGATTGTGAGTAGTTCAGAAATAATTGTTCATGATATGTTCTGAGTTTTGAATTGCTTTCTGATTCTTGTTAATGAGATATCAATCTGAATTTTTTGGGAAAATGAATTTAAGTTTTGCCCGAGGACGAGCAAAGGTTAAGTGTGGGGGAATTTGATAAGAACTCAATTTGTTATATTTTTCTCTACTAATATGTAACCTTTTGAATTTACTTTTGTGCCTAAATATACTGATTATGCTCATATTTTGATTTAGGTTACAATTGGCAGCATGTGGGCAAAATAAAGCTAATTAGATACTCTTGGTGATTATAGAAGTCATGGTTCAAACGGCGTAAAAATCGGAGTCAAATTGAAGAAGATATGTTCAGCGTTCGCTGGCCGTTCGACTGTCGTTCGAACGTTGGTGTTCTGCAGAGAAACCCGAGAGCAGCGTTCGCTGGCCGTTCGACTGTCGTTCGAACGTTGGTGTTCTGCAGAGAAACCCGAGAGCAGCGTTCGCTGGCCGTTCGACTGTCGTTCGAACGTTGGTGTTCTGCAGAGAAACCCGAGAGCAGCGTTCGCTGACCGTTCACTGAGCGTTCGAACAAGAGATGAAGAAATAGCTTTTTAACTTGAGCGTTCGACCCGCGTTCGCTGAGCGTTCGAACGATCAAGAAGAAAATCCTGTTATAAAATTCCGAACTTTGCGGATTTGTTTCCTTTTTCTTGGGGATCTTCTTCTAGTTTTTAGGAAGAGTTTTAGGGGTTTCTAATTAAAGAGATTAGGTCGTTTTTTGGACTTGAAAAGTCGTGGATATACTAGGAAAGGGAGTTCTCTCTTTCTAAGGAGGTTGGGAAGGAAAGTTCATTATTTTTCTCTTTAAAAGGGGAGAGCTTTTCTGAGTTCTGGACGTCCTCTTTTCTCTTCTTCCTTTCTTCTATTCATCTTCTGATTTTGTGATTCATGGCCATGTGTGGCTAAACGTTTATTCTTGGTCAAGGGAGGCTGAAACCTCGGAATTAATAAAGCTGTGAGATCTTAATGTTTTAATTATTCAGTTTATACTTGAGCATTGATATTCTTCTATGTTTATTCTCATGATTGTTCCGTCTAATTGCTAGGAGGCCTACTAGTTTATTATTCGTTGCAATTTATTGCTAGGCTAGATATCAAATCCGTAATTGTTTGATCCCTCTAATCTATGAAGCAACTGAGGTTTGATGATTTGCTGCGTCAGGAATTGTTAGACTTTAGGAAGAATTTTCTGCTAAATTAAATACAGCCGCTTGTGATTGTATTGTTTAGATTCGTCAATCTTTCTAGTCCCTAAAGCTACTACTGGATTAAACCTTTGCCGCTTGTGTGAGGTTGTTTAGTAGTTAGGGTTAATTAGATCGCTTGTTTTCTGATTAACTACAATTGAAAGAGTTTGGAAAGTATTTCCAGGGATGAATGTTCAATGTGTGAATTGATATATTTTAGCATCTATGATCAGCTTTGATATTCCGATGGTGGATGTTAACTTAGACCAAGGTTTGTTTTCTTGATTGATTTATTAAAGTTTTTAGTAATCTGTTATTTTCTGATCTCATTGTGACAAAACCCCCTCTTAATTCTGTTTTCTAAAGCATAAGAAGAGATAGAAACTCTCGGTGGAACGATCCCTACTCACTTTGCTATATGCATATTTTTAAGTAGTGGTTTAAATTTGGTTGTGTACGACAGTCATCACTCCCACCACCAACAGCAGCAAGTCTTGTTCTTGCTTGTGAGGAAATGGAGAAGAAGAAGGGGAGAGGGAGTGGGAGATCCTTGAAGTAAGGCTTGGAGGGTTTGGGGAGCCAAAGGAGGCCAAAAGGAAGGGGTTTCGGAGCTGGCACAGTGGGGGAGAAGAAGTGGGAAACAGCCAAAACCAAGCCAACCCCGGAAATCAGGCTGCTGTTTGCTATTTATAGACAACTTAATGTATCTGGCTACTCAGGCCGGATACACTAAGGTTCTGTGAGACATGGAAAAAATCAATCTAATGATTTCCTAATCATCACACGGGATCAAATAAAACAAAGAGTCGCCACCATTCAATTTAGGTGTGAATGGACACCAAAATATTAAACAAGCACAAAAGGCAAATTTTAGGGCAAAATATCCCTCCTAAAAAAAACAACCAGAGATGGGTAAGGGGATTAAGTTATGAATAGGGGAAGGTGTTAGGCACCCCTATTCATCCACACAAGGTGGTTGCCAGGTATTGTTCATGTTTAAAATAAAGGAAAAAGCTTGCTATAAAAATCACACAAAAAAGGCAAAAATATATGGTTTTTTCATATGAATAGCCTGATTGATCCAGAACTATCAAACATGATCATACCATTCCTAGGGTTTCATGATCAAAACAAAATTGAGATAAAATCAAATAAAATCAATTTAAAGTGAAAAATCCAAAAATCTGGCTTCAAGTCAAATTCTAGACATCTAGAAAAATATGATTTTTATAAAATATTTCAAAATTGAACTTGAACAGTCCAGGACATAGATAAAGCCCAAATTTCATGTTAAATCAGAAAATAAAAACCAAAAATACCCACGTTTAAGAAAAACACCAAAAGGGGAGAATTTAGACCGTAGGGTCTTCTCTCAAAAAGGAAAAACGATTTAAAACCCATATCATGAAACCCTAGAATTTATTTTCAGGCTTCTGGATTCAGATCTACCATATTGATCATGATAAATCCAAGATCCTAGCCTAAACTCACAAAAATCACGAAAACAGTGCTGTAGGTGCAAATATGTGAAAAATCCAAATTTTGTCAAAAAGTGGGGATCTCATGCTATAAACATCATGGATTCATGTTATTCATTCAGATATATCATAAAAAGCACTAAAACATGATCATGATATTCAAAATAGCCACATCTCACAAATTAGAGCACATGGGGGTCTACCCTACGGATCCACCTGTTCTCCTTTCCCCTAGTTCTCTCTTCACGTTTTACGGCTAAAAAGACTCTTGAGGTACTTGGAGATAGGTTTGGGTATACAAACACAATCAAAGGCCTTATTCTATGAAAAAAAGAAAAAAACAGATATGGGGTTCTATTCTAGGGATCCACCTGTTCCCCTTTCCCCTAGTTCTCTCTTCACGTTTTACGGCTAGAGAGACCCTTGAGGTACTTAGAGACAAGTTTAGGAATACAAAAACAGATATGGCCTTATTCTACAGCAATAGAGATGATCCTATTACTTCTAGAATTGAAGACAGAAAATAAAAAGGGATAGGGGACTTACCTGGATTGAGCAGGCAGGCAGCAGGAGTTCTTTCTCTTCTCTTGAAGCTTTTTAGAATTCCTTGGACTCAAAATTTCGTGGCCTTTTGCTAGAGGAGAGAGCCTCTATTTATAGGCAAACCCAGGGGTATGGTTGGTCCAAGGTTTGGCAAGATAGAGTTTCAGTTTGAGTTAAACACAAGATAATGCCCATCCTTTATCCACAAAGATATATGAGATAATTCGAACAGATAAATAAGAGAATTCACTTATCCAAGAGAGATATTTGGGTGCAGATAAGGCTCAAAAATCAGAAAGGTAAAATTCGCACAAAGACCCCCGTGCCCGTATATATATTACGGTCGCGCCCTGCCCGTATTATTAATACGGGCACGCCGTGACCGTATATCAACTGCAGGTATGACCAGACCGTAAACAAAATACGGTCATAACCAGTTTGGCCAGATTTTACACTTTTTTGACCTGTTTCAAATCCCAATTAATATTTCCAATTATTTTCTCATTTTTAGTGCAATTTGGGGTGTCTACAGGTTCCTTCATATCCGGCCTTCCTGGCCGGATACACATGCACTCCTTTGTATCCGGCCTTCAATGCCAGATACAAAACATAATCATTTGAAAAATTAATGCCGCCGCGAATTTGTCGGGCGATCGGCGCGAATCTCGTGCGAAAATCCTCTTGTATCCGGCCTTCAAGTCCGGTCATGAAGGGAAGCTAGTGTATCCGGTATATGTGACCGGATACAATTTGGAAAATTACGGATTTGCCCCTCGAATTGACCGATTCGACTGATTTGACACTTTTGGATATCTACGGATCGCCCCGTACGAATTTTTGATATTTAAGATTTAGTCTCTGAGATATTTTGCTGCGTTGGCTGCCATGTGTGCAGCTCCTGCGCCACGTGTGCAGCTTCCGGCTTTGCTGCTCGGGAACTTTGACAGCTCATATCTCACTCATCTAAACTCCGATTTGAGCAAACTCAATTGCGTTGAACTCGTATCGGAGCCCTTTATTTAATGACATAGGGCTAAGCACTTGGCACGGGGTTCGAGTAAAAGTCAACTTTCGGCTCTCCCTCAAGTTTGACCGGCCCACAAAACCCTCATCCGGACTCCGATTCCAACAAACTCAGTTGCGTTGGAACCGTGTCGAGATTCTCTATCCATTGAGATAAATCAAGGTGGCCAATTATTACTTGATCAAAAGGTCAAATTTCGGCCCCTCAGGTGTTGACTTTTCAACCGGGTTTTGCATTTTTAGCACTTCTAGGGGTGCAAAAATAAGGTGCTTACACTCCCATTTGATAAATTGCTCTTCTTTCTTATTTTTTCTTGCACCTCTTTGCTTTTCTATGATCATAGCCGAATCTCTCTGTAGTGAAGAGAAGGCAGACTTGGTAAGTGCCATGTTGGGTCTGATGCTTTCAAAAATTGCCTTATTTCTAACATTCCACACTGTCCAGTAGATGTTTGCCCATGCCGCAGTCAATCTTCCTTCATGATGCTCTTCTTTATCCATTTTCATGATGAACTCAAAGACCCATTGTTTGCAGTTGAGAAATTGATTTGGCTCAGGCAACCTTCCACCCATGCATCCAAACCACAAAGCTCTTGTGAAGTCACACCTGCCAAAAAGATGCATGTTAGTCTCTTGTTCTTGATTGCATAATACACACATCTCAATAGGGGTTCCTATTCTACTATACTGTAAATCATTTGTAAGATTACGACCTTACAAGTATTTCCACAAGAAAAATCTGACCTTCTGCGAGCATGGGATTTTCCAGATTTTTAGCCACAGTTTTTCTTCCAACCTGTCCCCTCCCAGCTCCGTTAACATTCTATATAAGGATGCAACAGTGAATTTACCTGTAGATGTGCCTTTCCATATACCTTGTCCTTGTTTGCA
Source organism: Buxus sempervirens (assembly GCA_947561395.2). Taxonomy (NCBI): domain Eukaryota; kingdom Viridiplantae; phylum Streptophyta; class Magnoliopsida; order Buxales; family Buxaceae; genus Buxus; species Buxus sempervirens. Next base: position 34,490,298 of record OX387183.1, read on the forward strand.
AACTTACAGATGGGGATGTTAACAATCTAATCAGTAGCTTGCTAAGGTCAAATTCCTCTTACTATCTCTTCATTCCAGCTCCTGTCTTGCTGGTTTATGAGATCAGCAACCCTTCTACAGTTTCCATACCGGATGCCATCGGTCCCCCTTGAGTAATGCTCTCCAGCCATGTGCAGTCTTTAATATCAATATTGTCCCCATTTGCTATGGTCCACTTCTTTCTCACTTGGATGGCCTCTCTACCCCAACACAGTTGCTTCCATAACCAAGATGACCTCCTTTTTCATTTGGCTTGAGAAAAATCTTCACTAGGGAAATATTTAGCCTTGATAAGTCTCGTCCATAGCTTATTTTCATCAGTTTCAAGAGACCAAGATAGCTTTGCAAACATTGCTTTGTTGAAATTTGCACTGTTTCTAATATTGAGGCCTCCCCCTCTTTTAGGCAGGCACATCTTCTCCCAACACAGAGTATGTATAGTTTTTTTCTTTTTTGGGATGTTTTTGCTTTGTTGAAATTTGCACTGTTTATCAGAAACAGTTTTTGGAATTATCATGCTTCCCATATAATACTGAGTAATACTCAACAAGACAGAGTTAATTAAAGTGAGTCTACCAGCTTGTGTGAGGAGTTTGGCTTTCCAACCCATTAATCTTCTATTCACTCTATCCATAAGCTCCTTGAAGTGTTTAACTTTAGGAGCATTAAGGAAGGTAGGAATGCCTAGGTACTTGCTAGGATTTTTGGAAGGTTTAATTCCAAATATTCTAGCAAGATTACCTTTGAGACTCCCTTTCACACTTGGGCTAAAAAACAACTCAGACTTTCCCAGATTAACCTTATGACCAGCAAGATCACAAAAACAGTTCACAATTAAATTGACATTTCTCACATTTGTCTCATTAGCTCTACCAAAAAGAAGCAGGTCATCAGCATATAATAAATTGACTTATGGGTTCGGCTACTCTACTAGCTTTAATTCCAAAAATGTTTCCTTCATGTTCAGAGCAAATGATAAAATCTGTTGGGTTAATATGAAAATATATGGGGACAAGGGATCACCTTGTTTGATCCCCCTTGAAGGTCTAATCAACCCACAAGGTTTTCCATTTACAAGAACACTGTAGGTCACCGTAGAAATGCAAAGCATGATTCTATCACAAAAATCTTTTGAAAAACCAAATGCATGTAAAGATTTCTCAATGAATTTCCAGTCCAATCTATCATATGCTTTAGTGAAATCCAGCTTAGCAGCAAAAAGCCCTTGTTTGTTGGTCTTTTTTTTTCTTTAATGGTATGGTACAACTGGGCTGCTATGATATTTTTATTAATAGTTCTTCCAGGGACAAAAGGACATTGGTGTGGGTATATTAACTTACTCATCAAGGGTCTCATTCTGTCGACCAACAACCTCCCAATGATTTTGTAACAGAAGTTGCAGAGGCTGATTGGTATGTATTCAGTTAACCTTCTAGGGTTGTCTACCTTGGGAATTAACACAATGTAAGTGAAGTTTATCTTCTTGTCAAAGGACCCAGTAGCAAAAAAACTCCCTAAAAGTTTGACAAACTTTATTTTTAACCACATCCCAGTATGTTTGGTAAAACAAACCTTGTAACCCATCAGGACCAGGACTCTTCATTGCACCCAATTTATTAACAGTTTCCCAAATCTCACTATCAGCAACAGGCCTAAGTAGTTGCTCATTATCAAAGGATGTCACACCAGGGTTTATCTGCTCAAGGATGGATAAATGCTTAGGATTAGGGTCAACCAAATAGATGTCATCAAAAAAGTTTGTGACAACTTCTTCTATGTGTCTGGGATCCCTTATTTCCTCATTGTAATCATCCCTAAAAGAGATGATTTTATTAACTTGTTTCCTGTAGGTTGCAAACAAATGGAAAAAAGTGGTGTTCAGATCCCCTTCTTTAAGCCATTTGATTCTAGACCTTTGTAACCATAGGATCTCTTGGGCTCTCAAAGCAGCAACATAATCCACTCTAATTTTCAATTCAATTTTTGCAGTTTTAGGGTCTTCTTTCTCCTCCAGATTTTGTTGCACCATTTTAAGTTTGTTATATAACTCCCCCACCCTTTTGTTTAAGTCACCCACAGACTCCCTGTTCCATCTAACAAGACTTCCCTTCAGATTTGAGATTTTGTTTTGGAGGTTGCCTCTGCTATTTCTCCAAGAATCAGAAATAGTCTCTAGGCACATTGGTTCTTCAATCCAAAACTTTTCAAACCTAAAAACCCTATGTCTTTTTACATTTTTAATATTCAAATTCAGACAAAGGGGGGTGTGGTCAGAACCCACGATCAAGTCCTGCCAAAGCACAGCATCTGGGAACATATTACACCAATCAGCACTCCCTAGGACTCTATCTATCTTTTCCCTGATTCTCCCATATCCCATTCTACCATTACACCACGTGTATCTCATGCCTTTACAAGGAAGATCTAGCAAGTTACATTCATTCATAAAATTATGGAACAATTGAGCTTTACGTACCTGTATGGTGTTTCCTCCACGTTTTCATGTTCATACATCACCACATTATAATCTCCCACGGTACACCAAGGCTGGAGGCTTCTATTTGCAAAATTTCTTAGTGTATTCCACTGGCCAGCTTGTATGTGGGTCTTTGAGTTTGCGTGCACAAAAGTTAATTCAAAATTCTCCCCAGATAGCAGCCTTATATCCATGTGCACACACCATGGCAGCACCTCTTCAATACTGATCTGACAGGATTGATCCCAAAGGATCCAAAAGCCTTCTGCTCTATCTTAAGCAGCATTCCACCAAAAATTTGGGAACCCCATTCTCCTTATTCTTTTCTCTGCACTCTTATCATACATTAGAGTTTCAGATAGCAAAACAACATTCAGTTTATTTAAACGGATCAGATTGCGCAAGTGCAATCTTGTCGAGGGTCTTCCAAGCCCTCGACAATTCCAAGCAATCAATTTCATAATTAACCAGGAGGGTGAGACACTCTATTTGGAGCGTCTCCACAAGAAGGAAAAACAGCGGGAGGATCTTCCATTTCAGATATGATAATAACAGAGGACTTCCTTTTTTTCTTTGCTGGGTTGAGGCAAACCTCTCCCCCTGCAAATTAGAGATATCCACAGAAAAATCCAGATTGTGTTCATTTAGCTGAGCCTTTTTTTGGTCCTGCGGTCCATCTTTAGTCTAGAATTGGCTAGGTTTAGGTTTGGGCTTAACTCACAGATGGTTAGATGGGGGGATGTCCTAATTGCCACAAGAGAGTCCTGCTTAAGGTTTTGGGCCCCAAACTGGAAGAAATTAGACTTTAAAAGATTAGGCCCAGCAAACCCATGAGGCCCCTCAAACACACCTATTTTACCGTTGAGGTATCCAGAGGGTAAAGGACTTATTTTACTATTGAGGTATCCAGAGGGTAAAGGACTCGAGTCTTCAACGAGTAAATGTCCCAAGTCTTCAGGGGTGAAATGATTTGTGCTACTGTTTACCCTAAAATTGGCAGTAGGTGTCTCATCCCTTCTCGCATCAGTCATTTCTGAGTCAAGCAATCGCATCTCATTCGAGAAAGAAGAACTTGGCCCACCTACTGAGTCACCCCATATTTTAGCCGAGTCCTGCCACTCGCCACGATTCGTCTTCTTTGTCTGTGGAACGGCTAGTGGGTTCCGACGCCGAGACATGGGGATGGCAATATCAGAGCTATACTTTCTCAGAGATGAGGAATCTTTGCTATCAAACTCGTTAATAAAGGGATTAGGGCAATTTAATAATTGATGACCAATATGACCACAAGAATAGCAAATTCCAGGAAGGTTTTCGTATTTGAAATCAATCCATAGGTTATTACCTGGACTTACCTCAAAGAAGATTCTTGGTGGGATCGCCTTGTTCAAAGGAAGCTAAACCCTAGCAGCAACCTTGTTACTTGACGGCCCATCTTCTTGAATTTCAACTTCAATCCCTTTACCAAACAAATTTAAAAGCTCTAGAACAACTTTCTCATCATGCTATTTGTGTGGCACGTTGTGGATTTGAACCCATAATGGGATCTCCATGAAACAAAACTCTATGGCCTCTTCCTCCCCTTTAATGCTTTCCATTTGCAGCACAGAGGAATTTACAATCCAAGGCTGGGACTATAACACCCTCATTTTTGCTTCTCCCTTTTCAAATGCAACCGGAAATTTTTTGGGGGCAACTTTAACCATCTTCATCACGGCAATGTTTTTCTAGAGACGCCCAGAAATGTTTTTATACGAAATACTTAAAACTAGAAGAGGGAAAAAAGCAAACACACCATTAAATGCACTTGCTTTTTTTAACCGATGAAGTTGGTTATTAGTGTGAATTTTTAAAAATAATTCTGCTTTAGTCCCTAAATTCTTGGTAATTAGAAATTAGTAATAATTTGTATAAATAATTAAGAATAAGTGTCATTTTAATGTTGACATGAAAGATACCTTGCGTAAGGGGAAAACGAGTTTTAGTGATGCTTTTTAAAAGTAATGATGATTTAGTTAATTAATTCTTAGAAATTGAAATATAGTGATATTTGTTCAAATAATTATGAATGAGTATTCTTTTACTGTCCATGAAGTACATTTTTAAAAAATGCCCTTAATTTTCTTGTAAAAAAGGTAACAAAGAACTGTTGTTTTTGGTAATCTCTTGATATAGTGTTTTTACTAATTTTATGTTTATTTTATTTGAAACTTTTGAGTATTTCTTAAATGTTAAAAGTTAGCTAATAAAATATTTGAAATTGGATTTTAATATTCTTTCTTTTTTGCTAGATATTGCAAGTGTCTGTAGAGTTTAGGTTAACATTGAAATTTCGAATTCAATATGTCGATTGCCCTTTGATATTGAATTAGTGCACGATGTGTAAAGATATAATGAAAAATAATATTCAATTTTTGCTTTCGTTAAGTATTGAAAATAAGGTTAAAAAAAAGGACCAAAAATACACGTTCTTTGTATAATAGACAAAACATTTTTTGACTAATATTTGTACCATATGTATGGTTGATACATTTATTGAACTTAACAATAAAATGATGCTCACATACCCACTAAAAATAAAAGTTGTAATAAAATTTCCTTCTATACCTTCATTCTTACATTTTTTTTTTAACATATTCTTGAAGTTCAAATGATGTTATTGAAGTTCGATTTTTTTGCTAGGAAATTGTTATGTAAGTGATGTAAAACCCTGAATTTTCACATAATAAATAAATAAATATATAAATAAAAGAAAATATGGGTTTAGTTATAATTAAAACAAAAAGTGAAGATTTAGAGGATAAGTAATTCAAATAGGTAAGAAGTTGTAAATGAAAAAAAGAATTTTAAGGAAATTAGCCTAAAAGGGTATTTTGGTAATTTTCAGAAAAGGGTAATTAATAAATAGATCATTAAATAATAACTAGGACTAGAAAATAGAAGAAAATAATTTATTTAGACAAGTTAGAAATTAAAAGGAATTAATAAAAGCCCAAATGTGGAAAAAGGGTAATTAGGAGATTTCAAGTCTTAATTGGGAGAAAAAGTAATTAATTTGGGTTTTAGGTGATATTTAGTGTTTGAATAATTATTAGGCATGAAAATAGGTTGTAAAGAGTGTTTAGATAATAAGAGAATTGATTAGTATTGTTTTAGTAGAAAAATAGAAGGTGGAGAAAAAGTAGGAATTAATTAGGAGTTAAACTTTAATTAGACCTTGGTTGGGTTAGCCCAAATTAAAGGAGCCTATTAGGGTTGGTTTAGGACTTCTAAAGCCAAATATAAATAGGAGATTAAGGTGAGACAAGAGAGGATTTTCGTGAGTTTTATAATGAGAGAAAAGAGGGAGACAAAGGAAGAAGGCTGTTAATGGAGTTATCCGGCCAGTCTCCATCAAATCGCGATCGGGGAAAATCCGTACGGTGGATTGACTTCAAACTTGGAGGTTTTGATCTTCACTCATGGAACTACAATGTGAACGGTGGAGATGTGAATTGGGGAATTCTAGGTTGGTGCGTTTAGGAGCAGAAGTTGAGTCCAGAATTAGAAACTTCAATGGAAGATGGATTTTTAACTTATGAGGCAAGTAGTAACACTTGAAAACTAGAGAAACTGCATGGTTTCATTTTCTATGATTTAATATGGTTTGAATGGATTAGTCGGAAAGGATTTTACATGGAATCAGATGTTTTATATTATAGGATTTTGTATGCTTGAAGGATTTGTTGAAGTAATGAAGAAAACTTGGTTGGATCATGCAAATAATTATAGGATGGTATTTAATTGATGAGAATTAATCTAGAGGGCTTTAGGTATGATTTAGAATATTAGTAGATTAATTTAGACCAATGAAACATATAGCAAAAGCCTAAAAATCCGAACTTGTAAATCTGGAAATTTCTGTTGAAAATTTGCACGAGCGCCTAGGACCGCCTAGACAATAGGGGTAGGCCCTCTAATCAGAATTTAAGGGATTTTGATAATACGATTAAATACCTAGTAATTTTCTAGTATGATAATCATTCTACCAACTTTATAAAGACCTAATTAAGGTATAAAAATTTATAAAATTAAATTGAAAAAATTAACCAATTAATTGAAGGTTATAATGTAAGGTTGGTACATGAAAATGTCTAAATGGTGTAGGATATTGATAGGAATAATAATACTGGAATTTATAGGGTAAAAACATCTTCTAAACTTTATTTTAGGTTTGTAGGATATGCTGGAGAATAAAAATACAGAAAATTTAAATAGAAACTATCTTAGGTGTTAAGATGGGAAATTGGATTCTAATAAAGGGATTAATAAGGAAAACTCTAAGCAAGACTTGGATCGCTGTTGATTTGTATTTTAAATACGAATATTGGTTCTGGAATTGCATAAACTCTGATTTCTATCAAATTTATGATACTTGAGTTTTATTTTGAATATAATTGGGAAATTGCATATGTTATTCTGAAAAAGGCTGTATTTGGGTTTTCAAAGATTGAATCATGGTTTTCTCTTGGAATTGAATATTTGGGTATGGATTGGTATGTGGTATGATGTTATTAGCTTTTCTTTTACGGTTGGGTGATACGGCTTCTGTGGTTAAGTTGATACTAGCTTTTACGGTAGAGATGGGTAATCCTCTGTGTAGAGATATGTAATCCTTTATGGGTAAAACTGTGTATGCCTCCTATAGTAGTGTATCTTCCCGTATGTGGTTTTATCGTGGTTTGTGTCAATGGGCTTAGCTGTATATGGATCCATAGTTTTGACTGGTTAGCTAAGTGGTATTTAGTTTGGGTTAAATTATTCCTATGTGCGAACGCGCTTCCCTTGCAAGTTAGTTTACTCTAGAAGGTCCTATGTCTGGAGGGACACCCCGGTGAGCCGCTGGTGATTCTCTGTACATGTGGATAAGCGGTCACCTCTATGTATTGATTCCGGTGCTGCATGCTAGTGGTACATGCCAACTCTATTGAGTTCGTGCGCAATAAGTTGATGACTACGACTCTTGTCTAAAGCTGCGCTGCATGGGGCTTGAATATCATTAGTAGCACTGCCCTAAGCCGCATGTGGTATAGCATTTAGTCTAGTGTCATCTCAAATACTTATCATTTTTGTGAGTTTTGCAATGGCACGTGTTTTATCGCTTTCGTCGGTTTTACCTCGATAACATCTAATTGTTGGTATTTATGCATGATTATCTATCTTATCACTTTATTTGGAATTTCCATCGATAACTTGAGTTCATCGCTTAATCATGGATTAATCGCATATCTCATGACTATTTGCTTACATTAGACTGTTTCTAATTGCATGCACCTGCTACTTGCTGAGATAAAAATCTCATTCCGCTTTCCCCTATTTTTCAGGTTGCTTGGAGGGATCGCGAAGATGGGGTTTTAATTTGATGGGTAGAATTGTAATTGGTATTAATGTCACATGTTGATTAGATAAACTTTATTGTAAACTAAATTGATTAAATTAAATAAAGAATTGTTTTATTTTCCACCAGAACTCTGATGTAATTAATTAGTTTTTAAAATTATAGTGAATCTTAGTTTGTATCTGACCCCAGCTTCGTGGTAACACCTCGGGTTTGGTTGTTGAACTGGACTTGGGTTGTTACAGTAGCGAATCGAGTTCGGGCTGGGTGCGGGTTTGCACTGACCCGGGTTCGGGGCGTTACAAGTGATTAGATACCAAGTTAATATTTTTGTTTTATTTCATCCAAGTCTCATTAAATTTATTCTTGTTATTTCTCTGCAAAGTTTTAGATTCATAATTCAAGTGACTGTTTTGATGGTCCTTCCACTTTTAGAAATTTTAAATTTTTTTCTATTCATGGGCTCTTGCTTAATAGTTTTATACACTACTAAGTTTCTATCTTAACTTCCGATGTTCTAACATATCTCATTGTTATATAATTGATCCACTTTTATTTCCTCCTTGTGCATGTGAACAGATTCAACATTTAACATTAACAAAGCAAGGTATGACTTCTACCCAGTAATGACTTATTGATTCTTATGTTGTCATTCCATATGCTTCTTTGCTGATATTCTTAATCTGGAATATTATGATTATCCTTTATAACAAATCAATGTACTTTGACATTCTTATATAATTTATCTTGTAAAATGTATACATAGAATTCAACGTGGAGAGCTCTATATAGAAGCAGCCTTGGCAATTACAAAATTTCAAAATTTTTATTTTTAATGTTCTCCGATGCATATGTCGATTTTGAATCTATGGAAAATAATAATTTTTCTATGTTTGTGAGAAGTTAATATACAAATTTCCTGCGAGCTTCAATTTTCTATTTGCCTCCTTTGCTTCAGAGAAATAAGAATAATCTTTAATTGAAATTTGGTTCGGTTCAATTTTTGGTTTGATTAACATAATTCGCTTTGTTTAGGTTTGGCATAAAAATTAAATCAAGTCGACCGAATTACACCCCAACTTAAAGGACATTGATTCACAACTATTTTCATAAAATATCACTAAATTTAAATCACTAACATTTTTGTGGACTGAAGGAAGATTATTTTGAAAAGAAAAAGCTTTGTTGTGTATTTATTTTTTGACGACATCAGCTTTTAGTGTTAATTTTTGAAAATAACTTTGATTCAGCCACTAAATTCTTGGTCATTAGAAATTAGTGATACTTTTTACATATAATTAAGAGTGAATGTTATTTTAAGATTTGTTCCAAATATATCCTCAAAACACTCCCTTATCTCATGAAAACATGATAACAAACAAATTATTTTACAAGTGCGTTAAGGGAATTTTATGAAAAAATAATCATGAACATTTGCACGACATTTTGTGACTGAACAAAGATTATTTTTTTAAAAATCACTAAAAATCAAATTTCCCTTTATCGTTTGACTTGGTTATAATGTCGGCAATAGTAGTGATTTTTAGTTATTTTGAAGTACAAGCAGGTATGATTGATTGCTATAACTGCCCTTGGAAAGACTTGCAAACCTCACTTATAACAAAATGAGTGAAAAGATTTTCAAAGTTTTTTGGGCACTGATAGAAGGAATTCTTTATGAACAATAAAATGATACTAATTATTAATTATGTTTAAAAAATTTTTTTATGAACAATAAAATGGCACTGATTATTAATTAATTTAAAAAATTATCGCTAATACTTCTCAATTTTACGATTGAATCTGAATTATTACAAAAAATGTCACTTAAAACCAATTTATAGAACGTATATTTGAAGGGCGCATAAGTAAGCCGATGTCGATGTCATCTTATCATGTGATGATTAGTTTTGTCTGATATTTTTTAAAAATACTCCTAATTCAGTCACTAAATTTTCAATAATCAATAACGAGGGAATACCGAAAAACAAATCAAGTGTCTTTATTTTAACTTTTCCGAAATAATTGTGAATCAGGACAAAAGATTTTAAAAATATTTGTGAATAAGTGATATGAGAATGAAAAATAACGTTTGAATCGGTTAGAATGTCAGCAATAACATTGATTTTCAATTATTTTAAAATACAAGCAGCTGACAAGAAGAAGGTTAGAAAAGCGGGACATTGTCCGTTAATGTTATTCAATTATTTTAAAATACAAGCAGCTGACAAGAAGGTTAGAAAAGCGGGACATTGTCCGTTATATATTAGGTATAGATATAGAAAAACGTATTCCGTATGTCACGATGGCACGGGCTGCCCGCTGTTTAGAAAAAACTTAAGAGGAAGGGTTAGTTTACGACGCCGGTCACAGTCATGAGGTGGGCAGCCCCTCCCCCTTCTCCCCTCTTTTTCCTTTTCTGTCTCTCTTAAAAGTATACGCAACAACTCACGAGTCACAAGAGAGGAGGGAGGCTAGGTATGCACCCCAGCTGTACATTGAGAGGGCTTTTCCGGTGTCAGCTGGGGTCAATCAATCTTCTTACATTTGTTTGCTTTGTAGGTTTAAAAAGAGTGAAAAATTTGAGCTTGTCGTGGGCAAAGACGAGAGATCTTAATCCAAACGTAGAAATCCTCTGACTAGCAAATACCAAGCCGAAGAGAAAGAACCACCAACCGAATTGATGGAAAGGTGGGAAATCATCCATGTTCCTGACAAGCCACAAATACCAGCTAATCAAATACCTACTGGTACATTACTGAAACTCTTTCACCTTTTTTCTTTGCTTGTAGCCTTTTCTGCCGTCTTAAGCTTTTCTTCCATGACTAAAATGAGTTAATAATCCCAACCCCGTCCACTCCTCTTTATGTCTACCATGCAGTCAATGTCTTTGCTTCCGTTATAGAACCAAAGCTTGCCAACACCCTTGTAAGGTTGGCTTCTGTTTCGCTCCTATTTTTTGGTATTACTATCATCACATTGTTGTTTCGCTTATCATAAAAGAATTAGGTGTCGAAATTTATGAAGTTATGTTCTTTTCAATGGATTAATAGTTTTTTGTTTATCCTGATTAGGCGGATAAATCAGATCGCACCATTGGAGAATCTCCGCCATGTGAAGCGGGTGCGCAAGGAGTGCCTTGAAGGAGGTGTGATTGTCTTTTGACATACTCTTACTTGCTTACCTTTATTTTTCTTTCATTTGTTTATTTCTTTTCGCATATTAGCTTTAATGATCTTGAAAACTGTTTTATTTATCTCTCACTTGAATATTAATATCCAGGTTGAATACTTATCCCCATCATGTTTGAGTTTTTGAATTGACAATTTTAATTTCTGGATGTTTACGCATTCAATCTCCAACCTTTCGAATAAATGGATGCTGGAAATGGTGTGAACATGCGAACACAGATGAAAGAATTTTCATGAACTTCCCCTATTTTTCAATCCACATGCTATGGATAGTGTCCTATTATCCTTGATTTTTTTTTCTTCAGCATGTGTTGTTTTCAAGCCCTATTGCTGAGGGTGAGAAGCTGTTGTCTCCATGTTTCTTTCTGGTTGGTTTGACAAAGGTTTTTGTTTCTGAGGCATTCTCGTCAGCTATTCTTAGCTGCAAACTTTAAAGAATGTGATGAATAATAATGAGTAATTACCAGCCAGTAGGATGCTTCAATCCATGGTTTATGATTTTTAACTCCAGATGGATGAATGTGAGGAATAGTCACTCCCTCACCAGATCCATTTTTTCCTCCTTTTGTCCAGGTTTCAAGAATCTTTGGCACTAGAGTTGAACACTTCGTTCAAAGTAGTGCCCATATCAGCCTATTAGGTGGCTGACAGGCTTGCAGAAAAAGAGCAGCAGCCAAGGATGAGATGTTTGTTTGCTGTGTTTCTCATTATTTGACAAAGATAGGGTGATTGTAAGGGGTTGGTATAGGGGAGTTAGGGTGTGTATTGGTTCTCACTGTAGGAGCCTGCTGTGAATTTTTTCTGGGGAAGCCTGCTGTGGGGGTTCCTTCTGTTGGCGTATCTCTTCTTTTACTCTATTAATACAAACCTTCATCATTTTATTAAAAAGAAAAGGAAAAAAAAAGGAAGGAGGTTGGGGCACGAAATTCCTGCTTATTCAAGCGCATGGGACTTAAATGTTTCTTTGGTGCACAGAGAACTTGCCCATATTTCTAAGTGGATAAAAGTACACCTAATTGGCTAATCTAACAATTACCTAACAAGTATGAGCGTTGATTGGTATCCATCCTAGGGGAACATTCTTTTTTATTGTGTCTGTGAATCAAGCCAACATACTAAGAGAGATGAAGCATTGTTATTAGAGCAGTACGGCAACAGTTTCTTATCAAAAGATCTTGGCAAAAGGAAAAATAAAATCATGGAGTGAACTGATTAATATCCATATACCGTGTACTAGGAAAAAGGTGGAACACATGTTATTGGGATTAATTGATGCCAATTGTTGAGGAAATATTTACTTCAGGAAATTTTAAAGCATATAGCATGGTTATTTGTTTTGATAATCTATATATTTAGGAAGATAATTTTTGCTGCAAAGAAGCCAAGACATCTGTTGTCTTCTATCAAAATTCTGAGGTGCGGGGTGCATGAAATCTGACATATGCTTGGAGGTTATATGCTTTTCTTTGATGTCTTCGTTCGTTATCAGTAATTTTCTTTTATGAATTTCATTATTCATGATAATTGAAGAATCATATATAAGAGTGTTGATTAAGATTCCCAAGGCACTGAGAAGTAGCTATATTCCTTTTTGAACTGTTTGTGTACTCAAATCTGTATCTTGATTCTCTATTATTAATGCATTGCTACTATTTACTGATAAAAAAAAAGATTCCCAAGGCACTGAGAAGTAGCTATATTCCTTTTTGAACTTTTTCTTGATCACATTTATACCCACTTAAAATCTAAAAGAACTTTCTTCAGAAGATTGAATGTAAGCATGTAAATTTCTTATTACAAGTTACTTTCATTTCTGATCTTCTTGTTTATTTTAAATTTGTAATCCTAAATATGATTTTTTAATGTCAAAATAATATTTTCTTTTTTGGTAGATTTTGTTTAAGTTTAAGAGGTTTTAGCAGCCATTTATGCAACTACATGGAAGTAACGGGAAGCACAATATTTTCCCATGTTTGTTACTTTTGGGGGACATCTCACTTTTTTTTTCTTTTAGATATCAATTGTCACTTTCTTTTGGTCTTCACTCTATTGTTACACTTTTGACCCCTATAAATGTTGTGATGACAAACTATCTGATTTGGTAGTGTTTTGATGAAGAAAGCGCATATCATCAGCGTTACTCACTCTATTAATGATCTGTTTGTACAACATCTGTGTCAATTATTATTAGTTACAAAATAATAATGAAGTTTGGATTCACTTCTTTTTCCTCCTTTTTAAAAAAATTTATCAGGATATTGGATGGCATTTAAATTTATGTAGGATATATGGTACTTCTCTATTAGGTCCTTTTTCGCATCCATTTATAACGACCATTGGCATCCTACCAACTCCTTTCCCTTCACAATGGCTTTGAAAGTCTTAACTTCCAGCCAAAATCTATTTTTTCTATTGGATCACCTTTCTTATAAAATGAATACTTGAAATTCTGTACAAAGTATAAAGATGTACCTAATATTGCCGCCGTACATTCTTTTTCTATGTATGAGTTAGGAAGACTTTGTTGGTCATCTGATCATTCTCTGCAGCTTTTCTTGGGATATTTGGTGTTTTTTCATTTGCTTAAAGGATTTCAGTGGCATATGCTAAGGAATATTTTGGTGTTATCTGGGCATTGGAGGTTTCCCAGTTTGGAGAAAAGTGGATGGCTTGTGTATTTGGGCATTACTCTTGAGGTTTGATGATCAACGAGCTGGACATTAGATGGGGTTATAGATTCCATTAGAGGACTAGTGGCACTATTGCATGCTCGCGAAATTTCGTTTTTTAGGTGGTAGCGGCACGAAATTGGAAGGAAAAAGCCTTTTGCGGCTTTTTCCTTCCATGCTGACAAAATTGGCGGCATGCTAGCGAAATCTGACGAAATTTCCCCAAAATGGGGAAATTGTGGGGAATTCTTTTTCCCTAGATCGCAAAATACGAAATTTCAAACCTTGCTATTATATGTATAATATCTAAGTTCAGAAACATTTATGTGATTGAAGTCATTAGGAGGTTTATAGTCACCTACTTAGCCTATAACAAAATAGACCATAGCTGATGCGGAAGCCTTCCAAGTTGGGTTTCATTACACTCAACTTTGACTGGATCTCTCTACAGATTCAAGGGCCTTTTGGGATTGGTGCTGTATTGAAATATCACTTTTTGCAATCATGATCTGAGCATTATTTAGTCCAATAAATGAAGGGAATGCAATTAGTTCCAAGACATGCACATTGTTGATAGGGTTGAGAAATGCTCGGCCTTCAGGATCCATGGACATAAAGGTAGAGGGAGTTTCGTCAACATCATTTCTTAGTTCTAATTAGTGTAGCAAAGCTCAGTATTTGGAGATCTCAATTTCCTGTTAAGGTACACTGACAATGAGGTTAAAACAATGGAATATTGAGGGGATTGAGGAGAAGATAAATGTTGTATTTCATAAGGATAATGTGTACAAATGAATAACTACTCCAAAGTTTTATGGATAAGAAATTTGAACTGCGCTATTGTATAGGATAAATACAACTGATTGTATTCAGAGAAGACGGAGGAAGCTTGATTTAATCCCACACATCTGTTTTCTATGCATGGTGACAGGGGAGAGCATGGATCATTAACCGATTTAGACTATCACTAAATAGAGGGGAAAGAGGTGGCAGAAATAAAGTTTTGATTTCCCACCTCCAGTTTGTTGATGATACCAAATTATTTTTGGATGCTTCTGTTGGATGTGTCATAATGTCAGTCGGGTTAAAAATATTCTTAGTTGTTTCGAGATGATGTTGGGTCTTAGAGTAAATTTTAGCAAGAGCATCTCAGGTATTCATGTGGATCCCTCCAGGCTTCCTAGGTTTGCTGAGATTCTTGAGTGCCCCATTGCATCGTTTCCCCTTAAATATCTTGGTCTTCCTCTGGGGGATAATCCTAGATCGGTCTTTTTTTTGGGAACCAGTATTGGAAAAGATCGAGCGGAGGCTTTCCCATTGGAAAAATAATTACTTGTCCCTTGGTGGTAGGATTACCCTCATTCAAGAAGCTCTTTCAAATATTCCAACCTACTTTTTTTTTCTCTATATAAAGCTCCTTGTGGGGTTATTAAGAAGATGGAGAGATTAATGGAAGATTTTCTTTGGGATGTAGCGGGCTCTAAAAAAGATCATCGGGTTTGTTGGGAGGTGGTGTGTAGAGATGCTAGGAGAGAGAAGGGGGGGGGGGGGGGGGGGGGGGGTGGTGTTGAAGTAGGGTAACACATTGACTCGCAATTCGGCACTTCTTAATAAATGGTTGTGTTGTTTTAGTATAGAGAAAAATAGCTTGTGGAGGAAGATGATTGCTAGTATTTACGGGGTGAATAAGAATGGGTGGGATGTGAATCGTAGAGACAGAGTGGCTAGTGGTCGTCTTTGGAAGGATATTTGCAGCTTGTTTCATTTTTACTTTCCCTTGGTCATGTTTGGTATTGGTAGTGGGGCATCTGTCTTGTTCTGGTCTATTTTTGGTGGGGGAATTGTCCACTTTGTTGCTCCTTCCCTCGCCTATTTTGAATTGTGATTAACAAGCAGACGTGTGTTTATGATGTTCTTTCTTGATCCCCTTATGTTTGGAGTGGAATCTTTCTTTCTCCAGGATCTTAGATCAGCGGATTTGAATGATCTCTCCTCCCTTTCCGATCTTCTCAAAGATGTGGTTTTGGTCCCTAGCCTCCCTGATAGACATGTGTGGTCTATTGATCCTTCTAGCTCTTTTTTCTCTAAGTCTTTTGTGTCCTCTTTTCGTGTTGATGTGAACCTTCCTTGCTGCCCTTCCTATATTTGGAAGGTTTTGGCCCTCCCCCCCCCCCCCCCCCCCCCCCCCCCTCTCTCGATAAAGCCTTTTTGTGGTCTGCCTTGTTGCATAGGATAAAGACATGTGATATGCTTCAGAATAGAAGGCCCAATTTTGCTCTTTCTCTTCATGTTTGTGTCTTGTTTAAGGCAAGGTGAGTCGGTAGACCATCTTTTTCTCCATTGTGACTTGTGTGGAGGTTGTGGAGAGAATTTTTCAGGTTGATTAATGTTAGTTGGAGTATCCAATCTTCTATTCCCTTCTTGCTGGATCAGTGCAGGTTCCCTCATCTTGGTAGGAGAGGTTATTTGTTATGTAGCATTCTTCCCTACCCGATTCTATGGGTTGTTTGGAAAGAGAGGAATAAGCTGCTATTTGAAGGGATAAGTAGTAGTTGGATGGTGAGAAGGGGTTCTATTATTCTTGCCCGTGCTTGTTAGGCTTATGCTTTGGTTTAGTGGTATTTCTTTGACAGACATTATTCATCATTGGGTGGAGCTTTAGGATGTTACAACATGTGTCAGAAAGATGGTGGTGGGTTGGAGTTTGCCTGATATTGGGTGAATCAAGCTCAACTTTGATGGAACCCGTATCGGAAACTTGGGTCCCTCTGGAATAGGGGGAGTCTTCAGGGATGCTCAAGGTACATTGCTTCATGCATATTCAGGCACTATTGGTTTAGCTACATCCACGAGAGCAAAACTTGAGGCCTTGGTTTTTGGTTTGGAGGAAGCGAAGGAAAAAGGTTTTATAGATTTGGTGGTTGAGGGAGACTCATCCATAGTGATCTCTTGGATGACTAATGGAGGTGATAGCCATTGGTCTCTCTTGCATCTTGTCTGGTTAGCTCGGATCTTAGATAGTGGGTTGAATTCCTCATTCCACCACGTGCCATGATCAGCCGATGGAGTGGCAAAGCGGCTAGCAAGAGAGGGTGGGGGTAAAGCTTTAGTTCTTTCTGGTATTTTGATGTGTTTTAATGTGTGCTGACCTTCTAGCTTATTTATGTGTCCTTTTAATCCACTGTTGTACTTTTCTTTTATTATATGCAATAATATACTAGTGATTTTCATATAAAAAAGAGCATTGATCATATATAGCTTCAGTGCCACTTTACAAAGTTTGCATGGCCGAGGTTATTACAGATGATTGGAGTCTCATGGGTCATGCTAGACACTTTTGCAGCCTGGTTTGATTATTGGTGGATTAGGGGCTTGGTGAGATGCGCTCAAATTATCTATAGATTAGTGTTTCATCTGGTAGTGTTGTATATTTGGTAGGAGAGAACCGCAGGATCTTTCATGATAGTCGCTCCGGTATTGAGCATGTGACTGAAACTATTATCGTGGCAATCGTTTTGTGGGCATCGATTTTACTAGAGTTTGGGGGAATGTCTATATTATAGATGGTAAGAGAGTGACAAATTTATCCCCTTCCTAGGAGATATGAGTCCCTAGATAGAGGGCGCCAGGGAGTGGTTTTGTGCTTAACTTTGATGGGGTGCTCCTTAGGAAACCTAGGACCTTTAGGTATTGGAGGTGTAGTTCAAGAACACTTGGGCATTGTCTCTTCCATTTTTTGTGGCCCGGTGAGGAGTGGTGATTCAGTTTGGGTAGAGCTCCTAGCCTACTTTGTGGTCTCTTTGAGGTGAGATGAGGAGGGCTTAGGAATTGCATCATGGGAGGTGATGTAGGTTCGGTTATCAGTTGAATGGCTTCAGATGTTAGGGGGCTCTTCGAGGTTTTCCCATCTCATAAAAAGAGCTAGATCCTTGGCATGTGAGTTGAATGTTCTCGCTCAATCAAGTGCTGAGAGAGGATAATCGCATAGCAGATTGTTTGGCGAAGTTGGGATCCTTAAGAGCCGAATATTTATTTGGTGCACTGGTTGGGGAGTTCACAGAGGTGGTTATCTCAATCCGAGAATATTGTGAATCTTATAGGTGCATTGTTGTTTTGTTAGGAAGAGTAATCTGATGCCTCCGACACTGGCATTCTTCTTGTACCTTCTATCTTTTATTTTAATATATATTTTGATTATTCATCAACAAAAAAAAAAAAATGAATTGATCTTGTTGTATTTTTAATCTTATCCATTGCATTGTTCTTTGGTGTTTTGCCATCTGGTTTAGCAATACGTAATGGTCTGTTGCTTTCTCATATACCCACTGTTTTAGAAGTTTTAACTCATGTCCTTGCCAAATATGTGTGTATATTTGGTTGTCCTCTGCTTCTTTATTTGTGGCATCCTTTCTATTTGCCTATGAAATTAAATAAGTACGATATCTTCTTTTCTTAACAGAAGTTTCATGGTGTGAAAAAATGTATATAAGTAAAAATTAAGGTTTTTTGTATATATTCTTCCTATAAGGAATTCATTTTTGCATTGTGTTTCATGTCATGTGCACTCTCTTTCTCTCTCTGGTTTCTTTTGTGATCTCCATGTTGACATTTTGTTGCATTCCACTCTTTTTTACTTCATCGACTTGGAATTGGTTTAGTAAAAAGGAGAAAAATAAGTTGTCTCTTCTATCATGATATTCATATATATCTTTTCATTTCTTGAGACATTTTACTTCTTGGGATAACATATCTTGTTCAGCATGGTTCGTCCTTCTCTTATTTGACAGGAAGATCTCATTTATCAGTGCTTTTGTGTCTTGCATGCGAAGATGGGAATCAGTTGGAAAGCATACCAAATAACATACTTGAGCTAATAAATGGCTACCAGTTGAGTCCTTTCATCACAAAAGTGGGTCATTATTTTTATGGTTTTATTTGAGTTCCTATTTTTATAATGAGCCATTAATCATTTAATATGTCTGATAACCAAACCGTGTAGATATTGAGATTAATCTCACATCAGTTGTCAAATATGGCATATGGGAATTATATTTTATAGATTTCTGTTTTATTTAGATTTCCTGGGATTAAATTAGGTTTCTTAGTTTTTGAGGTATTAAATTAAGAGAATCTAGTTTTGAGTACAGAATTAACTATTTTCCAGTTTTAGCAGCAATCTTTATATCTACAAGCATATTAAAAAATTTGATTATGATTTTGGGAGATAAAATCACTTACAGATAGTATTAAACTCTTTGTAAATAGCTACAAGACCAAATGTTATCAGGGTTGGAGGGTTGCCGTCACAGATTGTTTTGATGTATGATAGAAATAGTAACTACTTAATCAATGTATTTGATGCGCTTAATGATAATCTTTTAGCCCCTTTAAGTTAAATCCTTCATCCACATATGGCCTTTTAGCCCACTGGAAATTCTCATGTTCGGCATGGTTTTTTATATTTTTAAGTTAAGTCCTTCATCCAAATATGTGATGCATATTACATAACAGTCTTGAGAAGATCAATTCTGCATCTTTTTTCAATTTTTATTTTATTTTATGTTTTATCTTGATCACTAGAGCTTTGCTAATATTTTGATTTAAAAAAGATGCTAGTAGAAGCAAGAAAACAATAACCAAACTATCTGCTTTTTGTTGACCTTTTCATGAAACAAAATTATTTGGTAAAATTCTTCTATGCTACCAAAGAGTAAAAAATCATGTTTGGTTAGCCATAGATGTTGAGTAATTTAGTCTATGTTGCCATAACACTACTTTAAACAATATGCTCTGAAATTACTAATCATTGCCTCATTACTTATGCTTACATAAGTTCAGCAGTTTTAAAATTTTTAGAAATTTGCTTGCTTGGTCACACACAACCTGGTTTAATAAAGAAAAACTTTTAATTTGATCCAAATGTATGTTGGAATATTCCATTTTAGGGATTCAAGTAGTGTTGTACGGTCTTGCATATGTGTGAGCTTGCTGACAATTTCATATGTTATGAAAAATGCCTTGAAAAATGAAAAATAGAGAAGAATGATGTTGGAGTGTGGCTCATATTTGTTGTGTGCCCAAAGGGATATATTGGGAATGTTTTCTAATGTACTTGGCTAGGTTGTAATTGGGGTTTAGAGATATAGGTTGTAACCTTTTTGCATATAGTGGAAATTTTCTTCTATCTCATGTCCGTAGGAACAATGCCAAACAATGTAAAATCAGTGTGCAAACTTTGATCTTTCTTCTGCTCTTTTTTGTTATTATCATATAGATATAAATATTCAATACATGAAAACCAGCATATTTAACTTTTTTAAATAATGCTGTAGACAAAAATGGTTCTACGTATTAACAAAGACACTTTGATAATCCTTCTTTCATGTAATAATATTATTGAAAAATTCCAAGTCCAATGGGTTGGTTAACAATAATTGCTTCTATCAGTAGTGTTTAATGATTTATTAGGAACCATATATAAAAAATCCATATTTTTGAGGGCATGAAGAATTTGCAAATTTTCCTAGAAAAAAGTGCATCTTGTTATCCTTTAACTTAGAAAAAAACTATTGAAGAACTTGAAGTGGATAGGGTTTATTGATTGTTCAGGAAAAAAAATTAGAAACCAAGACTTTTTTGGCTTAAAGGTTTTTCTAAAAGCACCCATCTCATCTTTCCTAATGTATAGGCAAAATGATTATAAACATCTCATCTTTCCTAATTTATAGGTAAAATGATTATAAGAACCCAGAATCAATACGTTTTGATGATTGTTTAGGGAAAAATATTAATAACCCAGATCGGCTAGGGCTTAAAGATTTTTTTGGAAGTAGTGGACTTTCATTAATTTTGTTTGCAAGAAGAAGAACAAGGAGGATGAGGAGGAAGAAGAAAAAGAAGATAGATAACTCACCAGTAGTTGGAGAATGTTGGACAAGATATTGGAGATTGTCGGAGATGGTTGGAGAAGCTTGGATATATGTATATCTACACACACACACACCGAGACACTCACACAAATATACAACATATGTATGTATGTCTGTTGTTACGTAAGAATATATGTATGAGGAAGCTTTCTTTTTCCTGGAAGCAAGATATCAAATTTCTTGCTTGAAAAGAAAAGCAGCATTTGGTTCTCTCTTGATGCAAGAAACTTGCTTTTCTGCTAAATGTTGAATCGAGAAGATTGACTTTTGTTTCCTTAAAAACATAAAAAATAAAAAATTTGCTTCAAAACATATTTTCCAAACGGAGGTTGTTTTTAAAAGAATAAAATATTTTTGGGAAGCAAAACCAAATGCAGCCTAAGTTTGAATTTATATTCTCACCATGATTATATTTCTTTTGATTGTTACATTTGAAGCTCAAAGATATAGGATTCCCAAGCTGATTTGTTGAATTTTACAATCTCTATTGTTTCCACACGCAGTAAGATACAGCTTGAACAATTATATTCTTTCAACAATTTTTATTAATTGTTGTATTTAGTGTTTAATTCTTAATTAGTATATAATTTCTACCGAAGGAAGTTCTGATTTAATAATTGGGCACTTGGTATTACTCCTAGGTTGCAAAGTATGCTGCTATGTCAAAAGAAGAGTGGCAGGAACAATGCAAGCTTTGGCCAACATCATACCATCCTCCAACATAGTATGCTTAAATTCCCCAAGTTTATATTTGTTTATTATAATTTTTTTTTTTGCAAAAAAGTATTACTAATGAGTTCCCAGTAATAAATTATGTTTACTTCAATTGTTAGCTATGAGTCTTTATCATTTTGCTTTAGTTATGGATGAATTGACGAGTTTTATTTCAGAAGAGGTCCTTTTGTGTAGGTATTTGCAAATAATATGGTTTGGTTTGGTGCATCACAGTAGAGGCATAGTAAATGTTAATTGGAGCTACGGACAGATATTTGGGAATCAAACAGTTTTAAAATAATTGAAATTAAGGTTGGTTTATAGTCGAGATGAAGAAATTTTAATCGCTCTTTTGTGTAGCTTCCTAAGGGCCAAGAAGCCCTTTTGGGACCCGAAAAACTTGCTACCTGACACTTAGAGTTATTGGTGAAATTTTTGAAAGTTGTATCTAAGTTCTTCTTTAGGAAGCCCATTTTGGCGAAGTAGGAGTGGGGTTGCATCTAAAATCTGTGTTTGCAGGAAGCAGTTAGCATTATTCTAAATTTTAAGTGGAACTTTGAAATTGTCAAAATTATCCTCTCATTTTATTTTTCATTATTTTAATATAAAAAGAATCTATCTAGCCTAAAAGAATGTACGAGAACATGTTTTGTGCAATTTTTCTTAGTAGAAATAATTTTTTTAGCTAATTACGAAGCCCTTCACATGGAATGTAGGAATGAAAAAGGTCTTAAAAGTGAAGAGATTCCTAAAATCGGTCAAGTTTGTTGTATTGGGTCATTTTTTATAAAAAGGGAATATTGATGGGGATGTTACACGCAGAACTAGAGCTAGGTGGGTTAAGTGGAGAAGGGCTTCTAGAATTTTATGTAATCTTCTTGTTCTTGTCAAATTAGAGGAAAAATTTTATGCAACAACCATAAGGCTTGTGATGAATATATCAGCACAATATATGGGATGAGCACTGCTGTAATGAAGATGTTGAGATGAATGGGAGGAAAGATAAGGAAAGGTTAATTAAGGAATGAATACTTAGAAGAGTGCTGAGATGTCCCCAAATAGGATATAAGATAAAGTATGTTATGATGGTTTAGACATGTGAAGTGAAGACATTAGAAGGCAACTGTATGGAAGTGTGAGAGGGTACTCATTGAATTATCTAAGATGGCAAGACAAGAGGATTTGCATACTTATATATAGACTGAAGCTATGTTTTATATAGAAAAGGGTGGAAGAATAGAATGTTTGCTACTGATCCCAACTAGTTGGGGCAAGGCATTTTTTTTAATTGTATATTGGTTGTATCTGTTTATGTTGCAGGCCACCATATTTATCTTACATCTGTGAAAGTAATGAAAAAAATGGTGTCATCTCTGTTGCCTTCTTTATTTGATCTTTCCATGTAACTTTTGTCCAATTACAGCAATATTGATGGCATTACTGGATTTAGTGAAGAGAACTCACAACTAATCTTTGGATTCATGAAGATTGCCATTGAGTTGACCAAATCAGTCTCTCATCAAGATCAGGTAATTTTTTCTATGCATATTCATATATTGTATCTTCACGAGTCACAACATCCTCTACCTGCATTAGCCTTGCTGGTGTATCACGTAATGTTATCACAGTTGGTATGGTTTCATTGCGTTCTCTGTTCAGTTTATCTTCATTTTGTTAGTTTCAATCCTTATTTGTTGGAAAAATATATTATTCTGGTTGGTTATTAGTTGTTCCAATCATGCTTTCTTTCAATTTGATTGAGTCTGATTGAAGTTTTTTGGCTTAACTAAATAAAATTTTAGGCCAGATACTATGTGTATCCATAAAATACCATTGCAGGATTGCCCAGATTATCCAAAAATTCTTTGGGGAAGAAACATAATTTTTAGGTTGGACAGATAATTGTAAAGATGTTAGAAGACATTAGACATGCGTGCTGGAAGATGTTAGACACACTGCTTATCTTCAGAATTCACAATATGCTCCCTAATTTTACTTTAAAATATCTTTAAAAGATTATAAAGTTACATTTGAGATTATTAGTTAGGTACTAAGAAATCAAGTTGGTTACTCAGAAACAGATTTAGTGCTAGTTATAATGCTATTATATGTCCACTAAAGTGTTATCAGTGTTAAAAAATAATTGTAAACAGTTTTGATGAGGCTTTCAATAAGACCCTGAATTGTTGGTGTAGAAATTTTTTTTGTTGGCTTTTGTATATTGTGAAAGATGACCTTACCATTTTATTTTTGTTGAACCAATGGATCCGTAGCTCCTTATCATTCTAACCGAAAACGGAATTACCTTTGCGTTGACCAATGCCTCTTAGCAAATACTCCCACTTATTAGCCCTGTTCTTGTTGGGGAAGAGTAAGACCTTTCTTCGACTTAATTGGGGGAAAGCAAAAAACATCAAAAACTCACCTTTACCATTAATGCCCTTTTCTAGAAAGAGCGCCCTGTTTCCCATCAGAAAGAACCCAAAGGGCCACTGAACTCCCTGCCAAAGTAATTTCACCTTTCCCACAAACTGTAAAATATCATCTTTCTTTAACAGCAGCTCCCTTAAGAAGGCACCACAATGCTTAGAAATACATACTCCAAAGCTGTTGCAACCAGAAAACCTTTCAAACAGGAATGATTTCTCCCTGATTCTAACATCTCTCCTATGAACCCCATTAGGAGGATCTGCTGAGGCAAAAGGCAAGGTCTCGGCCGTGGCAGACAAAGATTGCAGCAGATGTGGGGGAGGGGAGGGGGACAAAATGCGAGAAGAAGAGGGGGGAATGACGATACCATCGACACAACTCTGTTATTGCTGTGTATACTAATGAGATCAGCTTGTGACCCACCAGAGGGCATTGCACCAGTTGATTTGAACTTTTAATTCATTGCATCCTATTAAAATATTTTGAAAGCCAGGTATAAAAAATAATGAAATTAATGGAAATTAGTTTAATCTCACTATTTCATCTCTTGGATGATGGCTAATGCGGAGTATTTAAGGTAGCGGCATTAATGGAATGACATGATTGTCCTGGACATTTTGTACTTGAGCTGACCTATTTTCCCAACTGCAGAGATCCTGAATGTTTGATTTATTCCTTGAGTTGATCAGCTGGAAACAGCTGCTCATATTTTAGGAATTATGATTTTGGCAGATTGAAGTGTGCTTACAATTAGCTGTAAGATAAAGGGGCCATCACTCCTAGCCTTTGAAAAGAAAGAAAAAAGAAAAGAAAAAAAAAAAGAGCATCCGCTATATAAATGAATTAAAAAAATTTTATGAGTACATTCTTTTTGAGTAATGTTTATGAACAAATTGGTGAGAGCATCTCCATGGATGAGGCTTAGATGTGTCTTGGTAATGAACCTACCACAGGCACAATCCTTTGATTTTACTTGGACAAGCACACAGAGAGTGAAAATGCATCAAATTTTTTTGTTTGTTCAAAAACCTTGAGTAGATAACTTCCATATATGTTTGTCTAAAACTTGTTCAATGGTTTTCACCAAGCAGAGGAAATTTCCATACCCCCATTTAATTTATTATAAATTTTTCTTGGAGTTCCTAGGTTATAAAAATCTTTGATTTCAGTTTCTATGTTCTAGGAGAGGGTTGTTCTTTTTCCTGTATGTTGCATTTGCCTCCAAGTTGTGACCTATTAAGCATTCCCATCTCATCCTGTGGATGCCGTGGATGTTTGCACTAGAAATGATGAACCTATGCCATGTTTTCTATCTCATTTAAGATCTCGTCCTATTGATGTTGCGGATGTATGCACTGGAAATGATGAACCCATGTGCAAACTTAATGCTGTTGAATCGCTATATATCCTTGAAGCAGTATTGGAGATACCTTAGCGTGAGTGGGGTTTGGTTTAGAAAACCATGAGAACAGGCCAAAATATAGGGGAGGATGAAGAACAACACGAGGGTGGTGTGCTATTAAGGAAAGGGTTTATCAGATAGTTGAAATGGTGATTGATTGAGTGGTATTCCCTAGTATCAAGGAGATGTCAATTACTGATGCTTTTAAACAGTATATAAGGAGGCAAAGGGAGTGGCGTGGCAAAGTTTTGATGAAGATCATGCCTTGGATATTAGTAGTGGGCTAGGAAAAACAGAGAAGAGAAGGGTTGGCAAGGAGATTTTTACCAAAGCCAAACCCAAGATTGTTATATTATTTGAAACCAAAAAGTATAAAATTTGTAATACCTTAATTAGGAATATTAATCTAGTAGAGGACGTAGAGGGGCCTTTCCTCCTACTGGTGCAGTTGGGGGTGTGATTATGATGAGGGATTATTTTGTGATGAGTGGAGATGAAGTTTGTATCGAGACCTTTTTGATCTCTGTCATGACCCATAACCACTGCAATAAATGTAATAAATAGCTTTAAATCTCTTCAGCAGTGTTGTAGTGGAAATGGGTTGCTGTGTCCTTGCCTAACTAATTTGATGAGAAAAAGCTGAACTTTTACATCTCTTCAAGGGGCCATCATTATTATTTATTTTACTCATGTTTAGGCTGTAACCTTTAAGTAGAAGTTTCGGAATGGAGAATGTCATTATGGAAGGTTGGGACAAAAAGGCTTCCTGATTGAGGGTCCGGGTCTTATAATCCAGCCTGTTGGAACCCAAAATATGTCCATCAGGAGCTCAAACAAGGGGCAGCTCCACAAGATTCCTAAGTTCTTGTAGAAGGGGCATATTCCATGCATATTGTCCAAGGACCAGGAAACCATTTCAGGGATGAAAGCATCCTTTTTAGTGGAGAAATGAAAAAGATGTGGGCAACTGTTCAAAGAGAGACCCCTCCCCACCAAACACTTTTTTGAAAAAATAATATGAAAACCTCATCTGATGCTGCTATTGGCCCAAACAGATGAACAAGGTATCAGGCACATAAATGTTATTATGAATTATTCTGGCTCGGCTTGATCATTGAGGTACCATCAGTTCAGGCAAATTCTGTATTTGATTTTGATGATTGTGTACTAAAGATGACTTCTATTTGTGTTTGCTAGCCTCTAAGCCACTTGCCAAGAGAGGCTGAATTTTGAAATTGTTTATATTTTTTAAAAGGGTATAAAAGGCAATTGATGCATTCAGGAGTTTAAACCTGTAAACTCTAAAAAATTCCTTGTTCTTTTTAGGTAATCTATCTTGGAAAATTACACTAGCCAACTGATATATTAGTTTTTGAATGTAGTGATAATTGTTCAAAATTAGCTACTTCAATGAAAAGTTGGGATTGTTCTGTACCTTTTTGTATCTGGGATCTGGTCCACTAAATTGTTTAGTTTATTATGTGCAGCTTTTGGTATTGCTCTGATGAAATAGAATAGACTGGAGTTCAGCTTTCAAACTTCAAGATTTTGATAATTAATGGTTGATTTGGTCCATTGAGTTGTTGGTTTATCATGTGCAGTTTTTGGTATTCCTTTGATGAAATAGACTAGACTAGATTTCAGCTTTAAAACTGCAAGATTTTGATGGTTAATGGTTACAGAGAGGCTTATTTGATTGGTTCCAATGATGTTCCTTCTCTGTTTTTCACTTTGACTAATGATTTTCCCTCGTACTAGGATAATCGACGTATGTTAATTTCTTAGAAAGTAAACGGTGTCTTAGCCAATGGCATGGGTTCTTAAAATTGTTTAATGGATATCCTGCAACAGCACCTTGATTCCAGTGCTTTTTTCTCATTCTGTATCTAATTCTTGTATTCCGCAGGTAGTCAATGCTGCAGTTATAGTAGACCCTTCAGTTAGACAGGTACTTGCAAGTGCATGTGACCAAATATGTTCTTTTCGTACTCCCACAGATAATTGTAGCTTGGAAACCAGTTTTGTTCAATTTCCAGAAAACTTGACCTCTCATCAATCTATTGCAAATGAGGTAGCAATAAGTGAAGTTTTGCCTTCAGTTGACTCAAATGGTAAATGCAAGCAAGCATATACTGGTGTTTCTTGTCTATATCCTTGGAGCTGGATGAAGCAACGGTTAGATGCAGGACGCACGTGCGAGTGGCATCCGTTACGACATGCAGCTCTTGTGGCTATTGAGCATGCCGCTGCAAGGGATAGACAGTTATTCTCGTGGTCGCACCACTTGCAAGATCAATCTGTTCAAATTGATGACCCGCAGTCTCCTATGAGCTTACCGATTAAGAGACAGAAGATCTATCTTTCAAAAGTTGGCATCCTCTCTTTTTTTTTTTTCATTCAGATAACTAAAGCATCTTTAGTCTGCTTTTTCCTATGGTGATAGCTTTATCTATTTATAGAGACTTTTGTGTGCCATGGAAAGATTGTTTTAAGTTGTCTTTTGTGTATATTGACTTGGGACAAGTTTTGTTTTATAACAGCATCACTTTATTTTGCTATTCCAGGATGAGTACCCCATGATCTTGGACAATTGTACTAGTGGGTATCATTCTGAGGCAGATCGACCTTATCTTTGTACTGGTTTTGATATCTTCCTTGTTTGGGAGCCATGTGCAATGTAAGTTCTTAATCCAAGTTATCATTCTGCATCTTTATTTTTTTTATTTCTTTTTCATTAAACCAGTGATCATTGTTCAGCAGATTAATACGGGCCTCTCTTGGATGAGGGATTTAAATAGTTTACGATATTTTCTTTAATTTCCTTCTTATTTAGTTGGTTGTATGTATTGATTACACGCTGGCTGAACTTGTGAATGCTACTGTATTTATTTCCAAAAGTTGTTAATTTCCTTTTCCTTGTGAGTGCTTTTATGCTATTTTCCATCTTTTATTCTTAAATCCCTTTTGGGTTCCAAGTTAGTGGACTCGTATCTGTTTGGTAATTCATTTTATTCCTGTAAAAATCTAGGTCGGTCCTGTTGTTGCCTTGTATGAATGAAGAGGGTCCCTTATCTGTAGAAAATGCTGGGGTCAGGTGTAGACCAACCCAGGCTGCTGGCAATTGGGTTGCTAATTTGGGGCCTCCTGGTTCAATGTTGCTCTGGGGCTCCATATGCAGCTTGTGTGTTGTTGGTGCTTAGACAACACATTTTGTTAAATCATTGTTTGTGTGTCTGAATGTCACATTATTACTTTGGCTAACTACTACTTTTCTCATTTCTCCCATACTTACGTGTTTTAAGGTGTGCCATGGCGCTTATTCATCAGAGGATACGACGGATATTTTATGCTTTTCCAAACCCCAATGCTGGTGCATTGGGTAGCGTTCACAGGCTACAGGGTGAGAAAAGCTTGAATCATCACTATGCTGTTTTCAGAATCTTGTTGCCTGAAGAGATCCTTCATAAAGCTAACTCATCTGCGTCTTAATATAATTTTGGTAGAGTATTTCTTCTCTGTGGCTTAATCTTTGTCCCATCATCCACTACCGTTACTACCTTGTAAAATAGATGGTGTAGATTTGTGATTGATTGAAATCTGTTTCTTTATAATATATGTAATTCACTTTTCGAATAAGTTGCATGGTCTTTGTAATGTTATTTCCATTAACAAGCTTAGACTACCATGTACATGTCTTTATCATTTAACATTGATTATGCATTGCAATTCAAGTTAAGTAAGGCCTTTTTTGGTGTTCATTTGGGGAACTCATTCTATGCCTTGGAATGAGTTTCAATTGTTAGAATAGATTTTGATTGATAAATGGTGGTTTATTTTGATTGTTAAATGGTAAGACATGGGGGAATGAGTTCTCCCAAAATGAGAATGAGAAAAGGAGCATTATTTTGAATCACACCTTACCCTAAATTTTCATTTTAAGAATTGAGTTTTAGATTTTTGCGGTGGCAAACTTGTAAATAGGATGAAATTTTAAATGATGGCATCATCATCAATGTCAGCCAATCCCCACCAAAGTGGGGTCATCAACATGAATCTTGTGTCTCCATCCCACTCTATCAAAAATCATGTCTTCAAATCCCCACCCTATAAAAATTGTCTTCTGTTAATGTTCTATTAACTCCATCAATGTCTTTATTTTTTTTTTATTTTTTGATGAATAATGAGAAGTACGTATTGAAGGGTAAAGCTTATAAATATAGAATAAATGAGAACCCATGAGGTATGGGTTAAAACAACCTGAACTGAAATAGTTACAAAAAAATGAGACACATAAATCAACTATGTAGAAAACCCAAGGATGGAAATTTCGCATTTCGCCAAAATGAGGGAATATTTCCCCACATTTCCCTAGCGAGGGGAAATGGGGGAAATATGTGTTTTCTCATTTTTGTTCCCTTTCTCTTGTATTTGTTTTTCAATACATTTATAATAAATGCATACATAGGGAAATCTGAGGAAATTTTGCTAGATTTCGCCAAATTTTGTTGACTGTAACGACCCAGAACTAAGTTTGCCCATCCAAGGCACCAACTTGTCCCCAGTCTCTACATATAGGCCTTGTGGGCCTAATAAAACACAGATAAATTAAATTTTTTCTTTTCTTTTCAATCCAAGTAGTGGTAGAATAATGTATACATGTGCATATCAGAAGATGTATAATAAGATAACAAAAGTCCAATGGCGGACAACAAGTTTATGTACAAGCATCATATGGCTACTACAAAATGGGACATCTGATCACAACTCTCAGTTCAAAATACTACAAATCCAAACAAATGAAAGACCCTAGGTGGGACGATAGTAGTCTTCCTCTCTATACCCAGGTGCCTTCTCTTTTCCGTTCTCCCCAATCCGGTTCTTTACATCGGAAGTTGACGGCTCTGAAAACAAAATCGATAAAACAACTTATGAGATAAAAGTCCCAGTAAGCAGTACATGCATGGCTTTCAAAAACACAGTTCATGCTAATATCACTTAAGTAAAACCATGATGTTTAGATAGTTGCATATCAAACCAAATCATAGACCATTCAATGGCAATCAAGTTATATAATTCCATACTTAAATGTAAAGTCAAGTAATCAATAGATAATATTACAATAAGTCTCATCAATTAATTATCTCGGTAGTTCAATATATATTAGACATGACCACATCTAACTCCACCGATTCTACATAGTGGGTTAGGCATCCAACACTGATTCCCCTTGATGTTAGGCATCCATTCGTCGATTGCCCTTGACGTTGAGCATCCATACGCCGATTCCCCATAACGGTAAGCATCGGCCACCGATTTTGCATGGTGCTGGAATGATACAAGATGATGTATAAACAATAGTAACAAAGTTCATGGTACTATATACAAACTTGTCCACTTAAGATTTATGGATCCATACCTTAAGATTATATATTTCTTAATTTCCTTTATCACAAAGGATTGGTTATATATAACCATATCTTTCGCATTTTATGCACTCATGCATGTACAAGTGATAATCTTATCACAAAATTCAACAATATCTGGGCCCATGCTATCATTTAATGGCATGCTTTTATGTAAAGTATTCAACTCATGGGAAATAAACAGTTCACATCTTTATTTAGTATTTCAATCAATCCATTTCATGCCTCTTACTCATAGTAGTGCATTCATAGGCATTTTATAACAAATTATGTCAAATGTTACTTACACGCACATAACCTGACCAATCAAGACTCAATTTCCCTAAGGACACCCTTGAAGCTTCTCTGGCTTTGATTTTCTATTTCCAAAGATCATTTGGAAGGTGTATAAAACTTGGGTCTAGGTTAGGATCACTTAAAAATTGGAAAAAGGACAAATTTCCCAAAATACACAAAACTCTGCATGGGCACTCAACATGGCGCTTGAGCGCCCATGTCGAGCTCTCGTTTTTGGGTTCTTTTCCATGGATGCTTGACAGGTGCGCTTGACCTTGTCGTTGAGCGCACGGGTTGGCGCTCGTGCCGATGCAAATCTTGCGAATAGTGTCACTCTTGGGTTTTTTTAACAAAAATAAAAGCACAAGCGAGGTGCTCAAGGGGTTGCTTGAGCGGCCCCGAGCGATTGTTGACCTAAGGGCCGCTGGACAGGGGCGCTTGAGCACCCATGTCGAGCACCCGGTCATTTTTTTTTTCAAGATCGCGAACGATCTTTGCTGTTACGAGTTATTTTTCAAAATGTAAATCATCCACTAATGCTTCCAACATTCCAACCCATCTAAGATGACTCATCCACAGCATTTATATAGACTAGCATTCATGATTCACACTTGCAACTCAATCCAAAATCACACATGCTCAAATCCAAAAATACATTTGTAAATCAAGAAATCCATCAAGGTTTTAAGTTGGAAAGGTGTTGCTTACCTAATTCAAAGCAAGAACCAATCCCTTGCACCCACTATATCTCATGCCCAGCTCAATCTTAAGCTCTTTGGAAAATCTCCACAATCTACCAAACACACAAATCAGCAACAATCAACCCAGAACCTTCCAGCCTTCACACTCCTTCAAGCTTCAGCAAGAACCCTAAGCTTGACCTTCAAATCTTAGCAAAACCCCCAAATCCAAAGCTTGATTCATCTCTGCCAACAGGAGGAGAAGAGAATGGAGAGAGAAGAGAGTGTAAAGGGAAGAGGGGTTTTGGCTCATACGTATGGAACAAAAGAAGGTTTCCACACTTAGCCAAAATTTTTTTTTTTGCTCTAATAGCCAATTTCCAAGTTTGCCTTTCTCTTTACTTTACACATATTTACCAACATGCCATTCTCCTACAAAATTTCAAGTTATATTCTCCACTTAGTAACCCAAAACAATTTACAATAACACTTAGCTTACTTACTCAACTCACACTTACCTTTCAAAATTTTAAATTAGCCACTTGTGTGGCTTCCGAGCTTCAAATTTAAGCTCTCCCACTTCACCTTCACAAGACAATTCAAAATACATTAGGGATACTCAATTTCTCTCACTTAAATCACGAAATATCGTTGAAATCAGGGAAACTGGGGAAATCTCATTTTACCCATACATTTCATGTCACTGACCTTGCAAAACGTCGAAATATCGCAAAATGTCAAACCATGAGAAAAATACAGATTACTCCTAAAGAGTTATAAAAGTCCAATCCTTCTAAGGGATTTGACTTTTTAGGTCTTCCTTTTGATCTCTCAGGCCCTTTAATATTCATCCTCTCACACCTCCTTATAGTGCATATCTAGGTCTCCGCTTTACATGTCGAAACCACCTTCACCTACTCTCCTCAAGTATTTTTCTAATTCATGTTATGCCTAACCACTTGCAAATTGTTTCATTTCTTTGTCTTTGCTAGTTTTGCCACGATCATCTCAGCATCCTCGTCTTAGAAACACTCATCTTTTGCCTCCCAAAAAAAAAAAAAAAAAAAAAAAAAAAAGGAAAAAAGAAACTCATCTTCTGAACATGTTTCTTTATCGCCAAACATTCTATGTTATACAATATAGCTAGTTTGATTGCTATCTTATAAAACTGACCCTTTAAATTCTAAATATGTTATTCGACCCTTCGTCAATGCACACAGTCGACAAAGCCTCAAGTTGCTCTATTATCTTGGTGAAAGCCTCGATCAAGAAGATCTGAAAGCGTATTTGCTAACTACGAAATCAGAACCCAACAAAAGTGACAGGTAAGTGATTTTAGTGTATGTTAGTGATTTTAAAGTTTTAGGCATTTTCCTTTTATCCGTATCTGTTTTCTAGGATTATTTTTAACCTCTACATCGCTTGCGTTTGTAGAAATCTGTAGAAATCAAATCTGTAGACAGCTGTACAAATCTGTAGATTTTTGTTTCTATTTTTAGGTAGATTCTGTTTAGGAGATATTAGGTCCTTATTCTCAGGAATTTGGTTCTTTTTATTATTATCCGATTGTATTATAAATATAGGTGAACAGCATGTATCAATTAATTAAGAAATACAGAAGTAACAGAAGAGATCTCTCTGATTTCAGGGTTCTCATCCGTATTGCTAACTAAATGTTCATTGCTATTGCTGTTAGTTTGGATGACTTCGTTTATTTTTTTTCCTTCAATCAATCTATTTTCACTTGTAATTTTTTCCCATCTTGCCGCATCCCATTTGGTTATTTCAGCAAATTTTTTTTTGTGTAGCAACCGCATTCCAGAAGTAGGTTCCTCACAGAACTTGCTGTCCCTTCAATGACACTGCAAGTTTGACTTTGCAAGCAAGAGCTTGTTTTTGCATCCTTTCCTTCTCGTAGCTGTTTATTGTCACTATCCTACCACCAGTAGTTGACCTCAGATTTTTTGTAGGTGTCACCAAAAACGTGTTATCTCATCCTAATTCAGATTCAGAGTTTGTACTTAGGGTAATGGGGTCCCAAGAGATCTATTACCTCTATGGTATAACAATGTAATCATAACCTTTTTCCATTTTTGTTATCAGACATTAAAATAACCCACTTATTGTAGTAGCAATCTCATCAATGTAATAAAGATCTGTTGTGTTATACAATAACAAAGGCTCTTGATGGACCATCAGTAGGTTTTTGAGACAATCATGAAATCTAACTACATAAGGCTTTATGAAAAGTTTAGCAAATTGATAATCTTATAGACTAGAGCTTAATAATATGCCATCCTGTGATAAAAAATCTGAAAAGAAATTTATTTTTAAATCCTATTGTTCCTATAAAAACAATGATTTGAAGCCTAGAAGTTAACTGGGGACACAAATAGATTACATTTATGACCTATTTTGCATGAGATTTGTCATGAGTACCAATGTGAGCAACACAAGTGATACCAAGCATCCAAATCATAGTAGCTAACCTTGGATTTCTCAAGTGGACACTATAACATCTCTTCCATGACCATATAGAGGAAAATCACCAAAACACATATGGTAATAGTTTGTATCTGATTTCGGAATTTGGACCCGTAATGAGTACCAAATTTGTGCATTGCATGTAAACCATAAATTATTATTGTTGTAGTCCTGCAACCATTAATATCCGTACAGGCATGCAGGTGGTTGTCTTTAGACTCTTTATCATCTAGAAATCTGTATCAATTTTAGTAGTTGTTTAGGCGATTTTAGAATTTTGTTTTAGGTGGTTGGCTTTTTTCTGGTGTTGAAATGGCCCTGCACTTTAACTTTTATGTGAAACTGAATCTATATAGCACAACATCGTGAAAGTTAGCTCTGGAGGTTTGGATACATTTTCACATTTTTCCTTTGGAAGTTAACAAATGGAGTTTTATTTTTCTTTCTCTAAGCTAGTATAAAAGGGTAAAATTGATAGAAAGTTGTATGGTCAAAACTCGTCATAAACAGGTATGGCAAATAGAACTAAACAGTTGCTTTCAGTGAGTTGATCCCCTCAATAGCAACATTCAAAATCCTCGTTACAAACCATTGCCAATGACCTAATGTACTGTCTTTATTGACTTGCATAAAACAAATGTTGTATCAAAATGAAGGCTTTTATCCACTCTGAACACTGAAAGTTGTTAATTGATTTTATTTTTTCCTGGTATTGGTATTTGGGTATCAGGTATTTGGAAAATAGAAGAGATACTGGTTCATCTCTGCAAATTCAGAAGAAGATACAAGGCAGATCGCAGTACTTCGGGGTCTTGAATTCCCATCAAATCCTGACTTGGATGCCTGGGAGATCGAGCACTTGTTAACACTGAATCATGAAACTCTGGTTCTTTCCCTCAGCAACAGAATTGAAGCCTCTGTGTGATTCAGTTTGCTTCCAGTACATTGCCCCAAGCCTTAACCGAACATTAACGAGTCTCGGCACCATTGGGGATCTTGGAGCTCATTGCCTGTGTTAGTCGCTGCTTTGTACCCGATGTTTTCATGTGGGAAACATTGGAATTGTAAAAAGAATAGTTGCTTTGTTTCATGGGGCTAGTATTTTTTATTTCATTTATAGGTTTTAGAGAGTTAATTGGACTTAATGTAGGTTATCTGCCAAAATAAATCCTGTTTATGGTTATACTTTTTACATACATTAATTATGTTTTAGTACAGGGCCAAGCACCTTTTTGGTAAATAAATGTGCCAAGGTCTTTCTTTGATGAAAGATCATATACTAATATCCGGTTTTTCATCAATGAAAAATGCTGTAGTCAACTAACGAGCTATGCTATAAATCATGGATGTTATAAGACTTTGTAAAATTATAATACTCCACTGATTATTGTTAGCTTTATGTGTTTTAAGTTAATGGATGAAATTGGTAGATTCTTGTTTTACTTTTATATACTAGTAAATATGAATGTGCGTTCCACGTGGGAATTTTATTTAGATTAAAAGTTAAAAATAATATGCAAACAAACAATTTTTATAATAAAATTTATTGGAAAAAATGATTACTTTCAATTAACTAATAGTCATCAATATTCTATAATGACAAGTAGTAAATAAATGTAGAAAAATTTGTAGTAAAAAAAGTAGAGTTGTAGAATAGGATACATTCAAACAAGTATTTTAATTCTACTCTATTTCAGTAGATTATATTAAACTTTAATAATAGTTTATACAGAATAGGGATTAATTATAGTTTTTAGGAGAAAAATATATTTAATAAAATATTGTTCATATTGAAGCAAAAATATATTTAATGATTATATTGTAGTAATATTAATTTTTTTATATATAATATGTGTGTGTGTGTATATATATATATATATATATATATAAGTAAACAGGATATTTAAAGATTTATTGTATTGAGGTAATATATGAAGAGATGTATAATATATATGCATCTCTTTGTATATTTATTGAACATTATTGATAAAGATAATAGTATAAATATATTTATACTGTACACATCTCTTTGTATATTCAATATATTTACATCTCTTCGTATATTCAATATAGTTATACGAAAGAGAATAAAAATATGATTCTGGCCAACTATCCTATTATTCAATTTTTCTTCCTATTTTCAACTGTCCTGCTATATACTAAAATATAGTTATTCAAAATATAGATGTTGATATCTTAGTAAAATATGGATATAGATAAATAAAGTTATCTATCATCTAAAAGTAATTTAAATTTAAATTATTTTAATTTAAAAGAATTTTCAGTTATTTTTAAATATTTAATAATTTGGAAATTAGCTTTTGTTTTAGTTATTGCCGTGGATGGATGAAAATCCTATGGAATTAGATAAGTCTTAATTATAATGTATAAAAATCTATTGAATTAGACAAGTCTTAATTATATTTACTGACTGTTTGGAAATTTCATTTTGATTTTATTCTATCCGAATCCTATGGAATTAGATGAGACTTACTTATAATTAGAAAAGTATGCATTCTAATAAGTAAAATGTATTGTAATTGTTTAGAGTCGTATATATTGAGAAATCGGATCTGATTGATGAAGATCTTTGAATGTATTGTAATTGTTTAGTTTGTAATTTAAGCGAATCCCTAAAACAATTTAAAAATGTATTATCCGAATACCTTAATTAGAAAAAATTTAACAAACAAAAGAATGTATTCTACAATTGCAAAAAAATTCCTATTAATTAGAATATATACATTTGTTTGTGTATGTGGTTTCCTATTTTTAAGTTTCCAATTATACTATATATTCAAATTGTGGAAGTAGATAATATATTTATCGAGATCAAGGAAAAGGGGAATGATAAGAATGGAAAACAGTATCTTGTCAACCAAATAGACATGGAAAACTTAAAGATTCACAAAAGAAATAAAGAAATAGGTAATTCGTTAAATTAATCGACAAAGAAAAGAAAAAATAAAACACCATACTCATTAAAGTAGCGAAACTAACCAGACTAAATTCAATCTCTATCTCTATCCAATCGCAGATGCAATGAGTTTGTCTATTTCTAAGGGAGTCCCTATCAAATTTGAGAATCCCATCATCAACAGTTTCATTCGCACTACTTAACGATATGAAAAGGTACCTTAATGATACAGTCTTTAACGATATGAAAGGGTACCGATATGAAAGGATACATAAAGGTACCTCAACAATACAGTCTTTATGTAAAGTTACTTCAACGATATGAAAGAGTACTGATATGAAAGAGTACGTTCGGCACTCGCAGTATTATGAAGGGGTACTTTAACGATATGAAAGGGTACGTTGGCGGTTACCATGGTGGTTTGAAAAGGGAGAAAGGGAAATATAGAGAAGGTTGGGGATTTTTTAGGAAAGAAAAAATGGACAAACATTAAAGGTCTTCATAATTTTTATAGTAGTAAAGATATGCATGTATATTTTAATCAATTTTCATTGCAGTTATGATTTAATTTTTCAAACTAAACTTTTTAAGGTGTAGTAAATTACTAGAGAGGTCATATGGGATGGTGAAAATGCTTTGTTATTTGTATTTGAAGATTTTTTAGGAAGGATGTAATTTCTTTTCCTTTTTATGAGTTTTGTATTAGTCATACAAATGATTACTTATTACTATTCATTAAAAAATCAATCTCTTCTTGAAAAATTGTATATTTTCAAAAATATTGACTGAATAGTCCCTTGCAATTGATAGAGCATTTCCCCTTTAAAAGACTACAAAAGACTAAATTCTCAAAAAAAAAAAAAAAAAAATGGTGGTGAGTGGGGTGGGAAGATACAAAAAGACTAATTTGTCTCCGGTGCATAGCGGTTGATTTGTGCTTTTATTATACAATGTTTCACTTATATCCTACAGTCATTTACTTGTTTCCCTTAGGTTTTAGTTTGATTGTCCCAACACACTTTGATGCTTTACTTGTATCCTTTTGCACAAGTTGTGCTTATTTCCTACGACATTTCATTTGTGTCCTTTTGAGTTAATTGATTGTGCTTGTATTATGATGTGTTGTTTGTACATATGATGGTTTTCTTATATTTCTTGTGATGTGATCACACTTGTATCTTGAAATGTTATAAAATGTATGCATCCGTTGTTTTAATTTGTATCTTTTAAGATGAAGATTGTGCAAGTGTCCTTAGATTTTCATTGATAGTTAGCTTGTATCTCGTGATAATATGTAATGTATCCTTGGTTGTATTTGTACCTTATGATGTTTTAGCTTGTGTATACCATATGTTCACACGTCGAGCCGAGTCCACACGATGATAAATGTCACTATTGCCTAAAAATTCTTAAAAAAGGAGGTAGACATATGGTGTCACATCACTCTATAAGTGTCACATCCCTTTATAAGTGTCACTTTTGAAGCTCTTTTTCCTACAGTTCTCTCGTAGCCGTCTGAAACACGGGGGTTTGATGTGGTCCTTTCAAACCTCCTTCCTGAATGCATCACAACTGTATTATTGTTGAAATAGATTATTTTTCAAAGTAAACTGAAGCAATATTATTAAAAGAAGAGGGGAAAAAGAAGTTGAAAATTTCATCAAAACTCAAATCATTTATCAGTTTAGAGTTGCATCAAAGATAATTTCAAATTGAGCTAAATATTTCAAGTGCAATCTTCTCACGAATTTAAGCAAGAAGTATACGTTTCTTCATGCACGTCTGGCATCTTATAGTCCATTGCCAAATAGGTAGGCAGAGGCTTCTAATAAATTGCTTTGCTTTTCAAAATTCCTAAAAATATAGTATCCAAAAATAGAAGAGATTGGCAAAAAAGTTTACCGGAAGCGACATGGGCATATTGCTTCACGGTAAAAACATCAACTTGGTATACACCATGAAGTGATATATGCGGATTAGAAATTATATTTCCATTAGAAGTGTAATTACCATCTCTTGCAGTCACAATGTCACCAAGCCAAATAAAAATACAAGAGTGAGGTTGGCTAAGCTCGAAGCAAGTGAGAAAAAAGACTTGCGAAGTAACAACGACCTCATTTCTTCTGGTGTTCAACAAAAGAGTTAAAGTTTAGGTAATTTAAAATTAGAGATCATAAAAATGTCTATAGTCATCACCAAATTTTCAATCAAAATAGAAAGGATAGTACTTTGTCACAAAAGGATTACTCAAAGACGCTAATAAACTTTTGAATCATGAGGGTATATATGTATACTCTTGTGTGAATGGAAATTTTATCAAGAAATTCTATCCTCAAACGAAGCTCCATCAAGCGTCCATAGATAGTTAACTACTACGACAATATATCTACCAAGTATGTGCATATGGTTAAATTGCTAGGATAATATAACCACCAAAATGTCCGTATATGTAGAGGTGGCAATTGTGACCCGAGATCCGCCAACCCGCCCGGTCTTAGGTGGGTTAGGATTGACTATTTCAATAAACGGGTTGGGTTAGGGTCATGAATTCTCAACCCGATTATAAACGGGTTGGGTTAGGGTTTGACCCCTCAACCCGATTACAACCCGTTTATTTTTTTGTGTAATAAAAGTTTGAAAAATTATAATAACAATACTTGTGGCTATTCAATCTTTTTTCTTTTAATATAAATAATGACAAAGGATAAAGTGAAGAAAGACTTTTTACGTATAAATATTTCAAATTTCTTAGCTTCTACTA
Source organism: Buxus sempervirens (assembly GCA_947561395.2). NCBI lineage: Eukaryota > Viridiplantae > Streptophyta > Magnoliopsida > Buxales > Buxaceae > Buxus > Buxus sempervirens. The sequence continues at coordinate 34,530,066 of OX387183.1, forward strand.
AGATAAATTGACACATTGATGACGGGTAAAGTCTTTTAAAACTTTATTATTACATTTTAGTTTTTTTCTTCATGTTATTTTAGTTTTATCTTAATGATTGTTGTGTTATTATGCTTGTTAGGTGTCATTTGATATTAGAATGAATTAAAATTTTTTATTTTTAGTAGTAATTTAAATTATTTAAACGGGTTGGCGGGTTGAAGCGGGTTAGAGCGGGTTGGGATATTCCAACCCGTTTATTAAATGGGCGGGTTTGGGTTGAGCCTTGGCTTGTTAACCCCATACATCAACTCGACCCGAACCCGCCCCAACCCGACCCATTGCCACCTCTGCGTATATGGATAAATTGCTAGGACAATATAAGCACCAATAAGTCTACAAGTGGTTAAAATGTATGCAGGCAGCCCGATTTCAGGTGCAGCCACAAGAATAAAAGGAAATACGTTCCAAAAAAATTCAAATGACTTTATTGATCATAAACATCCAAAAAAATAAGGCTGCAGAGAAAAATACAAAAGTACAAGAGGAGATGAGAGAGAATAATATTAGAAGAAAACAATGATTGGCTCTAAATTCTAAACTTCTTTTCCAATGACTCTTTTAACAGAACAAATCATTCCAATTCACAAAGCTCGTCCTCTCAAAGTTCAGGCCTTATTGCTTAATCTCCCTTTCAGTTTTCTCAGTGTCTTCGAGGTTGAATGTAAAGAATTTTATTTGCTTTGTAAGGTCTTCTTTTGATCTCACTTTGGACTTTGATTCTTTCAAAAACTAAAATCTAGCCTTGGCTTATGCAATTTTGTATTTTAAGGAACAGAGTTCTAAATTATGAGAATCCAAGTGTTTTTCAAGCTGCTCGATTTGCCCCTTAAATTTATCTTTTGGCTCCAAGCATGCAACGTTGATAACTCAATGAAGTTTGAATTCATACATCATCGACACTAGGTCCTTTCCTAATATTATATTTGATAGGGAGAAGGTTTTCAGATTGCTTGAGTATTTTACGAAACTTTGAAACAAACTCATCAATCTTGTATTGTTTGCTGTCATGCATCTTGGATTTCAATAAAATTTAAAATGTTTATGGCCGTAGCTACTTGAAATCAAAGATCATGGAGAATATGCCATGACCATTTTTGATACATCTTGCATGGTGGTGGAGACCAAAGCAATATGTACATCAAAGTCTTCAAGAGGCCACTTTTTGTTTTTGCTACCTTAGCAGAATCAACTACCATTGCTAGCTATGTAATATTCTCTTCCATGACAGCCACACTTGAAGTAGAGCCAAAATCTTCCTTGGGTGATGTATTTACAATAAAAAAATAAAAAGAAAAAAAAAAATAAAAAGTAAGAAAATGAGAAAAATCAATTAAGTTAGAATATCATCAAGAAATTTCTAACAAGGAAACTTTGAAGATTTGGTTTGCTCGATATACACTTAGGATGTTAGGTGATGATTGATCCCCTTTGCTAGAGGGCTTTGATGTATCACATTTAATGTTACGGAAGTCATAATAAAGTTGCTAGCATCATCATATTCATCTTTAGAATTTACTAGGCCTATGATAATGGCCCCTCTTGAAATAGATGTCACGATAATCACTGTCATGGTGCTCTTCCGCTGGTGAAAATTGAAGGGCGATTGACGTGGACTTGCAACTATAGGAGCATGGCACACGTCTCCTATATCCAAAAGAGGACTTGCTTCTTTTGCAACAAAGTCACTAGATACAGACGTAAAAGGGACTTACTCCTTTCAAACCAATTCGTACCTCACAAAGACTATTAACAACATAAACAAAGTCCTGTGGGATTTAAAAGGAGCACCTATTAATGTCAAAAGAATATCACAAAAACGTTGGCCCAAGTAATGCAATGAATTCCTCACCCACTATCGCACATAATACCGCATGCATGTAATTATGTGACGTCTAATACTTGGTATTTGAGAATTGGCACCACTATTCCTATAAAGAAGACAATGCTATGCTAAAGCAAAATCCTTAATGACCCCATCGCTATTTTGGCTTTGAACTAAAGAATGGGAAAGTACCTTTTGATCAAAACCAAATTGGCGACTAAACTTGTTTCGGTAATAGGGATCTAGCCTAGACTGTTAATAAATCCTAACAGGAGGCATAGCGGATCTCATGCTAACCTAAAGGTCAAACTTATTATCATATGCGCTTTCTTGGTCGATAAGAGTGATATCTTCCTCCTTTGGAAAACTTGTAGGACGCGCATAAAATGACGGTCATGTTGAAAAAATGCCTTTCCCTCAAACTTGTTTTTCCAATTTGCTATCAATCCAGCACGCCTAACCATCTTAGGTTACCTATAAGGGAGCTGGGTATCAAGGCGACTGATGAAAAGCTAAGAAAAATACTTCATCGATCAACTGTACATCACGTAATGGCTAGAAAAAAAGGGATTGTATTTCGGAATCAGACGGGCAAAGCTGCTCTCTCTTTTATGGCATGATAAATGTGCCCCAATACAATTGACGTTAAAAAGATAGTTATGCCTTGAGCCATTAAAGAGCCATAAAAGAGGTCTATGATTTCACTACCTTCTGATCAGCGAAAAGAACAAAATGGCTCAACCACAAAGCAAAGTAGGCAGCTAACTTACCATGCTTTATAACTTTTAGAGGGATCTTTGATTTATCCTCAACTATTGGCTACTTGGATGAGCCTTGGATAGGGATCTTGCTTGAATAAGGAGTTGTTTTTTGTTTTTTGGAGACACCACCCTCACCACACTACAAAAAAGCAAGGTTTTACCGGCGGTAGGATACCGCCGGTAAACATACTGTTACCGCCGGTAATACTTTACTGGCGGTAAAGACTCATGCCCCAAAAAATGCTGTCGGTAAAGGTTATAGTGGTGGTAATTTTCTTACCGCCGCTATTTCTAGATCATTACCTGCGGAAAATTACCGCCGGTAAAAAAAATATTAAAAAAAAAACAAAAAATCACATAAATGTTATTAGCGGCGGTAATTATTGCCGCTAAAAATAATATTTAAAAAATTAAAAAAATATATTAACGACTTTTAGCAGCGGTAATTCCCGCCGCTAAAAACTATTTTAAAAAAATAAAAAAATCTTTGTTGCCGTCGTTCGGCAGCAGAGATATTTAGAGAGAGAGGAAGTGAGAGAGAGAGAGAGAGGGAGAGAGAGAGAGAGATAGAGAGAAAGAGAAAGAGAAATAGAGATAGAGATAGAGAGAAAGAGAGAGAGTGAGACCTTGGAGGCTATCCCCTTTGAGACAAATAAAATATGAGGGAAGAAATCTGTAGAGAGAGAAAGACAAACATGTTAGTGAGAGAGTAAAGTTTCAAAAAAGAAAAGTAGATATAGATGATGGGGTAAAAAGAAATGTATACCTTTAGTTAGATTTCAAGAAGAAAGACAAGAAGAAAAAGACAAGTTGAAGAAGAAGAGGTTCGGTTCGTATATATAGAGGAGACTTTTACCGGCGGTAGGTTACCGCCCCTAAAAGTCGAATAATATTTGAAAATTTGCGCTTTAACTTTTAGCGGCTGTAGCTTATCGCCCCTAAAAGTCAAGTCAAAATTCATTTCATTAGCCACGCGGGAAAATTCTCGCTTTTGCTTTTATCGGCGGTAAGCTACCGCCCCTAAAAGTCGAATTAAATTTCAACTTCGCGCTTTTACTTTTAGCGGCGGTAGCTTACCACCCCTAAAAGCCATGTCGAAATTCATTTCATTAGGCACGAGGGAAAATTCCCGTTTTTGCTTTTACCGGCGGTAAGCTATCGCCCCTAAAAGTTGAAAATAGCGCTTTTAATTTTAGCTGTGGTAGCTTACCGCCCCTAAAAGTCAACTCCTCATTCTTTAATTTTTCCCCTTCTATTAATAATTGGTTTTTAAAAAAAAAATGACAAAGAGCTTTATTGGCGGTTTTAAAAACTGCCGGTACAAAGTTTCACTTTTTTATCGTTTTCTCCGTCTTTACCGGCGGTAGTGCTTGTATCGCTGCTAAAAGAGTTATTATCGATGGCGTTTTACCACCGGTAAAAGTCTTTTATTTGGCGGGATGTTCCCGCCATCTTTTTACCGGCGGTAGTGAACCTACCGCCGGTAAAGACATCTTTAGCAAAGGGAACTACCGCCGGTAAAGGATATTTCGCGTGCAAAAACCTCGTGCCATAGGTTTTTCGTGCCGAAAAAATGATATATTAACTTTTAGGGGTGGAGAGTGTTTTTACTGCCGGTAAAAGTGCTTTTGGGGGTGGAATTTTCTTACCGCCGGTAAAAGTTGCTCTCTCTTTTATGGAATGATAAATGTGCCCCAATACAATTGACGTTAAAAAGATAGTTATGCCTTGAGGCTTGAGCCATTAAAGAGCCATAAAAGAGGTCTATGATTTCACTACCTTCTGATCAGCGAAAAGGACAAAATGTCTCAACCACAAAGCTAAGTAGGCAGCTAACTTACCATGCTTTATAACTTTTAGAGGGATCTTTGATTTATCCTCAACTATTGGCTACTTGGATGAGCCTTGGATAGGGATCTTGCTTGAATAAGGAGTTGTTTTCACCACCCTCACCAAAATAGAATACCACATTGGCTCTTCGTCAAAATGCTCAATGCAAGTGTAACATCTAACAAAGTCCATGTCAATATATTAGCAAATGTAAGTGTCGATTTTCAAAAGTTCTCTCACAACTGAAAGGTGCTGATGTAGCCATCCATATTTGATAGCATCTTCTGGTTAAGAGGAACAAACTCCTCATAAAAGGAATAGAAATGGGAAACTAGTTATAAGGTTCAAGTCATAACTCGCGATACCAGTTTCTCCTCCGTGTGAAGAATGTTAATTAAATTGAGTGCTCCACAACTCACAAAGAGCTTGCCACCCCTTAGGGCTTCTATCATAGGGATATTGGAGGTAGCTACAGTACTACATATTTTTTCACTAAAATAAAGATCGTCAAATTTACTCAATATGTGCTCTTTTTTTTTTTTTTGGTAATGTACTCAATATGTGCTCAGTCCACTCATAAATATACGAATGAAATAATGATTGCTGTTGGAGTTTGAAGACTCTCTAAGGCACTTTGTCTCCCCGATGCTTTAGCAAACTAGAGAATGTGTCTTCTATCACTTCGATACTTGCGTCTTCGTCAGCCCAGCATTTTGAATCAAGATAACTTGACTGATCTTTAGTGGAAGGACAACATGTACCAACTGTGAGACATGGAAAAATATCATCTAAGATGACTTCTGATATCATCACGCGGGGATCGATGAAAGTAAGAGTCGCCACCATCCATCTTAAGGTGTGAATGGACACCAAAGGGCACATATGAAATCTGCTACTATAACTTAAAAAAAGTGTCAAGTAGGCATTTTCAAAGCTCTATTTATGGAGTTTGGCTTCATAAAAATCCGTGAAAATTTGCATGGAAGCAGTATGTAGTGCCATCTTTCCAAAGAAATAGGCCTCACATCAAACTCCTTCCAGGTGTAACTTGTGTGCTCTCTTGAACAGGCCTAAAAGACCACAGATTAGCTCTGGACTATGCCAGCGAGCATCTCTAAGTCAATTGAGCACCCAAGGCACAAAACAGATCAAAATCTCTTGAAACCAATTGGAAATGAAAATATACTTCTCAAAGAAAACTCAGAAGCTGAAATCACTTGAAACGGATTAAAACTGAGCAAATGGTGCACCATCAAAGCGGCAAGTTCAGCAATCTAGGCTGAACTGACTTTCAGACTTTGAACAGATGGTATCAAAAATTGGCTACATAACTTTGAACGAAAATTTCCAGATATGAAGTGGGCCATCCCATCTATCACATGTCTTTGGAATCACTCAAAAATTCATTCGGAGGATGAAGTTATGAGCATTCTAAGACAGGCCACAGATGCTGCCCTGTTTTGAAGATTTTTGAATAAAAGGTGGAAACCAGTGCATGTGGATTCGACCAAAACAACTTGAAATCATGAAAAATGACTCATGAAATTCAAAAAACTCATTCTAAGGCCAATGATCTCAGATTTTCCATATTGCATGGAAGATCCAGGATCTAGCCTATTCTTGCAAAAACAGTGAAAAGTGTGTGATAATGTGGAAATCACATATCTAAGAGAAGATTTGAATCCCTTGCTATTGAGAGCATGGATTCTTAAATCTTCTCCATATCCAGATAACACAAAATGAATAGCACAAACTCAACATGCATGTTATTCAAAATAGGTTCTAACCTAAAGGTTCCATTCCTTCTTCTTTTTCCCAAGGCTCTCTCTTCACATTTTACGGCTAGAGAGAAATCCCAGGTACTTTGGAAGAGGTTTGGGGCTACAAACAATCACCAGGGCCTTACAATACAGAAAGGTAGAAGATGAGAGATTGCTAGAATGTAAAGAGGAAGCAATAAACTCAAATGAGCTTTACCTTTAGTAGCTTGAGCAGTTGAGTAGACAATCCAGCAGAGTTTTTCCTCCTTCTTGCAGAGCTTCCATGCCTCAAATTGTCAGCCATTTGCAAGAGGAGGACCCCTTTATTTATAGGCAAAGCCAGGGGTAGAAGAGTCCCAAGGGTAGGCCTAAAAAGCCTTCTAGATTATTCCAATTCAAGCAAATGCCTTGAATTGTTGTAATACTAGAAGTTTCGGAGGGTGAAATAGGGAGTTCAAGTCCCTGATAGAGAGGTAATATGTGTAAATAAGGCTCAGAGATCGAGCCATTTCGCAAATCCTCGAAACAGCAAAAACCGCATACATAGTGCGGTTTCCACAGAACCGTCACTATAAGTGCGGTTTCTATGCAATTTTAACTAAACCGCATGCGCGCGCGTGGGAAACGCGGCATGGGCAAGTTCGGAGTCGCCACCGCCTGATGGGGTGCAGGCGGACACCTGGGTGCCTAACCTTGTCTATTAGGGCTTTTGGTCCGCGGCTTTGAGATTCTAAGTAGGGTCTCGGTTGTGGTCCGGGGAAGTCCATAGACACCCCGGTCCACCCCGTCGGGTGACGGGTCCCTTAGGTTTATCCTAGTTTGAGTCAGCTTATTTTGGTCTCACCCGATTCCTAATCCGATATGCAGTTTGATTAAGTCTGGCGGGACCACCTGAGTGGTGTGGGTCCCTTTAATTGCTTTTATCTTGATTAATTAGGTGATCTGGGTCTGGTTGGGTGGGCCCCGTTGGAAGGCCCACGGTGTCCTTGGTGGGCTTAGTCAAGCCCGTGTGCCCTTGTGGGCCTCGACCTATCCTCAGAGGCCCTTTGGGCATTGGTTAAGTGTATTGGTTTTACTTTAGGTTTAGATTTTGAGGGTTAAGTGTTTTCCATGCAAAGGTGGGCCGGATTGGTTTGTGGGCCCTTTAGGTGGGCCCACATGGTGGCCGAGTAGTTTTATTGGATTTATCTTTTTAATCTGCCAAAGTGAGTTGGACACTGGGCTTGGGGCCCGCAGTCCAAATCTGGGCTTGTAAGCCCAAGTTACCAGAAGTTAGGGTTTGCACCCTTCCTTGGTTCGGTTGGTGGGCTTTGGCGGGCCCGGTAGGCCCTTGCCCTTGGTTTCGGCCAAACCACGCATTTCATGCATCAATTTCACTAATTTGGTTCGGGTGGACCGCCTTAGGTTTGGCCCGCCTGGTTTAATCAGTTAATTTTACTTATCTTGATTAAGTTGCATGCATACCATTCATTGTGTTTATTGGGCTGGGTGGGCCCCGTTGGAAGGCCCACTGGAAATCAAGTTGGATCGGGGGTCCAAGTCCCATATTGGGTTTCCGGGTCACCCGGAAACCCTATTGGCATATTTGGTTCGGTTTGAGAATGTCACCCCACAAGTCAACAAAGATTACAGAATATGCAGAAATCATGAAATACCCAAAATATACGAAAATCACATACACTGGGTCCAAGGGGTATTTTCGGAATTTCAAAAAATATAGGCCATTCGGCCTAAAAAGGGTATGCGCCGACCTCCGGGCACTAGGCGCGAGGTCAACGCGAAGTGGGCGGACCGAAAACAGCGAAAAAGCACCCAAAAATGAAGTGGGCGCGAAGTGAGCGCATCCAAAAGGAAGTGGGCGCGAGCTTAGCGCGAGGTGAGCGCGAGCTCAGTGCACCCAAAAAGAAGTAGGCGCGAGGTGGGTGCGAGGTGAGCGCACCCAAAAAAGGAAGTAGGCGCGAGCTTAGCGCGAGGTGAGCGCGAGCTCAGCGCACCCAAAAAGAAGTGGGCACGAGGTGAGCGCGAGGTGGGCACGAGGTGAGCGCACCCAAAAAAGTGGGTGCGAGGTGAGCGCGAGGTAGGCGCGAGCTCAGCGCATACCCCGATTCTCTGTTTTTTATTTCCAGAATCCATGATTGACTGGTTTTAAGGGTTTTTAACCTCTCTAACTGATTTCTGGGGATCGTTAGACTCCCAGAAGACACCTGAACCCACTTCAAAATTTATCTAACCTAACTTGTGAGGATCAAATCTCTTTGCAAACCTATGAGCCCGAAAACAAAACACTAACAGAACATGCATTGACAGAACATGAATAATGAAGAAGGGAACATGGGGGGCTTTATTCGGGATACAAGAGATGAGATCATAGGGAACATGCTCCCCTTCGAATCAAGCAAGCAATGACAAACAACATGCTAGAGCTGCGTGGGAAGCCTGATTTATATATATATATATATATATTAAACAAAAGAACAAGGAGAGCTCACCTTGGCTCCAGGCCTTTGTAGAGTATGCAGGAGGGTTCCTTGGAGCTCACGAGCAGCTGCCGGAGCCTCCTTCTCACATCAACAGCAAGATCTCCTTCGGGTTTGATGAGGAAGAAGAGGAAGGGAGAGGCCAAGAGTGTCTGGTTTTTTTTTTCTTTGGGGAAGATGGTGGTCAAGACCACCTTCGAATGCTGAACCCTAACAAAAAAATCCCCAACCCTCGAATGCCGAGAAACAGCAAACCCTAGAATGACCAACCCTAAAAAATGTCCAACCCGAAAACAGCCAACGAAAAATTTTTCCAACCCCCTGCAATGAAGACTCGCGCGGTTTAAATAGGCGAGAAAAGGGGTATGCGCTCACTAAAAAAAAAAGGATCCGCTCAGCTTGAGCTGAGCGCATACCCGGTTGCCACGTCCGCTCGAGCGACCATATGATGACAAAACAATAAATGCCGCCGCTCGTTTGTTTAAAAAATCCTAAAATTAGGATATGGTACCTAGGATATTTGGATTTAATATTATTTTATTCAGATATTTTCAAATATTTTCAGATTGGTCCCTGGGATCTTTTGGATGTTTGGATATTTACAGATTTGATCCCCGAGATATTTTCCTGCGCAACTCGCCACGTGTGTAGCTCTTTGCCACGTGCGTAGATTGCCGGTTTTGCTGCTCGGGAATTTCGTTAGCTCATATTTTCTTCACCCGGGCTCCCATTTGGGCAAACTTAGTTGCATTAGAATCGTATCGGAGCCCTCTATCCCATGACCTAGGGTAGGCCTCTGGATCGGATTTTAGCAGAAAGTCAACTTTTGGCTCTGCTCAAGTTTGACTGCCCGCAGAACCTTCATCCGGACTCCGATTCCTGCAAACTCAGTTGCGTTGGAACCGTGTCAAGATTTTATATCCAATGATGTAAAGCAAGGCAAAAGCAAGGCATCTGGATCGGATTTTAGCAGAAAGTCAACTTTTGGCTCTACTCAAGTTTGACCGCTCGCAAAACCCTCATCCGGACTCCGATTCCTGCAAACTCAGTTGCATCGGAACCGTGTCGGGATTCTCTATCCAATGGTATAAAGCAAGGTGGCCAAATTTATCTTGATCAAAAGGTCAACTTTTTGTCCCCTCGGGGTTTGACTTTCTGCCAGGGTTTTCATTTTCAGCAATTCCAGGGGTACAAAAATAAGGTGCTTACATTGCACATACAGGGCGGTTCAATTCAGTTACGCTCGTCATGATTGCTGTCGACGTGGCTCAACGGCCGAAGCTTCTCAAAGCCACGTGGCAGCTCACGCAACAAGCATGAATATCAACTATGCTGTGTGTGCGGTTGCAACCGCACATACAGAGCGGTTGAGACCAAAATTACAAAAACCGTATACTCAGTGCGGTTGGCATCTTTTTTGATTGTTTTTGAATGTTTGACATATGTCAAGGCTCAAATAAGACTTTTAAAGTTCTTTTGAAGGTTCTTTTCTATGGAAGTGCAATTTGGGGTGTCTACACCAACATCTTTGCAGGTACTGATAAAATTTTGAAGTTTGCGTGGTCAAATTCAAGTGGTGAGACCAAATTTATACATTTTGAATCAAGATAACATGGTTTAAATTTAGAGGTTTGAGATGACATTCGGTCAAAGGTACAGAGCTCTGATATAGTGGGCCTAAGAAAAGCTTGATGTCATTGTTGCCCAAGGCTTGTTAAGTGGTGGCATCTCGTTAATCATTATAGGGGTAGCTGTACCCATTTGCCAAAAAAAAAGAAAAAAGGACAAAAAGTAAAATACAAAAAACAAAAAGAAAAAGGAAAAACAAATAAGCGAACACATCAATAAGCCTAAAGAAAACAGGTTTATTGTAAAATAGGATCAAATTGATGATTAATTGAAGGCTTTCTGTGGGATGTTAGGCCATCCCACAATGGCTTTCAAGCAAACATTTGACTTATTTTGGTTCAAAGTAAACCCCAATCAATTAGGGAGAAAGGATATGGTCCTTTCCCTAATTTTGAGCAAGATGCTCATGTTTGTGCGCATTGCGGAAGTTCTCCCAATCCACGAGTTTGAAGGCTTAATCATTCCCCAAGAGTTTGAGGGTGATAAAAAGGCCTGAGAGGCCTAGCCTATTGTCCATTTGGCCACACCGTACATATAATCATAAAAGATGAATAAGGGAAGAGAAGTTATTCATGCTAAAATGTGAGTGGGGTGTGTGTGGATCATGAAGTGCTCACGGTAAACATGCTAAGGCAAAATTAAATCATGGCATTGTAGACACCCCAAAATTGCGCTGAGAAAATAATGAATAATTAGCTAAAACATTAAAAAATAGTTTGTTTTCTTGTAGCCAGTGCAAAATTTCGAATTGCAACATTTTCCTTTGTATCCGACACAAGTCATCGGATACAAGCAAGGGTATTTATATCCGACAGAAGTCGTCGGATACAAGCAGACATAAGTGTATCCGACGAAATATGTCGGATACAAAAATGATCACTTGTATCCTACCTAAGTTGTCGGATATAAGGTTTTTGCTCAAAATTAGGGTTTTCTAAGAGTTTTCACTTTTTACCATCATATCCTTTGTCTAAGGAGTGGAAATCTCGGAAATAGCCCTAAGGTTAAGTGTGGGGGATTCTAGACAATTCCTTGTGTTTACCATTAGGGCGCCCCTAACCCTAGCCTTTGCTTATAAATAGGAGGCCACTCCTTAAGCAAATGGCCAAGAACTTTTGCCAAGAATTTTGGAGAAGAGTTGGAGATTGAAGAGCTCCAAGTAAAAAAGGGAAACCTCTGCCCCATTGCTTCCAGCACCCCCAGGTAAGCCTAAAACCCCTTTTCCTTTATGTTCTTAAATTCTAGAAATAGATCTTTCTTCTACCTTTCTGTAGAATAATGGCCTATTGATTGTGGATGCAACCCCTTTTGTAATGCCCCGGATCCGTGTTGTTCAATAAAGATATAACACGTCTCACGGAGTGTTAGGTAAGGATCTTAATCATTTGTGATCGCTGGATAATCACCTAACTAAAACATATCAGAGTGCACAATCATACTTTATCTAAGAATTCAATATTAAAAACTTAACTAAGATTCAAATGGCACAACCACAATGGTCTTTATTTCACCTCAATCATTCAATTTATTCAAAGTTCAATTCGTAATAACCTACAAGTCTAAGGGATGTTATAGTAGTCTTCCTCCCTATAAGTCTCAGTCGGATCTACCCCAATAGTCGCCTCACCTCGAGTATCTGAAAAACAAAACACAAACAGCAGAGTGAGATACGAATATCTCAGCGAGTAGCATATGCATGCAGAAATAGTTAACCGCAGTTCAAATTATGCATCGATAAACATCCCGTATGATTAAGGAACTAATACAATTTCCAAGTTTAAAACCAAAACCAATTAATCATTTCTAATCACATTTCAATTCAATACGGCAACATATCGATTGGTCAATGTCATGACTATTGTTAAGTTGATAAATTAAACATGCCAAGTAGACACTCCACACCTCCATGTACACAGTTCCGGCCTACTCAGGGTTTTGGAAACTCTGAAATGACGGTCTACTCAGGGTTTCGTCATCCAATGCCGGCCTACTCCCCGGGTTTTGGCATTAACAACCAGGCCTACTCAGGGTTTCTGACTGCTTTACATTGGTCGTGGCAACACACAAGGCCATGCAATTTCAATAACCAACAATAACATTACATTACTAAGCTTAAGCATGGATCCAGGACAAGCTAAACCAAAACAGTAAACCAACGTAAAACAAAACAACACGTTCAATCATCATGTATAACTCAACCAGTTCACCTCATGTCCCTCTGGACCAAAACAGTACCTCAAGTATCTCCAGCAGTTAACCACAACTCACAACACATGTTCATTGGTAATAAAACCCTTTACTCACACCAAAAGAATTCTTTGCAATACATTTCAGAAACTTGCAATCAAGTAAAGATCGGATGAAGTAAATTCGCATTCAAGTACAATATATAATAACAGGAACTAAGTCAGGGACTCCTAGGGTTAGGTACAATGAGATCATCTATCATTAGCCCTTTCGAAATAATCTTGGATGCTTCTAAAGATTTCCAGAATTTCCACTTCTATTCTCAAAGAAAATTTTATAGGGAATAATGTTTCTAAAGTCCTAAACAAATCATTATTCAAGTGCTCGAACCCTCATAATCATCAAAACCAGCTTAATTGGGTCAAAACTCTACATTCGGCAAATTTTAGGGCCATGCGCTGACCTCCTGCGCTAGGCGTGAGGTCGGCGGATAGGTCGTTGGTCAAAATTTTTAGTATGCGCTTACTTAACTCGAGTGAGCACGAGCTAGGTGTGAACTTCGCGCACGATTCGCGCGAGATGAGCAGATGTAATTTAAGTTCGTGCGAGCTGGGCGTGAACTAGGCGCGAGCTCGGCGGATAGGAAAAATAAACCTTGCGTCCACTACCTGCAGTTGGAGCAAGTTAGCGCCAACTCGGCGGATACAAATCTCGATTTTCGACTCTCTGTTATTTCTAGATCTACACGACTGGCCGGACTTTTTCTCTTTGTAACAATTTTCCCAGTCTCCTAATATCCCCAGAAGATATTTAAACTACTTTTGAAATTATTCCAACACATTTTTATTTATCATCATTCAGTTCTAAAGGAACTCATGCTCGGACGAACTTCTTCCAAAAAACACACATGCATCATCCAGATTAAACTCAAGAATAAATACGAAAACCCAGTTTTAAAACGATGCTACTCACCGGTATTGAGGATCTTCTTCTAGCTTCCAACCCTTTTGATGTACTCCTCTAGAGATCCAGCTTTTCGGTCGACGCCCTAATTACTGGCAGCGACTTTTCCCCAACCTCCGAACCTTCGAAAATTTTTACATTAGAAATCTATTTATAGACGTCGCAAGGTTTAACCTAATTTATCCCTGGCATTAAATTAACCCTCGGGATTCCCTATCTACCCCTCATTAAAGTTGAGGTTACCCGGATTATTTATTTGCTAAGTTCCTATTCACTACAAAATTTTTAAGTTCGCACTTAGTTACTTAATAGCATTCTACTTATTTTCTTTGCCAACTATTGACCACAAATCTCCAGCTTTAAATAAATTTTTGATTAAACCTACTGATTAATTCATGTGTCTATATATTTATATTTTATTAATATTTTTTTTTCTACTCAAAACTGGGGTTTTACACCTTTTCCTACTCAAAGTACCTCGAGACTCCCTCTAGCCGTAAAACGTGAAGAGGGATCTAGGGGAAACGAGACTAGGAATTGATCCTTAGTTATAGAACCATTTTGAATTGCCTTATTTTAGTTGCTAGACTTTTTAGGCTACTGATTAAAACACTTTTTGTACCCTATTTTAGTTGTTAGACTTTTTAGGCTTAGATGTGGATGTGAATAATGCATGTTGAACATAAAGAATTAAGAGCAAAAATCTGGAAATTCAGTAGGTATTTTTCTTTGTGTTTTCAAGCATATTTTCCCAAGCTAAAAGCTTTTGTATCATGTTATTAGTTGCTGAGTTTTAGGCTTCGAATTTGGGTATGAATAATACACTTTGAGCATGAAAATGAGAACCATGAAACCCAGAATTCAGTAGATGTTTTGAGGGGTTTTCAAGCATGTTTTCCCAGGTTAAATGCTCTTTGTACAATACATCTAGTTGCTGTATTTTTAGGCTTACATTTGGGCATGAATAAGGCACTTTGAGCATGAAAAAAAAAAGAGCAAAAAATCTGGAAATTCAGTAGGTATTTTTCTTTGGGTTTTCAAGCATATTTTCCCAAGCTAAAAGCTTTTGTATCATGTTGTTAGTTGCTGAGTTTTAGGCTTTCATTTGGGCATGAATAAGGCACTTTGAGCATGAAAAAAAGAGCAAAAAATCTGGAAATTCAGTAGGCATTTTTCTTTGGGTTTTCAAGCATATTTTCCCAAGCTAAAAGCTTTTGTATCATGTTGTTAGTTGCTGAGTTTTAGGCTTCCATTTGGGCATGAATAAGGCACTTTGAGCATGAAAAGAAGAGCATGAAATCTTGAAATTATGGGGATGTTTTTGAGTCTTTCAAGTATGCTTTTCATGTTTAATTGTTGTTTGTACAATGTGATAACATGTTTTGGGTGTCACTTTTGTGTATATAATGGTCATGAGTATGTTTGGGTGTTTATTATCTTGTGCTTGTGTTTTCAATTCCAATATGATTGTCATATTTGCCTTGGTTTGAAATTGTATGCATGGCTATGAAAAGAGTGGCAAGGGGCTTGGACGTTGTGAATGCACCTTTAATTTTAAATGCACTTGAGCACTTTAAACTCTTTGCACAGCCTATCCATTACCTATAGGAAGTTGAACTCGAATGTGTGTAGCTTGGCGCAACGAGGTTGATACTTCGGAAAGTGAAAGTGAAAACATTTACCTTAGAATTTGAGTCAATGATGTGATGACAATGGGATCTGTGATTCGATTCCAGGCTTCACTAGACTTGAGTTCTAAGTTGCCAATTAAGACAAAACCCAAAAACTATACGCTTGAAGGTGGAGAAACACATTTTCAGCTAAAAGTAAACAATTACGTTTGGGGAATTGGGTGTAAATGTGGGAAGGCCGTTTGCATGTTTTACAGGCCAAGGTATAATATGAATACCATATTGAAGGTAACACAAGGTGGCAAGGTAAAGCCATGTTTTTTATATTATCTTCATGTAAATTAAAAGCCATGGTGTCCATATGGTTGGGATGAAATTTTTCCCAAAAATGTTTGTAGCCTAAGGTTGGTGTAACCCATAGGAAGAGTCTCTAACTCTGCTTAGAAGTTATCCTACCCAAATTCCATGCAAGAGGCAACCAAGAGTACAAGATCTATGAATTGGTGTCTAACTGTCAAAGGGGCATGTACCCTCATGAATGTTCATATATTTTGCAAGTATGGTTTCAAAGTCCAATTGGAGACTATTTTTGGAGGCAAAGTCAAGGTGAACATTAAGTGGGAATAAAAATAACATGATCTGGTGAAAAAATGAGTCAAAAAAGGCCATTTCGGCATTAACCGACAACTCAGGTCGGTTAAACAGAGTTTCCTTCTTATCCGACGTATGTCATCGGTAAAAGGCTTTTATGCTTGTATCCGATTATTTATGTCGGATACAATAAGGCATAGCCTTAGCCGACATGTCATGTCGGATACAGCCAGGAAATGTGCAAATTGATTTTTCATCCCAAATTTTTAGAATAAAATGCCTAAAACATTGTGAATAATCTTTAGGCACCCCAAGGAGAGTATGAAAAGATAATTCAAGTGTTCAAAAAAATTTTTTTTTTTAAGGATTTAACCTAATTTTGAAACTCAAATCTACCCTTTCCACAAGCTTAAAGAAAATACATAAAAAGGAACCAAGGTGTCATATTTCTTGATACCAACTCACTTCAAACATGTTTCAATCAAACTTTTGAACTTGAAAACTTAGAAAATTCAGCAAATAAAAAAAATAAAAAACCTTTGGTTGGTCCTTTTCTCCAATCAAATCAAAAATTTGTGGGACATTTGGAAGCCCTAGAATATTCAAAAAAAAAAAAAGAAAAAAAAACCTTTGTTTGGTCTCGAGAACCAATCAAATCAAAAATTTGTGGGACACTTGGAAGCCCTAGAATATTCCAAGAAACCTTTGTTTGGTAACGAGTACCAATCAAATCAAAAATTTGTGGGACATTTGGAAGCCCTAGAATATTCCAAAAAAAAAAAAAACCTTTGTTTTGTCATGAGAACCAATCAAATCAAAAATTTGTGGGACACTTGGAAGCCCTATAATATTCTAAGAAACCTTTGTTTGGTCACGAGTACCAATCAAATCAAAAATTTGTGGCACATTTGGAAGCCCTAGAGTATTCCAAAAAAAAAAAAAAACCTTTGTTTGGTCACGAGAACCAGTCAAATCAAAAATTTTTGGGACATTTGGAAGCCCTAGAATATTCCAAAAAAAAAAAAAAAACCTTTGGTTGGTCACCAGTATCAATCAAACCAAAATCTTGTGGGACCTTTGGAAGCCCTAAAATATTCCAACAAAAAAAAAAGGAAAAATATAGAAAAAAAACAAATAAATCCGGACTAGTATTCACCTAACTCACTTATCTACATTTATAGGTGTGACTAGGATTAAATGGGGGCTGACATGTTTCTTTGTTTTTCCTTCCCCAGGTATACATACTTGCAATCATTGCTCACGTGACCAGATCCAAAGCTCGAGTAATGAATACTGAAGAGAATCAAGCTCAAGCCACCGTTCCCATCCAGGACTTTGCTTAGCTGCAAGAGTAAGTGGCCGGACTGGCCAAGATGCTAGGAGATTTACTGGCGGCTCAGGCCCAACAGGCCCAGGCCCAAAACCAAGCCTCAACTTCCCATCAAGCACCACCACCTTAAGCCTACATTCTACCTCCAACTCAACCCATACCTGAGCCCACTTCTGAACCAGTCCCTGAACCTATCCTGATAAGGGAAAATACTGTGGAGTATGAAAAAGAGATGGAAAAGGAAAGAACCAGGGAGGAGATGGAAAGGAAACTCCTACATAAGATCGAGAGGATCCAAGAAGAACTCAAGGAGGTAAAAGGGGGAAACAGTTATGGAGGCACCACCTTCGACGACCTGTGCATATACCCGGATGCATGCCTACCGGCAAAGTTCAAGTGCCCGGACTTCGATAAATATGATGGCACGGGCTGCCCAATGAGCCATTTGAAACTATACTGCGGGGCTTTGTGCCAGTTTGGCCGGGATGACGGCATACTGATCCAATTCTTTTAGAGGAGTTTAACAGAATCGGCTCTGAAGTGGTTTGCCACGGTGGACCATGGAAGGATCAGAAGATGGAAGGACTTGGCCGATGATTTCCTGGACCAATACAAATTTAACTCAGAGATCGTGCCAGATTGGTATGACATGATGAGGATGAGTAAGGGTAAAGAGGAATCTGTAAGGCAATATGCCAAGAGGTGGAGAGAGGTTGCCTCCGAAGTCAGGCTGCCTATGTTGAAACCCGAGATGATCTCAACGTTTGTGGGTATACTGGGGAAGCCCTTCTACAACCATATGGTGGGTCAGATTACCACCAATTTTGCAGCCTTGGTACAGGTGGCTGACTGGATCGAGGAAGGGGTTAGGTCAGGAAAACTCATTGATTACTCTACTTTGGCCGGACAATCAGATTCCTCCACCTTCCTGGCACAGAAGAAAAGAATTGGGTTCAAGAAGAACGGGGCAAGAAAAGAAGGAGAAGTGAACTTGGTGCAAGCTCCCCCTTCTAAGAGGCCACTCAACATTAATGTGTCTGCACCCCAACAGGCCGAGCAGGCCGAGCAGTCGTATCAGACCCCACTCAATGTCATTTTCTCCTCCTCCGTGCCTGCGAATCAGAGGAGGGCTTTCACTAAGGAAGAGAAGGATGCTTGGATGGCAGCAAGGAGAAGCAAAGTTTTTACCCCCCTTCCAGTGTTTCTTTCCCAACTGTTACCAACCCTGCTGAAAGGGGAGTATGTGACCCTGAAAGAGCCCAACCCAAATGCCTTGAAGGGGAGGAATTTTGATCCGGCAGTCACTTGTGACTTTCACATGGGTGCACCGGGGCACTCTACAGACACTTGCTGGATTCTGAAGCACGCGGTTCAGGATCTATTGGATCAGAAAGCCCTGGTCTTTAATACTGCTGCACCTCCCCCGTCAGGAAATGATATTGGGCAGAACCCTCTGCCTTATCACAATGGGGCGGGCCCTTCCAACTCCATCACTGCCATATCCTCTACGAGAAGGGCCTTTGACCCATCTCAATTGATAGCTCCCATAGGAACCTCAGTTAAGGTCCGTTTCTTCCAAGAGAAAGGGGAGGATGAAATTAATGTCATCTCCCAGAAAAATGATCATGCTGCTGAGGATATTAGCTCCTCCTTGAACCGGGTCTCCTCCCTCATGGCCCAAATAAACATTGCAAGCCCTCCTTTGGTCTTCAATTGTAGTCGACCCACTTATTCTCCATCCTAGCCATCAAAAGCTCCCTTGGTCATCCAATGTGACCCCACCACAGTATCCGTTACTCCTTCTGTTCCAACAGTTTCCAAGTAGCTTCTACCTTTGGTGGTAAATGTTCCACCTATCTGTAATATTCAAAAACCAACTCCTACATCCTGGTCCAAGCGCCAACCGCTGGTGATCCATGTCCCAAAACTTGCCTATTCTGAGTCAGCTGTACCATGGAACTACAGCGGGGGAATGATCATGAACCAGAACCAGGAATAGGTGAACCTCATGACGAGGTCAGGGAGATGTGTAGAAGGCAAAGAAAAAGAAACAGAGGTGGAGAAGGAGAGAAAAGAAACAGAAGAAAACAAAAAAATGAAAGGAAAAACCAAAGTAGGAGAAGACATCACCTAGGATGCAGGAAATGAGGCATCAGACCTCATAAAAATAATAAAAAAGAGTGAATTCAATCTTGTCGATCAGCTAAACAAAGTCCCCGCCTAGATTTCAATATTGTGCCTTTTGCTAAATTAAGAAAAGCACAGGGACGCATTATTAAGGGTGCTCCAGAGTGCACATGTATCCCAGCCTAAGGATCCGGACCAACTAGGCAAAATGGTTGGTCAAATCTTGTCACACAATGTGATAAGTTTCTCCAAAGGTGAGATAAGCCTAGGTGGGTGCTACCATGTTGACCCTTTGCACATCACAGTGCTTTGCAAGGGCAGTATGTGGCACGGGTTTTAATTGACAATGGATCGGCATTAAATGTCTGCCCATTAATCACTTTTGCCAAACTTGGTCTGGATCAGTCAAAGATCAAGCAGAATGGGAGGATTGTGAGGGCTTTTGATAGCTCTAAGACACACTCCCTAGGGGAGATTGAACTGCCGGTCACAATTGGACCGAATATCTTCAACATCACATTTGAAGTGATGGATATCCCCGCAGCCTTCAATCTGCTCCTAGGGAGGCCGTTGATACATTCGGCTAGGGCAATACCATCCACACTTTACCAAAAAGTGAATTACATAAGAGGCAAAGGGTGATAACTGTCCTAGCTGAGAATTTGGTGCCTCTCATTGTGTCACCTGATGTACCCTTTATAAATGTGGAATTAACTGTCGACAAGATTGCGTTCCACTAGTTTCAATTTGAAACAGTCAATTTCATACTTGGGGGGTGTGAGAAAAAAGAAGAGAAAAGGACTACTACAGAGAAAATGGTAAGGAAAGTGATGGAAAAATACCACTTTCACCCCGGGAAAGGCCTGGGAATTAATTTGCAGGGGATGGTGGAGCCAATTAGGGCAAAGAAGCTGGTCCCTAAAGTAGGGTTGGGATTTAAACCTAGAGGACGGAGAAGGATGAAGCATGAAGAAGGAGAGAAAAGAAGTAAAGGAAAATTCCTTCACTTAAAGGAAAATTTTCCTAAACCCTCATATACAATCCAACTGTCTCCTCCCATGGATCAGTCCAAACCCCCGTACCGAAATGTCAATCCTTTCCAAAAGCCATTAGTTCCGACCCTGCAACCCTATAACCCATCTCCTACAATTGAAACAGTGGGCGGGCCTGGGCCACAGCCAGAGCAGCAGACGAACTTCTTCGAAGATGTTGGGGCTTTCTTCGCCATGATTGAAGGTGAAAGGACCGGTGACAATAAGGATCTGCCGTTCATTGATTGGGCAGCAGTGAAGATTCTAGATGAGGTTATATCTGGATTGGGCCCCGTGGCAGAAAAGGGCAGTACAACTCATCCGGTGATGATGGCATCAGATTCAGGGTTTGAGGAGCAAGCTTTCCCCATTTCCCCGGCTCTTGAAAAATTTATATTAAACAATTGGGAGGAAACTCCCCTTACTTTTGAAGCAGCGTTTGTTTGGCAAACAGACGCGGCTTCCAAAAAAAAACTCCATCAGTGGAATGCCATTTCCCTAAAGGTCCTAATGAGCCTTCGTCTTCAGGGAAAGTTTGTTTAGAAGGCTCACAAAAAACCTAAAAAGATTTTTCTATTTTTTCTAGAAAATTTGATTTTTTCAAAAAAGTCCAAACTATTTATGAACCATACAAGCAAACAGAGTTAGATCAAGTTGAATATGACTTCAACCTTGAGCTCGACTTTGACCTCATGGGGATCGAAGAAGAGACTGAGGTCAAAGAAGAAGACCCTCCAAAGGAAATTGAATATCAATTGGAGCGTCATGAAAGGGGTGTACAACCTAATATTGAGGAGACCATCTCAATAAATCTTGGGACCAAAGATGACCCAAAAATAGTGAAAATCGGGGCATGCCTGTCTGATGTGTAGCGTGATGAAATAACACGGTTCTTGGCAGACTATAAGGATGTGTTAGCTTGGTCGTATCGGGACATGCCGGGGTTGGACACTGACATGGTGGTGCACAAGTTGCCAATTTTGCCAGGGGTCAAGCCAATCAAGCAGAAGCTGAGAAGATTGAAACCTGAATGGACCTTGAAGGTCAAGGACGAAGTGGTCAAGAAATTCCAAGCAGGATTTTTGGCAGTCTCCACGTACCCCGAGTGGCTCGCAAACATAGTGTCGGTACCAAAGAAGGATGGGAAAGTCAGAATGTGTGTGGACTATAGAGATCTGAGCAAGGCAAGCCCAAAGGATGATTTTCCGCTTCCATACATCGACATCTTGGTGAACAATACTGTGTTACATAGCCTGTTCTCATTTATGGATGGCTTCTCTAGGTACAATCAGATCAAGATGGCTAAGGAAGATTAAGAGAAAACAGCGTTCATCACACCTTGGGGCACTTTCCACTATACTGTCATGCCATTTGGGCTCAAGAATGCCGGGGCAACATACCAGCGGGCCATGACAGCACTATTTCATGACATGATCCACAAGCAGATGGAGGTCTATGTGGACGATATGATTGCCAAATCATGCAAAGAAGAGGACCACTTGATCAATCTAAAGAAGGTGTTTGATCGACTCAGAAAGTATAGTTTACGGCTTAACCTGGCTAAATGCTTCTTTGGGGCTACATCAGGGAAATTGCTGGGATTTATAGTGAGCCAAAGAGGAATTGAGATTGACCCGGCTAAAGCCAAGGCCATAATTGAAATGCCATCAATCAGAACGGAGGAGGTTCGTGGTTTTCTTGGAAGAATTCAGTACATAAACCGATCCATAGCACAACTCATTGCTATCTGTGAACCAATTTTCAAGCTTCTAAGAAAGGATAATCCGACGGTTTGGAATGAGGATTGCCAGCAGGCCTTTGATACAATAAAGAAATATTTGCTAAATCCACCTGTGCTAGTGCCACCAACTCCAGGAAGACCATTGATTCTGTACTTGTCAGTATTGGAAACATCGATGGGATGTGTCTTGGGGCAGCATGATGAGACTGGTAGAAAGGAAAGGGCAATATATTATCTGAGTAAACAATTCACAGAATATAAAGCCAAGTACTCACCGTTGGAAAAGACTTGTTGTGCTATAGTGTGGGTAACTCAGAGGCTAAGGCATTACTTCCTTAGTCACTCCACATTATTGATATCCCGGATGGACCCTCTGAAGTATTTGTTTGAGAAAACCAGCACTAACTGGTAGAACAACAAAGTGGTAGCTGTTACTATCCGAGTTTGACCTCATGTACATCACTCAGAAGGCAATTAAGGGTCAAGCCATTGCTGATCACCTAGTTGCACATCCTTTGCCAGAATACCAACTTTTGAAGACTAATTTTCCTGATGAAGCAATTTTGTTTACTGAAGAGGAGGAAAGTGAAAGCTCTTGGCAGATGTTCTTCGATGGGGCCGCCAACATGAATGGAAATGGAATAGGGGTAGTCTTGGTTAAACCAGATGGTTCACACATCCCGATCGCAGTAAAGTTGAGATTCCAGTGCACAAATAACATTGCGGAGTATGAAGCGTGCATAATTGGGTTGCAAGCCGCCATAGACCATGAAGTGGAGGAACTTGACGTATACGGAGATTCGAGTCTTATCATCTTCCAAACAACTGGTGAATGGAAAATCAAGGATCACAAACTAATCCCCTATCACCAGTATTTGGAAGAATAGCACAAAATTTACTCGAATTTCCTTCAACTATATGCCAAGGGCCAAAAATCAGTTTGTGGATGCTCTAGCAACATTGGCTTCCATGGTCAGCATGCCAGAAGGGGTAGACATCAAGCCACTGGAAATTGAGGTCAGAGATGAACCGGCTTACTATCTTGTTCTAGAGGGAGCACCAGAAGAGGAAGCACCATGGTTTCAAGACATCAAAAATTTATTGAACAATCGGAGTCTGCTAGAAAATGTCACTTCTGCTGAGAAAAGGACAATACAGAGGTTGGCCGGTCAATACCTACTAAGTGGTGGACAGTTGTACAAGAGATCACACAATGGCATTCTACTCAGATGTATTGCCAAGGCTGAGTCAGAAAGGTTGATTGAGACTGTACATGGAGGAGTTTGTGGACCCCATATGAATGGACACATGCTTGCAAAGAAGATTCTGAGGTTGGGATACTATTGGTCGACAATGGAGCACGATTGCTATGTACATGTCAAGAGGTGTCATCAATGTCAAATGTATGCGGATAACAAGCATGCAGCACTAAGTGAATTGCACAACATGACGTCACCATGGCCCTTCTCCATGTGGGGCATAGATGTCATCGGCATGATTTCCCCCAAGGCATCGAACGGGCACAGATTTATCCTGGTAGCAATCGACTATTTTCCGAAGTGGGTAGAAACAGCTTCATATGCAAACATCACAAGCAACCATGTTATTAAGTTTTTGAAGCATAATATCATTTGTCGCTATGGACTGCCAAGGGCCATAGTATCAGATAACGCTTCAAATATTAAGAACAAGGATATGAAGAAGTTGTGTGAGCAATTCCAGATTACCCATCATAAGTCCGCTCCATATAGGCCAAAGATGAATGAGGCAGTAGAAGCAGCAAACAAAAACATAAAGAAAATCATTCAGAAAATGGTATTGAGTTACAAAGATTGGCACGAAATGCTACCACTTGCTCTACATGCCTACAGAACCTCAATCCGGACTTCAACTGGGGCATCCCTGTATTCCCTAGTCTATGGGATGGAAGCAGTTCTGCCAGTGGAAGTAGAAATCCCATCACTTAGAGTGCTCATGGAAGCTGAATTGGAAGAAGCTGAATGGATACAGTCAAGACATGATCAACTCAATTTGATAGAAGATAAGCTTTTGAAGGCGCTTTGTCATGGTCAATTGTATCAGAAGAGAATGGCCAGGGCTTACAATAAGAAGGTGAAGCCCAGAACTTTCCAGGAAAGGAATTTGGTTCTAAAGAAAATTCTATCGTTTTTGGAAGACCCTCGTGGTAAGTTCAAGCCAAATTGGGAAGGGCCTTATGTTGTCAAGAAGGTCCTGTCAGGGGGTGCACTCATCTTAACAAAAATGGATGGAAAGGATTTTCCTGAGTCAATTAACTTTGATGCAGTAAAAAGGTATTTTCCTTGAATGAATATTACTAGGAAATGATCCGATTTTTCTTTATTTCCTTCAAATTTTAATCCCTAGTTTAGCCAAGTCGAGCCGGTTCGTTTCTTTGATAAACCTAAACTGGACTTACAGTCTTATACTGGGGCAAAAAAAAAATGGGGCAAAAAGAAAAAAAAAGAAAGAGAAATGGCAAACGAAAGCCAAGGAAAAAGAAATAAGCAAAGTTTGGGGAATCAAGGTTATATACATCATGACTGTAAGTCCAGTTGACCTATTCTCATGGTTGAAAAATTTTGAGCCTTTAACACCCTTTCATTCATAAACTGAGCCTAGCCTTTGTTTCGTCCTATTTCTAAGCCCTCAGTGATCTTAGTATGTTCATTCAAATTTCAGAGTAAGATTGGTGATGACGGAATGCAAAAGCCGGCTCTAGTGAAAACCGTAATTGGCGCTAGGGGCAATATTGGCAAGAAAAGAAAAAAAAGAAGAAGAAAAAAAATAAAATAAAAAATCAGAGGTTGAGTTGATCATGTGATCCAAGCTTGAAATTAGCACGAGTACTGAGACTGAGTAGATTGGGAATAACGGGGTTGAGCATGGAGGAAAAGCCATTTGTGGAGGACTCTAAAGGTCCTAAGATAGACGGATTTGATCTCTCCCTATTATTTGGATTACCCCTTTTCATTATTCAACTTGATTTCAATTCCTTTAATTGTGTGTGATTAAGTGTTTTGGACAAAAATTCAAAAAATAATAAAATACAAAAAAGCAAAAAAAACTATATTTTGGCCAGTGATGAGAAATCAAATACTTTTCATAAAACCTTCGTTTTTTACAAGCATCTGAGAATTCTGAGGCCAATAGTATAAAAACTTATTTTTGAATAAAATCCTTTGTCTTTCCACTATTGGAGTTTGCTTCAATACAAAGGTATGGAAAAAACTAAAAGTGCAGGAAAAAAGAAAGGCTAGTCTCTATCCCCTAGCCGCTTCTCAAGCTTCCGAATCCGAGCTGCCTGAGCTGCAATAACTCCAGAAGCCCCCTTTGCATCCGGATCGCTCAAAAAGGATATGACTTCATCTGAAAGTGACTGCCTGATCCTCATGCCTCTAAGGTTGGCTAAAGCATCTTGGTGCTTCTGCCGTAGCACTCGGACTTCAAAACAGCGAGCCTGCCTCTGCTCCTCAAGTTGCTTTTCCATAGCAAGACGACGGGATACTTGCTCTTCAAGTTGCCTCTCCAGATCAAGGCTTCGTATCCTAAGCTCCTGGGCCTCTTGTACCCATATCTGCTGAAGTCGCTTATGAAATGCTCTTTCGGACTCCAAAATGTCTTCATAAGTAGGGGCCAAAACTGCAAGAGGATCCTCGGGTACTGGGGCTTGACTCTGAATCTGCTCCTTGATCCAGAAAATGTAGTCCTTCACATGGGACTCTGAGAAGACTGAGCCTCGCATGAAATGAACATAGGACCATTCCCTCATCAACCAAGCGTTCAACTTCATGGTGGTGGGAGAAAGTGGCCCAAGGTAATCCTCATATCCACTTGGGGTTATAATCCCCTGGGTTGCTCTGAACTGCCGAAGAACTTGCAAGGGGAGGTAGAGTACAGCATATCTCAAACTCGCCAGAACCAAAAAGTTGCTATCTCTAAAGCTGATCACGGTCTCTGCATTGGGTTGATAAGTACCAGGCCACCTCACCTAATCATCCTGGAGTGTATCCAAGAAAGAGAACCAACCCTGTTTGCCCCCTGGAATGTCAGGACACCCCCGGTTGCTCATCAAGACCGGAACCTTCATGCTTAGAAAGAAATGCTGGTTAATCTCTTCAATTTGACTCAGGTAGTCAAGTAACCAAAGCTGCAGAAGGGGAGAAATATTTCAATGTATTGTAGAAAAAAAATAAAAAAAAGAAGAAAAAAGAAGAAATAAAAAGAAAAGAGAAGGAATTTTACCTACAGGATGGGGGCACATGACAGGAAGCGCTTCTTCTTCCTGTGATAGCAGTCGGTCAAGGCCTGGTACATCCCTGCCAAAATCATAGGGACCAATCTCTCCTGCTCCCTAACTTGACAAACGACTGAGATTAGGGCCAAGTCAACTTCATCATCATCTCGTGGGAAAAGTAGTTGGTTGACCACTATCAGGGTCAAGGCATTAAATCTAGCTTCCTTGTTTTCCCCCCTTAAGAGCTTCTCAGTCAAAAAAGACTTGGATAAAGTCAAAAGGGTGTCAGAATCCCCTAAATCCTTCTTTCCTATGCCCAAAAAGGTGGAAGCCTTTTTCTTGTAGCTAGGCTTAAGAGGTGGGTTCACTACTTTCTCTGCAAACCTCAAGCCCAGGATGGTTTCAACCTCTTCAATGGTTTGGGTCATCTCCTTGTCTCCAAAATGAAAAAGGTTCAAATCAGGAACCCAATGCCCAATCATGGCCTCAATAATTTTCCACTTGAATGGGATGGACGGGATGAGCAAGGTGTGACCTAGGTGAATAGTGTCCCATCTAATCTCTTCATCAAGGGTCATAAAGTTAACCCACCTAGTGTAGAATGAATCTACGGGGTTGTACCTAGTGAGATTAGGGGGTTTTGCTCTAAAAGGTTGTTTTGCAGGGGAGGCTACGTGGACAGACAATAATGGGGTAGAGGATGATCCGGAGGCCATTAGGGATGATCGGAGCTTGCTCAGAATCAATGGGAGGAGGAAAGAGGCGAAAAGGGGGTTTTCTAAACTCAAAAACTCGTAAAAATGACTTAAATCCCGAGGCCAGTTGCTTTTATAGCATGTTTTAATATATCCAAAATATCAGGTCGGATACAAAAGGTCCTGTTCTTATCCGATGAAAAATGTCGGATACAAAAGAGACTGTTTGTATCCGACATGTCATGTCGGATACAAAAAGATTTTAATGTATTCGATCTGATATGTCGGATACAAAGAAAAAAGCAGAAAAAAAGAGAGGAGGAAAAATCCGAATTTTTCACCTGTATACAAGTTTAAATTGCACAAAAATGAGAAGAAAAAGAAGAAAGAGAGAGGGGAACAAGAGAGAATGAATAAAAAAGTTTTTTTTATATATATGCAAGTCTCGTTTATACAAGGGTAATGTAAACAATGTAAATCCTAATCTCCTACTCCTGTGCAGGATCATCCTCGCGTCCTCTGCCCCGTGCTCCTCTGCGGCGTCTACCTCGAGATGGACGGCGCCTAAAGACATGTGCTAGAAGGCGCTTGGCCATATAGCGTGGTCTCCGGCCCACAAAGGACTGAATCTGATACTCAAGGCAGTAGGCCGAGGTGTAAGGAGGCGGGTCAGGAACAAAATCTGATGAAGAAGCCTCAGGCTCAGCAGGAATAGGCTCGGCTGGTAGGATAGCCGCCTCGGGCTCGACTAGGTCCTCAGTCATAGCAATCTCGATTCCCCCGGCTCCAGAAGTCTTGGCAGCAATGGAGGGAAGATCAGGAACATAAATAGCTGGGTTAATGGAAATAAAGTCAGAAATTGAAGTACCAAAATGAACCAAAGGGGTGAAACTGAAGAAAACTTACCGGGGATGTCAGGAGCAGGAGCAGGAACCATCATTGGAGAGGAGGTGCCAACAGGATCCGCAGGAGGTACCACCAGGTCAGCGGCCAGGAGGTCCATAGGATCAGGAGCCATCACAGGAGACGAGGAACTGACAGGATCAGCTACAGTAGCGGGTACAGGAGATGCAACAGGATCAGGAACAGCAGCTGGGACGTCCTCGGGATCAGCAGCCCGAACTGGAGATGGACCAGAAACAGGAGGGTCTGGCCCAACTGAGACGTCATGATCTGGGACTGGATCCTGCAAAAGTCAAACAGTTCATATCAGAACAGCAGGGACACATAAAAATGAAAGAGATGGAGTTGTAAAGAACTAAATACCTGTCTAGCCCTAAGCTTAGCAACCAAAGCCTCCAGCTCTCTGATCCGGGCATCTCTCTGGGCCACAGTCGCATCATGCTCGGCAATCATATCATCTACTGTGGCCCGCTGACTCTGGAATTGATCCCGCAGAGCATTCAGCTCATCTACCTGCCAACAAGAAGGGGATTAGAGTCACAAATACAGAACTGAAGGAAATGAGATAGGAGAAGGTAACTTACAGTGTCATCATGGACTTGGATGTAGATCCCACCAATCTCTGTCACGCCAGCGCGAGTGGGTCGATCCATCAGGCACCCATTGGATACCCTCCTGATCCACTCGTCATAGTCCCCAGCTACTGTAAGCCCCTCCGCATCCTAATACTGATCAAACTGATCAATATCGAACCTGGGTAGGAGGGTGTCGGAACCCACAGGAGGAGGAGGAACTGGGATGTGAGGTACGCCTGTGTGCTGATAGACAGGTGCTCTCCTAGATACATCACCCTACCAAGCCTCCCAAGGAAGCACTGGTAGGGCTGGCGTCGAAGGTTTCGGTCAAAAGCGTCCTGTACAATCATCTCACGAGTGACCCTGATATCCACATCGTCAAAGCAGGCCAACAAGAGCTGCAAAGAAGAAGAATGATGTCAGATACAAACAAAGTACAGAAAAAGAGACAAAAGGGGTGAAGAATTTTACATCAGGTCGACGGGCACGATCCAAGTGAACCCAAGCAGTACGAGGCTGACTCCTGTCTGCATCTTTGACTAGGGTAGACCACCGTAGGGCAACAGGGAACTCCGCAACACCAGGCACGGGGGACGGGCAGAAGTAAGTCATGTAGGTATACATAAATACCTGGCAAAAGAGAAATCGGTTAAGGGATAAAGAAGATAAAGTTTTGGTGGATAAGACAAAGCAGATGAATTCAGTACCTGCAGGATCTGCCAGAAGAATCGGCAGCTAACTTCGTCACCCCTCGGAGTGGCCAAACCTCGAACCACTTGGCATAATTCGGCCAAGATGGTCCCATATATAAGCTGGCCCCATGCTAACTGCTTGGTCTGGCGGAAATCCCTCAGGGCATCCAAAAATAGAGGACTAACACTGGTTGTGTCCTCCTGGAAAAAATAGCTCCCGAGCATCAACAAGAACACATACCGGAAGATGGGAGCAAAAGCTGCGTCCTTCCCAGCAATGGTCGCATGTCTCCCATTGAAGTGCCGAGTAAGGCTCTTTCGCAGCTAGCTGATGGAGATACGGCCGCTTTGCCCGTCCCAAGCGCCGTCAGGCAAGTCCTCGTATCCCAGGAGGAGGCCAATGTCTTTATTATGGGCTTGTTATTTCAAAAAGATGGTCCATTATAAAAACCTCGATTTACGTGCCCACATATATGCCGGTTTAAAATATGCTTCTTGGACAATTTTATGGTGCAAAAATGGGGTGCTGACATTACCAATCAATTTGGGCTTGGAATCTACAAAAATATAAGCATGCATGTGGAGTGTGTACTAAGCAAGGTGGCATCGACTTCATATGACCAAAACAGTAACTAAAATGAAACAAAGTCCTAGTAAAAGAGCTCACCAAAACAGCAACTAAAATGGTACTCATGCAATCCTAAGGTGGTAGCACATATGCCTTAAATTGGAGTTAGATTATGAGGAATCTTATGCATGCTAAACAATCTGACCCTATCATGCATGGATAACAAATAGAGATAAAAAAGAACAAGATTCCACAAACCTTGCAACATGCTCATGCTCACACAAAACCCTTTACCTATCTTAGAAGAAAAACCATAAAAGAAAGGGATAAAGGGGGTTATTCAAAGGGGTACATGAGATAAGATTAAAGGGGAACATCCTCCCCTATCAAATGAAAGAACAATAACAGCTATATAGGGTCAAAACAGTGATTTGTGAGTGCTTAAAAGCCAACTAAAAGATCACCCATCTCCTCCCTATGGTTCAACCGAAATACCCACCTCAACTTGGAAGGATTACACCCTTGTAGTGGTGTGGAAAGAGTGAAGAAAATGGAGAAGAAATGGTAGCAACCGTCCCCCAACAGCAAACACATAATGCACATAAACTTTTATGTGCTCCAAATCACATTAGATTTGCAAAAATGGGCTGGTCACTGGGCTTGGGGCCCGTGGTCCAGATTCGGGGCTTGAAAGCCCAAGTTATGTGAAGTTAGGGTTTTAAACCCTTACTTTCCGGGTTAATGGGCTTGGCGGGCCCGGTAGGCCCTTGCCCTAGGTTTTGGCCAAACCATGCTACTTAACCATCATGCCACCAAAACAGGTTTGCGGGTGGGCCATGTCGGGTTTGGCCCACTCGGTTCGGTTAATTGCTTAAGTTGCTTGATTGCATGCACAAAGGTTTATTGGGCTTGGTGAGCCCCGTTGGAAGGCCTACAAATGTTCTTGGTTGGACCGGTGGTCCAGGTTCCATGTTGGGTTTCCGGGTGACCCGGAAACCCTATTGATTCACTTGGTTCGATTGTAAAATCATAAGAAAACCGGTCCAAAAATCATGCAAGATACATAAGAAAGGAAATGGCATTTATGCATAGCACTTGGGGGACTAGTTTGAGAGTGTAAATATATGGGAACCTGCGGGGACAGTGTCAGCACCTCATTTTTGCACCCCCGGAAGTGCCGAAAATGCAAACCCTAGCTGAAAAGTCAAACCCTGAGGGAACAAAAAGTTGACTTTTTGGTCAAGTAAAAATTGGCCACCTTGCTTTATCTCAATGGATAGAGAATCCCGACATGGTTCCAACGCAAATGAGTTTGCTGGAATCGGAGTCCGGATGAAGGATCTATGAGCCGGTCAAACTTGAGGGGGAGCCGAAAGTTGACTTTCTGATAAACCCCAAATCAGCTTCTTAGTCCTATCCCAATGGATAAAGGACTTCGATACGGTTCTAATGCAATTGAGTTTGCCCAAACTGGAGTCCGGATGAAGAAAATATAAGCAGTTGAAGTTCCCGAGCAGCAAAGCCGGAAACTGCACACGTGGCAAAAGAACTGCACATGTGGCAGCAAACGCAGCAAAATATCTCGGGGGGCAATCTTTAAAAATCAAAAACTTGCTAAATATCTCAGGGACTAGACCAAAATTCGCAGGGGGCGATCTGCAGATATCCAAAAGTGTCAAATCGGTCGAATCAGTCAAGTCGGGCAAATCCGTAATTTTTTCGATTTGTGTCCGATCAAATATGTCGGATACACATGCTTTTATTCATATCCGACATATAATGCTGGATACAAGAGATTTGCCCGCGAGATTCGCGTGGATTCGTTGACAGATACACACAGAAAATAAAATTTTGGAAATGATTGTGTTTGTATCCGATATAATATGCCAGATACAAAGGAAGTGCAGTGTATCCGATATAATATGCCGGATACAAAGGAAGTGTAGTGTATCCGACATTAAATTCCGGATGCAAAAATGTTTCTATAAAAAGGCAACAGCAGCCCCATTTCGGGGGTTGGCTCTTCTTGGCTTGCTTCCACCTCTTTCCCCCCATTGTTCTAGGCACGAAAGCCCTTCCTCTTGTAAAACCCCGGATTTTCCTAAAATAAAGTAAATTAAATAAGCCTAAATATTGAGAAGATAGGTATTAATCCAAGTACATTATATGGTTAAGATTGATGTGAAGAATAAAGAGGAGAATTTTTGGAAAAAGATTCAAAGGTTTAAGTATGAAATTCCAAGGAAAGGGTATTTTAGTCATTTCCAAATTAGCCAAATTAAGATATTGAGTAAGTAAATAATTATTAGACTTGAAATATTTAACTAGACTTAATTTGGGTTAGGTTTGGATTTAAATAGCAAATTATTGCTTAAAAATAGGAAAAAGGGTATATTGGTGATTATGATTGATAAGAGGTAGCTTTAGAGTGTTTTAGTAATATTTTAAAATAAGAAATTTAATTAGCACGAAAATAAATTAAAATTTATCCTTCTCTTGTATAAGATACTTAAAAGAGGAATTAGAAGGAGGGTTAAGATGGGGAGGTTTCTAATTAAGAGTGAGAAGTCTATTTAGAAGGTTTCCTAAACCTAGTAGGATTTCTAATTAAGAGAGCTTATAAAAGGGGAGGTCTAGGAAAGGTTTAGGGTTTTTAGCAAGTCCAAAAATAAGGAGGAAAGAGGGGAAAATTCGTGCATGGGTTTGGGAGAAAAATAAAGGAAATAAGAGAGGAGAGAAAAGAGAGGGAAGAAAGGAAAAATGGAGGTGCTGCAGAGGTCCGACTAGCTGACTTTGAGTGACGATCCCCGGAGATACAGTCGTTGGATCGTCATGAAATTTGGAGGTTAAGTTCTATACATGAGATATTTTAATCGGAATGGTGGAGATTGGATTTGAATGAGTCTAAGGTGGTGCAAATTAACCCAGAAGTTGGTGGAAAACCAGATTTTGGAAGAAAAAGGAGTTGCAGAGATGGCCGACTAGTCAACGTCGAACGGTGAGATAGCAAGATCCAACTGTTGGAATGAGCTGAAATTTTAGGGTTTTGTTCTACGCATGGAGGACTTCAAACTGAATGGTGGAGATCTAAATTTGAGAAGTTTAGAGGGGTCCGGTCGAGCTCCAAAAATGGGCACCGAAGATGTTCTGAAAAATCTGGGTTCATAAAAAAGGCAAGTAGCAAACACTTGAAACTGGAGGAACTGCATATTTTCTTGTGTGTTTGATGATTGATCATATTGGTTCTTAAGTTGGATTTCATTGGAAAAGTTAGATGTTTATAATGTTTTGATTTGGTGATTTGAATATCTTTTTTAAGAATCAAGAAAAATGTTATTCATGGGTGGGTTGAATTAGAAAGAAACCCTAGTTAAATTTTAATTACCAAGATGTGAGTAGCATCGTTTTAAAACTAAGTTTTTGTATTGATTTGTGAGATTAGTCTGAATGCTTGTGGTCTCTGGTTTTTTCTGTGTTTTCGGGAAGAAGACAGTTCGAGTGTGGGTTTTTCTCTAAGATTGAATGAGATAAATAAGAATGTGTTGGAATAATTTCAAAAGCAGTTTAAATGTGTTTTGGGAATATTAGGAGACTAAAGAAATTGTTACAGTGCGAAAAAGTTCGGTCAGAGTTGTAGATCTAGAAATAACAGAGAGTCGAAAACACAGTTTACCATCCGCCCAGTTGGCGTTGACTGGCGCCGACTTCAGGCAGTGGGCGCAAGGTCTACTTTTCCTATCTGCCGAGCTTGCGCCTAGTTCGCGCCTAGCTCTCGTGAACCTATTTTATATCCGCGCATTTCACGCGAAGCGTGCGCTAAGCTCACGCTCATCTCGCGCTCACCCGATATGAAGTGAGCGCATACTGTTTTTTTTAACAAGTGACCGATCCGCAGACCTCGCGCCTAGCGCTAGAGGTCAGCGCAAGCCCGATCTTTTGCCGAAAGGTGAGATTTGATAAAAACAAGTTACAGTGGACACTTTGAGGGTTTAAGCACTTACCTATTGACTAGATTAGGATATTAGAAACATTTTATCTGTCCAAAACATTTGGGAGAATCTTAAATCAATTTATTGCTAATTTTATGAATTCCGAAGTGATTTTACTGTTTGAGATATTGGCTTAGTTCCCTGTATGTTTATATGTGTAATCGATTAAGAAATTGTTTAATTGGGTTTTTGGGAGTTGGATTAATTGCTGGAAATTATATGAGTTGCTGTTTTGGTTGGAACGACTTGTGATGAGTTGCTGTTCTGGTTGGAACGATTTGTGATGAGTTGCTGTTTTGGTTGGAACGACTTGTGATGAGTGTATTGGGATACACAGGATGGTAATTGGTGTGGGTTTATTGTTTTGAAAATACTAAGTTATATGAAATTGTTAATTTGGTTTTGGTTTAGCTTGTCCTGGATCCAGAGTCTAAGCTTAGTAATGTGATGTATATGCTTTATTGGTGTAATGGCATGGCCATGGAGTGTTGCCACGACCGGTGTAGAGCAGCCAGAAACCCTGAGTAGGCCTGGTTGTCGATACCGATACCCGGAGTAGGCCGGCATTGGATGACGATACCCTGAGTAGGCCGTCATTTCAGAGTGTCCGATACCCTGAGTAGGCCGGAACTGTGTACATGGAGGTGTGGATGTCGCTCTGGCATGATTGATTAACCAATCTAAGCAACTACATGACATTGACCATTCGATGTTTTATTGGTATTGTTATTGAAATATGATTTGATAATATTAATGGGATTGGATTTAAACTTAGGAATTATCCTTGTTGATGTTGTTGGTTTAATCGTACACCTCATGACTTATTTTATAAACATAGACTGATTTCATGCATGGACCTTGCTACTTGTTGAGATTTATTCTCACTCCGGTTTCTCCCATTTTTTCAGGTATTCTTGGAGAGGACGACAACATTGGGCTAGTATGTAAAGGGGTAGTCAATTTAGTTGTAGATTAGTTTCTTGAGATTAAAAACATTGTAATGGCTTATAGTTTATTTGCTATTGGATATTATTTCAAGTTTCCGCTTTAACTCTGATTATAAAGTTAGAAAAAGTTTTAAATTATTCCATATTTTAGTTGCTTTTGTTGCTTAACATAACACCTCGGGTTTTGGGAATTGGACCCGGAACCGGGGTGTTACACCTCTTCCCCCATCTTGCTCCCCAAACCCAACCAATTCCTTGCTTGACCTATTTACCCCTCCTTACTCTCTTCTCTTCCTCACTCAAGAACAAGGAGAATGAGAAGAAGCTATTGTTGGTGGGAGGAGGTGCTGCTCCAGCTGCTCCCTTCACTTTGAGGAGCCTCCACACATCTCATTCCAGGGTTTTAACCCTAAGGTATTGTCTCCTACTAACTCTCCTTTCACATATATGAAGATGGAAGTGTTTCAAGGATGTCTAGTGAGTTTGCCTTCACCTTTAGTTTAAATTTGTTCTAGTGTTACTTTGCATGAATTGTTCACTTTTTTCCAGTACATAAAGACCTCCAAAGGTAAGAAGTCAACGTTTGATTTCATGGGACCATGAAAGTTGAGTCTTTACATGTTTCTAAGACACATAAGTTGCTGTTATGAGGTTGATTTGATGATTTGTGGGGGAGCATGTTCCCCTAGCATGAAGATCCAATGTATCCCATCGTAATCCCCCTTCTCCACCCTTCTTTAGGTATTTCTAAGGTTATGGCATGTGAAGGATTTGTTTTTTTTGTGATGTATGATAGATTTCTTTAGTTGCATGTGCATGATCATGTATGTTAGGTTACTTCCTTGTGTGCATGCATGCTATGCTCCTTGTTGGATGGACCGGCTATGGTTTTTGGGGGGCATGTGCATATGACCCCATCTTTTGTTTTCATGTGAGTTATCATGGTTTTGCTTCATCTTTGCCGCTGTTTTTGTAAAACCCCGAATTTTCAGTAAATAAATAAATAATAATTATTTATGAATATCTTGAATGTCAATATATTTGTCAAAATAACTTAGAGAATAAACTTGGAAATTTCAGAAGAAATTGAATGGGTAGATGTGAAAATATTAAGAGAAGGGTATTTCGGTCAATTCACATTAGTTATCGGTAAATAATTAAATACGTTAATTAAAATTTGTTATTAGACTTGAGAAATAATAATAGATTTAAATTGGGGTTTAGATTGTTTATTAACCATGATATTTAAAGCTTAGTAATTGGAATAATGGCGTATTGGTAGTTATACTTGATTTGAAACCTGAAGTCAAGGAGAGGAGAATTTTGTTGAAGGATATTAATTATAATTATAGATGATCACACTGATAGAGGAGATCCGGAGTTTGACGCAGATCTGACCGTTGGATCGTGAGATATCAAGGAAAGAGTGGATTAACGGTCCTTATTAAGTCTAATGGATGGGTAAGTATGGAACCTGATCGTAGGGAGATGCGTGGGATCAGGGAAGAATAAAATAGGGTTCAATATTTTTAGTTGCATTCTTAGGGCGTCTTGGGCGTTGAAGTTTGGAGGTTGGGAAGAGAAGAAGAACGAGAGAGAGAAAGGGAGACCGAGAAGAAGGAGGAAGAGGGCATATCTCTGGTTTCTCATCGTTCCTGGGACGTCTCTTGCCTGCGAAGAGGAGAGGAAGTCTCTGGTTTGAAGAAGAAAGGATTTGAGCGGACGGAGGTAGGTGGCACTCCGTTTTAACGATTATTTTGTGTTTATAAGATTATTCGATTCGATTGCATGATCTTCTATGTTGTAAATATGTGTATATTGGTTGATATTAATTTATATGAATTTTAGAAGCGATTATAACACAAAAATTTGATGTTTAGAAACTCGGTTCGTCGTTTTGGTTAGAGCGCCGAGCTCGCCTGCGCTTGGCAATCCTCAGCGATCCTCGGCACTAGTGTAAAATTTAAGACCGCCGAATATCGCTTGAAGACGGACCGCGGGCGACCTATTTTGTACTACCGCTGACCTTTGACCGCCTAGGCGATCCTAGGCGCTCTAGCAAAAAAATGCAATTTTGACAGTTTTTCATTCCCTTTTCTTCTTCAACCCTTTCCCAGACAACCCAAGCCTCTCGCATAGCACCCTTATTACATGAAAGATATCCAAAAGTGATTACTCGATTATTTTACCGATCATGAAACCACTCTTAATTTCCCTATCTATATAAATTGTTTTCTACATGCATAGTGTTACCTACTGAGATAGTTGTATCTCACCCCTACTTCATATTCTACTTTTCAGGTTATCTTGGAGAGGACGCCACGGGTTAGACAGATAGTGGGTTGAAGTCTAGAAATTCCATATGAAAAGAGTAGGGTGATTTTATATAGCTGTATTTATTTTATTGGAATCGTAATAGATGATTTTGTAGGATATTAAGAGTTAGTTAAATTTGTAGTTGCCTTTCATTTGATTAGTTAATGTAATCGGATGACTCAGCTTCTAATAAATGATTTAAGCTTCCTAGTACTCTGATAAATCTTAGTTCTTTATTTCCTTATATTTGAACTGATTGTAATGTACCACAAGTTAATGCCTTGATCCGAGTCAAAATGAGAAAAAAAATGACCCGGATTCGGGGCGTTACAGTTTTGACTATAGGAAATCAGCCCACTTGGTTGTGGATTTGCCCTACGTGCATGTGCATAGTCCTCTCTGTAAGGAATGAATCTAAATGCTAGATGCACTAAACCCTTTGGTTTAGCTTCATGTGCATAAAGAAAATCTGTTTTGGGTTCTTGAGCACCATAAACACACACGGCTATATCTCGCCATGGAGCAAGTTTAGTTTACTTTTCACTTCATTTGCGTATGGCCTAGCTGCAATCTTTTGTATGCATGAAGCCCCCCCCATTGTTCATCAACCTCTAGAACCTATATGTCATGGTTTTATGGTCACATGAGTGCCCCTTCAAGCTTGCTGTTTTGATGGAACCAAGAGACCAAAACAGGGATACATTGGTTTCTATTTGGCTGCTGTAGATGGCTCAAAAGGGGGAGGGGACAACCTTCCATTCCAGCCTTCCCCCCTTGTAACGCCCCGGATCCGTGTTGTTCAATAAAGATATAACACGTCTCACGGAGTGTTAGGTAAGGATCTTAATCATTTGTGATCGCTGGATAATCACCTAACTAAAACATATCAGAGTGCACAAACACACTTTATCTAAGAATTCAATATTCAAATCTTAACTAGGATTCAAATGGTACAACCTCAATAGACTTTATTACACCTCAATCATTCAATTTATTCAAAGTTCAATTCAAAATAACCTACAAGTCTAAGGAATGTAATAGTAGTTTTCCTCCCTATAAGTCTCAGTCGGATCTACCCCAATAGTCGCCTTACCTCGAGTATCTGAAAAACAAAACAAAAACAACAGAGTGAGATACGAATATCTCAGCGAGTAGCATATGCATGCAGAAATAGTTAACTGCAGTTCAAATTATGTATCGATAAACATCCTATACGATTAAGCAACTAATACAATTTCCGAGTTTAAACCCAAAACCAATTAATCATTTCTAATCACATTTCAATTCAATACGGCAACACATCGATTGGTTAATGTCATGACTATTGTTAAGTTGATAAATTAAACATGCCAAGTAGACACTCCACACCTCCATGTACACAGTTCCGGCCTACTCAGGGTTTCGGAAACTCTGAAATGACGGCCTACTCAGGGTTTCATCATCCAATGTCGGCCTACTCCCCGGGTTTCGGCATTGACAACCAGGCCTACTCAGGGTTTCTGGTGCTCTACACTGGTTGTGGCAACACACAAGGCTAGGCAATTTCAACAACCAACAATAACATTACATTACTAAGCTTAAGCATGGATCCAGGATAAGCTAAACCAAAACAGTAAACCAACGTAAAACACAACTCTAACTTCAAAGCAAAACAACACGTTCAACATCATGTGTAACTCACAAAATTTGGTGACTGTCGTACACAACCAAAAATAAACCACTACTTAAAAATATGCATATAGCAAGGTGAGTAGGGATCGTTCCACCGAGAGTTTCTATCTCTTTTTATGCTTTAGAAAACAAAATTAAGAGGGGGTTTTGTCACAATGAGATCAGAAAATAACAGATTACTAAAAAGACTTTAATAAATCAATCAAGAAAACAAACCTTGGTCTAAGTTAACATCAACCATTGGAATATCAAAGCTGATCATAGATGCTAGAATATATCAATTCACACATTGAACATTCACCCTTGGAAATACTTTCCAAACTCTTTCAATTATAGTTAATCAGAAAACAAGCGATCTAATTAACCCTAACTACTAAACAACCTCACACAAGCGGTAAAGATTTAATCCAGCAGCAGCTTTAGGGACTAGAAAGATTGATGAATCTAAACAATACAATCACAAGCGGCTGTATTTAATCTAGTAGAAAATT
This sequence comes from Buxus sempervirens, assembly GCA_947561395.2. Classification (NCBI taxonomy): domain Eukaryota; kingdom Viridiplantae; phylum Streptophyta; class Magnoliopsida; order Buxales; family Buxaceae; genus Buxus; species Buxus sempervirens. The sequence continues at coordinate 34,569,090 of OX387183.1, forward strand.
CTTCCTAAAGTCTAACAATTCCTGACGCAGCAAATTATTAAACCTCAGTTGCTTCACAGATTAGAGGGATCAAACAATTACGGATTTGATATCTAGCCTAGCAATAGATTGCAACGAATAATGAACTAGTAGGCCTCCTAGCAATTAGACGGGACAATCATGAGAATAAACATAGAAGAATATTCAATGCTCAAGTATAAACTGAACAATTAAAACATTAAGATCTCACAGCTTTATTAATTCCGAGGTTTCAGCCTCCTTTGACCAAGAATAAAAGTTTAGCCACACATGGCCATGGATCACAAACTCAGAAGATAAATAGAAGAAGAAAGAAAGAAGAAGAAGAGAAAGAGGACTTCCAGAACTCAGAAAAGCTCCCTAGCCAAAAACCTGCTCTCTTCACGTTTGAACTCCTCCTTTATAGAAATCACATAAACTTGCCCAAAAATCCCTTGAAGAGAAAATAGGAACTTTCCTTCCAAGACTCCTAAGGAAGAGAGAACTTCCTTTCCTTGTATATCCACGACTTAGACGTCCAAAAACGACCTAATCTTCTTAATTAGAAACCCCTTAAAGTCCTCCTAAAAACTAGAAGAAGATCCCCAAGAAAAAGGAAACAAATCCTCAAAGTTCGGAATTTTATAACAGGTTTTAATACTTGATCGTTCGAACATTCATCGAATGCGGGTCGAACGTTCAGGTCAAAAAGTTGTTTCCTCTTCTCTTGTTCGAACGTTCATCGAACGGCCAGCGAACGCTGCTCACAATTTCTCTATTTTTCACCAACGTTCGAACGTCAATCGAACGTGCAGCGAACGCTGCTCTCGGGTTTCTCTGCAGAACACCAACGTTCGAACGATAGGCAAACTTTCAGCGAACGCTGCTCTCGTGTTTCTCTGCAGAACACCAACGTTCGAACGACAGGCGAACGGCCAGCGAACGTTGATCATATCTTCTACAATTTGACTCCGATTGTTACGCCATTTGAACCGTGACTTCTATAATCACCAAGAGTATCTAATTAGCTTCATTTTGCCCACATGCTGCCAATTGTAACCTAAATCAAAATATGAGCATAATCAGTATATTTAGGCACAAAATAAATTCAAAAGGTTAAACATTAGTAGAGAAAAATATAACAAATTAAGTTCTTATCAACCAGTTCACCACACGTCCCTCTGGACCAAAACCAGTACCTCATGTATCTCCAGCAATTTCTCACAATTCACAACACATGTTCATTTGTAATAAAACCCTTTACTCACACCAAAAGAATTCTTTACAATACATTTCAGAAACTTGCAACCAGTTAAAAAAACAGATGAAATAAATTCGCATTCAAGTATAGTATGTAATAACAGGAACCTAAATCAGGTACTCCTAGGATTAGGTACAGTGAGATCATCTATCATTAACCCTGTCGAAATAATCTTGGACGCTTCTAAAATTTTCCAGAAATTCCACTTATTATTCTCAAAGAAAATTTAATAGGGAATAATGTTTCTAAAGTCCTAAACAAATCATTAGTCAAGTGCTCGAACCCTCAGAATCATCAAAACCAGTTTAATTGGGTCAAAACTCTACATTCGGCAAATTTTAGGACCATGCGCTGACCTCCTGCGCTAGGTGCGAGGTTGGCGGATAGGTCGTGGGTTAAAAAAAATAGTATGCGCATACTTAATATTGAGTGGGCGCTAGATGAGCGTGAACTTCGCGCGAGCTAGGCGCAAGCTTGGCGGATAGGAAATAAAACCTTGCTACCTCCAGTTGGCGCCAGTTAGCGCCAACTCGGCGGATACTAATTTGGAATTTTGACTCTCTGTTATTTCCAGATCTACACGACTGGCCGAACTTTTTCTCTCTGTAACAATTTCTTTAGTCTCCTAATATCCCTAGAAGACATTTAAAACACTTTTGAAATTATTCTAACCACATGTTTATTTATCTCATTCAATCTTAGAGAGAAAACCCACACTCGGACTGTCTTCTTTCCAAAAACACAAAAAACACAACATATGCATTCAGACTAATCTCACGATTCAATACGAAAACCCAGTTTTAAAATGATGCTACTCACCTCTTGCACGCTTATATCCCAGCAACAATAATTCTTGAACCACGGCCGATCACCAATAGTCGTCCGCGTGCTTGCTAACACCACCCAGATGATCCTTTGGTCGCAAGAGGAAAAACCCTCTGAATCCTTGATCACGAACACAACAACCCAGTCGGATCTCTCACAGTTCCCTTCTCTTCCCAACGAAAACCTAGATTGCCAACTGGTAGCCGCAATCGCCAATCGCCTTCAGTTACGAGAACGAGAGTATACGAGTATTCCAAAAAGAACTAAAACCTAATTTCCCTTAAGTATTTATACCATCCATATGTAGATTGCCGCTCGACAACCTTTGAAATTCCTTGATTCCGTGTGTGCTCGCCCACCGAAATCCCTACATACACCCTCAGCTACTTAAGTTAATATGTACACATAATTAATTTAAATAAAATAATTTTTAGCTCCCTCCTTGCTGTAGGAACCACCAAAAGAGGCTCAAGTGGGGTGCACCTCCTTTCCTATACTTGTGTGGGCCTTCCCAGGGGCCCACAAAGCCTTAGCACCCTCCTAGAAGCCCAAGAACCTAAGCCCATTGGCAAAATCCAAAAATGCCATTTTTTGAGCTGATCTGACAACTTAGGCCGGATCAGAATGTTGTTGTATGTAGCCGACAACTTAGGTCGGCTACAAGTGCTTCTATGTGTAGCTGACATCTCAGGTTGGCTACACCATTGAATATTTCATTTTTGCTTTTTCTTGCTGCCATGTTATTCTTTGTGATCTTATAGCCAAACCATGGAACCTAGACCGATCCGGTCAAATTTGATTTCAAGTGGGCCTTCCAACAGGGCCCACTAAGCCCGACAAACTTGCTTTTGCTAAACAAGGATAATCTCACTAAATGAGTGGGCCACACCATTAGAGGCCCACCAAAGCCCACTTGGGAAGCATGTTGCTTAGATTTAGGCATGGTTTGGCCGAGACCACGGGTAGGGCCTCTCGGGCCCACTAAGCCCATTGAACCAAACAAGATTAGGGTTTTCAAACCCTAACTTAGGAAGTCTTGGGCTTTCAAGCCCAAGCCCAGGTAAAGGGCCCCAAGCCCAAAGCCTGGCCCATTTTGGCAAAGATTAATCAAATATAACTCAAGTCACTTGGCAACCATCTGTGTGGCCCGCTCGTGGGCCCACAAAGTAATCCCGGCCCACTTGGCATGAAAATCATTTAACCTTAAACCTGAATTTCAAATAAATCAATTCATTTAACCAAAGCCCAAAGGGCCTCTCAGGTGTAGACTGAGGCCCACCAAGGGAACATGTGGGCCGCACTTGGCCCACCAAGGGGTCTGTGGGCCTTCCAACGGGGCCCACCTAATTAGACTCACTTCACTGAATAATAAAAGGATAAAAACAAGTAAAGGGACCCACACCACTTTGGCGGTCCCGCTAGACTTAATCGAAGTGAATGCTGGATTAGGAATTGGGTGACTAAGATACCGAGTTGACTCAGAACCACGAAAACCTATGGGACCCGTCATCCGATGGGGTGGACTGGGGTGTTTACGGACTTCCCCAGACCGCAACCGAGAATTTGCTTAAGAATCTCAAGCCGCAGACCAAGCCTTAATAGACAAATATAGGCACCCAGGTGTCCGCCTGCACCCCATCAGGCTGTGGCGATTCCAAATTCCCATTTTTACCCGTGAGACCATGCGCATAGACAGCAGCCGCTTGGAGGAGATTAGCATGCTTCCATGGGGCCGGAAATAGTGGACAGTGGGGTGGGGAAGCATGGCAACGGGATCCCTTATTCATGATGCACAAAGTAAGACATGACGTGCAACTCAACTTCATTAATACAAGGAAAAGGGATGTTGCTGCTGCTGTCAGCAGTAGCTCTAAAGACCTTGCATGCTTACTAGTTTATCATAAAAAAACTTCTTGGGATGTTAAGAACAGCAACTACAAATGGGAGGGAATGGATCCTACTCACATATACAAAAAAATATCAAGTAAACACATGCAAAGGAGGGATATGTTAGGGTCTACAGCTGTAGCCTTTTGGTTTGGTGAGAACAGCAGATAGGCCGGGTGGTGGGGAATCATGTTTATCACGCTTGGAGATAGCATACAAGGGGATGGGGGTGCTGCTGCTGCCTCCAGTAGCAGCTCATGGGGGCCATAACAGTGGGCTATGGGTATGGGGGACATGCTTAAGGATCAAAACAGCAAACATATTATACAAACATGCATGGAAAACAGGTAAACAAAGCCTGCTGCACAGAAGGGGAGCAGCAACTATTATTGGAGGGTTGATCACACTAAATAGTGCTAAGTGACAAGGGAGAATGGGGTGGCTGCTGTTGTCTCCAATAGCAGCCCAAATGGGTCATACCGAGGAGGCCTTATGGGGGAAAGAGAGCATGCATACCCAGATTGGTGTATTGGGTTGGGGGGGGGGGGGGGGGGGGGGGAGGTGCAGATGCACCTTGGTAGGTTACATAAATACTCATGAAAATAAACAAAACATGCTGCAATCATAAGGGGATAGCAACATAAAGAGGGGGTCGTAGCATGCAAATGGGGGTATGTGCACACATACATATATGCAAAATAGTTGACAGAGTGAGCAGGTCATGCATACACCAAGTAAAAGAGAAAGAAAAATAAACAAAGGGACTGCTGTGGTGGATGGACAGCCACTGTGATGAGGGCTTTTAGGTGCTAGGAATGGTGCTGAACAGAGGGCATGGGTAGGGGATTGTTGTTGCTTCTAACAGCAGTCCATGAAGGCCACACCATGGAGAGCTGTAGGGGTGAGGGTTACATTTGTACATAGTACTTGGGGGATAAGCTATGCAACAAATGGACAAACCCCCTGGAATGACTGCTGTCCTTGGAGTTTTAGACTTACTAAAATCAGCAAACATGAAAAGGGAAGGGTTCATGCGTATATGCACAAAACAGCAAGGAATGAGGGGTTAGGGGAGCATGACAGTGGACAAATAGGCAGCATATTAACACACCAAAGGAGAACATTCATGCATAGCTCAAGTATATAGGCACATATGCAAAGCTTGGTCACAAGGACTGACTGTTGTGATGGCAAACAACAACTTGCATGCAGAAGAACTTGACCACACATAGAAGAATAACAAGGGAGAAATGCTCACACGATCCTAGCATGCATGATACTACAGCAAGAGGGCCTTATGCATAAACAAAACAGTAACCATATGCATGTAAAAGCAACACAGAAACAGCCTACAATGCATCACCTATAACTTCTAGCCTGATAATATCCCCTTATTTTACTCACTCATCCTAAAAGAATAAATCATCTAAAGAAGGGAGGAGAAGGGGGTTCATATGGGGATACATTGGATCTTCATGCTAGGGGGAACATACTCCCCCACAAATCATCAAAACAAACCCCATTACAATGACTTGTGATTCCTCAAAGTATGGAAAACAAACCCTCATGCTTCCACGAAACCAAACATGGACCTCTTGCCTTTGGAGAATTTCGTGAAGTGTAGATGGAAAACAAATGCATGCAAGGTTAGTACTGCAGGTAGATTTGAACCAGGGGGAGCCTTGGCTCTCTAAACATCACAAAATGCATCCATTCTTATATATATGGTATAAGACATGAAGGGGATAAATACCTGGTGGTTTTTGTATTCTTTAGCGGGGTGGAGACACTTCCTTTTGCCTGGACAGCAACTGAAACCTCCTCCTTTGCAGCACCAACAGCAACCTCACTTCTTTGGCTTGGGGTTTTAAACCCTTATAGAATGTGTGTGTGAAGCCTCCTTGGAGCTTGGACAGCTGCTGGAGCTTCCTTCTTCACCACCAACAGCAAGTCTTCTTCCTTTTGATGAGATGAGGAAGAAGGGGAAGAAAGAAAAGGAGAGTTACAAGGCCTTAATGTAAAACCCCGAATTTTCTTTAAATAATATAATTAATTAATAAATAATATCCTAGAGAATTATAATTGATGGAAATATTTTATTAATGTATGAGATGATATAATTAGGGGAGATCCAGAGTTGGACGCAGATCCGACCGTCCGATCATGAGATATCAAGGTATGATTAACACTTAAATTTTAAGAGCTATGATTGGGTGTGTGTATGGAGTCTTTTGTATGTGAGATACATGGGATCAAGGAGTATATATAATAGTTTATTAACCTAAACACATACGATTGTATTTCGCTCGTATAATTCAGCCGCAAGCGACAAACCAAACTTGAACGACTGAGCGACTGAGGAAGAAGGAGGAAGAAAGGACTTCGTTTTGTGTTCTTCATCGTCCAGAGTATTGCTGGGTGATAGAGTTCGTTGTTTAGAGAAGAGAAGGAGAAACCATCATAGAAAGAGGTAGGTGATACGGTTTTGTTCTATTGATTTGTATTTACGTTCGTTTAATCGCAAAAGCATGTTTTTATGAGATATATTGATGTATTTAGTTTGATAATCATGTTAGAATGATATTGGACGAGAAAAGTCACGTTTTTAAAGTGTTTCTGTTCGTTTTTGGGGGATCGCCGACCTCGACTGTGCTCGGCACTAGTTATAAATTTTAGACCGCCGAAGACCGCTGGAAGACTTATCGTCGGTGACCTGTTTTGCACTACCGCCAACCACAGACCACCGAGGCAATCCTAGGCGCTCTATGCAAAATTTGCAGATTTTCGTAATTTCGAACCTGATTCAATTCCAAACTATTTTTAGACAATTTTAATGATTAATTAAGATGTTTTAAGACCAAAATAAATTATCTAATTCCCTGTTTTACAGAAAAATAAATTAGGAAGATATTTAGGACATTAGTTGCCAAACTTTGAAAGTAATCGAGAAATCTAGTTTTTGGAAAACCTAACTATTACTTAATTACTAGAACATCTTTAAACTACACTATAATTCAGATAATTACAGAAGGAGAATTCAGATCATAAATTCAGAACTCAGTTAACCCAAGTATTGAAGTAAATGTCAAATTTAACCTTTATATTCCGCTAGGCACCAACCCTTATAGAAATATTATATTTTAGGGAATTCTGGAGTCTAGTGGGCATAGCTGGTTATGGATCCATAGTTGTTGTTAGATAGCTAAGGGATATGTCATTTGGGTTGAGTTTCTCCCTTGTGCGACGCGCTTCCTTTGCAAGTTAGTTTGACTGGGAAGGTCCTATGTCTGGAAGGACACCCCGGTAAGCCGCTGGTGATTCCCTGTACATGTGGATAAGCAACTATCTCCATGTATTGATTCTGGTGCTGCATGCTGGTGGTACATGCCAACTCTGATGGGTACGTGTGCAATAAGTCAGTGACTACGGCTCTTGTCTAAGCTGCGCTGCATAGGACTTGAGTATCATTAGTAGCATTGCTCCTAAGCCGCACGGTGGTATAACGATTGGTCGAGAATCATCTCAAAAGGTTTATCTATCTTTGTGAGTCCTACAATGACACTGAAATCACAAACACTTGTTATTATTATTGTATACATGCTGGAGGAATGTGATTGAGCTATTGGCCGGATGTGACTATTTAGTGCATCCTAGCAAAGTATGAATTATGTTATTGATTGTTATATTGGATTCTTATAATAGAACTTGCTAAAATTCATCTTTAGAACTGTTTATCATACTGTTTTGTATTCATGATTGATACGAATGATTATACGACCCTGATTAGTTGATGTTGCTTAACCGTGCATGAACTATTATTTTACTTATATTAACTGTTTAATCATGCATGTGTTACCTACTGGGATATTCGTATCTCATCCTACTTTTATTTCATTTTTCAGCTGATAGGCGAGAGGAGGTGTAGACACCCCAAATTGCATTACAAAATGAGAAAATAATAAAAACATGTAATTAGAGCTTAAAACAGGTCAAAAATGCATAAAAATTGAATAAACAGGCTTTGCCCGTATTCTATTCACGGGCCGGTCGTGCTCGAAATCAATCTACGGTCAGGTGCGCCCGTGGAAACTATACGGTCACCGTTGGACCGTAGTGCATTTACGGTCACTAAAGACACGTGCGAGTTTTGTCCTTCTCTCGATTTCCGAGCTTTATCTTTAGTCCAATATATCTTTAAATGAGCGAATTAAGTATTTTATTCGCTGAAGCCACCTTGGTTGGCTATGGATGGGCATTATCTCTGTATTTCACTCTATCTTAAAGACCAGGCTGTGCGCACCCCGATTTCGGTCGCACGACGAGGCACACGCAAAACGATGCGTGCCTCGGGATTTGTTTGGAGTCGCCACTGCCTGATGGGGTGCAGGCAGACACCTGGGTGCCTAAGTTCTTCTGCTAAGGGTTTTGGTCTGCGGCTTTTGAGATTCTAAGTAGAGGCTCGGTTGCGGTCTGGGGAAGTCCGTAGACACCCCAGTCCACCCCGTCAAATGACGGGTCCCATAAGTTTCCTTGGTTTGAGTCAACTTTGGTCTCTCACTCACCTGATTCCTATTCTAGCATGTGATTTGATTAAGTCTGGCGGGACCGCCAAAGTGGTGTGGGTCCCTTTACTTGATTTTATCTTCTTAATTAAAGTGATGTGGGTCTGACTGGGCGGGCCCCGTTGGAAGGCCCGCGGATTCCTTGGTGGGCTTGGTTGAGCCCACGTGTCCCTTGTGGGCCTCGGTCTAGCCTAAGAGGCCCTTTGGGCTTTGGTTCAAGTGAATTGATTTTATTTAAATTCCAAGTTTGGTTAAATTTGATTTTTCATGCAAAAGATGAGTCTGGGTTGCTTTGTGGGCCCGTGAGTGGGCCACACAGTGGGTTGCCAAGTGATTTCAGATTATCTTGATTAGCCTTTGCAAAAATGGGCCAAGCATTGGGCTTGGGGCCCTTTACCTGGGCTTGGGCTTGAAAGCCCAAGACTTCTTGAGTTAGGGTTTTGGCATCCTAACCTTGGTTGGGTTCATGGGCTTAGTGGGCCCGATAGGCCCTGCCCGTGGTCTCGGCCAAACCACGTCCTACTTTAAGCATGCATGGCCCAATTAGGGCTTGGGTGGGCCTCAAGTGGTATGGCCCACCCAAATATTTTATTTATCTTAGTTAAGCAAAATAAATTGGTTGGGCTTGGTGGGCCCCGTTGGAAGGCCCACAAGTGAATCCAATTAGACCAGAGTGGTCCAAGTTCCATTTTGGGTGACCCAGAAACCCTACTGGTTCACTCGGTTTGATTAAAAGATCCTAAAAATAACATAAAACAAAGAATATACAAAAAATGACATTTCCACAGTGTAGTCGACCTGAGTTGTCGGCTACACACAGAAGCCCATGTAGTCGGCCTGGGGTGTCGGCTACACACAGAAATGCATGTAGCCGACCACCAAGGTTGGCTACAAACAAAAATCTACTGATCCGACTTGAGTTGTCGGATCAGTCTAAAAGTGGTCTTTTTTGGGATTTTTTCCAAGTGGGCTAGCTTTTGGGGCTTCCCAACTCCCTGGCAGCAAGCAAGTGAAGCAAATAAAGTTCATCTAAGCAACAAACAAGATGCATGCCTTAGATCCTAGTGAGTATGTGCATGTGCACGTGCATGACCATACTTTATATGAACAAAGTTGTAGCCAAGGAAGATGGGGATCCTTGCAGGGGGCTAATGCACATGAACATGCTTGGTGTGTGTTTGTGAGGAAAAGTGAAAAAAAGGGGGGTAGGTCACCATTCCAGCAGCAACTAAAAGAGGTCACAATGGGTGGTATGGGAAAAAAACATGCTTCCAAGATACATGTTAATAAAGAACCTAAATCTGAACAAGTAACCATGATGCAAAATGACATACTTAAACACACATGAAACCAAGATGCAAAGCCAAACAAGAGAAGGGATGAGAGGGGGAGTTAATGGGGTACAAAGGAATAGAAAATGAAGGGAACAAACTCCCCATTCGAATGGGATAAATCAGTAGCAAAATAGGACTCTAAAAACCATTAAGAACATATGCAAGGTGATCCTCTTCCTCCCTTGAGGCCGACCATGTGTCTTCCCCTTACCATGGGATTTTTCTTGTGCAAAATGGAGAAGAAAAAGTAGAGGAGAAAGACATTAACATGCTAGGAGAAGAAGAAAATAACATGCTAAAAATGGATGACACTCCAACTTGCGGGTTCTCCTTCTCCCTTCTAAGTTAGAATACTTTCCTCTTACCATAGGAAGTATTTCTCATGGAAGAAATGGAAAGAAAGAAGAAGGAGATGAGGTAGAGGAACAAAATATAGCAAAATAGTGAAACATGCTCACAATCTATTCCTTTTCATATATGTTAAACAAAAAGTATCAAGGAAGCTTACCTTGGGTTGAATAACTCCCTTGGACAAGTGTGGAAGCCTCTTGACGGCTTGGACAGCACCTTGGAGGCTTCTTCTTGGGCTCCAACAGCACTTCCTTGCTTCCTCCTTGGTTGCAAGTGGAAGGAGAAGAGATGGGGAAGGGTTTGAAGGTGTGTATTGGAGAGGAAAGGTTGAAGGAGGTGGTGTGAGCTTGGGAGATGGAGAGGGGCTTGTGGGAGAGATGAAGAGAACTTGGGAGAGAGGTTGGAGAAGAAGAAATGGGTGAGCCAAAAAATGAGCTCCTCCATACGTATGGGGCTCCATGGGGCTTTTATTATGTTGATTATGATGGGTGAATGCATATGATGCATGCATGGGGAAAAAGTGTTTGGAGGAGAGAGAGAGAGAGAAGGATGCATGAGGTGGTGCATGCATGGATGATGCATAGGGGATGCACATGGGGAACACTAATCATGAGGGAGAGAGAGAGAGGTGCATGCATGATGCATGCATGGGTGATCATGGGGGGAAGAGAGAGAGAGAGAGAGGTGTATGCATGATGCATGCATGGATACTCATGAGGGAGAGAGAGAGAGAGAGAGAGAGGTGCTTGCATGCATGATGCATGGGGATGCACATGGGGAACAAGAATTTATGAAGGAGAGAGAGAGAGGGAAACGATGTGGTGGGGAATTAAGCATGTGGGGGATGAGTTATGGAGGAGAGAGAGGGAGAGAAAGATGTGGTGGGGAATTAAGCATGTGGGGGTGATTTTCTTGGTAATTGTAGATTAGTCCCTGAGCTATTTTAACATCAACTTGCTATTCACATATTTGCCCCTAGATAATTACAGATATGTCATCAGATATTTTTGACTGTCCTGATTATTTACGGATTTGCCCCTAGACACCTTTTTCTGCTGTTTTCTCTGCTGTTTTTGCCACGTGGGCAGTTTTTAGGGTTTATTGTTTTGCTCATAACTTATTATCCGGAACTCCGATTCGAGCAAACTCAGTTGCATTGGAATCGTGTCAAGATGACCTGTCCACTAGGACAAGCTTAAGCAGCTGTTCTGGGGTTTAGCAGAAAGTCAATTTCTGCTCCCCCTCAAGTTTGACCGGTTCATGTCTTCTTCATCCGGACCCCGATTTGGGCAAACTCAATTGCGTTAGAACCGTATCGGAGCCCTCTATCCCATGACCTAGGGGTAAGCCTCTGGATCGGATTTTAGCATAAAGTCAACTTTTGGCTCTGCTCAAGTTTGACCGCCTGCAGAACTTTCATCCGGACTCCGATTCCTGCAAACTCAGTTGCGCTGGAATCGTGTCGAGATTCTCTATCCAATGATATAAAGCAAGGTGGCCAAATATCACTTAATCAAAAAGTCAACTTTTTGTCCCCTCGGGGTTTGACTTTCTGCCAGGGTTTTGAGCTGTTTTGCTGTCTTTTAGCACATTTTTTTGTTTTCTTATTTTCTTTTCTTTTCTTGTTTTTTCTTTTTTGGTTTGATCAAAATTTGGGTGCTTACACAGGCCATATCCTTCTGGACCAGCCTTGCCCCTAGGTGTGTCTATAAATAGAGGGCCTTTCCTCTGGCAAAAGGCCACGAAATTTTGAAGAATCAAAAGCTCCAAGAGAAGGAAAGGAATCCCTGCTGCTCTGCCTGCTCAATCCAGGTAAGTCCCCTATCTCTTTTTATTTTTTGTCTTCAATTCTAGAAGTAATAGGATCATCTCTATTGCAGTAGAATAAGGCCATATCTATTTTTGTATTCCTAAACTTGTCTCTAAGTACCTCAAGAGTCTCTCTAGCCGTAAAACGTGAAGAGAGAACTAGGGGAAAGGGGAACAGGTGGATCCCTAGAATAGAACCCCATATCTGTTTTTTCTTTTTTTCATAGAATAAGGCCTGTGATTGTGTTTGTATACCCAAACCTATCTCTAAGTACCTCAAGAGTCTCTCTAGCCATAAAACGTGAAGAGAGAACTAGGGGAAAAGAGAACAGGTGGATCCGTAGGGTAGACCCCCATGTGCTCTAATTTGTGAGATGTGGCTATTTTGAATATCCTGATCATGTTTTAATGCTTTTTATGATATATCTGAATGAATCTATGAATCCATGATGATTATAGCATGAGATCCCCACTTTTTGCCAAAATTTGGATTTTTGCCACTTTTGCACCTACAGCACTGTTTTCGTGATTTTTTTGTGGTTTTAGGCTAAGATCCTGGATTTATCATGATCAATATGATAGATCTGGATATAGAAGCCTGAAAGTAAATTCTAGGGTTTGATGATGTGGTTTTTAAATCGTTTTTCCTTTTTGAGAGAAGACCCTACGGTCTAATTTCTCCCATTTTGGTGTTTTTCATCAACGTGGGTATTTTTGGTTTTGATTTTCAGATTTAACGTGAAATTTGGGCTTTATCTATGTCCTGGACTGTTCAAGTTCAATTTTGAAATATTTTATAAAAATCATATTTTTCTGGATCAATCAGACTATTCATATGAAAAAACCATATATTTTTGCCTTTTTTGTGATTTTGTGTGATTTTTATAGCAAGTTTTTTCCTTTATTTTAAACATGAACAATACCTGGCAACCACCTTGAGTGGATGAATAGGGGTGCCTAACACCTTCCCCTGTCCATTCACACCTAAATTGAATGGTGGCGACTCTTTGTTTTATTTAATCCCGTGTGATGATTAAGGAAATCATTTAAATTGATTTTTTCCCATGTCTCACAACTGGCGACTCTGCTGGGGACTTGAGGATTTCAGCCTTTTGGTGTTTTAGTTCATGTTTTTGATTTGCTTGCTATTTTGTGTTCTTAAGCATGTTGGGTATGTTTTAAATCTGAATTATTGCTTAAGAATTCATGGGGGTAGAAACATGTTTAATTTTGATTTATAGGATTGTTTCTACAAACATGCGTAGGGGAGGTCCGTTTTGCTGAACCATGCTTATTTCTTGCTATATTTTTATAATAGCATGTTTTAATTTTCAGCATGATCTCCATGATGATTTTGGGTGTATAACATGATCATATGTTTGCATGATAGATGATTTTTTTTATGAGCATGTTTTGGGTGCTATAGGATTGCTTTATTTACTCGTTTATTTTAAATATGATTTCCTATTATGCTTTGGTTTGTTTATGCATGGCTACGAAAAGAGTGGCAAGGGTTTGGGACGTTGTGAATGCACCCTATTTTTACAATGCACTATGCACCTTTAATTTTTTTTACACGGCCTACCCTTAACCTATAGGAAGTTGAACCCGAATGTGTGTAGCTTGGCGCAACGAGGTCGATACTTCGGAAAGCGAAAGTGAAAACATTCACCTTAGAACTTTGAGCTAATGATGTGATGATAATGTGGATCTGGGATTCTGGTCATCACTAGGCTTGAGTGCTAAGTTGCCATTAAGCCAAAACCCAAAACCCCTACGCTTGAAGGTGGAGTTACACGTTTTTGGCTAAAGTATACAATTACGTGGGAATATGGGTTTGTATGATTGAGGGAAGGCCGTATGCATGGCTTACAAACCAGGGCATAATGCGGATGCCATATTGAAGGTAAACAAGGTAACAAGGTAATCCTATTGCTTTGCATTATTATCATGTCATAGGGGTGTCATGGTGCCCATTGGTTGGGGACAAAATTGGTCACAAATATGTTTGTTCTTAAGCATGGTGTAGCCCATAGGAAGAGTCTCTAACTTTGTTTAGAATCAATCCTACCCTATGTACACACAAGAGGCAACAAAAGGGTACCGAATTCTTGAGTATGGTGTCAATTTGGAAGGTACATGTGCCTTCCTAAACATGTGTTTTAGCAAAAAGGTAAAAGTCCACTTTGGGACAGTTTAGAAGCCTGGCACTGGGTGAACCGTATGTTTGGATGAGCAATTAAAGTGATCAAACCATGTAAAAACTGAAAAAATATAACAGGGTTCCGTAAAACCGCATTTAGTACACGGGCTGGGCTTGCCCGTATTAGTTATACGGGCTAGGCTCGCCCGTGTTTTCCATACGGTCACGGCTTGCTCGTAATTTGAATACGGGCAGGGCTGGACCGTACTGTGTATACGGTTTTCTCGGGATATTCAACTTTAATCAGTTTTTCCCACTAAAATCTTCCTTTAAACTTTAAATAATGATAAAGAGAAACAAGTTTGAATAAAATGCTTCAAAAAAAAATAAAATAAAAATAAAAAAAATAATAAAAAAAAATGTGTAAGAGAAAGGTTCTTTGGGCTTTTGAAAGCCTTTGAATTTCAAACTTTTCAAAACTCCTGGGCCTCTGAAAGCCTTTGAATTTCAGACTTTTTTCTCAAAAATCCTCGGGCCTCTGAAAGCTTTTGAATTTCAGATTTTTCAAAAAAATCCTGGGCCTCTGAAAGCCTTTAAATTTCAGATCTTTGGGCCTCTGAAAGCCTTTGAATTTCAGAACTCTTGGGCCTCTGAAAGCCTTTGAATTTCAGACCTTTTTCTTTTGGGCCTCTGAAAGCCTTTGAATTTTAGAACTTTTGGGCCTCTGAAAGCCTTTGAATTTCAGACCTTTTTCTTTTGGGCCTCTGAAAGCCTTTGAATTTCAAAACTTTTGGGCCTCTGAAAGCCTTTGAATTTCAGAACTTTTGGGCCTCTGAATGCCTTTGAATTTCAGACCTTTTTCTTTTGGGCCTCTGAAAGCCTTTGAATTTCAGATCTTTGGGCCTCTGAAAGCCTTTGAATTTCAGACTTCTTTTCTCAAAATATCCATGGGCCTTTGAAAGCCTTTGAATTTCAGACTTTCATCAAAAATCCTTGGGCCTCTGAAAGCCTTTGAATTTCAGACCTTTTCCAAAAATATCCTGGGCCTCTGAAAGCCTTTGAATTTCAGAGTTTCATCAAAAATCCTTGGGCCTCTGAAGCCTTTGAATTTCAGACTTTTTCCAAAAATATCCCTGGGCTTCTGAAACCCTTTGAATTTCAGACCTTTTTCAAAAACCCCCCGGGCCTTTGAAAGCCTTTGAATTTCAGATCTTTCTCTCTTTTGTGGGACCTGTTGGAAGCCCTAGAATATTCCAACAATTCAATTCAAAAAAAACAAAAAAAAAAAGAAAAAAGAAAAAAGAAAAAAGAATTAAGAAGCAAATAAAGAAAAAATCCAAACTCGTGTTCACCCAGCTTGCACATAGGCATTCCTAGGCATGTGAATGAGATTAATTGGGCACTGATATCTTTTCCTTTATCTTGTATCCAGGTACTAATACACTTGCAATCATAGCTCCTGTAACCAGATCAAGAGCTCGAGCCATGAATCCCATTGAAGATGAAGTTGATGCTCCTCATCCAGATGTTGTTCTACTCCTAGAACAAGTGGCAGGATTAGCCCGAATGCTAGAGAACATACTGTCAGTACAGGCCCAACAAGTGCAGGCCCAACAAATGCAGGCCCAGAACCAGGCATCCACATCCAACCCTGCACCTCCACCCCAAGTCAACATTCCACCTCCAGTGCAACCAACTCCTGAACCCGTCTATGAACCCACCCCTGAACCTATACTGACCAGGGATGAGACAGCTGAGTCAAACAAGGCTAAGGAAAAGGAAAGGATAAGGGAAGAGGTTGAAAGAAAGTTCATGCATAAGCTAGAAATGATCCAAGATGAACTAAGGGAAGTCAAAGGGGTAAACAACTTTGGAGGCACCAATTTTGAAGACCTGTGCCTATACCCCAATGTTAACCTGCCGGCTAAGTTTAAGTGCCCAGACTTGGACAAGTATGATGGCACTGGTTGCCCCATGAGCCACCTAAAGTTATATTGCGGTGCCCTATGCCAGTTCGGGCAGGATGAGGGTATCTTGATCCAACTTTTCCAAAGAAGTCTGACTGGAACCGCATTAAGATGGTTCGCCACTTTGGACCATGGAAAGATCAAAAGATGGAAGGACCTAGCCGATGCCTTCCTGGCTCAATACCGGTTCAATTCAGAAATCGTGCCAGATAGGTACGACGTCATGGGAATGAGCAAAGGAAGGGAAGAGACTGTAAGGCAATATGCAAGAGATGGAGGGAGACTGCCTCCCAGGTCAGGCCACCCATGCTAGAACAAGAAATGATTTCTACTTTCATCAACACTTTGGGTCAACCATTCTACAGCCACCTGGTGGGTCAGACCACCACTAATTTTACTGCCTTGGTTCAAGTGGCTGACCGAATAGAAGACGGGATCAGGTCAGGTAAGATAATTGACCACTCTGCCATGGTTAGTCAACAAGACCCTAATCTGAAGAAAGGAAGCGGGATAAAAAAGAATGGGAACAAGAAGGAGGATGAGGTAAATATGGTACAGCCACCATCTGGCCCTAATAAGCCCATACAAATCAACATACCAGCTCATTTTCCTATTCCACCTGCTCCATCTACCCCGGCCCCCATGAGGGTTAATGTTCCAGCAGCACCTTCAGACCAAAAAAGGGTTTTTACTAAGGAAGAAAAGGATGCCTATTTTGCGGCAAGGAGAAATAGGGTTTTCACCCCTATTCCCATGACTCCTTCTCAGTTGCTGCTCACTTTATTGAAAGCAGGGTATGTCACCTTAAGAGAACCTAATCCGAATGCATCCAAGGGGAGAAATTTTGACCCTTCCACCACTTGTGATTACCATATGGGTGCACCTGGGCACCCTACTGACAAGTGTTGGCCTTTGAAACATGCCATTCAGGATTTACTAGACCAAAATACCCTGTCTTTCAATACAGGGGCTCCCAATCCTCCAAGAACCGATATTGGACAAAACCCACTGCCCCAGCATCACGGGGCAGGCCCATCTAATGTCATAGGAGTCATCTCTTCTGACAAAATAACCTTTGACCCATCTCAATTAATTGCTCCCATAGGGACAACGGTCAAAGTATATTTGGACAGGAGAAATGAGGACAAAGAAGTAAATGTGATTTCAAAGGGGAATGATAGTGCTGCAAAGAACATTAGCTCATCTTTGGACCGGGTCTCATCCCTCATGGCCCAGATGAACATCGCCAAGCCACCTTTGGTCATTAATTACAATCCATCCACTTTTACTCCACCCATTCAAGCTAAACCACCATTGGTCATAAACTGTGACCCCCTTAGTGCATTAGTCACTTCTACAACCCCTCAATCAAAGCAACTTCCACCTCTGGTTATTAATGTTCCATTTACCCAGACTTCCGCATCCAAGTCCAAACTTCCTCCATTAGTGGTAAATGTCCCCAAGCCTTCCTACTCTGAATCGGCTGTACCATGGAACTATAATGAAGCTTTTACCACTACATGCCTTGCAGCTGAAGGCAAGGAAGAAGTAAACCTCATGATGAGGTCAGGAAAAGGTATAGGGGTGGAAGAAAAACAAAAAGAGACAGAGAAAGAAAAGAAAGAAGAAGAAAAAAATAAAGGAAAGGCCAAGGTAGGAGAAGAGGCCCCTCAGGTAACTAACAGTGAGGCTGCGGACCTCATTAAGATAATAAAAAAGAGTGAGTTCAATATTGTCGAACAGTTGAATAAGGTCCCTGCCCAGATCTCAATTCTGGGATTATTGTTAAATTCTGAAAAACATAGGGACTCCTTGTTAAGGATACTCCAGGGGGCCCATGTGCCTAAAAATATTGAACCAGACCAACTAGGCCGGATGGTTGGTCAAATTTTATCCCACAATGTGATAACTTTTTCTGAGACTGAAATCAGTCCAGCAGGGTACCATCATGTTGACCCATTGCACATAGATGTACTCAGTAAGGGTTGCATGATAGCCCGGGTCTTGATTGATAATGGGTCGGCTCTCAATGTCTGCCCGTTAGTAACCTTTGTTAAGCTCAATTTGGAGCGAAACAAAATAAAACAAAATGGAAGAATTATAAGAGCATTTGGCAGCTCTAAAACACACTCCCTAGGGGAGGTTGAACTGCTGGTCACAATTGGACCGTATATTTTTAACATCACATTTGAGGTGATGGATATACCTGCGGCTTTCAACCTACTCCTAGGAAGGCCGTGGATTCATACAGCTAGGGCCATACCATCTACCCTCCACCAAAGAGTCAAATATATTAGAGGGCAAAAGGTGATTACCGTCCTGGCCGAAAATTTGGTTCCCCCCATGTGGTCCCCTGATGTACCCTGTATTAACATGGAAATGACTGCTGATAAGATGACATTTCACTCTTTCCAATTTGAAACTGTTAATTTCATACCTGGAGGGCATCAGGAAAAAGAAGGAAAGTTGACCTGTGCTGAGAGGATGGTCAAGAATGTGCTAGAAAAGTACCATTTTCACCCTGGAAAAGGTCTGGGGGTTAACCTACAAGGAAGGATAGAACCGGTACAGGTCAAGAAGATGGTTCACAGAGTAGGGTTGGGGTCCAAGCCAAGGAAATGGAGAAGACAGGGGCAGATAGAAACTATGAAATTCCCTCATATCAGGGAAACTTTTCCAAAGCTTTCTCACACGATTCAACTGTCTCCTCCTGAGGATCAGTCCAAACCTCCATACTACAATGTCAACCCATTCCAGAAACCCAAACCCTCCACAATACAACCATATGTTCCACCTCCACCTCCACAAGCATCTGGTGGGCCTGGGCCATAGGCAGAACAGGAGCAGGATTTTTCAGAGGACATTGGAGCATTTTTTGCCATGACAGAAGGCAAGCAAGAAGAAGTAGCAGAGGAGCTACCTTTTATTGATTGGGCTGCAGTAGAAGTTCCATCTAGAACTGGCCCTACAGAAGAAACAGGCAACGCAACTCACCCAGTACTGGTGATCTCTGATGCAGACCCCGAGCTTGAGGACCAGGCTTGTATCCTTGCCCCAGATTCTTTTATTCTAAATAATTGGGAAGAAACTCCCCTTACTTTTGAAGCCGCGTTTGTTTGGCAAACAGACATGGCTTCCAAAAAAAAACTCCATTAGTGGAATGCCCTTTTCTTGAAGGTTTTAATGAGCCTTCGTCTTCAGGGAAAGATTTTGTAGAAGGCTCTCAAAAAACACAGAAAGATTTTCCATTTTTTTCTAGAAAAGATAAATTTTTCAAAAAGGTCCAAACCATTTATGAACCATATAAGCAAACGGAATTGGATCAGGATGAGTATGACTTCGACCTTGAGCTCGACTTTGACCTAATGGGGGTCGAAGAAGAGACCGAGGACGAAGAAGACGACCCTCCAAAAGAAATCACATATCAATTAGAGCGTCATGAAAAGGGGGTCCAACCCAATATTGAAGAGACCATATTAGTAAACCTAGGGACCGAAGATGACCCAAAAACAGTGAAGATTGGGGTATGTTTATCTAAGGAACAGCGGGATGAAATGATACGATTTTTGGCTGATTATGAAGATGTATTTGCATGGTCATATCGGGATATGCCTGGACTAGACATAGACATGGTTGTACATAGGCTACCAATTCTGCCAGATGCTAAGCCAGTTAAACAGAAACTAAGAAGGTTAAAACCAGAATGGACTTTAAAGGTCAAAGATGAAGTGGTTAAGCAGTTCCAAGCAGGATTCTTAGCAGTCTCCACATACCCTGAATGGCTTGCAAATATAGTACCAGTGCCAAAGAAGGATGGAAATGTCAGAATGTGCATAGATTACAGAGACCTGAATAAGGCAAGCCCAAAGGATGATTTTCCACTTCCACACATAGACATCTTGGTGGATAACACCGCTGTACATAGCCTGTTCTCATTCATGGACGGCTTTTCTGGTTATAATCAAATCAAGATGGCAAAGGAGGATCAGGAGAAAACGGCTTTCATTACACCTTGGGGTACCTTCCACTACACTGTCATGCCATTTGGACTTAAGAACGCTGGGGCAACCTACCAGAGGGCTATGACAGCTTTATTCCATGATATGATCCATAAGGAGATGGAGGTTTATGTGGATGATATGATAGCCAAATCATGTGAAGAAGAAGACCACTTGATCAATTTAAAGAAGGTGTTTGACCGGCTCAGGAAATACAGTCTAAGACTTAACCCTGCGAAATGTGTCTTTGGGGCTACATCAGGAAAATTGTTGGGCATTATAGTAAGCAGAAAGGGAATTGAGATTGACCCAGCTAAAGCCAGAGCAATCATTGAAATGCCATCACCCAAAACGGAGAAGGAAGTTCGTGGTTTTCTTGGAAGGATTCAGTACATAAGCCGGTTCATAGCACAGCTCACCGCTATCTGTGAACCAATTTTCAAACTTTTAAGAAAGAATAACCCGACAGTCTGGAATGATGATTGCCAAGAAGCCTTTGACACAATAAAGGAGTATTTATTGAACCCACCTGTGCTAGTACCACCAACTCCAGGAAGACCATTGATTTTATACTTGTCTGTTTTAGAGACGTCAATGGGGTGTGTCTTGGGACAGCATGACGATACAGGCAAAAAGGAGAGGGCGATTTACTACCTGAGTAAGAAATTTACAGAATATGAAGCAAAATATTCCCCTCTAGAAAAGACTTGTTGTGCTTTAGTGTGGGCAACTCAGAGACTAAGGCACTATTTCCTTAGTCATTCCACCTTACTGATATCCCGAATGGACCCTTTGAAGTATCTATTTGAGAAACCAGCTTTAACTAGCAGAACAGCAAAGTGGCAGTTGTTACTCTCTGAATTTGACCTCACCTATATCACACAGAAGGCCATTAAGGGTCAAGCCATTGCAGATCACTTAGCTGCACACCCTTTACCAGAATACCAACCCTTAAAGACCAACTTCCCTGATGAGGCAATCCTGTTTGCTGAAGAGGAAGAAGGTGAAAGCTCATGGCAAATGTTTTTTGATGGGGTCGCCAATATGAATGGAAATGGAATAGGGGTTGTTCTGATCAAGCCAGATGGGGCACATATCCCGATCGCAGTAAAACTAAGGTTTCAATGCACGAACAATATAGCAGAGTATGAGGCATGTATAATTGGATTGCAAGCTGCCTTAGACCATGAAGTAGGGGAACTTGACGTATATGGGGATTCGAGTCTTATCATCTTCCAAACAACTGGTGAATGGAAAACCAAGGATCATAAATTGATCCCCTATCACCAGTATTTGGAAGAAATAAGCACCAAGTTTACTCGAATTTCCTTCAATTATATGCCAAGGGCCAAAAACCAGTTTGCAGATGCTTTAGCCACATTGGCTTCAATGGTCAGTATGCCAGAAGGTGTTGATATTAGACCATTGGAAATTGAAGTCAGGGATGAACCAGCTTACTGCCTTGTTCTAGAAGAAACCCCAGAAGAAGAAGTACCATGGTTTCAAGACATTAAGAACTTCCTAAATGATCGGAGCTTGCCAGAAAATGTCACCTCTACAGAGAAAAGAACAATACAAAGATTAGCCGGTCAATTCTTATTAAGTGGTGGGCAGTTGTACAAAAGATCACATAACGATATCCTACTCAGATGTGTTGCAAAGACTGAGTCAGAAAGGATAGTTGAAACGGTACATGGAGGAGTATGTGGACCCCATATGAATGGGCATATGCTTGCCAAGAAGATTCTGCGATTGGGATATTACTGGTCGACTATGGAGCACGATTGCTATATACACGTCAAAAGGTGTCATTTATGCCAAGTGTACGCAGATAACAAGAATGCACCCCCAAGTGAATTACATAGTATGACATCTCCATGGCCCTTCTCCATGTGGGGTATAGATGTCATTGGAATGATCTCTCCAAAGGCATCAAATGGACACAGGTTTATACTTGTAGCAATCGATTACTTCACCAAGTGGGTAGAAGCGGCTTCTTATGCAAACATTACGAGTAGCCATGTTCTTAAGTTTTTAAAGCACAACATCATTTGTCGCTATGGTTTGCCAAGTGCCATAGTAACAGACAATGCTTCAAACCTTAAGAACAAAGACATGAGGAAGATGTGTGAACTATTTCAGATTACCCACCACAAGTCAGCGCCTTATAGACCAAAGATGATTGGGGCAGTGGAAGCAGCGAATAAGAATATAAAGAAGATTATTCAAAAGATGGTGGTGAGTTTTAAAGATTGGCATGAAATGCTGCCACTTGCTCTACATGCTTACAGAACCTCGATTCGGACTTCTACAGGGGCAACCCCATATTCCCTAGTCTATGGAATGGAAGCAGTTTTACCAGTGGAAGTGGAAATACTTTCACTAAGAGTGCTAATGGAAGCTGAATTAGAAGAAGCTGAATGGATACAGTCTAGGCATGATCAACTCAATTTAATAGAAGAAAAGCGTTTGAAGGCACTTAGTCATGGCCAATTGTATCGGAAGAGGATGGCCAGGGCTTACAATAAAAAGGTGAAGCCCAGAACTTTCCAAGAAGGAAATTTGGTATTAAAGAAGATTTTACCCTTTTTGGAAGATCCTCGTGGAAAGTTCAAACCAAATTGGGAAGGGCCTTATATAGTCAAGAAGGTCCTATCAGGGGGTGCTCTCATCTTAACAGAAATGGATGGGAAGGATTTTCCTGAGCCAATTAACTCTGATGCAGTAAAAAGATATTTTCCATGAATGAATATTACTAGGAAATGATCTGAGGCCATTTTTCCTTATATCCCAAAATTTACATCCCTAGTCAAGCCAATTTGAGCCTGTTCGTCTTTTTTTGTTAAACCTAAACTGGACCTACAGTCTTATACGGGGGCAAATCCAATAAGGGCAAAGCCAATAAGGGCAAGGCCAATAGGGGCAAAAGAAAAAATGAGAAAAAAAAAGAAGAAAAAAAATATATAAGGGCAAATGAAAGCCAAATACAAAAGAAGAGGAATGGGATCGAATTCACCATAACTGTAAGTCCAGTTGACCCATTTTTTCACACTTAGAAAATTTTGATTCAACATGATTTTAATTCCTTTAATTATATGTGATTAAGTATTTTGAATCAGCTTTAAAAAAAAAAAAAAAACTATACTTTGGCCAGTGATGAGAAATCAAATACTTTTTCATAAAACTTCTGTTTTTATAAGCATCTGAGAATTCTGAGGCCAATAATATAAAACCTATTTTTGAATTAAAACTATTATCTTTCAACTAATGGAGTTTGCTTTTGTATTAAAGTATGAAAAAAAATGAAAAAAAAGAAAGATAAAAGAATCTAATCCCTACTCCCTAACTGCTCCTCAAGCTCCCTAATCCTAGCTGCCTGAGTTGCAATAATTCCAGAAGCACCCTCTGCATCAGGATCGCTCAAAAAGGAGATGACCTCATCTGAAAAAGAAAGCTTGCTCTTCAACCCCCTAAGGTCAGCCAAGGAATCCTGATATTTCTTCCGCATCACTCGGACTTCAAAGCGACGAGCCTGCCTTTGTTCTTCAAGTTTCTTCTCCATGGCAATGCGGCCAGACTTCTGCTCTTCAAGCTTCCTCTCCAGAACAAGGACTTTTATCCTAAGTTCTTGAGCCTCCCGTACCCATATTTGTTGAAGCCGCTTATGGGTTGCCCTTTCTGACTCCAGAATATCTTCATAGGTAGGAGGAAGAACTGCAGGAGGATCCTCTGGTACTGGGGCATGACTCTGCACCTGTTCTTTGATCCAGAAGTGATAGTCCTTCACATGGGACTCTGAAAAGACAGGACCCTGCAGAAAACGGACATAGGACCACTCTTTCATTAATTGAGCAGTTAGCCCCATGGAGGCTGGTGTAAGTGGCCCTAAAAGCTTCTCATAGCCAGTAGGGATCATAATCCCCTGGATCGCTCTAAACTGCCGAAGAACCCTCAAAGGAAGATAGAGAACAGCAGATTTCAAGCCTGCTAGGACCAAAAAGTTTTTATCTCTAAAGCTGATCACTGTCTCTGGAGTGGGCTGATAAGTGCCAGGCCATCTCACTTGATCATCCTGGAGAGTACCCAAGAAAGTGAACCATCCTTGCTTGCCACCTTGGATGTTAGGACATCCCCTATTGCTCATCAAAACAGGAACTTTCAATCTTGGAAAGAAGCGGCGAGTTATTTCTTCAACCTGGCTAAGGTGGTCAAGCAACCAAAGCTGCAGAAAAGGGGTATTTCAAGTTATTTCCAAAAAGGAAAAAAAAAGAAGAAAAAAAAAGAAAGAAAAAGAAAAAAAAGAGAGAAAGAAAAAGAAAAAAAAAGAGAGAGAAGAAGAAGAAGCAAAAAGAAAAAAAAAGAAGAAGAAAAGAAAAAAATATATGTATATTTTTACTTGTAGGATAGGGGCGCAGGCAAGGAAGCGTTTCTTCTTCCTGAAATAGCAGTCAGTAAGGGCCTGGTATATCTCTGCTAGGATCATAGGGGCCAATCTCTCATGTTCCCTAACCTGGCAGATGACTGAGATGAGAGCCAAATCAACCTGGTCATCACCCCGTGGAAAAAGCAGCTAATTGACCACTACTAGGGTCAATGCATTAAACCTAGCGTCCTTGTCTTCACTCCTCAGAAGTTTTTCAGTCAAAAAGGTCTTGGACAAGGTTAATAGTGCATCAGAATTTCCTAGGTCCTTCTTCCCTATACCCAAGAAAGTGGAAGCCTCTTTTTTATAACTAAGCTTTAGGGGCGGGTTCACAACTTTTTCGGAAAATCTTAGGCCAAGGATGGTTTCAATTTCTTCTATGGTAGGAGTCATCTCTTTATCATCAAACCGAAAAAGGTTCAGTTCAGGTACCCAGTGTCCAATCAAAGCTTCAATAATTTTCCACTTAAAGGGAATTTTAGGGAGGTGTAGGATATGCCCTAAGTGAATGGAACCCCAACGAATCTCCTCATCAAGGGTCATGGAGTTAACCCACCTGTCATAGAAAGAGTCCACAATGTTATACCTGGTGAGATTAGGAGGTTTTGATCTAACAGGTTGTCTTGCAGGAGGAGATTCAACGGCAGGAGAAAGCGGCATAGGGGAAGCCATGGAAGCGCCAAAGAAGCCAAGGAAAGCGAGAAAAGACGTGCTCAGGGAGTTTTCCAACCGATAAAAGTATCACAAGGACGTTCCCTAGGAGTTTATATAGAAAAATCGTAAGGCAGTAAATTCTGTAATTATACTACAGTCAAAGCTCGCCCATATAGGAACTACGGACACCCTTGATCGTGGAAACTTCGCGGGCAGAGTGCGCCCGTAGTAACTTTACGGGCACGGCTTGCTCGTAGTCTAAGTACGGTTCTTTCGAAAAAATGCAAAAAAATGGGAAGTTTTAATTTCTTTGTTTCCCTAAGCTTCACCTGTCCCTGTTCTAACATTCATCAAGTAATAAATACTGAAAATAAAGAAGAAAAGAACACAAATGGAAATAAATCAAACTTCTTATATATATATATGAATGTTTACATCACTTTTACCAAAAAATACAAGTGTACATGGAAGAATCCTAATCTAATGTCTATGCAGGTCCGCCCCTATGGCCACGACCTCGTCCTCTGCCTCGACCACGGCCTGAAGATCGCCTGCGCTCGAAGACATGCCGCACAACATTGCGGGCTGTGCTACGCGTCATCCTGCTCAAAACAGACTGAATATCATGCCACATATATAAAGGCACAAGGCCAGCAGTGGGATGATCAGGAGGGACGTACCCTGAAGTATCTACATCAGAATCAGTACGGGAAGAATCCCCTGACGTATCAACAGCAGCATGCGTCTCCTCAGCATCCTCCATAGCAGGACTAGCAGGAGCAGAGGTCTCAGGTACATCAGCATCAGGACCGGACTCTACAGGATCAGCTGTAGCCTCCTCCATCACCACAGCCTCCACGGTAGGCTCAACCACAGCAGCGTCCATAGCCGAATCCATATCTACATCAGCAGATGCAGCAGGAGCAGTCTCAGCTACTGGGGCAGACTCTGGCACATCCTCAGCAGCAGGTACAATATCAGCTTCGACCTCGGGCTCTGCTGCAGGAACCTCTACTGGACTGGGAGAAGTCACGAACTCCACCCGTGCCACAGAAAATACCTCATCCCTGAAATGCATAGGCACGGGTGAAGCAGGTGAAGGAGGGCCGGCTGTGTCCTCCTGAAACTAAGAGATAAATTCAGTCAGAACAAGACAAACAAATACAAGAGCAGGAATGGAAATAAAAGAAGAAATTAACCTGAGTATAAGATGGACCCGCCTGGTCCTGTGCATCAGATGGACCCTCCTGGCCCTAGGCTCTGGCTAGCTGCCCCCGGAGATATGAAATGGTGATATAGAGGGCGTCCCGCTCAGTGATCGCGGCATCACGCTGGCACTCTAAATCAGCATAGCGAGACCTGATCTCTGCCAACTGAGCCTCTTGAAATAGCAAAGAAAGAAGTTAGAAAAATGCTAATGAAATAGAAATAGAAGATCACAAAAGAAGAAGGCATACCGTCGTATCATAGGCCCTGATCACTACCCCTCCAATCTCAGTGACTCCGCCACGGACAGGCATAGGTGGCATGAGGCACCCAACAGAAGCTCGCCTGAACTAGGCATCATAGTCACCCTCCTCCAATAAAGTCTCTGCCTCAGTCCAATCTAGGAACTGGGCAGGATCAACAGGCATAGGAGGGTAGGAAGGAGTAGTATCTGGCGGGATGGCAGGAATCCGCGGCTCTCCCACATGCTGAAAGAAGAAGCGCTCGCCGCAGTACCAGATGCTGCCCAGCTGACCAATAAAGAACTGGTATCTCTGTCGTCTCTGGTCAGGGACAAATGCATCATCTCTGGCTGGCTGCAGGGCCAGCACCTTATGAATGTCCTCCATCCAGGGGACAAATAGCTGAAAAACATAACAAGACATCAGATATGTAACTCAAGAAGAAAAGAAAAGAAGAAAGTAGAGAAATTATAGAAGATTACCTCAGACCGGTATAGCCTGTCCAAGTGGGCCCGGGCGGACCTGGGATGACTCTTTTCAGAGTCGTGCTCTACATGACACCATCTACGTGCCATAGGATACGTCTCCTCAGGCATCGTAGAGGTAGGACGGAAATAGGGTATATAAACCCTAGCAAAAAACTGAAAGAAGAAGAAAAGAGTTAGAAGAATAGAAAAGGAGAGATAGGAAAAAGGGAAAAAGAGAGAGTGAGAAAGAGAAAGAAAGAGAAGAGAAATAGACATTTCACCTGCAGAAAAGGCCAGAAGAATCGGCATCCAACTCCAGCCCCTCTGGATGTAGAGAGGCCGCTCACTGATCGGCGAAGGCCAGCCTAAATAGTACCAAAAATGAGAGGGCCCCATGCATACCTCCTCGCCCGCTGAAGATCTCCCAGTAAGCTCAGGAAATGAGGACTGACTGAGGTCGTGTCCTCTGGGAAGAAGCAGGATCCCATCATATACAGAAAAAGAAACCGGAAGGCGAAAGGGAAAACATGATCACCGGCAGCGAGCTGGCCAAAATGCCTCCTTCTGAAAGTCTCTCTCAACCATGTCAGAGACAATCTCGCTCTCCCCCGATCCCATGCCTCAGGAGGCAGCACGATATATCCAAGATAAGCTGCAACCTCATCAGCCTCTGGCATCGCCATCTCAGGAATAACATCACCGATCATCCTAATCCCGGTGATGAGCGTGAAATTAGAAGGCCGGATCCCAATCTCAATATCAGGGAAGTGGAAGCTTAAAGTCTTCGGGAAGAATCTCTCAAGCAATGCGGCAATGAGGGCTCGATCCAAGCGAACGTCCGGGATGGTAATAAACATGCCAAATCCATACAAGCCTAGCTCCCTACGATAGGCCGAACTGCAAGCTCCCAAAAATCTAATGAAGCTAGCCCAGCTCCCTCTATAGTGGGACATAGGATACTCTAAAGGGATATCCGCCCTAATACATGCTGAGGGATGAGTCCTCAAGCCATGCAAAAGATCGGTATCCCTAATCTGGGCAGCCACCTCCTCAGGGATCTCAACTCTGGTCCTGACCTCATCTCTGCCAAGGCCCCCTCTACGGCCTCCTCTACGGCCCTCATCAAGGCCTCCATCTCTGCCTCCAGCTCGACGCCTGCTACGGCTCCTATCTCTGCCAGAAGCCTCAACAGCCGGCTAAAAGAAAATAATTAAAGAGAGGAAAGAATCAGGAAGATGTATTTTGGGAAAGGATATGAAATTTCAAAAAGGTTAGAGTATACCTCTGGGGTCGCCTCACGCGAATCCCCAGAAGGAAGATCAGGGACATCAGAATCCGAATCCCTCTCGGACCTCGAAGACGAGGCCACATCAGCAGGATCTCGCCTAACCCTCGAAGAGGAAAGCTCATCTGCAGGATCTCGGGAAGCTGATCGAAGACGGGCCATCTACGGTTTAAACTAGGGAGTTGGTTAATTATTCTTGTTAAAATTTTTAATTGCTTAATCTTTATTTTAACCAAGTTTAATTGATTAGCAGGAAAGAAGGCACTTCAGAAATTCCCAATCAAATCAGAAGTCAACTAAGGAGTTTAATTTTCTGTTTGGAGAAATTTTAGTGTGATATTTACCTCAATCATGAAAATATATAAAAATTATATATAGGAAGTTTTAGGCTTCTTGTATATTCTCTTTATATGAAAAAAAAAGAGAAATAAAAAATGTGAATAAAGAGGTTAAGGACTGATTTTAATTTTCTCTTTTGTTTTCAGGACATAAAGCCTATTTAAGTTGGGGTTGTGATAACATCAATACTCATTAAGTTTAGGCTTATTCAGTTATAGATTCAGAAATCTATAATGGTTGTCAGTTGGATTGAGGATCGGCTTGATGGAGTCAAAATCATTGGCCTAGCAGCTCCTAAAGTATAGATCCAAGCAAGTCAAAATCAAGTTTCTAAAGATGCATGGGTGAGCAATTATCTAGTAGCCCATGGCCAAAGTAAAGTTTCAAGCAATAGCCCGGAAGTTGGACTTGATCATACAAAAGTCTGCTATCATGCAAAATACATTGCTCCATATCAGCATTTCATGGTAAGGCAGCACAACAGTCCTAAACACTGAAAAATGCAGAAAATTGAACATGAATTGAGCATTTGCAGAGGACAAACCAGAAAAACCATCATATATTCAGAGTCAAAGAATCATTCAGTGTTATGTAACAGAAAAAAAGTTTGAGAAATTGTTCACCAAGGAACCCCGGATCAAAATTGATAGCCTGAGAATAAGTATTGGCCAAACAGAAAAACCAGAGGAAACAAGTTAAGAAAGGATTCATTTCTGGTTGCAGATACAGATTTCTAGATACTAAATGAAGAATTGGGGATTATTTTCAAACCACAAACAGCAAGTCAAATTTTGTGCATAAACCAGATTCGTCCAGATTATATCACTGTTTTGCATGAACTAAGGTTCAGTCACTTACCTGTTTCGATCGAAATAGGAAATGTTGTTAAACCTCAAGGGATGATTACAGTCGATTGAGAGAAGAGGAAGCACTCCAATGACTTGGTCACAGCCACGGCAATGCTCAATCCAGGAATAGTCGCTGGAGATAGGAAGGCTCGTCGGAAAAATAGTAATCACCGGAGATGATAGGAGTTGCCGGAATGAACAGTGGTCGCCGGCGAAGTCACAGAAGCTCGTCGGAGATGAAGTCGGACGCTTGGAGAAGAAGAAGCAGGGACCGGAAAGAAGAGTGCGGGCGTAGAGGATTTTAGGGCAAAATGCGAGCAGAAGAAGAAAATTCGCGATCGCGGTCTTAAAAAGGAGAGTAAAATCCGTAACATCAATACGGGCATCAGACGCCCGTGAAAGCAATACGGTCCTGGTCGCCCGTGAACAACACACGGGCAGCATCAGTCCGTAAGCAAAATACGGGCGAAGCCAAAAATTGCGTATTTTATCATTTTCTCCACATTTTTCAAGAGATTAATGTTTATATTAGTTGTAAGTTGCAAGGATTGCCACCTTACCCACTTTTGTTTAAAAATTTTGTCTCAAATCTCACTTCATAGCCCACAAGTGCTCAGTGAGAGGAGAGAGGAGGATTTGGCCCTTAAGTTGAGGGATTTCTTAGCAAATCTTCCACAATCAATTCTTTTTTTCAAAAATCATCCATTTAATCCTTGCAAAGTGCAATTGATTAGACAAAAATCTCAGAAAGTGCAATTGGTGGGTCTTTTTGCTCTCTGCTTGTAATTGGTTCCAATTACCAGCAAAGAGGGGGCAGCTGTAGACACCCCAAATTGCACTACAAAATGAGAAAATAATAAAAACATGTAATTAGAGCTTAAAACAGGTCAAAAATGCATAAAAATTGAATAAACAGGCTTTGCCCGTATTCTATTCACGGGCCGGTCGCGCCCGAAATCAATCTACGGTCAGGTGCGCCCGTGGAAACTATACGGTCACCGTTGGACCGTAGTGCATTTACGGTCACTAAAGACACGTGCGAGTTTTGTCCTTCTCTCGATTTCCGAGCTTTATCTTTAGTCCAATATATCTTTAAATGAGCGAATTAAGTATTTTATTCGCTGAAGCCACCTTGGTTGGCTATGGATGGGCATTATCTCTGTATTTCACAAAGACCAGGCCATATCCTTCTGGACCAGCCTTGCCCCTAGGTGTGTCTATAAATAGAGGGCCTTTCCTCTGGCAAAAGGCCACGAAATTTTGAAGAATCAAAAGCTCCAAGAGAAGGAAAGGAATCCCTGCTGCTCTGCCTGCTCAATCCAGGTAAGTCCCCTATCCCTTTTTATTTTCTGTCTTCAATTCTAGAAGTAATAGGATCATCTCTATTGCAGTAGAATAAGGCCATATCTGTTTTTGTATTCCTAAACTTTTCTCTAAGTACCTCAAGAGTCTCTCTAGCCGTAAAACGTGAAGAGAGAACTAGGGGAAAGGGGAACAGGTGGATCCCTAGAATAGAACCCCATATCTGTTTTTTCTTTTTTTCATAGAATAAGGCCTGTGATTGTGTTTGTATACCCAAACCTATCTCTAAGTACCTCAAGAGTCTCTCTAGCCGTAAAACGTGAAGAGAGAACTAGGGGAAAAGAGAACAGGTGGATCCGTAGGATAGACCTCCATGTGCTCTAATTTGTGAGATGTGGCTATTTTGAATATCCTGATCATGTTTTAATGCTTTTTATGATATATCTGAATGAATCTATGAATCCATGATGATTATAGCATGAGATCCCCACGTTTTGCCAAAATTTGGATTTTTGCCACTTTTGCACCTACAGCACTGTTTTCGTGATTTTTTTGTGGTTTTAGGCTAAGATCCTGGATTTATCATGATCAATATGATAGATCTGGATATAGAAGCCTGAAAGTAAATTCTAGGGTTTGATGATGTGGTTTTTAAATCGTTTTTCCTTTTTGAGAGAAGACCCTACGGTCTAATTTCTCCCCTTTTGGTGTTTTTCATCAACGTGGGTATTTTTGGTTTTGATTTTCAGATTTAACGTGAAATCTGGGCTTTATCTATGTCCTGGACTGTTCAAGTTCAATTTTGAAATATTTTATAAAAATCATATTTTTCTAGATTTCTAGAATTTAGCTTGAAGCCAGATTTTTGGATTTTTCACTTTAAATTGATTTTATTTGATTTTATCTCGATTTTGTTTTGATCATGAAACCCTAGGAATGGTATGATCATATTTGAAAGTTCTGGATCAATCAGACTGTTCATATGAAAAAACCATATATTTTTGCCTTTTTTGTGATTTTGTGTGATTTTTATAGCAAGTTTTTTCCTTTATTTTAAACATGAACAATACCTGGCAACCACCTTGAGTGGATGAATAGGGGTGCCTAACACCTTCCCCTGTTCATAACTTAATCCCCTTACCCATCTTTGGTTGTTTTTAAAGGAGGGTTATTTTTATCCTAAAATTTGCCTTTTTGCTTATTTGATATTTTGGTGTCCATTCACACCTAAATTGAATGGTGGCGACTCTTTGTTTTGTTTAATCCCGTGTGATGATTGAGGAAATCATTTAAATTGATTTTTTCCCATGTCTCACAGGAGGATCATAGTGATTTCCAGGGAGAGGTAGCTGAGTATTCACCGGAGGATTACTTTTTCCGGGATATTGTTTGAGGTGGAGGATTGATATAGACTTAGTATTTTTTTGATTAGACTATTATTCATTTGGGTTGATGTACTAGAGAGATGAGAGAGATAGTAACCATTTTATTTTACCAGACTTTGATATTAATATTGATGATTAACTAAATGTTGATTTGAGGATTTTAGACTACACTTCCACACATATTTGTTCCGTACTCTGATAGTATGATAAAGTGAATGGATTATTTAATTCTATTGTCTGGTATATTATGGATGATGTATTTGATATGGGCCAATAACACCTCGGATTTGGTTGTTGAACTGAATTCGAGTTGTTACAGTAGCGAATCGGGTTCGGGTCGGGTGCCGGTTTGCACTGACCCGGGTTCGGGGCGTTACACTTAAGGTGGTGTGGTAAAGGTGTATGGGTGAAGAAAGGGTGAAAGGGAAGAGGGTTTTCTCCTTAGGGAAGAAGGGTGGAAGCTTGGAGAGAGGTGGGAGCTCTTGGAGAAGAAAATGGTGGGAGACAAAAGTGTCTCCAATCCCCTACGTATGGGGCTCCATGGGGATTTTATTATGTGGATGATGATGGCTAAATGCATATGATGCATGCATGGGGAAAAGGTGTTTGGAGGAGAGAGAGAGAGAGAGAGAGAGAGAGAGAGAGAGAGAGAGAGAGAGAGAGAAGGATGCATGAGGTGTTGCATGCATGGGGGATGCACATGGGGAACACTAATCATGAGAGAGAGAGAGAGAGAGAGAGAGATGCATGCATGATGCATAATGCATGGGTGATCATGGGGGAGAGAAAGAGAGAGGTGTATGCATGATGCATGCATGGATACTCATAAGGGAGAGAGAGAGAGAGAGAGAGAGGTGTTTGCATGCATGATGCATGGGGATGCACATGGGGAACACTAATCTTGAGAGAGAGGTAGCAAATCTTGATATTTGCAGATTGGCCCCTGGGCTATTTTCTCATTAATTTGATATTTACAGATTAATCCCCAGATAATTATAGATTCATCCCTGAGATATTTTGGAATTTTTGATTTTTACAGATTCATCCCTGAGATATTTTTAGCATTTTTGATATTTACAGACTCATCCTTAAGCAATTGCAGATATGCCCTCAGATATTTTTGAATGTTCTGATTATTTATGGATTTGCCCCCAGACACATTTTTCAGCTGTTTTTGCCACGTGGGCAGTTTTTAGGGTTTCTTGTTTTGCTTATAACTTATTATCCGGGACTCCGATTCAAGCAAACTTAGTTGCGTTGGAATTGTGTCAGGATGAATTGTCCACTAGGACAATTTTGGATAGCTGTTCTGGGGTTTAGCAGAAAGTCAATTTCTATTCCCCTCAAGTTTGACCCGCCTGTAAATCCTTCATCCGAACTTCGATTTCAGCAAGCTTGGTTGCGTTGGGACCGCGTCGGGATACTCTATCCACTGAGATAAAGCAAGGTGGTCAATTATCACTCAATCAAAAAGTCAACTTTTGCCTCCTTAGGGTTTGACTTTCCAGTTAGGGTTTGCATTTCTGGCACTTCTGAGGGCACAAAAATGAGGTGCTTACACTATGGTATGGAGGTTTGGACTGATCCGTGGAAGGAGACAGCTGGATCGTGCAAGAAGGTTTTGAAAAAGTTTCCCTTAGATGTGGGAATTTTCCTTTACTTTCCTGCTTTGTATTCCCTCCTTCGTCTTGCTTCTGTCTTCTCCAATCTCTTGGTTTAGACCCCAATCCTGCTTTAGGGGTAAGCTTCTTAGCCCTTATTGGCTCCAACCTTCCTTGCAGGTTGACCCCCAGACCCTTCCCTAGATGCAAATTGTATTTTCTTAATACTTTATCCACCATTTTCTCAGCACTAGTCATCTTCTCTCTCTTATCCTGACACTCTCAGGTATGAAATTAACAGTTTCGAACTGGAAAGAGTGGAATGCAATTTTGTCGACAGTTAATTTGACATTAATCAAGGGTACATCAGGTGGCACTATCGGAAGTATCAAATTCTCAGCTAGGACAGTTATCACCCTTTGTCCTCCTATATACTTCATCCTTTGGTGGAGAGTGGATGGTATTACCCTAGCCGAGTGTATCCACGGCCTTCCTAGTAGCAGATTGAAAGCTACTGGGATATCCATCACTTCAAATGTGATATTAAAGATATTGGGTCCAATAGTGACCGACAATTCAATCTCCCCTAGGGAGTGTGTCTTAGAGCTATCGAAAGCCCTCACAATCCTCCCATTTTGTTTGATCTTGGATTGATCCAGACCAAGCTTGGCAAAAGTGACTAATGGGCAAACATTCAAAGCCGATCCATTTTCTATTAATACTAGTGCTATCATGCTGCCCTTACAAAGCATAGTGATGTGCAAAGGATCAACGTGATAGCAACCTGTAAGACATGGAAAATCAATCCAATGACTTCCTAAATCATCACACGGGCTCAATAAAAAAGGAGTCGCCACCATTTTTTTTAGGTGTGAATGGACACCAAAATAATCAAATAAGATAAAAAGGGGAAAATTAGAGTACAAATAACTCTACTAAAATAATAAAAAATCTAGAGATGGGTAAGGAGATTAGGTTATGAATAGGGGAAGGTATTAGGCACCCCTATTCATCCACACAAGGTGGTTGCCAAGTATTGTTCATGTTTTGAAAAAGGCTTGCTAATAAAAACCAAATCAAAAGAAAAAGAAAAAAGAATAAAAGATGTATGGCTTTTCCTATATGAATGATCCAATTAATTCTGGATCCTTCTTATGAGTACACAATTTCTTGGGTTTCATGATTGAGTAAAATCAAAATAAAGAAAACAAACCTAAAGTAAAGACTTAAAAAACTAGCTCTAAGTTAAATCTTTGAAATCTTGGAATTACATAATAAAAATAAAAAAATCTTTTAACAAAATATTGAGGAATTAATCCTAAACAATCTAGGGTACAGATATGGTACAAATCTCTCATTAGTTGAAAGATCTAAACCAGATACACTCATGTTGATGAAAAACATAAAAAAGGGAGAGTTCAGACCATAGGGTCTTCTCTCAAAAATTAAAAATAACTCAAAAATCACCTCAAGATATTGAAGAGTAAATCCAAACCATATAGGGTACAGATCTAGTCCAGGTTTCTTATTGGTTGAGAGATCTAGCCAGATACACCCATGTTGATGAAAAAATAAAAAAGGAGAGTTTAGACCAGAGGGTCCCCTCTCAAAAATTAAAATAACTAAAAAATCACCTCATAATATTGAAGAATAAATCTGAACAATTCTAGGGTACAGATCTGGTCCAGATTTCTTATTGGTTGAGAGATCTAAACCAGATACACCCATGTTGATGAAAAACATCAAAAGGGAGAGTTTAGACCATAGGGTCCTCTCTCAAAAATTGAAAATAACTCAAAAATCACCTCATGAAACCCTAGAGGTTACTTTAAGGCTTTTGATTTTAGATCTACCATATTGATCATGGCAGATCCAAAATCCTAGCCTAATGATAAAAAAAAACATAAAAAAGGAGAAAACAATGTGAAAAATCAAAACTCTAGGAGGAAAATGAGATCTAATGCTATGAACAGTATAGATCCATGGTATTCCTCCATATTTCATTAATAAGCAATCACACAACCTAAACAGAATATTAAAACTACACATTTCTAAGATTACAACACATGGGGGTTTGCCCTACGGATCCATTCTTATCCTCCTTTCCTCTAGAACTCTCTTCACGTTTTACGGCTAAAGAAGATACTTGAGGTACTTGGATTTAGGTTTCGGGTTGCAATCATACACAGGCCTTATTCTATAGAAAGAGAGAAGATCAGAATAATCCTAGAAATTAAAAATAGAAAATAAAAGGGGAGAGAGGCTTACCTGGACTTGAGAAAGCAGAGAGGCAGGGGTTCTCTTCTTCACTTGGAGCTCTTCTAGTCTTCAATTCTCAGCCATTTGCTAGAGGCGAGGCCCTTTATTTATAGCAAGAGCAAGGGCATGGGTGGTCACAAGGGTAGCTCAAAATAAGGTTCTAGAATGTTCCAACTAGGTTTTAAAACTTGAGTTGGGGTAAATTTGAGAACCAACGGAGGGTAAAACGGGGAGGGCGCACCTCCTAGAGAGAGGTAAGAGTGGTAAATATGGCTCAGAAATCGAACAATTGCAAAAACGCACAAAATTGTCTGTGACCGCATATGGATTGTGGTCATGCCTTGACCGCCTTCCAAATGCGGTCATGCCTTGACCGCATACCAAATGCTGTCATGACTAAAATGGCCTGTCTACACAGATTCTGCATAGCCTTGACCCTTGTGAGACATGAAAAAATCACCGAAATGGTTCCCCTCCGTCAACACACGGGCTCAATGAAAATGGGAGAGTCGCCACCATCCAATTTTTGAGGTGTGAATGGACACCAAAAGATTAAAAAATAAGCAAAAAGAGCTAAAAGGCAAATACTAGAGTAAAAATAACTCTACTTGAAAATCAAATCCAGAGATGGGTAAGGAGATTAGATTATAAACGGGGGAAGGTGTTAGGCACCCCCATTCACCCACACAAGGTGGTTGCCAAGTGTTGTTCATGCTAAAAAGAATGAGAAAGCTTGCTAAGATAATCAAAAACCTTGAAAAAGGATTAAACACATATGTGATATTTCTACATGAGAAATCCAAGTGAATTCCAGATCCTCTTTTATATCAATATTACTTCTGGAATATCGCCAATAGATGGAAATCAAAGCAAAAATTGCACACGTTTTACGGCTATGGGGAGTCTCGAGGTACTTTGAGTAGAGGAAGGGTTTTCATACACACAGATCAGGCCTTATTCTATAGAAAGGTAGAAGAATAGAGCTAGACCTAGAATGTAAGAACAGAAAAATAAAGAGAGGTTTGAGGCTTACCTGGGCTTCTGGAAGCAATACGGCAGCGGTTCCCTTCTTCACTCGGAGCTCTTTGATCTCCAACTTCTTGGCAAAAGTTCTTTGCAAAAGTTCTTGGCCATTTGCTTAAGGAGGAGCCTCCTATTTATAGGCAAAGGCTAGGGTTAGGGTTTACATGATGCTAGACACAAAATGATGTCTAGAGCCCACCAACCTAAACCCTAAGGCTATTTCCGAAATTTCCACTCCTTTAATGAAGGATATGATGGTAAAAAGTGAAAACTCTCAGAAAACCCTAATTTTGAGCAAAAAGCTTGTATCCGACTTCTCAGGTCGGATACAAAAGCACCTATATGTATCCGACATATGTCGTCGGATACATTAAGAGCTGCTTATATCCAACAACTTATGTCGGATATAAAGAGGTATGCTTGTATTCGACCTGAGTTGTTGGATACAAGAAGAAATGCATATTTCTCAAATTCTGTGCTTGTTTTAAAGGAAATAATGATTTTTGCCAATTATTCATCATTTTTACTGTGCAATTTGGGGGTGTCTACAACTGCCCCTCTTTGCGAGAGTTGCAAAGCAATGAGCTGCAAAGATTAGACAAGCCCAAATTGCACTCCCTTAACCATGATTTGCTTGGTTCAATTCAATTTTGCAAAATTTTTGGGTGAAGATTTGCCAAAAAGCCCTAACTTTAAGGGGGGCATCTCTCCAAGATGTCTTAAATTCCACTGAGCTCTCGTGGCTATGAAGTGGATTTTAAGCCCAAAATAAAATTTTTGAAAACTGATTTTTTTCATCAGACCAAGTTAAAAATTTAAAGAATATTTTCCTTTTGACCAACACATTTCCCCAAGTTGTCCTAAATTCCACTGAGCTCTCGTGGCTATGACGTGGATTTTAAGCCAAAAATAGGGTTTTTTGTAGAAATATCAGACTTTGTAGCACACATTTTTTTTCTTCTTTTTCTTTTTTTTTCTTTTTCTCTTTTTCTCTTTTTTCCTTTTCTTTTTCTCCTTTTTTCTATTTTTCCTTTTCTTTTTCTCCTTTTTTCTACTTTTCCTTTTCTTCTTCTCTTTTTTTTTTCCTCTTTTTTTCTTGTTTTTCTTTTGTATCCGACATACTTAGTCAGATAAGAAAGGCCTCCTGTGTATCCGACATGTTCTGTCGGATACATTAGCTTACATAAGTTGCGCGCGACCGCGACTCTTCCTTTTCTGTTCTTTCTTCTCCAATTGCAAACATCGGACATAAGCCTCCTCCTTCGTCCCCGACGACTCTTCTTTCTTCTCTGGCCACTTCTGACCACTCTCACTGCTTCCGGCGAACCTCCATTGACTCCGGCAACTTGCGTTAACTCCGACGTTCTCCTATTGCCGAGCCCTAGCTCTTGATTTCCAGTGATTTCCCTGCCCAACGCCGTTGCCTTTGCTCCGGTGATTTCCTCTAAGTTCGGCCGACTTCTCCATCAACAATATCCTACCTGTTCTTCGTTAGTGCTCGAATCGAAGCTCCTTCCGGTCGAGATTACACATTGCCATTGCCAACTACCATTAGTGAGTAGTAAAATTTCGTTTTTTATTGTCAATTATCTGTGATTGCACTGTTTCCCACTTGTGACAATTTCTGATTGATGGTGGAATAACTAAAAACCTTGCATTGCCGAAACCTGCATATTTCTTCCCCTTTGTTATGAAACAGTAACCGAAATTCTTGAGCTGTCTGCTAGTGGAGGCTAAATTGCATGAATGATATGCTGCTGATACCATGCTGCAAAATTTTTTTCTTTGACTTGAATCCTGATTTGCCTGTTGGTGGTGATCTTCCGCCGGATATCCCGTTGGCTGCATCCTTGACTGGATAAAAAATTCTTTGGAGTACAGTTGCCCACTGTTATCCTTAAATTGACAGTGACTGGATTTTCTACCGGTGATGAACTGAATTGTATGTCTCATGTTGAATGATTTCAAATGCCCAGCTATGATTTGTTCTTCAACATGCTCTGATTTTTTGTTCTAACTTTAGTAAGGTGATGCTCCACCTGTCATGATTTTTCCATGACTTGTTCCTGACTGCACTTTGCATGACCATATCTTTGCATGCTTATTAGGTCGTCTGGACCTCTGAATAGCTGGTATCAAGCTGGATTTTCTTTTCTTTTCTGCAGTTTGCTTTGGCTCCCCAATCTGTCTTGCTAATTCTTGATTTGTAATCCCTTTAGGCAGACTGTTGGTGACATTTTCCCACTGAATTGCACGATGTTCCAATGCCTTTTGAATTGCCGGAAAAATTGCTTACTCAGATGCCATGCTGATTTTAGTATGTCTTTGACTGTCAGAATTTTTCCATGATTGGCCTTTGGGTCCCACAGCTTGTTTTGATCTCTGTTCACTTAAGACCTTTTACTGTTCTATCTTCATGTAGCAATCCTGAAATAAATTAACAGATATTAAGCCGTGTAAATATCTTTAGGAAAAAAATGCTTTAGAACCATAATAGAAAAAAACTTTGAACTGAAACAGATGACAAAAATAACATAAGGTTCCCTCGAGACGCAAAAAAATCATGTAAGATCCCTGATGAATTAGAACCGAAACCTAGACCTAAAGCAAGGTGAGATTCCTGAGAAATTTGAACTAAAACCTAGACTAAGAGCAAGGTAAGATTCTTGATAAGCAAAGTAGGATAAATTTGAACTGAAACACTTCCCTGTTGCTTGTAGATGGCTAGGAGTCATTCTCGCGTCCGAGAGGAGGCTGGCCCTGTTGATCAGCCCTCCACTTCGCGGGCTCGGACAGAGGCGAGTTCTAGCGCCACCCTGTCAGAGCCGTTAGATGATTTCAGAGAGAGCTCTGCTGAGGTAGGCTTCCCAATTCTTTCTTTCTTTTCTTGCTTCTCTTGAAACCGACTTCTCTTATTCGTTTCTGCTTTTAGCCCGTTGTTATTCCTGCTCAGTACGGGGCAAAGGCCGAGGCAGAGTTCAAGATCAGGCCCTTGAGGGTGAGGGAGGCCGTGGCAGAGGCCGAGGACGTGTCAAAGCCAGAGGTGCGGTTTAGGATCCGGTCCTTGGAGGTGATGCTAGGGGGTTCCGGTTGGTATTCTTTGAGGCATTGCGAGCATTTGTTCAGGACACTGAGCTTCGCAATGGGTTGGATCATCATCCGTCGATGTGTGTCCGAGCAGATCTTCCCCTTCAGTATCCCCCTTCTCATCTGAGAGGTAGTTGGGGGAGGTTCTTCGAGCTGTATCAGACCCTATCTCCTGGACTCAGACGGGAGTTTCACAGATGCCATTTTGACCATTTTCTGCTCATTCCATCATTCTGAGCTGATCGCCCTCTCATCATTGCTATGCTGGAGCGGTACTTTCCTGACACACAGTCCTTTCATTTGCCGGATTTTGAGCTGGGGATTCGTCCTTCAGATTTCGTCATGCTTACTGGCATCCCTTTGACAGGTAGGACTATAGAGATGGAGCGTCCTTTTGCTACGGATATTGGCACCCTGCTAGGGTATGAGGATCTTCCTGAGGCTACTTGGGATGGCAGGAGTGGACGGATTTCTATCAGTTGGTTGTGCGGCAGCATTGCTGATCATCCTGATCGGAGGCACGCTATTATTGCTGAGGCTAATGATGGTTTCTTCCCTCTATTTCGACGGGTCTTCCTGTTGATGCTGGGCAGCTGCTTTTTCTAGGAGGATACGACGTCGGTCAGTCCTGTCTTCTTGGATGCCCTGACGGATCTTCGGCAGACCAGGCGGCTAGCTTGGGGCCGGTTGATATATGGGACTATATTAGCTGGACTAAGCCGAGTCATCCGAGGTCTGGTTGCTCCGAGGGGAGATGGTATTAGCTGTTGATTTTTCTGGCAGATCTTACAGGTAAGGAATATTT
The DNA here is from genome assembly GCA_947561395.2 of Buxus sempervirens. Lineage (NCBI taxonomy): Eukaryota > Viridiplantae > Streptophyta > Magnoliopsida > Buxales > Buxaceae > Buxus > Buxus sempervirens. The sequence continues at coordinate 34,610,150 of OX387183.1, forward strand.
TGACTTAATTCCTTGAAATTCTTTTATCTCTTTCTAACTTGTTTTCTTTCCTTGCCAGATATTCATGTATTCATATATGACCTACTTCCATCCTTCTCCCTTGCCCGGTGCTGCAGAGTTCCCTGTAGCTATACGGTGGTCTGTCTTGGATAGAGATGCAGACAGGAGCCAGCCACAATCGGCCCGGGCACACTTAGACCGCTCTCGCCGTTTTGATGTAAATTTTCCTCTCCCTTCAATATTCTATTTTCTTTAATACTGCCCCTGCATCTGACACTTTTTATTGTGATTGCAACTGATACTGGCCCGCTTCAAGGATGTGGATGACGAGGTTGCTCGTCAGGAGATGGTACAGGATGCTTTTGAGCGAGATGTGCGACGCCAGTCCTACCAGTGTTTCATTGGGAGACTTGGTAGGATTGTGTACTTAGGCGAGCGCCTATACTTTCAGCACACTAGCATCCCTCGTATCCCGGTTCCTCCACCCCTCGTTGGCCCTATTGTCCTCCTGCCCTGATTTGATGTCGCCCAGTTTGATCAGTGGGAAGATGCAGAGGTGTTTACTGTGGCTAGGGATTATGATGAGTGGATCCAGAGAGTATCCATTGGGTGCTTGATGGATCGACCCACCCATGCTGGAGTGACAGAGATCGGCGGGATCTATATCCGGGTCCATGATGATACTGTGAGTTTTTTTATCTTCATTTTTCATCTCATTTCCTTCAATTCTGTATTTATAACTTTAATTTCGCTGTTGTTGGCAGGTACATGAGTTGAATGCTCTCAGGGATCGGTTTCAGAGTCAGCGGGCCGCGGTTGATGACATGATCGCGGAGCATGACGCGGTTGTGGCCCAGAGAGATGCCTGGGTCAGAGAGTTGGAGGCTCTGGTTACTGAGCTTCAGGCTAGACAGGTATCTGGTTTTTTATTATTTCCTCTCTTTTATTTCTATGACTTTTTGCTGTTCTGATATGAATTGTTTGACTTTTGCAGGATCCAGTCCCAGATCATGATGCTGCCTTTGAGCCCGATTTTCCTATTCCTTATCCATCTCCGGTTCGGGCTGCTGATCCTGAGGATGCCCTAGTTGCTGGCCCGGTGGTAGTTACTCTTGCGGACCCTGTGGGTCCTTCATCTCCCGTGGTGGTTCCTGAGCCAGAGGACATCCCTGCTGCTGACTTGATTGAGCTGGATCCTCTAGTTCCTGTTGCAGACATTCCTGGTAAGTTTCCTTTAATTCTCCCTCTTTGGTTCATCTTGATACTTCCGTTTCTGACTCTTTCTATTGACCAAGATATTTCTGCTCCTGGTCCTTCTTCTGCTGCTGCTGAGCCTTCTGGAGCTGCAGGAGTCGAGATTGCTGCGGTTATGGACCCAGTTGAGCCCGATGAGGCTAGCCTGCTAGTTGATCCTATTCCTGCCGATCCAGAGGCTTCTTCTGATTCAGTACCAGCTTCAGACCTTCGTGGGTCAGAGACCGCGCTACATGGCGGAGCGCCTTCTGGCATATTATAGGCGCCGACCATCTCGAGGGAGAGGCCGTAGAGGAGGACGTGGCCGAAGATGCGGGGGTGATCCTGCACAGTAGTAGGAGATTAGGATTTCTATTTTTTCATCATTACTGTACAAACGAGACTTATATATATGAAAAGACTTTCTTTTATCCATTCTCTCTTGTGCTGCTCTCTTTTCTTTTCATTTTTATACAATTCAGACTTGTATACAGGTGAAAGAGGTAAAAAATTCGGATTTTTCTCCATTTTCTCTTTTTTTTCCCTTTTTTCTTTGTATCCGATATATCAGATCGGATAAACTGCAATTTTATTGTATCCGGCATGTTATATCGGATACACAGAGTTCCTTTTGTAACCGGCATTGGTCGTCGGATAGGAAGGGAATCCTTTGTATTCGATCTGATATATCGGATACATTAAAACATGCTATAAATGCAACCAGCCTCGGGATTTGCGTATTTGTTTTACAAGTTTTTGAGTTTAGAAAACCCCTTTTTCGCCTTTTTCTTCCTCCCATTGATTCTTAGCTTGCTCCCATCATCTCCAATGGATTCCGGATCATCTTCTGTCCCATTGTTGTCTGTCCACGCAGCCTCCCCTACAAAACAACCTTTTAGATCAAAACCCCCTAACCTCACTAGGTATAACCCTGCAGATTCATTCTACACTAGGTGGGTTAATTCTATGACTCTTGATGAGGAGAGGAAATGGGATTCCACCCATCTAGGCCATGTTCTGCTTATCCCAAAGATTCCTTTCAAGTGGGAGATTATTGAAGCTATGATTGGCCATTGGGTACCTAACCTAAACCTTTTCCGTTTTGGAGACCATGAGATGACCCCCACCATTGAAGATGTTGAAACCATCTTGGGCTTGAGGTTTGCAGAGAAGGTAGTGAACCCGCCCCTTAGGCCTAGTTACAAGAAGGAGGCTTCTACTTTCCTGAGTATAGGGAAGAAGGATTTAGGGGATTCTGACACCCTTTTGACTTTGTCCAAGTCTTTTCTGACTGAGAAGCTCTTGAGGGGGGAAAAAAAGGAAGCCAGGTTCAATGCCTTAACCCTGATAGTGGTTAACCAACTGCTTTTTCCATGGGATGATGATGAGGTCGACTTGGCCCTTATCTCAGTTGTATGCCAGGTTAGGGAGTAGGAGAGATTGGCCCCTATGATTTTGGCAGGGATTGTAAGCACCTTATTTTTGCACCCCTGGAATTGCTGAAAATGAAAACCCTGCCAGAAAGTCAAACCCCGAGGGGACAAAAAGTTGACTTTTTGATCAAGAGAAATTTGGCCACTTTGCTTTATATCATTGGATAGAGAATCCCGACACGGTTCCAATGCAATTGAGTTTGAAGGAATCGGAGTCCGGATGAGGGTTCTGCGGGCGGTCAAACTTGGGTGGAGCCAAAAGTTGACTTTCTGCTAAAATCCGATCCAGATACCTTGCTCTATATCACCGGATAGAGAATCTCGACACGATTCCAACGCAACTGAGTTTGCAGGAATCAGAGTCTGGATGAAGAAAATATGAGCCAATGAAGTTTCCGAGCAGTAAAACCGGTGAACTGCGCACGTGACAAAAGCTGCACACGTGGAGAGTTGCGCAGGAAAATATCTCGGGGATCAAATCCGTAAATATTCGAATGTACGAAATATCCCAGGGACTAAATCTGTAAAAATCCCGGAATATCGGATTAAACCAAAAATAACCAAGGACTAAATCCCAAAAATTCGGATTTTCTGACCAAACGAGCGGCCGCATTAATTGATTTTTAATCATTTGGTCACTCACGTGAACGTGGCAAGTGGTATGCGCTCAGCTTGAGCTGGGCGCCAAACTCGGCGGATACCCCCTGTCTTCGTCTATAAAAGCCGCGGCAACTTTCATTTGTAGGGGTTCGGGCATTTTTTGGGGTTCGGGATTTTCAGTGCCGGCTTTCTTCTCTGGCGAAATTCTTTCCGGGGCAGAGAGTTCTCACTCTCTGGTTCTCTCCAGGGTTGGGTCATCCCACGGAGAACTAGTCCTCCTCGCTTGGCCTGAGCTAAAAGAACCCTCCCTTCTTCCTCTCCGACTACCTCACAACCGAGAAGACGACCAGTTGGTGAGGAGAGGTGGTGCTCCAGCGATTGCTCGTGCGCTCCAAGGGACCCTCCGGCATATCCTGCAAGGGATTAAAACAAGGTAATGTTCCCTGTTTAATAAATGAGCTCATTCCAAGCTTTCAAGCATGACTAGGGTGTTTCCTGGGTGTGCCAATTTATTTGCTGTTCGTGCTTGATTGATTCGAAGGGGGAGCATGTTCCCCCATGAGTTCTCCATCTCTGTTGTATCCCGATAAAGCCCCCGGTTCCCTTCTTGATTATTCATGTTCTGTTAATTCATGGTGTTGTTAGTGTTTGTTTCCGGATTTTATCATGTTCTGTAGTGTTTGGTGTTCGGATTTGTAGGTTTGCAAAGAGGTTTGATCCTCACAACTTAGGTTAGATTAATTTCCAATTGTGTTTAGAGGTCTTCTGGGATTCTAAGGATCCCCAGAGAGTGATTACAGAGCTTAAAAAACCATTAAAAATGGAGTTCGGGCAAAAAAAAAACAGAATATCGGGTTTCGTAGGTGTATGCGTCGAGCTCTGCGAGCTCAGCGCACCCAAAAAGAGTGAGCGGATCGTTTTTCTGGGCATCCGCCGAGCTCATGCCCACTTCCCTTTTTGGATGCGCTCAACTCGCACTCACTTAATTTTGGATGCGCTCAACTCGCGCTCACTTAATTTTGGATGCGCTCAGCTCGCGCTCACTTAATTTTGGATGCGCTTAGCTCGCGCTCACTTAATTTTGGATGCGCTCAGCTCGCGCTCACTTAGTTTTGGATGCGCTCAGCTCGCGCTCACTTAGTTTTGGATGCGCTCAGCTCGCGCCCACTTGATTTTTGGGTGCGCTCAGCTCGCGCCCACTTGATTTTTGGGTGCGCTGAGCTTGCGTCCACTTGATTTTTGGGTACGCTGAACTCGTGCCCACTTCGCCCGCGGATCATTTTTTTTTTTGGTTTTTTCAGTCCGGCCACCTCGCCGACCTTACGCCTAGTGCCTGAGGTTGGCGCATACCACTAAAAAAGGCCGAATTGCCATATTTTTGGAAAATCCAGAAAATGCCCTTTACCGTACCGTGGGGGGCTTCTCCCCCGCACCCCCAACCCCATTGTCCGCCACGCGTCCAACTCGTTCCTTGGTATGGGGAGGTACCCCGCCCCGTGGGCTTCACTCCACCCACAGGGGCCCCGAGTACCTCCCCTTGGGCCCAGTATAATGAGCCAGTTTTCCCCCGACCAAGTGTCAATCTTGTATATTTATTTGTGATTATTGCTAGATGTGAGTGCCATTTCCGAACCGAACCGAATAAACCAACATGGGACTTGGACCCCCCGTCCAACTTGATTTCCAGTGGGCCTTCCAACGGGGCCCACCTGCCCCAATAAACACAATGAAATGTATGCATGCAACTTAATCAAGATAAGTAAAATTAACTGATTAAACCGGGCAGGCCAAACCTAAAGTGGTCCGCCCGAACCAGACTTGTGAAATTGATGCATGAAATGCGTGGTTTGGCTGAGATCAAGGGCAAGGGCCTACCGGGCCCGCCAAAGCCCACCAACCGAACCAAGGAAGGGTGCAAACCCTAACTTCTGGTAACTTGGGCTTACAGGCCCAGATTTGGACTACGGGCCCCAAGCCCAGTGTCCAACTCACTTTGGCAAATTAAAAAGATAAATCTAATAAAATTATTTGGCCACCATATGGGCCCACCTAAGGGGCCCGCAAACCAATCCGGCCCACTTTGGCATGGAAATCACTTAACAATCCAACTTGAACTTCAAAATAAAAATCAAGTCAAATTGAACCAAAGTCCAAAAGGCCACACTTGGCCCACCAAGGAATCCGCGGGCCTTCCAACGGGGCCCGCCCATGCAGACTCATCTCGCTTTAAGTTAAAGAAGATAAAATCAAGTAAAGGGACCCACACCACTTTGGCGGTCCCGCCAGACTTAACTAAATCGAATGCTGGAATAGGAATCGGGTGAGTGAGAGACCAGAGTTGACTCAAACCAGGGAAACCTATGGGATCCGTCACTTGACGGGGTGGACTGGGGTGTCTACAGACTTCCCCAGACTGCAACCGAGAACCTACTTAGAATCTCAAGCGGTAGACCAAGCCTTAGTAGAAGAACTTAGGCACCCAAGTGTCTGCCTGCACCCCATCAGGCAGTGGCGACTCCAAACAAATCCCGAGGCACGCATCAATTTGCATGCGCCTCGTCGTGCGACCGAAATCGGGTGCCCACAGGGATGTACCAGGCTTTGACTGACTGTTATTACAGGAAGAAGAAGTGCTTCCTATCATGTGCCCCTATCCTGCTGGTAAAATTCCCTTCTCTTTTTTTTTTCTTCTGCTTGCCTTTTGTTCTTTTGCTTGCCCCCTTTTTTTTTCTTTACAACATACTGAAATATCCCTCCTTCCTTGCAGCTTGGGGTACTTGACCATCTGAGTCAAATTGAAGAGATCAATCGACATTTCTTCCCAAGCTTGAAGGTTCCCATCTTGATAAGCAACCGGGGGTGTCCTGACATTCCAGGAGGTAAACAGGGCTGGTTTACTTTCTTGGCTATACTCCAGGATGATCAGGTGAGGTGGCCTGGTACTTATTAGCCCAAAGCCGAGACCGTGATCAGCTTTCGAGACCGCAACTTTTTGGTTTTGGCTGGCTTGAGTCATGTTGTGCTTTACCTTCCTTTGAGGGTTCTTCGTCAGTTCAGAACAACCCAGGGGATTATAATCCCAAGTGGATACGAGGACCATCTTGGGCCACTTTCACCAACCACCATGAAGCTGAACGCTTGGTTGATGAGGGAGTGGTCCTATGTTCGTTTTATGCGGGGCCCAGTCTTCTTAGAGTCCCATGTGAAGGACTATCTCTTCTGGATCAGGGAGTAGATACAGAGTCAGGCTCCAGTACCTGAAGATCCTCCTGTAGTTTTGGCTCCTACTTATGAAGACATATTGGAGTCTGAGAGAGCTTCTCACATGCGACTTCAACAGATATGGGTACGAGAGGCCCAGGAGCTTAGGATACGAGGCCTTGACATGGAGAGGCAACTTGTAGAGTAGGTATCCCGCCGTCTTGTTGTAGAAAAGCAACTTGAGGAGCAGAGGTAGGTTCGCTACTTTGAAGTCAAAGCACTGCGGCAAAAGCACCAGGATGCTTTAGCCAGCCTTAGGAGCATGAGGATCAGGCAGACCCTTTCAGATGAGGTCATTTCCTTCTTAAGTGATCCTGCTGCAGAGGGGGCTTCTGGAGTTATTGCAGCTCGGATTCGGGAGCTTGAGGAACGGCTAGGAGACAGAGACTAACCTTATTTCCTGCACATTTTTTTTCTTTCTTTTTTCATACCTTTGTATGAAAGCAAACTTCAATAATGGAAAGACAAAGGATTTAATTCAAAAATAAAATTTTTATATTATTGGCCTCAGAATGCTCAGATGCTTGTAAAAACAAAGGTTTTATGAAAAGTATTTGATTTATCATCACTGGCCAAAGTATAGTTTTTCTCTTTTATATATATATTTTTATTTTTTGAAATTTGGTCCATGCACTTAATTACCCATAATTAAAGGAATTAAAACCAGGTTAAATAATGAGAAGGGTAATCCAAAAAATAATGAGGGATCAAAACCGTCCATCTTAGGACCTTTAGAGTCATCCCCAAATGCTTTTTCTTCCAAAATTGACCCCGTTTTGCTCAGTCTCAATATTCATGCTGATTTTGCTTCCAGCTTAGATCTCCATGATTAACTCAACCTCTGATTTTTCTTTCTTTTTTTTCTTCCTTTTCTTCTTGCCAATATTGCCCCTAGCGCCAGTTACAGTTTTCACTAGGGCCGGCTTCTGCATTCCGTCATCACCAATCTTACTCTGAAATTTGAATGAACAAACTAAGATCATCGAGGGCTTAAAAATAGGACGAAACAAAGGCTAGGCTTGGTTTATGAAAGAGAGGGTATTAAAGGCCCAAAAATTTTCAAATGTGGAAATAGGTCAACCGGACTTATAGTCATGATGAATTTAACCCTTTTTCCCCAAATTGCATTCTTTTCATCTCTTTTCACACTTGGCTTTTATTTGCCATTTCTCTTTGCTTTTTTTTCTTTTTTTCTTTTTTCTTTATTTTTGCTTCAATTGGCCTTGCCCCAACATAAGACTGTAAGTCCGGTTTAGGTTTATCAAAGAAACGAACCGGCTCAACTTGGCTAGACTAGGGATTAAAATTTGAAGGAAATAAAGAAAGATGGCCTCGGATCATTTCCTAGTAATATTCAATCAAGGAAAATACCTTTTTACCGCATCAGAGTTAATTGGTTCAGGAAAATCTATCCCATCCATTTCAGTCAAGATGAGTGCTCCCCCTGACAGGACCTTCTTGACAACATAAGGCCCTTCCCAATTGGGCTTGAACTTACCACGAGGATCTTCCAAAAATGGTAAGATTTTCTTTAGCACTAAGTTTCCTTCTTGGAAAGTTCTGGGCTTCACCTTCTTATTGTAGGCCCGGGCCATTCTCCTCTAGTACAATTGGCCATGACAAAGCGCCTTCAAATGCTTCTCTTCTATTAGGTTGAGTTGATCACTTCTTGACTGTATCCATTCAGCTTCTTCCAATTTAGCCTCCATGAGCACTCTAAGTGATGGGATTTATACTTCCACTGGTAAGATTGCTTCCATCCCATAGACCAGGGAATACGGGGTTGCCCCAGTTGAAGTCCGGATTGAGGTTCTGTAGGCATGTAGAGCAAGCGGTAGCATTTCATGCCAATCCTTGTAACTCACTACCATCTTCTGAATGATTTTCTTTATATTCTTATTTGCTGCTTCCACTTCCCCATTCATCTTTGGCCTGTACAGAGCGGACTTGTGATGGGTAATCTGAAACTGCTCACACATCTTCTTCATGTCCTTGTTCTTAATATTTGAAGCGTTGTCTGATACTATGGCACTTGGCAGTCAATAGCGACAAATAATATTGTGCTTAAAAAATTTAATAACATGGTTGCTTGTGATATTCGCATATGAGGCTGCTTCTACCCACTTAGTGAAATAATCGATTGCCACCAAGATGAATTTGTGTCCGTTCGATGCCTTAGGGGAAATCATGCCTATGACATCTATGCCCCACATAGAGAAGGGCCACGGTGATGTCATGTTGTGCAACTCACTTGGGGGTGCATGCTTGTTATCTGCATATATCTGACATTGGTGACACCTCCTGACATGTATACAGCAATCATGCTCCATGGCCGACCAATAGTATCCCAACCGCAGGATCTTCTTTGCCAGCATGTGTTCGTTCATATGGGGTCTGCAAACTCCTCCATGTATAGTCTCAATCAACCTTTCCGACTTGGCCTTAGCAACACATCTGAGCAGAATATCGTTATGTGACCTCTTGTACAAATGTCCACCACTTAGCAGGAATTGACTAGCCAATCTCTGTATCGTCCTCTTCTCAGTAGAAGTGGCATTTTCTGGCAAACTTCTATCATTCAAGAAATTTTTGATATCTTGAAACCATGGTGTTTCCTCTTCCGGTGCTCCCTCTAGAACAAGACAATAAGTTGGTTCATCTTTGACCTCAATTTCCAGTGGTTTGATGTCTACCCCTTCTGGCATGCTGACCATTGAAGCCAATGTTGCTAGCGCATCCGTGAATTGATTCTTGGCCCTTGGCATATAGTTAAAGGAAATTCGAGTAAAATTTGTGCTTATTTCTTCCAAATATTGGTGATAGGGGATCAATTTGTGATCCTTGGTTTTCCATTCACCAGTTGTTTGGAAGATGATAAGACTTGAATCTCCGTATACGTCAAGTTCCTCCACTTCATGATCTATGGCGGCCTGCAACCCAATTACACATGCTTCATATTCTGCAATAATATTGGTGCACTGGAATCTCAGCTTTACTGCAATCGGGATGTGTGAACCATCTGGTTTGACCGAGACTGCCCCTATTCCATTTCCATTCATGTTAGCGGCCCCATCGAAGAACATTTGCCAAGAACTCTCACTTTCCTCTTCTTCAGTAAACAAAATTGCCTCATCAGGAAAGTTGGTCTTCAAAGGTTGGTATTCTGGCAAAGGATGCGTAGCCAGGTGATCAGCAATGGCTTGACCCTTAATCGATTTCTGAGTGACGTACGTAAGGTCAAACTCGGATAGTAGCAGTTGCCACTTTGCCGTCCTGCCAGTTAGTGCCGGTTTCTCAAATAAATACTTCAAAGGGTCCATCCGGGATATCAATAATGTGGAGTGACTAAGGAAGTAATGTCTTAGCCTTTGAGTTGCCCACACTAGAGCACAATAGGTCTTTTCCAATGGTGAGTACTTGGTTTCGTATTCTGTGAATTTTTTACTCAGATAGTAAATTGCCCTTTCTTTTCTTCCAGTCTCATCAAGCTGCCCCAAGACACATCCCATTGACGTTTCCAACACTGACAAGTACAGGATCAGTGGTCTTCCTGGAGTTGGTGGCACTAGCACAGGCGGGTTCAGTAAATACTCCTTGATTGTATCAAATGCCTGCTGGCAATCCTCATTCCAAACCGTCGGGTTATCCTTCCTCAGAAGTTTGAAAATTGGTTCACAGATAGCAGTGAGTTGTGTTATGAACCGGCTTATGTATTGAATTCTTCCAAGAAAACCCCTAACCTCCTTCTTTGTTCTGGGTGATGGAATTTCAATTATGGCCTTGGCTTTAGTCGGGTCGATTTCAATTCCTCTTCGGCTCACAATAAATCCCAGCAACTTCCCTGATGTAGCCCCAAAGACGCATTTAGCCGGGTTAAGCCGTAGACTGTACTTCCTGAGATGATCAAACACCTTCTTCAGATTAATCAGGTGGTCCTCTTCCTTGCACGATTTGGCAATCATATCGTCCATGTAGACCTCCATCTCCTTATGGATCATGTCATGGAATAGTGCTGTCGTGGCCTGCTGGTATGTTGCCCCAGCATTCATAAGCCCAAATGGCATGACTGTATAGTGGAAGGTGCCCCAAGGTGTGATGAACGATGTTTTCTCTTGATCTTCCTTAGCCATCTTGATCTGATTGTATCCAAAGAAACCATCCATGAATGAGAATAGGCTATGGACTGCGTATTATCGACCAGAATGTCGATATGTAGGAGTGGAAAATCATCCTTTGGGCTTGCCTTGTTCAGATCTCTATAGTCCACACACATTCTGACTTTTCCGTCATTCTTTGGTACTGGCACTATGTTTGCAAGCCACTTAGGGTACGTGGAGACTGCCAGAAATCCTGCTTGGAATTGCTTGACCACTTCGTCCTTGACCTTCAGAGTCCATTCAGGTTTCAATCTTCTCAGCTTCTGCTTGATCGGCTTAACCCCCGGCAAAATTGGCAACTTGTGCATCACCATGTCAGTGTCCAACCCTGGCATGTCCCGATATGACCAAGCAAACACATCCTTATAATTTGCCAAGAACTGTGTCACTTCACCATGCTGCACATTAGATAGACATGCCCCGATTTTCACTATTTTTGGGTCATCTTGGGTCCCAAGATTTATTGAAATGGTCTCCTCAATATTAGGTTGGACCCCCTTTTCATGACGTTCCAATTGATATTCAATTTCTTTTGGAACGTCTTCTTCTTCGACTTTGGTCTCTTCTTCAATCCCCATGAGATCAAAGTCGAGCTCAAAGTCGAAGTCATATTCAACCTGGTCCAATTCGGTTTGCTTATATGGTTCATAAGTGGTTTGGACCTTTTTGAAAAAATTAAATTTTCTAGAAAAAATAGAAAAATCTTTTTGGTTTTTTTGTGAGCCTTCTAAACATAATTCCCCTGAAGACGAAGGCTCATTAGGACCTTCAGGGAAATGGCATTCCACTATTGGAGTTTTTTTTTGGAAGCCACGTCAGTTCGCCAAACAAACGCTGCTTCAAAGGTAAGGGGAGTTTCCTCCCAATTGTTTAATACAAGTTTTTCGGGAGCAAGGAAAATTGTGCAAGCCTACTCCTCAAACCCAGAATCCGATGCCATCATCACCGGGTGGGTACTGCCCTTTTCTACTACGGGGCCCAGTCCAGATATGACCTCATCTGGGATTTTTATTGCCGCCCAGTCCATGTCTGCTCCTGTCTTATCACCCTCAGTCATAGCGAAGAAAGCCCCAACATCTTCAGAGAAGTCTGTCTGCTGTTATGGTTGTGGCCCAGGCCCGTCCACTGTTTCAAGCATAGGAGATGGGTTATAGGGTTGCAGGTTTGGAACAGAGGGCCTTTGGTATGGATTGAAATTTCGGTACGGGGGTTTGGATTGGTCCATAGGGGGAGACAGTTGGATGATGCAAGAGGGTTTTGGAAAACTTTCCCTTAAATGAGGGAATTTTCCTTTACTTCTTTTCTCTCCTTCTTCATGCTTCATCCTTCTCCATCCTTGGGGTTTAAACCCCAGTCCCACTTTAGAAACCAGCTTCTTGGCCCTGATTGGCTCCACCATTCCCTGCAAATTTATTCCCAGGCCTTTTCCCGGGTGAAAGTGGTATTTCTCCATCACTTCACCATTTTCTCAGCAGTAGTCTGTTTTCTTTCTCTTTTCTCATACCCCCCAGGTATGAAATTGACCGTCTCAAACTGAAATGAGTGGAACGCAATCTTGTCAACAGTCAAATCCACATTTATTAAGGGTACATTAGGTGACACAATGGGAGGCACCAAGTTCTCAGCTAGGACTGTTATCACCCTTTGCCCTTTTATGTATTTCACCCTTTGGTGGAGCGTGGATGGTATTGCCCTAGCCGAGTGTATCCACGGCCTCCCTAGGAGCAGATTGAAGGCTGCTGGAATATCCATCACTTCAAATGTGATGTTGAAAATATTTGGTCTAATTGTGACCGGTAGTTCAATCTCCCTTAGGGAGTGTGTCTTAGAGCTATCAAAAGCCCTCACTATCCTCCCATTCTGCTTGATCTTCGACTGATCCAGACCAAGCTTGACAAAAGTGATTAACGGGCAGACGTTTAACACCGACCCGTTGTCAATTAAAACCCGTGCGATCATACTGCCCTTACAGAGCACTGTGATGTGCAAAGGGTCAACATGATAACACCCACCTGGGCTAATTTCACCTTCAGAGAAACTTATCACGTTGTGTGACAAGATTTGACCAACCATTTTGCCTAGTTGGTCTGGATCAATGGTCTGGGATACATGTGCACTCTGTAGCACCCTTAACAATGCGACCCTGTGCTTTTCAGAATTCAGCAAAAGGCTTAGTATTGAAATCTGGGCTGGGACTTTGTTCAGCTGATCAACAAGATTGAACCCACTTTTCTTAATTATTTTTATGAGGTCTGATGCCTCATTTTCTGCACCCTGGGGGGTGTCTTCTCCTACCTTCGCTTTTCCTTTCATTCTTCTTTTTTTTTTCTGTTTCTTTTCTCTCTCTCTCCATCTCTGTTTCCTTTTCTTTCTCTACTCCTTCCACACATTTTCCCGACCTCGTCATGAGGTTCACCTCCTCATGGTTCTGGTTTTTGACCACTGGAACCGTAGCCGTGACCCCCTCGCTGTAATTCCATGGTATAGCTGCCTCAGAATAGGCTAGTTTAGGGACATTAACCACTAATGGCTGGAGTTTGGACTGGGATGTATGGGCCGGTCTAGGGACACTGTAGGAAGCAGGAATGTTTACAACTAAGGGTTGGAGTTTGGACCCAGCTGTGGCTGATGGAACTGAAGAGGTGATGGAAGCAGTAGTGGGGTCAAGGTTGATGACCAATGGAGCCTTTGATGGCTTGGCTAGAGAACAGGTGGGTGGATTGCAATTGAAGACCAAAGGAGGCCTTGCAATGTTTATTTGGGCCATAAGAGAGGAGACCCAGTTCAGAGAGGAGCTAATGTCCTCAGTAGTATGATCATTTTTTCGGGAGACCACATTGACCTCCTCTTCTTCTTTCTCTTGGAAAAAATGGACCTTGACCGAGGTCCCTATGGGAGCTATAAGTTGAGATGGGTCAAAGGCCCTTCTCATGGTGGATATGGCAGTGATGGAGTTGGACGGGCCTGCCCCATTGTGGTAAGGCAGAGGGTTCTGCCCGATATCATTTCCCGATAGGGCGGGCGCAGCCGTGTTAAAAACCAGGGCCTTCTGATCCAACAGATCCTGGACCGCGTGTTTCAGAACCCAGCAAGCATCTGTAAAGTGCCCTGGTGCACCCATGTGGAAGTCAAAGTAGAGTAGTCAATGAGCCTTCCTGACCTGACCCCTTCCTCGATCCGGTCTGCCACTTGTACCAGGGCAGTAAAATTGGTGGTGATATGCCCTACCAGATGGTTGTAGAAGGGTTGCCCCAATGTACCCACGAATGTTGAGATCATTTGGGGTTTCAGCATAGGCGGCCTGACCTGGGAGGCAGTCTCTCTCCATCTCTTAGCATACTGCCTTACGGACTCCTCATTTCCTTTACTAATCTTCATCATATCATACCGGTCTGGCACGATCTTCGAGTTGAACTTGTACTGGTCTAGAAACGCGTCGGCCAAGTCTTTCCACCTCCTGATCCTTCCATGGTCCACTGTGGCAAACCACCTAAGAGTCGACCCTGTCAAACTCCTCTGGAAGAGTTGGATCAGTATGTCGTCATCCCGGCCAAACTAGCACAAAGCCCTGCAGCACAGTTTCAAGTAGCTCATTGGGCAACCCGTGCCATCGTATTTATCAAAGTCCGGGCACTTGAACTTGGCCGGTAAACATACATCTGGGTACATACATAAGTCATCGAAGGTGGTACCTCCGTAACTGTTTCCCCCCTTTACTTCCTTAAGTTCTTCCTGGATTCTCTCTATCTTGTGCAAGAGTTTCCTTTCCATTTCCTCCCTAGCTTTTTCTTTCTTCATCTCCTTTTCAGATTCCACAGTGTTTTCCCTGATCAAGATAGGTTCAGGGACTGGCTCAGAAATGGGTTCAGGCATGGGTTGAGCCGGAGGCGGAATGTAGGCTTGAGGTGGCGGTGCTTGATGGGAAGTAGAGGCTTGGTGGTTTTGGGCCTGGGCCTATTGGGCCTGAGCCGCCAGTAAGTCCCCCAGCATTTTGGCCAGACCGGCCACTTGCTCTTGCAGCTGAGCAAAGTCCTGAGCAGGTACGGTGGCTTGGGCTTGGTTCTGTTCAGTATTCATGGTGCGGGCTTTCGATCTGGTTATGTAAGCAATGATTGTAAGTAAGTGTACCTGGAGAAGGAAAAGCAAAGAAACATGTTAGCTTCCATTTAACTTGAGTCATACCCCTATAAATGTGGACAATTAGGTTAGGTGAACACAAGTCCAGATTTATTTGTTTTTTTTTTCCTTCTTTTTTTTTATATACATATTTTTTTGTTTTTTTGTTGTTGGAATATTTTAGGGCTTCCAAGTGTCCTGCAAATGTTTTGATTTGATTGGAAAAAAAAACCAACCAAAGGTTTCTTGGAATATTCTAGGGCTTCCAAGTGTTCCACAAATGTTTTGATTTGATTGGAAAAAATAACCAACCAAAGGTTTCTTGGAATATTCTAGGGCTTCCAAGTGTCTCACACATGTTTTGATTTGATTGGAAAAAATAACCAACCAAAGGTTTCTTGGAATATTCTAGGGCTTCCAAGTGTCCCGCAAATGTTTTGATTTGATTGGAAAAAATAACCAACCAAAGGTTTCTTTGAATATTCTAGGGCTTCCAAGTGTCCCGCAAATGTTTTGATTTGATTGGAAAAAATAACCAACCAAAGGTTTTTTTTGTTACTGAATTTTCTCAATTTTCCAGTTCAAAAGCTTAATGGAAACATGTTTGAATTGAATGGGTATCAAAAAATATGACACCTTAGTTTGCCCTAATGAAAAATGTAGATTTGTGTTTCAACATTAAGTTAAACCCTTAGTGAGTCTCTTTTTTTTTTGTTTTTTTTTTACTTGAATTATCTTTCCATATCCTCTTTGGGTGCTCACAGATCATTTATAGTGCCTTAGGCATTTTATCTTCAAAAGAATTGGGCTGAAAAATCAATTTGGCAATTTTCGGGCTGTATCCGACATGATTTATCAGCTAAGGTAATGTCTTATTGTATTCGATATAAATGATTGGATACACGCATATATCCTTTTTGCCGATGAGTTATGTCAGATAAGAATAGAATGTTGTTTAACCGACTTGAGTTGTCGGTTAATGCCAAAATGGCCCTTTTTGACTCATTTTTTCACCAGACTATGTTATTTTCATTCCCATTTGATGTTCACCTTAACTTGGCCTTCAAATTCAGCCCCAAATTGGGCCTTGACATCATACTTGCTAAGATTCACAAATTCATGAGGGTACTTGTACCCTCCAAAGTTATACACCAATTCTTGGATTTTGCACACTTGGTTGCCTCTTGCATGGACTTTAGGTAGGATAACGTTTAAGCAGAGTTAGAGACTCTTCCTATGGGTTACACCAACCTTAAGCTACCAACATTTTTGGGAAAAATTTCCTCCCAACCATATGGACACCATGGTTTTTAATTTACATGAAGATTAAAAGAAAACATGGCTTTACCTTGCCACCTTGTGTTACCTTCAATATGGTATTCATATTATACCTTGGCCTGTGAACATACAAACGGCCTTCCCACATTTACACCCAATTCCTCAAACGCAATTGTGTACTTTTAGCTGAAAACGTGTTTCTCCACCTTCAAGCGTATGGTTTTTGGGTTTTGGCTTAATTGGCAACTTAGAACTCAAGTCTAGCGATGCCCGGAATCGAATCACAGATCCCATTGTCATCACATCATTGACTCAAATTCTAAGGTAAATGTTTTCACTTTCATTTTCCGAAGTAACGACCTCGGTGCGCCAAGCTACACACGTTCGGATTCAACTTCCTATAGGTAATGGGTAGGTTGTGCAAAGTTTTTATAGTGCTCAAGTGCATTTTGAATTTTTAGGTACATTCACAACGTCCCAGCCCCTTGCCACTCTTTTTCATAGCCATGCAAACAATTTCAAGCCAAGGCATATGACATTATATTGAAAATAAAAACACAAGCAAGCAATGTAGTAAAAGCTACTCAATATGCACACAATTATTACATACCCAAAAGTAGCATACAAACATGGCATCATATCGCACAAACAACCATTAGATCATGAAAAGCATGCTTGTAAAACTTCAAAACATCCCATAAATTTCCAGATTTTATGCTCTTTTTTCATGCTCAAGGTACTTATTCACACCCAAATTGAAGCCTAAAAATACAGCAAATAGATGTATTGTACAAGAAGCTTTTAACCGGGAAAAACATGCTTGAAACCCCTCCAAACCTCTACTGAATTCTGGGTTTTATGGTCTCATTTTTATGCCCAAAGTGCATTGTTTATACCTCCAATTGAAGCCTAAAATACAGCAACTAAGAATTTGGTACAATAGGCATTTTAATTAAGGGAAACATGCTTGAAAATTTCCAAAATAGCTACTGAATTTCCAGAATTTTTTGCTCATTGTTTTCATGCTCAAATCAAGTTATCCCATACCCCAAATCAAAAGCATGCCACAAAAAAACCTTAAGCACTAGAAAGTATTGTTGATGGGAATCATGTTTGAATACCCCAAAAATTACACTAAATTTCAAGATTTCAGGTGTGTGCGCGTCGGAAACGCGGCACGGGGAAATTCGGAGTCGCCACCGCCTGATGGGGTGCAGGCGGACACCTGGGTGCCTAAGTTTGTCTATTGGGCTTTGGTCTGCGGCTTGAGATCCTAAGTCGGTTCTCGGTTATGGTCTGGGGAAGTCTGTAGACACCCCAAACCACCCCGTCGGATGACGGGTCCCATGGGTTCCCTGATTTGAGTCAGCTTTCTCCTTTTTTTTGGTTCTCACCCGACTCCTATTCCAGCATGCAATTTAGTTAAGTCTGGCGGGACCACCTGGGTGGTGTGGGTCCCTTTAATGGATTTTTTCTTGTTTTACTTAAGTTATCTGAGTCTGATTGGGTGGGCCCCGTTGGAAGGCCCACGGTGTCCTTGGCGGGCTTGGGTGAGCCCATGTGCCCCTCGTGGGCCTCTGTCTAACCTAGGACGCCCTTTGGGCTTAGGTTAATGAGTTGATTTTACTTAATTTGTTTAAGTTTGAACTTTTAGGTGATTTTCATGCAAAGGGTTGGACTGCATTGGTTGGCGGGCCCCAGGGTGGGCCCCCATGATGGTTTCCAAGGGTGCTTCGGAACTATTTTATTTAGTTTTGCCATGAATGGGCTGGTCACTGGGCTTGGGGCCCGTGATCCAGTTTTGGGCCTGAAAGCCCAAATTCCATGAAGTTAGGGCTTGAGCCCTTCACTTGGTTTGGTTAGTGGGCTTTGGCAGGCCCAATAGGCCCTTGCCCTAGGTCTTGGCCAAACCACGCAATTCATGCATTAATCCACAAAACAAGGCTTAGGTGGGCCGCATTGGGTTTGGCCCACCCGATTCAATTGGTTCATTTTACTTAACTTATTCATTTGCATGCTTTTGAGCTTATCGGGCTTGGTGGGCCCGTTGGAAGGCCCACTAGATGCACCAAATTGGACCATGGTCCAGGTCCCATGTTGGGTTTCCGGGTGACCCGGAAACCCTATTGGTTCACTTGGTTTGGTTGAAATCATCACCAAATTCGGCCAAGGATCAAGAAGACACAAAAAATTATATTTCTGCATGTATCCGGCCTTAGTTGCCGGATACACACAAGCTTTAGGTGTCCGGTCTGAGTTGCCGGATCACCACAGAATTGCCTTTTTTGGGGTTTTGCCAGTTGGGATGCGTCTGTGGGCTCCTTGGGGTCTTTCTACAAGCTGTGTGGGCCCCTGGATGGGCCCACGTTGGTTCAGGTTTGCGAGAGAGGCCTCATTTGGCCTTCCTTTGGGGTTTCTCTAGCAAAGCCAATGATGCAAGCTAAAGGACATGGGGTGTGGGCATGCATGCTGGCAGATGGGTTAGTGGGGTGCATGAGTGGGGGATCTGCTAGGAACAGCCGGTGCTAGGTGGGAAGGCATGCTACCAAGAGCGATCTGGTGCTCCTACGAGGATACGGCCACAGCCAAAGGGGGTGGGGGAGCATGTTTGCATACACACACCAAAGATAGCAAGGAATTGATACAAAATCAGTGCACATAATCAGTGACATGCATGATTAAAGAAAAAACAGCAGTTATGCCTGGGGTTTGGATGGGTAGATTGCACAAAACAGCAAGAGAAATAAGATGCTCGTGTGGTCCTAGCGATGAGGAAATACATACTTCAAGGGAGGGTTGGTTCTAACATGCAAGGATTAACAACTAAGCTGCATGCACACAAAACAAAGACCCAACCTAGCATACAACATATGTAATTTACAGCAAGATCATACTAACTACATTCATGCATTTCGCTTAAAAAGACGAAGAAAGGAAAGTAGGGGGTTGCATATAGGGGTACAAAAGATCACATGCTAAGAAGGAACAAGCTCCTCCCATGAATGCTTAAAACCAAACCCGAAACGGTAGCTTGAGGGACATGCGAGCACATGGACGAGCCCTCATCCTCTCCCTAAAGTTATACGTATCCTATCTCTTACCTTGGAGGCCTCCGTATGGCCAAGTAGGAACAAACATACGAGAATGATACAGAGATAACAGCTCCAAGTGAAGGGTGGATCAAATATTACCTTAATGGCTCATTTCCACTTATGTAATGTAAAATGCTACAAGAAACCATACCTGAGGTGTAAAGGGGTTCTGGAACGATGTATGAAGCTCCTCTGAAGTGGAAACAGGTGCTGGAAATCCTTCCTCCAGCAGCAACAGCAGCAAGCTTTCTTCTGGTTTCAATAGAGAAGATGGAGAAGAAGAGAAAGGCAAGGGTTGGGTAGTCTTGGGATGAGGTGGGGAGGTTATGGAGGCCAAAAAGGGTTGGGCA
This sequence comes from Buxus sempervirens, assembly GCA_947561395.2. Taxonomy (NCBI): domain Eukaryota; kingdom Viridiplantae; phylum Streptophyta; class Magnoliopsida; order Buxales; family Buxaceae; genus Buxus; species Buxus sempervirens. Next base: position 34,629,670 of record OX387183.1, read on the forward strand.
GGGAAGGTTTCGGAGGAGGAAAAGTGGAGAAAGGAGGTGGGGAAAATCGCAAAAGAAGCCAACCCCCGGAAATGAGCTGATGTTTGCCTTTTATAGACAAACTTAATGTATCCGGTAACTCAGGCCGGATACACTAAGCCCTCTTCATATCCGGCCTTCATGGCCGGTTACACAGGTGCTCCTTTGTATTCGGCATTCAATGCCGGATACAAAACATGATCATTCGAAAATTAAATGCCGCCGCGAATTTGTCGGGCGATCGGCGCGAATCTCGCGTGAAACTCTTTTTGTATCCGGCATTTGAGTCCGGATATACGCAAGGGTATGTGTATCCGGTATATTTGACCAGATAAAAATAAAAAAATTACGGATTTGCCCTTCGACTTGACCGATTCGACCGATTCAACTGATTTGACACTTTTGGATATCTACGGATTGCCCCCTAAGAATTTTGGATATTTAAGATTTAGTCCCTGAGATATTTTGCTGCGTTGGCTGCCACGTGGGCAGTTCCTGTGCCACGTGTGTAGTTTCCGGTTTTGCTACGCGGAAACTTCGACAGCTCATATCTCCTTCACCCGAACTCCGATTTGAGCAAACTTAATTGCGTTAGACTCGTATCGGAGCCCTCCATCCAATGACATAGGGCTAAGCACTTGGCACGGGGTTCGAGGAAAAGTCAACTTTCGACTCATCCTCAAGTTTGACCGGCCCACAGAACCTTTATCCGGACTCCGATTCCTGCAAACTCAGTTGCGTTGGGACCGTGTCAGGATTCTTTATCCATTGAGATAAAGCAAGGTGGCCAACTATCACTGGATCAAAAAGTCAATTTTCCACCCCTTAGGGCTTGACTTTCTGTCTAGGGTTTTGCATTTCTGGCTCTTTTGGGAGCGCAAAAATGAGGTGCTTACATCAGGTTTTAAAAATTTTTCATGTTCAACTCATGGCATTGAAACCCAAAATAATACATGCTCTCACAAAATATAGCAAAGTCCTATTACAAGATGGGCTTTCCTTTAAACCCATTCCTATACACAATCAAGCAACATACCTATGCTTTTATCCATGTGAGTTTTCTAATCATACAAATCGGATTTGAGATTCAATATACACATGTAAAGTAGGCAAAATAGCAAGCATTCCAAAGTAAAGAAAAAGCATGAACGAATACACAAAATGGCTTAAATCCACAAATCCCCAGCAGAGTCGCCAGTTGTGAGATCTGGAAAAATCACCGAGACGGTTCCCCTCTGTCAACACACAGGCTCAATGACAATGGGAGAGTCGCCACCATCCAATTTTTGAGGTGTGAATGGATACCAAAAGATTCAAAAATAAGCAAAAAGAGCTAAAAGGCAAGTACTAGAGTAAAAATAACTCTACTTGAAAATCAAATCTAGAGATGGGTAAAGGGATTAGATTATGAACGGAGGAAGGTGTTAGGCACCCCCATTCACCCACACAAGGTGGTTGCCAAGTGTTGTTCATGCTAAAAAGAATGAGAAAGCTTGCTAAGATAATCAAAAACCTTGAAAAGGATTAAACACATATGTGATATTTCTACATGAGAAATCCCAGTGAATTCCAGATCCTCTTTTATATCAATATCACTTCTGGAATATCGCCAATAGATGGAAATCAAAGCAAAAATTGCACAGAACCAAGTTGAGTCAAATCCGAAAATTTTGGTAAAAGATAGAGCCATTTGTCTTGAAATCATTCAAATCTAGTTTAGATTGAATCAAACCAATTCCATTTAAAAGATTATGACAAATAGAAGACTCATGCAAATTTTCAATCAATTCCGGTTAAAATCTTAGGAGTTATTCTCCTTTGAAATCTGCTGCTGGAGATAATTAAAAGTGACAGTGGGCAAGTTTGGAAAATAATTTAGAAAAATCGGCTCCATATAAATTCATGAAATTTAGTGTAAATGAAGCCTATATGGCCATCTTTCAAATGAAACTAGCCTCATACAAAAATTCATTCGGATGTGCCTTGGGCGGTCTCCCGAACAGGCCCCTAGGATCACAGATTTACCCAGAAAAGTGCTGTTGAGCAGTTCTTAGTAAATCTGTTACCAACGACACAAATGAAGTCAAACAATTATGAAATCAACTGGGTTTGAAACTAGACTTACAAAGGAAAATACCGAAACAAGAATCACTCGAATCAGACTTAAAACGAACACATGGCGCTCAGTCGAAGTGACAGGTTCTACAATCAGGCCTGAACTGACCTATCAACTTAGACAGAGAGGTGTCAAAAATCCACTAGATAAAATGAATGAAAATTTTCAAGCATAAACTAAACAGCCTCACCTTTCCCATGGCTCTGGAATCACTCCAAAATTCATCCGGACGATGAAGTTACGAGTGTCCGAAGTTGGGGTACAGCTGCTGTCAAGTTAAGCCTTTTTAAAAAAAATTAACTCAAAACAGTGATAAGGTGTGTGGAATCCGTGCAAGATAAATGAAAATCATTTTAAAAAGATATTGAAGAACCTCTAGGAAGAAATTAGGCACAAGTTTGGCTCACCATTCTCTCCGATTGGAAAGAATATGCCAAAAACCCCAAAATTGAACAAAAGTGCCCAAAACCGAGAGGTTAGACCTAGAGGTCTTTAATATTTGAAATAAACTTAATTGAAATTGATAACGAACATCCCAGAATTGCTTGGGGCCATTTATTTCAGATCTACTACAATGACGGCAATAGATCCAGAGTATGAGCCAAATCCGACAAAACAAGTGCTGTGTGTGTGTAAAAATCCATTCTTCAATAATATAACAACATATAGCATGCATTCATATCAATCAAATGGAGTTCTAAAACAACCTAGGGTTCCGTTACATTATCGTTTCCCTTAGTTCTCTCTCCTCATTTAACGGTTCTTCGAGATAATCTTGGGGTACTTTGAATATGAAACGGTTTTCACAGAATCAAAAGGCTTATTAGAACAAGGTTCTAACACTAGAATCCATCCTCAGTCTCATTTCCCATAGATCCCGCCTTTACATTTTACAGCTAGGGGGAGTCTCGAGGTACTTTGAGTAGAGGAAGGGTTTTCATACACATAGATCAGGCCTTATTCTACAGAAAGGTAGAAGAATAGAGCTAGACTTAGAATGTAAGAACCGAAAAATAAAGAGAGGTTTGAGGCTTACCTGGGCTTCTGGAAGCAATACGGCCGCGGTTCCCTTCTTCACTCGGAGCTCTTTGATCTCCAACTTCTTGGCAAAAGTTCTTTGCAAAAGTTCTTGGCCATTTGCTTAAGGAGGAGCCTCCTATTTATAGGCAATGGCTAGGGTTAGGGTTTGCATGATGCTAGACACAAAATGATGTCTAGAGCCCACCAACCTAAACCCTAAGGCTATTTTCGAAATTTTCACTCCTTTAATGAAGGATATGATGGTAAAAAGTGAAAACTCTCGGAAAACCCTAATTTTGAGGAAAAAGCTTTTATCCAACATCTCAGGTCAGATACAAAAGCACCTATCTGTATCTGACATATGTCGTCGGATACATTAAGAGTTGCTTATATCCGACAACTTATGTCGGATATAAAGAGGTATGCTTGTATCCGACCTGAGTTGTCGGATACAAGAAGAAATGCATATTTCTCAAATTATGTTCTGGTTTTAAAGGAAAGAATGATTTTTGCCAATTATTCATCGTTTTTATTGTGCAATTTGGGGGTGTCTACAACGCTTACCTACACAGGCAATACTTATTTACATGTAATATCAATTAAGTAAATGTCATTGTATTTTTTAATCTCTATTTACTTAAGATATTACATGTAAATAAGCAAACACCTGCCATTTGAATCCTTTAAAAATAGTTCCAGACCCAAATTCCAAGTGAATAAAAAGTCATATTTCCAGTTCAAGGCTAAATTCTGGTTTTTTTAGGTCTGGTAAAAAGATTCAACATGTTAATACCAAGGTATTTGTCAAGATTTAAAGGCTCAAAAAATTCATTTATGCAATAACATTGCTAAAAACCTAATTACCGGGAAAAATTATCTTGAAATCTTGCCTTAAAATATTTCATTTTTTTGGGGCCAAAAGTTAGCAAAATTCAACCGGAAAATTTTGACTTTGCACAAAAGATTGAATTTAGGCCTTTTCCTTTGTGGTTTTGGATTCAAATGGGTTAAGGATCTCAAACCCAATGCTAAGAATTGAAAATTCAAATAAAATATTTCTTTCCTTCAAGATTTACCAAAAATCGTGCAATTTTGGGGTGTTTACACAACCGCCTGGGTTTATCTCACTTTTTGAAAAACTTATTACATTGTGAGATAAGATCTGACCAAACATTTTGCCTAGCTGGTCTGGATCAATAGTCTTAGGCATATGTGCACTCTGAAGCACCCTTAATAATGAATCCCTATGCTTTTTAGAATTCAGCAAAAGTCCTAGTATTGAAATCTGGGCCAGGATTTTATTCAACTGATCCACAATATTAAATTCACTCTTTTTGATTATTTTCATGAGGTCAGCCGTCTCATTTTCAGCAACCTGGGGGGTGTTCTCCCCTATTTTTGCTTTTTCTTTCAGTTTTTTCTTCTCTTTTGCTTCTTTTCTTTCCTTCTCAACTTCCAATTCTTTTTCCTTTCCTTCTTCTCCTACACACCTTCCTAACCTCATCATGAGGTTCACGTCCTCCTGGTTGTGTCTCTCGACCACTAGAACTGTGGCGTGATGCCCTCGCTATAATTCCATGGTACAGCCGACTCGGATAGGAAGGTTTAGGAATATTGATCACAAGTGGAGGAAGATAGGATTTTGATGTAGGAGTTGATTTAGGAGCATTACAAGCAGGAGGAACATCTACAACCAAAGGTGGAAGCTGCTTTGGCGCATTTGGTTGAGAGAGTTTAGGGGTTGTTGGAGCAAAAGAAGTAATCGATGCAGTGGTGGGGTCATAGTTGATGACCAAGGAGGGTTTTGATGGAATTGACGGGGGAGTAATTGGTGAATTATAGTTAATTACCAAGGGGGGTTTTTGAAACCTTTACCTGGGCCATGAGGGAAGAGACCCGGTTTAAGGAGGAATTAATACCCTCAGTAGCATTGCCATTCTTCTTTCTTTCGGAAATGAGATTGATTTCTTTTTCCCTTTTTCCTTGGTAGAAATGAACTTTAACCGAAGTTCCTATGAGAGCAATCAACTGAGAGGAGTCAAAAGTTCTTTGAATGGAAAAGATACCTGCAACTGAATTGGACGGACCTGCCCCATTGTGATAAGGCAAGGGATTTTGTCCAATGTCATTTCCCGAAGGGGTAGGAGCAACTGTATTGAAGGACAAAGTTTTCTGATCCAACAGGTTCTGAATGGCATGCTTTAGAGGCCAGCAGTTGTCAGTAGGGTGTCCTGGTGCACCCATGTGAAAATCACAAGTGATTGAGGGATCAAAATTCCTCCCCTTAGGTGCATTTGGATTTGGCTCCTTCAGGGTTACATATCCCGCCTTCAGTAAGGTTGGCAATAGTTGGGAAGGAGACACGGGAATAGGAGTGAAAACCCTATTCCTTCTCGTTGCCATCCAGGTTTTGGTAAAAACCCTCTTTCGATTTGCAGGCACGAATGGAGAGAAATTGATGTTTAGTAGAGTTTGATGGTTGGTTTGTAGTTGCTGGACCTGCAGGGGTGTTGTTGTAAATTATAAAGCACTCAAATTGCAAGTGTACAATATCGCAAACAAGTAATATAATGATGAGAAAAGTATCGTCCCACAGAGATTGAAAATTAAAACTATCAATTATAGAAATTAATCTAACACTAAATTTATCTAACAAACCCACCAATTAATTAAAAAGAAACTAAAATAACAATTAAAAGTAAAAGATGAAACTATTTAAAGAGAAAATTTTTACTCAAGTTAACAAAGTCTAGATGACAAAACCTAGGGTTTCTAAAAATTTCTCCTTCCCAATCCTCTTTAAAACTCTCATTCTCATTCAATCCAGTGTATTTACTTCTGTTGATAGTCAAGAACCCAAAATTAGTTACTAGCCTCTCCCAAGGTCCTAATAAACTGACCTTAATTAATTCCACCACTATATTCCTATGTGAAGAAAATTAATCAAGATTCATTTAAAATCTATGGCTCTTATGTAAGGAGTGCATAAATTCTATAGGTATATTCCTATCCCATATAATTTATGATATTCTATTCGTAGGCATTATTCAAACCTCCTCTCCCGATTCAGTAATGAATTCCTAAGCAACTAATTTATCGACCACACAAATTAGAAGTATCAAGCATGGAATAGAATAACCAACAAGAAAATAACATACACCTGGATTATAATCAAAACAGAGAACTTAAAGATTCATGTTCGGGATCCTTTTAGAACCCTAGCAAATAAAATTAGTTCATAACAATGAAAGAAAAGAACATCCGTCACGTTTTTCTACCATCCTCCTTTTGTATCCAGATTTTGACCTCATAAAACTCGGAATTTGGTTTTCTCGCTGAAATACGATTTTCTCCCTCTCTAAATTAGCTTTCCAACGCCACCTTACTTGCATCAATCTGAGGTCAGACGAGGAAGTTACGCTCAAAATACTCACGGTCGTTCTAATCTGGCAGTTTCCTTTTTATGTGGGATTCCACAAAGATGATTATGATAAATCCTTCTTTTTCCAATAAAAAAGGATCCTTATAACATTTAAACTCTAGGACCGCCCTGCTCTTTAAAAACTCTCTCAAGCACATCCGCAATTCATTAGAATCTCCCAATTATGCCCTTTTCTCTTATCTGCAACAGTAACCAAGAATTGTATAAATTAAGGAATAACTAGCATTAATTGTTACAGAAAAATCCAAAAATATTAAGAAAGAGGATATAACAATATTTATATAATTTAGGCTTATCAGGTGTAGGAGTGGGAACATTGATGTGGAGAGGTTTCCTAGGAGGAGGAGCTTGTACCAGGTTTACTTCTCCTTCTTTTCTCCCTCCATTCTTTTTAACTCCATTCCCCTTCTTCTGTGCAAAAGAGGTGGAGGAATTTGACTGACTGGCCATAGCAGAGTAATCGATTATTTTTCCTAATTTGACCCGGTCTTCAATTCGGTCGGCCACTTGTACTAGGGCCGCAAAGTTGGTGGTAGTTTGACCCACCAAATGGTTGTAGAAGGGCTGCCTTAGTGTGCCAATGAAAGTTGATATCATTTCCGACTCCATCATAGGTGGCCTGACTTGGGAGGCAGTCTCTCTCCACCTCTTGTCATATTGCCTTACAGGTTCATCCCTATTCTGCTCATCCTCATTACATCGTACCTATCTGGCACGATTTTTGAGTTAAACTTGTATTGGGACAAGAAGGCGTCTACCAGATCCTTCTATCTTCTAATCTTCCCATGGTCAACTGTGGCAAACCACCTCAAAGCAGCTCCCGTCAAACTCCTCTGGAATAGCTGGATTAGAATGCCGTCATCCCAGCCAAATTGGCATAAAGCCCCCACAATAGAGCTTCAGATGGCTCATAGAGCAGCCAGTGCCATCGTATTTGTCAAAGTCTAGGCACTTAAACTTGGCTGGTAGGCAAACATCTGGGTATAGGCACAGGTCTTCAAAGTTTGTGCCTCCGAAAGCATTGACCCATTTCACTTCCCTCAGTTCCTCTTGGATCATCTCCAGCCTGTTCAAAAGCTTCGTTTCCATCTCGTCCCTTATTCACTCTTTTTCCTTCTCTTTCTCAAATTCAACTGTCTCCTCCCTAATCAGTATAGGTTCAAGGATAGGTTCAGGAATAGGTTGAGCTGGAGGTGGAATGTTGGTTTGAGTTGGAGGTGCTTGGTGGGAAGTGGAGGCACGGTTTTGGGCTTGGGCTTGCTGGGCATGAACTGCCAGTAAGTTTTCCAGCATTTGGCTGAGTCCCGCCACTTGCTCTTGCAGTTGAGCAAAGTCTTGAGCCGAAACAGTGGTTTAATTCTCAGTGGGATTCATTGTGTGGGCACTTGATCTAGTCACAGGAGCAATGGTTGCAAGTATCTTGGTACCTGAAAAGAAAAAAATGAAAAAAAATATATCAGCACCAATTTACATCTTATTCACACACCTATGAATGCATGAATGCAGGTTAGGTAAACATGAGTTTGGATTTTATTATTATTATTATTATTTTTTATTTTTTGACTTAAAAGAATTGTTGGAAAATTTTAGTGCTTCCAACATGTCCCACAAGATATGAAATGTCTAAAATAAAGGTTTTTAGACAAATCACATAGTGTCTTGGAATTACTCAAGCTTCCAAGGGCTTATGAATTGGTTTGTATGAAAAAGACCATCAAAAAAAATTTGTTGGAATATTCTAGGGCTTCCAACATGTCCCACAAAATATGAAATGCCTAAAGTGAAAGTTTTTAGACAAATCAAGGAGTGTCTTAGAATTACTCAAGCTTCCAAGGGCTTATGAATTGGTTGGTACGAAAAAAACCATAAAAAAACAATTGTTGGAATATTTTAGGGCTTCCAACATGTCTCACAAAATATGAAATGCCTAAAGTGAAAGTTTTTAGACAAATCAAGGAGTGTCTTGGAATTACTCAAGCTTCCAAGGGCTTATGAAGATAAAAAATCTAAAATTTCAGGCTTTCAGAAGTCCTATGAGTTAATGAATTACACAGGCTTCCTTATGCCTATGAAGTCTTTTGAAAATTTCTAGAATTTTAGGCTTCCAGTAGTCCTATGAGTTTCTAAATTAAGGCTTTAGAAGGCCTATGAGGTTAGGGAATTACTCAAAGCTTCCCTAAGGCTTATGAAAAATTGAAGTTCAAGGGCTACTGGTGGCCTATGAAATTTGAAGTTTTTGAAGGCCTTAAGTTGTCCTATGAATTGAATTTCGGAAATTCCAAGGCTTATAGATACCTATAGGGTTAAAAAAAATCTGAAATTCAAAGGCTTTCAGAGGCCTACGAGCTAATTGAAGAAAATCTGAAATTCAAAGGCTTTCAGATGGCCCGTGCTATTTTTAAATTTTCTTTAAAGCTTTTGAGTTAAAAAGAAATTCAATTTGGTTCAAAGAACGTTGATTTTAAATCATTTTCCATTTTGTTTGAATTTTTATTTGCTTGAAATTAAATGGTTTCCAAGTGACCCACAAAGAGAATTTTTGAAATTTGGGGATTCCCAGGTTCCCAAGCAACCTATGCATTCATTTGACCATTTTATTTATTCCTTTGGGGTATGACTTAAAGAGCCTCTTTGAAGGTTTGAATTTTAATGAGTTACACTCGAGGGTTTGTTTGAAGAATTAGTTTTGAAAATAAGTCAATTGTAATACTAATTTTTAACTTATCATAAGGACAAGTTATGAAAAATATAGTCATACATTGACTTATTATCCCACATTTTGCAAATACCCCAAAGTTAGAAGCTTAAGCACATTTGGAAGTTTCCCCTCTGTTTTCAAGTTCAAAAGTTTGATTAAAACATGTTTGAGATGATTGGTATCAAGAAATATGACACCTTGATTCCCTTTTGTTGTATCTTCTTTAAGCTTGGAGGAAAGGATGGATTTGTGTTCCAAGATTAGGTTAAATACTTTGTTAGATCATTTGAACACTTAAATATATTATCTTTCCATATTGCCATTGAGGCACCCATAGGTTATTTACGGTGTTTTAGGCATTTTATATTAAAAACAATTGAGATAGAAAGCAATCTGTAAGTGTTTGGGTTGTATCCAACATATCAGGTCGGCTAAAGGCATATCTTATTGTATCCGAAATAAATGACATATAAAATCCTTTTGCTGAAAATAAATTTTGGATATGAAGGTAACACAGTTCTACTGACCTGAGTTTTCGGTTAATGCCAAAATAGACTTTTTTGATTCAGTTATTCCCCAGATTTTTACATATTATGTTATCTTTATTCCCACTTAATTTTCACCTTGGTTTGGCTTTTAAACACAGTCCCAAATTGGACTTTGACACTATATTTGCAACAATGCATGAATGCTCATGAGGGTACATGTTCCCTCCAAAATTAGACACCATATTCATGGGTTTTGTACTTTTGGTTGCCTCCTATATGGATTTTGGGTAGGATGACTTTTGAGAAGTGTTAAAAACTCTTCCTATAGGCTACACCAATCTTAGGATACAGACCTCATTGGAAAAAATTTCATCCCAAACATATGGACACCATGACACTTACTTTACATGATATGAAGGTAATTCTAAAAAAGTGATATTACCTTGTTACCTTGTGTTTACCTTCAATATGGTATTCATATCATACCTTGGCCTTGTGAACCATGCAACCGGCCTTCCCTCAATTACAAACCCATTTCCCCCATCGTAATTGTTTACTTTAGCTAAAAACGTGTTTCTCCACCTTCAAGCGTAGGGGTTTTGGGTCTTGGCTTAATGGAAATTTAGATCTCAAGCCTAGTGATGACCAGAATCAAAGATCCACAATGTCATCACATCATTAGCTCAAAGTTCTAAGGTGAATATTTTCACTTTTGCTTTCCGAAGTAACGACCTCGTTGCACCAAGTTACACACATTCGGGTTTAACTTCCTATAGGTGATGGGTAGGCTGTGTAAAAGATTTAAAGTGCTCAAGGGCATTTGAAATAAAAAGGAAACATTCATAACGTCCCAACCCCTTGCCACTCTTTTTTGTAGCCAAGCACATTTTTATTCACAAACCAAGGTATAATAAAAAGACCAAATTTGAAGTAAGCATAAGTAAACAAAGCAATAACCTAACCTAAACATGCTCATGTTAACCATACATCCATACAAAACATCAAGCAAACATAGGGACATGCTATCATATTATACAAAGAGGCAATCAACCATGCTTGAACATACTGAAATTTTCAAAACATAAACCAAATATTCAGATTTCATACTCATCCCATTATGATCAAAACATGGCATTGAAAATCTAAACTAAAACACGCTATCATAAAAATACAGCAATTGAGCATAATTTGACAAGGCAAAGCTCCTAAACGTACTAAACATCACCAAACATATGCATATATTCATGCCATATCCTCATGAATTCTTCATCATATAAATCAGATTTAAAATACATCCAACATGCCCAATAAAAATAATCAAAATAGTAAGCAATCAAAATAAAAGAAAAGCATGAACAAATACACAAATCATGGCTTAAATCCATAGGGTCCCCAGTGGAGTCGCCAGTTGTGAGACATGGAAAATCAATTCAAATTATTTCCTAATCATCACACGGGATTAAGACAAAGGAGAAGTCGCCACCATTCCTTTTAGGTGTGAATGGACACCAAAATAATCAAATAAAATGAAAAAGGGCAAAATTAGAGTTAAAAGTAATTCCACTTTAAAAATAAAATCCAGAGATGGGTAAGGAGATTAGATTATGAATAGGGTAAGGTGTTAGGCACCCCTATTCATCCACACAAGGTGGTTGCCAAGTGTTGTTCATGCTTTGAAAAAGGCTTGCTAACGAAAATCAAATCAAAAGTATGAAAAAGAACAAAAAAGGGATATATGGTTTTTTCATATGAATGATCCAAATTAATTGGATCATTCATATGAATACACAATCTCTAGGGTTTCATGATTGAGTAAAAAGCAAGATAAAATCAAAGAAAGCAAACCTAAAGTAAAGCCTGAAAAAACTAGCTTTAGGTTAAATCATTGAAATCTTGAAACCATGATACCAGTGTGCGCGCGTCGGAAAAGCGGCACGGGGAAAATTCGGAGTCGCCACCGCCTGATGGGGTGCAGGCGGACACCTGGGTGCCTAATCTGGTCTATTAAGGCTTTGGTCTACGGCTTGAGATTCTAAGTTGGTTCTCGGTTGTGGTCTGGGGAAGTCCGTAGACACCCCAGTCCACCCCGTCGGATGACGGGTCCCGTGGGTTCCCTGGTTTGAGTTAGCTTTCTCACTTGGTTCTCACCCGGTTCCTAATCCAGCATGTGATTTAGTTGAGTCTGGGTGGGACCGCCCGAGTGGTGTGGGTCCCTTTAATTGATTTTATCTTTCCTTAATTTAGGTGATCTGGGTCTGATTGGGCGGGCCCCATTGGAAGGCCCGCGGTGTCCTTGGCGGGCTTGGGTGAGCCCATGTACCCTTGGTGGGCCTCTGTCTAGCCTAGGAGGCCCTTTGGGCTTGGGTTAAATGTATTGGTTTTATTTTAATTGTTCCATTTTGAAACTTAAGTGATTTCCATGCAAGGAGCGGGTCGGCATTGATTTGCGGGCCCCTAGGTGGGCCCCCATGTTGGTTGCCAAAAAATGCTTTTAATTCATTTTCATTTATCTTTGTAAGGTGATTTGGACATCGGGCTTGGGGCTCTTGGTCCAAGTTTGGGCTTGAAGGCCCGAATTCCATGAAGTTAGGGTTAGACCCCCACTTGGTTTGGTTAGTGGGCTTTGGTGGGCCCGATAGGCCCTTGCCCTGGGTCTCGACCAAACCACGCAGTTTAAACATCATTCCACACATCAAGGCTCGGGTGGGCCGCATTGGGTCTGGCCCATCCGATTCAATCAGTTCATTTCATTTTAACTTGCTTATTTACATGCTTTGAGGTTTATCGGGCTTGGTGGGCCCCGTTGGAAGGCCCACAAGTGTTTCCAAGTTGGACATTGGTCCAAGTCCCAAGTTGGGTTTCCGGGTGGCCCGGAAACCCTGTTGGTTTATTTGGTTTGGCTCAAATCACCCCAAAATTCGGCAAGAAACATCAAAATATACAAAAATTACATTTCTGTATGTATCCGGCCTTGGCTGCCGGGTACGAACAAACCCTAGGTGATCCGGCCTTTATGGCCGGATATGCATAAACCCTAGGTGATCCGGCCTGAGTTGCCGGATCACCCTGAAATGTTCCTTTTTTTGGGTTCTGCCATTCGGGGTGGTTTCCAGAGGTTCCTAACAGGCTTCTGCAGGTCATGTGGGCCCTCGGATGGGCCCACATTGGTTCAGGCTTAAGGGAGAAGCATCCCTTGGCTTCTTTTTTGGGATTTTTCGGCAAATGCAAGGGGGAGGGCCTGAGAGCTTGCCTCCTTCCGTCTAAGCTCTCTGCAGCAATTGGAATAGGGACCCAGGAATCCCTATCTTGGTCTCATGGTCCTCACCAATCTATGAGGGCAGTGGTCACTTATGATGCAATCCGCAAGGGCATGCACGCAACAAGAGGGCAAGGACAGCAGAGTTATATGTATACCAGATGAACTCCAAACAAGCATGGGGGGTACGGCTTGCATGCCTGGGTTAGCAAACTACATGAGAGACAAGCATGCATACATGGAAATAATACCACATGCATACATGGAAATAAATGGAAAGTAGACCATGTCAAGAAGGAAGACAAGAATAAGAAGATCAAAGGAAAAAGTCCAAATTTAATATATGATAAACATAACGTGGTGAGGAGTCTTACCTGAGGGTTCACAAGCCCTGGAGAGGTAGGCTAGGATCTCCTTGAAGCTGTGACAATGGCAGGAAGCTCCTCCTTTTGACAGCAACAGCAGCAGGCCTTCTTCTTGTTTCAATGGAGAAGATGAAGAAGAAGAAGGCAAAGGTTGGGTGGTCTTAGGGTGAAGTGGGGAGGTTATGGAGGCCAAAAGGGGTTGAAGAGGGAGGGATTCGAGTGAGGAAAAGTGGGGGGAGAAAGTGGAAACACAGCAAAAGAAAGCCAACCCCGAAAATGAGCTGCTGTTTGGCTTTTATAGCCAAACTTAATGTATCCGGCAACTCAGGTCAGATACACTAAGGCTTCCCCTTATCCGGCCTTCATGACCGGATACACAGAGGCTCTTTTGTATCCGGTCTTCAATTCCGGATACAAAACATAATCATTCGAAATTTAAATGCCGCCGCGAATTTGTCGGGCGATCGGTGCGAATCTCGCGCGAAAATTTTCTTGTATCCGGCCTTTGAGTCCGGATATACACAAGGGTATGTGTATCCGGTATATTTGACCGGATACAAATAAAAAAATTACGGATTTGCCCTTCGACTTGACCGATTCGACCGATTTGACACTTTTGGATATCTACGGATTGCCCCGTATGAATTTTGGATATTTAAGATTTAGTCCCCGAGATATTTTGCTGCGTTGGCTGCCACGTGGGCAGTTCCTGCGCCACGTGTGCAGTTTCTGGTTTTGCTGCTCGGAAACTTCGACAGCTCATATCTCCTTCATCCGAACTCCGATTTGAGCAAACTCAATTGCATTAGACTCGTATCGGAGCCCTTTATCCAATGACATAGGGCTAAGCACTTGGCACGGGGTTTGAGGAAAAGTCAACTTTTGGGTCTCCCTCAAGTTTGACCGGCCCATCGAACCTTTATCCGGACTCCGATTCCTGCAAACTCAGTTGCGTTGGGACTGTGTCGGGATTATCTATCCATTGAGATAAAGCAAGGTGGCCAAATTTCACTGGATTAAAAGGTCAACTTTTCACCCCTCAGGGTTTGACTTTTTGGCTGGGTTTTGCATTTCCGGTTCTTTTGGGAGCGCAAAAATGAGGTTCTTACAACCAATTAAAAATCCTTTTAAAGAAACATTGACGAATAAATTTGAATTATTTAGGGTACAAATCTGGATCAAATCTCTCATTAATTGAGAGATCTAAACCCGATACACCCATGTTGATGAAAAACATCAAAAAAGGAGAGTTTAGACCATAAGATCTTCTCTCAAAGATTAAAACAATTTAAAAATCACTTTATGAAACCCTAGAGGTTACTTTAAGGATTCTTATTTCAGGTCTATCATATTGATCATGGTAGATCCAGACTCCTAGCCTAATAATAACCAAAAGAAAGAAAACAATGTGGTGGGTGTAGTTGTGTGGAAAATCAAAACTCCAGAAGAAAAAGGAGATCTAATGCTATGAACAGCATAAATCCATGATATTCCTCCAAATTCAGAATAAAAGTCAATAATAACACCACAAACAGAAGATCTAAAAGGTATAGAAGATCACCACATAACAGTGTTCTATCCTAGGGATCCATTCCTGTTCCCCTTTCCCCTAGCTCCCTCTTTACGTTTTACGGCTAGAGAAGATGCTTGAGGTACTTGGAGTTAGGTATGGGGTTTCAAATACAATCAAGCCTTATTCTACAGAAAAGTAGAAGATCAGACTACCCTAGAATTTAAAAACAGAAAAGAAAAAGGGAGAGAGGCTTACCTGGATTTGAGAAAGCAGAAAGGCAGGGGTTTCCTTCTTCACTTGGAGCTCTTCTAGCTTCAATTCTCAGCCCTTTGCTTGAGGAGAGACCCTCTATTTATAGCCAAAAGCAAGGGTAATAAAGTCCCAAGGGTAGACACAAAAATGTGTCTAGAACCTTCCAACTTAACCCTAAGGTATGGACTTGGAGGAATTTGGCTAATCTAGGAGGCTACTTTGGGGAATTCCCACTTTACAGATAGAGGTATAGAATTAAATAAGTGACAACTGTAGACACCCCAAATTGCACTGTGAAAAAGGATGCATAATTGGCCGAAATCATGGAAAACTCATCTTTCTTTTGTATCCGAAATCAAATTTCGGATAAAGGTTAATCTTTTTGTATCCGAAAATAAATTTCGGATACACACTTATCTGCTTGTATCTGAAATTATATTTCGGATACAAAAAGGTTGGTTTGTATCCGACCTGTGTTTTTGGATACTAATATTTTGAACCAAATTAGAAATCCCGCGAGTTTTCACTCATTTTTGGTATGTTGCCTCCATTGGAGAAGTGAGGATTCCTACATTTAGCCTCCGGAATTAACCCTATTCTCCTAAGTCCATACTTTAGGGTTAAGGTGGAGGGTTCTAGACACTTGTTTGTGTCTGCCATTAGGGTTTCATTCCTTTAAGGTTTGCCCTAATCCTTTCCTATAAATAGAGGGCCTCCCCTCAAGCAAAGGGCCAAGAAGTTGGAGATTGAAGAGCTCCAAGTGAAGAAGAGAACCTCTGCCTCTCTGCTTTCAGAACTCCAGGTAAGCCTTGAACCCTTTTCTTTTCTAGTTTTAATTTCTAGGATTATTTTTGTCTTCTACTCTCTTTTGTAGAATAAGGCATATGTGTGTGTTTGTTACTCAAACCTACTTCCAAGTACCTCAAGACTACTCTCTAGCCATAAAACGTGAAGAGAGAGCTAGGGGAAAGGAAGACAGGTGGATCCGTAGGGCAAGCCCCCATATGTGATAATCTTAGAAATGTATATTTTTAATGTTTTGTTTGGATTGTATGATAATTTAGTGATGAAATATGGAGGAATACTATAGATATATGCTATTCATAGCATTATATCTCATTTTCTTCATATATTCTGATGTTTTGCATTGTTTTCACCCTTTTTATGGTTTTTGGTTTTTTTCGTTTGGGTTAAGATCTTGGATTCTCCATTGTCCATATGGTAGATCTGAGGTCAGAAGCCTTCCAGCAATCTCTAGGGTTTCATGAGGTGGTTTTTGAGTCATTTTTTGTTTTTTGAGAGAAGACCTTACGGTCTAAGCTCTCCCCTTTTGATGTTTTTCATTAACGTGGGTATATTTGGTTTAGTTTTTTCTGATTTAATGAAAAATATGGGCTAGATCTATGTCCTGGATTGCTCAAATTCAGTTCTACATTTTTTGTGAAAAAAAAAACTTTTTTTTTTATTCCGAGATTTCAAGGATTTAATTTAAGGCTATATTTTCAAAGTTTTTATTTTAGATTTGTTTTCTTTTGATTTCAGTCAATCATGAAGCCCAAGAAATGGCTTTTGTTTTCATAAAGAAGGATCCAGAATTAATTGGATCATTCACATGGAAATAAGTCATACATTCTTTTTTCCTTTTTGTTTTTATTTTTATTAGTAAGCATTTTTTATAACATGAACAACACTTGGCAACCACCTTGTGTGGATGAATAGGGGTGCCTAACACCTTCCCCTGTTCATAATCTAATCCCCTTACGCATCTCTGGATGTTTATTTTTAAAGTAGAGTTATTTTTACTCTAATTTTGCCTTTTTATGTTATTTGATGATTTTGGTGTCCATTCACACCTAAAAATTGAATGGTGGCGACTCCTCCGTTTTTTATGAATCCTGTGTGATGATTAGGAAAGTCACAAGATTGATTTTTTCCATGTCTCACAACTGGCGACTCTGCTGGGGACGTTGTGGATTTAAGCCATGATTTAAGTGTTGCTCATGTTTTTCTTTATTTTTGTGTGCTTGCTGTTTTGTTTATTTGTATAGGGCATGTTGGAAGTGTTTTAAATTTGATTTATATGATGAGACATTTTGAGAACATGGTATGAAAATGTGTATATGTTTAGGGATGTTTGGTACCATGCTTAGGATTTTTGCATTGCCAAATCATGCTATTTTAATTCAGATTTTGAATGCCTTGATTTGATAACATGTGCAATCAGATTTTTAAGGATGAATTCAGATTAGGATAACATGTTCAATGCAGATTTTTAAAGTGCACATGTTTTGATACCAATTGTGCATGATAACATGTTCATTTCAGAGTTTTAAGGCCATGTTTTAATCAAGAGTATGTGAATATCAAATCTGGATATTTGATGGGTGTTCTGAATATTTCAGCATGTTCAAGCATGATGGGTGATTTCTTTGTATAATAGGATAACATGTACATATGCTTGTTTGTGGTTTTTGTATGGATGTATGAGCATGCTTAGGTTAAGTTATTTGACTTGTTCCTTGGTGCATATTTCCAATGTGATATTTGTATTATACCTTGGTTTGAGCTTGTATGTATGCATGGCTGCGAAAAAGAGTGGCAAGGGGCTAGGACGTTGTGAATGCACCTTTAATTTCAAATGCACTTGAGCACTTTAAACCTTTTGCACAACCTACCCATTACCTATAGGAAGTTGAACCCGAATGTGTGTAGCTTGGCGCAACGAGGTCGTTACTTTGGAAAGCGAAAGTGAAAATATTCACCTTAGAACTTTGAGCTAATGATGTGATGACATTGTGGATCTTTGATTCTAGTCATCATTAGGCTTGAGATCTAAGTTTCCAATCAACCAAAACCCAAAAACCCAACACTTGAAGGTGGAGAAACACTTTTTAGCTAAAGTAAAAAATTACGATGGGAAATGGGTTTGTAATTGAGGGAAGGCCGATTGCATGGTTCACAAGGCCAAGGTATGATATAAATGCCATATTAAAGGTAAACACAAGGTAACAAGGTGATATCATGGTTTTCTTTTAGAATTATCTTCATATCATGTAAGGTAAGTACCATGGTGTCCATATGTTTGGGATGGAATTTTTCCCAAAGAGGTTTGTATCCTAAGTTTGGTGTATCCTATAGGAAGAGTTCTTTTACTCTTCTCAGAAGTCATCCTACCCAAGATCCATGTAAGAGGCAACCAAAAGTACAAAGTCCATGAACATGGTGTCTAACTTTGGAGGGAATATGTACCCTCATGAGCATTCATGCATTTGTGCAATTATAGTGTCAAAATCCCATTTTGGGACTATATTTAGGAGCCAAATTAAGGTGTACATTAAGTGAGAATAAATAAACATAATATGTAAAAATCTGGGCACCAATTGAATCAGAAAAGGGCCATTTCGGCACTAACTGAAAACTCAGGTCGGTAAAGCTATGTTGTCCTTGTATCCGACATTTATTTTCGGCAAAAGGGTTTTATGTGTGTATCCGAACACTTATTTTGGATACAATAAATCATGCCTTCATCCGACCTGATATGTCGGATACAGTCCAGAAACTTCCAAATTGGTTTTTTATCCCAGCTTTTTTTGAATATAAAATGCCCAAAACATTGTGAATAGCCAGTGGGCACCTCAATGGGAATATGGAAAGATAATTTAAGGGTTTAAATGATCTAGCAAAGGATTCAACTTAATCTTGGAATAAAAAATTCATCCTTTACTTCAAGCTTAAAGAGGATGCATAAAAAGAGGGATCAAGGTGTCATATTTCTTGAAATCAGTTCATCTCAAACATGTTTCAATCAAACTTTTGAACTTATGAAAATTTTCAAATAGGCTCAAACTTTTAACTTTGGGACATCTCTGGGGGACACTTGGAAACCAGTAAATTCCAAGTAAAAAAAAACAAAAACAGATGGAAAATTAGAAATAAAGGATTTTAAAATCAACTTGAGTTTCTTTTTTCAACTCAAAATTCTTAAAGAAGAGTCAAAATTTCCATGGGCCTCTGAAAGCCTTTGAATTTCAGATCATTTTCAAAATTTCCATGGGCCTTTGAAAGCCTTTGAATTTCAGATCATTTTCAAAATTTCCATGGCCTTTGAAAGCCTTTGAATTTCAGATCATTTTCAAAATTTCCATGGGCCTTTGAAAGCCTTTGAATTTCAGATCTTTTTCAAAATTTCCATGGGCCTCTGAAAGCCTTTGAATTTCAGATCTTTGCCAAAATTTCCATGGGCCTCTGAAAGCCTTTGAATTTCAGATCCTTTTCAAAATTTTCATGGGCCTATGAAAGCCTTTGAATTTCAGATCCTTTTCAAAATTTTCATGGGCCTCTGAAAGCCTTTGAATTTCAGATCTTTGTTAAAATTGCCATGGGCCTCTGAAAGCCTTTGAATTTTAGATTTTTTTTAACCCTTCATAGGCATCTGAAAGCCTTGGAATTTCGGAAAATCACTTCATAGGACAACTGAAGGCCCTCAAAAACTTCAGAATTCATGGGCCACCAGTAGCCTTTGAATTTCAAATTCACATAAGCCCTTGGAAGCTTGAGTAATTCCAAGACACTCTCTGATTTGTCTTAAAGCTTTCATTTTAGGGATTTCATATCTTGTGGGACATGTTGGAAGCCCTAGAATATTCCAACACCTCTCTGGATGGTCCTTTTCGTACCAACCAATGCGTAAGCCCTTGGAAGCTTGAGTAATTCCAAGACACTCTCTGATTTGTCTAAAAGCTTTCATTCTAGGCATTTCATATCTTGTGGGATATGTTGGAAGCCCTAGAATATTCCAACACCTCTCTGGATGGTCTTTTTCATACCAACCAATTCATAAGCCCTTGGAAGCTTGAGTAATTCCAAGACACCCTGTGATTTATCTAAAAACTTTTATTTTAGATATTTCATATTCACTGGGACATGTCGGAAACCCTAAAATATTCCAACAATTCTTTTAACTCAAAAAAAATATAAAATAAAAACATAAAAAAATAAAAGACAAACTCATGGTCACCTAATTTGCATACTTGCATTCATGGGTGTATGAATAAGCTATGAATTGGTACTAATATATTTCTTTCTTTTTCTTCCTTAATCCAGGTGCTAAGATACTTGCAACCATTGCTCCTGTGACTAGATCAAGGGCCTGCGCAATGAATCCAGCAGAGAATCAAACCAATGAGCTTGCCCAAGACTTTGCTCAGTTGCAAGAGCAAGTAGCAGGGATCGCCTAAATGTTAGAAAATTTGCTGGCAGCCCAAGCCCAAGCCCAGAACCAAGCCTCTACCTCCCACCAAGAACCACCACCAGAACCTCAAATACCCATTCCACCTCAGCCACAACCTCAACCTGAATTTGACCAACCAATTCCTGAACCTATACTAATCAGGGAGGATAGTGTTGAATCTGAGAAGGAGAAGGAAAAAGAAAGAGTAAGGGAGGAAATGGAAAGAAAATTTTTGCACAGGCTGGAGAGCATCCAAGAGGAACTGAGGGAAGTAAAGGGGGTTAATTCATTTGGAGGTACTAATTTCGAAGACTTGTGCATGTATCCCGATGTCTGCTTACCGGCCAAATTCAAGTGCCCGAACTTTGACAAGTACGACGGTACTGGCTGCCCTATGAGCCATCTGAAGCTCTATTGTGGGGTCCTATGCCAATTTGGTCAGGATGATGGCATTATGATCCAGTTATTCCAAAGAAGTTTGACGGGATTTGCTTTGAGGTGGTTTGCCACCATGGACCATGGGAAAATAAGGAGGTGGAAGGACTTGGCGGATGGCTTTCTGGCCCAGTACAAGTTCAATTCTGAGATCGTGCAGATAGGTACGATGTGATAAGAATGAGTAAAAGTAAAGACGAATCAGTGAGGCAGTATGCCAAGAGGTGGAGGGAGACTGCTTTTCAGGTCAAGCAACCTAGGTTGGAGCCAGAAATGATTTCAACATTCATCAGCACACTGGGGCAACCATTTTACAGTCACTTGGTGGGCAGACTACCACCAAATTTGCTGCCCTAGTACAAGTGGCGGACCGGATTGAAGACAGGATCAAATCTGGCAAGATACTGGATCATTCGTCCATGGTCAGTCAGCAGGACCCCAACATGAAGAAAGGAAACGGGGTTAAGAAAAATGGGAACAAAAAAGAAGGGGAAGTGAACATGGTACAGCAACCATCCGTTCCCAAGAACCCTATCCAGATCAATGTTTCCAACCCTCTTCACACTTCGATGTCATCAGCCCAGTCCACCCAGTAAGCACCCATAAGGGTTAATGTTCCAGCAGTACAGTCCAACAAAAAAAGAGTTTTTACTAGGGAGGAAAAGGATGCCTGGATGGCATCGAGGAGGAATAGGGTTTTTACGTACCCCTATCCTAATGACTCTGTCCCAACTGCTACCCACTCTATTGCAAGCAGGGTATGTTACATTAAGAGAACCAAATCCGAATGCCTCTAAAGGGAGAAATTTTGACCTCTCTACCACTTGTGATTTCCACATGGGTGCACCTAGGCACCCTACTGACAAGTGTTGGCCATTGAAGCACGCCATTCAGGATTTGCTAGACCAAAATACCCTGTCTTTCAATACGGGGGCTCCCGCTAGCTCCTCCTAGAACTGACATTGGCCAAAACCCTTTGCCCCAGCATCATGGGGCAAGCTCATCTAATGTTATAGGGGCCACTTTTTCTGATAAAATAACCTTTGACCCATCTCAGTTAATTTCTCCTATAGGGACTTCGGTCAAGGTTTATTTTACTGAAGAAAGTGGGGAAGAGGAAATAAACATGATTTCAAAAAAGAATGATCGTGCTACTAGGGATATTAACTCCTCTCTGAACCAGGTCTCCTCCCTCATGGCCTAGATAAATATTGCAAAACCTCCCTTGGTTATCAATTGCAATCCACCCACTATTTCTTCAACCATTTCATCAAAACCACCCTTGGTCGTAAATGTGCCTTCTACTCATGCTTTTTCCTCTAAGTCCAAACTTCCCCTGCTTGTAATAAATGTCCCAAAGCCTTCTTACTCTGAATTAGCTATACCATGTAACTACAGTGTAGGCTTCACAACCACAATTCCGGCAATTGAAGGAGAAAATAAGAAAGAAGTGAACCTCATGATGAGGTCAGGGAAATGTGTGGGAGAGGGAGAAAAACAAAAGGAAACTGAGAAAGAAAGGGAAGAAGCTGAGAAAGAAAAGGTAAAGGGAAAGGCTAAGGTAGGGGAAGACACCCCTCAGGTAATTGACAGTGAGGCTACTGACCTCATCAAGATAATTAGAAAGAGTGAATTCAATGTTGTTGAACAGTTAAACAAGGTCCCGACCTAGATTTCAATACTGGGATTACTGTTGAATTTGGAAAAGCACAGGGATTCTCTGTTAAGGGTACTGCAAGGGGCACATGTGCCTAAAAATATTGAACCAGACCAACTAAGCAAGATGGTTGGGCAGATTTTGTCTCATAATGTCATATCCTTTTCAGAAACCGAGATTAGCCCAGCTGGATACCACCATGTTGATCCTTTGCACATAGCTGTGCTTTGCAAAGGTTGCATGGTGGCGCGGGTTTTAATTGATAATGGGTCGGCTCTGAATGTCTGCCCGTTGATAACATTTGTTAAACTCGATTTGGAACAGAACAAAATCAAGCAGAGTGGGAGGATCATAAGAGCTTTTGATTGCTCCAAAACACACTCCCTAGGGGAGGTTGAACTGCCAGTCACTATTGGACCGTATATATTCAATATCACATTTGAAGTAATGGACATACCAGCAGCCTTCAACCTACTCCTAGGAAGGCCGTGGATTTATAAGGCCAAGGCTATACATCTACCCTCTATCAGAGAGTAAAATACATTTGAGGGCAAAAGGTGATAACGGTCTTAGCCGATAATCTGGTTCCTCCCATGGTGTCCCCTAACGTACCCTATATTAACATTGAAGTGACTGCAAACAAGATGGCTTTTCACTCTTTTCAGTTCGAAATGGTCAATTTCATACCTGGAGGATATAAGGATAAGAAGGGTAGAATGACTTGTGCTAAAAGAATGGTAGAAAAAGTGTTAAAAAAATATCACTTCCACCCAAGGAAGGGTCTGGGAATTAATTTGCAAGGAAGGTTGGAGCCGATAAGTGCAAAGAAACTAGTCCCTAAGGCAGGACTAGGAATGAAGCCAGGGAAATGGAGAAAACAAAAGCAGACAGAAGAAGGAAACGCAGAAAGAAAATTCCCTCATTTAAGGGAAACTTTTCCGAAACCCTCTTGCACGATTCAACTGTCTCCTCCCATGGATCAGTCCAAGCCTCCGTACTTCAACATCAATCCCTTTCAAAAGCCATCTGTTCCAACCCAACAACTCTACAACCCACCTTCTACACTTGAGGCAATGGGCGGGCCTGGGCCACAGCCATAAACACAACAGGATTTTTCTGAAGACATTGGGGCTTTCTGCACCATGATTGAAGGTGAAAGAACAGAAGAAGATAAGGAGCTGCCTTATATTGACTGGGCAGCAGTGAGGATTCTAGATGAGGTTATATCTGGGTTGGGCCCCATGGCAGAAAAGAGCAGTACAACTCATCCATTGATGATGGCATTGGATTCTGAGCTTGAGGAGTAGGCTTGCACCATTTTACCTGCTCCAAAAGAATTTATTATGAAAAATTGGGAGGAAACTCCCCTTGCCTTTGAAGCAGCGTTTGATTGGCAAACAGACATAGCTTCCAAAAAAAAAACTCCATTAGTGGAATGCCATTTTCCTGAAGGTTTTAATGAGCCTTCGTTTTCAAGGAAAGCTTTTTTAGAAGGCTCACAAAAAACCCAAAAAGATTTTTCTATGTTTTCTAGAAAATTTAATTTTTTCAAAAACGTCAAAACCATTTATGAACCATATAAAACAGAATTAAATCAGGCTGAGTATGACTTCGACCTTGAGCTCAACTTTGTCCTAATGGGGATCAAAGAAGAGACTGAGGTCGAAAAAGACGACCCTCCTAAAGAAATTGCATATCAACTAGAGCGTCATGAAATGGGTATTCAACCTAATATTAAGGAGATCGCTACAATAAATCTAGGGACCAAAGATGACCCAAAATAGTGAAGGTTGGGGCTTGCCTGTTTGATGGGCAACGTGATGAAATGTCACAATTCTTGGCAGATTATGAGGATGTGTTTGCATGGTCGTACCGGGATATGCCAAGGTTGGATACTGACATGGTGGTGCACAGGCTACCAATTCTACCAGGAGTTAAGCCGGTCAAGCAAAAATTGAGAAGATTGAAACCAGAATGGACACTGAAGGTCAAAGATGACGTGTTCAAGCAATTCCAAGCGGGATTTTTGGCAATCTCCAGGTATCCCGAGTGGCTTGCAAATATAGTACCAGTACCAAAGAAAGATGGGAAGGTCAGGATGTGCGTGAACTACAGAGATCCGAATAAGGTAAGCCCAAAGGATGATTTTCCACTTCCACATATCGACATTCTGGTCGATAATACTGCTGCACATAGCCTGTTCTCGTTCATGGACAGTTTCTCAGGGTATAATCAAATCAACATGGAAAAGGAAGACCAAGAAAAAACGGCTTTCATCATGCCTTGGAGTACTTTCCACTACACTGTCATGCCATTTGGGCTTAAAAATGCCCGGGCCACCTACCAACGGGCCATGATAGCACTGTTCCATGATCTAATCCACAAGGAGATGGAGGTCTATGTGGATGATATGATTGCCAAATAATGTGCAAAAGAGGACCATTTGACCAACTTGAAGGTGTTTGACCGACTCCGGAAGTACAGTTTACGGCTTAACCCAGCAAAATGTGTCTTTGGGGCTACATCAGGAAAATTGTTGGGATTCATTGTAAGCAGAAGGGGAATTGAGATTGACCCGACCAAAGCAAAAGCGATTATTGAAATGCCACGACCCAGAACAGAGAAGGAAGTTAGGGGTTTCTTGGAAGAATTCAATACATCAGTCGGTTCATAGCACAGCTCACTGCCACTTGTGAACCAATTTTCAAGTTTCTAAGAAAGAACAACCCGACGGTTTAGAACGATGATTGCCAACAAGCCTTTGACAAAATAAAGGAATATTTGCTGAATCCACCTGTGTTAGTGCCACCAACTCCGGGAAGACCACTGATTCTATACTTGTCAGTTTTGGAGACATCAATGGGATTTGTTTTGGGGCAGCATGATGAGACGAGCAGAAAGGAAAGGGCGATCTACTATCTGGGTAAGAAGTTCACTGAATATGAAGCCAAGTATTCTCCTTTGGAAAAGACCTGTTGTGCTTTAGTGTGGGCCACTCAAAGACTAAGGCATTACTTCCTCAGTCATTCCACATTATTGATATCCCGAATGGACCCACTGAAGTATCTATTTGAGAAACCGGCACTAATTGGCAGAATGGCAAAGTGGCAGCTGTTGCTTTCTGAATTTGACCTTAAATATGTCACTCAAAAGGCAATTAAAGGTCAAGAAATTGCTGATCACTTAGCTTAACATCCCTTGCCAGACTACCAGCCATTAAAGACTAACTTTCCTAATGAGGCAGTTTTATTTACTGAAGAAGAGGACAGTGAAAGCTCCTGGCAGATGTTCTTCGATGGGATTGCCAACATGAATGGAAATGGAATTGGGGCAGTTTTGGTCAAGTCAGATGGGTCACATATCCCAATTGCAGTCAAACTGAGATTCCAGTACACAAACAACGTAGCAAAATATGAAGCATGTATAATTGGGTTGCAAGCTGCTCTAGACCATGAAGTAGAGGAACTTGACGTATATGGAGATTCGAGTCTTATCATCTTCCAAACAACTGGTGAATGGAAAACCAAAGATCACAAATTGATCCCATATCACCAGTATTTGGAAGAAATAAGCAACAAATTTGCTCGAATTTCCTTTAGCTATATGCCAAGGGCCAAAAACTAGTTTGCAGATGCTTTGGCAACATTGGCTTCAATGATCAGTATTCCAGAAGGGGTAGATATCAAACCATTGGAAATTGAAGTCAGAGATGAACCGGCTTACTGTCTTGTTCTAGAAGGAGTACCAGAAGAAGAAGTACCATGGTTTCAAGATATTAAGAATTTCTGGAATTATCAGAGTCTGCTAGAAAGTGCTACCTCTACTGAGAAAAGGGCAATATAGAGATTAGCAGAACAATTCTTACAAAGTGGTGGGCAGTTATACAAGTTGTCACATAATGATATCCTACTCAGATGTGTTGCTAAGGCTGAGTCCGAAAAGTTGATTGCAACTATACATAGAGGAGTTTGTGGGCCGCATATGAATGGGCACATGCTTACGAAGAAGATTCTGTGATTGGGATACTATTGGTCAACGATGGAGCATGATTGCTGTGTACATGTTAAGAGGTGTCATCTGTGCCAAATATATGCTGATAACAAGCATGCACCACCAAGTGAGCTGCACAATATGACCTTACCATGGCCTTTCTCCATGTGGGGCATAGACGTCATCGGCATGATCTCTCCAAAAGCATCAAATGGGCACAAATTTATTCTGGTAGCAATTGATCATTTCACCAAGTGGGTAGAGGCAGCTTCGTATGCAAATATCACAAGTAACCATGTTCTTAAATTTTTGAAGCACAATATCATTTGTCGCTATGGTTTGCCAAATGCCATAGTATCAGACAATGCTTCAAATATTAAGAATAAGGATATGAAGAAGTTGTGTGAGCAGTTTCAATCACCCATCACAAGTCAGCTCCGTACAGACCAATGATGAATGGGGCAGTAGAAGCAGCAAATAAGAACATAAAGAAGATAATTCAGAAAATGGTAGTAAGTTACAGAGATTAGCATGAAATGCTACCACTTGCTCTACATGCCTACAGAACCTCAATCCGGACTTCTACTGGGGCAACCCCGTATTCCCTAGTTTATGGAATGGAAGCAGTATTACCAGTTGAAGTTGAAATCCCATCACTGAGAGTGCTAATGGAATTAGAATTGGAAGAAGCTGAATGGATACAGTCAAGACATGATCAACTCAATCTGATAGAGGAAAAACATTTGAAGGTGCTTTGTCACGGCCAGTTGTATCAGAAGAGAATGGCCAGGGCTTACAATAAGAAGGTGAAGCCCAGAACTTTCCAAGAAGGAAATTTGGTCTTAAAGAAAATTTTACCATTTTTGGAAGATCCTCGTGGGAAGTTTAAGCCAAATTGGGAAGGGCCTTATGTTGTCAAGAAGGTCCTATCAAGGGGTGCACTCATCCTAACAGAAATGGATGGAAAAGATTTTCCTGAGCTAGTTAACTCTGATGCAGTAAAAAGATATTTTCCTTGATTGAATATTACTAGGAAATGATCCGAGGCCATTTTTCTTTATTTCCCAAAATTTTAATCCCTAGTCTAGCCAAGTCGAGCCTGTTCGTTTCTTTGATAAACCTAAACTGGGACTTACAGTTTTATACTGGGACAAAACAAATTAGGGCAAAAACAAAAGAAAAAGGGAAAGAAAAAAAGAAATGAAAAAGAAAAAAAAAGCAAGTGGCAAATGAAAGCCAAGTGCAAAAAGAAAAGGAATAAACAAAGTTTGGGGAATGGGGATCATATTCATCATGACTGTAAGTCCAGTTGACCTATTTCCATGTTTGGAATATTTTGAACCTTTAATACCTTTTCTTTCATAAACTAAGCCTAGCCTTCGTTTCGTCATATTTTTAAGTCTTCGGTGATTTTAGTATATTCTTTCAATTCTCAGAGTAAAAGATTGGTGATGACGGAATGCAAAAGCCGGCCCTAGTGAAAACCGTAACTGGCACTAGGGGCAATATTGGCAAGAAGAAAAAAAAGAAAAAAAAAAGAAGATAGAAAAAGAAAAATGGAATCAGAGGTTAAGTTGATCATGTTATCCAAGCTTGAAGTGAAAGCAGTTTGAGCACTGAAGATGGAACAGACTGGGAATAACGGGGTCAATTCTGGAAGAAAAGACATTTGGGGATGACTCTAAGGGTCCTAGGATAGACAGACACGATCTCTCCCTATTGCTTGAATCATCCTTTTCATTATTCAACTTGATTTTAATTCCTTTAATTATGTGTAATTAAGTGTTTTGGACCAAACTTCAAAAAAAAATTATATTTTGGCCAGTGATGAGAAATCAAATACTTTTCATAAAACCTTTGTTTTTACAAGCATCTGAGAATTCTGAGGTCAATAGTATAAAAACTTATTTTTGAATAGAATCCTTTGTCTTTCCACTATTGGAGTTTGCTTTGATACAAAGGTATGAAAAAAAAATGCAATAAAAGGAGCTAATCCCTATCCCCTAGCCGCTCCTCAAGCTTCCGAATCCGAGCTGCCTGAGCCGCAATAATCTTAGAAGCTGCCTCTGTATCCGGATCACTCAAAAAGGAGATAACCTCATTTGAAAGTGCCTGCTTGATCTTCATACCTTTAAGGTTGGCTAAAGCATCCTGGTACTTCTGCCGTATCACCCAGACTTCAAAGCGGCAAACTAGCCTCTGTTCCTCAAGTTGCTTTTCGAAAGTAGTGCGGCGAGACACCTGCTCTTCAATTTGCCTCTCCAGATCAAGGCCTCGTATCCTAAGTTATTGGGCTTCTTGTACCCAAATTTGTTGAAGCCGTTTGTGAGATGCTCTCTCAGAAACTAGAATATCTTCGTAAGTAGGTGTGAAAGAGTAGAGGACTACTCTATAGGTCCACGATCTACAACAATTCAGAATTTAACAATGCGGAAACAATACACAGAGAATTATACGAGGAAACCTGGATCCAGATCCAGGAAAAACCTCGAGTCTATATGAGGCGACTAACCCTTCGAAAATCCACTATTGAATGAAACGACAATTACAAAGGAGTACACACTTAACCTTTACAATTGAACTCACTCAACAGCAATCCACAGTTCGAATCCACGAACTGCAACACAGCTTGAATCCACAAGCTGCAGAACACGATCAGTCCAGATCGCAGACAATCACTCACCAGTGATCCACAGTTCGAATCCACGAACTGCAACACAGCTTGAATCCACAAGCTGCAGAACACGATCAATCCAGATCGCAACAATCACCTCAGAATCCACTGAGACGATCCAATGCAGTAGGAATCCACCTACGCATCAATCAAAGCCAATCACCAGTCCAGGCGATCACACGATCAGATGAAGTTCCGAATTAAAGAAGAATCCTCTACCTTCAATTCCAGGTGATCTATCTCAGATCTCCCCCTCACTCGATCGCCGACTCTCTAAAGAAGATTTGATCGAATCTCAAACACCTCAAGATTCGAAATCAAAATGATCCAAAGAAAAAAGTCGTTACAAACAATTACCGCACGTCTATTTAAAGAATAAAACTCAGATCGCGTCGAGCGCTGGTGGCGTCGTGAAGCGATCGGGGTAGACGGCTGGAAGCGAACTCAAGTCCCGCTCAGAACAAGTTAAATCAGTTAAGGGGGCGCTGCCAGCGGCCTACTAGCGGGAGAGAACGCGGCATGTGCACTGCTGATCATATAATCTTCAATCTCGCTCTGCGCTACCAGCGGCGTGTCGGCGTCGTCTTACGACGCAAGTGCACGTGCCTACTTTCAAAGCACTGATTCACTTATGCGCTGCCAGCGGGGTGGCAGCGGCGTTGATCTTCGCAAGTGCCTTTACAATAAAATGCTTTGTTTAGAAAATCTTCCATTTCATTGGGCTACCAGCGGTGTGGTAGTTGTGTGGCAGCATCGTCTTCTTCTTCTTTTCTAAATTTACTGAATTTTCATTATTTAATCTAAACATCTTGAAGATTTATTAGAAGACATAATTTGTCAAACATTTGTCATAAAAGGAGTGTGAGTTTTCACACTTACAAGGTGCAAGAACAGCAGGAGGATCCTCTAGTACTGGGGCACGACTCTGAACCTAGTCTCTGATCCAGAAAATGTAATCCTTCACATGCGACTCAGAAAAGACTGGGCCCCTAATGAAGCGCACGTAAGACCATTCCTTCATCAACCGAGCACATAGCCCCATGGTGGCTAGTGTAAGTGGTCCAAAGAAGTCTGCATACCCATCTGGGATCATGATCCCCTAAGTCCCTCCAAGTTGTCGAAGGACCCTCAAAGGGAGATAGAGAACAGCAGATCTCAAGGCCACTAGAACCATGAAGTTTCTTGTCTTTGAAGCTGATAACTGTCTCAGCGTTTGGTTGATAGGTGCCAGGCCATCTCACCTGACCATCCTGAAGAGTGCCTAAGAAAGTAAACCAACCTTGCTTGCCACCTTGGATGTCAGGACATCCCCTGTTACTCATCAAAACAAGAACTTTTAATCTTGTGGAAAAGCGTCGATCAATCATCTCAATCTGACTCAGATGGTCAAGTAACCAAAATTGCAAAAAGAAGGAACATTTCAGTTTATTTCAGCTTCACAAAAGGGGGGGGGGGGGAAGATTTTAACTGTAGGATAGGAGCAATAGCGAGAAAGCGCTTCTTCTTCCTGAAATGGCAGTTAGTCAAGGCTTGATACATCTCTGCCAAAATCATAGGGACCAACCTCTCCCGCTCCTTAACCTGGCATATGACTGAAATGAGAGCCAAGTCAACTTCGTCATCACCCCGTGGGAAAAGTAGCTGGTTGACCACTATCAAAGTCAAGGCATTAAACCGGGCCTCTCGGTATTCATCCCTTAAGAATTTTTTAGTCAAAAAAATCTTGGACAGAGTCAGCAAGGTGTCAAAGGCCCCTAGATCCTTCTTCCCTATACCCAAAAAAGTGGAAGCTTCCTTTTGTAGCTAGGCTTAAGGGGTGGGTTCACCACTTTCTCTGAAAACCTCAAGCTAAGGATCATTTCAATCTCCTCAACTGTAGGGGTCATCTTTTTATCACCAAATCTAAAAAGATTTAACTAAGGTTCCCAATGTCCAATCAAGGCCTCAATGATTTCCCATTTGAAGGGGATGGTAAGGATGAGTAGGATGTGATCCAAGTTGGTAGAATCCCACTTGATGCCCTCTTCAAGGGTCATGGAGTTAACCCATCTATTGTATAAGGAATCTACAATGTTATATCTAGTGAGATTAGGGGGCTTTGATCTGAACGGTTGTTTTACAGGGGAGGCGTCCGTAGCAGAAGGAAACAAGGAGGAAGATGATCCGGAGGCCATTGGGGATGAATGGAACCTGTTGGAAGCAAGTGGAGGAAGAAAACATGAAGGGAGGAAGCTTTCTAAACTCAAAAAATCGTCACAATAACGCACATCCCAAGATATTGCTATTTTTTATACTACTTAAGTGTATCCGAACTAACATTTCGGATACAAATAATGTCCTTCATATCCGACAAGTTATTTTGGACACAAATAGTATTATATGTATCCGAAATATTATTTCGGATACAAGTGATACCATATGTATCCGCAATTTTATTTCGGATACAAATAGTAGTCGTATTTGCTGACCTAATATTTTGGATACATGAAGAAAAAGTGAAAAAAAGAGAGAAAAGCATGAAAAATCCGAAAATTTTTCTTGTATTACATGTGTACATTTCATAACTGTAAAAAATGAAAAGAAAAGAGCAAGATAATGAGGAGCAGTGAATGTGAAGTTTCTTTATATATAAAATTCATTTTTTACAAAATATTGTCAATATACAAGAAATCTTAATCTACTGTTCCTCTGCAGGACCCTCCCCCCGTCCTCTACCACGTCCTCCGCTATGGCCTCTGCCTCGGGGTCGCCGGCGTCCAAAGACATGTGTCAGAATGCGCTCAATTGCGCAGCGCTGTCCCCGGCCCAAAATGAACTGAAGCTTATATGTGTAGTTGTAAGCTGAGTTGTCAGGGAATGGGCCTATAGGAACAGAATCCGAAGTCGAAGGCTCAGGCTCGGCAGGAGTAGGCTCAGCCAGAGGAATGGATGCCTCGGGCTCAACATGATCCTCAGTCAAAATAGCCTCAGCTCCCACAGCCCCAGAAGCCTCAGTAGTAGTAGGAATAGGGACATCTGGTTTAATGGAAGTAAAGTCAGAAGCGGGAACACCATTGTAACGCCCCGGATCCGTGTTGTTCAATAAAGATATAACACGTCTCACGGAGTGTTAGGTAAGGATCTTAATCATTTGTGATAGTTGGATAATCACCTAACTAAAACATATCAGAGTGCACAACCATACTTTATCTAAGAATTCAATATTCAAAACTTAACTAAGATTCAAATGGCACAACCACAATGGTCTTCATTTCACCTCAATCATTCAATTTATTCAAAGTTCAATTCGTAATAACCTACAAGTCTAAGGGATGTGATAGTAGTCTTCCTCCCCATAAGTCTCAGTCGGATCTACCCCAATAGTCGCCTCACCTCGAGTATCTGAAAAACAAAACACAAACAACAGAGTGAGATACGAATATCTCAGCGAGTAGCATATGCATGCAGAAATAGTTAACCACAGTTCAAATTATGCATCGATAAACATCCCGTATGATTAAGCAACCAATACAATTTCCAAGTTCAAAACCAAAACCAATAATCATTTCTAATCACATTTCAATTCAATACGGCAACACATCGATTGGTCAATGTCATGACTATTGTTAAGTTGATAAATTAAACATGCCAAGTAGACACTCCACACCTCCATGTACACAGTTTCAGCCTACTCAGGGTTTCGGAAACTCTGCAATGACGGCCTACTCAGGGTTTCGTCATCCAATGCCGGCCTACTCCCCGGGTTTCGGCATTGACAACCAGGCCTACTCAGGGTTTCTGGCTGCTCTACACTGGTCGTGGCAACACACAAGGCCATGCAATTTAACAACCAACAATAACATTACATTACTAAGCTTAAGCATGGATCCAGGACAAGCTAAACCAAAATAGTAAACCAACGTAAAACAAAACAACACGTTCAATCATCATGTATAACTCAACCAGTTCACCTCATGGTCCTCTGGACCAAAACAGTACCTCAAGTATCTCCAGCAGTTAACCACAACTCACAACACATGTTCATTGGTAATAAAACCCTTTACTCACACCAAAAGAATTCTTTGCAATACATTTCAGAAACTTGCAATCAAGTAAAGATTGGATGAAGTAAATTCGCATTCAATTACAATATATAATAACAGGAACTAAGTCAGGGACTCCTAGGGTTAGGTACAATGAGATCATCTATCATTAGCCCTTTCGAAATAATCTTGGATGCTTCTAAAGATTTCCAGAATTTCCACTTCTATTCTCAAAGAAAATTTTATAGGGAATAATGTTTCTAAAGTCCTAAACAAATCATTTTTCAAGTGCTCGAACCCTCAGAATCTTCAAAACTAGCTTAATTGGGTCAAAACTCTACATTCGGCAAATTTTAGGACCATGCGTTGACCTCCTGCGCTAGGCGCAAGGTCAGCGGATAGGTCGCTGGTCAAAATTTTTAGTATGCGCTTACTTAACTCGAGTGATCGCGAGCTAGGCGCGAACTTCGAGCACGATTCGCGCGAGACGAGCGGATGTAATTTAAGTTCGCACGAGCTGGGCGCGAACTAGGTGCGAGCTCGGCGGATAGGAAAAATAAACCTTGCACCCACTACCTGCAGTTGGCGCCAGTTAGCGCCAACTCGGCGGATACAAATCTCGATTTTCGACTCTCTGTTATTTCCAGATCTACACGACTGGCCAGACTTTTTCTCTCTGTAACAATTTTCCCAGTCTCCTAATATCCCCAGAAAACATTTAAACTACTTTTGAAATTATTCCAACACATTTTTATTTATCATCATTCAGTTCTAAAGGAACTCATGCTCAGATGAACTTCTTCTAGAAAACACACATGCATCATCCAGATTAAACTCACGAATAAATACGAAAAACCCAGTTTTAAAACGATGCTCCTCACCTCTTGCACGCTTATATCCCAGCAACAATAATACTCGAACCATAGCCGATCACCAACAGTCGTCCGTCTGTTTGCTATCGCCGCCCAGATGATCCTCCGGTCGCAAGAGGAAAAACCCTCTGAATCCTTGTGTAGACACCTGATTTTTGCACCCCCAAAATAAAGAAAAATGAAAAGTCAAATTAAAAGTCAAACCCTGAGGGGGTCAAAAATTGACTTTTTGATTCAAGTGAATTTGGCCATCAAACTTCATCTCATTGAAAAGAGCATTTCGACACGATTCCAACACAACTGAATTTGCTGGAATCGGAGTCCAGATGAAAAAGATATGAGCTGGTCAAACTTTTGGGGGAGCGAAAGTTGACTTTTTGGTCGATCCCAATTCAACTGCCCAATTTGATCCCAGTGGATAGTATGTTCCGAGGTGATTCCAACGACACCAAATTTGCTAAAATCGGACATCAGACGGAGAAGTTACGGGCAGTTGAAGTTTCAAAGAAAGCTGCCCATGCGGCAAAACAGCAGCAAAAAGCAGAATAGATGAATTAAATAAGTAAAAATAATCATATCTTTATTTTTTAATATTATTTTAATAAGAGAATCTCGTTTTATAATAAAATAATCAAAAAATCGGATAAAAATCTTTAAATAAACCAAATTGAATAAAGGTTTGAAATCCAAACATTTTAAAAACGTGCTGGACCGTATTTGAAATACGGGCAAGACATGCCCGTACTTCAACTACGGGCAAGCTTCTAGAAGAGGACGCGTGGCGGGACACGCGTCCCGTACGGAAGAATCTGCGATAATTGCAAATATGCGTTTTTCGCCCGTAATTGAATTACGGGCAAGGCACGCCCGTACTTAAAGTACGGGCAAGGCATGCCCGTAGTTCAAATACGGGCACGAAAATTTTGCCTATAAATAGAGAGGCCACCCCCCTCATTTGAACAAGCCCTCTCCCCTGGCCTACCCTCTCTCCCTCTTGGAGCTTTCCACGGCCAAGCCCTGCCCAACCACCACCATCCCAAAACCTAAACTCTTTTTATCCCTAAATTACCCCTATACTCCTAAACTACCCCAAAACCATGCCCAAATCTCCTTCAATTTGATCTTAAACCCATCCACCCTAAGAAAACTCTTCCCAATTCTTCCCCGCAAAACAAGGAGGACGCGGAAGCGCTGCCAAATTTCTCGGAGAATCTAGACATCGACAAATCTAGGAGTAATAGTGTGGTAATAATCTTAATGGTTCATTTCTTTCAATACACATGTGAATTCCTTCATTTGAGTAATTTTGGATTTCTTTTTATTTTATTACTTGCTTACTAATCAATTTGTCTTTGTTTTAATGGGATCCTCCATACAAATGAGCAATATTCCATGATATAAAGGATGGACTCAAAGAATACTAAAGAATCTAATATTTTGGTTTATGATGCTTGCAAGTACAATAAGGAGATTGTCCTCCTTAAACCTTCCCCTGTAAACTCCCCTTTCCATTCTTGAATTTGGGTACTAACAATAAATGAGGGTCTAGTTGCTTCAAGAAGAATAAAAGGAAGGGAAAAGTGGCCTTTTAGGCCAAATGAAACAACTGAAGCATTTGGAGGAGCTGAAGAAACCAATTGAAGTTACCAGAACATCTGAGAAAGCCACGGAACTGATCCCAGGAAGAATCGGCAGCAAACATGCAAAATGAGTTGCGTCCGTAAACTCAGGCCGGTCCAGCCTGGACCGTGTTTGATTCACGGACAGAAGAGACCGTAGTCAATTCACGGTCAGGTTGGACCGTAAAGAAAATACGGGCAAATGTAAAAATGATGTAAAAAGTGTCATTTCTTGGTTCGGTTGGACCTGATCCGGCCTAAACCGGCTTGAACCATTCCTTTAAACCACTTGGGCTATCTTAAGCCCATTTTTGGACTTTGGGCCTAGATAGGCCCATTAAGATCCCTTTGGCCCACTTGTGGGGCCCACTTTTGACTGGCCCAAACCGAGCCCGTTTTCAATAAACGGGTCCAAGGCCACTTAACTTTGGCTAATGGGCCCATTCCAAGCCCACTAAGCCCAAACCTAAAGTGTAAATAAATAAAATAATAAAATAACCAAATGGGTTACCCAATAACCCAACTGGGCCCAAGGCCCAACCATGGCAACCCGCGGGCCTTCCAACAGGGCCCGTAGCCGACCCACTTCACTAATTAAT
Organism: Buxus sempervirens; assembly: GCA_947561395.2. Taxonomy (NCBI): domain Eukaryota; kingdom Viridiplantae; phylum Streptophyta; class Magnoliopsida; order Buxales; family Buxaceae; genus Buxus; species Buxus sempervirens. The sequence goes on from OX387183.1 coordinate 34,665,936, forward strand.
AAAAGATAAAATCAAATAAAAAGGGGACCCACACCATCAACGGTCCCCACCAGACCAAATAAGTGTGCATACTGGCTTAGTAATTGGGTGAAAACTAAGTTGACTCAAGACCAAGGAGACCCACGGGACCTGTCAATCGACGGGGCGGGCTAGGGTGTCTTCGGGCTTCCCTAGACGTAACCGAGAACTTGCTCAGATCTCTAATAAAGCCGCAGACCAGAATCATTAGGCCCGAATAAGTGCCCCTTTTGTGTCTGCCTGCACCTCTCAGGCAGTGGCGACTCCAAACTCCAAATCAGTCCCGAGGCGAGCATCACTCTTTGCATGCACCTCGTCGTGCGACCCGAAACCGCAAAAAGGGGGTGCGCACACCTTGATCACGAACACAACAACCCAGTCGGATCTCTCACAGTTCCCTTCTCTTCCCAACGAAAACCTAGATCGCCAATCGGAAGCCGCAATCGCCAATCTTCTTCGGTTACGAGAGTATACGAGTATTCCAAAAAAACTAAAACCTAATTTCCCTTAAGCATTTATACCTTCCATATGTAGATTGCCGCTCGACAACCTTTGAAATTCCTTGATTCCGTGTGTGCTCGCCCACCAAAATCCCTACATACACCCTCAGCTACTTAAGTTAATACGTACACATAATTAATTTAAATAAAATAATTTTTAGCAAAAATCGGGGTTTTACAGAGAAAGAGAAGAAAAGAAGACAATTTTAGAGAAGAAAGAACTACTACAGAAATTCCGACCAGCAGACATCAAATTGAGATCTAGAGAGTTTCAACCGTTTGATTGACCTCAAATTTGGAGGCTATGTTCATGACTCGTAGGGCTTCAATCTAAATGGTGGAGATTTAATTTGGAGTTGCCTAGAGTGGTGCGAAAATTTCAGAAATTTGGTGAACGATCGGGTTCATTGGAAGGAAGAATTTCATATGTTCTGGCAAGTAGCAAACACTTTGAAAACTGGAGGAATTGCATGCTTTCCATATGATTTAGATGTTTTATCTTGGTTTGTTTTGATTCAAATCTTGGTTTAAAGAGTTAAGAATTTTCTAAGATGGTTTTTCTTTCATATACTTTAAAAGAAATCAAGAAAAGTAATGATTACAAGAGAATTAATTAAGTAGAAAATTTTAGATCAATATATAATTGATGATAATAGATTAGGATTGTTTTAGAAGCGATTTAGAATGAAATTATAATGATTAGAAACAATTAAAACTATACAAAGTATTTTAGATTTCGGAAAATCAGAAAACCTAGAAAATATACTAAAATTAGCCTGAGTGCTCATCAGCGCTCAAGCGCAATTGCAGACGTCTTGCCTGTGTGTTTTAAAACAGAAACTTAAAACTCAACACCCGGGAAACCGTTCGAGTGCCATCCCAAGTGGCTATGAAGAAAATTCACTCAACAAAGGACGCCCGACATGCCGCTTTAGCATAATGCTGAACGACTACTGTTAGAATTTTCTAACTTTTGGATTTGAGCCTAAATCTATTTTTAATGATGTTTTAGGAATTCTAAAATTTTAACACCTGTAATTAGGATAATTTGAGATGTAGGAAGTGACGGAATTAAATTTGGATAAAAGAATAGTAATTTGGAACGAAGAATGTAAAGATGGATCTTATAGAGGTATTTTGAGGAATATGTGGATTTAACCTATGTACAATTGGCTTTAGTTAACATTATATATCCCTAAACTTCACCACATACCTAAATTACCCTATGGAAGGATTAAATATCAATATGAATAAGTTTTGACACCTTGGGTTCTTAAAAGAAGTTTGGACATTGTTGAGTAAATTATTGAGAATAACATCCAACTAGGAGATGAATTTAAGTCAGACCTAATATATTGATTTAATAAGTTATCTAACACTTAAATATGAGTAAATTAAGAGTGTTCACATTAATAAATTACTATTTAGGCATTTAATCAAAGATTTGGGCATATTTTGGTAAAGATGACATGTTTTCAAGGTTTGGATCGTATTTTCTATGTATTTCCAGATTTAAGCATTTTCTTACATTCAACATTATATTTCTGGATATTTGCATATGGTTTCATGAATAATATTGCAGAATCATTGTTTTTCTTCCGTGTATCTCGGAGTGGTTAAATTCCTCTCTCATGTATCTTGAGATGAGTTATTTATTGAATATTTAGAATTCATTATATTGTTGCGCACATCTTACTTTTGAGACAAGTTATTATTAAATGCTTTAATTTGATTGTAATTTGTGTCTAGTGGGTAATGCTTAGTATGGATCCATAGTATAACTAGGAAGTGAAATTGAATTATCTTTGTTAAGTTAAACCTGTCTCCCACTTATGCTCTCGTCATGTATCTCAACGAGGCCTTCTTGTATCTGGTCGTGCTACAACAATCCTTACCTATCGGGTATCTCGACATGGTCATTAGCCGTGTATTCCGCATTGGATTATATTGGATTACCCCAACTTGTATCTTGGTCTGGTATATGCCCCGTTGTGTATCTCAATATGGTTTTCTTGGGTTACCTCCTGCTCTTTAATGGAACATTGGCAAGCATGTGTTTTATATTGGCCGTGTTTGTAGTCTACATATGACTCGCACATGAGAGCTATATTTTGGCTGTGCTTGTAGTTCACTCGTGGCTTGTACATGTGCTGGTATTAGCTGTGTATTGTCTAGTATATATATTTGATCTGATTGGTATTCCCACTTATTGGTCATTTGGATATTGTTGCAGTTGATTGGATTGTACTCGCCAGCCCACCGTGTATCTCGGTTGAGTGATCCGCAATAAGTCGATGATTATGTATCTTAGCTTCACACCTAAGCCGTGAGGTGATGAACTTGGGAAACAAGAAGTAACTTTTCAAAGTGGTTTCAGTTCATGAGTCCTGTGATGTTACATATGCGTGGGTTGGGTTGATGAATGCTTTAATTTTTATTTTCGTGATTGGTTTTATTGTTATACCTCATGACTTTATTTTATAAAGAAATTAGGCTGTTTTACTTCATGCATCTAAAATTAGAAACCATAAAAATGTCTATAGTCATCAATAGAATAATTGATGGGAAATTTTAATCAAAATAGAAAGGATAGTGCCTTGTCACAGAAGGATTTCCCAAAAAAAACTTGTGGATCATGAAGGCAGATATGTATACTCTTGTTTGAATGGAAAGTTTATCAAGAAATTTTATCTTCGAACGAAGCTCGATCAAGTGTGCATAGGTAGTTAACTACTATAACAACATATCTACCAATTATATGCATACTGCTAGGATAATATAACCACCAAAACATCCGTATATAGCTAAATTGCTAGGATAGTATAACTACCAATAAGTCTACAAGTGATTAAACTATTAAGGCACACAAAGCAAAAATAATAATAATAATAATAATAAAGAAAAAACTAGAAGAACTACAGTTGGCTTCAAGTGTGTAGGCAACCTGATTTCAGGTGCTGCTACAAGACTAAAATAAAATATGTTCCAAAAAAAATTCAAATGACTTTATTGATCATAAACATCCAAGAAAATAAGGTAACAGAGAAAAATACAAAAGCCCAAGAGGAGATGAGAAAGAATAATATTAGAAGATAGATGTGTCAGATCATCCTAAATATGAAAATAATGATTGGCTCTGAGTTTGAAACTTCTTTTCCAATGACTCATTCAACAAAACAGCTCATTCTGATTCACAAAGCTTGTCCTCTCAAAGTTTAGACCTTTTTGCTTAATACCTCCTTTCAATTTTATCAGTCTTTTGAGGTTGAATGTAAAGACTTTTATTTACTTTGTAAGGTCTTCTTTTGATCTCACTTTGGACTTTGCTTCTCTTTCAAAGACTAAACTCTTGCCTTTGCTTATGCAATTTAGTATTTAAGAACTATAGTTAAATTGATATTTTTGCTACCTGATCTGCTCCTTAAATTGATATTTTTGCTCCAAGCATGCATGTTGACAACTCAATAAAGTTTGAATTCATACATCACCGACAATGGGTCCTTTCCTAACTTTATATTTGATATTAGCTTGCTTGCGTATTGTACGGAACTTTGAAACAAACTCATCAATTTTGTGTTATTCGTTGTCATCTTGGCTTTCCATAAAATTTAAAATGTTTATGGCCTTCTTTATCTTGGAGCTACTTGAAATCAAAGATCATGCAGAACATGCCATGAACATTTTTGATACATCTTGCAGAGTGGTAGAGACCAAAGCAATATATACATCAAAGTCTTTAATAGGGCGCCTTTTGTTTCTGCTACCTTTGCAGAATCAACTATCATTGCTAGCCATGCAATATTCTCTTCCATGACAATCACACATAGAGCAAAGCCAAAATCTTTCTTGGATGGTGTGTCTACTAAAAAAGTAAGGCCTCGTTTGGCTTTCATTTTAGGAATTCATTCCAAGCCTTGGAACTCATTCCAAGCCTTGGAATGAATTCTGATACCAAAATGACTGTTTGGTAATGCATGCAAGAACTCATTCTATAAGAATGAAAATGAGAAAACCCTTGATTTTCAAAAACGGCTTCAACCCCATTTTTGGATTTGAGAATGGGTTTTGATTTTTATGCGGTGGCAAACTTGTAATTATTGTTAACTTTAAGCAATGGCATAAATTGTAAATATGCCAATTGAGCCTTCTCTCCTTCTTCAATAAAAGACTTTCCAATCTAGGAGTGAACTAATTCCTCTTCTTCTTCGTTGCTGTTCTGGTTATCTAAGGGGAAAACGAGGGTTTCTACCATTTCGAAAGGGGGAGAACAACTGTGACCCATTGGATATTTCCGAAACCCTCCACAGACACAAACCTCTCCATCTCTCCCCCCATCTCTCTCTCTCTCTCTCTCTGTCGCAAGTCCTCACTTGCGTGAACCCCCTTTCATCCATCTATCTCCCTATCGCAACTCATACCGTCGCAAATCCCCTATCGCACCTCTCTCTCTCTGTCGCAAATCCTCACTTGCGTCAACCCCCTTTCACCCATCCATCTCCCTGTCGCACTTTTTTTCTTCTGTTGACGACACCCTCAGAGGAATACATTTTGTGGAAGTTGAAGTCTTCCTCTTCTTTGCGTCAATTACTAGAGCTCCTCCTTCTGTCCTAACTTCAGCAAATCCAATTCACAGGTAAGTCCCATAGACCCCTAATGGTTTTCCTTTAGTTAAATCATAGCATGTTTAAGCTGTATCAAGAGTGTAGTTACTCCATGGTTTCAAGCAAAGGGATTGGTTGTTGGCTGAATTTTGGCAAGAATTTGCCTTTATGAGTGGGTTCTATGTTCTCCCATATGGATGAAGTAAGTCATCATGTATTCTCTATTTCATGGTATTGTTTAATTGATGTTATATTATATTCATTAAAGCCTTGCATTTGAACTGTTTTATATTCGTTAAAGCTTTGCATTTGAACTGTTTTAGAACTTGGGGTATCAAACACTTGTGGTATTTATTATCTTTGGCTTGCGAACACTGAAATTTCATATATCCGTATGTTTTTAATGACTCATTGACAGCTATTTGGGGTAAAGACAGGTTAACACCCTATGTATAATAACCATGTTACTAAGTCTAATTCACTTCTAGCGGCTTATCAGACGAGCTTGGGAGAGGCTTTTTCAAGGCTTCTATCCACATGGGGTTGCCCATTTCTAACCCATTAAGATGATATATAATATATAATTAGAAATAGCATTTTAGTTTCTATAGGCATGGCAAACTTATGCCATTTTATGTGCCCATGGCGACTCCATGTTTTAATAATTAATATGTCAATGGTTTATGTAATATACAAGGTTTTGACCATATATTGAAGATCAAAAATAATAACTGGCTAACTAGATTCCTTCAACACAAAACCTGGACTATGTAATAGAAGCTAGATTATTTCCAGTAGGTCAGTTATATTCACAGGCCATGAGATGTTCATCTGTTGCACGGAGGGTAGGAACCTTTACCCTTGGAGGTTTACCCATACTGTAAAATCCCTCAGGGTTGAAAAATATATGCTGCTTAGAAGCAAAGCCACCAAGAAGTTGGTATGAACGCTCTGATTGATCCATTGGAATGCAGAAATCATCATTACCTATAATTAAGCCCCAAAAAAAAAAGTTGTATCATATAGTCATCTGGTGTCACTCCCCGAAGCCAAGTCTACCCCTCTAAGGCACGACCCGTTCTGGACCGTGGCAAGTGGGCCATTCTACTTGATAAAATACGAAGGAATTAAAACTTTTTCCTAACAAGTGCAAGTGATAAGACAATTTATGCTATGCATATCAAAAGTGTTTTCTATATATAAAGGAAATGTAATAAGACATGAGTTTGATTACAAAATGACGGGTGCTACATCACTCCTCTCAAAATACAAGGTATACAATCCAAAATAAACTATACATGTACAAACAAGAAATAAAGCTAAGGCCTATAGACATCTGCCTCTCAAAATCCCAAGGCCTTTCTTCTCGCCTCTATTCCCCAGCCCGGTCCTTCACATCGGACGATGATGGATCAGAAAAACAAGATAAGTAGCAACTGTGAGATGGATGTCTCAGTAAGCAACACACGCATGCATGAGAAAACACAGTTTAGGCATATATCAATCGGTTAAATCATGACATTCGGTTTATTTGAAATCATAATTAATTATCACAGTTTAGTGCCATACAAATTGGTGCATGCTTGTGCGTCAGTGTACAGTTTATGCATTTAATACCATCATCCATCCGATCATCACGATTGATCGTGCAGGTAATTTAATATCTAACTATACATCATCGATATCCCCGTCTAGCTTCACCAATCACATGCAGTGGCTAGGAATCTACGCCGATCTTACGAGATGTAGGCATCTACTACTATAGTTACATGTGTCGTATGAATATCCATAGATGATTACCCAATAATACTTAGAGTAGTATCACAATACTGTCAAAAACATCTATCACGATTTTTCATCTAGCTTCATCGTCTACACATGGTGGCTAGGCATACATTATACATCCATTTCTGTCTACACATAGCCAATGGACTGGAAGAACATATACCACCATTGCTGTCTACAAATAGCCAATGGGCATCAGCCACCGACTACACAGGGTGCCGGACGAACAGAAACCTCCATTGCTGTCTACACATAGCCAATGGGCATCAGCCACCGAATACACAGGGTGCCGGACGAATAGATATCTCCATTGCTGTCTACACATAGCTAATGGGCATCAGTCACTGAATACACAGGGTGCCGGGATGATACAACCATAGGGAACAAAAACAATGACAATACAACATGTACCCTTCCATGGGAAGTACTTCGTATAACCTGGGCCGTTGCTTTCCATATAACTCACATCATTGATGAACCCACTATCTCACAGCTTCAAGCTTTTGTGGAGGATGCTAGTTCACAACCCTCAACGAAGGTGAACCACACACACTACCCACCGATACACTGTAACGCCCCAAACCCGGGTCCATGCAAACCAAGCACCAAACCCAAATCCGAAGTGATACTGGCCCAAAGCTATTAATTACTAGAACATTTAAAATTCAACTAATCGCATTAATTATCAGAGTGCGGAGAATTAAAGACATTAATTTCATCAATATGTGTGGCTAAATATAACCATCAAACTAAACTCATCAATGTAAATTCATAAATCTGATAAATGGGTTTGCTAATACACTTTCTCTCATATTCAATTAAATCATAAACTATCTATCAAGGTACATCTATATCAACCTCTAATAGAAAGATCTAAACTAAATAAGAAAGACCCTCAGCTCAGTAATCTGTAACTCCCCTTCGATTCAACCCCAAGGATGCTCTCACGTGGAACAGCTGAAAAATAAGATAAAGAAGTAGGGTGAGATACAACTATCTCAGTAAGTAACACATGCATGCTAGAAACAGTTTATATATAAAAGTAATCATTCATGCACGATAAAATAATCGGGTAGGCACGGTCGATAATAAGAACGATTAATCACCATATGAAACCAACAATTATTCAGTGCTTGAAATAAAGAGAGTTTATTATGTAACCTTCGTTTCAATTAGAAAGGCAATGTAATATAAATCTCATCTAAAGGATTTTCCAATTCACTGCCAGTATTGTTTTCCTACAATAATTCTATAATTAATTCATGGCTCATTTATATTCTATTTTAGAGTCATTCAATTCAAGTCACAACTAAACCATTTAATCAAACTTTTCTTATTCAAATGTAAATCATGTCATTCATAATTAATAGTGAATCTCAATCTGATAACAAAATTCTCCCATGTAGGATGCAATCACGTAGTAATCACATCTACCCTACATGAGGTCTCACCCGCAGGAGTCATTATATCTCACCCGCAGGTGGTAATCACATATATCTCCCTTGTGGGATACAATCACATCGTGATTACATCTCCCCCACAAGAGATCACATCTCTCCTGCAAGAGGTCACATATCTCCCCTGTGGGATGCAATCCAATCAGGATCACATCTACCTCAACAGGAGGTCACATCTCACCAGCAGGTGGTCACATATGTAAAACCCCGAATTTTCCTTAAATAATAAAATTAAATTAATAAATAATATTATTAAGAGTTATAATTGATGGAAATATTTTATTATTGTAGAGGATGATCTAATTAGTGGAGATCCAGAATTAGATGCAGATCTGACCGTTCGATCATGAGATATCGAGGTACGTATTCTGATTGAGCGTGTGTATGGAGTTTTGTGTATGTGAGATACATGGGATCGGAGAGTATAAATACCAATTAAAATAACCTAAAACTTATTCGTTGTATTTTCGTACGTATTGAACAGCCGCAAGCGACAAGCGACCGAACGACTGAGGAAGAAGAAGGAGGAAGAAAGGTCTGGTTTTTGGAGTTCTTCGTCGTCCGAGGGTTATATCACGTTTGCGTGGATCATTGTTTAGAGAGAGAAGGAGAAACAATCGTGGAAAAGAGGTAGGTGACACCGTTTTACCTGCGTGTTTGGATTCACATTCGTTTAATCGCAAAAGCATGTTTTTATGATATGTAATGATGTATTTAGTTAGATAATCATGTTATAAATATGTTAGAATGAGTTTAGACGAGAAAAATCACGTTTTGGAACTGATTCTGTTTGTTTTCGAACGACCGCCAACCTCGACTGTGCTTGGTGATCGTTGACGATCATCGGTGCTAGTTATAAACTGTAGACCACCGAAGACCGCTGGAAGACGTACCGTCGGCGTTCGATTTTGAACTACTGCCGACCGCAGACCGCCGGGGCAATCCTGAGCGATCCTAGGCGCTCTGTTCAGATTTTGCAAATTTTCGCAATTTCAAACCCTGATTCAATTCCAAACTATTTTTAGACAATTTTAATGATTAATTAAGATGTTTTAAGACCAAAATAAATTATCTAATTCCCTGTTTTACAGAAAAATAAATTAGGAAGATATTTAAGACATTAGTTGCCAAACTTTGAAAGTAATTGAGAAATCTAGTTTTTGGAAAACCTAACTATTATTTGATTATCAAAACAACTCTAAATGATACTATAAACCAGAAAAAATTTATAAAGAGAATTCAGAACTCAGATGACCGAATATTGAAATAATTGACAGATTTAACCTTTATATGCCGCTAGGCATCAACCCTTATAGAAATATTATATTTTAGGGAATTTTGGAGTCTAGTGGGCGTAGCTGGTTATGGATCCATAGTTGTTGCTAGATAGCTGAGGGATATGTCATTTGGGTTGAGTTACTCCTATATGCGACGCGCTTCCTTTGCAAGTTAGTTTGTCTGGGAAGGTCCTATGTCTGGAGGGACACCCCGGTGAGTCGTTGGTGATTTCCTATACATGTGGATAAGCGACCATCTCCATGTATTAATTTTGGTACTGCATGCTGGTGGTACATGCCAACTCTGATGGGTATGTATGCAATAAGTCAGTGACTACGGCTCTTGTCTAAGCTGCGCTGCATGGGACTTGAGTATCATTAGTAGCATTGCTCTTAAGCCGCACGGTGGTATAGAAATTGGTTGAGAATCATCTCAAAAGGTTTATCTATCTTTGTGAGTCCTACAATGACACTGAAATTACAAACACTTGTTCTTATTATTGAATACATGCTGGAGGCATGTGATTAAGATATTGATCGGATGTGACTGTTTAGTGCATTCAGTAAAGTATGAAATATGTCAATGATTTTGATATTGGATTCTTATAAATGAACTTGCTGAAATTCATCTCTAGAACTGTTTAACATATTGTTTTGTATTCATGAATAATACGAATGATTATACGAGCTTGATTAGTCGATATTGCTTAATCGTGCATGAACTGTTATTTTACTTACACTAACTATTTAATCATGCATGTGTTACCTACTGGGATATTCATATCTCACCCTACTTTTATTTCATTTTTCAGCTGATACGCGAGAGGGGGATCTTAGTGATTCCCAGAGAGAGGTAGCTAAGTATTCACCGGAGGATTACTTTTATCCGGATCTTGTTTGAGGTGGATGATTGATATAGACTTAGTACTTTTGATTAGACTATTATTCATTTGGATTTGATGTACTAGAGAGATGAGAGAGATAGTAACCATTTTATTTTACCAGACTTGATATTAATGATTGATGATTAACTTTAATGTTTAGTTGAGGATTTTGGACTACACTTCCGCACATACTTGTTTCCGCACTTTGATAGTATAATAAAGTGAATGGATTATTTAATTCTTTAGTCTGGTATATTCTTGATGTATATTTGATATGGGCCAGTAACACCTCGGATTTGGTTGTTGAACTGAATTCGGGTTGTTACAGTAGCGAACCGGGTTCGGGTCGGGTGCCGGTTTGCACTGACCCGGGTTCGGGCGTTACAACATATCTCCCATGTGGGATGCAATCCAATCAGGATCACATCTCCCCCAACAGGAGGTCTCATCTCACCCGCAGGTGGTCACATATCTCCCATGTGGGATGCAATCCAATCAGGATCACATCTCCCCCAACATGAGGTCTCATCTCACCCGCAAGTGGTCACATATACATCTCCCTTGTGGGATGCCATCACATCATGAATACATCTCCCTCACAAGAGGTCTCTCCCGCAGGAGTTATGTAAAACCCCGAATTTTCACCTAATAAATAAATAAATAATAAATAAAAGGAAATATGAGTTTAAGTCCTAGCTAAAATAAAAAGTGAAGATTTAGAGGATAAGTAATTTAAATAAGTAGTAAGTTGAAAATAAAGAAAGAATTTTAAGGAAATTAGCCTAAAAGGGTAAAAAAGGGTATTTTGGTAATTAATTAATAGATCATTAAATAATAATTAGAATTAGAAAATAGAAGAAAATAATTTATTTAGACAAGTTAGAAATTAAAAGGAATTAATAAAAGCCTAAAAGTGGGAAAAAGGGTAATTAGGAGATTTCACGTCTTAATTTGGATAAAATAAGGTTTTAGGTGATATTAAAGTTTAATTAAATACTATGCACGAAAATAGGTTGTAAATAGGAGTTTAGATGATAAGAGATTAAATTATTAATGTTTAAGTAGAAAAATAGAAGGTGAAAAAAAAGTACGAATTAATTAGAAAGAGTTAGACTTTAATTAGACCTTGGTCGGGTTAGCCTAAATTAAAGGAACCTATTAGGGTTGGTTTAGGACTTCTAAAGCCAAGTATAAATAAGAGAGTAAGGTGAGACAAGAGAGAATTTTCGTGGGTTTTTATAATGAGAGAAAGGAAGAAGAAGGTTGCTGGAGATATCCAACCAGTCTCCATCAAATCACGATAGGGGAAAATCCGTACAGTGGATCGCCTTCAAATTTGGAGGTTTTGTTCATGACTGATGGATCTACAATGTGAACGGTGGAGATTTGAATTGGAGAACTCTAGGTTGGTACGATTGGGAGCAGAAGTTCGGCCTAGATTTAGAAACTTTAGAAAGAAGATGGATTTAGCGCATGAGGCAAGTAGTAACCCTTGGAAAACTGGAGGAATTGCATGATTTTGTTTTCTGTGATTTAATATGGTTTGAATGGATTAGTCGGAACTAGATTTATATGGAATCAAATGGTTTACATTTTAGAGTTTTGTGTTCTTGAAGGATTTGCTAAAGTAAGGAAGAAATCTTGGTTTGATATATTTAATTGATGCAAATATTCATGGGATGATATTTAATTGATGCAAATTAATCTATAGTGTTGTAGGAATGATTTAGAATGTTAGGGAATTATTTTAGACTAATTAAACTCAAAGGCTAAGCACAAAAATCAAAACTTGAAGAAATATGAAAAGTATTGAATAATCATAGGTATGATCATATGGATAGTAATAGGTTGGAAATTAATTGATGCAAACTAATATAGAAGGCTTTAGGAATATTTTAGAATGTTATTAGATTAATTTAGACCAAAGAAACATATAGTAAAAGCATAAAAATCCAAACTTTGTAAATCTGGAAATTTTTTGTTTAATTTTGCACGAGCGCCTAGGATCGCCCAAGATCGCCTAGCCCTGTAGAGGTAGGTGCTCTATGTAAAATTTTCAGATTTTCGGGATTTTGTAATATGAATAAATATCCAATAATTTTTCTGATTAGTTAAGCATATTAGCATCTTTATAAGGACCTAATTAAGGTATAAAAATTATAAAATTAAATTGGAAGAATTAACCAATAAATTGAAGGTTATAATGAAAAGTTTGTACATAAAAGGGTCAAATGGTATGGGATATTGATATAAATAATACTACTGGTATTTATGGATTAAAATAACCTTCTAAACTATATTTTAGGTCTATAGGACATGCTGGAGAATAAAATTACAGAAAACTTAAATAGAAACTATCTTAGATGTTAAGATAGGAAATTGGATTCTAATAAAGGAATTAATAAGGAAAACTCTAAGTAAGATTTGATTTACTTTATTTGAGTTTTCAATATGAACGTTGGCTACTGGAATTGCATAAACTCTGAGTTTTATCGAACATATGATACATGAGTTTTAGTTTGAATATATTTGGGAAATTGCATGTGTTATTTTGAAAAAGGCTTTAATTAGATTTGTAAGGATTGAATCGTGGTTTTCTCTTGGAATTGAATATTTTGGTATGGATTGGTATGTGGTATGTTGTTATTCGCTTTACTTTTACGGTTAGGGGATACGGCTTTTATGGTTGAGTTGATACTAACTTTTACGGCAGAGATGGGTAATCCTCTGTGTAGAGATGTGTAATCCTTTACGGGTAAAAGTGTGTATGCCTCCTACATTAGCGTGTTCTCCCGTATGTGGTTTTATCGTGTTTTGTGTTAGTGGGCTTAGCTGTATATGGATCCATAATTTTGGCTAGTTAACTAAGTGGTATTTAGTTTGGGTTGAGTTACTCCTATATGCGAGCGCGCTTCCCTTGCAAGTTAGTTTGCTCTCGGAAGGTCCTATGTCTGGAGGGACACCCCGGTGCACCGCTGGTGATTCCCTGTACATGTGGATAAGCGACCATCTCCATGTATTGATTCTGGTGCTGCATGCTGGTGGTACATGCCAACTCTGTTGAGTTCGTGCGCAATAAGTCGGTGACTACGGCTCTTGTCTAAGCTGCGATGCATGGGACTTGAGTATCATTAGTAGCACTACCCCTAAGTCGTACGGTGGTATAGCAGTTAGTTGAGTGTCATCTCAAATACTTATCATCTTTGTGAGTCCTGCAATGGCACGTGTTTTATCGCTTTTGTTGGTTTTACCCCGATAACCTCTTTTGCTGGTTTATTCGAAAGAATACATGTTTTATCGTTTTATTTGGAATCGACATTGATAACTTGAATTTCTCATCTTATCGTTGATTAATCGCATACCTCATGACTATTTGCTTACATTGGACTGTTTCTAATTGCATGCACCTGCTACTTGCTGAGATGTAAATCTCACTCCGTTTTTCCCTATTTTTCACGTTGCTTGGAGAGATTGCGAAGATGGGGTTATTTGATGGGTAGAATTGTAATCGATATAAATGTTCACATATTGATTAGATAAATGTGATTGTAAAATGAATTGAATATATTGATTAAAGAATTGTTTTTTTTTATTTTGGCCACCAGGACTTTGATGTAATTAATAAGTTTAAAATTATTGTAAATCTTAGTTTGTATCTGACCCCAGCTTCATGGTAACACCTCGAGTTTGGTTGTTGAACCGGACTTGGGTTGTTACAGTAGCGAACCGGGTTCGGGTTGGGTGCCGGTTTGCACTGACCCGGGTTCGGGGCATTACAAGTTACACATCTCACCCGCAGGTGGTCTCATATCTCATCCGCAGATGGTACAATCTCTTATAGCCATCATGGCATTCAGTCCACAGTCCAATTATATTTTGAGAAGAAAATTACCTATATAGAATCCTTGTAATCATTTCAAGTGAATTTGATCATCTTTAAACCCCAAATTGTACTAAATCATAGAACAAGGTGGTTAAATATCTAATATGAACTTTTTAGTGTAATTGGCCTTCAGAGACACCTTAAGAATAATCTTAGAGAAGTGTTACAAATGGTGGAAATCAAATATCCTATTTTATAATGATTTGGGACTAAGAATGTCATAAAGTTCTCAAAATACATTTTGGATGAGTGGAATAGTCTTAGTATTTCCAATAAGGTCACCATACCAAAAATCAATCAATTCTGAAACAGAAAGTTTCGGACCCAAAAAATATTCTAAGTCTGATTAAAAACGTTGACCTTTGGGTATATAATTTTTCTAGACAAATCTACAAGGAGTTCAGGCTCAAATTTTGGTTGTAGTCTATTGAAGGGTAAACACATCTCCTAGAATTTTATGGGCTTCTGAATCACTCATTTGGGTATCAAACCCAAAACGGGCTTTTTGATAAAAACCGGGAAAATTGGAAATTTAGGCATGAACTGAAAAGTTGACTTTTTATTGGCTGGGAATTGGACCTTGGAAGTATTTTTATTGGTTCCAAATGGGGGGGGGGGGGGGTAAAACCTTATTTATATGTAAAGACTTAAGTAAATGGAGCAATAAATACACAGGACATTTACTTAAATGCCTTTCAGGTAAATAAGGGTGCTGTGTAGGAGGCTCGGGTTATTTGGAAAAGGGTTGGAGAAGAAAAGGAGATGAAAAACTGCCAAAATTGCATTTTTTGGCTAGAGCGCCTAGGATCGCTCAGGATCGCCTAGGCGGTCAAAGGTCGGCGGTAGTGTAAAACAGAGCGCTGACGATAACTCTTCTCGTGGTCTTGGGTGGTCTCAATTTTTCAACGAGCGCCGAGGATCGCCGAGCACAGTCGAGGTCGGCAGTCCCCCAAAAACGAACAAAAACAGTTCAAAAACGTGATTTTTCCTATTCTAAGCAATCCCATAATACTTATAATGATTATATCATGCATTATACATATATCTATATCATAAAAACATGGTTGAAGATTAAATGAACGTAACTACAAAAACGAACGTAAAACAGTGTCACCTACCTCCTGCAGTCGTTTTCGTCCCTTCTCTTCTGAACAAGGACGAACACTATCACCCAGCAGTGTTCAGAAGACCAACTCAACATCCTCTCTCTCCCTTTTCTTCTTCTTCTTCTCCTTCCAGTCGTCAAGTGATCGCTCAGTTTCTCTCCTGCAGCTATTGAATACGAGCAAGTCTTCCCAACATATTCCTTTAGGTTATTTTAATGTATTTATATACCTACGATTCCATGCAACGCATGTGTATCAAACTCCAAACATTGCCCAATCAAAATACATTAGCTTTAAAACATTAATATTACCGCGATAACTCGCGATCAGAAGCTCCGATCTGCGCCAAACTCTTGATCTCCACTAATAATGATATTCTCTACAATAATAAATTATTTCCATCCATAATAATCCTCAAGAATATTAATTGTTATTTTATTTTAATATTTGGGAAAACTCGGGGTTTTACAATATTCGTATCTCACCCTACCTTTATTTCATGTTTCAGCTGATACGCGAGAGGGGGATCATAGTAGTGATTTCCAGGGAGAGCTAGCTGATTATTCGCCAGAGGAGTACTATTATCCGGATATTGTCTGAGGTTGTGGATTGATATAGATTTAGTTATTTTGATCAGATTATTATTCATTTTGGTTTGATGTATTAGAGAGATGAGAGATTAGTGATCCTTTTTATTTTACCAGACTTTAATATTGATTTTGATGGTTAACTATATTAGTTTCTTGAGGATTTTAGACTATACTTCGACAAATACATATTCCGCACTCTGATAGTTAATTAATGAATGGATCATTTATTTCTTTAGTCTGGTATATTCTTGCTGTTTATTTGATATGGGCCAGTAACATCTCGGATTTGGTTGATGAACTGAATTCAGGTTGTTACAGTAGCGAACCGGGTTCGGGACTGATGTTGGTTTTTCATTGACCCGGGTTCAGGGCGTTACAGATAAACATGTGTTTAGAAACTTATGTTATGCTCTTCGTGAGCGTGAATTATTAAAAGACACATGAAGAGTAACTGTGGAAGAGCAATTAGCTATTTTTCTTCTAACTATTAGACATAATGAAAGAAACAGAATCATGCAAGAAAGGTTTCAACATTCAGGTGAAACAATAAGCCGTCACTTTAATAAGGTGCTATTAGCTTTCGTAAAGTTTGTGCAAGAAATTATAGCACCCCCGTCATTTGCTCATACTCCAATAGAAATTCGCGGGAATCCAAAGCATTATCCATGGTTCAAGGTATATACTAAATAGAAATTTTGTTTAAAGAGTTAGCATTGTTTTTTCTATTTTAATTTTATATTTTTTATCTTGTGAAGGATTGTATTGGTGCAATTGATGGCTCTTTAGTTGATGCTGTGGTTTCTACTGAGAAGCAAATTCCTTATCGAGATAGGAAGTCAAATATTTCCCAAAATGTGATGGCTGCATGTGGCTTTGATATGCGATTCACCTTTGTTTATGCTGGTTGGGAGGGATCAGCTAATGATTCAAGAATTCTTTTGGAGGCTATACATAAACCACATTTGAACTTTCCAAAAACCCCTAAAGGTAAATAAATTTTATAGTTATATATAACTTTTTTTAAATATCCAAGTTATTGAAATATGTTATTATTTTATTAGGAAAGTATTATGTTGTTGATTCTGGATATCCAAACATGCCGGGTTTTCTTGCACCATATTGTGGAGTGCGCTATCATCTACCAGACTATAGGCGAGGTAGCTCACCAAGTGGAGTGAAAGAGTTGTTTAATCATGCTCATTCTTCATTGAGGAATGTAATCGAGCGTTGCTTTGGTGTGTTGAAGGCACGCTTTCCTATTCTTAAGAGAATGCCTCCATACTCATTTCCAACACAAAGAAATATTGTAGTTGCTGCATGTACTGTGCATAACTTCATTAGACAAGAAACATTGAGAATGAGTTATTTAGTCAATATGAAGAAGAAGATTTAATTATTGAAGAAGAGCACATTGATGATGAACCGGATCCAAATGGAGTAATACAAGAACAAGGAATAAGGAGGATGGATGCATTTAGACAATCAATTGCTGAAGCTATATCGCATGATTGCAATAATGAATGCCCTTGAGAGTATTATTTTTATTAATGTAATGAACTTTGCTATAAATTATGGATGTGATAGGACTTTGTGACTTTACTGATAGTTGCTATCATTATGTGTTTTAAATTAATAGACATAATCAGCAAACCCATCCTTTATTTTGTTTTTGTTTTTCACTTCTTAGGTGTTTCAAGTTTTATCTTTCAAGGATCAACCAATTTCTTATAATTATTCATGGAAAAAGAAAAAAAAGGGAAAAACAAATTTCATGGAACTCATTTTATTACTTGTTAACCAAACGGTTTTCTAGGTAAAAATTCATTTTGCTACGTGCTAACCAAACGCAATTAGAAAGACTTCAAAATTGATTCGCAAAATGAGTTTTAAGAACTCATTCTCAGAATGAGTTCCTAATCCGGAATGAAAGCCAAACGAGGCCTAAGAAAATGAGAAGAATTGATTAAGTTAGAATATCATCAAGAAGTTTATAGTAAGGGTGATTGACGTGGACTTGAAACTACAGGAGCATGGCACATGTCTCCTATATCCAAAAGAGGACTCGCTTCTTTTGCAACAAAATCACTGGATAAAGACACAAAAGGGACTTACCTCTTTCAAACCAATTGGTACCTCACAAAGACTATTAACAACATAAACAAAGTCCTATTGGATTTTAAAGGAGTACCTATTATTCTCACAAATGTTGGCCCAAGTAATGCAATGAATTCCTCATCCATCATCGCACATATTACCATTCGCACGTAACTATGTGACTAGTCCTTGGTATTTGAAGGCACCACTATTCCTATAAAGAAGAAAATGCTATGCTAAAGTAAAATCCTTATTGCCCCCACCACTATTTTGGCTTGAACGAAAGATTTTTGGAAGGTACCCTTTGATCAAAACCAAATTGGCGAGCAAACTTGTTTGGGTAACAAGGCTCTAGCCTAGATTGTTCATAAAACCTAATAGGAAGCACAGCGGACCTCATGCTAACGTAAGGGTCAAACTTATTATCATATGAACTTTCTGGTTGGTCGATGCGAGTGATATCTTCCTCCTTTGGAAAACTTATACGACAAGCATAAAATGACGATCATGTTGAAAAAATGCCTTTGCCTCAAACTTATTTTTCAAGTTTGATATTAATCTAGTGCACTTAACTATCTAGGTTATCTATAAGGAAACTCAGTATCAAGATGACTGGTGAAGAGATAGGTCCAATTGTATGTAACAACTCAACCCAACGAGGTATTGTTCGCTTTGGGTCTAAGCCCACACAGTTTTGTTCCTAAAAGGGGCTGTAAAATCCCAAATTTTAATGAGATTAAAATTTATTATTTTGGTAATTAATTAAGGCCAAATTGGGAAATTCTGCAGAATTGGAGATAGAGAGGGTTCGTTCGAGGTTCCGGGTGAATCGATTTGGGAAATTCTATTTAATAAAGGTGAGGAAAAATTAGTTAATATTATTTGGGAGATTTAAATTGGTTTAATGATGTGGAAAATGGGTGATATGAATTAAAATAGGTTGCTGGTATAGGGTTTTCTGTGGAGTGGCGCATCGGCGGATTGTGAATTGAGTTGCTGAGGACAGCAACTATAAATATTGGAGCATTGAGTTCGTTGGTTCCATTTTTGAGCATCTGAATAACTGAATCTGAGATCTAAGAGGAGAGGAAGAGGAGAGCAAGGGTTCTAAGAGAATGATTTAGTCTACAGTGGTGATCAGAGAATATATAGTTGGTCGTTGAGAATTGTTTGAATCTGGAGTGAAGAAATTCGGCAGCAGCATATCAATTCGTCCAGGAGCAGAAGTCTCAGCCAATTGAGTCAAAAACTCAGGTAAGATTTATTTAAGTAGGTTGTATTTCATTGAGTTTTACTAGAGAATTCAGATCTGACCAGATCTGATCTGGAATTTAAAATCTCTGCAGAAACCTGTTTGTAAGTTCATTTCGGGTTGTAGAGAATTTGGGAGGAATTAGGAGGTTCTGATCTGTGGTTAGCTTCCAAGCATGTAAGTAGCACAACGTGGTTTTGTTTTGACTGATCAAATTGAAGAAACGAAATGGTTTATGCAAAGTCGTATTGAATCTCTATCGTTAGATGAAATTGACGTTCATTTTCATATGGAAATGATTCATGTTTTAGATTAAATTCGAATGTATGAAAAGGGCACTGTTTAAGGGTTATAAATATGCTGGGAATGGTTTGGGAGAGTAGTATTAGATCAGTCCTGGGGAAAATTGGGTGTGCCGAACTCAATCTGGGAATTTTAGTGAGAGCGCCTAGGATGGCCTACCATTGCCTACCTTCTGAGGTAGGCGCTAGTGCAAATTTTGGAGAAGGCCTAGGATTGCCTAGGATGGCCTACCTAGGGGAGGTAGGCGCTCATGCAAAAGTGTATAGTTTTGTTTGGCTATGCTCTTAAAAGCTGTATTTTCATAAAATAAATGTGTAAAACATGTCCTAGATTACTTAAACAAAGGATTGAATTATCTAATTAAGATTTCTAGCTGTGGTTTCATACCAAGGTATTATGGAGGAATTAAAATATAAAGAGAAAGAAATTTCCAAAGCAAAACAGCTCTTGTTCTGTACATTATTAACTACTTTAAATCTTTAATTGTGGGAGAATAATTAAGGAATTATTTAGTAGTATGAAGGGACTGTTGGAAAATAAGTAAGGCTAGATTTGGGTTATGATCCAGGTATTAAAGATTGGAAAATCAGCAAATTAAGTAAAGTGTTCTCATGAGTTCTAAGAACCTGTCCAAGACTTGCATTTTGGGAAGTGTAAAACCTCTTTAGAAATATTCTTGAGAGTTTAATTAGAGATGGTGAGAAGTGTTTTGGAGTGAAAAACATAAATGCTGAAATAAGTGTATAAAAGAGGGATTGTATTCAATAAGCATGGTGTATTTGTTCAAATTTCTAATTAGTTGAGTTATGATCATGGAAGTTAATATAAAGATTATTGTGAAGGTTATGTTAGGATTAGACTACATCTGTGTTTTTGGAAATGCATTAGAAAATATCATTAAAGTTTCAATTAACCACAAGTAAAAAGATTTAGTGTTCCTAAGATGGAGTTAGGTGTGTGAGTAAAAGATATCTTTGGCCTATGTTAAAGAGAGTGAATTAGAGTAATATTCATAGGGAAAAATTACTATTTGAGTATAAAATAAATGTATCAAGTCTGAATTCAATAATACTACCAAACTTTGATATCTATATGCAGATTTGCCGGTTTAACCGAGTTTTGGCAATTTTACCAAATTTTGACTATCAAAGGGGATTTTATGCACTATTTTGGAAAGGGCTTTTAAAACAAAATTACTTTGGACAAATCTGATGTTTAGTATACGAAACTACTGGTTAAGTCTAGAATAACACTTTTATCTAAATTTTGTCTCTCAAAGGGATTTTATGGGAATTAATGAAAGGAGCTTGTAAAATTTATTATTGAAATAAAGATATGTCTATAAATTCTGATTTTGTGAATACGGTTGAACCTTGATTTATTAGCACTGGATTTCACCTCGGATTTGACAGGATTGTCATGAGTATGTAATTTTTACATTGCACCGGTTTTATGCGGATTCTATGGAAAGAGAATTTTAAATTGAATATGAATGATTGGTTTTCTGGTTTGGAATTGGGTTTCCTCCATGTACTTGGAGAGACAATTGTGATGCCCATGTACTTGGATAGTTGTGATACCTCCGTGTACTCGGGGATGCCCCATTTACTTGGGATGTTGATACCTCTATGTACTCAGAGATGCCCCGTGTACTCGGGATGATATGATTGAGATTGAGATGAGTTGTGCTTGCTAGATTTCACGGTTGGTTTTGGTTTTAGAGTCTAGTGGGCATAGCTCGATATGGATCCATATTAGGAGCTAGTTAATGGAAAGGATTGTTCTTTGCTAGTTGTAATACTTTGTTCACGCACGCGTTTCCACTGTGTACTCAGTGAGGCCTGATCGTGTACTTGGCTGGTTGCGGCTATCCCTCATTTTATCGTGTACTCGGACTGTGACTGGATTAGTACATGCCAACCCATCACTGTACTGGGTGGGTTCTCCCACAATAAGACGATGATTGTGTACTCGGCATATCGCACCTAAGCTGGGAGGTGGCATAGTGAACACTAGCATTACCTAGTTAAAGACAGTCTTATTTCATGAGTCCTGCAGTGACTTATCAACTGTTGATTTGATATTACATATATATTTGTTGAACTGGATTATTTCTGTATTTTATACTGATTGATTGGATTACTGTTGAATTACTCGGATTATTCGGAACTGAGGTGTTATCGCTACTGTTGCATGATTTACAACTGTATCATATTTTAGAACTGATAAACTGTATTTGAGCATGCATGTGCTGCTTACTGGGATATTCGTATCTCATTCTTTTCCGTTTTGTTTTGTTTTCAGATTCTGGTAAGGACGGCACCAGCGGGTATATGCTTGGTTCATGTGAGGTAGTCTCGATTATAGTGTTTTATTGTTGAGTTTGGGTTATAGTGCACTCTGATTATCTAGTTATTGTTTTATTCATGTTTTCCTTCACTCTGATTTGCTATCCTGGGTTATATATTAACCTTCGGAGATAAGTTACGATTTTACCTACATAACTTGGATCCGGGGCATTACAGGAGCCTCATTGGATTAAGCGTTCTTCTTTAACCTTATGCCCGATATATTTTACCTACGTAACTTGGATCCGGGGCATTACAGGGGCCTCATTGGATTAAGCGTTCTTCTTTAACCTTATACCCTATCGGGCATTCATCCGTTTCCGATATGAGCTCGGGATATCACAGTAAATCATATAACGGCTAGAAAAAAAAGTATTGCATTTCTGAATCGAACGAACAAATTGCTCTCTTTTATAGCATGATAAATATGCCCCAATACAACTGGCATCAAAATATAGTTATGCCTTAAGCCATTAAAGAGCCAAGGCTTGTTAAGTGATGACATGTCGATAATCATTATAGGGTAGTTGTGCCCATTTGCCCAAAAAAGGGGAAAAAAAGGAAAAGGGATCAATTGATCTATTCAAACTAAAATAACACTAAAATCCTCATAAAAAATTCATCAAAATATATCGTTGTGAGGGTCCCGAAGTAAATACAAATTAGTAAGCCTAAAGAAAAATGGGTTCACAAAAATAATGGGGTCAATTAAACCAATGTACAATTTTTTTCCGATAAAAAAAAATCACCAAATAAATTGTTCTGGAGATTTCTTTTTTAAAGTTAAATATACCATCTGATTGAGAAAAGGGTTTTTAAGACCATGCTTAGATCGCGTTTGTGATTGCTTAATTAAGGACTTAATTTTAACTTATAACTTATTAAAGCTTTTTTTAAAGCCTTGATTTGGTAGGCAAAAAGGCCTTTTCCGAGCTAGACCAAAAAACAAAAAAGAAAAAAGAAAAGAAAATAAAGGAAACTCTATGTCTATATCTTTCACAACTTAAGGGTGGTATTCTAAAACTGGCTCTCACCATGAAATGGTGATATATCTTCGCATCTTAAGCATAGTTTTGAATATGAGAAATGAAACCCAAACTCCCCTATTTAAGTTGGCAAGATTCAAGGTCTTGAGCCGTTGAATGTTTAGGCTGGGGAAGAGGAATCAGAGGACTTGGGAATAAATAAATAAAAAGTCATTTTTGCTATCTTTTCCTTCTAATCAAAAGTTAAAATTCATAACCACGTGTTTCATGCTGTCATATCTGATTAGGTTGAGGAAGAGAAATCAGAGGACTTGGGAGTAAACAAAAGAAAAAAAGAATTAAGGAAAGCTTGTGTAGCCAATAGACATTGAAATATAGACCAAGGGGATGACAGAGAATAAAAAAAATGGAAATAATAGCAATAATATACGTGTCACATTAAATTGGAAGAATCCCACTTTGTTTATTTAAACTGTAATTAAATCTATATCTTAAGCGAAAGGGGGGTGGCGCTTGACGTGTCACCCCCGGGTTGCCTTGGAGGCTCGGGACAAGTTCGCATGCTTTGGCATGCCTGAACCACCGTTCCCGAGCCTCTTTTTTCGACGGAGAAAAAAAAATGCTTCGTTCCACAGGAGCATCTGGGGAGAGGCTCTCTTCTCCATCCCGATTTTCTTCTATGGCCTTCTAGAACCCTCGGTGGGGGTCTTCCCTTTGGAACGTTCGACGCTTAGAGTCCATACCCTCTCTCTTTCCCTCCGTCGTTTTTTCCTCACTGCCTTCGCACTCTCTCTCTCTATCACCATAACCCCCTTCTCTCTTCCTCCAATCTCCTTTCCCTACCTTCTGCAACCCTAAGAGAAATCTCTTTTCCCTACCTTCTCCTACCCCTCTTTGTCAGTCTTCGGCTGCAACCTCTACCCCAGTCTTCGGCTGCAACCTCCACCCTCTCTCTCTTTTTATGTCGCTATCTTTGTCTTCGGCTACAACCCCCTCATCCTCTGTCTCCTCTCTCCCGTTTCGCTAGCGACCCCCACCCCCTCAACCCCTCTCTTCTCTCCCGTTTCACCGGTGACCCCACGCCATTCCCCCCCTTTCTCTCTCCATTCATTCCGGCTGCAACCCCTACCCCATTTCACTCTCTCCATTTCACTGTGATGCCAAGTTCTTCTTGCTATCCGGTGCTCAAGGCTACGATTGGCAAATTATGGTCTTGCAACCTACATCAAACCAGGTAAGATTGTTTTTTCTTTTCAGTTAGATTACTTAAAATTATTTATTGCTATGTTCCAAGATTTTTAAGTTGTGCGGAAAGGATTTGAGGTTGTTTTTTCATAGGGCAGAATCTTTATGGGACTGTTGAGTGCGGGGTCGATACTTGGGAGGATGAACTTCTATGCATGGATGCTTTTCGTTCCGCTATGGCTCACCTTCTCCTACACCATTGGAGCTTACACCATTTGGGGAAATGGCTTCCTTGAGTCATGGAGTATTGTGGATTGCTCCGGTGGATACGTCATTCATTTGTCATCTGGAGTGGTGGGCTTAACTGATGCTTATTGGGTAAGATCGTGAAGAAGAACTACCTTAATTTGGAATCTTTTTGGACTTTCGATCAAATGGGGTACCCCGGTTAATCACAAGGAAGAATGTCTCAGGTATTAAAACGTGTTCATGGTTTCTCCAATCAATGTTGGATAAGTCATATTTATTTGAAATTCTAAAAAGTGAACTTCTATGTAATCTCTCCGAATTGCAGGAAGATTTTCTGCAAAATGGGTGATTGCGAGTTTCAACAGGTACAATTGCAATTTCCTTCTTCATTATTTATTTTTGTTTGTTGGTTTTGCTCCTCCGTTCATGATTTCTCTGTTGATTGTTTTTGTTTCCTCTTCTTCTTGCGAATAGATAATAAGCCATACAAATGGTTGAAACCCAGATGATAGAATTTGAAAATGTCAATCAGGTCTCGGATGATAAGATGTAAAGAAGGAAAAACAAAAGGACAAGTTTTAGAGATTTTTGAGGAGAACCAGTTCTTGAATTGTACCTAAAGAAAGCCCAGATTTGTAGAGTTCACGCAGAGTGGCATTATGAGATGATCGGGTAGACAATCTGTCTCGAGAACTAAAATGACTTTGCTGCTTCTCAAAGATTTACTACTGCACATGTTCTAGGTATGTGATTGTTGTAAAACCCAGAATTTTCACATAATAAATAAATAAATAATAAATAAAGGAAAATATGAGTTTAAGTCCTAGTTGAAATAAAGAGTGAAGATTTAGAGGATAAGTAATTCAAATAAGTAGTAAGTTGTAAATAAAGAAGGAATTTTAAGGAAACTAGCCTAAAAAGGGTATTTTGGTAATTTTCATAAAAGTGCAATTTATGAAATAAATCATTAAGGGATAACTAAGATTAGGAAATAGAAATGAATAATTTATTTAGACAAGTTAGAAATTAAAAAGAAGTAATTAGAGCATAAAAGAGGAAAAAGGGTAATTATGAGATTTCGAGTCTTAATTGGGAGTAAAAGTAACCAATTTGGGTTTTAGGTGATATTTAGGATTTAAGAGAGTGTTAGGCACGAAATTAGGCTGTAAGGAGTGCTTAGATAATAAGAAACTTAATTTGTATTGTTTAAGTAGAAAAATAGAAGGTGGAGAAAAAGTAGGAATTAATTAGAATAAGTAAGACTTTAACTAGACCACCATAGGGTTGGGTTAGCCCAATTAAAAGAGTCTATTAGGGTTGGTTTAGGATTCTTATAGCTTAGTATAAATAGTAGAAGAAGGGTTTAAAAGAAAGGACTTTCGTGGGTTAAATATGAGAGAAAATAGGAGGAAGAAGAGAAGAAGGCGGCTACTGGAGCTGTCCGACCAGCTATCTTCAAATTGTGATTGGGGAAAATCGGTACGGTTT
Source organism: Buxus sempervirens (assembly GCA_947561395.2). Taxonomy (NCBI): domain Eukaryota; kingdom Viridiplantae; phylum Streptophyta; class Magnoliopsida; order Buxales; family Buxaceae; genus Buxus; species Buxus sempervirens. The sequence continues at coordinate 34,691,942 of OX387183.1, forward strand.
ATCTACTTCAAATTTGGAGGTTTTGATCTTCACTCATGGAACTACAATGTGAACGGTGAAGATTTGAATTGGAAAACTCGAGCTTGGTGTGTTTGGGAGCAAAATTTGGGTCCAAAATTAGAAACTTCAAAAGAAGATGGATTTTAGCATATAAAGCAAGTAGTAACCCTTGGAAAACTGGAGGAACTGCATGATTTCGTTTTCTGTGATTTAATATGGTTTGAATGAATTAGTCGGAACTGGATTTACATGGAATTAAAGTGTTTATATTTTAGTGATTGTTATTCTTGAAGGATTTGTTAAAGTAATGAAGAAAACTTGGTTTGATCATGCAAATAATCATAGGATGGTATTTTATTGATAAGAATTAATCTAGAAGGCTTTAGTTATGATTTAGAATGTTAGTAGATTAATTTAGACTGATTAAACATATAGCAAAAGCCTAAAAATCCGAAATTGGAAAATCTGGAATTTTTAACTGAAAAATTGAACTAGCGCCTAGGACCGCCCAGGACCGCCTAGCCCTATAGAGGTAGGCGCTCTAAACATAATTTACAGATTTTGGGGATTTTTGTAATACGAATAAATATCCAATAAATTTTCTGATTAGTTAAGCATACTAGAATCTTTATAAAGACCTAATTAAGATATAAAAATTTATTAAATTAAATTGGGAAAATTAACCAACTAATTGGAGGTTATAATGTAAGGTGGGTGCATGAAAAGGTCTCAATGGTATGGGATATTGTTAGGAATAATACTACTGGTAATTATGGATTAAAATTACCTTCTAAACTTTATTTTAGGTCTGTAGGATATGCTGGAGAATAAAAATACAGTAAACTTAAATAGAAACTATCCTTGGTATTAAGATGGGAACTTGGTTTATAATAAAGGGGTTAATAAGGAAAACTCTAAAGAAGATTTGATTTAGTTTTATTTGAGCTTTAAATATGAATTTTGGTTTGTGGAATTGCATAAACTTTGATTTTTATCGAATTTATGTTCAGGAGTTTTATTTTGAATATAATGTGGATTGTGGATTAAATGCCATGATGGAAATAAGAGATTTGTACCATCTGCGGATGAGATATGTGACCACCTGCGGGTGAGATGTGTAACTCCTGTGGGAGAGACCTCTTGTGAGGGAGATGTAGTCATGATGTGATTGCATCCCACAAGGGAGATGTGTGTGTGACCACCTGCGGGTGAGATGAGACTTTCTATGGGGGAGATGTAATCCTGATTGGATTGCATTCTACAGGGGAGATGTGTGACCACCTGCAGGTGAGATGAGACCTCCTATTTAGGGAGATGTAATCCTGATTGGATTGCATCCCACAGGGGAGATATGTGACCTCCTGCGGGAGAGATGTGACCTCTTGTGGGGGAGATGTAATTACGATGTGATTGCATCCTACAAGGGAGATATTTGATTACCACCTGGGGGTGAGATGTGTAACTCCTACGAGAGAGACCTCTTGTGGGGGAGATGTGTGTGTTACCACCTGCGGGTGAGATGTGTTAACTCCTGCGGGAAGGACTTTATGTAGGGGAGATGTGAATACTACGTGCTTGCATCCTACATGGGAGAATGTTACTATCGGATTGTGAGATTGACTATAAATTATGAATGACACATGTTTTATAGCTTTTGTTGGTTTTATTTATCAAGCAACATCTTTTTGCCAGTATCTACGTATGATTGCATATCTTATCGCTTTATTTGGAATTGCCTCAGTTAACTAGAATTTATCGCCTTATTGTTGATTAATCGTATACCTCATGACTATTTGCTTAAATTAGACTGTTTTACTTGCATGCACCTGCTACTTGCTCAGATATAAATCTCACTCTGTTTTCTCTTATTTTTCAAGTTTGCTAGGAGAGATCGCGAAGATGGGGTTTTATTTGATGGGTAGAATTGTAATTGATATTAATGTTCACATGTTGATTAAACAAATGTTATTGTAAACTGAAAGGATTAAATTGAATAAAGAATTGTTTTATTTTCCACCAAAACTCTGATGTAATTAATTAGTTTTAAAGATTTTTTTGGTGATTCTTAGTTTGTATCTGATCCCAGCTTCATGGTAACACCTCGGGTTTGGTTGTTGAATCGGACTTGGGTTGTTACAGTAGCGAACCAAGTTCGGGTTGGGTGTCGGTTTGCACTGACCCGGGTTTGGGGCGTTACAATTGTATTACTTAAAGAGGATGCACCTCAAACAAGATTGAGTGGGTATCAATTTGTAGCAACACCTATTGCGTAAGTTCTCATAGATGTAAAGATGCATGATGTAGGAAACTTTGCTGGATTAAGTCTTTGCCTAAGATTGAGTTGTCTTGGGTTTAATTGTCCAAAATAGACTGATTTTGCAACTTATGTGGAATTTTTTCAGAAAATAATTAATGGGGTTTTAGACTAAATTATAGTGATAATTATCTAAATTAAATTATGTCATTGGGACTTCTGTTTCAGTTTTAATTTAAATAATTTTGATTGACTTTGCGACATTGAATTGAGAAATCAAAGGGATCAATGAACTTTCCCTATTGAAGGAGTATATGTCACGACCCGGAACCAAGTCTGCCCCTCCAAGGCACAACCCGTTCCAGACCGTGGCAAATGGGCCATTACTCTTAACAAAACACGAAGGATTTTAAAACTTTATCATAACGAGTGTAGGTGCAACAATTTATACATGTGCATATCAAAAGTGTTCATATATATGTTTTGATGTGAAATAAAACATGAGAGTTTAGCTACAAAATGATTTGGGTGACTAGTCACTCCTGTCAATGTATAGGGTTACAGTTCAAAACTATACAGGTATAACCAAAGAAAATCCTAAGGCCTGTAGTAGTCTTCCTCTCTATACCCGATGGCATTTTCCTTTCCTTTATCCCCAGCCCGGTCCTTCACACCGGACATCGATGGATCTGAAAAACAAGATAGAAAGCAACTGTGAGACGAATGTCTCAGTAAGCAACACATGCATGATTCGATAAAACACAGTTCATGCAAATATATCTCGATAAACCATGACATGCGGGTAGTTTTTGATACGACAAAATCCACGGCATCTCATGTGTCATATAATAGTGTATGCATGTGCTTCAGTGTACAATTCATCAATTTATAACAATTGCAATCAATAAACATTATAATAAATGTAACAAATCTCAAGCTTGCGTGGAGGATACGAGTTCTCTATCTCTAGGCTAGGGTGAACACAATTCCATTACCCCCAACCGAGATGAACCGATCCATCTACCCACCAAGACTTACTGCTGTGAAAAAGCTTGTTCATTACCCCCAAATTGAGGTGAACCCTGGTTCACTACCCCTAATTGAGGTGAACAGGATGGATTACCATTCAATATTCTCTGTCATGATGAAGCCAGTTCACTACCCCCAAATTGAGGTGAACGATGGTTCACTACCCCCAATTGAGGTGAATGGCATATACTGATTACCAATATTCACTTTTGTGAAGAGGTTACTTCACTACCCACATATTGAGGTGAACACTAGTTCACTACCCCCAATTGAGGTGAACTGCACATGTTACTTACCAATATTTACTCTTGTCAAGGAGCTAGTTCACTACCCCCAAATTGAGGTGAACAATGGTTCACTACCCCCAATTGAGGTGAATTGCCCATGTAGAATGCCAAACAAATGGGCCAATGCCGTAAATACATCTCATAAACTACTAGGCTATTGCCTTCCATACCATTCAAGTCAAATGTGGGGCCGAAGCCTTCTGTTCAATAATACCCAATGTCCCTGGGGCCACTGCCTTTTTTGTCTCATGTTTCAAATAATGGGCCAAAGCCCTTGAGGTGGTGCCATTGTAATACGGCCCAATGCCCTTCACTCTAGATGTAAAATACCAGGCCAAAGCCCATTTGGTCTTATGTGGTGTACTAACATGTAACGCCCCGAACCCGGGTCAGTGCAAATCGGCACCCGACCCGAACCCGGTTTGCTACTGTAACAATCCGAATTCAGTTCAACAACCAAATCCGAGGTGTTATTGACCCATATCAAATAATCATCAAGAATATACCAAACTAAAGAAATAAGTAATCCATTCAATTAAGTAACTATCAAAGTGCGGAACATGTATGTGCGGAAGTATAGTCTAAAATCCTCAAGAAACTAATATAGTTAACCATCAAAATCAATATTTAAGTTCGGTAAAATAAAAGGTCACTAATCTCTCATCTCTCTAATACATCAAACCCAAATAAAATATAATAATCTGATAAAGTAACTAAATCCATGACAATCCACAACCTCAGACCAAATCCGGGTAATAGTAATCCTCCGGTGAATAATCAGCTATCTCTTCCTAGAAATCAATACTATGATCCCCCTCTCGCGTATCAGTTGAAAAATGAAATAAAGATAGGGTGAGATATGAATATCCCAGTAGGTAACACATGCATGTTTAAACAGTTCATATAAGTAAAATAACAGTTCATGCACGATTAAGCAATCTCGACTAAGCAGGCTCATATAATCATTCGTATCGGTCATGAATACAAAACAGTATAATTAACAGTTCTAAATATAAGTTTCAGCAAGTTCTATATAGGAATCCAATATTAGAAATCAATAACATAATCTATACGTTACTAGGATGCACTAAACAGTCACATCCAAACAATATCTCAATTACATGCCTCCAACATGTATGCAATAGTAATAACAAGTGTTTATGATTTTAGTGTCATTATAGGACTCACAAAGATAGATAAACCTTTTGAGATGACTTTCGACCAATCGCTATACCACCATGCGGCTTGGGAACAATGCTACTAATGATACTCAAGTCCCATGCAGCACAGCTTAGACAAGAGCCGTAGTCACTGACTTATTACACACGTACTCATCAGAGTTGGCATGTACCACCAGCATACAGCACCAGAATCAATACATGGAGATGGTTGCTTATCCACATGTACAGGGAATCACCAGCGGCTCACCGGGGTGTCCCTTCAGACATAGGACCTTCCCAAACAAACCAACTTGCAAAGGAAGCACGCTCGCACAAGGGAGAAACTTAATCCAAATGACATATCCCTTAACTATCTAGCCACAACTATGGTGTAAAACCCCGAATTTCCCTTAAATAATAAATTAAATTAGTAAATAATATTACCCAGAGTTATGATTGATAGAAACATTTTAATATTGTAGGGGGTGATCAACTTAGCGGAGATCCAGAATTAGACGCAGATCTGACCGTCCGATCATGAGATATCAAGCTATGTATTCTGATTGGGCATGTGTATAGAATTTGGTATAGGTGAGACACATGGGATAAGTGAGTATAAGTATTAGTTTAATAACCTAAATTTATACGCGTGTATTCTCGCTCGTATTGATCAGCCGCAAGCGACAAGCGACCGAAGGAGAAGAAGAAGAAGGGGAAGAAGAAAAGCTTGGGTTCTTGGAGTTCTTCATCTTCCAGAGTGTTGCTGGGTGATAGAGAAGCGTGGTTGAAAGAAGTGAGGAAGAGGAACCTTCGTTCAAGAGGTAGGTGACACCGTTTTGGTTTTAAATTCGGATTTATCTCTGTTTAATCACATACGCATGTTTATATGATATGTAAAGTTGTATTTAGTTAGCTAAGCATGTTATAAATACATTAGAATGAGTTTAGACGAGAAAAATCGTGATTTAGAACTGTTTCTGTTTGATTTGGTGAGACCGCCGACCTCAACTGTGCGAGGCGCTCATCGGCGATCTTAGGCGCTGGTTAAATATTTGAGGACGCCGTGGACCGCGGGACGACGGACCGTGGGCGCTCGAATTTGCACTACCGCCGACTGATGACCGCCCGGAGCGATCCCAGGCGCTCTCAGCAGAATTTCCAATTTTTCATAATTTCGAACCTAATTCAATTCTAAACTATTTTTAGACAATTTTAATGATTAATTAAGGTACTTTAAGACCAAAATAAACTACCTAAACCCCTGTTTTACAGAAAAACAAATTAGGGAGATATTTAGGACATTAGTTGCCAAGTTTTGAAGGTATATGAGAAATGTGATTTTGGAAAAGCCTAACTACTCTTTGATTATCTAAACACTTCTAAATGACATTATAAATCATAAGACATTATAAAGAGAATTCAGAATCCGAATGACGGAATAATGAAATGAATGTACAGATATAACCATTATATGCCGCTAGGCACCAACCCTTATAGAAATATGATACTTTAGGGAATTTTGGAGTCTAGTTGGCATAGCTGGTTATGGATCCATAGTCGTAGCTAGATAGCTGAGGGATATGTCATTTGGGTTGAGTTACTCCTATATGCGACGCGCTTCCTTTGCAAGTTAGTTTGTCTGGGAAGGTCCTATGTCTGGAGGGACACCCCGGTGAGCCGCTGGTGATTCCCTGTACATGTGGATAAGCAACCACCTCCATGTATTGATTCTGGTGCTGCATGCTGGTGGTACATACCAACTTTGATGGGTACGTGTGCAATAAGTCGGTGACTACGGCTCTTGTCTAAGCTGCGCTGCATGGGGCTTGAGTATCATTAGTAGCATCGCTCCTAAGTCGCACGGTGGTATAGCAATTGGTTGAGAATCATCTCAAAAGGTTTATCTAACTTTGTGAGTCCTACAATGACACTGAAAACATAACACTTGATATGATTACTATTGTGCACGTGCGGGATGCATGTGATTGGGATATTGGTTGGATGTGACTGCTTAGTACATGCTGGCAATACTTGGATTATGCTATTGATTTGGCTATTGAGTTCTTATATTAAAACTTGCTGAAAATCATTTCTAGAACTGTTATCAAACTGTTTTGTGTTCATGAATGGTATAAATGATTATGCGAGCCTGATTTGTTGATATTGCTTAATCGTGCATGAAATGCTACTTTGCTTATATTAACTGTTTAATCATGCATGTGTTACCTACTGAGATATTCGTATCTCACCCTACTTCTATTTCATTTTTTTTCAGCTGATATGCGAGAGGGGGATCTCTTAGACTTCCAGGGAGAGATAGCCGAGTATTCGCCGGAGGATTATTATTATCCAGACCTTGTCTGAGGTGGATTGATGTTATAGACTTAGCATTTTTTATTGGTTATTATCATTTATTGGATTTGATGTATGAGAGAGACAAGAGAGAGTTAGTAACCAATTCATTCTACCAGACTTTGATATTACTGACTGATGGTCAAGCTTTATGCTTGTTTGAGGATTTTGATCTACACTTCCGCACATACTTGTTTCCGCACTCTGATAGTTTAATATATGGATTGGATTTACTTCTTTGGTCTGGTATGTTATTGATGTTGTAATTGATATGGGCCAGTAACACCTCGGATTTGGTGGTTGAACTAAATTCGGGTTGTTACAGTAGCGAACCGGGTTCGGGTCGGGTGCCGGGTTGCACTGACCCGGGTTCGGGGCATTACATATGGATCCATAACCAACTATGCCCACTAGACTCCAAAAATTCCCTAAAGTCTAATAATTCTATAAGGGTTGGTGCCTAGTGGCATATAAAGAGTAAATCTGACATTTCCTTCAATATTCGTGGTTGGTGCCTAGTGGCATATAAAGATTAATTGCATTAATTATCAGAGTGCGGGGAATTAAAGACATTAATTTCATCAATATGCGTGGCTAAATATAACCATCAAACTAACTCATCAATATAAATTCATAAATCTGGTAAATGGGTTTTCTAACACACTTCCTCTCATATTCAATTAAATCATAAACTATCTATCAAGGTACATCCATATCAACTTCTAATAGAAAGATCTAAACTAAATAAGAAAGATCCTCAGCTCAGTAATCTGCAACTCCCCCTCGTGTCAACCCCAAGGACGCTCTCACGTGCAACAGCTGAAAAATAAGATAAAGAAGTAGGTAACACATGCATGCTAGAAACAGTTTATATATAAAAGTAATCATTCATGCACGATAAAACAATCGGGTAGTCACGGTCGATAATATCAACGAGTAATCACCATATGAAACCAACATTTATTCAGTGCTTGAAATATTCTAATTTAGAGTCATTCAAATCCAGTCACAGTTAAACCGTTTAATTAAACTCTTCTTATTTAAATGTAAATCATGTCATTCATAATTAATAGTGAATCTCACAATCTGATATCAACATTCTCCCATGTAGGATGCAATCACATAGTAATCATATCTACCCTACATGAGGTCTCTCCCGCAGGAGTCAGCACATCTCACCCGCAAGTGGTCACATCTCACCCGCAGGTGGTAATCACATATATCTCCCCTGTGGGATGCAATCCAATCAGGATCACATCTCCCCCAACAGGAGGTCACATCTCACCCGCAGGTGGTCACATATCTCCCCTGTGGGATGCAATCCAATCAGGATCACATCTCCTCCAACAAGAGGTCTCATCTCACCCGCAGGTGGTCACATATCTCCCCTATGGGATGAAATCCAATCAGGATCACATCTCCCCCAACAGGAGGTCTCATCTCACCCGCAGGTGGTCACATATCTCCCCTATGGGATGCAATCCAAACCGGATTACATCTCCCCCAACAAGAGGTATCAAATCTCATCCGCAAATGGTACGAATCTCTTATAGCCATCATGGCATCCAATCCACAGTCCAAATTATATTTTGAGTATTCATAACAACTTGAACCCAATCAGTTTATAATTCAAACCTTATTCAACAATTAGTTCATTAGTCTGTAGTCACGATAACTGAGTCTAATTATGGGATAATCAAAGTATTAGATGACTCGAGTGATTAGAGGTAGTGACGGGGTCAATGGAGGCAACTTCAAGGTTATGTAAAGTTATAAAGTAATGTAAAGGTAAAGTTTAGGGGTAATAAAATATTTGCTATTTACTTACATTTAGGGATAATATGGTTCTTGCTATTTATAAAGTAGTTCAGGTAACATTTAGGGTTGGTGCCATAATATAATAAGGTATGTGTTATTTTAGTAGAGAAACTAAGTGTAAACCAATTCAATTAACCAATGAGATCTAAAGGTATATAGGGTCCTTTTTCCAATGTCTATAAGGTAGTTTCTGATTTAAAGTCTCTATTTGTAGAAATTTTGTTATTTATATATAAATTAATGTCTCTTAATTAATTAATCTAATTTATAAAGGTTTATTTGCATTAGACTTAGAATTTCTTATTTAAGATCAAGTTTCGGCAACTAATTACCTAAGATAATTCCTTACTTATTTTCTACCAAAATAGGGTATTTGAAAATTTATTTGGTCTTAAAACATCTTATTTAAAGATTAAAATTGGTTAAAAATAGTTTAGAATTGAATCAAGGGTTTAATATATGAAAAATTGCATTTTCTGGTTAGAGTGCTCAGGATCACTCAGGATCGTCTAGGCGGTCTAGGGTCAGCAGTAGTTCAAAATCGATTGCCGACGACTAATCAGTTAGTGCTCGATAGCAGTCAAAGTTTTTCAATGAGCACCTGGGAGCGCCGAAGATCGCTGAGCACAGTGAGCTCCGGGGTCTCCCAAAAACGTCCAAAAAGTGTTCCAAAATCCGATTTCTCCAATTCAAAGTGATTCTAACATACATATAGGGTGATTAACAAACTAAAGATATATAGATACATCATAAAAACATACAAAACGAATCGATCAATCTCAAGAACACAAAACAAACATAAAAACTTGTGCTACCTACCTCTTATCGTGCGTTCTCCTCTTCCTTCCTAAACAGCAATACCCACACCTCTTTACGGTTGCAGGACAGACCTTTGAATAAGGAGAAACTTGGTTTCCCCCTCCTCCTCCTTCTTCTTCTCTTCTTCTTCCTTGGTCATTCTCGGTCGTGGTTTCTCTCTTGCGGCTGATGAATACAAAGTAATACACGAATAGGTATGACCATCGTATGTACTAGGGTTAATACTACACCTATTTATATACATACGATCCCACGCAACACACATGCATTAAACACCACACACTCGCCCAATTAAAATACATCAACTTTAAAATATTAATCTTATCGCGATAACTCGCGATCAGACGCTCCGATCTGAGCCAAACTCTTGATCTCCACTAATGACAATATCCTCTAAAATATAAATTATTTCCATCCATAATAATCCTCAAGAATATTAATTATTATTTTATTTTAATATTTGGGAAAATTCGGGGTCTTACACTAGTAAGGGCGCTCGATGGGTCGCTCGAACCGGCTTCGAGCGGCTAGAAATTTCACTCTTGGGTTCTTTGTTTTGACATCTCGCTAGAACAGTCGCTCGAGCGATGCTCCAGCGGCCATGACTTAAAACTCTATCTAAGGCCACTTAAAACTACCGCCTGATGCCCACTCGAGTGACTGCTCAAGCAGCTGGGTTTTCTCAGCAGCTGGCGAAATCCGAACTTTTGGGGATTTCGATTTTTCTCAAATCTAACTTATTCTAGTTGTTTTTGGGCTCGAAATCTCTCCTAGCATGTGTAGAAACTTACTACCTACAAAACCCCTTAAAGAAATCTCTCATATTGGCCCTAGAACTCGTTTTCACATCTCAACCCTAATATTCATCTAAACATACGAAATGGCCGAAATCGTGAAATAAGGGTTGTGGTGGTGTTGCTTACCTCTTGCAAACACTTGAGCAAGTTGTATAGCTCCCATTGCAACTCACGAACAGCTCCTTGCTCCTCTTTTGCTCGATTCCACAAATCTCCACACTCCAAACCCAAACAAGAATGGTTTCTCTTGGGGTTTCTTTCTTTCTTTTTCTTGCTAACAACTCCTCCAATGGGTTGGAATAGGATGGAGGACGAAAATGGGGAGGAAGGAAGAGAAGAAGATGAAGGAATGGGAGTGTGGGAGAAGAGGAGAAGAAGAAAAGGGTTTAGGATGGGGTTTGGTCGTGTATGGGTTTTACCCCTTTGGTTTTGCTCACTTAAGGGACTTTCTACAAGGCACTAAGATTTACAAGTGTGCCACTCCTTCATCCTACATTGCACATTACTTAACACTTAGCATATTTCCGACTTAGTGCCTAACCTTATTTAATAAACTAAAGATTTCTCACCTTCACAGGCTGCTGACAGCCCGGGGCTTAGCCACTTTGGCTGGCTTTAGGCTTAAGTAACTCCATCTTCACCTACACATCAATCTCATGAATTAGGGTATGCTAGGGATATTGAAACGGTGTTTCACAGTATAATTTTTTGGATGTATATATAGTGCACTGTTTAAGGGCCTTCTTTGTTGTCGGGCTGCGGAGTATCAACCTTTCCAAGGTTAGGGTTTGTCCTTATTTGGATTGGATTTGTTCTTTCTTAGGCCTTATTTATTTATTTTTTTTCGGTAGTACCATAGTAGCTTTGGTGTTCTTAAGTACTTATTGTGTCTAATACCTCTATTTCTGTTCTAGAGATTCGTTACAAGGTTTGGGCATTTTCACCCTCCAGTCATTGAAATCAATGATCACCAGCATTCCATGGATCCTTCCTCAGCTCAAATAATTACACCACTAGAAAAAGATGAGTGGGGTATGATAACTTTTAAATTTCTGTTCCAAATCTTGATAATCTTTTTTTACTTTTTTATTTTTAAATAGTTGTTGTCATTCATTCCAAACTTCAGAAACAGATACATATCTCAGGAGGTTGGTATCTTTCTCATTTTCCAAAGACATTATTCTGATTTTGCAAATAGAATTTAATTTAATTTCCTCAAAAACTCAGAATATCTGGACCAGTTATCTTTGATTAGCTATTCATACCTATCAATCTTTCATTTGTTTTAATATGAAGAAGAGAATATTATTTCATAGATGTACTTGCATGCAACTTAGCACCTTCAAATTATTTCATAGATGTACTGACACTGAAAGGATTGAGGTGATCTACAAAGAGACGCAGGGCAGTGGTGAGGAAATGCCACAATTGAATGTACCTCAAGGTACGGAAAAGGAACAGACTGTACGTATTGTAGTAGACAATATGCAAGGAATCAGCAAGTATGAAGAAAAACTTGAAAGTTCACATGAAGTTGATATTGTGAAAGATTTTTACACAATAACAACAACGTTAAGTCTTTCAAGGGATATGGAGACCAATGGTTATACAGAACAACCACTCCCAACATGGATTTAATCGGCAACGAATCCTTAAATTTGCACTCAGAACCCATTCCACTGACTGTATCACAACACTACATTCAGCAAGAAGTTTCCCACTCTGAAATATGTTTAGTTCCAACTAGTGATACAAAATTGATAGGGGATTGTAAGCACCTCATTTTTGCACCCCCGGAGAGCCGGAAATACAAACCCTAGCTGAAAATTCAAACCCTGAGGGGGGAAAATTAACTTTTTTGATCAAGTGACAATTGACCACCTTGATTTATCTCATTGGATAGAGAATGTTGACATGGTTCCAATGCAACTGAGTTTGCTAGAATCGGAATCCGGATAAAGGTTCTGTAGGCCGGTCAAACTTGAAGGGGAGCTGAAAGTTGACTTTCTGCTAAACCCTGAACCAAGTGCTTACCCCCATACCATTGGATAGAGGGCTCCGATACGGTTCTAACGCAACTAAGTTTGCTGGAATCGGAGTCCGGGTGAAAAAGATATGAGCTGTCGAAGTTTCCGAGCAGCAAAATTGTAAAACTGCACACATGGCAAAGAGCTGCACACGTAGCAAGTGGCACAGGAAAATATCTCAAGAACTAAATCCATAAATATCAAAAGTTAAGAAAATATCTCAGGGACTAAATCTGTGAATATCCAAGTGTATCGGATTAAATCAAAAATGTCCAGGGACTATATCTGTGAATTTCAGATTTTCCAGACAAATCAGCGGCCAAATTGAATTTTTTAATCATTATGTCACTCGCGCTGAGCTCCAGCTACCTGGCGGACGTTCATTTTTTCCTCTATAAATACCGCAGCCCCCCTCTTGCGAAGGGGTTCGGTTTTTTTTTCAGGGCCCTTTTTCGTTGGTTGGTTTTTTCTGGTGTTGGCTCTTCCCACAGAGAACCCATCTTCCCCACTCCTCTTTGTTCAAAACCCCTTCCGTATACCTCTCTTTGCTTCCACAAACAAATACCCGACATCATCGTAAGCCCTTTCCACCCCCGTTTTCTCGTTTCCTCTTCTTTCTCATCCGAGCCAAGGAAGGAGATCGTGCTGTTGGTGGGGAGAGGTGCGGCTCCGGTGGCTGCTCGTACACTCCAAGGAGGCCTCACGCATACTATACAAGGGTTTAAAACCCCAAGGTGAGCTCTCCTTGTTCATTTGCTTAATATATATAACTCGGGGCTTCTCATTCCTTTCCCAATATGTTGTTTGCCGCTATTGGTTGTGTGATTCGAAGGGGTAAGCATGTTCCCCATGCAATTTCATCTGTTGTACCCCGATGTAGACCCCCATCTTCCCTTCGTTAGTCGTGTTCCTTGTTTCGGTTTTCGAATTCAGAGGTTTGCGAAGAGATTTTGATTCGGGATATGGAGTAGGTTAGTTTAACTTCGAATTGAGTTTAGACGTCTTCTGGGGGTCTAAGGAGCATTGGGAATGTGTTACAGACACTGGAAATCAAGCCAGTCTTTGAGTTTCAAAAAAAAAACAGAGGTTCGTGTTTCGTCAAGGGTGTGCGCTGAGCTCACGCCGGGCGATTTTGCGTCCCCTGAGCTCGCGCTGAGCTCGTGCCGGGTGTCTTTTTTGTTGTTTTTGGGCTTCTTCGAGCTCACGCTGACCTCACGTTGAGCGCCTGAGGTCAGCGCACCCACTCAAATGCCGAATTGCTTGCGGCTGACCAACCCAGCTACATTTTTGAAAACCCAAAATTGCCCTTTACCTTGGACCCAAAATTTGAGCCATCATTTCCAACATAATCGGAGATCGTTAAGTGAGCCGATCTCCCCTGAAAAATGTCATTTTTGTATATTCTCTGTGATGTATATTCTATAATTTTTGCTGGATGTGGGTGATATTTTTAAACCGAACCAAATGAAGGTTTCCGGGTCACCCGGAAACCCAATATGGGACTTGGACCTCCGGTCCAATCTGATCTCCAGTAGGCCTTCCAATGAGGCCCACCCAGCCCGAACCATTCAATTGTGCTTAAATAAGATAATTAAAAGAATTGAGTGGGCCAGACCCTTTGAGGCCCGCCAAAGCCCAATTTTGGAAGCATGCTTAGATTTAGGCATGGTTTGGCCGAGACCACGGGTAGGGCCTCTCGGGTCCGCTAAAGCCCATTGAACCAAGCTAACTTAGGGTTTCTAAACCCTAACTCAGGAAGTCTTGGGCTTTCAAGCCCAAGGCCTGGCCCATTTTGGCACAGGTTAAGCAAGATAAATCAAAATCATTTGGCAACCAATTGTGGGGCCTGCTCAGGGGCCCGCAAAGCAATCCCGGCCCACTTTGCATGGAAATCACTCAAATAATCAAACTTGAATTTCATGTAAAATTAATCCATTGAACCAAAGTCCGAAGTGCCTCTCAGGATAGGCCGAGGCCCACCAGGGGACACATGGGCTTAACCAAGCCCACCAATGGATCCGCAGGCCTTCCAACAGGGCCTGCCCAATTAGACTTAGAACACTCTAAGCTAAAGAAGATGAAATCAAGTAAAGGGACCCACACCACTTTTGGTGGTCCCGCCAGACTCAATCAAATGTGCATGCTGGAATAGGAATCGGGTGACTAAGAGACCAAAGTTGACTCAAACCAAGGAAACTTATGGGACCCGTCATCCAACGGGGTGGACTGGGGTGTCTACGGACTTCCCCAGACCGTAACCGAGAATTTGCTTAGAATCTCAAGCCGCAGACCAAGCCTTAATAGACAAACTTAGGCACCCAGGTGTCTACATGCACCCCATCAGGCAGTGGCAACTCCAAACAATCCCGAGGCACCCATCGTTTTGCATGTGCCCCGTCGTGTGACCAAAATCGGGTGCGCACAGGGATGGATTAGGAATTGATCCAAACAAAAATGACCCCTACCAACTTTCATTCTCCATGGAGTCAGGGGAAGAATCAAAGATCGATGAGATGAGTACTTCTCTATATGCTATCATGATGGTGGCTATTGATTAAGAAGAGAAGAGAAAGGAAAGTGAACTTTTTGATCCATGCAGCTCTGAAAAGGATTTTGAACTTGAACAGGGGAATATGCCTATGAATGGTTCTCAGGTTGACTTGAATGATGGCAACCTGAGCTTTATTTCAGAGAAAAACTGCGACAATCTGGAGGGAGACATGAAGTCAGTTTCCAAGATCCACATAGATGTAGCAGAATCAGCTTTCATGAATGGCAATCATGAAGGAGAGGAGCTTACTGTAAATTCATTACGTTTTATTTCCACAACTGAGAAGAAGGCTGTCAAAGAAATGATGGAGAATACAGAAGATTTAGTCTCAGTAGGAAATGATACAGAAGCAGAAATAGAAAAACAATGTTCGTTGAAGCTGCATCCAATTGAAACATCAGAAAATTTGCCTCCTCCATGTCCACTATATTTAGTCCAATCTCAAGATTCTATGCAGGGCACAATAATTAGATCCAAGACAGCTGAAAATGTATGATTTACCGACCTTCTTCTTTCTCTCTATCAATCTCTTGAATGAATCATGATTTTTGGTGGATTTTTGGACCATTTTGGTTCTGAAATTTCACTACTTTGAATTAGTAGTTCATATATTTCCATTAAGATCATTTTGATGTTCTTTTGTTTTCCCAATAAATGTTAGCCATGCAAATGCGATTGTCTAATCTAATTGCAAATTCCAGTTATTCAAAATTTATTTTGATTGTTGTTCTTTATTTTTTTTGTATACTCACAAATAAAAATTCTCACTTTGAGTTTATTTTATTTGATAATATTACTCAAACTGGCTCTAATTTAGGTGTTAGATTTTATCACAAATATAAAAAGAAGAAGAAGAAAAAAACAACCATGTTAGGAAAACATTAATTTTAGACAATGTGCAAAGGCTATTCAGTGAGGGGAATCCTTCTCAGGTGGTGGATGGTACACTCAGGTTGTATTTCAAGGTTTCGGTTAGTGATGAGAGAGTTAGGTGTTCAAGGATGGTGATTTTTTTTTTAATCCACGACAAACAAAACCATTTGATAAACTTGATTTTTATTGTGAATTTTTTTAATTGCAGATGTGAGTTTTGGTTCAGATAAGAGCAATTCTGAATCAGAGAAAAAATTGCAAACAATTCGTTGATGAAAAGCTCCAGCCAAACTAATCCAAACTGGACTTTTGCCTTCTGCATTTGGAACTCCTCCAAGCGTATGTGATTGGCTTTGGGGAGGTATTTGTGATTGCAAACAATGCCTTTGAGAATGTTAACCTAGAAAATCACATTCTTCGAAGCTCAAATAGGTCAAGAATGGTATTTTTTATCGTTTCTTTTTTTTTTTTCTCATCATATTTTTCATTGCAGGTAATTTGTTATTAAATAATTTTTTGAATTTTCTTTTGAACACACTACACCTGAAGTCATGTTCTTTTATTTATTCTTTTAAATCAGTCAGTTCTCCAATATCATTTTATGGTGTTGTGTTGGTTTTTCAATGACAGGACGATTAGAAATAATAGTAATTCTTGGTTTCTTCATGGAAGTGTTTGTGACTCATGAAAGTCTAATTGATAGCAATTTTTGGCCTCTTTCCATTATTATCAACAGTAATTATGCTACTATTAATAAAAGTGTAGTATTTCTTGATGCGAATTAATTTCATTGGAAAATACTTTTGGCAATGGAAATTTAATATAATTAATTATAATATTGTGAGACATGGGAAAAAAATCACCGGAGTGATCATCCCTCCGTCAACACACGGGCTCAACGCAAAAATTGGGAGAGTCGCCACCATTCATGATTTTGGGGTGAGAATGGACACCAAAGAGTTCAAAAGTAGGCAAAAATAGCCAAAAGAAACATTCTAGGGTAAAAATAACCCTACTTGAAAATAAAATCCAGAGATGGGTAAGGGGATTAGATTATGAACGGGGGAAGGTGTTAGGCACCCCCATTCATCCACACAAAGTGGTTGCCAAGTGTATGTTCATGCAAAAAACAAAAAAGCTTGCTAAAAATCATGAAAAAGCCTTGAAAAAGGAACAATGTATGATATTTTCACATAAGAATCCAAATGAATTTTGGGTTCTCATTTTATGTCAATATCATTTCTGGAACATTAAAGAGGTGGAAATCAAAGCACAAGTTGCTCAAAACCAAGTTAAATCAAATTCGGTAAAAAGTATGCTATTTGCCTTGAAATCATTCAAATCCAATTCTAAATTGAACCAAACCAAATACATTTGAAAGATTAGGGTAAATAAGAGTCTCATGCAAAATTTCACTTCATTCCGACAAAAAATCTAGGAGTTATGCTCCTTTGAAGTTGCTGCTGGGGATTTTTAAAAGTGGTAAGTGGGCAACTTTGGAAAATTGTCTAGCAAAATCCACTACATAGAAATCCGTGAAATTTGGTGTGATTGAAGTCTCTATGGCCATCTTTCCAGAGAAACTAGCCTCATACAAAAATCCCTTCGGATGTGCCTTGGGTGGTCTCCCGAACAGGCCCCGAAGATCACAGATTTACCCAGAAAAGTGCAAATGAACAGTTCTGAGTAAATCGGCTACCAATAATTCAAATGGAATCCAAAAATTATGAAACCAACTGGATTTGAAAATAGACTCAAAAAGGAGTACTCAAAAATAAAAATCACTCGAATCGGACTTAAAACGAACACATGGCGGTCCGTCGAAGTGACAAGTTCTGTACTTGAACCTGAAATGTCCACTCAACTTCGACAGAGAGGTGTCAAAAATCCGCTGGATGAAAATTCATGAAATTTGGTGGACATAAACTAGACAGCCTCACCTTTCCCATGGTTCTAGAATCACCCCAAAATTCATCCGGATGATGAAGTTATGGGCGTCCGAAGTAAGGGTACAGGTGCTGTCAAGCTAAGCCACTTTTGAAGAAAACCAAATCCGAAAATTGACAAAAAGTGTGTGATTCGTGTGAGATGAATCCAAAACCTTTGAAAAACATTTTAAAACACTCCAGAATTTGATTGAGGCCATTTATTGGAGATTTATCACAATGAATGTAATAAATCCCCAAATGTGAGCCTATTCACCAAAAAGGTGTAATATGTGTGCAAAAGTGAAAAACCAAGCAAGATCCATATAGATTCAACAAAATAGGTTCTAGCATAGCCTAGGGTTCTGTTCCATTATCGTTTCCCTCTGTTCTCTTTAAGATAATCAAGGGTACTTTGAACATGGAACGGTTTACAATCATTCAAAAGCCTTACGCTACATGGGTTCTAGCACTAGGGTCAATCCCCAGTCTCGTTTCTCCTAGATCCGCCTTCACGTTTTACGGCTAGGGGAGTCTTGAGATACTTTGAGCCGGGGAAGGATTTCCACACATACAAACAAGGCTTTACACTACAGAAAGGTGGAAGAAGAGATCTAGATCTAGGAATGTAAAGACAGAAAATAAAAAGAAAAGTTGAGGCTTACCTGAGTTCTGGAGGCGATTCCACAGCGGTTTTCTTCTTCTCTTGGAGTTCTTCTTTGCGAGAATTCAAAACAAGAGTTGTGTGCCATTTGCTCAAGGAGGAGGCTCCTATTTATAGGCAAGGGCCAAGGTCATTGGTAGACACAAATTAATGTCTAGCACCCCTCCAACCTAAACCCTAAGGTTATTTCCGCGATTTCTCCTCATTTAATGAGGGACATGATGGTAAAAGTGAAAAGCTCTCGGAAAACCCTAATTTTGAGCAAACTTAAGGTATCCGGTATATCAGGCCGGATAACAAAGGGCTTTAAGGTATCCGGTACATGGTACCGGATACGCTAAGGCTCACATGTATCCGGTATGAGTATCCGGATACGGGAAGGAGTACTTGTATCCGGATTGAGTATCCGGATACAGGTAAAAGTTTATTTTCTTCAAATTCTGTGCTGGCTTTCCAGGAGATAATGATTTTTGATGATTGTTTGTGCAATTTGGGGTGTCTACAAATATAATATTCTCAAATGATTATAATAGATTTGTATCTTAATTAATTAAGTTATTAAATTTTAAATATTATAATATTATATAATATTATAATTATAATAATTATTTTATTATAATGAATTCTGTTATATACTTAAATTCATAATCTATCTTTCCCTATTAATTTATAATTATCTAATTAATTAATATGTCCACTTTCCTATTCAAAAGATGGGATACCTATTATATTCAATTCCATATTCGATGCCCGTGCATTTTTTTTCATTTACAGAGATTCGATGCCCCGTGCATCGCGGGCTTGCCAGTTATTCTTTAATGATATAGACCCTGCGCCTACGTGGTCTCCTCCATGTTTTCACGTGGTCTCCGATACGATCAAAAGCACATTTCACGTTGAAAAAGGGGAGACCGGGAGAGACCATGAGATGCCGTAGTATTCTTCATTATGGCAGCAGCATCCCAAGGGTGAAGACGGGGACAATATCGGATGTAGTTTTGGGATAATATCGGATGTAGTTTTGTGCTGCACTGGCCCGTGACGGTTAGTATTTTATTTTTAACTTTTCAATGTGGGACCCACTTGAAAGAAGACTTATTGTCTGATTATATACTCGACAGCATCTGATGTGATGCATAAAATGACAGATGATTTCATCCTTAAGTTCAACAAGAACTGAGTCTTTTCGCTTTCTTGGCTCGAATCACCAGCTCTTTCATTAAATGGTCATTACAGTATGACAAAAACATATTGCAACGTAGCATACGTGGCGTGCTGTCGTCCATAAAAAAAAAAAGGAAGTGGCGTGCTGTCTTATCTCAATTTTTGGACGGTAGTTATCACAAATATACGCCTCGATATTTGGTCACACGAAATAAATACGATCCGGGATGAAATCGTCCGTGGATGCTGCCACGGTGCATCCCAATGTCTTTGAAGTTTATTGGGAAATATGGATACATACTATCCGTGAAATGTTCCACGTGACAGTATCCTACCGAAGTTACAAAGTCTGCGATACATTAAACGCGGCACACGATTTCAACCCATATGATCCAACCAAAAGAGTAAATAGGATTCTCAAGATGAACATTATTAACATCTAATATATCCAACCCAATTCCTCATAACAATCACCTTAAATATTTAAAAATTCATTTCAATCGTCCAATTGGAATAAAAGAGTCCCTAACAAAAATATCATCCATATCTTACAACAGCACAATAATGTTAATGAAAAAAAGATTGGGATAAAAGAATTTTAAAGTACTGGTTGTTGAACGCCAAGAGACTTTCTATCAACTTGACTTCTTTAGATTCCAGTCTTGCAGCTAAGTCGAATTGTTCACATCCACATATAAGGGAGCTGCATAATGTTAATGTAAAGAAAATTTTAAATCACTGGTTGTTGAAATTCAAGAGACTTTCAACCTGACTTCTTTAGACTCCGGTCTTGCAGATAAGCCGAAATTGTCTATATCCACATAGGTAGTAAGCTCACAGTTCAGTAAAAAGAGTTACTTTAATTTATATGAATAAGATGTAAAATTTCTTACCAATAAATTTCAAGTATGCCAAATTTCATAATATAAATATAATTAATATAATTACTTATATATATTAATTCAAAATTTCCTAAATTATATATGATTTTTAACATAAAAAATCGCAATTATTTATTCGGGCATGTAAGCATCAATGACAAGCAATCATATGTTATAACATGCAATACAAATAGTAGAGGTCCTTAGTTTAATAATTTTCATGTAATTCTAATTGATATTACAACCAAGTATATCAATCAAAGCGATCTAACTTCTGACTAGTTAGGATCAATCGTCCTTGGATCCCACTTAACACGCATAAAATATTAAACTATCATAATTCCACATATACGTTGTGGTATTAGGAGCTTTGAACACGTTGGAGAAAGATGCTCAGCCTTATTTACTTTAGGGACTTAAACTTAATACGCCAACTATAATATATAATTATAAAAAGAGGATGTATTTGTTAAAATGATCTCGTGATGGTCCCCTATGCACGTGGCGACCACCAAAAGGGGAACATGGTATTCGTCAAAAAAAAAAAAAAAGGGAATATGGTCGGCAGGCCTGCTTCTCGAACAACCATCACATCACACGGTTTTTTTTTTTTTTTTTTTTGGGTAAACAACAACTATCACACGTTGGCTCACTGAAAAAACAAACCCCATGCCCACGTGATTTGATTTTTTTTTTCTTTTTCAAACAACATTTTTGTTTGTGTACATTATTGACATTTATAGCCTGGCGATATATAACCCAGAGTTCTAGACGTTGAAACGACAAAATTACATTACCGAGGAATGAAAGAAAAAAAGTTAAAATCACACAAACATGATTAAATCCCATAACAATGAACGCGAAGCTAAATAAAATTGCTGATTGGTAATGTAAAATTATTTTACCATCCCAATAATTTCTTTCATCCCAAATTTCGCATGATTAAAACTAAGGTGAAAACCTTACCTGTTTTAAAGAATTCTAACCCCAAATCCTTCAAATTAACCACTTTCCTTCTCACAAAAATCAATAATCTACACAATATATATATAGGTTTAGGAGAAAGGATTTTGCTTAAAATTTACTTTTTATGAATTTTTTTAATTAATCTATACTATATATAACACTAAGGCGTCCCCTTGGCAAGTGTGCCAAACTAATTTATTTATTTATTTTATTAGAATAACCCTCTAATGCGGTTTTGTCTTATATAATTACATAAATAATTTTGGTTTCTTTTTGCCTTTTTCACTTGCAAAAAAGAGAAATAAAACAAATAACTTATCTTACAAATTTTGAGGACCGTTGCCGAGCAACGATTGGCTATCAATCCATTCAATAAATAGGCTTTGTCGACAACTTTATTTACAGCCAGTAAGTGAAGCCTCCACTTCCACAGGATACAAACACGTATCTTATGGCTGAAAACTGTTAGTTGCGTGTTTGCATCATATGGAGGCTTCATTTAAGAGCTGCAAATAGAGCCACCGAAATGAATGGGAAAGAAAGTGACTTCTATATTCTTTTACCTTCTTTATAAATTACACTGAACCGAATGGCCATGCACTCAAACCTGCAGTGATCTCTAGATGCAATTAGAAGATCCTGTCATGGCTACCGACTCGTTCTCTGTTTTTGTTGCAGCTCTTGCGGCCTCCTCAGCTGCTATATTCTTATTCTTCTTCATCTACTTCACCAAGTTTAAGCACCAGAAGTCTGAAAAACTTCCTCCAGGAAGCTTGGGATGGCCTTTCATTGGCGAAACTCTGGACTATCTTCAAACGGGTCGAGGCATCATGGACGATACTTTCGTAAGAACAAGAATGGAGAAATACGATAACAGGGTCTTCAAGACTTCACTGTATGGCAATCCTGTTGCTTGCTTCTGCGGTACTGCAGGCAATAAATTCTTCTTCTCTAACGAGAACAAACTCTTTGCTGCTTGGTCGCCTGTATGGTTAGAAAGGCTAGTGGGTCCAAGCTTAGGAAGCAAGATTGGGGACGAAGCAAAGTGGATTCGCCGCATGATCATGGGGTTCCTTAACCCGGAATCAATGCAACAATTCGTAGCAACAGTGGACACGGTAACACAGCACCAATTGAGAACACATTGGGAAGGTCAGAATGAGGTGAAGGCCTACCCATTAATTAAGAAGTTTAATTTTGTTGTGGCTTGTCGCTTCTTCATGAGCATTGGTGATCCTGAGAGGATCTCAAAGCTTTACAGTCTGTTCAGTATCATTATCAAAGGGATCACATCATTACATATCAACTTCCCTGGGACAAATTACTATAATGCATTAAGAGCAGCTGAGGCTTTCAAGGGGGAGATTAAAGAGATGATTAAAGTTAGGAGGAGAGAAGCATTAAAGAACAAGGCTGATGCATCGCCATTAACCCAAGACTTGCTTTCTCATTTAGTTTTGCACCCGGATGAGACCGGGAAGTTCATGCCTGAATCCCAGGTAGTAAGTAATATGTTGGAACTATTCATAGCTGGTCAGGATACAACAAGCTCTGTTCTTACCACACTAGTGAAGTATCTCGCGGAGTTACCTGAAGTGTATGAAAGAGTCTTCAAAGGTAATTAGGACATGCCATTCATTTCTTCTTGGGTAATACATTTGATTTGTTCTTATTTATTTTTTTAATTAATGCATCAATGATCTCTTATTTATCACAATATTTCTCTTCTAGAGTAGGAAATGAATTTGTGATGGGCCATGTTGAACAACCATTACACCTAAAAGTTTAAGCTGATAGGTGATTACTATGTATATAAGAGGGCCCAAATATCACAACGCTCTCCCGCACATGCAACTTCACATAGGCACATACATGGAGACGACAAACTTGCTCATGGGAGTCAACACAAGACCTTCATTCCGATTCAGTAACCGTTGCACTTAAAATCTTAAGTTGATAGGTAAAGGTGTAACTATGTATACAACAGGGTATTTGTTAAACAACTGTTGCACCTAAAAGCTTAAGCTGATAAGTGAAGGTGCAACTATATATAAGGAGGCCCAAATATGATGTCTCAACAGTATTTAATTTATGTATAATTTTTTTTTATACCTACTAGAGCACTCTGGTAGGTTCTTAATTAACATCTTTTCATGTATAACAACAGAGCAAATGGACATTGCGATGGCCAAAGGGCCAGGGGAGTTGCTAAACTGGGAGGACATGAAGAAGATGAGGTACTCAGGGAATGTTATTTCAGAACTGATGAGACTTGCCGTGCCACTAGCTGACAACGTTCTTAGGGAGGCGCTTGTTGACTTCACCTATGCTGGTTACACCATTCCCAAAGGGTGGAAGGTACTGCAATTCTTTAATGGCATGTTTCAACTAAAAGTCATTTATAAATACAAATAGGTCATGTACAACTTAATTTGTTCATCGTGGCAGTGTATGTGGAGCAATGCACCCCACATTGACCCAAAGATTTTCCCAAATCCAAAAAACTTTGACCCATCGAGGTTTGAAGGGGAAGCACTTACGCCCTACACATACAATCCGTTTGGAGGGGGCCCTAGAATGTGTCCTGGCAGAGATTATGCTAGAGTGAAGTTGCTTGTATTCCTACACAACATGGTAAAGCGGTTCAAGTGGGAATTGCTTTCCCTCGACGAAGAGTTCCCAACCGAGATCATGCCCGTTCCCTCAAAAGGGCTTCCACTTCGTCTTCTACCTCACCATCTCTGATTAATATTGCTTAACGTTAAGCACTTTTTAAGCCTAAATGTTTTAGTTTAATATTATCCACTCTACTGAATGTGTTCTATCTAATATTGCTATGATTTGAATAATTTTGAGAAAAACCCAATTTTCCTTTTTATGCTTTTTTTTTAATTAAAGCATGATTGGGTTCAAGAATTAAAGGTACATTTATGATTATCATAAAAATATGCTCTCCATTGACAATAATTTTGGCCTCATATGAGATTGTGCCAAAATTGGTCATTATTTCACGGCCCAAATCTTGCATGAACAAACTTTCCATAATTTCATAGATCTAGAGCTATGGTAGCATGTTGGTCCCAAGTGTACTACTAAGTGATAAGGTGCCGAATTGGATTGTACCGATCAAACAGTGATCAGGCATAGTCTGATCTTAACATTATAAGCCAAGCTGTAACGTTCCGGATCCGAGTTATGTATTGAAATCGTAACTCTTCTCCAAATGTTAACTTTCCACACAAGATCAATATATCAGAGTGAGGGAAAACATGAATGAAACAATAACTAGATAAACAGAGTGCACTACAAACCCAAGCTCAAATCTAAAAATATAGAAATACAACTCTCAACTTGTGAGACATGGAAAATCAATTTAATGACCTCCTAATAATCACACGGGATTTATAAAAAAGAGGAGTCGCCACCATTCTGTTTAGGTGTGAATGAACACCAAAATATAAAATCAAATAAAGGTGACAGAAATTAGAGTAAAAATAACTCTATTTTAAAATACAAAACAAAAACAACCAGAGATGGGAAAGTGGATTAGGTTATGAACAGGGGAAGGTGTTAGGCATCCCTATTCATCCACGCAAGGTGGTTGCCAGGTATTGTTCATGTTAAAACAAAGAAAGCTTGCTTAAATAAGAAAATCATAAAAGTAAAAAGTGTATGGTTTTTCATGTGAATATCCCGATTAATTCAGAACCTTCAACATGATCACACCATTCTAAGGGTTTTATGATTGAAATAAAATTGAGATGAAAATCAAAGAAAACCATCCTAAAGTGAAATCTGATAAAAACTAGCTTTAGGCTAAACCATTAAAAAGTTGAAAAACTAGATTGAAATCAAATCTCTTGATTAAGATATTGAAGAAGAAAGCTCTTTAAGGTAAAGATTTGATCCAAATCTCTCATTCAACCCATGTTGATAAAAAAACATCAAAAGGGGGAGTTTAGACCCTAGGATCCTCTCCCTAAGATTAAAACAGCTTCAAAATCACATCATGAAACCCTATAGGTTACTTTTAGGCTTTTGGTTTTAAATCTACCACATAGATCATGGTAAATCCAGAATCCTAGCCAAAATCAAGAAAACAGTGATGTAGGTGCAATGGTGTGAAAAATCCAAACTATAGGAGGCAATGGGGATCTCACGCTGTAAACAGCCTGGATCCATAGGATTCCTCTATATTCAGAATAAAACACTTACATAACATCCACAGAGTAGTTAAAGAAACTACATATCACAAATTATAGCACATGGGGGTCTATCCTACGGATCCACCTATTCTCTTTTCTCCTAGTCCTCTCTTCACATTTTACAGCTAGAGAGGAGTCTTGAGGTACTTGGAGATAGGTTTGGGGATACAAACACAATCAAGTGGCCTTATTCTATAAAAAAAAAGAAGAATAACAAATTATAGGGTTCTATTCTAAGGATCCACCTATTCCCCTTTCCCCTAGCTCTCTCTTCACGTTGTACGGCTAGAGAAGAGTCTTGAGGTATTTGGAGGCAGGTTTTGGGATACAAGTATAAACTAGGCCTTATTCTACAGAAATGGAGAAGATTAGACTATTTCTAGAATTAAAAAAAGAAAATAAAAGAGAAAAGGGACTTACCTGGATTGAGAAAGCAGAGAAGCAGGGGTTCTCTTTTTCACTTGGAGCTCTTCAAGCTTCATATTCTTGGCCTCTTCAAGCTTTAGATTCTTGGCCATTTGCTTGAGGAGAGACCCTCTATTTATAGGCAAACCCAGGGGCATGGTTGGTCTAAGGGATATGCCAAGATAGGGTTCCAGAAGGTTCCAAATTGAGTTAAAAAAGGATTTAATGTAAATCCATTAAACCTTAGAGGATAAACAAGAGGATTCGAATCTCCCAGAGAGAGATTTAAGTGTAGATAAGGCTCAGAAATTGAAAAATGATGAATTTGCTCAAAAAAACCCGTGCCCGTATATATAATGCGGTCATGCCTTGCCCGTATTCTTAATACGGTCACGGCAGGACCGTATATCAATTGCGGGCACGACCAGACCGCAGATAAAATACGGGCATTTCATGTTTGACCAAATTTTACACTTTTTTGACCTGTTTCTGCATAGACAATACTTATTTACATGTAATATTATTTAAGTAAATGTCCTAGTATTTTTTAATCTCCATTTACTTAAGATATTACATGTAAATAAGCAAACACCCTCATTTGAATCCATTAAAAATAGTTCCAGACCCAAATTCCAAGTGAATAAAAAGTCAACTTTCCAGTTCCAGGCTAAATTCTGGTTTTTCAGGTCCGATAAAAAGATTCAACATGTTAATACCAAGGTATTCGTCAAGATTTAAAATCTCAAAAAATTCATTTATACAATAACATTGCTAAAAACCTGATTACCGGGAAAAATTATCGTGAAATCTTGCTTTAAAAAATATTTCATTTTTTGGGGTCAACAAAATTCAACCGGAAAAAGTTTGACTTTGCACAAAAGATTGAATTCGGGTCTTTTCCTTTGCGGTTTTGGATTCAAATAGGTTAAAGATCTCAAACCCAATGCCAAGAATTAAAAAATTCAATAAGATATTCCCCTCCTTCCAGATTTATCAAAAAATCATGCAATTTTGGGGTATCTACACAACTCACATAAAACAGGCATCTACCTGCCTGTATCGTTCTTTCCAAGATCTGAAAACAAAACTGATAAAACAAAACACATATGAGACTAACGTCCCAGTAAGCAACACAATGCATGAAAAGAAGCAGTTTATGCAACTTCGATTAATAAAGTAACATGCTATCGTATCATACGATCAAATTCTATCAAATCATGCGAAGAAACATTCCAAGTATAGCAATACAATATCATAAATAAAGTGTCTATGTCGGACTCGTGAATTAGCATGTCTGTAAATCGAGATAACCACCCTTAGCCGGTTTGCCACCTCACTACTCAAAGGTCGAAGCCACGCACGGCCATCACCCGGAGTGGAGCACCCACACATGGGCTGGCACGAAACAACCCAGTCAACAGTAATCATAATACTCACACACCCACAAACACACACAAGGAGACCTCACTGATCCCACACGGCAGAAATGGATTGCCTCAACCCTCTATCCCACAAGAGAGCCTCATTGATCCCATACGGTGGAAATGCAAATGTGGCCCGGGGTGTTAACTCGACAAGCCAACACTAATACACTATCTAGATTGACCATGGATCCATAACCACTTCTATGCCCGCTAGACTCAATATAAACCAATGTTAAACCAATAAAACAGTTTATATAAAACCAATCTCGTAAAGGCACCACTTGCCTAAGACACACAACCATATCGAGTGAACCTCTTGTTCACCTTCCTTTAAATCCCTAGGCCTCACTGCCTTTTTTGGTTACCCTGGGCTCTCAGCCCCTTTTTCAAATCCACAAGAAGCCTCAGCTTCATTTGTAAAATCCCAGATTTTAGTAATAAATAAAACTAATTATTAAATAGACTAATTGTGTTAATAATATGCAGGAGATGAGATATTGGTTCAAACCAGAGGAGTTCAAAGTGAACCGGAGGAAAACATGGAAAGCTAATCTAAGGTGATATTTGTAAAACCCCAAAATTTCACATAATAAATAAAATAAATAATAAATAAAAGGAAATATGAGTTTAAGTCCTAGCTAAAATAAAAAGTGAAGATTTAGAGGGTAAGTAATTCAAATAAGTAGTAAGTTAGAAATAAAGAAAGAATTTTAAGGAAATTAGCCTAAAAGGGTATTTTGGTAATTTTCAGAAAAGGGTAATTAATAAATAAATCATTAAATAATAACTAGGATTAGAAAATAGAAGAAAATAATTTATTTAGACAAGTTAGGAATTAAAAGGAATTAATAAAAACCTAAATGAGGAAAAAGGGTAATTAGGAGATTTCAAGCCTTAATTGGGAGAAAAGTAACTTAATTTAGGTTTTAGGTGATATTAGGGTTTAAGTAATTATTATGCACGAAAATAGGATGTAAGTAGGAGTTTAGATAATAAGAGACTTAATTAGTGTTGTTTTAGTAGAAAAATAGAAGGTGGAGAAAAAGTAGGAATTAATTAGAAGGAGTTAGACTTTAATTAGACCTTGGTTGGGTTAGCCCAAATTAAATGGACCTATTAGGGTTGGTTTAGGACTTCTAAAGTCAAATATAAATAGGAGATTAAGGTGAGACAAGAGAGGATTTTCGTGGGTTTTATAATGAGAGAAAAGAGGGAGAGAAAGGAAGAAGGCTGTTAATGGAGTTATCCGACCAGTCTCCATCAGATCGCGATCGGGGAAAATCCGTACGGTGGATCGACTTCAAATTTGGAGGTTTTGATCTTCACTGATAGAACTACAATGTGAACGGTGGAGAGTTGAATTGGAGAACTCTAGGTTGGTGCGTTTGGGAGCAGAAGTTGGGTCCAGAATTAGAAACTTCAATGGAAGAATGATTTTTAGCGTATAAGGCAAGTAGTAACCCTTGAAAACTGGAGGAACTGCATGATTTAGTTTTCTATGATTTAATATGGTTTGAATGGATTAGTCGGAACTGGATTTACATGGAATCAAATGTTTTATGTTATAGGATTTTGTATTCTTGAATGATTAGTTAAAGTAATGAAGAAAACTTGGTTTAATCATGTAAATAATCGTAAGATGGTATTTAATTGAAATAAATTAATCTAAAAGGCTTTAGGTATGATTTAGAATGCTAGTAGATTGATTTAGACCAATGAAACACAAAACAAAAGCATAAAAATCCGAATTTGGTAAATCTGGAAATTATAGCAGAAATTTTGTACGAGCGCCTAGCTTACCAGGGTAGGCGCTCTATGCAGAAAATTCAGGTTTAAGGTATTTTTGGAATCCGAATAAATCTCTAATAAATTTTCTAGTATCTTAACTATTCTAATATCTTTATGAAGGCATAATTGAGGTATAGAAATTATAAAATTTAAATTTGATGAACATCCAAATATTTAATGTCTTAATGGTAAGATAGTGTATGAAAAGGGCTAAATAATGGGGATTAATGTTAGGAATAATATACCTGGTATTTATAGCTTATAAACATCTTCTAAACTTTATTTTAGGTCTGTAGGATATGCTGGAGAATAAAAATACAGAAAACCTAAATAGAAACTATCTTAGGTGTTAAGATGAGAAATTGGATTCTAATAGAGGGATTAATAAGGAAAACTCTAAGCAAGACTTGGATCACTGTTGATTTGTACTTTAAATACGAATATTGGTTCTGGAATTGCATAAACTTTGATTTCTATCGAATTTATGATACTTGAGTTTTATTTTGAATATAATTGGGAAATTGCATATGTTATTTTGAAAAAGGCTGTATTTGGGTTTTCAAAGATTGAATCATGGTTTTCTCTTGGAATTGAATATTTGGGTATGGATTGGTATGTGTTATGATGTTATTAGCTTTTCTTTTACGGTTGGGTGATACGGTTTCTGTGGTTGAATTGATACTAGCTTTTACTGCAGAGATGGGTAATCCTCTGTGTAGAGATGTATAATCCTTTACGGGTAAAAGTGTGTATGCCTCTTACAGTAGTGTGTCCTCTCGTATGTGGTTTTATCGTGGTTTGTGTCAGTGGGCTTAGCTGTATATGGATCCATAGTTTTGGCTGGTTAGCTAAGTGGTATTTAGTTTGGGTTGAGTTACTCCTATGTGCGAGCGCGCTTCCCTTGCAAGTTAGTTTGCTCTGGAAGGTCCTATGTCTGGAGGGACACCCCGGTGAGCCGCTGGTGATTCCCTGTACATGTGGATAAGCAGTCATCTCCATGTATTGATTCCGGTGCTGCATGCTAGTGGTACATGCCAACTCTGTTGAGTTCGTGCACAATAAATTGGTGACTACGGCTCTTGTCTAAAGCTGCGCTACATGGGGCTTAAGTATCATTAGTAGCATTGCCCCTAAGCAGCACGGTGGTATAGCATTTAGTAGAGTGTCATCTCAAATACTTATCATCTTTGTGAGTCCTGCAATGGCACGTGTTTTGTCGCTTTTGTCGGTTTTACCTCGTTAACATCCAATTGCTGGTATTTATACATGATTATCTGTTTTATCGCTTTATTTGGAATTACTATGGATAAATTGAATTCATCGCCGTATCGCTGATTAATCACATACCTCATGACTATTTGCTTACATTAGACTGTTTCTAAAAGCATGCACCTGCTACTTGCTGAGATGTAAATCTCACTTCGTTTTCCCCTATTTTTCAAGTTTCTTGGAGAGATCACGAAGATGGGGTTTATTCCAAGCTAGGGTGAACAAAGGTCCACTACCCCTAACCGAGATGAACCGATCCATCTACCCACCAAGACTTACTACTGTGGAAGAGCTTGTTCACTACCCCCAAATTGAGGTGAACCTTGGTTCACTACCCCCAATTGAGGTGAATAGCACCGATTACCATTCAATATTCTCTGTCATGATGAAGCCACTTCACTACTCCCAAATTGAGGTGAACAATGGTTCACTACCCCCAATTGAGGTGAACGGCATATATTGCTTACCAATATTCACTGTGATGATGGGGCCAGCTCACTACCCCCACATTGAGGTGAACAATAGTTCACTACCCCCAATTGAGGTGAACTGCCCATATAGAATGTCAACACATGGGCCAATGCCCTAATTAAATCCCGTGAACTTCTAGGCTACTGCCTCTTATACAATTCAGGTCAAAGGTGTAGAGCCGAAGCCCCCTGTTCAATAATCAATGGTAGTGGGGCCACTGCCCTTTCATTCCTAGTATCAATGACAATGGGCCACTGCCCTTCTCTTTTATAATCAATGATCATGGTTCACTGCCTTTTTCATCTCATGGTGCAAGTAATTGGCCAAAGCCCTAGGTGGTGAAATTGTAATATGGGCCAATGCCCATCTGGTCATAGGTAGGGTATTCTCGTTGATGGTTAATGGTATAGGTTAGGTTTTCAGGAATTCTCTGCCTTTCATGACTCTTTTGGGGCAACCTATGCCTCAACTCTTTTGATACTTGTATATCTCGGTCTTGGTTCTTGATTTCTACTTCTAATGATTAATTGTAAAGTGTTTGAGGTGGTGGAATCAAGTTATCCTAAATCTATAGTATTCTGGGACAAAAACTCTTGGTAAGACCCTCTTTGGGAAAACGTACCCAAAATCTTTTATATTTGGAATTTTGAGTTACTTCTAGTAGAAACACCTCCTAAACACCTAACTCTCACTTATCCATAGATTGGATTTGGACAAAAGCAAAGGGTAGTTCAATCTGGGTTGAAACCTCGAAAATTGGAATTTCTGGTAAGGATGCTTGATGGGTTGCTCGAACCGGCTTCGAGTGGCCAACAATTTAGCTCTCGGGTTCTTTGTTAAAACAGGGCGCTAGAATAGTCGCTTGAGTGATACTCGAGCGGCCATGACTTAAAACTCTATCTAAGGCTACTCAACACTTGTAACGCCCCGGATCCAGGTTACGTATCGGAACTGTAACTCGTACCCGAAGTGTTAGATAAATACAACTGCAGGATCTATATCAGAATGTAAAAGACATGAAATTGCATTTTATTAATATCAACAACAATATCAGAGTTCGCCACTACTACCCAATCACCAATAGACAATTAAAGAAAGAATTACCAATCAAAGTTTACTCACTATTTCCAATGAAATCAACAACTAAGGATATATATATATATATATATATATATATATATATATATATATATATATATATATATATATATATATATATTTTTAAGAAAACCCACTAAGGCAGGAATAACCTTAGTGGCACTCCAACGGTGGGAGGAGGGTTGAGGCAGACCCTGACCTGTAGATTAAATCAAAAAATAGGAAATACACCAAAATGGAGGGGGACAAAAAACCTTACCCCTATAAGACAAGAATGTGAAAATTCTAATGCCTAAGGGCAAACAAACCAGTTCTATCCTGAAACAAACAATTTCTAACATGTGAAGAAATATCATCAAGAGACTCATAAAAATTCTTTGATGAATGAACACAACCTTCATTAGCCAGAGCATCCGCTACAGTGTTAGCTTCCCTGTAAACATGCTGTACCAAACGATTATGAGGGCTAATCCTTCCTTTGATCTCTTTCCACCAAATTAGAAATTTCCAAGGGACTGAAGCCACGCCATTTATAATGTCAACAAGAATCTTAGAGTCAGACTCAATAATCAGGTGCTGGAAACCATAACTATCTGCCATACGAAGTCCGTCCCTTAAAGCAAACAGTTCAACCATAAGATTAGATTGAATTCCATAATGAGCTGAAAAAGCAACAATAAACAAACCTGAAGAGTTTCGAATAAATCGTCCCCCTCCAGAAGTACCTGGGTTTCCTTTTGAGGCTCCATCCACATTCAAAATTAGAGGGGAATTTCTTTGTCTTAACCAGCGAACAAAATGTGTTTTAGGAGTTCTAATGAATGGAGTGAACAATTGCATTTGTTCAAGAACCAAAGCTCCAAGAGATTTACAATTTCTGGACGGCTTAGTGAGATATGAAATTTCTTGAAGCCAATAACGGATATTGCTGATGATTTGGCTTGAAGACATCGGATTTTCTTCAAATCTGCTCCTGCATCTAGATAACCATATCTCCCAACAAATTAAAAGAGGAATTGATTTGAATAGTAAACCATACTGATCATTAGAGTGCTCGCTAAACCAGAAAGAAGCTTTAGTTGCCAAATCGTGAAGAGCATGAAATTGGCATTTAAAACGATTAGCAAAATGCTCCCAAACTGAACGAGCAATTCCTCCAAAAGAAAAAAGATGGTTCAAAGTCTCAGATTTCCGATTTGTGCAGCAATTGCATTGGGAACACATCTGAATTCCACAACTTTGAACCCGATCATCAGTAGACAGCGCACCCTTCAAAACTTTCCAGAAAAACACAGCAATTTTATTCGGTATAAAATTAACCCAAATGTTCTTGCTCCAAGGATAGGTATTACCACGTTTTCTGATTATGTTCCAAGCTGAGGAAGTGGAGAAATTACCTGAAGAAGCTGCTTTCCAAAGAGGTTTGTCCTTAAGATGAGAAGGCTGGTAATTAATTTCAATGATTTGAGCATTCACATCTTGAGGAAGAACTTCATTAAGCAGGTCAATATTCCATGAGCCATTGGAATTAATAAAGTCCATCACCTTTAATTCTGGGTATGGTACAACCTCATCTTGAACATAATCCGCCAACTTGCCAAGATGAGACCAATGATCAAACCAAAAGCTTAAATTACCTTCTTCAACAGCCCAAACAGTGTTATCAAGTATAACCTCTTTAACCTTCAGAATTGCCTTCCATATCTTTGAACTTCCACTCCTATCTTGAAGATTTTGGAATTGCCTCAATGCACAGTACTTAGCCCGCATATAATCTGACCATAAACTATCCCCATACAAGGCCTTCCATCCCATTTTTATTTGCAAACTTTTCATAACATCCGCAACTGACTTTATATCCAAGCCACCTTCAAATTTAGGTAGGGCAATCTTATCCCATCTTAACCAATGCTTTTTGGATCCATGATCAAAGCTTTCTCCCCAAAAGAAATTAGCAAAGCAGGTTTCAATTCTTTTCAAAACAGCTTTAGGAAAAGGGATAGCTGAAAGAGAATGGATGGGTATGCTTGAGAGTACACTTTGAATTAAAGTAACTTTCCCCCCATGAGAAAGAAGTTTTGATTTCCAACCACTGATTCTTTTCTGTATCTTCTCTAAAATTTCAGCAAACATGGGCAAGGAAGCACGACCATGAAATAAAGGAACTCCCAGATATTTGATAGGCAAACTAACCTTGCTGAAACCAGACAGAGACTGAATCATATCCAATCTCAATGGAGAGATTTTAGAAGATGCAATTAAACAACTTTTTGAGTTATTCACCTGTTGACCTGAAGCTTCCTCATAAGACTTGATAAAATTCAGGAGCTTAACTAGAGAAGATCTCTTACCATTCGAAAAGA
The DNA here is from genome assembly GCA_947561395.2 of Buxus sempervirens. Taxonomy (NCBI): domain Eukaryota; kingdom Viridiplantae; phylum Streptophyta; class Magnoliopsida; order Buxales; family Buxaceae; genus Buxus; species Buxus sempervirens. Next base: position 34,726,532 of record OX387183.1, read on the forward strand.
TAAGAATATCATCCGCAAAGAGCAGATGGGACACTTTAAGAGGAGTTCTTCCTGTATGGTAATAACCAAGAGAGCCATCCTGAACCAGAGATGTCAATCCTCTACTAAGGACCTCTTCAGCAATAATGAATAACAAAGGAGAAAGAGGGTCTCCTTGACGAAGACCCCTAGAAGATTTGAAGAAGCCACAAGCAGAACCTTGAAGAAGAACACTGAACCAGCAGTTGTTTAAACACCAAATAATAAGATTGCACCAGGAATCTGAAAAACCAAATCGTCTACAAACCTCAATGAGGAAATCCCACTCCATTCTGTCAAATGCCTTAGCCATGTCGAGCTTAATGATAATATTGCTCCCCAAGCATTTTCTGTTAATATCCTGGCACAACTCATGAGCTAATGATATGCATCTCCCTTTAACAAAAGCGCTCTGCTCCCTGCTAATAATCTGAGGGAGGATAGAGGAGAGCCTAGTAGCCAGAATCTTGGAAATGATCTTGTATGAGAAATTACAAAGACTTATCGGACGAAAATCTGAAAAAGATCCAGGCTGGGCAACCTTAGGAATTAGGGCAATGTGAGAAGCCGTAAAAGAGGTAGGAAGAGAACTTCCAGAAAAGAATTAAACAATAGCAGCCTCTAAATCAACAGCAATAATATCCCAACAACTTTGGAAGAACCAGCCTGTGAAGCCATCTGGACCTGGGGCACTATCTGGATCAAGCTCAAAAACAGCTCGTTTAATTTCATCCAAGGAAGGAGGAGCCACCAGCATCTCATTAGTGTTTTCATCTAGAATTGTAGGAATGAATTCCACACTATTGTTTAAGAGATGAGGATTAGAAGAGAAACAATTAGAGAAAAAACCGACAGCTTCCTCATTGATGTTTGGGTTTGCAGAGAACCAGTCATTACCTTGCGAAGTAAGTTTATGCTTTCGAATCTGTAAAGAAGCATGAAAAAATCTTGAATTTCTGTCCCCTTCTTGAAGCCACTTGATTCTGGATTGCTGTCTATAAAGAGTTTCTTGTTGGGATATGATATTGATAAGCTCCTTTTTATTGAGGTGAAGGATATCAGCATTATGTTGATTCCATTGAAGCTGAAGACAGTTTTCCAATTCAGAAATTTTGGAAGAAAGATTCTTGATACGAGTATGAACATCTCCAAAAACTTCCCAATTCCACTTTCTAAGGACAGCTCTTAATTGCATTAATTTTCTTGAAAAAACAACCAAGTGAGAAGCCGACCCCATCATATTAGTATTCCATGTACTCTTAACGACATCCAAAAACCCTTGGTGAGATAACCACATCTTCTGAAATTTGAAAATAGAAAAAACTGGATTCCCCGAAGCCTGCACAACTGATAACACAATAGGGTAGTGATCTGAGCATACCCGAGATAAGTGCAGAACCTTGATTGAAGCAACAAGATGCAACCCCTGATGGTTTATGAGTAACCTATCCAACCTAGCCCAAATACGACGTTGCCCAACCTGCTCATTACACCAAGTGAATGTATCTCCACTGAAACCTAGGTCTTTTAAGCCTGCACATTGTATAAAGTCTTGGAATTCATGCATTGATCTGTTATCAGGACTTCTGCCCCCATGTTTCTCTTCCACAGCAAGAATTGCGTTAAAATCCCCTCCTAAGAGCCAAGGGTAATTCACAGAACTTGAAAAGCCCAACAAATCATTCCAAAGATGTCTTCTATCCAGCACATCACACTTGGCATAAATAAACGATATTAAATAAGGAGAGAAGGAACTGTTGTCCCCAGAACTTACCAGAGCTGTAACATATTGATCAGAAGCGGCAATGAAGTCCAACCTCAATAAATCCGTCCAAAAAGCCCAGATTTTGCTGTTTTGATCTTGGTTGCAAAAATAATTCTTCATTTTGATTCTCTTGGCAACCTTCTTGCATCTGACTTCATTACACATAGGCTCTAGAACAGCAAGTAATTGAATCTTATGACAAACAATATGAGACTTAAGCATGTTAACAGAATCAGAGTTAGCCACTCCTCTTATATTCCATATCATTGTAGGAATCATTAAAAAACAAATTGATTAAGTTTAGAAGAGGTCTTTACCTTTGACCTTGTGGAACTTTTTGAGGGAAATTTGCTGCTCTTCTTCTTAGTGTTCTGAGATGATAAAACCAACTTAGAGACTTCACCTTGAGATTGATCCCACTGTCCTTCCAGATTAAATAAAGTTAACTCCATTCTTTTTGCTAGAATAGCCTGATCTTGTAGGAGTGCTTCCTTGGCTTCATTCAATGATGAATAATCCTTCAAGGAATCAGTTTTACATGATCCCAATGAGAGAGCTTGGATGGTGGGGCTCGATTCATTGGGTGTTTGCAAATCAACTGGACGATTGGTTTCTAAATTGATCTGATGGAGAACGTGTGACTTAGAAAGAATTCGATGTTTCCTTCTAAAAAGATTAATATTACCATCCTCCAAATCAATGTGACTAGCTTCTAAAAATTCGTCTTCACCTTGAGATTGATCAGTATTTTGGCCTTGATTGGCTTGGGCACTATCATAATCCTGTTGTGATCCATTCTTCTCAAAAGGTACAACCTCTTCCAGATTATCTTGCAAAGTCTTTTGTCCTAACTGATCTCGGTGTTGCAGGTCTTCCACTAACCGATGAGAATTGTTCAAATCCTTGTTTTTCCCGTGATCAGAAACACCTTCTTTCTCAGGAGGTAGGACTTCAAATGAGTTCTCTAAAGTTGGATAAGAATCAAAAACTCCTACCCGTTTGTATTGCTGTTTCTGAACTTCTGGGTTCTTCTTCTTCAATGCTACACGACAGGAGGAGGTATCATGCCCTCGATGGAAACAACTGGTGCAGTAAGAGGGAACTTTTTCATAGATTATACGCTGCCATCTTCCATATTCCGAACCCATACGAACCCATACTCTATCAGGATGAACCTTGAGCAAATCCAATAGAACACATACCCTTGCCAAGCTAGGTCTTGAAATGTTTTTTGTGGGAGCATCAAGAGTAAGGGGTTTACCAACGGCTCCTGCTATAGAAAAGATAAAGGATTCTGGGAATAAGTTAATGGGGAGGTTGGGTAACGAAATCCACACTGGCACCAGCGAAGACTCTTTAGTGGGATCAAAACGCATATTCCATTGAAAGAGGCGAAAATGAAACCCTTTGATCGATAAGTTCTCTCTCGTCCATGCTCTTATAAAATCTGTTTCTTCTCTGAACCGAAAGAGTAGATGCCGATTGTCTAGAACTCCAACATGGAAATTGCCTTGGATTGCCCATGTTTTTTGAATGGCTTCTCGAACCACATCCACAGACGGCCTCCCATTGACAAATTTTGCTACCAAGGAGAAAGAAAAGGGGCTGATGGATTTCTTGATTTCAACATCTGAAAATTCAACTGCAGGGAATCCATGATAGCTTGTAACCGGTTTCCTTGGAACCTGGATGTCTTCAACAGCGAAGACAGAACCCGAGACGACAACAGCAAAAGATCTTGGCTTATCCGGAGGGAGCGAAGAAGACCCACCTTGGATGTTGAAAGCCATTGGCGCAAATCTGCAGACCCTACACTTGCAAACCCAAATCACCCAAAACGCCCAAATCGCCCGAATCCCCGAGAGTCTCCTCCAAGATAAGGAAGCCTTTCAAGGTCCTTTGCAAGTCGCCCTGTCGCCGAGAGTCTCACCCTGATGCCCTGTCGCCGAGAGTCACACCCTGTCGCCGAGAGACACGCCCTGACGGCCTGGCGCCTAAAGACGCCCTCGCCCTGATGCGAGAGCCACCCTCGCCCTGTCGCACTGACCCTCGGTCGCGAGCGACGCCCTCGCCCTGACGCCCTGTCTCTGGGAGACGCCTTGACGACCTAGCACCGAGAGAGGCCCTCGCCCTCGCCCAGACGCGAGAGACGCCCTCGCCCTCGCCCTCGCCCTGTCGCCTTAACGCGAGAGACGCCCTCGCCCTGTCGCCGACCGACGCCCGCGCCCAATCGCCGAGAGTCGCCCTGTCGCCCTCGCCCAAACGCCGAGAGACGCCCTCGCCCTCGCCCAGACGCGGGAAACGCCCTCGCCCTCGCCCTGCTGCCGACCGACGCCCGCGCCCAATCGCCGAGAGTCGCCCTGTCGCCAGCTTTGCACACAACTAAGGATATCTCTCAAATGTCACTCAACAAAATAATCCTCTCCCCTATACTCGGGGCAATCTGCGACTGGCTCAACTCCACAGATATCGTCCTCACCAGGATCTGAAAACAAAACAAAACAAACGTAATGAGATACGAATATCCCAACAAGTAGCATATGCATGCGTAAAACATTTAATAACAGTTTTAAACATGCCTCCGATTTAAAACATGCTTGAATAAAGATAACTCACCTTATTGGTTAAACCGAATAATCTGAAACCACAATATACTGATAAAAGGAAAATATTACAATCACTGTATAACCGAAATCGAAAATGTGCAATCATTAGAAGTAAGTCCACGGTGGACTCATGAAATAAACCGCCTTTAACTAGCGTAAAACCAAGCTCACTATGCCACCTCTCGGCTTATGTGTGAAGCCGAGCTACACGGTCATCGACTTATTGCGGGAGAATCCATTCAGATACAAACATGGGTTCTCCCGCAATAAGTCGATGACTGTGTAGCTCGGCTTCGCACATAAGCCGGGAGGTGGCATAGTGAGATTGGTTTTACGCTAGTTAAAGGTGATTTATTTCATGAGTCCACCGTGGACTTACTTCTAATGATTGCACATTTTCGATTTCGGTTATACAGTGATTGTAATATTTTCCTTTTATCAGTATATTGTGGTTTCAGATTATTCGGTTTAACCAATAAGGTGAGTTATCTTTATTCAAGCATGTTTTAAATCGGAGGCATGTTTAAAACTGTTATTAAATGTTTTACGCATGCATATGCTACTTGTTGGGATATTCGTATCTCATTACGTTTGTTTTGTTTTGTTTTCAGATCCAGGTGAGGACGATATCTGTGGGGTTGAGCCAGTCGCGGATTACCCCGAGTATAGGGGAGAGGATTATTTTGTTGAGTGACATTTGAGAAATATCCTTAGTTGTTGATTGCATTTGAAATAGTGAGTAAACTTTGATTGGTAATTCTTTCTTTAATTGTGGATTGGTGATTGGGTAGTAGTGGCGAACTCTGATATTGTTGTTGATGTTAATAAAATGCAATTTCATGTCTTTTACATTCTGATATAGATCTTGCAATTGTATTTATCTAACACTTCGGGTACGAGTTACGGTTCCGATACGTAACCTGGATCCGGGGCGTTACAACACTACCGCCTAATGACCGCTCAAGCGACTGCTCGGGCGGTTGGGTTTTCTCAGCAGCTCGCGAAATCTGATTTTTGGGGATTTAGGGTTTTTCTCAAATCTAATTTGTTCTAGGTGTTTTTGGGCTCGAAATCACTCTTAGCATGTGTAGAAACCTACTACCTACAAAACCCCTCAAAGAAAACTCTCATATTGGCCCTAGGACTCGTTTTCACATCTCAACCCTAACATTCATCTAAACATACAAAAATGGCCGAAATTGTGAAATAAGGGTTGGGGTGGTGTTGCTTACCTCTTGCAAACTCTCAAGCAAGTTGTTTAGCTCCCAAATCAAACCCACGACAGCTCCTTGCTTGCCTCTTGGTTGATTTCTCCAAAAATCTCCACCAAAAACCCCAAACGGGAATGGCTTCCTTGGTTCTTTTTTTTCCTTTTCTTGCAACCAATCTCCTCCAATAAGTTTGAAAGGAATGGGGACGAAAATGGGGGAAGAATGAAGAGAAGAAGATGAGTGTGGGAGAAGAGAGAAGAAGGGAAAGGGTTTGAGCATGGGTTTTGGTCGTATAGGGTGTTGGTCGTGTATGGGATCCCCTTTGGTTTTGCTCACTTAAGTGACTTCCACCAGACACTAAGTATTACAAGTTTGCCACTCCTCTTATTTGCACAACAATAGCCGTACTTAGCTAATTTATCTTACCATATGGAATCTTATCGTACCAAATAGAGGTTGCTTACCTCAATAGGCTGCTGATAGCCCAGAGCTTAGCCACTTTAACTGGCTTTAGGCTATAGCTACTCCTGCTTCACCTACACATCAAGTATGCTAATTAGGGTGTGCTAGAGATATTAGCCACTTTAACTGGCTTTAGGCTATAGCTACTCCTGCTTCACCTACACATCAAGTATGCTAATTAGGGTGTGCTTGGGATATTAGGACAGGGTTTCACATTCTACCCTCCTAAAAAGAAAACTTCGTCCTCGAAATTTACCTTGTGATTCACCGAAGAGAGTAGGATACTTCTTTCTCATCTTGGCTTCGTTCTCCCATTTAGCTTCTTCTACATTTTGGTGTTGCCACAAGACTTTTACCAGTGGCACAGTCTTAGTGCGGAGAACTTGCTCTCTTCTATAAAGGATTTGGATCGGACGCTCTTCAAATGTCACATCCTCACGAACTTCCAATGGTTCTAGATCAATGATATGGCTAGGATCCGGTACATAACGATGAAGCATAGAGACGTGGAATACGTCGTGTACACAGGATAGCCGAAGTGGTAACTCCAACCTATAAGCAATAGGCCCAACTGTCCCACTAATACGGAACGGTCCAATGAATCTGGGCGACATTTTGCCTTGCTTACTGAACCTCAATATGCCACAGTAGGGAGATACCTTTAAAAACACCATATCTCCTACCTCGAACTTCAATTCTTGCCTTTTTACGTCGGCATAGCTCTTTTGTTTACTTTGGGCTGTTTTCAATCGCTTTCTAATCAAATCCACCTTTTCCACACTGTCTTGGATAATCTGTGGTCCCAAATATTGCCTTTCACCTACTTCCCAACATATCAGGGACCTACAAGTCCTTCCGTATAAAGCTTCAAATGGAGCCATCTTGATGCTCGCTTGGTAACTGTTGTTGTAGGCAAACTCTACCAAGTCTAAATATTTACTCCAATGACTTCCAAAGTCCAATACACAGCACCTCAACATATCTTCCAAGGTCTGTATTGTACATTTTGATTGTCCATATGTCTGTGGGTGGAAGCTAGTACTAAACTTCAGCTGTGTTCCCAAGGCTTCATGCAAACTATCCCAAAACTTGGAAGTGAACTGTGGATCACGGTCAGATACAATAGATACAGGTATACCATGCAACCTGACGATCTCATGTATATACAGCTCTGCTAATGATCGCAAGGGCTGATCCTTCCGAACAGGTAGGAAATGAGTGGACTTAGTCAATCTGTCCACTATAACCCAAATGGAATCTTGCTGCCTTACCGTCTTAGGCAAACCGGAAACAAAGTCCATCGTGATATGCTCCCACTTCCATCGGGAATAGGAAGCGGTTGCAACAATCCAGGTGGCCTCTTGTGCTCAGCCTTGATTTGCTGACACACTAAGCATTTTGATACATGAATGCAATTTCTCTTTTCATTCCAGACGACCAATAAATCTCTCTCAGATTTCTGTACATCTTGGTGCTTCCGGGATGTACTACATATCGTGATCTATGCCCTTCCTCTAGGATTACCCTCTTGATATCATTATCATTGGGTACACAGATTCTGCCTCTGAATCTCAAGACATCATTCTTGACACTAAAGTCTTTGGCCTTCTCTGAACCTCTGTTCATTAATTCTCTAGTTTTCCGCAATTCAGGATCTGACAACTGTCCTTCTCTAATTTTGCATACTAGATCCGGCTCTATCTGCATACGGGCCATATTTACTCCCTGACTACAGAGTCGAAACTCTCCAGGCCAATCTCTAATTGTAGCTACTAGACTGCACTGACTAGCCATAAATGACGCTAGGGTGGCAATGGATTTATCCGAAACTCCACTGCGACTTAGTGCATCTGCTACTACATTAGCTTTCCCTGGATGGTCGTGAATATCAAATCCATAATCCATCAAAAGGTCTAGCCATCTTCTCTGCCTCATATTCAGATCTCTTTTGGAGAAGATGTACCTTAAGCTCTTGTGATCTGAGTATATCATGAATTGTGCTCCAAATAGATAGTGTCGCCAAATCTTCAAGGCAAACACAATGGCTGCGAGCTCAAGATCATGCGTAGGATAATTACGCTCATGTGGCCTCAATAATCTGGAGGCATAAGCCACTACTCTACCACTCTGCATCAATACACAGCCCAATCTGATGCCAGACGCATCGTAATATACTACACATCCCTCATTCACAGATGGTATCACCAAAACTAGGGCTGATGTCAATCTGCTCCTCAACTCTTGGAAACTATCCTCACACTTCTGATCCCAATAGAAAGTCACAGACTTCTTAGTCAAGTTGGTCAATGGGGTGGCAATCTTAGAAAACCCCTTAATAAATCTACAATAGTATCCAGCCATTCCTAAGAAACTGCGGATCTCTGAAACATTAGTAGGTCTAGGCTAGTCTGACACTGCCTTCACCTTGGATGGATCCACTGATATGCCATCTCCTGATATAATGTGCCCAAGAAAAGAAATCTGCTTCAACCAGAATTGACACTTATTAAACTTGGCATACAACTGATGGCGGCGCAAAGTGTGTAGAACTATCTTAAGATGACCTTCATGCGCTTCCCTTGACCTTGAATAGACCAAAATATCATCTATGAAGACTATAACAAAGTGGTCCAAGTGCTCATGGAAGATTCGGTTCATCAAGTCCATAAAGACTGCTGGGGCGTTTGTCAACCCAAACGGCATCACCAAGAACTCAAAATGGCCGTACCTCGTACGAAACGCTGTTTTCTCTACATCCTTTGGAGCTACTCTCAACTGGTGATAACCTGATCTCAGGTCTATTTTAGAAAACCAGGAGGCTCCCTTCAATTGATCAAAAAGATCATTTATCCTTGGCAACGGATACTTATTCTTGTGTAACGCCCCGGATCCGAGTTACGTATAAAAACCATAACTCATCTCCAGAGGTTAATATGTAACACAGGATCGCAATATCAGAGTGAAGGAAAAACATGAATACAACAATAACTATATAACAGAGTGCGCTAAAATAATCCCAAATGGAAATAAACTCACATGACCAAGTAACTACTCGCAAGTATCGTCCTCTCCAGGAGAAGCTGAAAACAAAACAAACAATACGGAATGAGATACGAATATCCCAGTGAGCAGCACATGCATGCACAAATACATTTATTTCAGTTCTAAAACATGCCACGATTATAAACCATATACAATGATGATAATACGCATATTACGAATAATCCGACTAAACTTCATTAATCCAATTCATATCAGTGCGGAAAACCATCAGGTAAATCAAGCAATAACAATCCGTTTCCAATCTTGAAGATATCGATAAAATAATGATTAACTGACAACAACATAGCGAATAACCATAATTTCGTATCTCAAGATATAATTCCAGATATACCAATGTCATATAACACAAAGTCTTCTCATAATCATGCCCACTCCTCCAAATGTATATCCGGCCTACACAAGGTTTCGGATATTGAAATGACTGCGTCATCCAATGCAGGCTTACTCCCCGGGTTTCTGCATTGACAACCAGGCCTACTCAGGGTTTTTGGCTACTCTACACTGGCGGGAGGTACAATACCCAATAATCGGTAAACAATATTCTATGAACCATAAATACCAACAAACCAGTGAATAAAACATACCACGTCAAACAAAATCAAATAACAACATTGGTCAATGTCATGTAGTTGTTTACATTGGTTAATTGACATGCCAAGGCGACATCCACCCCTCCATGTACACAGTTCCGGCCTACTCAGGGTTTCGGACACTCTGAAATGACAGCCTACTCAGGGTTTCGTCATCCAATGCAGGCCTACTCCCCGGGTTTCTGCATTGACAACCAGGCCTACTCAGGGTTTCTGGCTGCTCTACACCGGCAGTGGCAACACTCAAGGCCATGCAATTACACCAACGAAGCAATAACATCACATTACTAAGCTTAGACTTTGGATCCAGGACAAGCTAAACCAGCAGTAAGTATAAAACTAGCAATTCAACCCAAGGTGTTTTCCATCATGTAAAACTGACATATAGATCAACATGTTCAAGTGCATAACATGAGTCACTCAGGACAAACTTACTCCCTCATGGAGTCCTCAAAGTAAATTCTCAAATAATTTCCCCCAGAACAGAATAAGAGATAATCCTAAACCGGTCACCGATATAAAACAATATTCAAGTAAATCATTCCTGAAGTGCACCGTGCATTCAAAGGTGAACTAGCATAATAGTGTAGATGAAATTTCAGTAAAACAAATATGGTTTCAAAACTGACTTTTCAGAAGTAAACACATTATACAGATTCAACTACAGCATCCAAACTTCGATTAAACATAAACCAGCAAAACAGCTCCTAGATTCTCAATTTCGCTTTCATAATCCAAATCAATCAAACGAATGTCATAAAACCCTGTAAACACATTTTGGATGAGTGGAATAGTCTTAGGATCCCCTATAAGGTCACCATACCAAAAAGCAATCAATTTTGAGACAAAAAGTTTCGAACCTCAAAATATTCTAAGTCTGGTTAAAAACGTTGATTTTTGGTATATGATTTTTCTAAACAATTCTAGAAGGAGTTTCGGGCTCAAATTTTGGTTGTAGTCTATTGAAGGGTAAACACATCTCCTAGAATTTTATGGGCTCCTGAATCACTCATCTGGGTATTAAAACCAAACCGGGCTTTTTGATAAAAACCGGGATTTAGGCATGAACTGGAAAGTTGACTTTTTATTGGCTGGGAATTAGACCTTGGAAGTATTTTTATTGGTTCCAAATGGGGGTAAAACCTTATTTACATGTAAAGACTTAAGTAAATGGAGCAATAAATACACATGACATTTATGTAATTAAGGGGGCTATTTTCACCAAATTCAACAAATTGAGTAGGTGCACTGACCTCGGGACGGTTGGCGCGAGGTAGGCGAAAGATAGGCACGAGGTAGGCGCGAGGTAGGTGGATAGGTCGTGTTTTAAAAAATTTAGGATGCGCTTACTTAACTCGAGTGGGCGTGAGCTAGGAGCGAACTTCGCGCACGCTACGCGCGAAATGAGCGGATATAAATTAAGTTCGCGCGAGCTAGGTGCGAACTAGGCGCGAGCTCGGCAGATAGGAAAAGAAAACCTTGCGCCCACTACCTGCAATTGGTGCCAGTTAGCGCCAACTCGGCGGATACAAATCTCGATTTTCGACTCTCTGTGTTTTCCAGCTCTACACGACTGGCCGGACTTTTTCTCTCTGTAACAATTTTCCCAATCTCCTAATATCCCCAGAAGACATTTAAACTACTTTTGAAATTATTCCAACACATTTTTTATTTATTTATCATCATTCAGTTCTAAAGGAACTCATGCTCAGACGAACTTCTTCCAAAAAAACACACATGCATCATCTAGATTAAACTCACGAATAAATACGAAAAACCTAGTTTTAAAACGATGCTACTCACCTCTTGCACGCTCAAACCTTTGCACTGCAACTCAGGGAACTGGAAGTGAAACATCGATCGTCGCCCAAAACCTTCTCTGATCGCACGGTAATTTTTCTGAACACCCTCTAATCGATGAAAACCCTCCGATCGATGAAAACCCTTCGATCGACTAGAACACACAATGAAAACCCTTCGATCAACTGGAACACACAATGAAAACCCTTCGATCGACTGGAACACACAATATTGCTCTTCTCCCGAACGCCCTAGGACTCCCAGCCGAAATCCTTCGAACTCCAAAAGTATGCGAAAACGAAAACCCTAGAGTCTAAATACGCTAAGTAACTTACTTTAAATACACTTTGCCGCTCGACGAGTTTTAAAACCACTTGATTTGGTGCATGCTAGCCCACGCAAGGATTCCTACCTATTCAACTCATTTAAGTGTGCGATCAGGTACCTGCCACTCCACAAATAAACTACACCAGCATCTTCCCCAAATTAATAAAATTTTCCCATTTTAAATAATTCATCATATTTAGATTTTAAATTTAGCTCAAATTAATTTCCTCTTCTCAATTATTAAAATTTTTCATTAATTAAACTAATTAACAACAAAATCTAAAATATTTTTATGTTATTAAAATTCGGGAGTTTACATCTTGACAGTGACTTGATTCAACTGTCTATAGTCTATACATAACCTCATACTGCCATCTTTCTTCTTTACAAATAATACCGGTGCAACCCAAGGCGATGCACTGTGCCTAATAAATCCTTTGGCTAATAGATTATCAATTTGAACCTTTAGTTCGTCATACTCTAGTCTAGACATCCTGTACGGTTACTTAGAAACTGGATGGGTACTAGGAATAAGTTGAATCTTGAATTCCAACTCCATCTGGGGTAGTAATCCAGGTAAATCATCCAAGAATACATCTGTAAACTCTCGGACTACTGGTACTTCCTCAATACTCAGTTCCTTGCCCTTAGCTGATTCAACTTCAATTGAAGCAACCAAGCTAATATGGGTGTTCAACCCTTGGCTCATGAAATAGTGGATTGGACTATCTGGTTTACTAATCGTGATTGACTTGTTATGACAATCAATAATCACATGGTGTCTTGACAACCAGTCCATTCTCAAAATCACGTCATATCCACTAAAGTTTAGACTAATCAAGTTTCTAGGCAACTCCATCTTGCCTAATCTAATCATACAATCTCTATAGACTGTCTCCACAATACTAGTCTCACCCAACGGTGTGTAAATAGATAGTGCAGTTTCTTAACAAGAAGGAACTAACCCAATATGGCATGCATAATCAGGCGTAATAAAAGAATGGGTAGCTCCCGAATCAAATAAACTCATGGCAGTTCTACCAGAAATAAAGATGGTACCTCCGACAACTGCCGGTGCATCTGGTCTAGACTGCAAGAGTGGGGCATCTGCAAAGGCTCTGGACTGTAGAGGCTGTGGTTGTAGTGGTGCAAGCTGAGCCCTCTGCTCTACTAGCTGTGATCTGCCTCTACCCGCAGGCCTGCCCTGCTGCCTCGGGCCTCCACGACCTCCTCTGTATGGATGTGGCCTTTGATGTCTAGATGGGGCTGCAGTCGACGGTGCCTCAGCTGACTGGTAAGGCCTACCCTGAAGCGGTTGATAGGTGGAAGGATGTGGGCACTCGTATATCAGATGACCGTGCTGCCCACAGCGGTAACATGCTCCTACAGGAGCAAAACATGGCCTTGGCATGTGGAATCTACCACATCTCTGGCAACTAGCACTAATAACTCTCTGGCTAGACTCTCAGCCAGCCTGGACCCTTCCACTGGGTCTCCTTTGATCACCAGGCACATATCTCTGCCTACTATCTCAGCCAGATATGTAATGCCCCGGATCTGAGTTACGTAGAAAACCCATAAACTCGTCTCCAGAGGTTATTATGTAAAGCAGGATTGCACTATCAGAGTGAAGGAAACAAAATGAATATAACAATAACTATGAAATAGAGTCACTAGAAATAATCTCAAACTAGAATAACTTACATGACCAAGTAAACTATCCACAATTACCGGCTCTCCAAGCATATCTGAAAACAAAACAAAAGCAAAGGAATGGGATATGAATATCTCAGCGAGTAGCATATGCATGCAAAATACATTGTTACCTAGTTGTAAAACATGAATCGAATAATTTCACAAGTAACGATGACAATAACTCGATTAATCCGACTAAACTCAAAGAAATTCATTAAATACAGTGACATGGCTAATGAAAAACCAATATACTATTAAATCTGAGTGTAGTTGTCAACAAATCCGAATTAATTACGAAATCCCATGTCATTATAACCACGTCTCGAGAACACCGAATTTCTACAACAATCCAATTATATCTCTCATGCCAAATAAAACAAAACCCAACATTGGTCAATGTCATGTAATTATTTTGATTGGTTAAACAACACGCCAGAGCGACCTCCACACCTCCATGTACACAGTTATGGCCGACTCAGGGTTTCGGATACTCTGAAATGACGGCCTACTCAGGATTTCATCATCCAATGCCGACCTACTCAGGGTTTCGGCATTAACAACCAAGCCTACTCAGGATTTCTGGTTGCTCTACACCGATCGTGGCAACACTCCATGGCCATGCCATTACTCAAATAAAACAAATACATCACATTACTAAGCTTAAACTTTGGATCCAGGACAACCTAAACCAAAACAGCAAAACATCGTATAAACTCAACTCTGACATCATATTAAATCAACAATACTAGTCATCATGCATAACACAACACAGCCCAACACATGTCCCTCTGGACCAGAACAATACCTCATGTACTTTCAGTATTTACTCAAATCTCATAACACAAGACCATTAGTAATAAAACCCATTTACTCACACCAAGAGAATCTTTACAAATACATTTCAGAACTTTCAATCACGTAAAACCAGGTTAAATAAATTCTCAATCAAGTACAGTGTATAAACAAAGATAGAACTAAATCATGAACTCCTAGTGTCAGGAATAGTAACATAACCTACTGATAGCCCTTTAAAATTTACCTAGGAACCTCCTAAGGATTACCAATAATTCAACTTAATAATCACAGAGTGTTTGAAACAGGTAAAAGTATTTCTAAGGTCCTAAACAAGTCATTAGCTAAGTGATTGAACCCTCAAAATATCAAAATCTAGCTTTATTTGGTCAAATCCACATTTCAGCTAAGTCTTAGGGTTTGCGCTGACCTCTGGCGCTTGGCGCGAGGTCGGCGATAAGTCAGTCATACAAATACATGTCGTGCTAACTCAAAATAACTAGGCAAGAGGTAGGCGCGAACTCGGTGGTAAGGAAAATCAATCTTGTGCTTAACTAAACCACTTGGCGCGAGATGAGCGCGAGCTCAGCGAGAACTTAAACAACCTCTCGCTCTGACTAAACTAGTTCGTGCTAGGTAGGCGCCAACCCGGCGGACACCCCCTACAAGTTTCAACTCTCTGTTAATGCGAAAACTCCATGACTGACTGAATTTTTGATCTTTGTAACAAATTTCCTAACATTCTACTATCCCCAAAAGATGTTTAAACAAGTTTTGAAATTATTCTAAACACATTAAAATTTATCTCTAAAATCCTTCCAAAACTCACATTCAAAACTGTATTTTCCAGAAACTTATGCAATACGACTAAACTCAATGATCAAAACCAAAACCCAGATTAAAACGATGCTACTCACTGAATAGAGGAATTTTCTTCTAGCTTCCAATCCTTTTGATAGACTCCTCCAGAGATCAAAGCTTATTGGCCGACGCCCTCAGGTACCAAGTAGTGGCCAATCTAAATACCTAGGAGTTTGACCTCTGGCTTCTTTTCCCCCAACCTCCGAAATTTTAACTTAGCAATCTATTTATAGACTTCGCAAACCCTTAACCTAATTTATTTCTGGCCTTAACTTAACCTTCGAAATTCCCTATCTACCCGTCCCTAAAGTTGAGGTTAACATAAAATATTTATTTGTTAAATTCCTAATCACTACAAATTCTAACTTTCATACTCACTTACTTAATAAAATTCTACTTATTTCTTTGCCACCTAATGACCCAAATCTCCACACAAATTAATTTAATTAAATCTACTAATTATTCCTTTAATTTAATTCCTACTAAAAAGTGGGGTTTTATAGAATATCTCCTCTGACTCTGGGCTGGTCTAGGCGGCACCCTCTGTGCTCTCACCTCCTCAATCCCTCTGGACTACGTCCTCTCAACCACAGTAGCCCTCCTTACTGACTCGGAGAAACTACAACTCAGGAAAACCTCCACTCGGTCCCTGATATCTTGTCTAAGACCTCTCTCAAAGTGACGGGTCTTCTTACCCTCTGTATCTACAAGATGTGGGGCGAACCTCAATAAATTGGCAAATCTCATCACATACTGAGCCACAGGCTGGCTCCCCTGGGATATATGGAGGAACTCTGCCTTCTTCTGAATCCGAACTTCCTCAGGAAAATATCTGTCCTTAAACTCTTCCCACGTGAGTGGGGCTCCATCTATACCCAACTCAGCTATCACTGACCTCCACCAGAACTCAACTTCACCCTCTAACACATAGGTGTCCAAGCTTACCTTATCCTCATCTCTACATCTTGTGCCTGTGAAGATCTTCTCAATCCTCACCAACCACCTTTCCGTCTCCATGGGGTCAGGATGCCCATGAAAGGGAGGAGGAGACATCCTCCTAAACTGTCTCATAGAGTCTGATATCTGGTCGCCTCTCTCACGACCGGGTGGATTCTACCCATTATTATGGTTCACAGCAGCCTGTTGCTGGATCAGGGTGGATACCTCACCCAACACTCTCCATATCTAGTCTATCTGTCCCCTAGTAACTGGGACATCAGGTGGGACAACATCTGCAGCAGTCGGAACTCTAGCCGGAACTGCCATGGGATCCTCTAATGGATCAACCACTGGGTCTATCATTGGATCCTCCACCGGAATATCCGCGGGATTATACTCTGGCATATAAGTGGCAGTAGCTCTACGGCCTCTGCCTCTGGGTCTAGGTGCCATAATACTGAAATTTAACAAGTGTAATCACTTTAGACAAGTTCCAATCAATCACTTTTAAACAACACAATCAATCACAACAATTAATTTAAATCAAGTATTCCCATGCATTCCTCTGGTTATAGGAGGGAGAAGAAATAGGAAGAGATGCTCCATCACTACCACTCCCTTTAGTATATTTGCAACTATACGAAGGTCAGGGTCGTCACGGAAATCCCTTCACTAATCTCTTCATAATAATACATAGGTATATATGGGTTCATTTCATGCAAATTTAGCTAGCAAGCTATCCCAACTATATAAGGTTAGCCACTTTGGTATATACTCAGCATTGGCCGATGCTTCGTAATACCTTAGTATAACCAGATACATCTGGCTCATCATACACAATCACATATAGTAATAGTATTATATATTCAATCAAAGATAAGGGACGGATCCCTAGAGGCAACCTAAGGGTTCTAGCTAGCATGCACTCGCTCCCCAAACCAACCTAAGGCTTCTATTCTAGGTTGTGGACCTTATTCATGCTTTGATACCAAAAATTTGTCACGACCCGGAACTAAGCCTGCCCCTCAAGGCATAACCCATCCCAGACCGTGGTAAGTGGGCCATTACTTTAACAAAATACGAGAGATTTTTAAAAACTTTTTCTCAATGAGTGCAAGTGCAACAGTTTATACATGTCCATAACAAAAGTGTTCAAATATATATATTTGATGTGAAACAAAACATAAGAGTTTAGTTACAAAGGATGGGTGACTATTCACTCCTCTCAAGGTGAAGCTTTTACATTTCAAAACTAAACATGCATTACAAAATAAAAATCCTAAGGCCTATAGTAGTCTTCCTCTATATACCCAATGGCCTTTTCCTTTATTTTATCCCCAGCCCGGTCCTTTACATCGGACGTCGATGGATCTGAAAAATAAGATAGAAAGCAACTGTGAGACAAATGTCTCAGTAAGCAACACAAGCATGATTCGATAAAACACAGTTCATAAAATTATATCTCGATAAACCATGACATGTGGGTAGTTTTTAATATGATAAAATCAACGGCATCTCATGTGTCATACAATAGTGCTTGCATATGCTTCAGTGTACAGTTCATCATTTTATGTCAATTGCAATAAATAAACTTTATGCTAGATGTAACCGATCTCATGTAACCGATCTCAAGCTTTCGTGGAGGATACGAGTTCTCTATCTCCAGGCTAGGGTGAACAAAGGTCCAGTACCCCAACCGAGATGAACCAATCCATTTACCCACCAAGACTTACTGCTGTGGAAGAGTTTGTTCACTACCCCCAAATTGTAAGTGAACCTTGGTTCACTACCCCCAATTGAGGTGAACAACACCGATTACAATTCAATATTCTCTGTCATGATGAAGCCAGTTCACTACCCCCAAATTGAGGTGAACAATGATTCACTACCCCCAATTGAGGTGAACGGCATATATTGCTTACCAATATTCACTATGGTGATGGGGCCAGTTCACTACCCCCATATTGAGGTGAACAATAGTTCACTACCCCCAATTGAGGTGAACTGTCGATATAGAATGTCAACACATGGGCCAATGCCCTAATTAAATCCCGTGAACTTCTAGGCTACTGCCTCTTATAAAATTCAGGTCAAAGGTGTAGAGCCGAAGCCCCCTGCTCAATAATCAATGGTAGTGGGGCCATTGCCCTTTCATTCCTAGTGTCAATGACAATGGGTCACTGCCCTTCTCTTTTATAATCAATGATCATGGGCCACTGCCCTTTTCATCTCATGGTGCAAGTAATGGGCCAAAGCCCTCGGTGGTGAAATTGTAATATGGGCCAATGCCCATCTGGTCATAGGTAGGGTAATCTCGTTGATGGTTAATGGTATAGGTTAGGTTTTTAGGAATTCTCTGCCTTTCATGACTCTTTTGGGGCAACCTATGCCTCAACTCTTTTGATACTTGTGTATCTCGGTCTTGGTTCTTGATTTCTACTTCTAATGGTTAATTGTAAAGTGTTTGAGGTGGTGGAATCAAGTTATCCTATTTCTATAGTATTCTGGGACAGAAACTCTCGGTAAGACCCTCTTTGGGAAAACGTACCCAAAATCTTTTATATTTGGAATTTTGAGTTACTTCCAGTTGGAACACCTCCTAAACACCTAACTCTCACTTATCCATAGGTTGGATTTGGACAAAAGCAAAGGGTAGTTCAATCTGGGTTGAAACCTCGAAAATTGGAATTTCTGGTAAGGACGCTCGGTGGGTTGCTCGAACCAGCTTCGAGCGGCCAACAATTTAGCTCTTGGGTTCTTTGTTAAAACAGGGCACTAGAACAGTCGCTTGAGCATCTTATCCATAGGTTGGATTTGGACAAAAGCAAAGGGTAGTTCAATCTGGGTTGAAACCTCGAAAATTGGAATTTCTGGTAAGGACGCTCGATGGGTTGGTCGAACCGGCTTCGAGCAGCCAACAATTTAGCTCTCGGGTTCTCTGTTAAAACAGGGCACTAGAACAGTCGCTCGAGCGATACTTGAGTGGCCAGGACTTAAAACTCTATCTAAGGCTACTCAACACTACCGCCTGATGACCGCTCGAGCGACCGCTTGGGCGGCTGGGTTTTCTCAGCAGGTCGTGAAATCCGATTTTTGGGGATTTAGGGTTTTTCTCAAATCTGACTTGTTCTAGGTGTTTTTGGGTTCGAAATCACTCCTAGCATGTGTAGAAACCTCCTACCTACAAAACCCCTTAAAGAAAACTCTCCTATTGGCCCTATGACTCGTTTTCACATCTCAACCATAACATTCATCTAAACATATGAAAATGGCTGAAATCGTGAAATAAGGGTTGGGGTGGTGTTGCTTACTTCTTGCAAACTCTCAAGCAAGTTTTTTAGCTCCCAAATCAACCCACGAACAGCTCCTTGCTTGCCTATTGGTTGATTTCTCCGAAAATCTCCACCAAAAACCCCAAACGGGAATGGCTTCCTTGGTTCTTTCTTTTCCTTTTCTTGCAACCAATCTCCTCCAATAAGTTGGAAAGGAATGGGGATCAAAATGGGGGAAGAATGAAGAGAAGATGAGTGTGGGAGAAGAGAGAAGAGGGGAAAGGGTTTGAGCAAGGGTTTTGGTCGTATGGGGTGTTTGTCGTGTATGGGCTCCCCTTTGGTTTTGCTCACTTAAGTGACTTCCACCAGACACTAAGTATTACAAGTTTGCCACTCCTCCTCCTATTTTCATAACAATAGCCACACTTAGCTAATTTATCTTGCCATATGGAATCTTATCATACCAAATAGAGGTTGCTCACCTCAATAGGCTGCTGACAGCCCGGAGCTTAGCCACTTTAACTGGCTTTAGGCTTAGCTGCTCCTGTTTCACTTACACATCAAGTATGCTAATTAGGGTGTGCTAGGGATATTGGGATAGGGTTTCACACGCACACCTTTCCAAAGAGGAGAATGAAATAAGGAAGAGAAGGAAATTATCAAAATTGCCAATGAAGCCATCTGAATTACTCCCTACCTTGCTTCAGAAGGGTTATGTAACTTTAAAGCTGTCAAATCCGCATGCAAGCAAGGGGAAGAATTATGATTCATCTGCAATTTGTGAGTATCATATGAGCACTCCAGGGCATACCGCTGATCATTGCTTGGCCCTAAAGCATGCAATCTAGGATTTGTTGGATAATAACTCCTTATCATTCAATTCAGTCACACCCATCCCATATACCAATAACAATGGGGCAGGCAGCTCAAATGCAGTAGGGGCAACTTTTTCAGGAAAAAAAAAATTTGACCCTTCTCAACTTATTGCTCGATTGGTACCACAGTCCAAGTTTATTTTGAAAAAGAAGATGAATGGGGCGTGTGGAGAAAGAGACTCACACAGGGGCAGATTTTAATATCAAGGAAAGGAAGGAAGAGGAAGAAGAGAAGCTAAAGTTGAAAGAAAATGAAATGATGGGTGAAAAGGTAGAAAAGTGGCAGATAGGAGCATCAGAGCAGCATAAGCTACATAAACAAGCGAATGAAAATTAGGCAAAGGAGAAAGAAGGATGCCAGAAACAGAAGGAAGTGGGAATAAAAGAAGAGATTGAAACCAAGGTTGAACCTCCCTTCATTGATTGGGCGGTTATCCAAATTCCAGATAATGTGATGTTACCTCCTTCAAGAGCAAAGGAGATCATCCCAAATCATGAAAAGAAATGTTTGCCTCACTCAGCAGGAGAAAGAAATTTTCTGAAAAGAAAGAAAAATCAGCTTTTACTTTGAAGAATTGGGGCAGTTTTCGAACTTCCATGTTCTCTAAAAAGAAACCCCCATAAAAAGAATGCACATTTCCTGAGGATACAAAAGAGGCTTGTCCTCAGGAAGTGATTTTAATAAAGGCTCTTTAAAAAAAAGCAAGAAAAAAAAAGATTTTCACTTTAACATTTTTCTAGAGAAATTTTTTTTTTCAATAAGGTCCTTTTTACTTATGAGTCATATCTCCCATTGAATTTCATTAAGTTGAATATGACTTCAACATTGGGCTCAATTTTGAGACCAAAATCGAAGAAAAAGACATTTTATATGAAAATTCAAACCTTTTTAAGTGTTATGAGAAGAATATTTTACAAAATTTTGAAGTGACCAATCTTGGACTTTGGAACCAAAGATGACCCACAATTTTCACTTGAAAGCAGCAAGTACAGAGATTTATTTCATAAAAATGCAGAGAGGATTGCATCACTTGCTCATCAAGGAAAAGCAGATGGAGAAGAAAATAAAAGAAGAAATTTTTGCATTTGAAGATGACTTCTAGTTTGCACTCTGCATTGGAAAATATGGAAAGATTTGGTTTCTTGGTTAAGATATGAATTGCAATTTAAGAGGCCGATCCGGTGAGAAAGATGTTTTATGGTTGAAATTTTATCTTCACAAGTGGCGGTAATTAAAAAAAAGAGAGAAAAAGAAAAATCTTGAGCCAGTTATGTAGTACAACTCTACCAAGTCTGAAAATTCAAACTTTTCTTAAAATGATAAGAGGCCTTTCTTACTTATATCCTCAAAATTTTTGAAATCCCTAGTTAGACCTTTTGAGCTTGATAAATTTTTCCAAGTAACCTAAACTGAGAATTGTAACCCCACATTGGGGCAAATTTATTAAGGCATACAAAAAAAGAATGAAGGGACAATTTAAAAAAAAAAAGGGGATCATTATTGAAGTTCAAAAGGGATTTTGAAGGTGTTTTCAGAAAAGGGGGCAAAGAAATGAAAAAAAAAAAAAAAGAGATGAAAAAGAAAGATAAAAAAAATAAGAAAAAGAGGTCATCAAATGCTATGAGATATTTGGAGAATGTCTTCAAAATTTGGAAGAGAAGAATGGAAAAAGAATTTCAATATTGGGGAATAAGTTTTAAATGAAGAAATCAAAGTGAAGAGAGAACTTCATTATTGGGGGCAATTTTTTATTCATTCCAAGGGAAGAAATGCCTTAAGAATTGCAATTTCAGTTAACCCATTTAATCATATGGTATTTGAGCTTTTTATTCCTTTTCTTTCTAAACAAACACCTAGCCTTCGTTTCATCCCATTCATAAGTCCTCTTTGATTAAGAAATTTTGAGTTAAGGCAGTTTTGACTACATGGTTGCTAGCGATGAAGGATAAAAAAAATAAATAAAATGGAGAAAATGTAGTGAAACGCGAAAAGGCGCTACATGGCAAATAATCAGCTATCTACAAGAAGGAAATCGTCAGAGAGGAAAGTCAAGAATTGGCATAGATCCAGGTGAAGTTCTCAAGTTGGTGGTTATTTTGAGATACAGTCACTTTTCAAGTGATTAAGGAAAAACTTCTTTTTAAGATTGAAGCAACATAATTAGAACTATGGTTTAAAGCATCTGTGAACAGGTTAATGGTCATCAAAATTGCCATTAGGAATTGTTGCTGAAGTTGAAATCATAAATTCTCATACCATGTAAAACCCGGAATTTTTAAGAAATTTTAATTAAGGGTAAATAGGGGATTAAAGGATTTAATGAGATTAATTAAGTCAAATTTTTAAAAGAAAAGGTGGTCTGGTTTGTTTTGGGTCTAGTGATTCTGGTTTGATTATGGTGGATCGGTTTAGTTCAAGTGAACCAGTTTAAGTGATCGAATTCAGTTTAGTTGGGTTGGGTGTAAATTTGGTTTATTGATTTGGGTGTAAATTTTTAAAAAGGTTTAATGGGTTAATATTTGATTTAAAGGTTTAATGGGTTAATCAATTAAATTTTTTGGGTTTTGTGGCTTGGGTGGTTCATTTCAAATTATTAAGTGGGGTTAGTTGGGTTAAGTGGGTTTAATTTAAGTGGTTTGGTTTATTGGATTAAGTGGAGCGGTTTAGTTGATTTAGTAGATAACTTGAATTTATTTGGGTTAATTGGTCCGGTTCAATTGGGTTCGGTTTAGTCAATCTGGTTTATGTGTAAAAAGGGAATTTAATTAGGTTTAGTTGGGTTAAGTGGTTTATTTAAATAGGTTTAATTGGACCGGTCTGGTCGGTTCGGTTAACCGGGTCATATATATATAAGAAACCCTCCTTGAGGAGAGAACAGAAAGGTTCTATTTCTCATTTTGTTGAAGGAAGAGGAAGGGGGGGGGGGGGGCGAAGGGAGAGAAGAGAAGGGGAAGAACAGGAGAAGAAGTAAGTAGTTCTTTTGTTTTTTTTTTTTCTCTCCCTATGATGTTTGACGAATTGGATTTGGTGTGAAATCCTAAATGATGATTCTAATTTGATAAAAATTGTTAGATTTGATTTAGGTTAGTGTGCGCACCTAAACCTGGCCTAGGTCGCACACCGGACGCACCTTCAGTGCGTGCCTCGGGACATTTGGAGTCGCCACTGCCTAAGAGGTGCAGGCAGACACTGTTTTGCCTTAATTGGGTCTAAGTCTGGTCTGCGGCTTTTTCAGAGTTCTAGCTAAGTCCTCGGTTACAGTCCGGGGAAGTCCTAAAGACACCCCGGTCCACCCCGTCGGTCTGACGGGTCCCTCGGGTCTCTTTGGTTTTCGAGTCAATTTCACCCTTTTCCTAGACTAGCATGCTGTCTTGTTAGGTCTGGCGGGGCCCTCTGGAGGTGTGGGTTCCCTTTAGCTTGATTTTATCTTTTTATTTAATGTAGTGAGTTTGATCCGGGTCCCGTTGGAAGACCCGTGGGTCGCCATGGTTGGGCTTGGGGCCCAGTTGGGTTATTGGGTACCCCATTTGATTATTTATTTAAACTATTTACACATGCAATGGGCTTAGTGGGCTTGGATTTGGCCCATGAGCCAAGGGTCAAAGGGCCTGGGACTGTTTATTGAAAACAGGCTTGGTTTGGGCCGGTCTAAGGTGGACCACTCATGTGGGCCAAAAGGGGGTCTTGGTGGGCCCATGGTCCAAAGATGGGCTTAAGGTAGCCCAAATTGTTTAAAGGGCTGGTTCAAGCCGGTTCAGGTCGGAATAGATCCAACCGGGCTGAAAAATTACATTTTTCTATTACTTTTACATTAGCTCGTATTTTCTATACGGTCCCCACGTGCCCGTGAACTAAATCCGGTATGGGCTTGCCCGTGAAGCAAACATGGTCCAGACTGGACCGTTCTGAGTTTACGGGCACAGCCAGTTTTGCATTTTTGCAGCCGATTCTTTTCGGGATCTGTTCCGTGGCCTTCTTAAGTGCTCCAGAGACCTCTGTTGAGTTTCCAGCATTTCCGGTATGTCACCTTTGTTTCATTTGGCTTATAAAGCCACTTTTATTTTCTTCTAGTTCTTTCTGGAAAGGAAGGTCTTCCTCTAATCATCCATGGTCATTTTTAGGAGGAGTGAGGGCAGATTACAGGGGATGATCTATAGATTACAGATTCTTTTTGTATTTCCAAACCAAAGCCAAAATGGATGTATGGCATCTTCATGTTGCCTCATGTACTTCTCTTTTTTTTTTTTTTTTTTGAAACTCTCATTGGCATGGAGGTATCCCAGCAAACATAAATCAACTGATTAGTAGATAATGTAGTAAAAGAAAAAAACACCAAATGCTTCAAATAAGGAAATTGAAGGATATATTAATAGGAAACATTACCAAACTAGCAATTCTTTGCTTTTGTTGATGCTAGGATCCTTCGAGGATTTCGGCAGCGCTTCCGCACTTCAAGGAATTTCACGGGTTGATTTTGAAAGGGTTTTTGCTGGGTTCCTTTATTAACTAGGTGAGAAGAAGGGGTTTAGGCATGGTTTAGGCAAGGTGAGGGGTATTTTTGGGATTAAATAGGGTTAGGTGTTGGGGTGATGGTGATTGGGAAGAGCTTGGCCATGGTTAACTGCAAGGAGGGAGAGAGGTTTTGCCAGAGGGGAATTCTTGCTGAAATGAGGGGGGAGGCCTCTCTATTTATAGGCAAAAAGGGGCGTGCCCGTACTTGAAGTACGGGTGTGCCTTGCCCGTACTTCAAGTACGGGCGTGCCTTGCCCGTAATTCAAATACGGGCGAAAAACGCACATTTGCAAATCTCGCGAATCAGCCGTACGGGACGCGTGTCCCGCCGTACAACGACGCGTGTCTTCTTCCAGAATCTTGCCCGTATTTCAAATACGGGCATGCCCTGCCCGTAATGCAAATACGGTCCAGCACGTTTTTTAAATGTTTGGATTTCAAACCTTTATTCAATTTGGTTTTTTGCAAGATTTTTATTCGATTTTCCCGATTATTTTATTAGAAAGCGAGATTCTCTTTATTAAAATATTAATAAACACATTTATCTTATTTATTTTGTTGGTTTATTCCATTTTTGCTGCCTTTTTGCCACATGGGCAGTTTTTCTGAAACTTCAACTGCTCATAACTTCTTCGTCCGGTGTCTGATTTCAACAAACTTAGTGTCGTTGGAACTGGCTCGGAACCACCTATCCATTGGGATCAATTTTGGTAGTTGAATTGGGGTCGAGACTTTTTGCTCCCCAAAAGTTTGACCAGCTCATATCTTTTCCATCTGGACTCCGATTCCAGCAAATCCAGTTGCGTTGGAACCGTGTCGAAATGCTCTTTTTAATGAGATGAAGTTTGATGGCAAAATTTATTTGAATCAAAAAGTCAATTTTTTTGACCCCCTCAGGGTTTGACTTTTTAATTGAAAATTTCCTTTTCTTTATTTTTTGGGGTGCAAAAATGAGGTGCTAACAGCTGCCCCTCTTTGCTGGAGTCACCTTAGGGGATGAACGGCAAAGAAGAAAAAGAACCTTATTTTTGCACCTTGCATTCCTGTCAACATGGTCGACGAGCTCAATCATTGAATTGTTTTTAGTGAAAAGGAAGTGTCAGATGTCTGGTATCACTTCCTGACTTTGGAATCCCTATACCCTCTTTCGGGTTTGAATAGGGCTGTTCCTTAGTTCTTTGTTTTTGGAAAGAGGAAGATAGGATTAAATCTGAGCTCATCAGCCTGTTTCGGTGTTGATGCAAGGTATTTAACAATGTTCTTTTATTCTTGTTTGTTCCATTAAAGCTTTTAGTGACTTTAGTTCTTGATTCCCCCCCCCCCCCTTTTTTTTGAAATGGAAATTGTTAGGCCAAGGTTGGGGATTGGGAGTGAAGGTGGGAGAACGGGAGGAAGCTTTTGCGCTGCTGTCCATCATCTCGGAGATCACACACCTACTCTAGCCTATACTATTTACAAAAGTGGGAATCAAAATTTACAAAAGGGTGAATTGGCCCGTTATTGCTTTTCCTTGTTGCTTCTCCTTGGCAGGTTCTTTCTCTTGTCGAGGCATTAGAGCTTCTTTTCCGTTCAAGGGGATCTGGTGGGAGTATGATCTGTCTAGATGACTCACTGGGGATTATTGTGATGTCTCTCTTTGCTTTTGAAGTTTTTTTGGAGAGTTCGAGGATCCCGATGATCTTCTTTCTTCTAAGCCCTGCTGGGGATGAAAGGGAAGAAGCCTCTGCTGGGGAATGAAGGATCAAAGTATCCTCCTCATGTTTATTTCCGCATCTTTCTTCCTTCTTTGAACCTGTACAAGGAACAAAATGTCAGTGCTTGTTCTGCTTGGGATATGCAGGGCCGATTTATTCTAAGCCTTTTACTCATCACAATAAAAAATGGCTATTAATTAAGGCAATGAACCCTTCTTCAAGGGTTAGCAGCACAGCTGGGGAAATTTCAAAGGTAGTTAAGCAGAATAATTACAGAAAAAACACAGACGTGTTAGTGTGTGCTTGTGCCTGCAATTATCATAAAAGTCAATCCTTAAGTCAGACATAGATTAGAGTGCTTGGTATTTTTAGCCTTGTCATCATAGGCTTTTGTGAAGCGTTGACCCAAATACAATCTGCAATCTTGGGCCCTTCAAGTCACTTGGCTGTCCCCACTCAGTGCACTGTTCATCTTGTTTCTGTTTTTGCTGTATTTCCCTTTCTAATCAAGGCATGACCAGCTCTCTCTCTCTCTCTCCTCTTTTTTTTTGACCACGACTGACCCTTTTTGCTCATAGCGCCCTTTTTGGGTTTTCACTATGCCTGGTCCTTTCAGGGAGAATCCAATTCCGTCATTACCAGAAAATGCGGATTTGACTGTTTTGCTTAAGATCATTCACTTTAGGATCTGAGAGGTCTTCAAGGTAGGACAAAATGTAGGCTAAGCTGGGGTTTTGAAAGAAAAACAAGTGGCTCAAAGAGGCTGTAACTTTATGGGTTTGTACAGTGCTCCTTTTATTGTTGGGGCTTACATCCTGGCTTATTTCTTTAGTATGGAACTCATATTGATCTTGTTTTCCACAACTCTTTTCTTTCATTCTTTTTCTTGATTTTCTTCGCAATTGCTCTCTTTTTTTTGGGGGGGGGGCCAGGAATGCCTATTTGGATGTGAAGGAACATCTGTACTAGGTTAGAAAAGAAATTGTCAGGCCCAAAAGTGTCTAACTAGGGGAAACCTTTTTGGGTATTTGGGAGGATTTACAGGCTTGGGAGAGAGTGAAGGATGGCCTCTCTTCATTTCCCAATTGGAATGATTTCAAGGGTAATACAGTTTGACTGCATCTGTATTTATTGGTTCAGGAAAGATAGTTCCGTCCATCTCTTGTAGGATCAGTGCTCCTTTGGACAGAACTTTGTGCACTATGAATGGTCCTTCATAGTTTGGCTTGAATTTCCCTTTATTGTCTTCTTGGTGGGGGAATATCTTTTTCATAACAATGTTGCCCACCTTGAAGTGTCGTGGTATTACTTTCTTGTTATAAGTCCAAGCTGCTCTCTGCTGATAGAGTTGCCCGTGGCATAAAGCCTTAATTCTTTTCTCATCAAGCAACTGCAACTGGTCAAAACTTGATTCTTCCCATTCAATGTCATCAACCTCTACTTCCTTCAGGATTCTGAGCGAAGGAATCTGCACTTCCACGGGAAGGACTGCCTCCATTCCATATACAAGAGAGAAAGGAGTTGCTCCGGTTGAGGCCCTGATTGAGGTTCGGTATGCATGCAAAGCATATGGCAGCTTCTCATGCCAGTCTCTGTAGGTGACTACCATCTTTTCCAATATCTTCTTCAGATTTTTGTTGGCAGCCTCTACTGCTCCATTCATCTTGGGCCGATACGCTGTAGAATTTAGATGTCTAATTTTCAAGTCTTCACACATTTTGTCCATGTCCTTGTTATTCAAATTCTTGGCATTGTCTGTGATAAGCGCTTCAGGTACCCCATAACGACAGACAATATTATTTTTGATGAATTTCAGTACATGGGACCCTTTGACATCTGCAAAGGACACGGCCTCTACCCACTTGGTAAAATAGTCTATTGCAACCAAGATGAATCGATGCCCATTTGATGCCTTCGGATGGATCTCTCCAATCATGTCAATTCCCCAGATGGCGAAGGGCCAAGGAGAAGTCATTGAGTACAAAGTGTTGGGCGGTGCATGAATGTTGTCAGCATAAACTTGGCATAACCGACACTTCCTTACGTGGATGTGGCAATCGTGTTCCATAGTCAACCAGTAATAACCCATTCTCAAGATTTTTCTGGCTAGCATGTGCCCACTCATATGTGCGCCACATTGTCCCCCATGGATTTCATCAATTAGCTGGTGTGCTTCTTCTTCTGTTACGCATAGCAGCAACGAATCATTGTAGGACTTCTTGTATCGCTTACCTCCACTGAGGAAGAACTGTCCTGCTAATTTCTGAATCGTACGCCTCTCAGATGCTTTGGTGTTCTCTGGCAAAATCCTGTCTTTCAGATACCTCATTAGGTCTGCATATCAGGGCTCGCCTTTTGGTGTGCATTTCTCAATTCAGAAGCAGTAGACAGGAGAATGCCGCACCTCTATCTCCAACGGTTGTACCCAAGTGTTACCAGTGATGGTTGCCATGGATGCCAGTGTTGCCAGGGCATCTGCAAACTGATTTCTGTCTCGTGGCATATAATCAAATGTCACATTTTTTGAACTGTCCTTCCAGCTCCTTAATCAGTTCTTGATATGGCACCAATTTTTCATCCCTAGTTCTCCAGTCCCCCATTACTTGGTAAATGATCAGACAGGAATCACCATAAACTTTCAACTCTTGGATATTCATTTCGATTGCGGCTCGCAAGCCTAACACACATGCTTCGTATTCTACTATGTTGTTAGTGCAATCGAACAAGAGTTTTGCTGCTATTGGATGATGGATTCCTTCTGGGGAAATGATTATTGCTCCAATCCCTTTCCCATTGATGTTGACGGCCCCATCAAAGAACATTTGCCATCCGGTTTCCTTTTCTACTGACTCGGCACACATAATTTCATCATCTGGCAGTCCGGTGAGGAGGGGCTGTGTAACGCCCCGGATCCGAGTCACATGAAAAACCCGTAACTCGTCTCCAGAGGTTATTATAAAACTCAGGATCGCAATATCAGAGTGAAGGAAAAACATGAATACAACAAAAACTATATAACAGAGTGCGCTAAAATAATCCCAAACGAAAATAAACTCACATGACCAAGTAACTACCCGCAAGTATCGTCCTCTCCAGGAGCAGCTGAAAACAAAACAAAACAATACGGAATGAGATACGAATATCCCAGTGAGCAGCACATGCATGCACAAATACATTTATTTCAGTTCTAAAACATGCCACGATTATAACCATGTACAATGACGATAATACGCATATTCCGAATAAGCCGACTAAACTTCAATAATCCAATTCATATCAGTGCAGAAAACCATCAGGTAAATCAAGCAATAACAATCCGTTTCCAATCCCGAAGATATCGATAAAATAATGATTAATTGGCGACAACATAGCAAATAAGCATAATTTTGTATCTCAAGATATAATTCCAGATATACCAATGTCACATAACACCAAGTCTTCTCATAACCATGCCCACACCTCCAAATGTATATCCGGCCTACTCAGGGTTTCGGATATTGAAATGACTGCGTCATCCAATGCAGGCCTACTCCCCGGGTTTCTGCATTGACAACCAGACCAACTCAGGGTTCCTGGCTGCTCTACACCGGCGGGAGGTACAATACCCAATAATCGGTAAACAATATTCCATGAACCATAAATACCAACAAACCAGCGAATAAAACATATCACGTCAAACCAAATCAAGTACCAACATTGGTCAATGTCATGACTATCGTTTAGTTGATAAATTAAACATGCCAAGTAGACACTCCACACCTCCATGTACACAGTTCCGGCCTACTCAGGGTTTCGGATACTCTGAAATGACGGCCTACTCAGGGTTTCGTCATCCAATGCAGGCCTACTCCCCGGGTTTCTGCATTGACAACCAGGCCTACTCAGGGTTTCTGGCTGCTCTACACCGGTCGTGGCAACACACAAGGCCATGCAATTTCAACAACCAACAATAACATCACATTACTAAGCTTAGACTCTGGATCCAGGACAAGCTAGACCAAAACAGTAAACATCGTATAATCTCGATTTCAATATCAAAACAAACCATTCATTTCCACATCATGTAAATTTCTCATCACAATTCATCACCTGTCCCTCTGGACCACGCAGTGCCTCAAGTACATTCGGTACTTTCTCATTTCCATAACACAAGTCATATGAAAGTAAAACTCAATCCATTCATACCAAAGAAAACCATTCAATACGTATAAAGTTTCCAACAAGTGAAACCAGAAATACAAGAACTTCTCAATCAAAGCAGTGTATAGAATAAGCAAAAGTGACTGGTAACTCTTACTAGTTCGGTGTCCGGCACAATACTCATAAGTAACCTAAAACCCAACTTGAAACTCATAAGATGTTCACAACATTTTCCTCTATTAATTTCATAGGCAAAAATGGTTTCCCAGGTTCCTAACCAAGTGAATAGTGAAGTGGTTTAACCCCTAAGAAGTGCAATTACTCTTGGTCAAGTCAGAAATTCCATTTCATTAAGCAAAATAGGTCTACCGCTCACCTATCGAGGTGGGCGCGAGGTGGGCGCCGGTCGGCGGTGAAGAAAACGGGCAAATTCGACCTGCCGCTCACCCGACACTAGGTGAGCGCGAGATGGGCGTGAGGTGGGCGTGAGGTGGGCACGAGATTCGCGCGAGATGGGCGCCTTGTTTTCTACTTCGCGCGAGATGAGCGCGAGGTGGGCGCGAGATTGGCGGTAGGTCATTTTTAACAGGGCGCCTACCTCCGAGGTGAACGCCGGTGAGCGCGAGGTAGGCGGATACCCCCTGTGATTTTTGTTTCTCTGTTATTCCAAGATCTACAAGTCTGGCCGGTTGGTTTAGGTCTGTAATTGCTCCAATACCCTCCTAATACTCCCAGAACACATCCCAACCATATTTGAAATTAATCTAAACACTTTCATTTTCAATTAAAACTTCAATCCGGATACTCTGTTCATGCAACTTTCCGAAAACCCAGAAAACAGAAAACCTCATACTATTCCTAAATATTCAAAACATGCATCCGAATAAGCTCGAGAAAAACCCAAAACACAAACCCAGTGATAAAACAGTGCTACTCACAAGTATACGCTTAATCCGAGAAACAAAAGCTTATTCCACAGCCGGCCGAGCATGACTTCCGGCTGCGCGTGTGGATGCGAAGGTCGCCGAACTAATCCCCTGTTCGCGAGAGGAATAACCCACTGAAATCCGACTCCAATAAACCCCTAGCAGCTCTTGCGGTTCTCATCTCTTCCTAGCGAAACCCTAATCGCCATTTGAGCCGCAATCGCCAAATCGCCCAGTTACAAAAATATGATGCGAGCATTCGAAAACCAAAACCCTAATTTCCCCTTTAGCATATATATACTTTCCACACGCTCCCATACTTATTGCCGCACGACAACCTTTTAAAAGCCTTGATCCTGTGCATGCTCGCCCACTGAAAACCCTACATTTTCCCGCCACTTAGGTTATTCTCTTTGACAACTAATGACCACAAATCTCCAGCAATTAATAAATATTGATCAAGCCTGTCCATAAATCCATGTGTTCATACTTTTGCATATATTTTATTTTATCTACTATTTTATATTGTTTATTATTATTATTATTATTATTATTATTTTCTACTCAAAACTGGGGTCTTACAGGCTGATAGTCGGGCACAGGGTGTTCTGCCAAGTGATCTGCTACTGCCTGTCCCTTTATTGCCTTTCTCGTAGTGTAGACAATGTCATACTGAGATAAGATAACCTGCCACTTGGCTATCCTTCCTGTGGAGATTGGCTTTTCAAAAATGTACTTCAGGGGATCCGTATCTGAGATCAAAAGGACAGTATGATTGAGAAGATAATGCCGGAGCTTCTGCGTTGCCCATACCAATGCGCCACAGGTCTTCTCAAGCAACGTGTATCTTACTTCATAATTGGTAAATTTCTTGCTTAGATAATAAATTGCTTGCTCCTTTCTTCCTGTATCATCATGCTGCCCTAAGACACATCTGACCGCTGTTTCTGTGATTGACAAGTACATGATTAGAGGTCGTCCTGGTACAGGGGGAACCAAAGTTGGCGGACTCATCAAATAGGCCTTGATTTTGTCAAATGCTTCTTGGCAATCCTCATTCCAAACCACTGGATTATCCTTCTTTAGCAATTTGAATATTGGTTTGCACACGGGAGTCATCTGTGCTATGAACCGACTGATGTACTGTAATCTGCCAAGGAAACCTCTTACTTCTTTCTCTGTGGATGGGGGAGGCATCTCCAGAATTGCCTTCACTTTGACTGGGTCCACTTCAATTCCTCGTTTCCCAACGATGAATCCGAGTAGCTTCCCTGAAGTAACTCTGAATACACACTTATTCGGGTTCAACCTGAGCTTGCATTCCCTGAGCCTGTCAAACACTTTTCCAAGGTTCACCAAATGATTTTCCTCTTTTTTTGACTTTGCAATCATGTCATCCACGTATACTTCCATTTCCTTGTGCATCAGGTCGTGGAATAACAAAGTCATTGCCCGCTGGTATGTGGCGCCTACATTCTTCAACCCAAATGGCATTACTTTGTAGTAGTATGTGCCCCAATGCGTGATGAAGGAAGTCTTTTCCATGTCTTCAGGTGCCATTCGTATCTGATTATACCCAAAGAATCCATCAATAAAGGAGAACATGGAATGAGTTGCAGTATTATCAACCAATATATCAATGTGTAGCAGCGGGAAGTCATCTTTCGGGCTTGCCTTGTTCAAATCCCTGTAATCAACACATATCCTAACCCTCCCATCTTTCTTGGGGACTGGCACGATGTTTGCTAACCACTTTGGGTAATCTGTAACTTTCAAGAACCCAGCTTTTAACTGCTTGGTGACCTCTTCTTTGATCTTCAGGGCCCATTCCGGTTTCATGCGTCTGAGTTTTTGCTTCACTGGTGTGGCCTCAGACTTTATGGGTAACCAATGCACAACTAAATCCGTGTCTAACCCAGGCATATCCTCATATGACCATGCAAACACATCAGTGTAGGTTTTTAGAAAATCAGTTATCTGTGTTTTCTGTAATAATGTCAGCTTTTTACCAACTTGAAGAATCCTTGGTTGTGCTGTGTCACCTATGTTGATAGGTTCAGTTTCCTCCATGTTAGCCTGGAGACCCTTTTCATGCCTGTCTAAGGCAAATTGAATTTCAGGTGGGGTCTCCCATGGTTCATCATTATCCTCAAGTTCAAAAGAATCACTGGGGATAATTTCTGAATCATCGGGTTATGATGAGTAAGTGATATTGTCAGATTCTTGCTGGACACTATGGATTTCTTTTTGTTATTTTTGACCTTTTTGTTTTTGTTTGATTTTGGCAGCCTGATTATCTATCTCGTGCTCCGAATTTTTCGGGTGTGCATCGAGATTGATATTAAGGTTGCGATTTTGGGTTTGCTTATTTGCAGAATTATTCACAGAAGCAGAAAAATAATCAAAAGACTTCACACCATTATTAAAAAGTGCAGCAATATCTACAGGGGGAATTTCAGAAGTGGAAGAAACTCCCTGTGGTAGTTCGGCTTTGCGAGTGGCAAGTGGCGTCGAACTCCAGTTTTGCAATGCGTGCTTGTCCTTGGTTACAGCAGTCACCGCATTCACCTTCCCGGTTTGTATCATGCTGATACTGCTGTCGGAGGAGATGCTGATGGGGTCATTAGCTGTGCCCTTCTTTGGTTGATTTTGACTCGAATCTTCTAATGATACACTGATCCATACCCCGTGGCGGATGATAGTCCCTGGTACCTGAATAGTGACTTCGTTGGGTGGTTCCACCTTAGGCAGTGCTTTGTTACAGATTTTTCTGATGATTCATCCCTCCTGCTGGAAGAATGTTCATCAGGAGCCCAGTTACCATAAGTTTCATGATAAGCCAGCTCAGTAGGGAGTCCCAGTACTTGGGGCATATTCTGGAACATCTGACCCAGACCATCCCTGGTATTTGGGTGTATAATGCAGATGGGAGGTGGGGGAGACCTTTGTCTTGGAGCGGGTTCTCCTGAACTATCTTGGCTTTCCATCATGTAGATGTACTGAGCTGGCTCTTCTTCTTCAGCCTTAGTTGGAGGTGCCTCGAACTCATCTGATGGGTAGGCAAACGCCTCTTCCGGGATAGCCAGTTTTTTGGTGTCAACTGATTGCCAAGAGAATAAAGCGGACAGT
This sequence comes from Buxus sempervirens, assembly GCA_947561395.2. Taxonomy (NCBI): domain Eukaryota; kingdom Viridiplantae; phylum Streptophyta; class Magnoliopsida; order Buxales; family Buxaceae; genus Buxus; species Buxus sempervirens. The sequence goes on from OX387183.1 coordinate 34,761,210, forward strand.
TCTCCCATCAATCCACTGAGAGCTTCTGAGTTTTCTTCTGTAACTGTCTCCTGGGGCAAGGGAGGTTCGTCCCATAACCTTTGTAGATAATTAACTTCCGCTTGCTCCGCTGGATCATTGAACTCATCGCCCCATCCCTGGGGGACTATGTTCTGAATGGCCTGTGCAGCTTCCCTCTCCATATTGGTAAAGTGATGGTATAACTAGCCATGTACACAGATGGGCCAATGTGGGTCCCTCCCTTCTGCTCGTGCCCTCTTTCGTTCAGCTTTCATGCCAAATAGCCTGGCATAGTCTTCAGGTTTAGGAACAAACCCCAATCCGAAGCCCACAGATTTGTCACATGGCTGAATTGCAGACTTGATGCCTTGCTTGTATTTGCCCAAGCCATCTCCTACTCGGAGGCCCCAGTCGGCACATTTAGCAGCACCGAACATGCTTTTCCTTTTCCTTCTGCGGGACAAGTCTAATTGTAGAGGAGTAGGGATGCGGTTTACCTGCACCATTTCAATGGCTTGAAAATTCAGGGAAGTAGGCAGCTCATAATCAATCACAGGTACCCCTCCTTGTTCAAATTCTCTGTGATTTTCTGCATGTACTGTGATCAATTGATTTCCTGAGATAAATCGGATCATTCGATGTAAGGTGGACGGGACTACCCCTGCTTGATGTAGCCAAGGTCTTCCAATCAACAAATTAAAGGAGGCATTGATGCCCATCAACTCAAAGGTGATGAAGAAGGCCCTTTCAGCAATTGTAACTTCCAAAGTAACTTCCCCAAGGGAATCCTTCTTGGCATTGTCAAACCCGCGGACATTATTGGAGCTAGGCTTGATCAAATCAGCGTTTAGCTGCAGACTGTGGAAGGTCCTGACTGGACAGATATTCAGAGCTGATCCGTTATCGATCATGACCCGTCTCACTATTAAGTCGGAGCACCTTAGAGTGATAAACAGAGGCTCTGTGTGATTTTGACCTTCAGGGGGCAAGTCTGCTGAGGAAAAAGAGATTGCTTCTGGCTTAGCAATTATAGACATTACTGTCTCCAGCTGCTCAGGGCTGATGTCGTCAGGCACATGAGTATCACCCAGTATTTTCATAAGTACGTCTTTATGTTTGTCTGAATCCAATAAGAGACGCATAATGGATATCTGGGCTGGTGTCTTATTCAACTGCTGCACTAGATCATACTTCGGAGTGAAGGCACTATAGTGGAGTTTTTCAATCTCTTCTTCTGGGGCCTTCCCTTTCTTCTTATGGGTTTGTGGCAATTCAGTAGCCACATCCTTCCCTTTTTCTTTTCTTGTCCTTTCTTCATTAGCCTCTCCCTCTGGTGCAGGTGGAGGGTTAGGGTTTATGTATCGACCAGAACGGGTGATCCGATCGACTTCTCTTTCAGTGGAAGTGATGGTAGAATCATGGTATATGGGTAGGAATTGGTAAGGTGGAGGCACAGTGGAGTAGGTTGGGTCAAGGTGAAGTTGGTGTAAGTTAAGGGTGGGTGGTTCCAGTAGGAAGTCCACAGGCTCATTGAATGGGTTGTTCATCATGTCGAAGATGTTCAATGGGGGTGAGTTTGGGACAGGTGGAGGATAGAAAGGCTCTGGTTCGGGAAAGTTGAAATGCACCAGAGGGAACCCCATAAAGGTTTCTTCATTCTCCTCTTCATTAATGACATGTATCTGTTGATAAATTGCCCCTTCTTGAAGATGAATCCTGACGACTTGCCCCGGTCGTCCAATCAGTAAGGACGGGTCAACCTGTAGTTTACTGCCTTGATCACTGATGATCTGATGTACTGTTCTGTTGCCAGAGGCCTTATAATGGTCTGGGAGAGGGTTAGTGGTTGTACCAGTAGGAGGAGTAGGTGCTGGTGCTGGGGGATCTACAGAGATCTTCTTACTGTCTATCAGATCCTGTATGTCATGCCTCAAATCCCAGCATCGATTTGTTGAATGCCCGGGAGCTCCAGAATGATACTCGCATCTCTCTGCTGCATTATAATTTCGTGAGTTGATTATTCTGGGATTGGGAGGCTTGATTTGAAGGTACCCCTTCTTCAGCAGTGTAGCCAACAACTCTGCAGGTGCATAAGGTAACGGGGTAAAAACCCTCTTCATTCTTGCCTCCGCTTCCTCTCTCTTCCTTCTTAGAGTCTGCCCCTGACTTTCATTCCTCTGGGCAATGTGATATGGCTGTGTTGGCTGTACATAATTAATTGCCTGGGTTTCCTGCATCCTAGGCTCTTGCCCCTGATTTATGCCACTCTGTCCGGTTGCAGGCCTCCTCTGTGTAGGGCCCTGACCACTACCATCAATTCTGTCTGCCGTCAGAATCAGGTCATTAAAATTGGAAGTACTTTGCCCTAGTAGTAGGGAAAAGAATGGCTGTCCAAGTGATGCAATGAACAAGGAGGTCATCTCCTGTTCAAGTAGTGGGGGTTGGACTAAGGTCGCCAATTCTTTCCATCTCTTGGCATATTCTCGCACTGACTCTTGATTCTTCTTGGAGAGCCTTTGTAACTCTGCCCTGGTCTGAACTATTTGACTGTTCAATCGGTATTGTTGGATGAATTTGGCAGCTAAATCATTCCAACTCTTGATCTTAGTCTTATCCAAACCCAAAAACCAGTTGTATGCTGCTCCTGTCAGCGACCTCTGAAAGAACTGTATCATAATTTTTTCATCTTTGGCATACTGACACATATCTCCAGAGTATGACCTTAGATGATTTAACGGACATCCGGTGCCATCAAATTGATGCAAGTCAGGGCACTTGAATCTTGGTAGAAGTTGAACATCGGAGATGAAGCAGAGACTGTCTAAAGTAGCCTCCATGGGGACCGCACTGGGTCGTAGGCTTTTCAGTTCTTCACGCAAAGCATCTACCTCTACCTTGGTGGCTGCCATCTTTTCATCAAACTGGGCCTGCTGTGTTCTATACCAATCTTCCTCTTCTTGCCCCAGTTGGGCAGGTGCAATAACCTGTGGAAGAGGCACAGCTTGCGGAGGTGGAGGTGGTACCAACGGTGCCGGGTACACAGGGTATGGTGGTGGAGCATCCGTCTGTGGTGGAGCAATTGGTTGCTGCAGGGTCACTGGTGCAGCAGGGGGAGTTATCCTGAGTTCTCTTAATTCTGCTATTAACTCTTGAATAATAGTCCCCATACTGTCAATCCTCTGTTGTAGATCAGTCACTGTCTGTGTCTGGCTGGACTCTGCCTGGTCCTGTCCTGATGAGGTCTGTTCTCTTGGCTGCTCCATCTCAAGTCTTCTTCTGGATCTTAACAAGTAAGGGCTTCGAGAAGCAATTTTGGTACCTGGGAAGGGCAACCAGCGGATATTAGTGCAACTTATATGCATGATTATTGATGTATTCTAACTGTAAAGAAGAATCAAGGATTAATTTATGTGAATTATTTTGAAAATGATAGGGACTCTCAAGCTTGATCTATTTTAGCCGAATGGCTGGGAAAGAGAACCCAGTGTAGACTGGTCTGTTTTAGCCAAACGGCTGGGGGAGAGAACCCGGTTTAGGCTGGTCTGTTTTAGCCAAACGGCTGGGAAAGGGAACCCTAAGCTGATCTGTTTTAACCAAACGGTTGGGAAAGAGAACCCAGAGCTGATCTGTTTTAACCAAATGGTTGGGGGAGAGAACCCGGTTTAGACTGGTCTATTTTAGCCAAACGGCTGGGAGAGAGAACCCGGTTTAAAAGGTTGGTTTGAGCTCAGTATCACGAGGTTGGACTATGTTAAGTCTCTGCAGGGGATGAGCTAAACAGCAACATCCAGGTGTACCTTAACCAATTTTCAGTTTAATCTCTGATGGTTTTAGCACCTAACTTCGGCTAGTAATTCCCAGGCGTGTCTTAGCTAGTCGTTGGTTTAATCACCATTGACTTTGAAGCCTCACAACGGGGAAAGCTATGCCAAGATGATCTTCCACCAATTTTCTGGTTTAAACACCAGTGGCTTCAGTGCCTCAAGAGTTCGGCTAGGGATACCCGAGCATACCTTAGTCGTTAGCTTAATTGCTTGACCTTAGTGCCACACAACGGGGTATGCTATGCCAGGACGATCCTCTGCCAATTTTCTGGTTTAAACACCAGTGGCATTAGTGTCCCAATAGTTCGGCTAGGGATACCCAAGCGTACCTTAGTCGTTAGCTTAGTTGCTTGACCTTGGTGCCACACAACGGGGTATGCTATGCCAGGACGATCCTCTACCAATTTTCTGGTTTAGACACCAGTGGCCTCAGTGCCCATAGGCTGACCGTGTGATCTTTTAAATCAGACGGGTGTGATCTGAGCTTAAGGGATTGGGTGTTCTTTATTCAGAACCCAGGGGTTTTAAGACTTAAACTTGAAACTTAAAAGTTTGAGAATTGATAAGGATGGGAGGTTTTAAGACTTAAACTTGAAACTTAAAAGTTTGAGAATCGATAAGGATGGGGTGTTCTTTACTCAGAACCCCTTGGGTTTAAAGATTCTCTTGGCAAGTTCTTTATTCAGATTGCCTGAAAGTTTGATTGCAAAAATGGGGTATTCTTTATTTAGAACCCTTAAGTTTAAAGATTTGAAAGAATTTGGCGAGTTATTTATTCAGATCGCCTGAAAATTTTAAATTGGGTGTTCTTTATTCCGAACCCTTAAAGACCTAAATTTGAAATTGATAATTTCTGAAGATTTGAAAGTTGGGTAGGAATTGGGTGTTCTTTATTCAGAACCCTTAAAGATTTAAGATTTAAATTCAAAATTGATAATCTCTGAAGATTTGAAAGTTGGGTAGGAATTGGGTGTTCTTTATTCAGAACCCATGGGTTCAAAGATAAAAAAAATTTTGGCGAGTTCTTTATTCAGATCGCCTGAAAGTTTTGAAGTTGATGGATTGGGGCCAGATTGTTTGAAAAAGGAATTTGAGGATGTCTTAATTGACTTTATTAAATCTAACACAAAATTCTTCATGAAAAAAGACGTACAATGCCAAAATTTAGAACAAGCAATTACAAGATTAAACAAAACAAACAAACCCAGAGTCTAGCTAGGTTGGTCATCATCATAATGAGAGGACACGTCTCGCCTTTTCAAGGCATGCAGAAATTTATTCCGCAGACGTAGGTCCTCTTTTGCGCGTCTGCGCATGGTGTCAAACTGCTGCTGAAGGGCCTCATTGGCCTGCTTGTTTTTATGCTCGGAATCCACGTATGCACGGTGGATCCGAGAATGAGATTCCCGCAGTTCGGCCACCCTATCCCTGTATATGTCAGGGGGCGGAACTGGGATATCGTCAGAGGTGACGATATGGAGAGGAGGTGGGCTGTCTAGGCCAGTTTCTCAAGCAATCCATTGTTCGTAATTACGAACGTCGGATGCAGTGAAAATGTCCTCTTGGAGTATGTGCACGTGTTGCCATTCCTTCATCAATTTTTTCTTCAATTCCCATGTAAGTGGGCCAGTTAATCCTTCCGCCTCATCCTTGATCGGTATTCCCTGAGACTTCCCAAACTGTCTCAGAATTCGAACCGGATAGTATGGCATGGCATGAGTCAGGCCTATCAAGGCTAGGCAATGTCTTTTCCTGAAAGCTATGATGGGGGTATATGTCTGGTCAAATGTGCCTCCCCATCTTATATCAGTCTCTCCTTTCAGCTGGAGAAAGTGGTCAAACCAGTCCTCTCTGGAGGGTAAGTCTGGTCTAATCTCTCTTCGATCTATCAATGTGACATTGTCACTGACGTACCCATAACGTGGGCTAACAGGTTCAGCAACCATCAGGTGATCTTGAAGCCAAATGTGTAGGAGAGGAGCGCATCCTTGAAACCTCCTAGTTCCGTTCTTGGTCATGGTCAAGGCATGATATAGCTGAGCAAGGATTAATGGTGCAATTCGGAATTTCACCTGGAGTTGGTCTACAATTTCCATGAGGGCCAAATTAATGGTGTCTCCCCCAGTAGGAAAGAAGAGCTGTGACAGAACCACGAGGGTGAAGGTGTCCCACCAAACACGAGGTCTTTCCTGCCTTTTATCCCTTATCTTTTCAGCAAGGAAGGTTTTAGAGACCCGAGTGAATGCTTGGTCACCTCCTAAAGTCTGGAATTCTCCTCTGGATAGGCCAAAGAAAGTACAAGCTTCATTCTTGTAGCTATCTTTGAGGTTTGGCCTTGCTGGTTCACCATGGTCACGAAATCGGAGGAATAGTTCAAATTCCTCGATTGTGGGAGTCATCTCATTAGTTCCAAACCTAAAGAGTGAAAGTTGGGGATCCCAGAAAGGTAGGGCCGCCTGAATCATGTCCCAATTAATGGGCACATTTAACAAGGACAGAGTTTGTCCCATGTGGTATTTCTGTTCCCATTTAATTTGTTCATCTCCTTGCAATTGCCTTGTCCAAGAACGGATCCAAGGGGTATCAAAGGCACACTTCTCTATCCTGTGAAAGTGAACTCTCTCAGTCGAGAATGAAGATGCCATGCCGACTATCCGATTGAAATTCCAAGTCAATTTAGGGTTTTCCACCAAAGAACTCTAAATTAGTCTAAGGCATGCAACAGGATATGCAAAAATCAAATCAATGCCTAAGCAGTTTATGCAATCATCAATCACAGGAATCAAATCCAAGCACTCAAGCTATGGGGTCTTAAGGGTTATGTCCTTTAAATGTTTGGAAAACGCATTTAGGTCTTAGTCGGCCTTTTCTTTCATCTGTTCTTTCATCTGCTCTTTTATCTGCCCCTAGTGTCGGACTGAAAACAATATTTACAACTTGCCTTCGAGGGCGAAATTTACAAAAATAAATTTGGAAAGAGAATCACCTTTAGGGTTGTTGAGAACACAAAAGGAGGGTACAAATTTGCCATTTGGCAGGTGGGCTGAAATCCTATCTCTAGGGTTTTTCTGCCTCTGTTCTGACCCATTTCTGTCTGATCTGGCCGGCTTTCAACTGAACCAAGACCGACTTGGATGCGCGGATTAAATCGAGTTAATTTAGGGTTAAGACCAACAAAGGCGGGGGTTAATGCCCCAGATTGATTTTACCCCTATTTATTCATTCATGTTCATGCTCACATCAGGGTTTGTCAGAAGTAATAGGTGGGGAAGGATACCCAGCCCAAGGTGCCTGCCTTCAAGGGTCTGAGCCAAGTACTAGACCTTTCGTGTACCATGGCAAGAAACCAATGGCGCTTGAAGAATCCAGAAACCTGGGGAGATGGGTTTACCCTGCTTTCCCCGGCAAGCCACGGGAGTGTAGGGCTAGTACCATCCCAAAAGTAAGTTTCTCGATTGAAGAAGGGTGGCTGCTAAAGAGATCTAGGTTTTGGTTAAGAAGAGCATTCACATGGTGTAGACAGCATTCAGTTCGGATCATCCATGCAGACTCCCTCGTGCATGTCACCTCACACAGTTAAAAAATTCATTCACATGGTGTATGAAGGGTCACAGGGAACCGCTTAAATTCCACTATCCTTAGGCAATTATCTCGTCCTTGTGACAGGATCCCCCAATACCATGTAATTGCATAAGTTCCATAAACCACTAAGGTTGCACAAGAAGTACTTCCTAAATCTGCTTATATCCATCTAAGTTGACTCATTTGATAACCAGGGTCCGACTGAGTTGAGGTTTCCTCAGTGGAGTCGCCAAGCTGTGCGCACCTAAACCTGGCCTAGGTCGCACACCGGGCGCACCTTCAGTGCGTGCCTCGGGACATTTGGAGTCGCCACTGCCTGAGAGGTGCAGGCAGACACGGTTTTGCCCTAATCGGGTCTAAGTCTGGTCTGCGGCTTTTTTAGATTTCTAGCTAAGTCCTCGGTTACGGTCCGCCCCGTCGGTCTGACGGGTCCCTCGGGTCTCCCTGGTTTTCAAGTCAATTTCACCCTTTTCCTGGACCAGCATGCTGTCTTGTTAGGTCTGGCGGGGCCCTCTGGAGGTGTGGGTTCCCTTTAGCTTGATTTTATCTTTTTATTTAATGTAGTGAGTCGGATCCGGGTCCCATTGGAAGACCCGTGGGTGGCCATGGTTGGGCTTGGGGCCTAGTTGGATTATTGGGTAACCCATTTGGTTATTTATTTAAACTATTTACACATGCAATGGGCTTAGTGGGCTTGGATTTGGCCCATGAGCCAAGGGTCAAAGGGCCTGGGCCTGTTTATTGAAAACAGGAGGTCGGAATAAATCCAACCGAGCCGAAAAATTACATTTTTTATATTACTTTTACATTAGCCCGTATTTTCTATACGGTCCCCACGTGCCCGTGAACTAAATCCGGTATGGGCTTGCCCGTGAAGCAAACACGGTCCAGACTGGACCGTTCTGAGTTTACGGGCACAGCCAGTTTTGCATTTTTGCAGCCGATTCTTTTCGGGATCTGTTCCGTGGCCTTCTTAAGTGCTCCAGAGACCTCTGTTGAGTTTCCAGCATTTCCGGTATGTCACCTTTATTTCATTTGGCTTATAAAGCCACTTTTCTTTTCTTCTAGTTCTTTCTGGAAAGGAAGGTCTTCCTCTAATCATCCATGGTCATTTTTAGAAGGAGGAGTGAGGGCAGATTACAGGGGATGATCTATAGATTACAGATTCTTTTTGTATTTCCAAACCAAAGCCAAAATGGATGTATGGCATCTTCATGTTGCCTCATGTACTTACTTCTCTTTTTTTTTATTTTGAAACTCTCATTGGCATGGAGGTATCCCAGCAACCATAAATCAACTGATTAGTAGATAATGTAGTAAAAGAAAAACACCAAATGCTTCAAATAAGGAAATTGAAGGATATATTAATAGGAAACATTACCAAACTAGCAATTCTTTGCTTTTGTTGATTCTAGGATCCTTCGAGGATTTCGGCAGCGCTTCCGCACTTCAAGGAATTTCATGGGTTGATTTTGAAAGCGTTTTTGCTGGGTTCCTTTATTAACTAGGTGAGAAGAAGGGGTTTAGGCATGTTTTAGGCAAGGTGAGGGGTATTTTGGGGATTAAATAGGGTTAGGTGTTGGGGTGATGGTGATTGGGCAGAGCTTGGCCATGGTTAATTGCAAGGAGGGAGAGAGGTTCGGCCAGAGGGGAATTCTTGCTGAAATGAGGGGGGAGGCCTCTCTATTTATAGGCAAAAAGGGGCGTGCCCGTACTTGAAGTACGAGTGTGCCTTGCCCGTACTTCAAGTACGGGCGTGCCTTGCCCGTACTTCAAGTACGGGCGTGCCTTGCCCGTAATTCAAATACGGGCGAAAAACGCACATTTGCAAATCTCGTGAATCAGCTGTACGGGACGCGTGTCCCACCGTACAGCGACGCGTGTCTTCTTCCAGAATCTTGCCCGTATTTCAAATACGGGCATGCCCTGCCCGTAATGCAAATAAGGTCTAGCACGTTTTTTAAATGTTTGGATTTCAAACCTTTATTCAATTTGGTTTTTTGCAAGATTTTTATTCGATTTTCCCGATTATTTTATTAGAAAGCGAGATTCTCTTTATTAAAATATTAATAAACACATTTATCTTATTTATTTTGTTGGTTTATTCCATTTTTGCTGCCTTTTTGCCACATGGGCAGTTTTTCTGAAACTTCAACTGCTCATAACTTCTTCGTCCGGTGTCCGATTTCAGCAAACTTAGTGTCGTTGGAACTGGCTCGGAACCACCTATCCATTGGGATCAAGTTTGGCAGTTGAATTGGGGTCGAGACTTTTTGCTCCCCAAAAGTTTGACCAGCTCATATCTTTTCCATCTGGACTCCGATTCCAGCAAATCCAGTTGCGTTGGAACCGTGTCGAAATGCTCTTTTTAATGAGATGAAGTTTGATGGCCAAATTTATTTGAATCAAAAAGTCAATTTTTTTGACCCCCTTAGGGTTTGACTTTTTAATTGAAAATTTCCTTTTCTTTATTTTTTGGGGTGCAAAAATGAGGTGCTAACAGTTAGTGTGCGCACCTAAAAATCCTGGATCCTAGATCGCACACCGAGCGCACCTTCCGTGCGTGCCTCGGGACATTCGGAGTCGCCACTGCCTGAGAAGTGCAGGCAGACACGGTTTTGCCCTAACCGGGTCTAAGTCTGGTCTGCGGCTTATTAGAGATCTAGCTAAGTCCTCGGTTACGGTTCGAGGAAGTCCTAAAGACACCTCGGTCCGCCCCGTCGGTTTGACGGGTCCCTCGGGTCTCCCTGGTTTCTGAGTCAATTTCACCCTTTTCCTAGACCAGCGTGCTACCTTGTTAGGTCTGGTGGGGCCCTCTGGAAGTGTGGGTCCCTTTATTTTGATTTTATCTTTTTATTTATTTAAGTGAAGTGGGTCGGACCCGGGTCTCGTTGGAAGACCCGTGGGTTGCCATGGTTGGGCCTTGGGCCCAGTTGGGTTATTGGGTAACCCATTTGGTTATTTACTTAAACTATTTATAGATGCAAATGGGCTTGGTGGGCTTGGATTTGGCCCATTATCCAAGGGTCAAAGGGCCTGGGCCTACTTATTGAAAACAGGCTTGATTTGGGCCGGTCTAAGGTGGACCACTCATGTGGGCCAAAAGGAGGTCTTGGTGGGCCCATGGTCCAAAAATGGGCTAAAGATAGCCCAAACTGCTTAAGGGACTGGTTCAGGCCGGTTCAGGTCGAATTAGGTTCAACCGGACCGAAAAATTATGTTTTTTAATTATATTTACATCTGCCCGTATTTGTTATACGGTCCACCCTTGCCCGTAAATACAGTCCGGTTTGTCTTGCCCATGAAGCAATTACGGTCCCACTCGGACCGCTCTGAGTTTACTGACACGATCAGTTTTACATTTTTTGCAGCCGATTCCGATCGGGAGCAGTTCCGTGGTCTCCTTGAGGTCTTCAACAACTTCAGTAGTAGTTTTGATGCCTTCTAACATGGTACACTTGCCTCCTTTACCATCTTCAAGTCCTCTTTTGCTGATGCTTGAGAATGGGATTAAGCCCCATTTTTTAGATCATGCCATCTTCCAATAGTGTAGCCAAAAGAAAAGGAAATGGTAGTGGGGAGGGGGTTACATAGGAGGGTTTAAAGAGGCATTTATGAATTCAACCCATTAGCTAAGACATGTCATATATCTTTTTTTTATGTTAATTTTATGGTTCCATCCTCTTCTTATCCCATAAGAAGATGCTCATTTGCATGGGAATTCTCCAACAAACAATGAAGCCAGTGGGTTAGTAGCATAGTAATAACACAAAAGAGAACTTAAATGAAATGATTCATATATACTAAAAAGAAGTTGATATAAAAGTTACCACACTAGTACTCCTTTGATTTGGTGATGTAATGACTCTCTAATGATTTCGACAGCGCTTCCGCGTCCTCTGGGATTTTCTAGATTGAATTTAAAAGAGCCTTGATGGGAGGTTGGGTTTAAGAAGAGGCTTTTGGAGGTTTAGGCATGGTTTTGGGGTGACAAGGGTATTTTGGGCATTGAATGGGCTTGGGTAAGGTGGTGGCAATTGGGCAGCATTTGGTCGTGGTAATCAGCAAGGAAGAGAGGAGGGTCGGCCAGGTAGAATGGCTTGTTTCAATGAGGGGGGGGGGGGGTGGCCTCTCTATTTATAGGCAAAATTTCCGTGTCCGTATTTGAAATACGGGCATACCTTGCCCGTACTTCAAGTACGGGCGTGCCTTGCCCGTAATTCAAATACGGGCGAAAAACGCACATGTGCGAATCTCGCGAATCGGCCGTACGGGACGCGTGTCTCGCCGTACAGCGACGCGTGTCTTCTACTAGAATCTTGCCCGTATTTCAAATACGGGCATGCCCTGCCCGTAATTCAAATACGGTCCAACACGTTTTTAAAATGTTTGGATTTCAAACCTTTATTCAATTTGGTTTTTTGCAAGATTCTTATTCGATTTTTCCGATTATTTTATTAAAAAGCGAGATTAAAATATTATTAAACACATTTATCTTATTTATTTTATTGGTTTATTCCATTTTTGCTGCCTTTTTTGCCACATTTGCAGTTTTTCTGAAACTTCAACTGCTCATAATTTCTTCATCTGGTGTCCGATTTCAGCAAACTTAGTGTCGTTGGAACCGGCTCGGAACCACCTGTCCACTGGGGTCAAGTTTGGCAGCTGAATTGGGGTTGACCAAAAAGTCAACTTTTTGCTCCCCAAAAGTTTGACCAGCTCATATCTTTCTCATCTGGATTCCGGTTCCAGCAAATTCAGTTGCGTTGGAATCGTGTCGAAATGCTCTTTTCAATGAGATGAAGTTTGATGGCCAAATTTACTTGTATCAAAAAGTCAATTTTTGACCCCCTCAAGGTTTGACTTTTGACTTTTCATTTTTCTTTATTTTGGAGGTGCAAAAATCAGGTGCTAACAGTTAGTATGCTTAAACTATTGTGAGTCATTTCAAGTCATTTGGTAAGTTATTGGGAGCATGGAAAATCTGCAAAGAAAAGGGTTTACGGAGTGGTTCGTGAATTTTGATAAATATTTAAATTTTGGTGCAAAACATCAATAGTAAATAAAAATTGATGTATTATTTTAGAAAGTAATTATATTTTAGTGTAAAACTTTTACTGTATTAATAAAGTAGTACACCGAACCTAAATAATTACTTTTTAGTTTAGATTTTAGTTAGATTCAACAAATAAGTTCAAATCCCAAATAAATAATTACAGTTTAGTTATATTTTGAAAGAAAAATCAAAATTCAAGGAAAAAGTGTTTAAAAATGGATTTTAGGATTTGTAACTTAATTTAAAAATAAGATAATGACAATTTAATAATAGTAAAGAGAAAACTAATAGTTGAGATGCAATCTGGCATGTTGCATGAACAAAATTTTAGGAAAATAATAGTTGAAATAAAAAGGGTTGGGATTTTGGTTGTGATTTATTTTTCTCCATGTACTTGGAGAGACAAATTGAGATACCCATGTACTTGGGTAGATGCTTTGCGTCTGTGTACTCTGAGAGGCCCCGTGTACTCGGGATGTTTTAATTGAGATTAGAACGAGTTGTGTTAACTATATTTTCATAGTTGGTTTCGATTTTAGAACCAAGTATGTAGAGCGCTATATGGATCCATGTAGGAGCTAGGTAGTGGAAGGGATTGTTCTTTGCTAGTTGTAATTCCCTGTCCACGCACGCGTGTTCCACTGTGTACTCAGTGAGGCCTGATCGTGTACTCGGCTGGCTGCGGCTATTCACTTATTTTATCGTGTACTCGGACCATGTTTGGGTAGTTCTTGCCAACCCATCACTGTACTGGGTGGGTTCTCCCGTAATAAGACGATGATCGCGTACTCGGCTTCGCACCTAAGCCGGGAGGTGGCATAGTGGACATTGTGATTACCCTGGTTAAAGACAGTCTTACTTCATGAGTCCTGCTATGATTTGTGATTTATTCGGGTTACTTTGTGTTTATTGATATATTATCGTGGAATTATTCTGTTTATTCGTTTATTGTCGATTGATGCATATTTTAATTCGAATCATATTTTAGAAATGTTAAAATGTTTATGAGCATGCATAGGCTACTTACTGGGATATTCGTATCTCAACCGTTTGTTTTGTTTTGTTTTCAGACCTTGGGAAAGCCGATATTGGAGGGTAAAAGCTGTGAAGGTGAGATTAGATTAGAGATTAATATTTTAGTTTGAGTTGGTTTTAGTGGACTCTGTATATATATTTAATTGTTTAGTCATGTTTCCTTTCTCTAGCTTTGTGATTCTGGGTGGAAATGTAACCTTTCGGTGATGAGTTACGGGTTAGTTCCCGTAACGCGGATTCGGGGCGTTATAGGATTTTTATGTGACATCCTGGCTGTCTGAGTGGGCGGGTGAATGGGTAATCTCACTGGACGGGCTACCAGGCGAGGATGTGCATATGGTTGGGATCCCACAACGCTCGGGGATGCTATAAGTAATCTTGAGATCCCTTACAAAGCAAGAGGCCTTTTAAGGAGCAACACGGGACTAAATCCCCTGGGAACCCTAAAGTTAAGCGTGCTCGGGTGGGAGCACTACTAGGATGGGTGACCCCTGGGAAGTTTTCTCGTGTTATCCTTAAGAACAAATCTGTGAGGGCCCGTGGGCCCAGAGCGGACAATATCTTGCTGGTTATGGGTATGGGATGTTACAAATGGTATCTGAGCCTACCCTGACCGGAAGGTGTGGGGGTTCGCCCCAACGCGAGGACGCGTTGTCCCATGGAAGGGAGTATGTGACATCCTGGCTGTCTGAGTGGGTGGGTGAATGGGTAATCTCACTGGGCGAGCTACCAGCGAGGATGTGCATATGGTTGGGATCCCCCAACGCTCGGGGATGCTATAAGTAATCTTGAGATCCCTTACAAAGCAAGAGGCCTTTTAAGGAGCAACACGGGACTAAATCCCCTGGGAACCCTAAAGTTAAGCGTGCTCGGGTGGGAGCACTGCTAGGATGGGTGACCCCTCGGAAAATTTTCTTGTGTTATCCTTAAGAACAAATCCGTGAGGGCCCATGGGCCCAGAGCGGACAATATCTTGCTGGTTATGGGAGGGCCCGTGGGCCCAGAGCGGACAATATCTTGCTGGTTATGGGTCTGGGGCATTACATACCATAGATACAATGGAGAAACAATTGCTCTTCAATTGGATGAAGGAAGATGTCTTTCCAGATTAGGGCAAAATAGTCTGATTGAAAGAGTTGTCATATCAGGAGCATCAATTGATAAGCCAATGGTCATAGGAATGATTCTAAAGGTTCCGAAGGCTTATTTTGGTCTTTCTTCATTTTCTGAAATAATCTTCTCATTATTCAACTTGATTTTAATTCTTTTGGACTATATGCTAATAAGTGATTGGATCATTTTTCAAAAAAATATATATAAACACAAAAAAAGCAAAAACTATATTTTTGGCCTATGATAAGCATCTATGTCATTTCATAAAACATTGGTTTTGCAAGTATTAGAGAATTCTGAGGCAACTAGTATGAAAACCTATTTTCTTACATTCACATTTGCATTCTTTTATGAGGATTTCTTTTTACAAAGGTAAAAAAAAGGAAGAAAAGGAAAAAAAAAATTCATCTCTATTGGTGGGCAAGTGTCTCTTCAAAGAGCTGGGGCATGATCAATATCTTTTCCCTTTAGGATTTCAAAGAAGTTATCACGTCATCCAGGAGAGCAAACATGGCCTTAATATTCTGAAAGATTCAAAGCAACAACATATCTTTTCTTTCATACATGATTCTCAATTCATCAATCATGAAGATGGTATTCACTAGGGCAGTAAGAAGACAAGAAAGAGAGATCATGGGCAGTAAGGGCATGAGGTTAGATCAACAGATCATGATTCTCAAATCCATCAATAAAGAAGAGGGCATTCACTTAGGTAGTTGAAAAGCATGAAGGCAGGTTATGGGCAACAAGGGCACATACATCATTATTGACAGAGAAAGAAGATGAAGAAGAAAAAGCAAGTTGCAGAATATTCAAGCACAGGTTTGGGCATCACATGGCACCCAGGTAAGTCAAATAAAAAAATCAATCATGGAAATTTCAATGAAATATTTCCTTCCTTATTGTTGAGTTGTAAATGAAAAACATCAAAAGCGATTGAGTTTGTAGAGGTCCATTTTAAATCCACCTTATTTTCAAAATTTGCTTGTCTCAGATTTCTTTTCATAGCCATGAGAGCTCCAAAAAATCTAAGATAAGGAAGAGACGCCAACTCGTCAGACTTCGAGCAGGGGTTTCATTGGTTATCTTCAAATCCATGTTTTTTTATCACTTATTTGTTTGACCAAAGCAAGTTCAATTACTGAGATGTTTTTCAAATGTACAATTTTGAGTTGTGTCTATTCTTTGCTGTTCATTGTGTTACAACTCCAGCAAAGAGGGGCAGTTGTAGACACCCCAAAATTGCACAATTTTTGATAAATCTTGAAGGAGAGAAATATTTTATTGGAATTTTCAATTCTTAGCATTGGATTTGAAATCCTTAACCCATTTGAATCCAAAACCCCAAAGGAAAATGCCCAAATTCAATCTTTTGCGTAAAGTCAAACTTTTCCGGTTGAATTTTGTTGACTTTTGACCCGAAAAAATGAAATATTTTTTTTAGGCAAGATTTCAAGATAATTTTTCCTGGTAATCAGGTTTTTAGCAATGTCATTGCATAAATGAATTTTTTGAGCCTTTAAATCTTGACAAATACCTTAGTATTAACTTGTTGAATCTTTTTACCGGACCTGCAAAATTCAAATTTGGCTTTGAACTGGAAAGTTGACTTTTTATTCACTTGGAATTTGGGTTTGGAACTATTTCTAATCAATTCAAATGGGGGGGGGGGGGGGTGTTTGCTTATTTACATGTAATATCTTAAGTAAATGGAGATTAAAAAATACGAGGACATTTACTTAAATGATATTATATGTAAATAAGTATTGCCTATGCAGGTCAAGGTTATGCAGAATCTGTGCAGACAGGCCTTTTTGGTCTTGTCCACATTTGGTATGCGGTGAAGGCATTACCGCGATCCAAATGCGATCACGGACAATTTTGTTTGTTTTTGCAATTGTTCGATTTCTGAGCCTTATTTACACTCCTACCTCTCTCTATGAGCTGTGATCTTCTATTTTTACCCTTCGTGGTTTATTAGATTTACTCCAACTCATGTTTTAAAATTGAGTTGGAACATTCTAGAACCATATTTTGGTATACCCTTGTGACCAACCATGCCCCTGGGTTTGCCTATAAATAGAGGGTCTGTCCTCAAATAAATGGCTGAGAATTGAAGACTAGAAAAGCTCCAAGTGAAGAAGAGAACCCCTGCCTCTTTGCTTTCTCAAGTCTAGGTAAGCCTCTCTCCCCTTTTATTTTCTATTTTTAATTTCTAGGATTATTTTGATTTTCTCCCTTTCTGTAGAATAAGGCCTGTGTATGATTGTAACCCCAAACCTAAATCAAAGTAACTCAAGTATCTTTTCTAGCCGTAAAACGTGAAGAGAAATCAATGGGAAAGGAGGACAGGAATGGATCCGTAGGGCAGACCCCCATGTGTTGTAATCTTAGATATGTGTAGTTTTAATATTTTGTTTAGGTTGTATGATTGTTTATTGATAAAATATGGAGGAATATCATGGATCTATGCTGTTTATAGCATTAGATCTCTTTTTCCTCCTAATGTTTGGATTTTTCACATCCACCCCATTGTTTTCTCCCTTTTGATTATTATTAGGCTAGGATCTTGGATCTGCCATAGTCAATATGGTAGATCTGAAATAAGAAGCCTTAAAGTAACCTCTAGGGTTTCATGAGGTGATTTTTGAGTTATTTTCAATTTTTGAGAGAAGGCCCTATGGTCTAAACTCTCCCTTTTTGATGTTTTTTATCAACGTGGGTGTATCCGGTTTAGATCTTTTAATTAATGAGAGATCTAGACTAGATCTGTACCCCAGATTGTTCAAGTTTAATTTCTCAATATTTTTAAAAAAAAATTTTTTTTAACTTTTATTATGTAATTTCAAGATTGCAAGGATTTAACTTAAAGCTAGTTTTTCAAGTTTTTACTTTAGGTTTGTTTTCTTTATCTTGATTTTACTCAATCATGAAACCCTAGAAATGGTGTATTTATAGGAAGGATCCATAATTAATTGGATCATTCATATAGAAGAATCCATACATCTTTTATTCTTTTTCTTTTACTTTTAATTTGGTTTTTATTAGCAAGCCCTTTTTTCAAAGCTTGAAGAACACTTGGCAACCACCTTGTGTGAATGAATAGGGGTGCCTAACACCTTCCCCTATTCATAACCTAATCTCCTTACCCATCTCTGGATTTTTTTTTATTTTTTTTAAGTGGAGTTATTTTTACTCTAGTTTTGCCCTTTTGTATTTTATTTGATTATTTTGGTGTCCATTCACACCTAAAATTGAATGGTGGCGACTCCATGATTTTTATTGAGTCCGTGTGATGATTAGGAAGTCATTGAATTGATTTTCCCATGTCTCACAGGTAAAACTACTGATACTCCATCAAATTCATTTTGAGGTCCATTTTGAAGCTCAACCTCACTTTCGGTGCCATCGGTATCCCTAAAACCAATTAGGACAATTACTTTGTTATTAACTAATGTTAATATTATACAAACATAGTTATTGTACTTACTTGTAATACTTATAAACTGACCTTGGAAGACTATTGATATTAATTGTATCTTCTTCATCGAATACATACACTTTTGCTACTCGATCATTCAATGCAATCATGTTTTGCAAGTCATCATCGTTATGAAGTGGTATTAGTATACCACCCTCCAAAGATGTAGTCTACTTTATAGTTTTTCCCACCAAGAAAGCATTCAACTTCTGAGTAACAATCAACAAGAAATCATCATATCTTGTGCCCTTAACAATTTGTACCATATTGACACGCCCATTCTTGTAAATTATACTTCCATCATTGTTAGTAAGGGCTTGACCATAACAATCCATCGCCACCTCCCCATCAGTGTAACAGTTGTAACGCCCCAGATCCAGGTTTATTTAAAAACACAAATCCAAATCCAGTTCGCTAGAATAATGGCCCAAAACAACTAATACTAGAATTAAACAATTTCAATATTTATAATCAGAGTGTGGAAATAAAAGACAAATTCTCCAAAAAGCGCGGAATAATAAAAATAAGTCATTCAATATTAAACCATCATTCAAAGTCTGGTTTCTGGTCAACTAAAATAAAATAGATCATCATCCCCCAAAGTCATCTAATTAAAATAATCCAATAATCCCTCAAAACATCAAGTCAAATTTATTATTAAAGGTTCCTAATCCTACACAGGAATAAAGTAATCCTCTTCCTAGTAGTCAGTATAATCCCTCAAAGTGTCTATCCCAGCAACATCCTCGCCAGGAATATCTGAAAACAAAACCGATAAAACAATAATGTGAGAAACAACATCTCAGTAAATAGTCATGCAAATGGTTGGTAATAGTACAAATATGCAACGACTAATCAGGATAACCACAATAAAATACAGTTCAACAATAATTAACTGAAAATAAATCAAACACAATTATTTTACCTCATGGGACTCATGAAAAAGAAAACCAAAGAAAGAGAGTAGACATGTGCCAATATGCTATCTAACTGAATTAAAAGTGGACCAGCCGCACCTACTAATTGGCTATTCAACACTAATGGAAGAACCCAACCGATGACCGGAATGAGTTAGAATGCACAGCCCAACCTATCCAAGAGTGGGTAACGTAGCGACCGACTTATCCAGGAACAGTACCATCCTCGAGATGATGGAGTGCCTATGACACAAAATTCAAACCACTCTAGAAGACATTTCACTTACTAGCTATTCTATGGATCCAAGTAATTGCTACGCCCACTCAACAGTGGAAACCAAACCAGGGAATGGACATATTTACCAATAACACCCGCACACGCGGAAACACAACTGTGTCAATAACTAAACCCGCAACTGCAGAATAAACAAAGCAGGCACCTGCCTTGTCACAACTGTGACCCAAATATCCATACAAGTGGCACCAAGTCAAATGTCCAAACTCCAGGTTTCAACGGGCAACTATTTCCCGGATGTGTATCGAATCCTTCGATGCACAAAACACACTCAAATAACCCAAATACAGGTATAGGAACTCTTAAAATCAAGTTTGGTTTAAAAGAGAATTGTTTGGAACAACGACACTAAGTTAAAAAGCCTCTTTAGGAAAACGTACCCAAAATCTTTATAAAAACTAATTTTAATGATCCGTCAATGCAAACTATCTCTATACTCTAAACTTAGTGGTACATAGGTTTAAATTGAATAAAAACAATTTCATGGCGAAAAACTAGGCTAGTTGGCAATTTCTCAAATTCTGACAGATGGTTGCTCGAGCGGCAAAAAGGGGCGCTCGAACAGCCATGTAAAATAGGTTGTTTAAGGGTTGGTCGCTCGAGAAGTTGCTTGAGCAACGCTTTGGGCGTTCGCCTTCTGGGTTTTGATCACTTTCGGGTTTTTCTATAATTAAAAAGCACAAGCGGGGCGCCTGAAATTCTGCTCGAGCGGCTTTCGGGCTTCCTCGAACTGCTCTCGAGACACACAGAGGCGCTCGAGCAACAATTCGAGTGGCTTGTCGCAAATCAAAATTTCTGATTTTTCCGAAAAGTTGCGTAATTAATTCTAAAATCGAAAACTGAAAAACCAATGCATTATAATCATTCTAAATCATTCAAGAACACTTTATAAACATGTTAGAACAATTTCGAACAAATAAAACAACAGATAACATGCAAACCAATCATCAAAACATGTGAATAACCATATTCCTCAAATAATCCGAAATTATGTTTATGAAAGTTTAAAGGGACTACTTACCTGTTTTAGGAACTTAAACCTTCTCTAAAATCTCTCCAATATCACTCCAAAGAATGCCAATTGATCACAACAAGCCTCTATCCTTTTCTGGATCAAAAATCATGTCTTTAAGATCTCAAAAACATATCTAACTTCCAAAACAGAAACTTCTCTTCTAGTTTTTCTTACCTAGGTTTTTCTGAACGAAAATCTCCTTCGTCCCTCTCTAAAACTGATCCAACAAATGCTTGAATATTAGGGTTTAATCTTAGGAAGACAATGAGAATAATAGGAGAAAGTGAAGAGAGCGTGCGGCTGTTCTTTTGGGGTTTGAACGTGAATAGCTACATGCACACTTAGGTTATTTTATTAATTCTTTTCCTTTTACTAAATTACCCTTCTTCTATTAATCCAAATATATCCAACCAAATCAAACCTCCAACCCAACCTGATTTGGGTCAACCCTCACTCTATGGGGTTCGACCACCTCCTCTTCACTCTTATATTTTAATTACTTAGTTCTACACTATAACAATCCAAATAATAAACTAGAATTTCTCCTTAATTTAAATTAAATAAAATCTCATCTTAGATTAACTTTCCAAGTTCTCCTCCGGTTCACCTTGGTCTTCTCCGGGTTGAACCAATGCCTCCACTCTTGCATTGGCAATATTCTTAATTAGCCTATTTATTTATTGTAATTATTTTATTAATAAAATCTGGGATTTTACGACAGTAGCACACTATTTGTTTCTTTGTAGTCATCCTGCTATCGAAATCATTCAAATTTAATACTTATTTCCAAATACAATAAGTGTTATTATGCTTTCAAACAAGCATAATAACAAACATTCAAACTTAATACTTATTTCCAAACACACTAAGTGTTATTATGCTTTCAAACAAGCATAATAAAAAAGCTATCAATAGCAATGAATTATTACAATCCAATGATATTATTATAATCCAACCAGTTCGCAAAGGAAATAGAATTATTACAAGCATATTTCAGCACCTCAATTGAATCGACTCAAACCACATCCAAGTTGGACACCAAAACTCCCACAACATATCTTGAGTTGTTTTTTAGCAATTGTCTAGAGATTATTGGCCTTTATGGAGAATAATTTCATTTTCCCATAGTAAAAAAAGGAAGAAAAACACACACACACACACACACAACAAGCTCTTCCAAAGATGAGGAAAAAAGATGTAGCAAAATTAAAGATTCCCCACTGCCTATCAAATCGTTGAATAATATATCATAGGATAGGAATTGGAATAGAAAAAACACAAATTAGTTGATTCTAGAAAGGGAGCCAGTATGTATGGGCTCATTGCAACAAGAATTTTTAAGGTTCTAATAATTGTTGAAATCATGAGAATTGGACCTCAATCTACCTCTTATCCCCTTGAAAACGTGCTCAAAACTTACAGGGGATTTGTTGGGTGGCTGATTCTACAAAATCATAACTTCTTTAACTACAAACATTTTTACAAATTGCAAAATGGGATGAGGTATTTGAATTAAAATTGAAAAGGCTATTCCACCACAGTAATATAATGGATAAGAAGTGAAACTGTGGTTCATAGAGATTGCAAGACTACAACAAGATTGCCAAGGTTCTTACCCCAAATGAAAAAAAAGAAAAAAAATTGTGACACTCCAAAATCTGATGGCTCCAGGTGGGATTAAATTGCAAGAGAGCCAATTGAAATTATTTGTAAAATCCCTAATTTTTATGAAAATAAAAATTATTAGTTTAGTATTTTAAATAAAGCTAATTGGTGGATTTTTGCAAAAAAGGAGATCATATGGGATTAAACTAAGATCTGGGTGAACCAGATCGGAAAAGAATTCATTTGTGTAGGCGAGGTAAATTTTATTTAATTTTTTATTTGGGAAATTAAGTTGGATGATGATGTGGCATTCAAAGGCTAATTAACCAAACAAAAGCTGTGGGTGTAGGGAGCCTTGTAGTGTGGCACTATAGGAGATATTGATTTAAGTGGCTATTGGCGGCAACTATAAAAGGGTGGAGAAATTCAACTGTTTGTTTCGTTTGGCATTCGAACAACTAAAGAGGAAACCTCAGAGAGGAGCGGAGATCAGAAGCTAGGGTTTGGAGCTAAGCTTGGAGAAGTTTTGATCTGTGGGGAGCTAAATTGCTGTCGTTTGATCTCTGTTAGTAAGAATTGAAGAATTCTTGGCGGCTACAATCAGGTCAGATCAGAACTGGAATTCTCAGCTAAACTAAGTTCGAATTTCAGGTGAGATCATCTAAACTAAGGGCAAATTTGTAGAGTTCTAGTTTAAATTGAAGGAGAAGATCAGATCTGATGAAGTCTGATCCGGTGATGGTAAAAATTTCAGATCAGTATAGTGCGTGGGAAATTGGAGTGAAAAATCAGAAGTCTAGTTGTCAAATTGAAGGCTCCGCAATTGGAAATTCGGTGCCTAGAGGTAAGTAGCATTTTCCTCTTTGCTTTCGGATGATTTTGATTGAAGCATGAAACCTATGAGCGAATTGAACTTTAATCCTTTGTTTTGGAAAGGCATGGACGTAAAATCTTGGATAGTATAATCTCTGATCAATAAATCTTAAATGAGGGTTAAATGCATGTCCTGAGTGTTAAAATTCTTATGGAATCAATTCGAGGGGGATACATCAGTTCAGGCTTGGGATTTTAACGCTTAGCAGTACGTGAAATTGGGGAAATTAGTTGGCGCTGAGTACTGTTAACCTGGCGCCAACCTATTCAAAGATCAGCGCTAGGTGCTGTTGCTTAGTTATAAGCTATTGCTTGTGTAGTCGGTTTGAATATTTAAATTGAAACTAAACAGGGATAAATGTAGGAGTTAAGACTTAGAAATTTGGACGATGATGCTGGGTTTATAATGAATTAGAGATCTGGTGCCAACCTTCCCAGAGGTTAGCGCTAGCATCATACTCATAATTATTGACGACTGTGAGTAAACCAACAGCAAATGTTCTACAGTCAAGGTTGTTAGTTTATTTAGTTTAAACCCATAGTTATTGATAATATAGATTGGTCAATGTTTGATTTGTTGCAGAAGTTGATAGAAAGACAATTTAAGTGAGAATTATACCTTGCACTGAGTGCTGCCCACCTTCATAGAGGTTGGCGCCAGCTTTCTTTTAGCTCTTTTAAACCAGAAAATGGTAGTAGCTATAAGAAAGGGAAATTAAGGAATTCGGTTAGGAACTCAAATAAGTGTAAACTAGGTAATTGGGGTTAAGTATATGTGCTGGAGCTGAGGATATTATGGTGTAAGTATGTTATGTAGGGAAGGTTATTAATTCATAGTCTTGTGGAGTCTTTAGGAAATCTGAATTCTGATCAACCTTTATATTTTTTTGAGCTGTAGAATACACATGATGAAATTGCCGGCAGCAGTAAATAAGAATGATTAAAGGAGGTGGAGTGTAGTAAAAGTACAAAAGTAGATGCCTATTAGGAGTTGTAACTGCTGAACCCAGATTTTTGGTTAAATAAGAGTAATATAAGTATAAATTCGGCATGTAAATTTCTGGTTGAGGTAAAAGGAATTAATAACAGTTTGATTTCAGGAATGAAATTAAATTCAGGTTTAGACACTCAGTTTTGCTGGTTTAACCGAGATTGAACAGTTTTATCAACTTTTGACGACAAGGGAACTTTATGCAATATTTCGGAAAAAGAACTTTAAACAAATTGGTTTGGAAATAAATCTGTTTATTGGGATTTCTCCATCTATTTGAAGGATAGTTTTATTGTTTCTAATGAGAAGATGTTACCTTATTTCCGTGTATCTCGGAATAAGTTTGGGACCTCTCCATGTATCTTGGAGGGTGATGATGATTGATTGGCACTACTGAAATATGTTTGGCTATTTTGATTGTTGATTTGAGTCTAGATGGTGTAGCTCGATGTGGATCCACATTTGTCAAGTTAAGAGCTAGGTAGTGGAATAGATTGATCTTTGCTAGTTGTAATACCTTGTTCGCGCACGCGTTCCATCGTGTAGCTCGATGAGGCCTTCTTTGTATCTGGTTGGCTGTGGCTATATTAGGATAGTACATGCCAACCCATTACTGTATCTGGATGGGTTCTCCCGCAATAAGTTGATGACCGTGTAGCTTGGCTTCGCACATAAGCCCGGAGGTGGTATAGTGAGCTTGGTTTTACACTAGTTAAAGGCGGTTTATTTCATGGGTCCACCGTGGACTTACTTCTATTGACTGCATGTTATGGATTTCTGTTATAAAGTGATTGTAATATTTTCCTTTTATCAGTATATATGTTGGTTTCGGATTATTCGGTTTTCTCTGGTAAAGTGAGTTATCATTATTGATGCATGTTTATTTCGGAAGCATGTTTTAGAACTGTTACCAAATGTTTTATGCATGCATATGTTACTTGCTGGGATATTCGTATCTCATTATGTTTTGTTTTGTTTTGTTTTCAGATCCTAGTGAGGACGATATCCGTGGGGTTGAGCCAGACGTGGATTACCCCGAGTATAGGGGAGAGGATTATTTTGTTGAGTGACATTTGAGAGATATCTTTAGTTGTTGATTTCATTTGATATAGTGAGTAAACTTTTGAATTGTAATTCTTTCATTTCATTGTGGATTGGTGATTGGGATGTTTTAGCGAACTCTGATATTGTGGTTGATGATAATAAAATGCAATGTCATGTTTCTTACGCTCTGATATAGATCCTGCGGTTTAGTTATCTAACACTCGGGTACGAGTTACGGTTCCGCTACGTAACCCGGATCCGGGGCGTTACATTATTATACAAGCCAATTGAAATTATTATACAAAGACCCATCAAAGCAATGAAAGGAAATTGCAGCACTAAAATAATTAGACAAAGACCCATTAAAATGCAAAAAGAGCGGGTTGAACTATAGCAATGAAAGGAAATTGCAGCACTAAATTAATTGAAAAAAAAAACCCAAACCACATTGATTGTGGCGCAACATATTTAAGCACTTATTGAAAAAAAAAAAAACTAAACAACACTTAAGAAGCACAATAAGCCAACGTCTCAGTGAAGCACAAGAAAGCACAACTAATCAGAGCTCAAACATGGGATTCAAGAAAAATAATTAATAGAACTCACGATCTCTAAGGCTTTGTTTGGATAGCAAGAGAACGTGAGGAAGTGAAAGAAAATAAGATTTTCCTAGATCTGATATGCATTTGGTTAACGAGAAACAGTAGGCCCCACGGTTTCTCGAGATAAAAACGGACAGTAACCGTCCTAATTTTTTTCTTGTAACAATCAGTTGGATTTTGCGTCGTGTGAAACGCAAAGCACATAGCATACCGAAGATGCCCTCTTCTCGACAACGGCTATCTTCAACGAAGATTTATCTTTTGAAGGACTCTATTGATTTATCTTTTGAGGGACTCTATTCTTCTCGACAACGGCTATCTTCAACGAAGATTTATCTTTTGAAGGACTCTATTGATTTATCTTTTGAGGGACTCTATTTGGCTTCATCAACAGCATCTACTTTGGCAAATACAGCACCTACTCCGTTGAAGATTGGCTTCATCAAAGCTTTCATCTCCATTGTTGTCTAATCTGTTTATTGGTAGAAAATTTGAAGAAGGTGAGAAGCAGATCGTTGAAGGGGTTTTCTGCAAAACCTTGAAGGGTTTTCTGTGAACAAGTAAGTTTTTGTTAATTCGTAATGTTCCCGCAGTGCTTGCTTGATGAGAAGATTTCGTATACTTGCTTAGCCTATCTAATGGTTAGGTTAGATTATCCTGTGATTGTTTTCTCCTCTGATTACATCGCCCTGTCGAGAAAACATGTGGGCAGTTAAAGAGAGGGATCCCACTTGTATGAGTTTTGCTCATTGCTTGCTCAACTTCAAGGGGTTCCACGCTTGCCAAGCCCATAGAGTGGCGCATAAGCTATGGTCACAAGGTACGGATGTTTTGGCTCTCCTGATTCAGAATCGGGTATTGGAGGTCTTCGCCGTTGACATCCATCCCGGAGCCAAGATTGGAAGGGGAATCCATTGTCGTCTAATTTGTTGGACTTTCTGCTTCCTTTTCCTTTTCTGTAAAACTAAATTTAATTTTTATGTGCACAATTCTTTTAGCTTCCTTCGTAACCTTGTTCCATCATAATGTATTGAAGGATTCATATTGTGCAATTCAAGGATCAATTGATCTAGTAGCTTATGATTTCTGAACTTCAGTTCCAAAGGGCTCCAATGTTTGAGTTCGGTCTGTTTGTATCTATTTTGATGTCTATCCAGGGCTTTTTAAAGATGTTACTGTAGTTCTGTGTTCCTTGAAAAGTATTTGAATGTGGGAAAGTTAGTGCATATACCTGCATTTGCATGTTATTGTGATGTAGAGCACAATAGGCTTCTGAGGGACAAAGAGTTGTTGACACAACTTGGGCATGTGATAGCTGAGTTGGTACCCAATTTGCCTACATGTTCCTCCACCTCCTCCATCAATGTATGCCTTGGTTTCAGCCCTCCATGTCATCCTCTCCACATGCTTTGGTTTCAGCTAAACATGTATCTACCATCTGGCAACTAGTAACTTTTGATCAAGCACCTTTCTTACTTAACAGGCAAAAGATAAAAATTAACAGATGCCACTATTCGTAGAAAATATCCAAAACAGTGTATTGGGATTACACGGACCAAGTTTATCCATCTATCCTTTTTTTTTTATAATGTCTGAGTTTGCCACACACCCCTCCACATGTCTAAATCCCCGTGTTTCACCTGAAAACTAAACCCTCTGAGCTTGACTAAAACTCATGTTTTCTTCTTGTCATTACAGCAAAGAAGCATCTCAATAAGAAACTATGCATAATTTGCGGCCTCAGGGTTTTCTTCCTCTCCTTCCCTCTCCTCAACTTTTCTAGTGCTCATTCAAGTAAAATTGTGGTCTTTGGTAGAGTTGCAACTTGTGTTAGCTCAAGTTGAAAATCAACTAGCCCAAAGCAATAATTTGTGTTTTAGGTTAGGCTTCTAATCATTTAGTTCTGTTCTGTTTTGGGTTGAAGCTTCGGTTAAAATAAACCAACCCATATCTTGAGTAAACTTGAGCCAAGCCTTCATTAAAGTGGGGATAAACTGAGATGATAAGTGAGGAATGGGATCAATGAAGATTACATCAAATAGGATGTGGATGCAGTTGGTGAGAAAAATAAAACAAGTAAATTTTTTTTTTCATGTGTGGATAAATGGTTTTCATTGGTGACTATTTTCTTCGTTTATATACATTAGTAAAATGGAGGAATAAGAGGACTCTTGATTGCTTTCTATATTTTTATTTATTTTTCTTATATATTATATGTTTATATGAAATTATATTTTATACATGTGCACATTGTTATTATATAATTAATGGATTTTTTTTACTTGACTCTAAAATTATAGATGGATTCCAACAATGAGTACGAGAATGATGACATTGAATTAGCCTACATGGCTCTTGCTGGTGCTGCAACAATTATTGGAGTTTGTGGGGCATACTATTTGCAACATTTAAAGAAAAAGCCAGCTCGAAATCGTTATTTAACGAGTAGGCAATTCATTCAAGATTTAATGCTTAACAAATGAAGATTGCTTCAACAATTTATGAATGAACATAGATACCTTTGATAGGTTTGTATATGTTCTTAGAGCAACGAGTAAGCTTCATGATACCGTGCATGTTACTGTGGAAGAACAAGTAGCAATGTTCCTACACATAGTTGCACACAATGTTAAAAATCGTGCATGTAAGACATATTTCCGACATTCCAGGGAGACAATAAGTCGATATTTTAATATCGTCATGCATGCAATAATTGGAATGCACGATCAATTTATAAAGCCTCCTGGTCCCGAGACACCAAGAGAGATACAAGACAATTTGAGGATGAATCCTTATTTTAAGGTATTATTATGTACATTCTTATATAAATGTGCTAATAATTTTCAAGCTATATATAGGATATTACATTGAATGTCTTTCAATTCTCAGGATTGTGTGGGTACAATTGATGGTATACATATCCCTGTGAAAGTATCAGAAGAGTATTTACCACGTTTTAGGGGAAGGAAGTCATGGCCATCACAAAATGTGATGGCTGCATGCTCATTCGATTTAAAATTCACTTATGTACTATCTGGATGGAAGGGCTCTGCTTCCGATTCAAGAATCTTAGAATGTGCTCTTAATAGGGACTACAAGATTACATGCCCTCTAGGTATCCTTTTGTTTTAAATGGTTTCTTTATTTATTACATAGGTTCCTTAAACTATTCTTTTTTCTTTATATGGTAGGAAAATATTACTTTGTAGATGCTGGATACCCATTACTGCGGAATTCTATAGCACCTTTTCGAAATACATGGTATCATTTGAACGAGATTAGGGGACGAGTTCCTACAACAAAGGAAGAGCTGTTTAACCATAGGCACTCGTCCCTAAGAAATGCAATAGAACGTGCTTTTGGGGTATTGAAGAAGCGTTTCACTATCTTATGCGAGGAGCCAATGTTCTCATGGTAAATTCAAGTTGACATGGTGGTAGCATGTTGCATCATCCACAATCATATTAGAGGAGCAATGTTGGATGATCCTCTACTACATGATGTTGATAGGGACCTAGAACAACCAAGAGTACAAGAAGAAAATTTTGAGCCACAACTTTCAAGAATCAATGAAGGCAGAGAAGGAAAGAGAATTAGAGAAGAAATAATGAATGATATGTGGGAGGATTTCAATAGAAATAGGATATAGTTTTACATTAATAATTTTGTTATGGATACTTTATAACAGCTGAACATGGTTGCTTAAATTTTTGAGCTATTTTTGACATGTGTTGGACTTTATTTATTTTTTTATGTTATTGTTCTTTAATGTTATTTTCTTATTATATTAGAGTTTTGTGTTATGTTGCATTTTGTAACTTATATATATTCATAGATTTGAAGAATGGACCAATTTGAAACTCCAATGCCTTATGTAACGGAGAAGAAAAAAGGAAAAAATAATCTATGGACCTCAGACATGGACAAAGTCCTCATTGAGGGACTTGTTCAGAAGGCGAATGACGGATTAAAGTGTGATAAAGGATTTAAAGAGACAGCCTATGTGCAAGTAGCTAATATGATTAGTTCCTAGTTCAATATTCATGTCATAAAAGAAAATGTTATAAATCGTATGAAGACTATCAAGCAGAAATTTTGACTTATTGAAGACATGCTCTCACAAAGCGGCTTTGCTTGGAATTCTTCAATGAAGACGGTAGAATGCTCTAACATTGTATGGGAGACATACGTAGCGGTAAGACTAAATTTAATATCTTCTTGGTGTTGTATTTAAATGTATTTATATATAAACCATCATTTTTATTTTTGACAGGGACATCCAAAAGTGAAAAGTCTACGACATAAGCCAATCCTGATGATGGAGGAGCTAAAAATCATATGTGGGAATGATGCTGCAACAGGTCAGTGGTGTTCAGGAGGTCCCAACATCAATGCCATGAGACAAGCTAGCACAAGCTTGGAGGATATTAGCCCAAATCAAAATGAAAGTATGGTTTTTGATGACTTTACTGGTGAAGATTATTGTGACACTCAGATTCCCCAAAGTAGTACTGCACCAGAAAATACACAAGGACCTACTGTGACTAATAGTAATGCAACATCTACACACCCTCAACGTAGGCAACATGGGAAACGAGCTCGAGCTTCCGAAGCCTATATGGATACCATGTCTGAAGTTGCTAAAAGCATGAATGGTGTAGCCAAAGCCATCAAGAAGAAAACTGCTATAGAAGAACGAAGGGTTGCTGCAGAAGAAAGAAGGGCTGACGTAGATCCCAGTGAATTATTTGAGGCCTTACGCAATATTGTAGATATGAATGATAATGTATTACAATATACTTTTGAACATCTTATTGCTAATAAAGTCAAGGCCAAAACATTCATAACTTATCCTCCTGGTATGCGGAAGGGCTTTCTAATGCGAGAATTTCAACCAAGATAATGAATCCTTGAATTTTTTTTTTTAAGTGAATGCAGATACCTTTTAATAGTAGTTAATTTTATGTGCTTTGTTGGTGGTAGATACATTATCATGTTAGTTTGATGTAGCTAGTTGGTGGTCTAAGGTTCATTGTTAGGTATTTTTTTTATTCTTTTTCACTTTGAATATGTAATTAGATTTTTTTTTAATTGGATTTGTTATTGGTAGATACATTTTAATGGGAGAGTGCCGCACGTGATCACAGGTCATACTAAATATTGAGAAAGAACAATACATGATTTTTTTGATCCTGGATTTCTTTTGTATCATTGGCAGATATACTTTAAAAATAAAAAGACAGGTGGAATTTATTTCAACAACACAGCGCCTTTGACTCATGTGGATGAGAAGCTTTGCTATCAAATTTTACATGAATACAAAATTCACAATGCAAAGGTACTTGGTAGTTGGTACCCCTTGAACTCTTGTTGCGCGCCACATGCTTGTAGTGATTATGTGAATCATTTAACTGGATCACAAGCATTATATCAAAGCCTAGTCCCATTCGTTTGGGCTTCCTGCACAGTGCCAGTTGTTACATTTATCTAATCATCTCTTGTTAGATGGGACTATAGAGACTTCATATTTTTGTTAGCTTTTGTTCCGTGAAGATGCCAGTGTGGATGACCTTATAGATGTTATTGAGGGAAACTGTAAATACATGAAAGTGTATATATGTCTATAACAAAATATAAATTGTTGGAATTGATGACATGGACAAACTAGCCAGACAGCCAAATTCCATTGTCACCTTGGATTGAACAGTTGAACTTTTTATGGCCTTGGTGTTTGACTTGTATTTGATGTCCTGACTGATTCATAAATTTCTAGCGCACCCATGGGTTAGAGAAGGTGGAGATGCCTCGGAAATCCCTCTGGATATATTTGTGCTATTCAACATGCGGCAATTTGTGAAGTACAATAGCTTTGAAACAATTTGCACTTAGGGTAATAGAATTTTGTCTTTTGTTAAAATGCTTTCTGGAAGAAAAATATGGACCCTGACCATGACTTATTATTATGTAGCTTTTTTGGTTTCTGATGAGTAATTGAATTCTTGTGATGTCAAGCATTAGCCAACACGCTTTAATGAAGAGGAACTGGTTGATATCCGTGATCAGTTTGATGCAATCGATGTGGATAAAAATAAAGCTATTAGCCTTGCACGGGAGAGTGCCGAAGTTGATTTGAACATCTATAGATCAACTGACAACCCCATAGCCAAAATTGACCGTGAGGGTAGACTTGGAAATTGCATTCAACTTTCTATTAACTTTCTTGCTATCCAAACACAAAATTCCAAATTTTCAATTAAAACTATAAAATTTTCTCGCGACATCCAAACAGTATCAAGAAAACTAATTTTCAGTTTCTTTTACTTCACTTTTCTTTCACTTTCTTTTCTCACATGTCTTTCTTGCATTCTCTCGGTATCCAAACGAAGCCTAAGGTTTCTCTGAAGCACAACTAAGCCACTATCGACAAGAAATTCCTTATTGCTACCATGATGAGAAGCTATGTCGCTTGGAACGATGAGAGTAATGTGAAGAGCAAGGATAACGATAAGTGCAGGGATATGAACAGAAACACCCTTCTGTCATCCAGACCAAGAATCCGCCGCAAGAAACTCAGAAACCCTAGCTGTTGAAGACGAACAGGGTCTTGGGGTTCTTCGTTGTCAACAATGGAAGGACCATTTTTCTATTTTGTCAATTAGGGCAAGGTGAAAGACCACACGAAATAGAGAAAGGGTAATCTTGTCATAAAAGGTTAGGTTGTTAGTAAATAGGTCTGCAAAGGGTAGAAGTGTAGCACCCTAGAAATTTTATAGGGGTATTTTAGTCTTTTCCTAAATAATATAATTAATTAATTAAATCCCTAATAGGCTTAAATTATTAATTAGAATTAAATTAGGTTTAATTGAATCTAGATATGTAGTTTTATCATAAATTAAGTGAGAAAAGGGTATTTTGGTAATAATATATTTTAGGGAGTCATAATTTAGTAAATAAATTAAGTAAAAGTGAAATTAGCTATTATTTAAATTATTAAATAAAATAATTACGAAAATTAGATTTTAAATAGCCACTTATAATTTCAATAGAATTAGGATAATTTTATGAGTTCTAATTCAATTAGGAAACATAACACCCTATTATAAATACCAAGTTAGGATTTGTTATTAGAACTTTTTATCAACCTTAGAAGGGAGCTTGGGCGTTGGAGAATTTGGAGAAGATGATCCGAAAAATCTGTGGAGAAATTCCTCAAAAGGTAGGTAGATTATGAATGTATATTATTTGGAAATTTTAGATGGTAGAATAGGTTACTAGAATTTATATATTTATTAGATCTAATTAAGTCATGATGAATTTTGTTTGCTTTTCTTTGGGTTCTCAATCGTATTGCTTAATTGGTTGGATTGTTCTATATTTTTATGCAAATCGATTGCTTTCTAATTCTTTCTTAAAACCCTGTAAAATCTTAAGTTCTGATCTCAGTTGGAAGCCATGATTGATAGAACTGTAGATTGGTTAGATTCTAATTGGTGAGAAATAAAATAATGGAAACCATTATTTTCTGCTTTTATAATTCCATAAATCATGTTGAGGGCTTAGATTTCATCTTGTCTTAGGTTTTTACAGAACCTGCAACCACCGAGAGATTATTAGGTGTTTAAATCAGTCACAAGGAACCTAATAGAAGACTAGGAATCTTGCATTGGAAAGGGATTGAGAGTTTTAGAAAAAGAATTAAGTCAAACCGAGTGGGGACTGTTGGATTTCGTTTTCCGAAGAGAGAGAAAAGCCAAAACGTGAGAAAGAAATAGGGGAAGAAAGAGAGAGAAAGAGAGAGAGAGAGAGGGGAGAGAGGAAGAAAGGAGAGAGAGAATCAAGAGAGGAGTTCTTTACGGAATAAAGAGAATATAGTTGATCGTGTTTTGACAGGGGTTGGTTTTGTAAATTCGAAATAATTTAAGGTTGATTGAAATCACTCAAATTGGAGTTAAAACGAGCCTTTGGTGCTCAATCAAAGTGATAAGTTCAGTAATCTGATCTGAACTGACCTATCAACTTTAATCAAATGGTATCAAAAAACGACTCCATATAAATTGTTCGAATTTGACAGGATTAAACTAGACATCTTCACCTATC
This sequence comes from Buxus sempervirens, assembly GCA_947561395.2. Lineage (NCBI taxonomy): Eukaryota > Viridiplantae > Streptophyta > Magnoliopsida > Buxales > Buxaceae > Buxus > Buxus sempervirens. Next base: position 34,794,740 of record OX387183.1, read on the forward strand.
ACATGTCCTTTTAATCACTAAAAAATTCATCCTGATGATGAAGTTATGAACGATCCAAGACAAGGTACAGGTTTTGTCTAGATTTGAAAACTTTGAGTAAAACTAAGCTAAAACAGTGAATGTGTGCATTTGATCCATATGATTTGAATTAAAATCATTTGAAAAAAGTTGGAAAATACTCAAAAAGAATTTAGGACAAGGATTTGGCTCAGAACTCTCATTGATTGAAGAGGATGAGCCAAATATACCCGTATTGAGACAAAAAGCTCCAAATAGAGAGATTAGATGATGTAGGTCTTCTCTTGAAGATGAGATCACTTGAAATCGACTCATTAAGTCCTAAGAGATTGCTTTAAGGCCTCTAATCTCAAATCTACCATATTAAGCATGTTGGATTTAAGATTTAATCCTATTTTTACACCAAATCAAGTGATATGTGTGTTTGTGCAGGAAATTAGATCTTTAGGAGAGAATGAAAATCCAACGCTATTGTGCGCACTGGTTTTCGCACGGGCGAGGCACACGTGGGAGTGTGTACCTCGAGATACTAGGAGTCGCCATTGCCTGATTGGGTTGCAGGCAAACACCAAGGTGCCTAAATCAATCTATCTAAATGGTTTGTGGCTTTTTAGAGATTCGAGGTAAGTTCTCGGTTACGTCTGGGGAAGTTCGAAGACACTCCGGCACACCCTGTCAGTCTGACGGGTCCCTCGGGTCTCCTTGGTTTGAGTTAACTTAGTCTCATCCTATTTCCTAGGCCAACATGCACTCTTATTAGGTCTGAGTGAGGACCACCAAAGGTGTGGGTCCCCTTTGTTTTAGTTGATTTTATCTTTTTATCCTTTGGTGAAGTGGGTCTGATATGGGCCCCGTTGGAAGGCCCATTGGAAACCGTGTTGGGCTCAAGTCAAACCTAAGGCCCGTCTAGGGTTATGTTAGATAACCCTATTTATTGGATTTGGTTATTTGATTTGGAGGTTAATTAAATATACAGATTAGTGGGTTTAGATTTTTAAGGCCCATGGGACTTGGAATTGGCCCAATGGATTATCAAAATGGCCTTGGGGCTCATTATTGAAATGGGCCCTGGTTTGGGCCGAACTGGAGATGGGCCCCGTTGGAAGGCCCATGAAAACCCTGATGGGCCCAAATGGGCTGAAGTCTCAAATATGGGCCTGGGTTGAACCACAAGCCCCAAATAGTTCAAGTTAATTAAGGTCGGGTCGACCACGGCGAATTCGGGTCCCAGAAATAAGGTTTTGAGGGTTAAATGGGTCCATCCGCATATACCTTGAGGATCGTGCATGACCTCAGATTCAATGTGGTCCAAGGATGTTCGCCCCTTCTTCTAGGATGTTCGTGACCTTCGGTGAGTTCCAGAGTGAACTCACAATGGCTCAGGTGCTTCTTGCTTGGCTCAAATAGCTCATTTTCATCAAACCATTCACATATTCATTCAATCCATCCAAGAATCATCATGTGGAGCCATCAATGAGAACAAATATGCATGGAAATGACCTAAAAAGAATATGAGAACAGTGTATGTGTGTGAAATGAAATACAACAAGTGTGCTTACCTTGTTATTACCTTCTCTTTTGGAGGTGTTTTGGTCCTCTGAAAGATGTAGACAGCAGTTTGAAAGCCCCTCCTGCTCCAAAAACAGCTTCTTACTTGTCTTCGGGTGTAAAGAGTGGAGAAAAGAGGTAAAAGAGAGACTTAGAGGGGTATTATGGGGATTAAAAAGGGTTTAGATGGGTTAAGGATGGTCAAGAAGGTTTTCTGGTTGCAAAAAGGCAGAGTGACGACAAGGTAGGAGAAGGTCCCCCAAACAATAGTTGCTGTCCTCTATTTATAGGCAAAATTCCGGATCCGCACTTTAAGTGCGGATTGCATTAAAAACGTGCGCGATCAAAACGAATCTGCCAGCTGTCCTTTTGGATAAGAACTGATCCACACAGTATGTGCGGTCCAGGCATGTTCGCACATACTGTGTGGTTCGCATGTGTTAAATGCTTTGGAACTCAAATTTTTATCCATTTTAACAAATCTTTTGATATTTATCCGATTTTCCTTTTTATTTTTCATTTATTTTAAAGATATATTTTTATAAAAATAATTATTTTATTCCCAATCTTTATTTGTTTCATCCTTTTCTGCTTTTTCGCTACGAGGACAGATTTTCTGAAACTTTGACTTGCCATAACTTTCTCACCCAATGTCAGATTTTAACTAAGTCAGTGGCGTCGGAATCAGATCGAGATTCCCTATCCACTGAGCTAGAGTTTGTTAGCAAATTCAAGATTTTTAGCAGGAGTGCAAAACTGCTCCCTAGAAACCAGTTTTTACTTACATTTTTCTCTTCGGAACTCCGATTCCGACAAACTCAATTTTGTCTAGATCGTGTCGGGATCCTCTATCTTTTGGGAGCAAGTTTGGGTAGTTGAACGGGGCTCGAGTAGAAAGGCAATTTCTGCTCTTCCTAAGTTTGACTAGCTCATAACTTCTTCATCCGGACCCCGATTTTGGCAAACTCAATTGCATTAGAATTGTATCAAAATTTCCTTTTCAATGGGAAGAAGTATGGTGGTTGATTTGCACCAAATCAAAAAGTCAACTTTTTGACCCCTCAGGGTTTGACTTTTCCAGTTAGGATTTTCATTTCTTTCATTTTTGGGGGTGCAAAAATGAGGTGCTAACAGCTATAGAGAGCATGGATCCTTGTATTCTTTCCATAAAATGAAATCAAAACTAACAATAATAACAAGCATACAGAAATAAGCATGAATATGCAAATGTATCATTCACAAGAGGTTCTACACCTAGGGTTCCATTCCAACACTCGTTTCCCCTAACTCTCTCTTCACTTTTTACGGCTAGAGAGGGTGCTTGAGGTACTTCGAATGAGGTTTGGGGTTTCAAGAACAACCAGGCCTTACAGTATAGAAAGGTAGAAAGAGAGACTACTCTAATATTAAAAAGAAAAGAGAGGAGCAGAAACTCACCTTTGTGGTTTGAGAAAGCAAAGAGGTAGGGATTCCCTTCTTCTCCTGGAGTTCTTCAAGCTTCAATTCTCAGCCCTTTGCTTGAGGAGAGACCCTCTATTTATAGGTAAGGCCAAGGGTATAGGAGGTCACAAGGGTAGGCCAAAGTTTCTTTTTAGATTCTTTCAACTCAATTCCAAGGCATGAGTTGGAGTAAATCTATAAGCTCGGAGGGTATATAGGGGAGATCAAGTCTCCTAGAGAGAGTTATGAATGGTAAACAAGTCTTAGATCCCGAGCCTTTGCAAAATTGCACAAATTGAACGTGTCTGCATATAGCATGGGGATCTGCTCTGTCCGCATACTATATGCGGACAAGACCAAACCGCACAATGCATGCGAACAAAGCCAATCCGCACAATGTATGCAGGCAAGGCAAAATTAATAAAAGCAGTACACGACAGTATTTATTTACATGTAATATCATTTAAGTAAATGTCCTCATATTTTTTAATCTCCATTTGCTTAAGATATTACATGTAAATAAGTAAACACCCCCTCCCCATTTGAATCCATTAAAAATAGTTCTAGACCCAAATTCCAAGTAAATAAAAGTCAACTTTCCAGTTCAAGGCTAAATTCCGGTTTTTCAGTTTTGGTAAAAGATTCAACATGTTAATACTAAGGTATTTGTCAAGATTTAAAGGCTCAAAAAATTCATTTATGCAATAACATTGCTAAAAACCTGATTATCGGGAAAAATTATCTTGAAATCTTGCCTTAAAAAATATTTCATTTTTTGGGGTCAAAAGTCAACAAAATTCAACCGAAAAAGTTTGACTTTGTACAAAAGATTGAATTTGGGGCTTTTCCTTTGTGGTTTTGGATTCAAATGGGTTAAGGATCTCAAACCCAATGCTAAGAATTGAAAATTCCAATAAGATATTTATCTCCTTTAAGATTTATCAAAAATCGCGCAATTTTGGGGTATCTACAACTGCCCTTCTTTGCTGGAGTTGTAGCACAATGAACAGCAAAGAACAAACACAACTCAAAATTGCACGTTTGAAAGACATCTCATTAATTGAACTTGCTTTGATCAAACAAAGGAGTGATAAAAAACATAGATTTGAAGATATCCAATGAAACCCCTGCTTGAAGTCTGACGAGGTGGCGTCTCTTCCTTATCTCAGATTTCTTGGAGCTCTCGTGGCTATGAAAAGAAATTTGAGACAAGCAAATTTTGAAAAGAAGGTGGATTTAAACTTGACCTCTACAAACTCAATTGCTTTTGATGCTTTTCACTTTACAGCTCAACAGTACGGAAGGAAATATTTTATTGAATTTCTTACTCGATTTTTTTTATTTGACTTACCAGGGTGCCATGTGATGCCCAAACCTGTGCTTGAATATTCTACAACTTGCTTTTGCTTCTTCATCTTCTTCTCAATAATGATGTATGTGCCCTTGCTTCCCATAACCTACCTTCATGCTTTTGAACTGCCCAAGTGAATGCCCTCTTCTTGATTGATGGATTTGAGAATCATGATCTGTTGATCTAACCTCATGCCCTTACTACCCATGATCTCTCCTTCATGCCTTTTTACTGCCCCAATAAAATCCTTCTTCATGATTGAAGAATTGGAAACCCTTGTTTAAAGGAGAAAACATGCAACTGCTTCAAAGCCTTTTTCTTCTTTCAAATCCAAAGACTAAGGCTTGATTGCTTCTTCCAGATGTTGTAATACATTTCAATGAAAACCAAGAGAGAAAAACGCTGAGCATGCCCCGGTTTTGATTGCTTGAAGAAGTATTTGCCCTTCAGCAAAAATGATCCTCTTTTTTCCTTTTCTTTTTTTTCTTTTTCTCTCTCCCCCCCCCCCTCTCTCTCTCTCTCTCTACCCTTTGCAAAAAGAAACCCTAATAAAAGAATGCAAATATAAAAATAAGAAAATAGGTTTTATATTAGTGGCCTCAGAATTCTCTAATGCTTGCAAAACCAATGTTTTATGAAAAGACATAGATGGTCATCATAGGCCAAAAATATAATTTTTGCTTTTTCGTGTTTTTATATTTTTTGAAAAATGATCCAATCACTTATTAGAATATAGTCCAAAAGAATTAAAATCAAGTTGAATAATGAGAAGATTATCTCAGAAAATGAAGAAAGACCAAAATAAGTCTTCGGAACCTTTAGAATCATTCCCATGACCATTTATGACTTCAACTTCAGCAACAATTTCCTAATGGCAATTTTGATGGCCATCGACTTGTTTATAGATGCTTCATATCATAGTTTTGATTATGTTGCTTCAGTCTTGAAAAGAGAATTTTCCTCAATCACTTGAAGAGTGACTGTATCTCAAAATAACCACCAATACGAGGACTTCAGCTGGATCTATGCCAATTCTGGACTTTCCTTTCTGAAGATTTCCTTCTTGTAGATAGTTGATTATTTGCCATGTAGTGCCCTTTCGGGTTTTCACTACATTTTCTCCATTTTTTCCTTTTTTTTTAATCCTTCATCACCAACAACTATGTAGTCAAAACTGCCTTAATTCCAAATTTCTTAATCAAAGAGAACTTAGGAATGGGACGAAACGAAGACTTGGTGTTTGTTTAGAAAGAAAAGGAATAAAAGGCTCAAATACCATATGATCAAATGGGTTAACTGAAATTGAAATTCTGAAGGCATTTCTTCCCTTGGAATGAATACAAAATTGCCCATAGTAATGAAGTTCTTCCTCCACTTCGATTTCTTCATTTGAAACTTATTCCCCAGTATTGAACTTCTTTTTCCATTATTCTCTTCACAATTTTGAAGACATTCTCCAAATATCTCATAGCATTTGATGATCTCTTTTTCTTCTTTTTTCGTCTTTCTTTTTCTTTTTCTTTTTTTCTTTTTTCATTTCTTTGCCCCTTTTCTGAAAACATCTTCAAAATCCCTTTTGAACTTCAATAATGCCCCCCCCCCCCCATTTTTTAAATTGTCCCTTCATTCTTTTTTTTTTTTATGCCTTAATGAATTTGCCCCAGTGTGGGGTTACAATTCTCAGTTTAGGTCACTTGGAAAAATTTATCAAGCTCAAAGGGTCTAATTAGGGATTTAAAAAATTTTGGGGATATAAGAAAGAAAGGCCTCTTATCATTTTAAGAAAAGTTTGAATTTTCAGACTTGGTAGAGTTGTACTACATGATTGGCTTAGGATTTTTCTTTTTTTTTTTTTTCTTCTTTTTTTCTTTTAATAATTGCCTTCTATCAAGATGAAAGCCTTTTCAAATAGAACCTCTGTTATGAACAAGTTCTTCACCTTTTGATCAATCTTATGGATTTGGATTCTTTCCATCAAATGATGCCCAATTCGATTTCCAGTGAAAAGGTCAAATCTTCTCCCGTATTTTCAAGTGCAAAGCTCCAAAATTTCTTCAAACAATATTATCAACTTCCCTTTAAACGAATCAACAAGTGATGCGATCCTTTCTATATTCTAGTGAAGAAACTTCAAATCGTCTTCCATTTTTTTTGTTGAAGATTGTGGGTCATCTTTGGTTCCAAAGGCCATAAAATTGGTCATTTCATAATTTTGAAGAATATTCTTCTCATGACACTTAAAAAGATTTGAATTTTCATATAAAATGTCTTTTTCTTCGATTTTGGTCTCAAAATTGAGCCCAATGTCGAAGTCATATTCAACTTAATGAAATTCAATGGAAGATATGACTCATAAGTAAAAAGACCTTGCTGAAAACCTTTTTTTTTCTACAAAAATGTTAAAGGAAAAATCTTTTCTTTTTGCTTTTGAAAAAGCCTTTATTGAAATCACTTCTTGAGGACAAGGCTCCTTAGAATCCTCAGGAAATGTGCATTCTTTTTTATGAGGGTTTCTTTTTAGAGAACGTGGGAGTACGAAAACTGCCCCAATTCTCCGAAACAAAAGTTGCCTTTTCTTTCTTTTTCAGCAAATTTCTTTGTTCTACTGAGTGAGGCAAGCCTCTCTTTTCATGATTTGGGATGATCTCCTTCACTCTTAAATGTGGTATCATCACATTATCTGGAATTTGGATAGCCGCCCAATCAATGAAAGGAGGTTGAACCTTGGCTTCCTTCTCTTCTTTTATTGCCCATTCCTTCTTTTTCTGACATCATTTTTTCACCTTTGCCTCATTTTCATATGCTTGTTCATGTAGCTAACATTGCTTTGATGCTCCTATCTGCCACTTTTATGCCTTTTCACCCATGATTTCATTTTCTTTCAATTTTAGCTTTTCTTCTTCCTCTTCCTTTCTTTGATATCAAAATTTGCCCCTGTGTGAGTCTCTTTCTCCACATGGCCCCGTTAATCTTCTTTTTCAAAATAAACCCGGACTGTGATACCAACTGTAACACCCTAGAATTTTAGGAAATTAAATAATTAAATAAAATAAATTGAGGTGTTGTAAATTATACACAGAAGATGGGAACCAGAGGCAAAGCGGAGATGTTACAATTGACCAAAAGCAAGAGGAGACTTAAAACAAAGGTAAGCTTGGGTTTTGGTGAATTTAATTAATAATCTTTTATTAATTTAAATGATGCAATTAATTTTAAGAGGTGTGAAAAAGTTTCAAATTAAATAAAATAAAAGAATGGTTGGTCGAACCCAACTTTGGTTTGGGTGACTAGATTTGATTAGGTATTGATGTTGGGGTTGGACCATTAGGCTAAAAAGGGGTTTGATCTTGGGTTTGATGAAAGAGGGTTATTTAGTAATTAAGGTCTTAGGGTTTAGGCTATTTGCTATTCACGTACAAAAAAGAGAGGAAATAGCCACCCAAGGAAGAGAAACCAATCGCACCTCCCTTCTTCTCTTCTCCTTTTCGTGAGTTTCACAAACCCTAATTCCTAGCATCTTGGAGCAAGTTTTAAGAAGGAGAAACTGGGAGATTTTGTTCGGAATAAAAGGTAAGGAATAGGTTTGAAAAATCTCCTGTTTTAGAGCTTTAAACGATTAGGTGAGTTCTGAACTTTCTCTTGTTTGATTTAGATGAGATAAAGTGTTGCTGAGTTGCATTTGGATCGACTTTGGGGTGATTTGTAGTGCTATTAGAGAAGGATTAAATCCTAGAAGAGGTAAGTAGTCCCTTTAAAACTTGCACAAACAGATTTTCGTGTTTATTCGATATTCATGTTTATTCGTATGATTGATGACTCGTTTGTGTATTATATTGTGTTTTAATTGTTCTATCATGTTTATAAACTATTCTTGAATTGTTTAATATGGATTTGATGCTGTAGAATTCAAGTTTTCGATTTTTGAATGATTTACGCAACTTTTCAGAAAAATCAGAAACTGTGCTTTGCAATAGGCCGCTCGAACCACTTCTCGAGCGCCCATATTGGTCTTGAGAGCAATTCGTGGGTGGTGCTCGATGCTACTCGAGCGGGATCGAGGGCGCCCCGCCTATGCTATTTAATTTTCAGAAAACCCAAAAGTGATCAAAACCCAGAAGGCGAACGCCCGAAGCGTTGCTCGAGCGACCAACCCTAAACCAACCTGTTTTACATAGCTCGTTCAAGTGCCCCTTTACCACTCGACTGCCCTTATGTTAGATTTTTGGAAATCATCCAACCAGCCTAGGTTTTCACCACGGAATTGTTTTTATTCAATTTAAAACTACGTACCACTAAGATTAGAGTGTTTAGAGATAATTTGAATTAGCGGATCATTAAAATAAATTTTTATAAAGATTTTGGGTACGTTTTACTAAAGTAGTTTTTAATTGAGTATCATTGTTCCAAACAATTCCCTTTTATACAAAACTTGATTCTAAGAGTTCCTACACCTGTATTTGAACTATCTGAACATGTTTTGAGCTCCGGATGATTTAATATACACTTGGATTATTTTGCCCATTGAATCCGTGATTTTTAAGATATGTATTTGACTCCACGTATGGAATTTAGATTCACTATGCCTTTGCCTAATTTATTTATTCCGCCATGGTGGTTATGTTTCTGGCACATTTGTGTCTCCGCTATTGCGGCTGCCTCATTGTTATATCCTCACTCCGTGTACTTGGCAGGATACTTCCTCAATCCGTGTACTTGGTGGGAAGCGTATTATTTTATATCCTCAGTCCGTGTACTTGGTGGGATACCTCCTCAATCCATATACTTGGTGGGAAGCGTATTATTTTATATCCTCAGTCCGTGTACTCGGCGGGATACTTCCTCAATCCGTGTACTCAGTGGGAAGCATATTATTTTATATCCTCAGTCAGTGTACTCAACGGGATACTTCTTCAATCCATGTACTCGGTGGGAAGCTTATTATTTTATATCCTCAGTCCGTGTACTCGGCGGGATACTTCCTCAATCCGTGTACTCGATGGGAAGCGTGTTATTTTCATTGGCGTGTGCATTATATTCTTGGTCCGTGTACTCAGCGGGATACCTCCTCAATCCGTGTACTCGATGCGAAGCGTGTTATTTCATGGCAGTTGCCTCGTATTAGTTTATGGCGGTTGTCTTTTATCCTCAGTTCGTGTACTAGGTGGGATACTTCACTATGTTTGTGTTTATATTTCACAGTGTTGATATTTGTATTTCACTGTGTTTGAATTTATTGTGTTTAGTCTAATTAAGCGCTGCATATATTTGAAAGACTACTTATTGAGATGTTGTTTCTCACATTATCGTTTTATCGGTTTTGTTTTCAGATATTCCTAGTGATGACGTTGCAGGGATAGGCAGTTATAGGGATTATACTGAGTACCAAGAAGAAGATTACTTTATTCTTGTGTAGGTTTAGGGATCTATATTATTAAATTTGACTTGTTATGTGGAGGGATTGTTTTAGTTTATCTTTATTTTAGATGACCTTGGTGGATGTTGATACATTTTATTTTAGTTAACCCTTTCCAGACTTAGTTGATGAATTGGTATTGGATGTTTTATTTTTTTATTCCACACTTCTTGGAAGAATTTATCTATCATTTCCGCACTCTAATTATATTAATTGAAAATGTCTAAGTCTGGATTAGTTGTTTTGGGCCATTATCCTAATGTACTAGGTTCAGGTTTATGTTTTTAAATAAACCTGGATTTGGGGCGTTACACCAACCGGAGCTATAAGTTGAGAAGGGACAAATATTCTTTTTCCTGAAAAAATCTCCCCTATTGCCTTTGAGCTGCCTGCGCCATTGTTATTGGTAGGTGGGATGGGTGTGATTGAATTGAATGACAAGGAGTTATTATCCAACAAATCCTGGATTGCATACTTTAGGGCAAAGCAACGATCAGTGGTATGCCCTAGAGTGCTCATATGATACTCACAGATTGCAGATGAATCATAATTCTTCCCTTTGCTTGCATGCGGATTTGGCAGCTTTAAAGTCACATAACCCTTCTGAAGTAAGGTAAGCAAAAGTTCAGATGGTCTCATAGGCAGTTTAGAAAATTCCCTTCTTTTCTTACTTCGTTTTCCTCCTTGGGAGCTGATTGGTTTAAGGGTACATTGATTTGGATGGAAGGTAAAGGAGCTTGATGAGTTGACTTGATAGAAGATTGATTGAGATTGATTTGTAATGGTTTCTTGGGAAGTTGCACCATATTCACATTTGCTTCTCTCCTTTCCTCAGATTTTTTCTTTCCATTACCATTTCCCTTGTTATGAGTTGCATAGGAAGTGTTGGTGCCCTGTTGGCTCATCATGGATGCCAAGGACGAATAATCCACAATTTTACCAGATTGTAGTCCATCTTCTATTCGATCAGCTACTTGAACTAAAGCTGCGAAACTAGTAGTGGTCTGACCCACTAGATGGTCGTAGAAAGGCTGCCCCAATGTGGTAATGAAAGTGGAAATCATTTCTTGTTCTCCCATAGGTGGCCTAACTTGTGCAACTGACTCCCTCCACCTCTTTGCATACTTTCTTGCAATTTCATCATTTCTTTTTACCATCTTCATCATATCATACCGGTCAAGAATAATCTCTGAATTAAATCGGTATTGTGCCAGGAATGCATCAGCTAAGTCTTTCCATTTCTTAATCCTTGAGTGGTCCAAAGTGGAGAACCATCTTAAAGCAGACCCCGTCAAACTCCTTTGAAACAGTTGAACTAGGATTCCATCATCCGTCCCAAACTGGCATAATGCCCCACAATATAGTTTCAGATGGCTCATCGAGCACTCAGTGCCATCATACTTCTCGAAGTCCAGACACTTGAATTTGAGAGGCAAGTTGACATTGGGGTACAGGCATAGATCCTCATAATTTGTTCCTCCATATGACCCTAATCCTTTCACCTCACGCAATTCACTTTTAATCACTTCAAGTTTCTCCATAAACTTCTTTTCCAACTCCTCCCTTAACTGTTCCTTTTCTTTTTTCCTTTTCAGCTTCAGAAAATTCTTCCACGTGAATGGTTTCAGGGATGGGTTGTTGGAAAGGAGGTTGGGGTTGAGGAGGTACTTGTGGTTGTGGCGGTGGTGCTTGGTGAGATGAAGAAGCTTGGTTCTAAGCTGCTTGGGCTTGGTTGGTCAATAATGTTTCCAACAATTTATCTAACCCTGCTACTTGTTCTTGCAACTGGTTGAAATCATGGGCAGAAATAGTTGATTGATTCTCATGATTGCTTCAAAAGAAGACCTTATAAAAGAAAAGAAAAAGAAACACAATTAGTGCACATTTCAAGTTAAACTTACACAATTTCATGGATGCATGTATGCATGTTTGGGTGAACACGAGTTTGAATTACAATTTTTTTTATTTCTTCTTTTCTTATTTTTATATTTTTTCCTTTTTTTTGTTTTGATCGAAATTGACCTTGAAGAGAAGTGGTTGGTACAAATGAACATCCAAAAGAATATGGAATTTAAGGGGTTCCAAAAGGTCCCAAAGAATGAGAAATGTCTAAAATTCAGAGGCTTTTAGACGGCCCAAGATATGAGTTCTGAAATTTAAGGGCTTTCAGAAGTCCTATGATTTTTCTAAATTCAGGCTTTAGAAGACCTATGAGGTGTCTAAAATTCAGAGGCTCTTAGACGGCCCAAGAGTAAATGTCTATAATTCAGAGGCTTATAGACGGCCCAAAAATGTTGTGTCTAAAATTTAGAAGCTTTTAGACGGCCCAAAGATGATGTGTCTATAATTCAAAGGCTTATAGACGGTCCAAAGATGAATTTCTAAAATTTCAGGCTTTGAGAGGTCCTATGAATTGGTTTTAGAATCACATAAGCTTCTAAGGGATTATGAAAGTGTCTAAAATTCAGAAGCTTTTAGACGGCCCAAGTGAAGGTTTCTAGAATTACTCAGGCTTCTAGAGACCTATGAAGACTTGGAATTAAGGCTTCCAAATGCCTCTTAATATTACGCCGGCTTTCAGGAGCCTATGAATTTGGAATCAAGGTTTCCAAGAAACTTCTGAAATTACACAGACTTTCAGAGGCCTATGAAGATTTCTTGGAATTACGCAGGCTTCTAAGGGCCTGTGGATTGGTTGGTATGAAAAAGACCATCTAGATAATTTGTTGGAATATTCTAAGGCTTCCAACATGTCTCACAAGATATGAATTGGAATTAAGGCTTCCAAAGCCTCCTGAAATTACACAGGCTTTTAGGAGCTTATGAAGGGTTCTAGAATCACGCAAGCTTCTAGAGGCTTATGAAGATAAAATTCTGAAATTTCAGACTTTCAGAGATCCTATGAGTTTTTAAATTAAGGCTTTAGAAGGCCTATGAGGTTAGGGATTTACTTAAGTTTCCCTAAGGCTTATGAAAATTTGAAATTCAAAGGCTACTGGTGGCCTATGAAATTTGAAGTTTTTGAAGGCCTTCAGTTGTCCTATGAATTAAATTTCTAAAATTCCAAGGCTTTCAGATACCTATGATGAGTTCAATGGAATTACTTAGGCTTCTAAGGGCCTATGAAGTTAAAAAATCTGAAATTCAAAGGCTTTTAGAGGCCTAGGATGTTTTTGAATTTTTTTTAAAACCTTTGACTTGAAAAATGCTCAAGTTGCTTTAAATCTTTCTTCTTCTTTATTTTCATTTTTGATTTTTGCATTTTTATTTGCTTGGAATTAAAATGGTTTCCAAGTGACCCATTTGGGATTCTAAGGTTCCCAAAAGACCTATGGTTTGCTAACCCATTTGTTCTTTGAAAGGAGTCTTTTAAAAGTTTAAACACTTTATGTTTGAAAGCTTCTTATTAAAGAATAGATTTTTAAGTTGGATTTGTTCTTATCAAACTTTGGAGATAAAATGATTTGAGCTCTTTTTCATTATTCCCAAATTGAATTACACTTCAAAAGTTAGGTTTAGAACATATTTTTAAACCTTGGTGTGATTTCAGTGTTTGTAACGCCCCAAACCCGGGTCAATGAAAAACCGACCTTGACCCGAATCCGGTTTGTCACTGTAACTACCCAAATTCAGCCCAACAACCAAATTCGAGATGCTACTGGCCCATATCAAATAATAATCAATAAATAACTAGACTGAAAAGTTAAATAATCTTTTATTCAATATCTATCAGAGTGCGGAAAACATTATTGTGCGGAGGTGTAGCCTAACATCATCATGAAATAAATAATCCAATCCAAGCCAACAGGTTCAAGTCTGGTATAAAAAGGTACTAAACTCCCAATCTCTCAGATACATCAAAACCGAATATAAAAGGATCAACTATCAAATAACTCCATAAAATATCATCTATCCTCAACCTCAAATCAAATCTGGGTAGAAATAATCCTCCTGAGAATAGCCCACAAGATCACTCTGGTAATCACCACTATGATCCCCCTCTCGCGTATCAGCTGAAAAATAACATAAAGAGGTAGGGTGAGATACAAATATCCCAGTAGACAACACATGCATGCTATAAACAGTTCATAATCAATAAAATAAATTTTCATGCACGTATAAGCAGTCTCGAGTAAACAGGCTCGTATAAACATTCATATTGATCATGGAATACAAATCAGTATGTAAAACAGTTTAAGTATTTGTGAACAGTATAAAGTTTATCAAGATCATGATTCAGTAATCAATAATAGAATTCAATATTAAAATCCGGGATGTACTAAACAGTCACATCCAACCATAGCATTCAATACATGTCTCCTGCATGTGAACAATATTAGAAGTAAGTGTTTGTAATCTCAATATCATTGTAGGACTTACAAAGAAAGATACACGTTGAGATGACTTTCAACCATAGCTATACCACCGTGCGGCTTATGGGCGACGCTACTAATGATACTCAAACCCGTGAAAATCACCTTAGATAAGAGCCGTAGTCATCGACTTATTGCACACGAACTCAACCGAGTTGGTAAGTATCACCAGCATGCAGCACCGAATCAATACATGGAGATGATCGCTTATCCACATGTACAAGGAATCACCAGCGAAGCACCGAGGTGTCCCTCCAGACATGGATCCTCTAGAGCAAACCAACTTGCAATGGAAGCGCGTTCGCAACAGGGAGTAACTCAACCCAAATGAAATATCCCTTAGCTATCTAACCAAAACTATGGATCCATGACCAGCTATGCCCACTAGACACCAAAAATCCCTAAGGACTAATATTTCTGTATGTTGTAGTGCCTAGCGGCATATAATGGTTAAATCTGTAATTTCTTTCATTATCGGGTTAACTGGGTTCAAAATCTGATCTGGAAATCCTGTATATCATATTCTGGTTATCAATATAAATTTACATGTCTCTTAGTTAATTATCTCAAATTTATAAGTCTGATTTTCACAAAACTTAGGTTTTCCCATTATTTGTAAAACTCGGCAACTCATACCCTAAATATCTCCCTATTTTTATTTCTTTGCAAATCAGGTATTTGGTAAGTTAATTTGGTCTTAAAACATCTTACTTAAAGATTAAAATTGGTTAAAAATAATTTAGAATTGAATTAGGGGTTAAATTTGGTAAAATTTGGATTTTCTGCACTGAGCGCTTAGGATTGCCTAGGATCGCTTAGGCGGTCTAAGGTAGGCGGTAATTATAAATTGATCACCGAATATCTGTTAGGAAGCCGTCTTAGGCAGTCAAACTATTTCAACAAGCACCTAGGAGCGCTGA
Source organism: Buxus sempervirens (assembly GCA_947561395.2). Classification (NCBI taxonomy): domain Eukaryota; kingdom Viridiplantae; phylum Streptophyta; class Magnoliopsida; order Buxales; family Buxaceae; genus Buxus; species Buxus sempervirens. The sequence continues at coordinate 34,809,803 of OX387183.1, forward strand.
AGATCGCTGAGCACAGTAAGCTCGGCGATCTCCCAAAAACGTCAAACCGATCGTCACAAATCCTATTTTTCATGTTCAAAACGTTTCTAAGATACATATAATGTTGATATCAAGCTAAATACATATTTATATAACACAAAAACATGCATATATATTAAACAAGTCAAGAACACCAAATCGTTTATGAAAAACAGTGTTACCTACTTCTATCGTGCATTCTCCTCTTCCTTCTCTAAACCGCAGTGCTCGCCGATGCAAGGCACTCTCCAGATGATGAAGAACACAAGACAAACGTCCTCCCTTCTTCCTCCTTCTTCTTCTCTTCTTCTTCTCTGGTCGCGCTCGGTCTCTCTCTCTTTCTCTCTTGCGACTGACGAATACAAGCAATACGCTTAGAATACCACTCGTATTCCACTCGGTTATTTTAATGTATTTATATACCTCCTATCCCACGCACCACACTTACATAAAACTCAATGTACCTTGTCCAATTACAACTCATCAGAATTAAACTATTGATCATACCTCGATATCTCACTATCAGACGGTTGGATCTACGCCCAACTCTGGATCTCCACTAATTATGATATCACCTACTTTAATAAAATATTTCTATCAATAATAATCCTCAAGAATATTAATCATTAATTTACTTTTATATTTCGGAAAACTCGGGGTCCTACATCCTCCCTTCCTAAAAAAAAATTTCGTCCTCGAAGTTTACCTTGCAACTCTGGAAATAGATGAGGATACTTCCTCTGCATTTCCGACTCTAACTCCCAAGTGGCTTCCTCAACTGTGTGATCTTGTCAAAGCACTTTCACAAGTGGAATTACCTTAGTACGTAGAACTTGCTCTCGCCTATCCAAGATCTCAACTGGATGTTCTTCATATGTCAAATCCCCTTGTACTATCAGTTGCTCATGCTGAACGATATGAGTAGGGTCATGCACATACTTCCTCAACATAGAAACAGGAATACATCATGAACTCCTTCTAGCTGTGCAAGCAACGCCAATTTGTATGCCATTGGTCCCATTTTATCCTTAATCTCAAATGGACCTATATATCTCGGAGCCAACTTGTCTTTCTTTCCAAATCTCTTAATCCCATGAGATGGAGATATCTTCAGAAATACCGAATCACCAATCTCGAAATACAAATCTCTCCTTCTAGTGTCTGCATAGCTCTCCTGACGACTCTAGGCTGTAAGCATATTCTGCCTAATCTGATTTATCTTTTCAATACTGTCCTGTACAATCTGTGGCCCAATGAGTTGTCTCTCTCCAACTTCCACCCAGCACACTGGGGATCTACACGCTTTGCCATAAAGCGCCTTAAATGCTGCCATTTGAATACTCGCTTGATAGCTATTATTATAGGCAAATTCCACCAATGGTAGATGCTAATTCCAACTGCCTCACCAATCCATAACACAACATCTCAGCATATCTTCCAACGTCTGAATGGTAAGCTCAAACTGTCCATCTGTCTGAGGATGATAGCTGGTGCTGAAACTAAGCTTCGTGCTCAAGGCTGCCTGAAATGCAGACCCAAAGTGTGAAGTGAATCGTGCATCTCTATCAGACACTATAGAAACTGGCACTCCATGAAGTCTTACTATCTCCCTGACATACAACTCAGCTAAAGACTTCAATTGCTGTGTAGTGCTGATAGGCAAGAAATGTGCTGACTTAGTTAGTCTATCCACAATAACCCAAATAGCATCTTCCTTCTTCGTTGTCAAAGGCAATCCAGAAACAAAATCCATAGTCACATGTTCCCACTTCCATTCTGGAATAGGAAGTGACTGAAGTAGCCTAGGTGGCTTACGATGTTCAGCCTTCACTTGCTAACATGTCAAACACTTAGCCACATACTCTGCAATCTCCCTTTTCATTCCTGACCACCAATAGATCTCCTTCAAGTTCTTATACATCTTTGTACTTCCTGGATGCACTGCATATTTCGATCTGTGTCCTTCGGTCAATATCTTCTCCTTAATCTCCTCATCAGCCGGAACACAAATATGACCTCTAAACCTCAATAGCCCATCTCTATCTGAAAAATCTGCAGCAACCTTAGATCCTCTGCTAATCAATTCTCTGGTCTGATTCAACTATGGGTCAGTCAACTGTTTCTCCCAAATCAACTGTACCAAATCTGGCTCTAACTAAACACGAGCAACTCTAATCACTCCGTCTTGTGGCAAGCTAAACTCTCCCTGCCAATCTCTGACTGAATCCACCAATCTACACTGATTCATCATAAAGGCTACTAAAGTAGCTACCTGATCATCAACTGCACTCTTTCTGCTCAAGGCATCTGCCACTACGTTTGCTTTACCTGGGTGGTATTGCAAAGTAAACTTAAAGTCTTTAAACAGATCCATCCACCTACGCTGTCTCATGTTCAAGTCTCTCTAAGAAAACAAGTATCTCAAGCTCTTATCATCAGAGAAAATCTCGAACTCCACTCCATAAAGGCAATGCCTCCATAGCTTCAGTGCAAAGACTATGGCTGCTAACTCTAAATCATGAGTAGGGTAATTATTCTCATGTGGTCTCAACAATCTCGAGGCATAAGCTACAACTCTGCCTTGCTGCATCAAAACACATCCCAAACCAATCCTAGAATCATCACAATATACTGCAAACGCTTCATCAATGGATGGCACAATCAACACTAAGGCAGTGGCCAACCTCTGCTTCAACTCCTGAAAGCTCTGCTCACACTTCTCATCCCACTGGAATTTCATTGTTTTCTTGGTTAAGTTAGACAAGGGTGCAGCTATACGAGAAAATCCTGAGATGAATCTCCTATGGTACCCTGCAATACCAAGGAAACTCCTGACCTCTGTCACTGTAGTAAGTCTAGGCCAATCTGCCACTACCTTAACCTTCTCAGGGTCCACAGATATACCCTCACCTGAGATAATATGACCTAAGAATGAAATCTGCCTCAGCCAAAACTGACACTTGCTAAATTTTCCGTACAGCCTATGGTATCTCAAAGTATGTAATACCGACTTCAAATGCCCAACATGTGCCTCTTTGGTCTTAGAATATACCAAGATGTCATCAATAAACACTACTACAAAACTGTCCAAGTATGCGTGGAAAGTCCTGTTCATGAGATCCATGAAAATAGCTGGGGTATTGGTCAACCCAAAAGGCATAACCAGGAACTCATAATTCCCATAGCATGTATGGAAAGTTGTCTTCTCAACATCCTCCTCTGTTACTCTTAACTGATGGTAGCCTGACCTTAAATCAATCTTGGAAAACCAAGATACACCTCTTAACTGGTCAAACAAGTCATCAATCCTAGGCAACGGATACTTGTTCTTCACTGTCACTTGGTTCAATTGCCTATAATCAATACAAATTCTCATACTACCGTCCTTCTTTTGCACAAACAGAACTGGTGCACCCCATGGCGACACAGTTGGCCTAATAAACCCCTTCTCTAGCAGTTCATCTATTTGCTTCTTCAATTCCTCCTGTTCAGGTTTCGCATGTCTATAGGGTGGCTTCAAAACTGGAGCTGTACCAGGCATCAACTGAATCCTGAACTCAATATCTCGAGCAGGTGGTAATCCAGGCAACTCCTCTGGAAATACATCAGCAAAATCCTGAACTACAGGTACATCAGAGATTACAGGAGTGTCACTCCCAAACTCCTCTACTACTACAGATGCTACCAAACCAATACATGACTTCAACTCCTCACATCTGAAACAATGGGTGGTTTGATCTAGCCCTCTGACTGTAATAGTCCCAGTGTAACAATCTAGTGTGACGTGATGTCCACATAACCAATCAATCCCCAATATCACATCAAAACCTCCAATCTCCAAGGCAATCATATCACCAGGCAATTCCAATTTCCCCAATTTAATCATACGGTCTCTATAAACAGACTCAACTCTAGTGGACTCTCCCAATGCTGTGTACACAGTCAATACAGCATCCAAATCAATAGGTGACAATCCAATCCAATCCGTCATGCACAAACAGGCGATATAAAGGAATGCAAAGCACCAAAATCAAATAAAACACATGCTGATCTACCATAGATGAAAAGAATACCTCCGATCAGCTCAGGTGCCTCTTGATCAACCTCGATCTCCTCTACATCTTCAGGCTCATGCTCCTTCTCATATGCCTCTACAGCAAATGCTCTAGCCTGCTGCAGCTGTGGATTAGGTATTGTCTGCCTCTTTCCTCCTCTCTGAGCTGCTCCTCGGCCCTGGGGTGTATGTCCCACGGGTGCTCTCTGAGCCGGCTGCTGAAACTGCGGCCTCTGTGGTGCGGCGGGTGTAGGTGCTGGTAATAGTCCATCCGGGTGTGTCACGGCCAACGACTAATAGCTCAAAGGAAACCTGCAGTCTTTTATCATATGGCCTGCCTGACCACACCTGTAGCAAGTACCTGGAGCTGTAACACATGGACCCGATACATGATACCTGCCACATTTGACACATCCCCTCTGAGCTGGCCTGTTCTAACCTCCAGAAGACTATCCTCTAGTCCAATCTCTAGGCCTCTCTTGCCTCCACTAAAGAAACCTCGTTGCTCAGCTGGCCTCCACTAAATAGGAGGCCTTTCCTCAAGCAAATGGCTGAGAATTGAATGCTGGAAGTTAGAGTTGAGAATTGAAGACTAGAATTGTGGCTAAGAATTGCTGAGAAGAAAACTCCGAGTGAAGAAGAGAAACTCTGCCTCTTTGCTTTCTCAAGTCCAGGTAAGCCTCTTTCCCTAGTTATTTTCTAGGATAGTTCTAATCTTCTCCCTTTCTGTAGTATAAGGCCTGTGTATGATTGTAACCCCAAACCTAAATCCAAGTACCTCGAGTAATTTCTCTAGCCGTAAAATGTGAAGAGAGTTCTAGGGGAAAGGAGGATAGGAATGGATTCATAAGGCAGACCCCTATATGCTGTAATCTTAGAAATATGTAGTTGCAGTATTTTGTTTAGGTTGTATCATTGATTATTGATGAAATATGAAGGAATACTATGGATTTATGCTATTCACAGCATTAGATCTCTTTTTCCTTCTAGTTTCTGATTTTTTACATTGTTTTTACCCTTTTTTATGTTTTTTTGATGTTTTTAGTCATTTAGGCTAAGATCTTGGATTTACTATGATCCATATGGTAGATCTGAAATCAAAAAGCCTTCTAATAATCTCTAGGGTTTCATGAGGTGATTTTTGAGTTATTTTTTATTTTTTAGAGAAGACCCTACGGTCTAAGCTCTCCCATTTTGATGTTTTTCATCAACGTGGGTATTTTTGGTTTAGATTTTTTTATTTAATGAGAAATATGGGCTAGATCTATGCTCTGGATTGTTCAGATTCAATTCTTCAATATTTTGTAAAAATAATACTTTTTTATTATTATTCCTAGATTTCAAAGATTTAACTTAAAACCAGATTTTTTAAGTTTAATTTAGATTTGGTTTCTTTATCTTGATTTTAGTCAATCATGAAGCACAAGAAATGGCTCTTGTTTTCATAAGAAGGATCCAGAATTAATTGGATCATTCACATGGAAAAAGCCATACATTCTTTTTATTTTTCTTTTACTTTTGTTTTGATTTCTATTAGCAAGCCTTTTTTTAAAAAAAAAAAACATGAACAATACTTGGCAACCACCTTGTGTGGATGAATGGGGGTACCTAACACCTTCCCCTGTTCATAACCTAATCTCTTTACCCATCTCTGGTTTATTTTTTAATTAGAGTTATTTTTACTCTAATCTTGTTTTTTTTATTATTTCTTTTCTTTGATTATTTTGGTGTCCATTCACACCTTAAAAAGGAATGGTGGCTGTAGACACCCCAAATTGCACTGTGAAAAGATGAATAATTGGCCAAAAGCATTAAAAAACAGCTTGTCCTTTGTATACGAAATGAAAGTTCGGATAAAAGTTTCTGCCTCTATATCCGACAATAATTGTCGAATACAAGTTATTTTGCTTTTATCAGACACATAATGTCGGATACAAAGGGTTGTGTTGGTATCCGACCTGAGTTGCCGGATACTAATGTTTTGCTATAAAAATTGGAAAATTCCGAAATTTTTCACTTTTTACTGTCTTATCCCTATCTAAGAGTGGGAATTCTCGAAAATAACCTTAGGGTTTAAGTTGGTGAATTCTAGACATAATTTTGTGTCTACCATTAGGGCACCCCTTTTGCCCTAGCCTTTGCCTATAAATAGGAGGCCTCTCTTCAAGCAAATGGCCAGAAGTTGGAGATTGAAGAGCTCCAAGTGAAGAAGGGAATCCCTGCCTCACTGCTTTCAGAACTCCAGAGGGGAACCCCTGCCTCTCTGCTTTCAAAACTCCAGGTACGCTTGGAACTCTTTTCTTTTCTAGTTTTAATTTCTAGAATTATTCTATCTTCTACCTCTTCTGTAGAATAAGGCCTTTGAGTGTGATTGTTACCCAAACCTACTTCTAAGTACCTCAAGACTACTCTCTAGCCGTAAAACGTGAAGAGAGAGATAGGGGAAAGGGAGACAGGTGGATCCGTAGGGCAAACCCCCATATGTGATAATCCTAGAAATGTATAGTTTTAATGTTTTGTTTAGGAGGTGTGATGATTTATTGATGAAATATAGAGGAATACAATAGATCTATGCTATTTATAGCATTAGATCTCGTTTTTCTTATATATTTCAATTTTTCACCTTGTTTTCTCCTTTTTTATGCTTTTTGATGTTTTTAGTCATTTAGGCTAAGATCTTGGATCCGCCATTGTCGATATGGTAGATCTGGGATCAAAAGCCTTCTAATAATCTCTAGGCTTTCATGAGGTGGTTTTGGAGTCATTTTTTATTTTTGAGAAAAGACCCTACGATCTAAGTTCTCCCCTTTTGATGTTTTTCATCAACGTGGGTATATTTGGTTTGATTTCTCTTATTTAATGAAAAATGTGGGATAGATCTATGGCCTAAATTGTTTAGATTCAGTTCTGCATCATGAAGTGGTTTCTGAGTCATTTTTGGTTTTTGAAAGAAGACCCTACGGTCTAAGTTTTCATCAACGTGGGTATATTTGGTTTGATTTCTCTTATTTAATGAAAAATGTGGGATAGATCTATGCCCTGGATTGTTCAGATTCAAGTTTGCATCATGAGGTGGTTTTGGAGTCATTTTTGGTTTTTGAGAGAAGACCCTACGGTCTAAGCTCTCCCCTTTTGATGTTTTTCATCAACGTGGGTATATTTGGTTTGATTTCTTTGATTTAATAAAAAATATGGGCTGGGTCTATGTCCTGGACTGCTCAGATTCAGTTCTGCAATTTTTTGTAAAAATAAAATTTTTTTATTTTATGCCTAGATTTCAAGGATTTAATTTAAAGCCTGATTTTTGAAGTTTTCATTTAAATTTGTTTTCTTTTGATTTCAGTCAATCATGAAGCCTCAGAAATGGCTTTTGTTTTCATAAAGAAGGATCTGGAATTAATTGGATCATTCACATGGAAATAAGCCATACATTCTTTTGTTTTGATTTTTATTAACAAGCATTTTTGTAGCATGAACAACACTTGGCAACCACTTTGTGTGGATGAATAGGCCTAACACCTTCTCCTATTCATAATCCAATCCCCTTAGCCATCTCTGGATTTTTTATTTTAAAGTAGAGTTATTTTTACTCTAGATTTGCCTTTTGTGCTTATTTTGATGATTTTGGTGTCCATTCACACCTAAAAATTGAATGGTGGCGACTCTTCCCTTTTACGAATCCCGTGTGATGATTGCAAAGTCACGAGATTGATTTTTTCCATGTCTCACAACTGGCGACTCTATTGGGGACTTGTGGATTTAAGCCATTTTTTGTGTATTTGTTCATGTTTTTATTCTTGAATGTTTGCTGTTTTGTGTATTTTATTTGGGCATGTTTGATATGTCTTAGATTTGATTGGTATGTTCAGAAAATTCATAAGGATAATGGCATGTATTTTTTGCTTGGTTATGTCTAGAATCATGTTTAGGAGCCTTATCTTGTCATACATATTTATTTGTTGTATTTTTATGATAACATACTTTGCTTTGGGGGTTTAATGCCATGATTTGATGATGGAAATGAATAGCATAAACTCAGTAAATTCAGTAGGTATTTTTGAGGGTTTTCAAGCATGTTTCCCCTAATTAAAACACATCTTGTACCATATTGTTAGTTGCTGTATTTTTAGGCTTCGATTTGGGTATGAATGATGCATTTTGAGCATGAAAATGAAGAGCATGAAACCTAGGAATTCAGTGGGTATTTTTGGGGGTTTTCAAGCATGTTTTCCCTAATAAAACACTACTTGTACCATGTTATTAGTTGCTGGATTTTTAGGCTTTGATTCGGGTATAAATAATGTGTTTTGAGCATCACAATGAAGAGCATGAAATCTGAAAATTTAGGGGATGCTTTTGGGTTTCAAGCATGGTTGTCATGGTTTAATTGTTGTTTGTACAATATGATAACATGTTGGTGTGATACTTTTTGGGTATGTAATAATTATGTGCATATTTAGGTGTTTTTACTATCTTGTTGGCTTGTGTTTATTTACTTCCAATATGATGTTATATTTGCCTTGGCTTGAAAATGTATGCATGGCTGCGAAAAATAATGGCAAGGGGCTTGGACGTTGTGAATGCACCTTAAATTTCAAATGCACTTGAGCACTTTAAACTTTTTTGTACAACCTACCCAATACCCATAGGAAGTTGAACCCGAATGTGTGTAGCTTGGCGCAACGAGGTCGTTACTTCGGAAAGCGAAAGTCAAAACATTCACCTTAGAACTTTGAATTAATGATGTGATGACATTGTGGATCTTTGATTCTGGTCATCACTAGGCTTGAGATCTAAGTTGCCAATCAACCAAAACCCAAAAACCCAATGCTTGAAGGTGGAGAAACACTTTTTCAGCTAAAGTAAACAATTACGTTTGGGGAATTGGGTGTAATTGAGGAGAGGCTGTTTACATTTTTCACAGGCCAAGGTATAATATGAATACTATATTGAAGGTAACACAAGGCGGCAAGGTAAATTCAGTTTTTTATTACCTTCCTTCATGTAATGTAAAAGCCATGATGTCCATCTGCATGGGATGAAATTGTTCCCAATGAAGTTTGTATCCTAAGATTGGTGTCTCCTATAGGAAGAGTTTTTTTACTCTTCTTAGATGTGATCCCACCCAAAATCCAAGTAAGAGTCAACAAAATGTACAAAATCTTTGAATATGGTGTTTAATTTTGAGGGAACATATACCCTCATGAACATTCATGTATGTTTGCCAAATATAGTGTCAAAGTCCAATTGGAGACTGCATTTAGAGGCCAAATCAAAGTAAACATTAAGTAGGAATAAAGATAACCTAAGTGTGCGCACCCGATTTCGGCCGCACGGCGAGGCACACGCAAAACAATGCGTGGCTCGGGGTTTGTTTGGAGTCGCCACTGCCTGATGGAGTGCAGGCAGACACCTGGGTGCCTAAGTTCTTTTACTAAGGCTTGGTATGCGGCTTGAGATTCTAAGTAGGTTCTCGGTTGCGGTCTGGGGAAGTCCGTAGACACCCCAGTCCACCCCATCAAGTGACGGGTCCCATGGGTTTCCCTGGTTTGAGTCAACTCAGTTGGTCTCTCACTCACCCGATTCCTATTCCAGCATGCAATTTTGATTAAGTCTGGCGGGACCGCCAAAGTGGTGTGGGTCCCTTTACTTGATTTTATCTTTTTAATTAAGACGATCTGGGCCTGGTGGGGTGGGCCCCGTTGGAAGGCCCACGGTATCCCTTGGTGGGCCAAGTGCGGCCCTTTGGACTTTGGTTCAATTTGAATCGATTTTATTTTGGGGTTTAAGTTGGATTACTTAAATGGATTTCATGCCAAAAGTGGGCCGGGATTGCTTTGTGGGCCCTTGAGTGGGCCCCACAGTTGGTTTCCAAATGATTTAGTTTATCTTTGATTATCTGTGCCAAAATGGCCTAGTATTGGGCTTGGGGCCCTTTACTTGGGCTTGGGCTTGAGAGCCCAAGACTTCCTGGATTAGGGCTTTGAAACCCTAACCTTGGTTTAATGGGCTTAGTGGGCCCGACAGGCCCTGCCCGTGGTCTCGGCCAAACCACAATCTATTTTAAGCATGCATGGCCCAGATAGGGCTTGAGTGGGCCTCAAATGGTCTGGCCCACTCAAATCTCTCATTTATCTTATTTAGGCACAAGTGGGTTGGTCGGGCTTGGTGGGCCCCGTTGGAAGGCCCACAGGGAATCAATTCGGACCAGGATGGTCCATGGCCCATTTTGGGTTTCCGGGTCACCTGGAAACCCTACTGGTTCATCCGGATTTGATCAAACAATTCAAAATATTGGACAAAATCACAAAAACAGCAAAAAAGAATTCTGACAGTGTAGCCGGCCTGAGATGCCGGTTACACACAGGGTTCGGTGTATCCGGTATCAATATCCGGCTACGCGTGGGCTTCTGTTGATCCGGCCTGAGTTGCCGGATCACCCTACAGAAGCTATTTTTTGGATTTTCGCATTGGGGTTGGGTTTTCATGCTTCTTGGGATGCTCCAGGGGTTGTGTGGGCTCCTGTGTGAGCCCACGTTGGTTCAGGTGAGCCACTTGGCTCCCTTGAAGGGGCTTTCAAAACCGAGCTATGGGAGGAGGGTAAGGGCCTCCCTTCTTCTTTCCTTTGGACAAAATTCAGTGAAGGAACAAAGGTCATGTACCTCCATTCCGGGTGCTCACATACCTATGGAGCAACGGCCAAGTATGAACCATAATGGGAAAACAACCGATCATGCATGGGAATCCTAAACAAGATGCTTAAAACAGTAAAGTCATGCTTATCACTCACCATGCATGCCCACCAATCTCTACTCACATGCATGCTTTGAACACATAGTCATGAGTTGCAACCACATATCTAGCTAGGAAGGGTGTCTAAAGAAGGGAATAAGAGGGGGTTACATATGGGGTACATTGGATGAATAATCAAATGGGGGAACATGCTCCCCCTTGAAAACAAGATAACCAAGGCAAGCTCATGGGAAACATGCTTAAACAACAAAAAAAAAAGGATATCACATCATGCTCAAAAGATACTCATTTTTATATATGTTGAATAAATCATTACGGGGAACATTACCTTGGGGCTTTGAAGCCTTTGTGTGGTGTAGAGACTCCTCTTTGAAGCCGGAGTAGTTGCTGGAACAGCACCTCCACCCACCGACCGTGGCTTCTTCTCCTTCTTCAAGCTCTTGAGTGAGGATGAGAAGGGGGTGGGGGAAGGGTAAAATGGTCTTTATTGAAGTGGTTAGCTTTGGGGAGCAAGGAGGGGCCAAGGGAGGAGGTCTCGAACCAATGGAGGTGGAGAAGAAAGGGGTGGAAACCAGAAAAAAATCAGCCAACCCCGAAAATGAGCTGCTGTTTGATATTTATAAGCAAACTTAATGTATCCGGACTTCAAGTCCGGATACACTAAGGCTCCTTTGTATCCGGACTTGAAGTCCGGATACACTAAGGCTCCTTTGTATCCGGTCTTCAAGTCCGGATACAAACACAATCATTTGAAAATTAAATGCCGCTGCGAGCTTGTCGGTCAAGTGGCGCGAATCCTGCAGAAATATCTTCATATATCCGGTCTTCATGTCCGGATATGAAGGAGAGGCTGTGTATCCGGTATACATGACCGGATACAAATCGAAAAATTACGGATTTGCCCTTCGACTCGACCGATTCGACCGATTTGACACTTTTGGATATCTACGGATTGCCCCCTGCGAATTTTGGTTTAGTCCCTGAGATATTTGATGATTTTTGGATATTTGAGATTTAGTCCCTGAGATATTTTGCTGCATTGGCTGCCACGTGGGCAGTTCCTGCGCCACGTGTGCAGTTTCTGGTTTTGCTGCTAAGAAACTTCGACAGCTCATATCTCCTTCACCTGAACTCCGATTTGAGCAAACTCAATTGCGTTGAACTCGTATCGGAGCCCTCTATTTAATGACATAGGGCTAAGCACTTGGCACGGGGTTCGAGGAAAAGTCAACTTTTGGCCTTCCCTCAAGTTTGACCGCCCACAGAACCTTCATCCAGACTCCGATTCCAGCAAACTCAGTTGCGTTGGACTCGTGTCAGGATTCCCTATCCAATGGTATAGGGCAAGGTAGTCAAATTTCACTTGATCCAAAATTCAACTTCTTGTCCCCTTGGGGTTTGACTTTCTGCCAGGGTTTTTATTTTCAGCACTTCCCGGGGTGCAAAAATAAGGTTCTTACACTAAGGTGTACAAATCTGGGGAACAAATGAGTCAAAAAAGGGCTATTTCGGCATTAACCGAC